>CM043865.1:45188432-46506432 GCA_023846275.1 Vanilla planifolia
GTATATTAATATTGTAAAATTATAAGTGAATTATCCTTATCTTGTATTATGTATATGTGCCAATCTTATCTTAATCATGTATATCAGTATTGTGTAGACATCGAAGGATATCATTACTCTATGATGTCATAATATAATCCATAAACATGTGAGGGTAATGTCTTTAAGGTATATTAATTGTTATATTCTATTACTTAATTGAAATTAAGCATACTATATATTCATATTTCAATTCATTTTCTTATCCATTATCTAATAAAATTTCTCATTATGTTGCATATCATTATCTTTGTTTTTATGTAAAATATTTAATTATGTAATATCATAAATGAATAACTTATGAATAAGATATCAGATAAAAAAGTGAAATAAAAATATGACAATCACATCATTACCAAATTTTCATAAAAAGATAATATAAAAAACATATTGACATTCTACATAAAAAGATTCTTATATTATATATAACATAGAAAATAAAATTTTAATTAATTGAAGAACTATCTTACTACAATTACACTTAAGTGTTGCAAGCTTCCTTACTCTAATTGAGCAACAATATACTAAAAATTCTTTATGCCTATCATTTGCTTACTATGCAAAGTTTGTAATTACAATACAATTAGTGATAATTGTATTCATTATACGAGTAATTTAATCAATAAGATTTCACTCTTTAACCCTTCAAAATTTGACTCATCATACTTATTGAAATCTATGTTAGATTATCAATATTAGAAGATTATTTGCCAAATATATATATATATATATTATAAAATTATTTTTAATTTTTGTCACATCATTTTGTAGGTCTTCATAATATTCCATTTAAAGAGTGCGATTCCGGATTTCCGTTTCTGGCATGCACTTAATATAGTTGTAACTGAATGCCAAGTAAAATATGATGGGTGACAGCTGTAATATTGTTTTTTAGTAATGCAAATTTTTAAAAAGATAAAAACAATAAAAAAAAAAATGATATCATACACTACTTTACGGCTGTCTTTTGAACCGAATAGCTGGCGTCAGATGGTCCACAATTACTAATATTTATATGATAAATAATCTGGCAAATGTTGATGTTTTATTTGGTGAAAATTAAAAATTATTTTATCTGCTGCAGATATTTGTTTTATTGTAAATTTGATTTTGCATGGCTGTTTCGAAAGGGAATAATTCTGATACAGGAAATTTTGGATTCATTTGTTATAGAATGTAATAATATTTGATAAATTATGATAAAAAATATTAAAAAAAAAGAGATTTATAAAAAATAATATTTTTAATTATTTTATAAAAAAAAATTAATTGATAGCATAATGATATAATCCGGAATAGTTGTTAAAATTTTAATATAGTTTTCTAATTTTTTTTTATTGTGTACATTAAATTTTTAGTAAAAAATAGAAATTGATGTAGCCAAATTGAAAAAAAAACTTTGGGTAAGATTATTTAAATTTTATATCATGACAAATTTATGATAAAGAATTTTAAATTTATCTATACCTATATTGTCAAAAATTTTAATTTATTGTGATAAATTGTTTTTTGAATCATGTCAAACTTGTGAAATAAAATAGCTATTAATTTATCCAAATAAAACTTTTCTATAAGTTGATAGAATTTTTAGATATTATCAAGTATAGAAGTATAATAAATATTTTTAGATTGTTAAAACTATCAAACAAAATGTTAAATTCATTTTTTATGTCATTATTAACAATTATTATAAATCATTAATGTTTTTTTTTAGATTGTTAAAACTTTGGTCTAAACTTTTAATTATCTCATCATTAACTAACTCACATTTCAAAATATTAGGAAAAAGAGGCAATCATGTTCAAAGTTCATTTTCTATGTTAGAATGGTAATTGGTTTTAATTCTTGATAATAATACTTTGTTATGTATAATATTGTAGTCCTTTCTCCATTAATTTGAAGCATATTGAAGAGAAAGGTTGTCATCCTTTTTTTTTTCATAGGATGCACATGGGATGTAACTATCAATTTAAAGTAGAAATATCTATAAATGCACCACACATGTTCTATCAAAGGATCATAAATGAATTTACATCTAATCAACTTTTTTATTGATTTTTATTGCAGGGTATGTTGATTATCACCCCATTGCTTTAGACAAATGTGTATGTGTATTTGTTAGACCCACGAGTCTCAATGATTTTAAGATATTTTAATGATAACAATATAATTAAATATGATTATAAAATAATTATTTAGTGTACATATGATTTATTAGATAACTGATTAAGAAAAGCTTCAAAGTTACTTTAATGACTCATACAAGCCAGAAAAGCAAAACACTCTTAGTATACTTAGTTCAAAATATCTATTTGAAGCTCAAAGGAGCATACAATAAGTAAAACTAAATGAAAAGAGCTTAATGAAGCTTGGAGACTTTAAGAAGACCATGTTTATACCTTGTATAAAGATTTTGAAACATGTATAACTATTGGTCAATTTTAAAGATGATAAAAAAAACAAGATTAATTTATGGTAGATTGTGAGATTAGAACTTACATAAATTGATTTTGCATATAACTCTTTAGATCTTCTATGTATTAATGATATTTCAAAATATAAAAAAATTTTACATGGCACTTCAAAAGCACTTTACATACTAGCCTTAGGAGCTTAAGAAAAAAATTCAAGTTAGAAATACATCACTCTCCTATTAATTATGATATACTAATAGAGATGTACAATACATTGAGTATGTGAGCCTCAACTTGAGCTTACATATGATATGTCAATGTTGATGTACCATTTATTTAGTCCATTTGAATGATACGTCTATTACATGTATAATATATTGAATCTAAGATGACAAAGTAACAAAAAATGTATGATACATGAATAATTTATACATAAGATATTATTTAAAAATTGTATAATATGTTAGAATAAAATATAAGATATATAGAGGATATTTATCTTGATTCAAGACCTATGAATGATACATAAATTATTATATTTGATATTTCTAATTTAAGCAAAATTTAACGACAAGAAAAATTACGATTTAATATGATTTAAGACAAGTGACAATGACTCTAAAGATCTCAAGGAGTGAAAAAAATTACGAACTTTATAAATAAGCTTCGTGCCCTTTAGCATAACATATATGAAAAACACAGCTTTGCAACATTTCAGTTGCAAAACTTTACATTGCATCTTGACTTGCTCAAAGGCTTGTGTTGTCACAATTAAATAAGCTTTATAGTTCAATTTTCACATCTCATTAAACTTTAAAAGTCTATAAGATTATCTTTATTGCATTCATGCATGTTTCGAGTCATATGTGATCAATTTTGATGAAATTGTAATTCTTCTCTAAAGAGATTCTGAGATTTTTTTACTTAGCATTTATAAGTTGCAAATGTTGTGTTTGAGCTTGAACAAGATTGAGGGAGGTCAAATTTTGAGCCTTAAGAAAAAGACTCAAGAGTACATGAGCTTGAACCTTTAAAAGTCTCTAAAGATGTTTAGTTTGCGCTTTAAGAAAATGACTTAAGAGAGGTTGAGTTTAAACCTTAAGAAAAAGACTCAAAAGGGCTATGTTTAAGTTCGTGACAAAGTAGCGAGGGTTGTGTTTATGTCTATAAAATTAGTATAAGAGTTATGTTTGAGCTTGTGTAAAAAAAATAATAAATGATTTCTCCATTAGCTACAACAAAGGAGTGAGAAGAAATACTATACTTAAGTTCAATTGGATTGGGAGTAAGTATAGGTTCATTAGATATAATTCAAACCACTTACAAAATTTAAGGTGTTTTTTTATTTCTTGCATTTATATTATTATGATTTAAATGAATTTTAGCTTTCGTGGTTTGATTAAGTTTTGGATTTCAAAATTGTGGTTTTAAAAAAAAATTATACAAATTAAATGAGGTTACTATTTTTATCATAAAATTTGCAAAACATATTTAAGGTGCATAGTTTTGTAATTTATTATTCATAATAAAATAATGATATGAATTGTGATTTAGTATGAAAACAACAAAAATCTTCTTGGGCTTTTTTAATTTTATTATGTGACAGTTCATCATATTACTTAAACTTTTTTAATGAAGTTTTACAAGTAATATATTAATTGAAAAATATTAATATTTTCACTTACAACCCTAAAATGAGTCTTTCAAATAAACAAATACACATTTTTACCTACCATTATAAAGTAAAGAAAACCAATTATAATCCTAAAAAATAAATTGGCAAATCATTTTAACGTATTGTCATTCAAAAATTTGATGTTTCTTAGTGTATCATAAATAGAAGATCAAGTTTTTTTTATGATGACACCTCAAATTATTCCTCTATCTTCATTATTATGCATCAGAAGAAAATCCAAAGTATTGTTTTGTGATGCACTATTTTTAATAGCTACAATCATTGACTTGCATTGATCAATTATAATTCCATTTAGTGCTTTTTTCATGAATACATGCAACCATCTAAAGAACATTCAAATGAATAAATCTATTACTTCATTTGCAAGTAATGCACGACCAATTAGTTAAAAAAGTGGCTTCAACCCAACAAAAGGTGCTAATCACATTGCAAACAAATTAGTAAACAAAATGGTTTCAAATGTGGCAACACCAACAAAATAGCAAAACACAAATCTTCATCTTGCTTCAACACTAGATGCATTCAGTAATTCTTTTCTTTTCACAACTTGAAAATTTTGTAAATATTGCTAGTATATATCACAACTTTTTAAGATATTGGAACAAATAATTTGTATGTTAGTAACCAAATTCATGTACCCTTACTTGGAAACATAGTTCCAACAATTTATTTTGTTATTGTACATTTCACATAACCATTGTCCTTAGTAATAAAATTCTACAGACAAATTTGTTTAAGGGTATAGTAACATTGTTGTTACTCTCAAATTATTTTCTCACTAAATTGTATAAATCTTACAATTAGAAGATCAAGCTCATCATTATGCTCCAACACTACATCATGAACCTTCTAATGAATATTAAAGGATTAATATATAATCACCATCATTAGTTTTCATAAATAATCTTAATAGGTAATTTCTTATGATTTTGACACATGCTATGCAAGGCCTTATTTTTCCCTTCTTTACTAAAAGAGAACTTACTCCTATATCAAACTTTAAATATATAATTAGTTAGTTTCTTAATTTTATATCATTCTTGATAACCATAAGTCTTATAAAATAGATATAATTAATCAATAGAATCAAGTGACATTTACATTTTAACTAATAACTTCTTTATGATAATATCTATTTTGTCCCTTGAACCCCTTATATCACAATCAATAACTTTAGTTTTTAAAAAATTGGCTTTGTAATATGTTCTCACTTCAACATTATTCTCTCAACATAGTTTAAGAGATATACAAAGTTATGGAAAAGAAAACAAAAAGAAATACAATGATATTATTAAGACTAATGACTTTATAAAATATGAAGTAAATTTAGAGTTGCAATTGCAAATTTTCTAAAGGTGAATAATGCAAAGGAACACAAATTGCTTTGCCAAACTTAGATATTATATGACTTTGAATCATCCCCTTATTCTACAATACTTGTATTCAAACATAAAAAATGTTTATTTTAACATTTTTTTATAACTCATTTTATAGCAAAACTTATAAAAATAAAAATATTAGTCCCATAGACCTAATAACTTGTTGTTGAATTTTAATGATAACATCTTAATTACATGAGCCACCATCAAGATTATCAAGTGCACATAGATTCTAAGAAAGGTAGGTAATCAAAAAAGAGCATTAGAGAGACTTCAAAATTATTTATTCAACAAGCTCAAAGAAGCTCCCTTAAGTAAGTCTCAAGGAGTTTTCAATTTCTTATACAAAGAGGAATTGAAGATCAATTGGTGAGAAGATACATAAGCTTGCAAGAAGACATAGAGATATAGTTAAAGAAGATCCATGAAGCTTGCGAAGATATAGACAACTTCACCATGTAAACATTAAGTTTTTTTTAGAAATCTTGTGAGTAGAATTTTTTTTTAAAATTAATACTATATGACTCATTTATGCATCATGATTCAAAAATAAGTTTAAAAATATTTTTTACATGCACCCACATAAGATGCTTAAATTCATTCTTAAACATTTTTTAAATCTAAAATTTTAAGTGTGTCATATGATGCATCTAAATGGCATGCAATATACATCATTTGTATATTAGTTACACAAGTAATGATCCTTAGACAAGACTCATGTACATTATATTCATTTGAATGTATTATATGTGAAGAAAATGTTGGATAATGTGAGTTAGCCCAAAATTGTGTATCATATGTGCTTTTTTCACATATGACATATTTGGTTAAAAAGTGGCAATATGTGAGACAAATAGAAGATACACAACACTATTTATCTAAACAAAGAATTTTATATGGTATATCTTAATTGACATGTGATACTTTTAATTTGTAGGTATTGGTTAACAACTAGTTCTTTTGACTATTTGGTTTAGGAGAATTATCTACTAGCCATTTCTAAACACTTTAAATGACATTTGAAGTATTCTTAAGCTTGCTTAACAATGCTTGAGGACATGAAATTTTTAGATTATATCTAAGAAATACTAATTAAATGTGAAATTCAATATGAATCATTATTCAATGCAATCAATCTATTTATATTTCATTAGATAACCTTATATTGGTTCTTTCAACATCTACAAATCCACATGTTTCCAAGAAGTTGCATTCTATTGAGAACTTTGTGCAATTCTCAAAGGAGCATCTTTCTTTAAATTTTGGTATTCATTCATTGAGCCATATTTGCAATAAATTATAAAAAGTTTGTATTATTCTCTAAGAGAAAAATAGTTGAGAAATTTTTTGTGTGAGAACTTGTAAGGGTTAGGTTTTAGCCACAAAAGATCACTTCAGAGATTGAGTTTCAAACATAAAGACATGAGTAGTGATTGAATTTAAGGACAAATCCATGTTTCTTGTGATTTAATAATTGATTTAAGGCAAGAGAAAATTAGTTCCAAGGATTGTATTCAAAGTTATTTGGCTCAACTTAGAATATGCTTATATGAATTACTTTTCACATGATTTGCAAATATATTAGTAAAGTTTATATGTGAGCTCTTAACGAGTGAGAAATAAATTGCTATCTCAATTTTCACATAAGTACTAAAATGAAAAAACAAACAAACTCTTAACCTATAGCTCATATAACTCTTAGGATAATTCTTCTATTCTTTAATTCCTTTAAGCTATTTGATGATATCCAAGAACTTTATTAAAGAGCTAATTCACTGTAAGCTATAATGATCACAAATCTACCTATCTTGATAAGTCATTTGAAAATCACCAAATACAAGCATTACGATTAAAAGATAATACTTAAAAGTTTTATTATTATCAAAGTCAAATATAATTATCAAACTAATGAGTCAATAGCTAAAAACTCTATTATCCTTCTTGTGAATAGAGGGGAAATTATTAGACGAATAGAAACATGTGGCATACAAATAATTAACAAACAGTGGCAAAGTTTGCACAAGTGGGACAGAAAAGGGGTTCGTTATGAGAAGGAAGAGTAGCTTGTAATTGGAAAGAAGAGTGACACCATAAAAAAAAAAAGAGTGACTTGATGAGGGTGGCTTAATAGTTTAACTGTTGAGAGCAAATGAAGGACTACAACTAATAAAACACGATGACAAAAGATTGTGTGAATCATTGACAAATAATAGAATTCATACTTCAAAACGAAAGATAAGTTAATCATATCTTTTACAAGAAGAGAGTAAACACAGAAGATGAGTGATTAAAGTTTGAGTTGTAAAAATTGGGTTTTTAAAATCTTATAAAAAACATTAGATTTTTTTTTTGAAATTTTTTTTGTTGAAAATCAATTAGAAAATATAAGATCGGTGAACTATTCCTGCCATGTATGTTGTTAAAGCTAACCTCTTTCTTAGCTTAATTTTTAAAATAATTTTTGGATTACATTTTAAAATCACAATTTTCTGTGAAATGATAATGATTTATAAAACACTTTTTAAATATATTTTTTTTCAATTCCACGTTTGGGACAGCCAGTTGACCGCATTTGATGGCTCCACATAATTTTAAAACATAAAAAATAAAAATTGCTGGGAAAAAATAATTTTTGTGCCCCAAAATTTATTGTTAATATCATAATTTCCAATGGCGACACGATCTCCACGAAAGCAAGCTCGTTCCGTGTGGGCTCTGTTCGCCTCGAGATATACCCACACACGTGAAAAAAAATCTTCGCCTTCGACGCGTGGCACTCCCCAGAGCTGCACGCTTCCTAAATTTGCACCATTTCTCTTCACGGACGCCCGCCCTTCGCTTATAAATGCTAGTCCGCCTTCCCCCGGCAACAGAAAAGGAAATCAAGTAGCGTTCTGCTGCATAAAGATTTCCTTTTCTTCCGGTACCTTACTTTTTTATCCAAAAGATTTTGGACCGTCCGATTTTGCACTGAATCGATCCGATGGCTCGAGCTCTCTCCAGCAGCAGGGCCCTCTTCGCCGTCCTCCCTAATGATATCAGTGCCATGATTTGCAGGTAAAATCCATCTTCCGATAGGTGTATTAGTATTTATGTTATTTGTGGTCTTCTTCTGATTTGGGGAGAGGAATCGTTGTGAGAATCAGGGGATACTCTACAGCGGCAGCGGCGAAGGAGACGGCGGGGAGGCGTGTGACGGCAGAGGAGAAGGAGGCAGTGATTACTGGGAAGAAGGAGATTGAAGCGGCATCGTCGGAGTCCAGTGGGGTGACGCCTTGGGTGCCGGATCCTGTCACGGGGTATTACCGGCCGGCGAAAGTTTTCCGAGAGGTCGATGCGGCAGAGCTTCGGCAGAAGCTACTTAAGGAGAAGATTTGAGATTGGTTCGAGAAGTCAATTTACTCAGGTGCTCTGTTTGGCAACTCTTTTAATCAAACAGGTTATTTTTCATAAGTGTGTTTAAATTTTTTTGGAAATTCATTTTTTAATTAAAAAAAATATAAATGAATAGAGTGAAAAAAAATTTTGATTTTTTAAAATTATATTAAAAGGAATTATCTTACTTTTTTTTTCCTAAACTCTCAAAAATTATTTTTATTATTTCATAAAAATAATTTTTTTTCTTTTAACATTTTAAAACATTATATCTTCAGATATATATATTTTTAATAATAATTTTATTTTGTTTAAATTAATTGAACAACAGCAGTAAAACCTAAACCTAAAAGTGTAAAAGACTTGCTTTGATCATGTCGACCTATTTTCAGCTCTGTTAAATAATAATGATTTTGCTTGAAATTAGTTCTTAAATGATATTTTACAAATATTTGTTTGACTTGCTTCAACAATGCTAGTCGCATGTTTGAAGCTAAGGCAACCAAAAGCTATCTCTCACTATTTTCTAATGCCAAATTTGTAAAGAAAATCATAGTTGTTTTATTTTTAGGGAATAGAACATCCATGGTTATTTGTTTTTTATTATATAATTATGACATTTATAAAAAAAATGTGATGTTAATAGTTTCTCTTTATTATTTTTCCTACCAAAAGGCATAGCTAATTAATTATTGTTGAATAATTTGTAAGAAATTTTAAGGTTAGCTTGATAATTCTTTTAGCTATTAATGTTGAACTAAATACATAGTTTGTTATAACTCTAGTTGAAAATTTATTGTTAATAAGCCTTCAGTCAATAATAAAGAGAATGATTAATAATTGTGTGGTATGCTTATTGTAAATATAAATTATTTGATCATTTCCAAGTCCCAAATTCATCACAAAAATATCTAAATTTTAGCTAATTACAATTTGCCTTGGATTTGTATTTCCTTGTGTAATTCTTTTTTTTGTAAATTGATATGATGTATGCAACATGTTACTCTCTTTACATAGCCACAGAACATCGACTAAACTAACTATATATATTCTTAATAATATTAAGAATATTTAATAAACAAATAACATTCAAAATAATTTATCACACAATACAATGAATACATAAAATATTTTGAAAAAAAATAATAGTTTAAGGTATGAGTAATAAATGTTCAATAGAAAAACACCAATCATTATCGCTTTCACCATTACCATCCTCTTATGAGCACTTAGGACAATGGTGTTGCTTGGTTGTAATGACTACAAGAGGATGTGTTCCACTATTAGCTCATTGGTGCCTTAACCAAGTATAATGATTACTCCTAAGACTCGTGTTGTTTCTTATATAACTACTATTGTAAGTAATGCAATATTAGAAGAACAAGGAGTGTGACTATCATGTGATTTCTTAAGAAAGGAATAATTCGACATGAAGTGGCTCTTTTGGAAGGCTTTTAAGGGTGTAAAGATAAACTATCCTAAATCAGTTATTAATAAGGTGATGCTAATCTATATAAGAGATACCATAATTTTAAGATATTGAGACACTTTGTCAGGCACCCCCTTAACCACATTTTTAATAAGATTTTGAATTAGAGGTTAAGTCTATAATAAAAAGTTGGTCATAACACAAAATACTAGATAATAACTTATTAGTTATAAAATCTCCCAAATATAATCATAAAAGTAAAAATAAATATCAACTTAACATGAAAAATGTTAATATAGAACTATAAAAATCCATACATAACTAAATTTTTTTTCATCAAAACCTATCTCAAAAAAAAAAATTTGTCCCCTCGTGTCGTAGGAGCGTAGTCCTCTTTCTTGATATCAAAATCTTTAGTTCTTTTAATGTAATTGATGTATAAACTATGATACAAATATTAGTAAGATTTTACAGATCTTAATAGCTAAATAAAATATGAAAATTAAATCTAAAAGATAAATTATAAAAATAATATTAGTGTAATCCTAACAATAAATCATATGAAAAAGTTAAAAGCCATACTAATACAGTACCATCTAGTACATCACGTAGATATTTCACTCAAAGATGTGTTAGCCTTATTTGGACTCAAAGTCATGCTAAGATTGGTTTTTCTACTTCTCATTAATTTCTATTATCATTTTCATTATAGGGCTCAATTACAAGTGATCCTTATTTATTATACATTTCAATTTTTTTCAACAATTTATCAAGTTAATTGTTTCTATAGTTTTGTTTTATTCGTTTGAAGAACAATTAGTAATTTTTTAGATATTTTTAACTTTAAATTCAATACTATCCATCCTTTCAACAATCTTGTAATTTCAATGATACAAATTTTTGTTGAAAATGACTTCAAAAGTGCTTGAAAATAAGTTTTTGGGTTGTTCCCCTCACTCTCCATTGCCGTCAGTAGCCTAGTTGCCTTATGCGTCAACTTATATGGCTTGCTTGACCGACGCCACCCTTTCAAATTCATTGACCTGCTCAACCGCGCCAATCCATCTATTCGCATCGACCCATCTACACATGTAGATGCGATATGCAACACAATTGACTCAAATAAGCGCACCGACCCATCTACTTGTGTTGATTCGCTTTGACCAGCACTGACCAGACAACTGGACCTGAGGATTCATGAGCCTCTCTACCCAAGCCGTTCACATCACGTGCAGCTCAACACCTCACCATTCAACTTTACCATCGTAGAAATGCATGTACTAGTTTGGGAACTTCTTATGACAATCAAATTTGTAAGTTTTCAAGTTAGTCCCTTTTAGTTTTATGATAAAAATTTAAAGTATTTATTTTTATAATTTATGAAGACTTTGGAATTTTAAAATGTACTTAGAATTCAAAAAATGTACCTTTTAGTATTCCAAAATATCATTTTTATTTTTAACTTAACAAATTACTATTATACTTATAAGATCTTTATAAATAGTGATGCTCACAATGTTGTAGATGATGAATTTTTTAATGAAATAATGAAGTGTTGTCACAAGCTTGTGTAATATGAGCGTGTTATGTGCGAATGATCTGATGGTATGATTCTGAAAGTGCCTTTAAGAGGCACGAGACTTAAAAGGGAAGATCCTAACACATTATCTAACATTCACAAAAAGTATCAAATTACTAAGAAAATCCTTAGATTCTTTATTTCATATTTTAAAAATTTAATAATCGTGTCCAAATTTCTAGTTTGTACATGTGACCATGTTATTTTTTGTTTGGATTTTATGAACTCCATTTGTGTATGTAAGTTACTACTTCACTATTGATATAAGTACTTAGGTGTATGTTGATAACACCCGTTTTCCTTTAAGATTAGATTCCTTATATTAAAATCAATGCATGTTATTAACTTTTGAGAAAGTCTTTTACTTGCCTGGTGATCCTAAGATTTTCTATTCTAAACCCATAAAATCTTTGGTAAGCCCTTGTGTAGATATAATGCATGATTTAAATCTCTTTTTATTGTTTATACACTAAAGTAGATTTTAGTATTTTATCTTACATCACATACTATAAGCCATGCATATAACATAAGAAAATAATATATAATGTTAATACTAGTTTTTTTTATATTTATTTTTTAATTTTTATGTGATTATTAAACTCAATTCTCTTAAAATCATTATTCTCCATAACTTAAATAATAATTATATCTATCAGTGACTTTCTATTGACATTCATCCACATAAAATGATATACATACTAGATAAGTATGATCTAGAGACATACCTTATAGTTCATCATTAGGTTTAGCACCTAGGTAGGTATAATTAGAAGACTGATACCCTGTGGCCTATTGTTAGTCTGATATTATCCATATTCACACAGAAATATTAGTATGAGATTTGCATAAAACACTTTATATTTTCTTTATTTACAAAATTATTCTTCACCAATACAAGCCTTCTATATCAAAATTATTAAGTTACAAATCTACCATAAGCATAATCTTAAAAATTTTAATAATATCCTAATTCTTAAAAGTGTCATAACTATTTATATTGATCTCTAAAAATTACAAACTCGTTATCATTGGGTTCATCTTAAAGGGTAGATTCTAGAGGTTATCTCATATTGTTCTTAGTAAGAGAGTTGTTACTCCTTTTCAGCTTGAACCTTATGAGAACTTCATAAATAAATATAATGTGATAGTAATTGAATTAGGATAGGTGACCCAAGGGTAAAATCAAGGTAGTCTTTTAATAATTTTATTGCTAGATTGTCTTCTTTTGCTTTGGGCCATGCTCCTTTATTGGTTGCTTGACTCTTCCAATTTTCAATAAATTTGTTTGCAGAATCGCAACAAAAAATCTCATGAGCCACAATATTTTCATTTTCCAAAATATTTGTTATAATTGATAATGACCATTGTTGCCATAAATCACTTACAAGAATGTTAATTTGTAAATTCATATATTGAATACTTCCTTTACGTGGTAGATCCTCTTTAATGTTGGTAACTAGACTAGAACACACATCGAAGTGCAAACCAAGGACATGTGTGTGTGTGTGTGTTCTCAACTTCTTATGGAGTTGAACATCTTTCTCTTTCTCAATCTCTTTAAGAGAAGTGGGAAAGTTTTGAATTTAGGATTGTAAGTTATTTCTCAAGTTTTGAATTTGGATTTTGATGTCATGTTTGAACGTTTGCAATTCTTTTTGCATCCTCTTCTCATCATTGATTGGCCAATTGAACTGAGTTTTTTTTATTAATTTTGACCAGATTTTGATTTGTTCCATTACTATTAATATATATGCTATTTGCTTATGAAAATGAAAGAGAAAAGAGCTTTGTTACCGAAATGATATATTAAAAAGAAATGGATTTAATCATTGATAACTTTGTGATAGTCATTGTTGATAGAAAACAAAGATGTGAGCTCTCCAGTAAGGTTTAATGAAAAGAAAAATATTAATTAATAAGTTTTAGAATGTTTTCCAAACTTCAAAGTATTTAGAATAATTTTTTTCTTTTTTTGGGTTTGATTTCAAATGACGGAGAGGAATAATGGTTCTTTACTTTTAACAAGATATGAGAATGGAATATAAGGAATCTAAGATTAATTCATAGGTAAATTGCATGTAATTGTTACAACACCAATCAAACAATTATTATATTATTTTGTTCTAATTTGCAAAACAATAATTTCATAAAAATGCAAGAAAATGAATGATAATTTTTGATGATTACCGATGATGAAAAATGGTTAAAGAATACTCACCAACTGAGCTTGCAACACTCACAAAAAAGTTACATAATAAAAAAGAGACTTACCAAATTTCACCCACACTAGAGTTATTAAATAAGAGCACAAAGAGAATAACTCAAATCATTGGCTATTTTATATAAACTACTCTACTAAAACTATTAGTACCAATTAACATCTATTAATGCATACTTTTAAAAAAGTGAGAAATTATTAATGTTCTCTTTAGAAAATAACCAACAACTAATACTATTTTACTACTACATAGACTCTCTAAATGCTCTATGTATTTATGAATAATTTTAATTATAATTTATCATTAAATATTTATTCTTTGTTAAACCCAAAACGAGCTTCATATAGGCTTTAATGTATTGCTTCATGTGTTGGGCTTCATGTTGTTGAATAATGGCAAATATTTTTTTTTGTATTTAAAGCCAAAATTATGTATGATATGATTCCTCTGAAGCAAACAATGCATTTGAGCTGTTCTATTGAATTGGTTTACTAATTTGGATATTTGGAAGAGCTAATGATGATGGATAAGAGAGAAAATTATATCTTATTATGTTGAGCACTTATATATATATTATAAAAATAAATAAAAATGACAACAAAATTAATAAAATTATTATAAATTGATGTACATTATTCATGTTACTAGTTTTATTCTTCTATTTTATATAAAATATATCTATTTTAATATTATATTAATTTTATTTAATTATTAAATTAGTTTAACTCACAACTATTTCATTATCACTTTTCATAATTATTGGCACCACATGACATAAATCATACAAAGTAGATATTTTTTCTTATATTAGACACACAAATTATAATTTTTGTAATTATTAAGATAGTTTTCTCTACTAAGATGAGATTAAAAATACTAATATAAAGTAATATTGAATTCCAAATTTGAAATCTTAATACTTAACTAAGCATTTATCTTAATTATCCTTTTTATTTTCATAAGTAAAGAATCGATTTTATTAGTTATTAACGTTAATCCTTTTCAACAACATAATAAAGTCTTCTTTGACTCACCATGAATGTGTTTATTTATATGATTTTTTCCTATAAATCTATGTGTTACCACATTTACATACTTATTCTATTTTTTTATGATTTAATGGATTGAGAATTGTGGTTATATTGTTATCTTCAGTGAAAGCAGTGATCTTAAAAAATTGAATGTTTAAAAATCTATGATAAAATAATATTAAAATACTTTATTTGCACAATGGCTAAACTCAGTTTTTTTTTTGTTTATTTTCCAATGAATAAAATATAATGAGAATAAATATTTTTAAGAATTATTTTTTTTATCTCAATTTTCTTCTTTGAAATTTTTATGAATCCTAACCTATTTCAAATTGCCTTGAATTTAAAAATTGGATTGCAAACCTTTTCAAAATGACTATTGTTTTGTTCACTGAGGTTGATTATCGCACCCCAATTTCTATTGGATCAAAGTTATATTTAGATGAATTTTAAATATATTAGTACATTTGTTTTTTTTTCTCTTTTTTTATTTGTAAACTGCTTAAATTTTATTTATTTTCTTATAAATAAAAGAAAAATGAGATATCAATTTTTAGAAGAGAAATTTAAAAAGTCATCCTCTAGCATATTATTTAGGTATTTTATAGAAAGCATATGAAATATTAGTGATGATAAATTTTAAATGACGACTTGTTGTTATTGTCATATGTAATTATTGATGTTAGTCATCATCATCAGTTGATTACACGGACTTCTTTTGTCGATTATTGCACCCATCGTCAATATCAGTGATCCATTGTAGCTACACATCAACCATTGCACCATCATCTATTGTTGCTAATCATCCAACAAGCGACGAATGACTTATGGTTAATGATGACATTATGAGGATAGATAGTGAGATGGAGAGTAAAGGAAATGATTTCAATAATATTTTTTTAAAAAAAACAAATATGAAAAATAAAAAACAATACTTTACAAAAATAAATATTCAAATGATTTATTTAATTTGATATTTTTTTATTTCATTTATAGTAAAATGATTGAGTCTTTCAATTTTGATCTTTATTAATAATGGATTATTGAGCTTCGTTTAATATATATATATATTATAATTTCTTTTATATCTAACATATTTTTATTAAAATTTTATTTTTAAAATTTATATTCAAAATTCCTTTATTAAATCTCTAGCATTATATTTTAACTCATAAATTTGTATCAAAGTTAACTATTTTCTTTTATATGCATACAAAACTCTTACAAAAACATACTTTTAAAAGTTCTTTGAAAACTCTTTTTTAATATAATTTTTTTCAAAACTCTTTTATTAACATGCAAATCATTATCAAGAAAGAGCAGCATACTTTATAATTATTGTTCTAATATTCTATTATTTTGTCGTTTAATTATAGCTTTAAAATCAAATTTCAATTTTAAATTTTTTATAATTTTTATATAGAGAATAACTAATCTATAAAGACATTAATTTGAAAATCCTAAAAAATCATTTTTATCTTTACGTTTTCATAAAAATGAAAGGGAAATTCTTTTTTTTTTTAAAAAAGAGAAATTTAAAAAAATTTAAATTCAAATTGATATTTAATAATCGATTGACCACGAGACTTGGGCTCCAAGAAACCTAAAATGTTTAAAAAAATGATTTTTTAGGCCTATAAAAGGGCAATATTTTGTATCCCTTTGGCAAAAAACGCGGCAGGCTTCAGCGAGGGAGGAGCGATGGTGTCGCTCAAGCTGCAGAAGCGCCTCTCTGCCAGTGTGCTGAGCTGCGGCAAGAACAAGGTCTGGCTCGACCCCAATGAGATCCACGAAATCTCCAATGCCAACTCTAGTAAGCCCCCTTTCCAGATCGCCGCTCCCCCTTGTCCCCTCCGAAGTTTCTACTTGGATCTGACTTCAATCGCTGCGCGTAGATTGAAGTTGGAATTTGGTCTTGTGACTCCTTGTTCATGAAGCCCTTTCTCTCGAATTTCAGGGCAAACTATTCGAAAACTTGTTAAGGATGGGTTCATTATAAAAAAACCTATGAAGATCCACTCTCAATCCCGTGCAAGGCGCATGGCAGAAGCAAAGAGGAAGGGGCGACATTCCGGATACGGTATGCGAAGAGTGATTGGTACTCGATCTTGCTGGTCTATTTAAGTTGATTGCAAACTATACTTTGGTGTAGGTAACCGCAGGGGTACAAGAGAGGCCAGACTACCCAGTAAGGTTCTCTGGATGAGGAAGATGAGAGTTATGAGGCGTTTGTTGAGAAAGTATCGCGAGGCCAAAAAAATTGATAAACATATGTACCACGATATGTACTTGAAGGTGAAAGGTAATGTCTTTAAAAACAGGAGGGTCCTTATGGAGAGTATTCACAAATCTAAGGCAGAAAAGGCCAGAGAGAGGACATTGTCTGATCAATTTGAGGTGAAGAGGGCAAAGAGCAAGGCTAACAGGGAGAGAAAGGTTGCTTGGAGGGAAGAACGGTTGGCTTAGGTGAGAGAATTCTGTTTTATCTTTTGAGTGTTTTTATGATTTTTTGACCTCCTTCTTGGGATTGATTTGATATTTTATTCATTTTTTATTTCTTTCTTCAGAAGATAAGATAATGCATCACACTGATCCATTCTCTTGATACCTTTTCTCCCACATGTTACTGCGAGTCCTGGAAATAGTGCAGTGGCCCCTGGCGCTGTATCACAAACAAATTAGTAAAAATTTCTCAAACCATTGTATTCTTAGCATTTGTATGTGTTTTGTCAAAAGTAGAACTTATTTTTTGTGAAAAGTTGAAGTCGAGCTTTTTATCATGCTTTACCATCCAGCTCTGAACAATGAAAGACCAAGAAGTGATACTGTTTAAGTTCAAATAGTTGCTCAAATGTGAGAAGTTATTCTTTTTTGTATAACTTCTTTGTAATTGTATTTGAACTTTGCAATTTAGAGCATTTCAAGCTTTGTAAATGTCAAAGATAGTTTTCAATTTACTTTGTGTAATTTTATTTTTCAATCAATGATAAGGTGGTTTGTGATAAAAATATTTGCAATCTTACATTTGTGCTAGTTGAAGTAGGTTTTTTAGTTTATTTTGGTTAGTCTCTTTGTCAACGATTTACCACTATATCAGCTAAACTTATATTTTTTGGAGCAAGTTTTGTGTAATGTTCTTCAGCAATAGCTTGGTGGTAGAAGATTCATGCAATTTGTACAACAGTGCACTACGAATACAATTCTTCAACAACGATATCAAAAAACCCAATAACAGAAGAAGATTTACAAATTCAAGCAATTTGAATTTGTTTCGCTTGGCTTGTTTAGATAAATGTGTAGTGTTGCCTTAGCATAACCCACATAACAATTGGGCAATTTTAATCTATTTTGGTCTTGTTCAGATTGAGTTCTTCCAATCGTTTGATAGCTTAGTTTCATTTTTTGTAATGGGTTGATTGTTGTTATACTATTGATGATTGATCTCCTATTGTTCTTAGACTTCTTTTGTTCTTTTGATAATTCAGAGCTTGTTTTTTAATTATGAATACAACATATTAGGATTTGAAATTTGAGGATAAAGGTTAGGAATTGTGGTTGATTAGTTTTTTAATTATGGATACAACATATTAGGATTTGAAATTTTAGGAAAAGGTAAGGCAATTGTGGTTGAGTAGAAATTTGGGTGGTGCATGGGTTGGTTGAGGGTGAATGGCTTACCTTAGTGAGCATTGGTGAGGAGATCAAGCTATTGAATTAATCCCATAAAAGATTGTTGAATTGTGTGTTATAAAAAATTTTATTTATTTTTAATAAAAGATTATTTAATTTTGAAATTTGTTGAGTGACATGTGTAAAAATAATTATTCAAAACAAACAGTTAGATAACTAAAGTCTGAATATATTTTTAGTTTGATGATTAGAGTTGTATTGAACAAGTTATTCTGTTTTTTTAAAAGACAGATTAGACAAATAAGATTTAAGAGGGGGACCTACAAGGTGTTAAAAAGTGTCACAAATAACAATATTCATATGAGTCAAAAAAATAAATAAATAAATAAAGAAATGTTAGATGAAAAATTATTATATTTGTACAGGTAATTTTTTAACTAAATTTGTTACTGGTTTCTAAAATTTATGTGAAATAGTTAAAATATAAGTATGAAAAAAGTTATCAATATCAGTATAAGGAAATGAAAAGAATTTAAATTGAAATAATAAGATGAAATAACTTGATTTTCCCATATGCAAAGCATAAATAGATGTATTTGTAGCTTATATTTTGATTGGTGTCTTTGATATGCACGTAAGATGGTTTTTATTTAACTCTTCTAAAGTATGTTGTGATATTTTTATTTTATTAAAAAATTAAATATTTATTTTAAGATTTTTTAATAACAAAAATCAAGTATTTAATGAGATTAATTAGTCATTATATTTCACAAGTTATGTCTATAATTGTATGATTAGGAAATTATTTTTTTATGAAATGAGAAAATTATTGATTGCCTAGACCATTGTTCATTTAATCAGCGTTATTGATCTGTTTAAAAGGTATGATATAAGTATTATGTAGTATATCGTATTGTATGATTGAGTTTAAAGCAAAGACTATTGGTTTTAATGCTCAAGTTTATGTACTTCATATAAGTATGATAAAGCACATTATATTGTACGATAAAGTTAAAAGTTAAGGTAGTAGTGATGTTCTCAGGTTTTAGATATTTTATACAAGTCTGATAAAACATATTATATTGTAAGATGAGGTTTGAAGTTGTAATAGTTATGGTGCTTTCAGATTTTAGGTATTTTATACAATTATGATGAAGTGCATCGTATTGTATTATGAAGTTCAAATTCTCATGTTTTAAGTATTTTATATGATGAAGCATATAAGGTAGTAGTGATGTTCTCTAGTTTTAGATATTTTATACAAATATGATGAAACATATTGTATTGTAAGATGAAATTTAAAATTGTAATAGTTGTGTTTTCAGATTTTAGGTATTGTATATCATTATGATAAAGTATATTGTATTGTATTATGAAGTTTAAATTCTTAGGTTTTAAGCAGTTTATATAAATACGATATATGTTTTTATTTGTATATGATAATTTTCGATTTTATGAATTTTTTGGATATTAATCATTCAAATATGAAAAGTAATATCATATTATATGAGATTTTAAGGTTTGTTTTTTTCTTAAATTAATTTGAGTTTTTTGTGATAAAATGAATCTTAAAAGGATGATTTATAATATCATATTATATAATATAGTTGTTCAATTAAATATTATTTAAAGCAATGCTCAAGAAAAATCAACATCATCCCAATATAATTGAGATATCATAACTTCTTTTAGATCCATAGTTCAATCTCCTTTACTTTGATTAGAAGAAGTTAGTTATATAAGTATTATAGGTACAATTGTTCCATCAGTATGCAAATTGTATATCACAATTTTTATTGATTCTTTTGCAAAATTGATTTTTTATGTGATATATTTAATTTCTAACTTTATTTAAGTTGTTAAATTTAATATAAGCTCATGAATGATGAATAATTCACTAATACATGTGTAAGTTGGATTGGATTGATGTATGTATTCTTAAGTATTGTAAGATTTCATGTAGATAATTTAATTGTTTTAAGTAATAAATGATCAATCATGGATGGATAAACATTTCACATGGCTTTATGGTGTAAAATTTGAGTTACAAGTTTTCGAGTAATGCCACCAATGATCTTAAACTTTCTTGTATGTGGATTGTTACGTATCTTTTCAATCTTTATTTGTATGATAAAGCTCACAAGATATTAGTCTTCAAATGTTTCGATTTGTAATTCATGAAACCACTTATGGGATAGGACTAACACCAATAAAGTAAGAGTCACGACAAGAATTTGGGTTAGCTATGGTTGTTGAAAGAGAGGGCATTAAGGATTGATTGAGAAGAATGTTGTGATGTTGAAGTTGTTGGCGATGGTTGGTTATGAGGAAGTAAAAAAGATGATGTTTGAGTAAAGGTGGCATATTTTATAAATTTGGACTGCGATCTAACATAAAAGAAGATCGATTTATGCCTTCTTTTTGTGAACGCATCACAAGAGACCTTTAATAAACAAAAAGAAAAAAAATATTTTCTTTTTGAATTTTTCGTAAAATTTAAAAAGATACAATAAGTTTTAAATGAAACATTAAAAGATAAAAATCTCTTCTAATTTAATAAATAATAATAAAATGTAAAAATATAAATTAATAAAAAACTATGCAACAAAATAAGAAGTTTTTATATGCTTTGATTTGTTTATTATTTTAATATAATAATACACATAATAATATAATTGGGTTAAATCAAAATTTATAATATATAGGCACAAAATCAATTATTAAGTGAGGATAATGATAAAATTAAATTTAAGACAAATAAAACAATAATTATGATATTATATATATATATATATATCAATTAAACTAAAATTTCATTATCATCATATTGGATATAATATCAAATATATAACATATTATATTTTTTTAATATTTTTATGTATTAAATTATTTAGTTTATGTATTAGATGACTCACTACTAAGATTTTGGTATAGCAATTATATCCTACTTCATAATGAAGAGAATTCTAATTGTGAGAATCGTTCTAGATAAAGTTTGATTAGTCACTCCTTTTTAGAGAATATCTTTTTTGAAGTAAGGACATGACTCATGGTGGATAAAGGAATGCTTACAAGTATAGAATTGGCCAGAATGATTTTGTTGATAAGAGAGAATGTTCTAGTAGTTGAAGTGAAGATTTTGTCTTTGATTACTTGTGTGATGTCTGAGAAATTGTAATAATGAGTTTGATGTATGAAATAATGATGCCAAAGTATTTAACCTACTTAGCATGTTTGATGTTTAACTATTATATAAACATTTTTTTGTATTGGGTAGCATTCTTGTACTGACTGTGACATTTGATTTATCTAAGTTGACCCTTTGCCGTCATATGTCGATATTGTTAGAAGATTCTTTTGAATGAGAAAACATTAGTAGAAGTGGTTAGGTCATAAACTATTACATCATCAACAAGTAGATGGTGAGTAATGCAAGGTTTGAGGGTTCATTACATATGCAAATGAGCAAAAGTAAACAAACCTTGCATGTGATGGTTCAAGTTATTAATTTTGTTATTATTTGTGTTATATCATTGATATTATTTAATTTGAATGATTAAATAGTTCTATTCTATTATTTAAGAAGGACATGATGAAAAAGTTTGACATGATTGATTGAGGATTATTGTATTATTTTTTAGAATATGAGTTATTTAGGTGATGAATTTTTATTTTTTAATTAATGTTTGTTTTTAAATTTTCTTAAAAAGTATAATATATTTATTTGAAAATCCTCTTAAACATCATTAATATTTATTTTTGGATAATAGAATAATAAAAACAAATAAGGCACTTTGCAGAACAATTGTGAGTTGTTTTATGTATGTGATGCATTCAAGAGATCCTTTTATGCATAATCTTTTAGCAGCCAAAAGTATTTTGTGGTATGTTTTGAGAGTTAATTAATTATGAAATTTGGTATAATTTTATGCCTCATTCTAAGTTAATTAATTTTTCTTAAAATTTTTGGTTAGGTTTTAAGAATGATAGAAAAAAATATAAGTAAATTCATATTTTATTAAAGAAAAATATTTTATTAACGAATGATAGTTGTTCTTCTTCATCCTTCATAAGATGTTATGAGAGGTTGTACTGAAAAGAGCAATGACAACATGTGTGATGAAAAAGGCATGTTGAGGTTTTAATGGAAGGAAACAATGAGAGGTGAAGGGCCCATCAGCGCGGGGGAAAATTTGTGAAAGATTAGGAGAGTTTATGAGAAGGAAGATTGCTTAAGGATGTCAACTATAGGAGTTTATGATGGCTGAAGAAAATAACATTTGCTTATATAAAGATGGGTATGGGATGGAAAAAGTTAAGTTGTTTAGAGAGGGAGAGAGGAGTGGTTGAAGATGGTTAAGAATATGAAGTTAGTGGGGAGATAGAGATATGGAAGAACAATATTATTGGGAGTATAATGGAGAAAGAAGGATATGTCTCTTAGGATACCAGTATCAATGAGGATGATGGTAAGCGTTAGATGAAGAAGATTGATCTTGCGGAAGAAAAGAAAAATAGATAATTTTAAATATTTTAATTCAAAAATAAAATGTTTTTTTTTCTCTATATATAATAATAAATGGAAATGTGAATTTATGTTTCAAAGAGAACTATTCATAATTAATTAAATTTTATTTTTTTCTCTTAATAAGTTTTATTTGATATTTTAATTCATTCAAAATGTTATTCAATATTGATCTATTTAAAAATAAAAGATTATTAACATAAATTTTGATTTTAAATAAGTTTATATAACTTTTTTAATACAAAATTTCTAACATTAAGTAATTAATCAAAATTTTCAAAATTTAGAAAGTTGAGAGCCCTTATGAAATTATCCACTTAAGCATTTATATGTCAAATATTTGAACATGATCACTCTTTTAGCAACAATTTTTGTTCTCTTAAAAAATATTGGATTCTTTATGATTATTGTTGATTTGTTATCATAAAATATTTTTATTAGATTCTATTGACATAATTGGGTTTTTTTAAATTTTTATTCATTTCAAATTATTATTGCAATGAGTTTAGTCTATTATGAAAATAAGGTTTTATTAATTTCTTTTTTTAAACTCTAAAATATTATTTTAGTTTTGAGATGTAACATAAACCCATTTGTATTTTTTTTAATCTTTAAAACCTACCCAGCCACTATTTGCAAAGCCAGTTAGCATAAAATGAGAAGTTAATTTATACCAATGTCATGATTGTCTCTTGAATATATTGCTTTAGCCTTTTAGTCATTTGAAGATGTATCGAAAGATTATGCATAAAATCATAAAATAAGACTTTGTACATTATGTCTGGTCTTATATGAATTAAATATATAAATTGTTCTAGCTTGTGACCTCAAAGGGTGAATGCAATGCACCATCTCATGGGGCCAAGGTGATATTAGTTAAAATCAATCTTTCCTAAATAATTACACTTGCTCTAAGGCATTGACATCCGAGGGCACTTACTGAAGATGATTGACCATTACCTCAATCATCATCTTGTAAGTAAAGTTATATAGGTTGATAGGTCTAAATTGTTCTAACTTAGAAAACCACCAAGATATCCTTATAGTAAGTTAACATATGAGTAGTGGTAAAAACCTGGAGAACTACACTGATAACATCCTTTTTGATAGCATCACAATACCCTTGAAGAAATTCTCCCGTTGTGCCATCAATCTTGTGTTCTCATTTTTGTTGAGGGGAAAAATAACAACCTATTTCATCTTTCAAGATCTAGCAGCTTGTTTTGTTGTTATAACAACCTTGGGAGTAGGAATCGTTGATTGATCCACAGTGGGAAGAGACGGACACCACTTCTTCTTTCATGCTGCCCCAAGTGTGTCTGTTGTCATTAGTCAATTGATGGATGAACTTATTATCCCTTCGTCTTCTAGTAGCAGTCACATGGAAAAACCTAGTGTCACAATCTACCAATTCTTTGCTATTTGCTACCACCAGGCCTCTTCTCTAACATTACACTGTGACGATTAGAGATTAGCTACAACAAGTGACGATATTCTCCACAGTGCAAGCCCAAGAATGATTCTTTTATTTGCAGCTCCTTAATTCCAAGATATTCACAGATCAAACCTATGAATATCAACCTTTCAGTTGCACGCTTCAGCAGATGTTTTCAAAACTCCTAATGTGAGATTGGTCCTGAGGAACATGCATAGCCAAGTCAATGTTGGCCGACTTAATTTCCTTGCAGCTCACCCTTCGTCAAACCAGGCACCACGAAGACTTGCTCCAAACTGGGACTGTAAGCCGGTCTTGCTTCCGTTTAACACCTCCTTGAAGCTCTTATGGCAGAACTACTGCCCACAGTAGAGCTCTGCCTTCTCCCAGCGGGGAGTTCACTGTCGCAATTTGTCGAACACCTAGCCTGCGTGTTTCCGAGAATGGCAGACCATTTCCATGGGAATCAGCTGTCGCATGAGAAATTCCAATACATTTATTCTTGTTAAAGCACGGAGAATGACTTAGCTGCTTGATTGCAATTTCTTCATCCAGCCCGCAGGCTTACGCTGGTGATTTAACAGATTCCCCTGCAATCATAAAAGCAAAGCTCCCAAAAATCCTGGTTGTTGACGAATCGGAATCCAACAGAACACTGATCAATTCGCCAGCTTGTATATTGTTAAACGCCAGAGCATTTTTAGCAGCTCCAGAACCAACAGCCGGCGACTGTCGCCGCTCCTGTGGAAGCTCGTGCCTTCTTTGCTTTCCATTTTTAAGTCATCTCAACGTTTATTTTATTCTTCTTTTCTTCAATTTTATTTTGTTTTGATACTTTTTAAATTACAAGTTGCCATTGCATCTCATGATTCTTTCAAAAAAATTTACTATTTAGTTAAAAACTCTTCTCTTATCGGCTCAAAGAATGTTTATATTCTTTTTTTTTAATAAAACATTTAAATCTTTAAATTTTTTCAAGTGTTTCCGATATTTGAATAAAAAAAAATCTGACTTATTTGACTAAAATCATCAGTAAATAATAAAGAATTATTATTTTTATTTATGAAGATAGTATTCATTTAGACTACACATTTTAATAGACAATTATATAAATTATAAATTTAATTAAAGTTTAAATTAAAGATTTTTTAAAAAAATTAATTATTTTTATAATACTTTAGAAAATGTTGTTAGATTTTATAAAACTAGTTGCAATGCATAACATATAAAGTATACACAAAGTTTTAAGTGATTCAATCTAGATTAGAATCTACATCATCTTTCAACAAAATGGCTAAGAAATATGTTAAATATTGATTTAATAAAAGTCTACAATATTGACTTAATAAAAACTTATATTATTGACTTGATTAAACTTATAACACCAACTTGATAAAAACTTATATAATGACTTAATATAAAGCCAACACATTGGCTTAATAAATTACTACAATCATGGCTTAATAAAAGACAATAAAGGAATAAAAATAAATTTCAACAATGGAACAATCAAACTAAATAAAAATTTAATATAATAATTCCTATAACCAATAAATTGTTAAGTAAGAAGCATGCCACTTAAATCAGTCAAGATATGAAATTAAATTTAATACTCATATAAGAGATAACATAATAAATGTAACTTGAAATAATAATGTGTAACTTATCTCAAGAATGAAAAAAAAAAGACTTGAATAATCTCTAAACTAAATGTCATGACTTTGTATTTTTCTTTTCTTAAAAATGATGAATCTAATCAAGTTTCCTTATAAAAGATTTTTCAATTAAGTATTAGTTTGTTCTATTTTGTTTGGATGTTTTTATATGTGCCCAAAAATACTCTTAAATAGCTCTAAAGCTCTCTCAAATGATTATATTAAAAACCAGTGAAACTATTCATTAGTCAAATACTAAGTTAATCGTATTACATGATCCAAGAGATTGTACAAGTATAATGAACTATTAATAATATTGTCCCAACAACTACTATTATCTGATTAGTTCATTATTATTATGCAAAATGGATCATATGGATATGATGCAAACATCGTACAGTACGATAAATAATCTTGTGTAAATTTAAATTTTGAGTTCTTAAGAAAATGTTATACTATGTATGATCTTACACTATAATGCAAATCTACATAATATTTAGCTAAGTCCTAAGACTTAGTTCTCAGGTGAAATAGTATTATATAATCACAGAGGTCGTATTGTACAGGTACAACAAAAATTGGCATACTTATAGTCTAAGTCCTAAACTCAAATAATGTAATAAATATAATTTAAAATAATAGTATACAATTTATCTAAAAAATGAAAAAGAAGATTATATGAATGTTCCAAACTAAATGTCATAATTTACCTTTTCCTTTTCATAGAAATGATGAATTCAATCAAGCTTTCTTACAAAAGATTTTCCAATCATGAAATGGATTATTACATCATATATAGATACCTTTATATACTCTTAAGAATACTCTTAAACGACTCCAAAGCTCTCTCAAATGTCTAATATAAGAAACCAATCGAACTAAATGTTACATCCTAAGCTAATAGTACTATACAATCCAAGGGATCGTACAAGTATGATAAATTATTAACAGAATTATTCAAGTAATTACTACTATTTGACTAATTCATTTTTATTACACAAAATGGATTGTAAGGATATGATGCAGACATCATATGATATAATTAGAACAAAATTATACAAATCTAAATTCTGAGTTCTTAAGAAAATATTGTATGAAGTTCTCAAGTTAAATGGTATTGTATAAATACGAAAGTCGTATAGTATAGGTATGACAAAAATTAGTAGGTTCATAGTTTATGTCTTAAACTCTTATTAAACAAATAAAGAAATCATAATTATATAATAAATATTTTCATATAATATGAAACTCATTAGCTCTTCAAATTACATAAGATAACATGTGACATCTTATGTGATATAATAATTACACATTTATAATATTACAATAAATTTTAATTTATCTCATCACTAAGTCCAATATTTTTATTTAACTCTGCTAATTAATATAACATACTTGTACAAATGATAATTTTGTATTGTACGAAATCAAGCATACTAAATCTTAAATCAGATCTCTTAAGTAAATGATTAGGATGCTATATTATAAAGTTATTATACTAATATAAAAAGTGAAAAATAATCATATTACTGACGTTTTGTCTAATCTAAACATTAATTGATCATCTTATACTATAGGTTTATCGTATAAGGATGATTAATTCAGCTAATATAAAACTTAATTTAATCTCTTTTTAAATCTAATTTTATTTAGTTTAAACATATGATATAATTCATATGAATATAATATTCCAATATATAGAATAAATATAGAATAAGAAGAAATATAAGTCTTTAATAAATACTAAGTTCCTATTATAAGTTTTAATACTCTAATTACTAAAATAAAGAGACTTAATAAAGATCTTATCTTTATGTTGTTCAAACTTATGTTTCTCTTAGTACTAGTTACAATTAGCACCCAAACACTTTTATTATGTTTCTTAAGTCATGTGATCAAGCTCTCAACATGATTAATCTAATTATTTTTTAGATACATGATAAAAAAGTCAATACAAATAAATTTATTAGCTTTTAAATAGATGGATTTTATACAAGAATAATCAAGAGAAATGTGACCCAAATGAGAATAATAATTGCATACTATATTAGGTGGAGCATGAGAATAAAAAGTATACAAATAAAATATATATGATAATGCATGAAATTGATTAATTTCTTTTTTAATTTTCACATGAATATATGATGACACACAAGCATGTATATGTGAAGTAGAATTAAGAAACATTTTCTTCAAATTATTTAACTCTTTATTAACTAATATAAAATACTGAACTTCTCCTTCAAATCAAAACTTTCTTCAACGTTTTTTGTTTTTATTTGTATAAAAAATGGCTTTAAAAACTAAAAAAAAAGTAAAAATAAATGACATTGTATCAATCCAAAAAAAAGTTAAGGACACCATAATAGCTCAAGCTCCTCTTTCTAAAGCTCTTAACTTACTCTTCATTTCTTTCAACTCTTCTTATTCCACAACTCACGTATTCACTTAAAGAACAGCTCCTTTTCACTTAATGGCTGCATCCTATCTTTGTTTAGGGGTTTCTACTACACGGATTTGTCATACCATTTGATTTTTAGGTTTTAAGCTTTTAAAAATTAATATTAATTAAACTTAGGTCTTACATTTACTTTAAATATTTTTCAATTGAAATAAGGTTTGAAATTTTATTGGCCAGTTTAATATAATTTATCCCAATAAGTTTTACCGATTAGCCAATTTTCATGTTTTTTTAAGTGTTATTTAGTTTTTTTTTTATAATTTTTTAAACCTAAAAGTTCATAAAACCATTATTTTATTATTTTTTAGAGTAGTTTGGCCTTTAATATTATAGTCTTGGAAAGGTTGGGTAATAAAAACAGGTACGCCAAATTTACCAAATTTATCAAATTAAAAAATAATTAAATGTCTAAGAAATGATTAAAAATATTAAATAGATTCAAATAATTATAAAATTTTATTTGTACATAATATCTATAAATGTATATATGAGTCAATTATAAATAAGAAAACATAGAAATACATGTAAATGAGTTATGTATTTTTTATTTAATAATTTTTATTTCTCATTAACTTTTTATTATTTTCATAAACTTGCTTATTGTTTTTATCTTTTTTTTTTCTTAAAGATTTGATTAAGACAATGAATTTTTATTTTAAAATAAAATAAATTATGCATATTCCAATAACAATAGCTTTGATGGTTTATTTGGCTCATTTCTAGATCAAATTAATTTGAAATAATAATCACCATTTTGGATAACTTACATATTAACTTTTTTAATTTTCTTTGAAATATGTTGTTTTGAACTTATACCCACCACTTTGGACAACTATACATTAGCCTTTTTTAGTTTATCTTCAAAACTTTGTCACTATTGAACGAAAGTTACCACTTTTGGCAATTATCATTTACATACTTTTATTTAAAACCTCCGTAACCCTTTTACAACTTATTTATATCCTTTTCATTTTCATTTTATTCACTTTTTCATCATTTTTTTGTTTTTACAACAATTATTAGAATATGACATTTCTATTCTTTTTCTTTTTTTTTCTATAATCACGTTATCATAAATAACATAAATAAATAATTAATTAAATGATTCAACACAATAAATCATGTTTTAAGTTAAAATGTGTAACAAAAAACATGTTATTGAGAATAGCAATATAAAGTAAACAATCATCGTCATGGAACTCAATGATTCCTTACTTACGATTTCATCTAATCACAAAAAATATTTTATTTTTCCATCCTTTTTTTCTTTGTTGTGAAAACTAACATGAAAATCAATAAGCTTATACCATTCACTAACATCATAAAAAAATCATACAGGTGTAAATCTATTACAATTCAAATAAATATATTCCCTTCAAGATTGTTTACAAATCATATGAGATATTCTTAAGATTACATAAAAGTCAAGCATTTACAATACTTTGTTGTAAGAACATCTCTTAAAATCTACATTTCTTTTAAACACAATATCGAATATCAACTTTAAAGCACAACTTAGTTATACACACATCAACATATTATTTATCATTTTTTACAATCATTTAAGAGATTTTACCCTACAATATATCAAACAAACTAGTAAATACACATGTGCACACGTTTCATATATAATCATCTCCAACATATCATACATCATTAAGGCATCTAACCTATATTACATATCACATAAATCATATACACATAAGTATAAGATTGTCTACCTCGATTCTGCTATGGTGGTCATACCCATAACTTCTTTCCCTTGGTTTTGCTTGGGCTCTTAAACAACTTCCAATCCCATGGGATTTCTTCCTTCTTTCTTTTCTTTCTTTGCCTTGGTCAACTAGCTTTCTTATTTTTTTCTTTCTTTTATTCAATTTCTTCTTTTGTGTCACTTTACATTCTTGGCCGTTTGAATTCTGTTAATAATTGTGATCATTTATGTGGGTTCCTTTCCACTTCTTATCCTCTAATTTCTGAGGATTTCTTAATGATTAGATTTATCCCAAGTTAGTTTTCGTAGTCATTTGTCATTTTGGATTTTAAAATCTGTTCAATTTTTAATAGTCATATAAGCACAATTACCTATATCATAATATGCATTTCTTAATATTATTTAAATCTAACTTAAAATTCTTCTTATAATGCTATTATGATAGGATTATCATGCTTGCATAATGTCTATAATTCTTACATCATAACAAATGATTTTATTTTTGATGCTAGTATTCGCATTATTATATTTGTAAAATTCTACTCATTGCATTGTACGACAACGTTACTTGATTTTTTTTCAAACAATTTTTTTACTTCTTAATATACAATATCAATAGTTATACTTATACAATCCAATTCATGTATTTGTTTATGAAATCATAACTAATGATTATCCTGTATATTATGCTTTTATGTATTGATCTATTTATCGTATTATATGATTAGTTTATATCAATTTTTAATTACATTTTAATTAAAACCCATTTTATTTTTTTATTGGATCATATGGTATGATATGTTTTTATAGTATTATATGATGCTCATTAATCTTTTACTATAATTTCTTTTAATCTTATATTTTTCACTTGATCATATTATACGATTATTACCTATTGTATGATTCTTTTATCTCTTTCTTTAACTTCTTGCACTTATTCAATGCTTTGAGACGATAGCTATTTATTAATTGATAATATTGATACGATTAAACATGTCATATATTACGATCTTATTTGACTAAGGCTATTTAAGTCACCTTTTATTGTATTATATTATCCTCATAATCATAATGTAAAATAACTTACAAAAATTAGCTTTCTCATAAAAAAAATTAGAAATTTTTTTGTAATTCCATAAAATATTTTTTTAATGAAAAATACCTAATTATTTTCTCAATTTAACTACTATTTCTTTCTTAAAATCATTAATCATTATGATATTCTTCCTGTCAATATAATATGGATTTAAATTTATTAAAATTGATTTACTTTTACTTTTAAAATGCTGTAGTAAAACTTTGATCTTTTATTTTATTGCATAAAAATTTCAAATTTTTACTAACTTGATACCATTAAGTTCCCAATAATTGTAAACTTTTATAATTCCATTTCTTTCTTTAAGGCATGGTGTCTCATTTTTAGTAATGCACTATTTTTGTAAAGCTTTAAATAAATTTTAAAAAATTTAAATAATATGAAATCATCATAAAACTCATTTTTTTAATCAAAATTTGGATGCTACACCCTTGGAGAAAAATCCCTCAACTATCAGATTGCCGAATTGCACTTTTCAAATTGCAAGGCTTAGAACATAAAAGGAGAAAAGGTTATGATTATCATCTTTTGAATCGATTAGACCATGCACTCAAAACATTCCTTGGCCCATGTGAGTGGATTTCAAGATAGCTGTCGTGCTTACAATTTGCATGTGCATTAAATTAGTTACCTTGAAGTTGGCTTTGTTTACACATGGGTTGTGTACAAACCATGTAACCAAATATGGGAGAAGTAGTATGTTTTTTTAAGGCATACTAATCTCCAATCATTTTGATTCTCTTGCTATATTTGTTTCTTAATTTCTATTATTAAACCAAATTATAATATACTCTTAATAAAATTATTCCCAAAAATAATAAATTTCATTTAATACAAGTAATAAAATTCTTGTAATATAATACGCTCATAATAGTAAGACAATTGATAGTCATTACATAGAAGAAAAGGGTGACAAAATTAGATGTGTAATACTATATAAAACAATTTGAATTAAAGAACAAATTTCTTATCTAAAGCCCAAAGAAATCAATCTTAACATGCTATAAAAAATCAACTCATTTATAAGTTAATTAATAAATCGAAAATATAACGGAGGGATGACAAAATAGTAATGCAAAGTAACAGTTCGTACGCGTGGCAAAGAATCACAAGGCAGCCATCCCAGGAATGTTATCTACTTGTGTGAAAGGACTCTCAAGCTCCTTTCTTCGAAACTGCTCTGCTCTTTCCCCCCAATTTCTTTAGTAAAAACAACGCAAACAACTCTAATCATTCCTCCTCCTCACTTCACTCTCCAGCTGTATATTCTTTCGTCCAACCAATCTTATCTCAAGCTACGTGTAAGTTACGAATCGCAAGGTTTAAATTCCCACCTGAACGGGAACGCAGAATTACACGTGTAGACGTTAATTTTCAGACCGGTTCACTCGAGAGGAAACGCGGCGGTTCGGTTCATCATTAAAAACAGAAAAGGGACGTCCTGTCCCGTCATGATGATATCCGCAAGTTGCCCCTCCAAGCTTTGGTGCTAAAACGGAATCAGAAAGGGTATAATAGTCATCCAACTGAAACAAGAGGAAGCATAAACAGCCCGGCCCAGTATAAAAACGCTCCTTCCTCCTTCGTTTCCCACCCGTCCTCAAACAGCCGAAAGAAGCGACACAGTAGAGAGATAGAGATGGACGAGAGTCCATCAAGTAGAGGAATCCAGTCGAGGAGCTATGCAATCAACGGTAAGATCATGATGAGCGCGATTGTGGTGCTCTTCGCCGTCGTCGTCTTCCTTCTCTTCCTCCACATCTATGTTCGATGGCTCGTCATCCGCCGTTCCTCTCGCCGAGACCGCCTTCGGCATCGTGGGATCCCTTCCGATGATGGACAATCCCTGCCCCCTTCATCCGTGCATCGCCAACTTGACCCGCTTATCCTCGCATCCCTCCCAGTGCTTCTCTTCTCCGGAATAGGGGACGAGGGGGGCGACGAAGAATTTGGGGAATGCGCCGTGTGCCTAAACGAGTTCGAGGAGGGGGAGAAGGTCCGATGCCTCCCGCGGTGCGGGCACCGCTTCCACATCGATTGTATCGACATGTGGTTCTTCTCCCACTCTACATGCCCTCTGTGTAGATCCGCCGTAAAGGCGGTGAAGGAAGCCGAGGCGCCCTGTTCTTGTGCCATTGCACCCGTTGAACCGTCTGCTGCTACAGTTGAAGTGGAGATGGGCTCTTCCTCGTCCGCTTATTCCGGAGGGGAAGTTGGAATCGATGTGCCGACCGAAGGTTTTAGCGGTAGAGAAGAGCAGGTTGTACTAGGATTCGAATCGCCGGCGGAGCAGAATCTGAAGTCGGCGAGCGGCAGGATAGAGCTGATCCGCCGGCTTCTAATGGGCAATCCGAGGTTCCTAAGGGACGGATCCTCGGGATCTGAGCCGGATATGGAGCGCGGCGTTGGCGCAGCGCGACCTCCGCCGCCACCCCCTCCGTAATGCCTTCGCGTAGGCTTAAAGAGGGCGAGACCGACTCGGAAACGTGGTGCTCTATGTGTTTGCTCCTGCAAAGATTCTTCTGATCGGTTTCGTATGCTGTTCGTTGTTTCCATGGCATAACTTTTCCAATCCCAGTCGATGGAAAATTAATTCTTTGGGTTTGATATGCTTATGGGTGAAGCTTGAAAGCAAATGAAAGGCAGCACGTGTAAATAAATAGTAAAGTTAAAAAAGTACATGTCTTTTATTGCGGACTTGTATTAGCTTATCTGGCCACTATCATATCAAATCTTTATTAATTATTTATAAAACCAGCGAAAAACATTTTCCACAATAAAGATTCAACTGCATTTTTAAGCAACTGTCACTCGTTTCAAATGCTTTCATATAATTATTAGTTCCAGATTTTTATTATATTTATTGTATGTTATTAACAAAGTTTTATTATAAAGTTTTAGACAATTTATTTAATGTATTATAAGTTTGCTTTTTAATTACATTGTTAAAAATCATAAAGTTAAAAAATATTAAATTTTTGTCGCAATATTTTCGAGTTGTATCTCATGTATAAATGAAGTTTAGTTCAACATTTTTTATTTAATATTCAGATGTTGAAATACTTTTAAAGAGGAGTTCTATGTTTTTGTGTTTTGAGTAATAGAAATTTTTTTTATTTTATGGGTTTTATATATTGCAAATTGAAACATTATATTAGTATATTCAAATTTTTGTTGGATTTATGTTTGATTTTAATAAAATTTAATTATTGATCTTAATTAATCTAAATTGATGTGTTTTTATTTATTTTTAAGAGATTTATTTATGTTTGAGCTTTTGGAGGGAACTAAAGGATCATAATGATATTTGATAAGTAAAAAACATTGTTCTTGATTTTGGTTTTGACTTTTTATCTAATTGGTTATGTAATACTTTTGACTTGCTTTTTATTATGTTTAATTTATTTTTGAATTTTTTTACTTAATTTTTTCGAAAAAAATAGAAGTATTCATAAAAATGTATCTTTTATTTACTTGTCATGCTTTTAATGAAAAGTGAGTAGACAAGATGCAAAATCAAATGTTTATATATTGGGTCCAAGTCAATTATCAATATATGTACATATTCGTTATAAAGTTTTAGCAAAATTCAATATAACCAAATAATAAAATTAATCACGTATCATGAATCTGATGCCAAGCAACGACTCAGCATATCCAATCAGAATCAGCTTGTATAGATATATTGAAGTTCAATTAATATAGTAGAGTCTCTCATGTAGAAAAATTACCTTGGAGGATCTCAAATATTTTCAATGAAGATACCAAAAATTTTGGAATATAACTCGATAGGAAGTGAGTCTCAAGGAGGTTTGATAAAGATAAGAAAGATATAATGAGATATCTTTTCAAGGAGTTTTGACCCGATGAACTATCAATTATTTGTTGATTAGAAAAGAAATGTTCAATCAATGAGGTCTTAGAAGGCATTAGGTAACCTCAATAAGGTTAGGTTAAAAGAGTTTCAAACCTCATGAGATAGTTAAGAAAGATGATGATAAATTTTAGTCTCAAAGGGTTTGCTGAAGTTATCAACTAGAATTTTAGAAGTGCTTGACCTATGGAGAATGAAAATATTTCGATGATCTTGCTATAACTTTAAGAAGGAAAAATCTCATGGATGATTTGACGGGACTAGCAATAAGTGTAGGAAGAATTCTTAAGAATGATCAAGATGAGCATTGGCTGAATCAAATTAGGCTAAGCCATTTTTGCTATTTTTGCATATAGTTTTATTGGATTTTAGATAAGTCATAAGTTAGAAATTCTAGAGAATATTATTGTCAATTTTTTATTGTAGATTGAATGCAAATTTCAAGTTTTGTTGAAAGAATTACACCCAATTTATTATGGTTATGCAAGAAATTTTTGAATAAGTGTGGATTTGGTATTATACTGTCTTAAAGGCTTGATTTGGTTATAATCTATATTTAAAATCTAAAATTCATGTTTATTTGTTTTCTAATATATTGGTATTAGATTTTTATATCCCTTTTGATTTTTTTTCAAAAGATCTTAGATTATTAAATGGCCTTATATGGGGAGGTATTGGTATGAATCAATTGGTATTTTCCTTAAGAGGATTTGATCTATGTAACATTTGTTTTATATTTTAGTGTATTGCTAAGGGGTTTGAGAGTTTACTTTGTATTTAGATTTATTTTGCGTTTTTATCTAAATATATATTATAATTATTTTATTCAATTTTATCATGTATTTATTTTTAGCATCTTTGTTTATCCTATTAATTCCCATTATAGCTATATTAAACAACCCATCCCAAGTGAGACAAATTTGATAATCGAGTATCATAACATTAGTTTTTATTTAGAGGTGTATCTTGCATACTGGAGATTGTGATATTTTATGGATTGATTAAGGAGTGGAAGAGCCCTAGAGAGTTGTAAAGGTAAGAAAATTCTATAGAAATTTAAAGGTAAGAAGTTTTACTTAGTGAATTTGGTATAGAAAGTAAGCCTTATCAAATATCTACCATAATTGCATTCTCAATTTTCTATAGAATTAAAATATTTTGTTCATTCAACAATGTTAAGCATAAGAGCATGTTTATAGAAGGCTCATAAGATTGTTGGTACAACTATTTAAAAAATATAATTTTGGAGAATGCATCGGTTCAAGTCAATCATTATAAGTGAAAAGCCATGATAAGGATAAAATATGGAATTGGCCTATTTTAAGAGTTATATCTTTAGAAGAGTTTTTCTTAATTTGGATCCAAGCTAAAGAATTAATGAATATTATCTTTGATTTTGGATGATAAGGCAAAGTGAGTGTTGCAAGACTTGTTGAGAGCTTTGGTTTGGAAATAATATCATATACACATCCATGCATGTTAAGTTGAGTTCATGGTCATGTAGAATTTGAGGTGAAATAGTTCTTATTAAGACTTCTTATCACTCAAGGTTATATTAATTAGGTAATATGCATTGTGGTGCCATTTGATATTTGCCAAATTATCTTCCATAATCAATACTTATGAAACTATGATAGTCGTTATTTTCATATGCAACAAAGGGGAAAGTTCTTGGAAGACTAAACTTTTCTACTTGATAAGGGTTTAGTTATTTAGTTCAAAAAACATATGTAAAAGATTATGTTGGATGTGCTAGTTCATTTTATAGGTTGAAGCATGTATGACAACAAGTAGAGGATCGATATTACTTGGAGACATTGACCTCAATAGTGGATCCTTTAAAGAGGATTATATAACACAAGTAATAATTGACATCAAAGAATGTAGCCAAAGTGTTAGTGGAATATAGTGTGGCATCCCTCCTAACCTTGCTTAGTTTTGGGCTACATCATCTCTTTCTTTTCACTTTCTCTTGGTTTAAAAATAATTTTTTATAAATATAAATATTATGAAAAATGATTTTTCAAAACTTTTAAAACAATATTACACCTTGAAAATCATATTAAAACTATAATTAAAGTAATTTAAAGCCTTTATAATTTGAAAATCATAATAGAGACAATATAACTTTCATGTTATTTTAAATAATATTTTTTATACAATCATAATAAAATTTTTTCATGTCCAAATCATGTATATAAGAAATACTAATATGTCAATGCTAAATTATGTGTAACTAACTGACATAGTACCTTATACAACAACATAATAAACTAAAAATTGAATAAGCAATAATCCTATAAGCTACTATAATGAACTTATATAAATAGAGATGAAAAATGTGATAAAAATATGATATTTTGATTTCAATACCTTAACCAATCTATTTGTTTAGCGACATTCTCAACTTACAACTAAAGCACTTAAATTTACTTGTGGCATTATTCTAAGCTCAATTTATATTTTCTTTTTGATAAACCTATATTATTAATATCTTGTCTCACTTATTTAATGATTATAACATATTGTTTCACAAAAGATTAAGGTATACGTTGTTGTACAAATGGTTTAAAATGTTGCATACCTTAGTATTTTAGCTATTATGATTGTACGAAATAGTTGGCTTGTGTGTAACCATGCATGGCCTATTTGTAAGCTTAGTGGAATTTCTATTGCGCTTGCAACTAAGTTGGGCTACTATTGTGAGCTTATTAGAGCTATGTTTGATGAAGTTGATACAATGTTGTGAGGGTTTTAAGCTTACTTGCTAGTAGAGTAGAATGGTAGTTAAATTAATGAAAGTTTGATTGGGTCAAACATAGATGGATGTTGACAAGGTCTTTGACAAATCACTTGAAATATTGTGTGTCCCTCATCTCACATCTTAGGGCGTCTTATTTTTTGTTATTGTGGATTTCTACTAAATACTTAATCAATAATTATTATGCTCAAATCAAGTTTTATTACTACTATTATAACCTTAAAATTAAAGTAATCTATTATTATAAATAATCAATCATTTTTTCTAAAAAAAATTAAATCTCATAATTCAACCACATTTTATGAGTTGTCAATTGAAATCAGAGTGATTTAAATCAAGTAAAACAATTTTAAGATAAGAACATTCACTTATTTTTAAGTGTGTGTTGAGCAAACTAAGGGCATCCAAACTTATTATTTAATTGAAAATGTTTTAAAATAAAATAAATATTTTTTACAAAATAAATTATGAAGACTTGCTCAAACTTGTTTAAATAATTACTTTAAAATATTTTCTTTAAAAACTTTTTTAAAAAATCAAAATCTTTATTCTTAGAAATTCACCCCTTACCCCTCTTGCTAAACCACACTTTACTCTTCTCTTTGCCATCTCTAATTCATTGGTTATGAGATCTCTAAGTAGTTCATCCAAAGAGTGATGGCCCAAATCCTTGGAGGCATTGATAATAGTCACTAGAGGATCAAACTCTTTAGACAATACTCACAAAATCTTTCAGATCAAACTCTTTAGACAATGCTTACAAAATCTTTCTCATCTATTCAACATTAAAAAACACTCTATTTAGGTTTGAAAGATCATTCATGATGTTAGTAAATCTAATAAACATATTTTTTGTAGATTTTTCATTATTCATACAAAATAATTCATAGTTATGCATATGAAAATTGATCTTAGACTCATTAACTTATGTAGTTCCTTCATATGTAATTTCAAGTTTCATCCAAACATCATGAGCACTCTTAAGATTTATTATCTTATCAAACTATGTGTCCAAGTGGCCATAATGAAGAACATTTAGAGCTTTAGTTGAACCCTTATGATTTTCTTTTAGATAAGTTCACTTAATATCTTTTTAACAAATTTATTATCAATTCTATATTTTAAAGATCTTAATCAACAAATTCAAGAAAAATATTGTATAATTTTCTAATAGAAGTAAAATTTTTCTTTAAAAAATGGTGGAAGATAGCATGATGCCCCTTCCTCCAAGATAATATGATTAGCTACCAAATTATGAGACATCATGAAGATCTTCTCTAAGATGTAAGTCATTAGATCTTATAAACCCACCAACTTCTACTTGATTTATTGTCAAATTATATTGAACTAAAACATATGCCACTTTAATACCATATTATAATATTTTATTCTTTCTATTAAGATATTATTCTAATCTAATTAAGGTTTATTCTCATCCATGGGATACTGTCTTACATGATCAGAGTTCTTATAAAGTAAACATATATAAGTAAAAGTGTGATGAAATACACTATTGATAATGTTACTCTTGTATAAGGCTTTTAGGTATAAGGGGATGAATAGTTGCACATTGACTACAAGCGATTAAGTTTACGTCTTATAAGCGAAGTCATGATTCTTGAAATGATGACATGATTACTAAGAAAACTTAAGATTAAATCTCATGAGAACTCTATTATTAAATATCTTAAAATTTGAGTAATTTTAAAGTGAGTGAGGATAAAAACCAATTAGATTGAGACAATACTCACTAAAAAGATTTGGATGCTACAAATAAGATATGACACAACCTTGATGAATCAATAATATGACAGATATCTTAGGAAACAATTCTTCATAGTCTTCATCTTACTCCAAACACAAATTTGCAATTTTTAAAGGTTAATATCAATGTAGGATGAGTAAAAATAAAATACTTAGATGATTTTGATTATAATATTAGTATTTTAATTTCATGGGAGTGTTTTTAAAGAGATTTTTAAAACCCATCTATAATATTTTGAAATTATTAATCTTTATATTTTGCTTAAAATCCATTTCAAATGAGATCTAAAAAAACCCGAAACTTAATATTTTGAAAACCAATCCATAATTTTTCTATTGTATTTCCATTAAAATTAAATTTTTGAATTTGAATAAATCATTTTACGATAAACTATCTAATAATAATAAAATATGAATAAATTGAACCCTTTTGGGAAATCCGAGCCCAATGTGGGCAAGAAGTGGCGAAGCGGTTTGCCCATGACTCGCTGTTCTGATGCAAAATATCTTACCATGATTTATCTAACACGGAAGCAAGAGATTTGATCGACCTTTCGTTTATTCATTTCCCCTTTAAGTAAAGATCTACGAGATAGACGTTTCAGTGGAGCAAGATTTTTACCATTCCTCATCCACAACCTAAAAAAGCCATCGTTTGTGCCGCAAACGTCTTGTCGGCGTTCTCTTTATGTTTCATTCCGTCAAATGGCTTTAAAACAGGTTGTTTATTCCCTCCCCTTTAGGCATCCTTTGATGCAACTTTTGCGGCCGGATCAGCCGTAACTTACCGTCTTTAGTGCCATAAAGTTTTTTTTGGCGGCAAAGCTGCTTGTTGGAAGATATTTTTACATAAAGGAACTTTTTGTTAAATAGATATTTTATAGGAATGAGAATAAAAAAAAGTTCTTCAGAATTTTTTATTATTTTTTAAATAAGAAATAGAAGAAATATATATTTCTCAGGACCATGCTCCCATGTGATATGTCATTGTTTTTCAACTCTATCGAATTAATTCACATGAATCCACTATCGTTTGATGGTTGACGTATGTATGTTAACAATTGAGTAAATATTTTTCTATTATAGTTGAATTTTTTAAATAGATATATGCATATTTTTCTGTTGACCTTTGACTTTTTTGAAGCAATCTTTGGGCCCTTTGAAAGTAGGGACCACTTAGTCTACTAGGAAATAGTTAAAAAATTTCAAAAAGTTTGAATTATTGTAATAGTTGTAACTGTTTGTAAATGATTATGATAATTTTTTTTTGTTAAAACTTATCTACTAATAGCTTTATAGGAAGAAAGGATTCGTTTTTGGATATTTTTGCTTATTATTATCTTTAGTCTTTTATAGAAAAATTATGTCGACATCCTTTGTACTTTATTTTTCACTTTAGTTTATTCTCTCTCTTTTTCTTCTTTTCTTGAGAAGAGAATAATGAGCTATGCAACTGTAACGACACTCTCTTTTTAAAATCAATAGGAGAAATACTTTTTAAAAATCTTTGAAAAGAAAATATTTGCATTTAAAGATATTATTTTTTTTAATTTATAACAAAAAAGAAAAATTTTTAGATAAATTCTTTTTTAATAAAAAAAATCTTTTTTTTAAACTTGTAAAAGTGAATAATAAAAATTATTTTATGAAATCATTTATTATTGAAATCATATTATTATTAAGATAACTAGACAAGTTTTATAATAACTAATAATTAACTATTTTATATTGATTTACCACTTATTTATAATATAAAATATCAAAGATAATTATAACATTTAATTTCAACTATCACATAACTAAGTAATATAATAAAATATCTTTTAAATGAAATTATTATGAATCTAAGTTTACTATTTTTTTTATATGCTCATATAATATATAGTAACTCTACATATATAAAGCACTATAATATTTAAGTATCCACATGTAAAGATCATTTGTAATAACAAAATATAAATAAAATTTGTGAGAATTTGAAGTTAAGTAATATTATATATAAAACATTTATATTCATGAATCTTTTGTATCTTTACATATTATTTTTTTATTTTATCTTTTTATTTCTTTAAGGATTTGGTTTAAGGAGAAATTTTTTTTATTATCAACAAATTAAACATATTTAGAAACACACTATTTCATAATTAAGTACCCTAAATGGGTGCTCTTTTGGCTCATTTATGGCATATATTATTTCGACTTAATATTTATTACTTTGGAAGCCCTCATGCCTCTTGATTTTAATGTTTACCTTTCCTTCACCATACTCATTTTTATTTCTCTCTTTTTATTTTATTTCTATTTTTATCTTTGTGAATATTATCACAAAGCAACTTATCTTATATATTTATTATCAAATAATTGTGTCAATAAATAACTTATAATCAATATACAACAATCATTCATACTTAAGCACCACAAACATAAATAAATCATGATGTAAAAAATACTTATATTTTATTTTCATTTACAAATTTCATCTTTTCATCATCAAATATATGCTTTTCAGCAAAAATCATGTATCAATAAAATTATATTTTATGCTTATTATACACATTTTATGCATCTTAAAATTAATCTTTTTAATCAATCAATCAAAGTCTCTATCTTAATAATATGCATTTTATTTAAACATACGCATATAAGTATAACTTTAGCCTATATTTTAACACTAAGTAGTGGTCTTACTAGAACTCAATTTTGCTCAAACCTTATAATTACTATAATATCTAAGAATGTATTCGTCTCAAAGTTATCATAGTTGCAAGAATAACTTGCATGGTTTCTTTGAAATCCTCTTGGAATCATTTTCTCCTTTTTATTTTCCCTCTTAAACATCTTTAGCCAATCTAATTACTAAAGTTTTCTTTCTTAAAAAAATTTTGCAAGTCTCTATTATCACCTCTTTATACCATTTCTTATGATTTTTTATATTCTCAATTTTCAAATGTCTGTAAAAGTTGTATCCATTCATGTGGATGTATTATCATCTTGTTTCCTCTCATTTATAATGGTTACATGATTGAAATCACCTTAAAGTCAGTTTTCTTTATCATTCATTGTTTTTGTTTTTTACGATCTATTTATTTTGTATTAATCATATAAGTATGATATCTAGTTTTATACTAAATGTTTCTAAATCTTTTTCAAATCTTTATTTCATCTTATCATACTATTATGATTCTTATATTATAATGTATAATTTTCCTATAACCCATAATTAATAATGGCTATGTTGTCTATGTATTGATTATATTAATACAATAACTATTATTATATAATAAATTTATGATATCTTTTTGACATACGTTCACATTATGTCTATTTTATTTTCTCTTAAATGATTGTATCGTACAATATACTCTTATCATACTATACAATAATTCATATAACTTGGAATTGATGATGAATGATGTTGTTTATCTTGATTATATAGATATGATAAATGTATTATATTATACTATATATATATATATATATATATATATATATATATATATATATATATATATATGAACTTGCATTAAATACACATTGGAGTATTGATATATTTTCAATTTTGCATTGGTATGACTGAGTGTTGGGTTTCTTATTATACATATAATATGATATTCGTATGAGTTTAATCTCACTTGATTAGTCTGTATGATGAGCATTATCATACTGTATGATAACATCATCCCTTTTTTATCTTGTTGTACCTATCTTACACCTTGAGATGATGCATTATTCAAAAAGTTATCATGCTAGTACAATGATTCATTTTGTAATATATAATTTTCTCAATTTGAGGTTGTTTGAGTGCTCCTTTATATAGTGTACTATATGCCTCCCATGATTGTACTATATAATGACTTATAAAAAAAATTACATTTTAATAGAAAAATTCTAGAACAACTTTACAAAAATAAAATTTTATTTAGACAAAATTTAAGATGCTATTGCAACACAATAAAATTCAATGGTCGCACATCCAAATTCATCTCCCTTAATTTATCCTAGCTTGTTGACAAACAACCCTCCTTGTCTAGTCATTATTAATGTTTGTGTGTACACCACCCTTCTTATCTACATCTTAAATGCAAAAAAGATGGCTTGATATGGCTATTTACAATTATGTTGACTATTGCCCACACAAATTCTAGGATTTGAAAGGTTTCATGCTTTTATTAAAAGATGAGTTTATAATGGAATCTTCTAATGTTGATGATGGGCTCGCTTTCTCAATGAAGTTAATGATCAACACATTGTAGACTTATTGTATTTTTAAAGTATCTATTGTATTTTTTAATGTCATATGTGAGCTGAAATTGTTGTGTCTCAAATCACTTTGATATTTATCCTATGAAATTATGGGCTCATTTGTTTCATTAGAGTCAATTCAGATCAAATTTTAAGATTTTTTGAGTTAGTTAAAATATACACTATATATTTACACAATCACATTATATAATAAAGACAATATAATAATTGATGGTTTTGACCTTGATGTTGAATGACTGATTGAAGCTAATTGCTTCATGTAATTAATAAGATACAATAAGTAACTTGGCTTAACCACATTACTGGTTAAGCCTAACTCAATTAGCAGTTGATCAAGCTACAGTGACAAACCATGTTTAATATTTTCAACCCAAATTTTACATTGCATTTTGTATCATTCTTATATCCTTACCACTTTATAAAAGGCTTGTATGTGTTCCTTTTGAAGAAAATAAATATGATTTTGTTACTTGAAATGATCATCAACCTTTTGAAAGAATTAGCATGACTCATCTCTCCCTATCCCTTTTATTTGATTTAAAAGGTGTTCACAAAAGTTAAGATCAAGGTTCAAATTATCATGTCTAGAAATCTTTAAAATAAAAAACAAAGAAAGTTGTGAAGCGATATAATACGACAAGAACCATGTGTGAAACCATATGCGAAGCCTCATTGAATGCGTGCTAAAGTGTGCATGTTAACGTGCCAATCATGCAACTTTGTGTGGAGGCACTAACATGCATGAGACTACTATATGTGCACAATACATGCACATCATAACACTTATTATCGCACACAATCTATAAGCACACAATAGGGCATTATTTGCACTCATGAACAGTGCTAGTGGCATAGTTGTCCATGTGCATATAGTAGCTCACATTTGCCAATGGTTCCTTATGACATGATTTTTGCAACTACGAATTTTTTATTCAAAATCTCATGAATCATATGAAAAATAAAATAATATCTATTGTAATAAAATATTGTATTTAAAAGCCTATATAAAGGGATAAAAATAATGAATGAAAATTTTTCATCTTTTTGTGACAAAAACTCTCTTTTCTTTCTTTTTTCTATGATTATTTATCATTTTTCATGTTTTGATTCCATTATTTTTACTCTAAAAATAAGGTTTACTGTTAATAACTTGGGGTGAGAATACCTTATAGACGTATCAGATATATTTTTGTCTCAACTTATTTTGATTTGATGTTGATGGCATCAACTAAGAAGAAAATAATTAGAGAGTAAGTTGTAAAAGGAAATCAAAAGATTAAGAAGATCTCAATCTAGATGATTATATTAGTAATACAACCATCAAATATAAAGACAAATATAACTCTATTAACCCAATAATTATAAGTATTAATAAAAATGATGTTAAAATCCTAATCTTTTTAATGATAGATCCAAATGACAACTCAAAAATATACTCTTAATCAGAGAAACTCTTTATTAAGTAATACAAAGATAATTAGAGATACATATAATGGTGATATCATCAATCTCACTCCTTCAATGTACAAGAGTAGAAAATATTTTTAAGATAAATGTTATACATGATTTGTTTATTTATAATAGTATAATAGAATTAGAGAAATTGGATACCTAGTTGAAGTAACTAAAGACATTTATTTCTATACAACTATTCACCAACTAATAAAGTGCTCCATTAACAATAACGAGTCATGTTTTAGCTTGGTAGAATACTCGCTTAAGAACAAATATAGTTATAGAAGTGATATGTAGCCAATATAGAATATTAGTTAAAAAAACCTCATGGGTTACATGAAGGAAAACTGAAAAAAGTGACAACTTATAATATCGACAAGAATAAATGGTATAAGAATATACTACAAATTTTTAAGATAAGCTATCAGTTTGAAAATATCTATTAATGAGATGTAGACTTTGTTAAAATATATTTTAATCTATACTATCATATTATCACTAAATTAATTTTTTAAATATATTTAATCCTTAAAATAAGCCAAAACATTCAATATGACTATCAAAAAGAAGAATCAATACAAAGAAACAAAAGTAAATTAGCCAAATACCATAAAATATAAGTTCAAAACTTGGCAAAAAATAAAAGAATATTTTCCTACAAAGTATGTTACAATAATGATTGCTAATAAAACTCTAGCATATTATGATCACTATGAGAAAATAAGGCACATGCAACAAAAAATTTGGTAGAATTTTATGAAAAATAATTATTTTTATAACTAACTCAAGATGTTATTCTATATTATCATGTCATTCAAACTTAATAATATAAGGACCTCTTAAAGAATGGATGATGGATAGAGTCTTCAAAAACCCAAAAAATTAAAATATTAAAATTTACATGGTTGACATCAACATACAAGGAACATCTTTTCTCCAAACTCTAATATCTTTGAAATGCATTGGAAACTTTTGACATAACAACATGAGGTTGAATTAATCAAAATGCACATTGGGAACTTCATTGGCAATGTTCTTCAAATTTAAAATTTCATAGAGAGCCATTAAAATCTATTAGAGAAGATAAGAGTCTTATGTATATTATCCTAGAGATCACCACATAAATAGAAGATGGCATTCCTTAGCCATTAATTTCCCAACTTGGTGTTAAGTTCGAGATATTCTACATTACTCTTATAGTTATTTGAAATCCTAAATGAATCATAGAGTATGAATATGCTATTTAGTAATTGAAAACTTATTTGACTTCTCCTCCATTATTAAACAGCTCAATGGTCAAAGAACCCTTATATCTTTATTTAGTGAATAAAAATTTATTATAAGCTTTATTCTTGTTAAAGATGAATATGAACTCCAAAAGCCTATTTAATATGCTCATCATGTCCTAAAACAAGTACAAAGTAGATACACAACTCTAAAGAAGCTTGTCTTGACTCTTATGATTTCTTCATGAAGGCTTTGGACATATTTTCAAGCATATTTGCTCATTGTTTTAAGTGGTAAACATTTTCAACATTGTTATATTTTCTAGAAATGATTGGTCAAATTCAAATGCGAACAAAAATGTTTAGAGAGTTTGTTACATCCTTCATTCCTTAATGTGTAATTAAGTTCAATTATTAGATAGACTTTATTCTTGGTGACATCTCTTTTTCATTATCCAAGTTTTGGGATAAGCACTTATGTAGGAAAAATATTTGTCTATGAGGAATCTAGAGAGCATAGCATTGGCATAAGAGTTATGCTCATGAACCATAAAGGTGTGATTGTCTGACATGTCATTAGAATTTCCTTTATCATGATTGATATTTGAATATAAGACTTTGCTTGTAGGGTTGAAATTTTCTTAAGGTCTTAGCATTTAAAGGTTGATCATAAATAATGTTTCTCAACTTATGATAAGTGAGAGATACTTTGAAAGCAAAGAGTTATGATAATGAAATATCACATGTCTTTTTGTCTCTAAATAATTTTGACTTTTATATGATTTTTATATTCCAAGGATAAAAAGTTAGGTAGTTGATGCTCCACTTAAGTTCTTATAGAGCCCACACGTTTATTTTTCTCAATTTTGAGCACTGCCAAAAAAGTGTTTTCAATGTTAGAAAATTAGAAAACAATCTCCTATATAATATATACACTAGCCTAAGTTGCTTGAGTTTTTGATAAAAAATCATTTAAAAAAAGTAGTAATCATTTCTTAGGAAAAACTTTCTCCAAATAATTATTTAATACAACTATTATTGGACAAACACTTATCACATTTGTCATTAACTTCGTCAAAAAAGTATTTTAAGTATTATATTCATATCAATTATATTCATCAAATAACAAATCTATTGAAGTTGATAATTATTTCCTAATCATCTATCATGTGGAGTATAAACTTTCTCAAACTATTTTTACCAAACTTTTTTTGCCTAAGGTCAAAAAGTCTATTTAAACTAATTTACTATAATTATGAGGAAAAAAATTATATTTTATATTAATTATAAAATAATGAATAAAATCTTGTTTGACATTTTTTATTGAATTATTGTTATGAAATATATGATTATTCATGAAATCAAATTTCATTAAATATAATTAAACTTTATGGGTCACAAAAATATAAAAATAGAGATTATTTTGATTGAGAATGATTTTTGTGCTAAACTTTGAGGCAACACCAAAGTTGCTCAAAATGAAAATAACTTTAGTGAACATTTTTCAACAAGTCCAATGATTGTTTGATCAAAGTTTAATGACATTTGGACATCCAAAATCAATCACATGTTATAATATAAAAAATAAAAAAAATAAAAAATTTAGGATTTATTCTTTTTGTGGTTGTGTTCAACGCTTCCACTTGTGGGTGGCAGCTTACCCTACCACTTATAAGGGTTGTGGTGGAGCCGTTGTGCCATTTTAGTATAAGAAAACAATAAACAAAAGAGAGAAAGAGGAAGACAATGAAGGAGAGAAAGAACAAGTAACAAAAAAGCTAAAGGAAAAGTGGGAGACACAAAAGAGAATGCTCTGGGCGCTATAGTTGAGAATAAAAGTGGGCAGGTGGAGGCCAAAAGAAGAAGACAAGGTGGAGAAGACAGTTAAAAAAAAATCAAACTTTTAATATCTTTTGTTAGATTATGTCGGTTTTAATAAGAGATTTGAGTTACATGTGGTTATAGCCTAGAGGTTGTTAGTGTGAGACTTTGGTATTGTTATCGTTACATAAATCATCATCCATAACTTTAGAAATTTAAGTACTAGATTATTTGATGTTAAGGATTTATATGACTTAATTTGTATTGTTTTGTTAAAAACAAAATGCTAAGCCTAACTTATTTGTTGTTTTGATTTTTTAAAATAATTTTTTTCTTAAAGAATATTCATCATGTGATTTTAAATTAATATCATTTCAATTATGTAATTTAATTAATGCTTGACTTTTTTCACTTTGATTTAACAATCAAATAAGTTGACTATTAAGGATCACCTACATATAATTAGTTCATTGAGTAAATTAAGATTAATTAGAAAATTGTTCATTTATTTTTTTGTTGTGATTTATCATTTAGTTATTGAACTTTTCAAACCTGCTCTTTTATCACATTTCTTTCGCGAAACATTAAAATGGAGAAGGAGAAACTTATTTTCAAGTTGTCCATCAATAGGTACTTAACTCCCTATTGATTTACTATGAGAAAAAATCAAATCAAAGAACATGGAATCACATCTTTATGAATGAAAAGCCAACCTTGTCACTAAGCTATTATTCATTTCGTCAACTCTAACATTCTCATTGATCTTATTGTTGCATTCCCATAGCCCTAACTAGTTTACAAAGTACACCATAGTTGTTTATAGTCTAGTTAACCTCTTTATTGCAGGCAGCGAGTCTTCCATTATCATGATTGCTATTGCTATCATTCATTTCTCTTATTTAAAATTTTTCTACTTCAAAATGGAGGGGAGATAGTATATATGAAGGAAACAAAAAAAAAAAATAATGTAATAGTGAGTTTTTTATTTTATTTTTTAATTTTTAGTATTAATTTAAATTTAATTATATTTCATGAATATATAATTTATACATTCTTGATATTCACAACTTCTATAAATTGATATTTCATCGATATAGGATTGAATTATGATTATGAACCATTAATGAAACATCTTGATTTATATCAGACATGTTCACTATAATCGAATTAAAATGACCAAATTAAAATTTGGACGTTTGATTTCAACATTGAAGATTGATTTGATTTTTATATTAAAAGAGTTGTAATCAAAATTTTTATCGAATTTGATTGATTGAGTTGACTAAATACAGAACCTTAATTAGGGCTCTTGATTTAGAATTTAGCACACTTCATTAGAAGTTATAAAAAAAATTTCAGTAGATGAAATTACCAATTAAAAGGCTTACTTTCATTTTTGCCAACTTTTAACATTAAATTAACTCACCTAAAATGTTAATGTAACATTTTTAAAAATCGCATTTAGAAATGTCAATATATTGAATTTAAGAATTTGCAACTCTATGAATTGTCTCACCTTTGAGAATGCTTTTTGAAAGATAGCAGAATTGATCTTCAATTGAATTATCATCATAAAAATTTGTTTTTTTTTTACTTAAGGGTTTGAATACAAGTACAAAAAAATGTTTGGTAGAATTTTAATGTGGTTATGATGGTGTGTGGTTTTGGAAAACAAGGTTATTCATATGCATGTTCTATGTTCATGTTTGATTGGATTTAAGCTCCAAATTTTAAGGAATAGTAGTTAACTTGCTACAATTAGCATACTTAGTAATAAATTTGATATCATAACATCTTGCATAGTGAGAATAAAAATATCATCCTTTAAACTATAAATGTTTAACTATGAAATAGTTTGTCTGAACCAAATAAACATTATTATAAAGATTAAATGCAAACCAATATTAGAAATATTCATTGGTAATTTAGGTACACCTTAGAATATTAAAGAATAAATTAAGGTTATAAATCAGTTGTTAGTAAACATAAATATGTAAATTCAATATATTGTGAATGAAAATAATGTAATTATAAACTAGTTTACAAACTTTGCCTACCTGACAATATGAAATATTCAATTTGATTATCAATAACTCCCAAAGTATTGTAAGTGATTAATTAAAATGAATATGTTAAAAATCCTCTATGTTTGAGTTTATAATACATTATATGACAAGAATAAAGATACTCAACTAGATGGGTTATTATGCACAATGAAATACTCCATTCTAATACTTAGGCAACTCATTCAAATGTGGTTTTAGATCTTCACAATCAATATGTTAATATAATTTTGCAAGATGAAAACAATAAGCCCTGGCAAATTACTAATGACAAGTTTGAGTTTAAGATGGAACCTATCTTCATCTAAAGGATGGATAGTCAATCTATCTCTTCCAATAATATCACATATTTTTATTAGGATTCACTCAATTCAACCAAGAAAAAAGTGGATCGACAATGCAATGTAACATAAATAAAGTAATACAATAGCTATCATTGGCTGGAATTATTTATTTGTGCCTATACTTTCTCTAAAAACTCAAATCCATTCAAGTTCACACGCTATCCTTGTATGTCCTCTATAATGTCCACAATGTTCACAATTAGTCCCTCACTGAAAACTTGGTCAACTCTTTCTATGAAAATTTATCACTTACTCTATAATCCTAATCTTATGCATTGAATAAAATATCTTTTTACTAAAAAAAAGAATGATTTATGTATCATCTAATAAAATAATATTTATATCATCTAAGAATTGAACATCTAGACTACTAGAAATCAAACTTCTGATAACTTACAAAAAAAATCTAAAATACAATTGTTTATAACAGCATTGCCTCCAAGGCATGAATAAAGGAACCCTCTAAATACAATAACTCCTCATATGGCATATTAGTTTGATTGGACGTATCTCCAAGTGAAATAGATATGGTAGAAAAATGTAAAATGCATAAGTTCTAGAATACTTTTGATATGTTTTTAAAGAAAAATTATTAGTGTGAAAAGAAAATGAAATAATCATCTAATATGATGCATATTTCTTATATTTCCTTCTTAATTAGACTTGGTATCATTCCTAAATAAACAATGACACTTGAGTTCTTGGAACCAAGGGCCATGGCTTGAGCAATGTTCAGGAGAATTTGTGGTGGAGAAGCAACAATTATAAACATAATCATCATCTTTTAAACCAACATGTTGGCATTAATGTTTGGGAGAAAAAGATTCATCTGAACTCTTACATCGAGAACATTTGGCTCAAGATGGTTATTGGTTGATGGGCTTAGAGAAGTAGGAGAGTTTAAATTTCGATAGAAAGAAATCAAATTCAGTCATACAATATTTCTTGTCACTCTCTATTCTTCCACCATGCTCTTATAAATAGTGCCAAATGGGTTATTCAAGAAATTAAAACAATAATATATGCATGATAAAAAGAAAGGATCAAAGTGTAAAGTGAAAAATTCTATTAAAAAAATCAACTATAAAAACAAATGAAGCTTCTCTCTCTAAAAAACATAATTGATTTAAGAAAGTTTAAATTCCAAAAATTAAGGGCCCCATTGCCCTATTGGTGAGGTATTTGTAAACAAGTTTTTGCAAGAAAAAAAAATTTACAAATAATTATAGTAATTAAAATAACCAATGCTCATGAAGACTTGTAGTTATTTCTTAATGATTCCTCAAGAAGAGACATCAACAAATCCCTTGGATGGCAGCGTTAGAAACTATTTAAAGCTTAACTATGGTCAATGAAACTTGATATCAAGATTAAGATGTCCAAAAAATTAGTATTACAACATTTATAAATATACTTATGTGTGAATGAATTAAAACTTACAATTAAAACTTTGTGTACAGTTTATCATGAAGTAAAGCCCTTCTATTACTTAATACATTGTCAATTATTTTATTTTATTTAGTGTTAAATCTAATTTTATTTATTGATACTTATTAAAATTATATTTTTTTTCATTATATACAACCTAAATATAACCAAAATAAACAACCGATAAGCTCAAGTGGTGAGATATTAAGATATAAGAATAATAAATGAGATGAATTTTTTTATTAATGTCACAAATCTATTCAATTAAAATTTTATTTAAATAAATTTATATAAATGTTAGGAAATACTTGTTTTTACATAAGTGTTATTAACATCACTTAAATTAATTTAAATTACCTTTAACTTACTTGAAATTTTCAATATAAAAATTTAAAAAATTACTAACACTTAACAAATATTTAATTCTTCAGAAAACATGATACTATAAATAAGATTAATCGAAAAACTTATATGAACTTATTTACTAAATGATACCATGCAAACTTCATAAAACAAGTTTTACAAAATTTGAATATCCCATTAAATATTTAAATAATACAAATATATAAATAAAATAATATTTAAATATTACCATTATCTAAAAAAACTCTCAACCAAACAAATTTTAAAAAAAAAATTATTCTCAGAACTCAATTGCATGCTATCATCCACATTGTCATGAAGACTCTTCTTGCTTTCCTATAGGGAAAACAATGAGAGAAACATTGTATACATTTCACACAAAAATAAGCAAGATTCAAAACTAATTGGCAAACACATGTTATCATTTATTCAACATCGAATCTTACATATTACACCATGTAAACAACTCCTTTCCTACAGCTTAGCTCTTTGGATCTCCAGCTTAGCAATTGTACCCAGATGGACTTCATCTGGTCCATCCGCAATCCTCAGTGTTCTCGAGGTAGCCCAAAGATGCGAAAGAACTGTATCAGATGACAAGCCTGCTGCACCATGCACCTGCATCGCCAGGTCGAGCACTTGAAGAGCCATGTTTGGAGCTGCCACCTGCATGACATAATGAATCAGTTGCTCTCCAATTTAAAGGAAAATGGATGCTGAAATCTTTGTTACCTTTGCCATGGCTAAGATTCCCCGAGCTTTCTTGTTACCATGTCGATCGAGCTGATCTGCTGCTTCGAGAACTAGAAGCCTCGTGCGTTCGATTTCTATCCGACACTATATAACGTCAAAGGAAAATCAGATGATCGAGAGAAAACACAAGTTGAACAAGCTACATAGCATTTAACAATGAAAGTTTTGCTTGAAGAATAATGTTTGTTCAAAATTGGAATAAAATTGTATCTCAAATTGAATGGATACTAAAGTTTAGTCTGAAGAAACAACAGTCCTCCAGGTTTTGATATTTTAGAATTTCCAGCTAACCTTGGCAATATCAGATAAGAATGAACCATGCTCGGCAATCATTTTTCCAAAAACCTTCCTTTGAAGAGCTCTTTCAACCATCAACTGCATACCCCGTTCTGCTGCTCCTATTAGTCTCATGCAGTGATGCAGTCTCCCAGGTCCAAGTCTTCCCTGGGAAATGAAACGTTTGGCCTCAAGACAAATGGATGCTAAGAAAACACAACACAGTTGGAAGACTTCTTACTTGAGCTATCTCAAATCCTCTGCCTTCCCCAAGTAGGATGTTCTCGGCTGGAACCCTTACGTTCTCGAACAACACTTCTGCATGGCCATGAGGTGCATCGTCGAAACCAAATACCAATAAGGGTCTCTTGATGCAAACACCGGGGCTGTTGATGTCCACCAGAATCATCGATTGTTGCTTGTGTTTGGCAGCAGAGAAGTTTGTTTTCCCCTGAGAATGATACCATGTCAAATTAGTTGAATAAGAATTCATCTACGAGTATGATAGCTAAACTCACTAAACTCACCATTACAATTAGAATTTTGCATCTGGGGTCCATTGCTCCACTTGTCCACCACTTCCTTCCATTAATAACATATGAATCTCCTCGTCTAAAATTAGGATAACCAAAAGATGATAACATGGAAGCGGTAGAAAAAGCAAATCATTTTGTGTAAAGGCCGTATACAATCATAGCTTGACAAAATTATATGTTTAAATCATTATTATTTGCAAGATCATCAATCATACACACACAAAAAAATCTTGGTAAACTTGGTTACTATTACATTAGTATAAATGCTTCCTTTGTAGTTTATGGGCCTAGACTAGAAAATTTATCAAGCCCTTATTCTTTTAATATTACACACATGTGCACACATACACATGCGCTCACGCAAACGATATATGTACCAGAACCTGTAGTCATTAGAACTTCCAGGGGACTTGAAACTGATTGCTCATTTTTGGTTCTGGCCAAAGTAGACCATCAAATCAGTCAATTGGATGCCCGTGCTGCTTTATTCACTGTTTTCCTAAAGTAACATGCATATCAGGTGCCTGCTTTAACCTTATAAGTTTTCCCTCCAATATAATCCTCCGTTGCAACATATCCACAAGCTATCAAACATGAACAATAGGCTACCATTTTGTTATCCTTTTTATGCCAATTAAGATAGAATTACCAAATAGCGAATCTCTTTGTTCTGCATTCTGAACCCATTTTATCCTTTAGACAAGAAGGCCACGAAAGCCTCACATCAGCAGAAGTTCCTCCCAGCCCAGGGGAATCCTCTTTGTGAAATAACAGTGGCTAATTTTTGTTTTTGTACAATACGTACATGCATGTTTTACTCTTCTATGGTTACAAAAGCTCCCATTCAATTTCCAATATCCAAATCAACTTATATTAAGTGATGCAATCTTTTGTTTCTTATGTTCTCAGAGATGACAATGTTCCTCACCCAATGCTTATTTGATGCAAGTTTGAAATAATGCCAAAGTAATGCATTCTTACTTAAAGAAAAAAGGAATAAAGCATGCCTTGTCGGCACCCTGCTCTAGTATTTTCATAAACCTAGCTGTCTGTTTTCTACTTGGAATCCATTTGAAGAAATCATACTTCCCACTTATGGATATGAGCGATAGGAATTTTCTTATGAAGTTGTTTGGTTACCAATAAAGAAAATAACATTTCTTACAATATGTTATTTGATTATTTAGAAAGTAGAAGTGGGAGATTAGGATGGGTTGTCAATGGGCCGGCAAATTTTGACAACCTCAGTGATCTGGCAAGGCTTGAAGGATCTCTGGTGAATCAATGATAGATTAAGGAGTTTCAATGGTTTGTGGCATCGATTTGGAAGTGAATTCAACAACTTGTATGAAAGATGGGTATGTGATTTACATATATTAAGTGTGCTCACTCATTTATGAGATACCAAATAACAAGTGCCAGTTACTCCTCATGTCTCACAATCAATTATACCCTAAAAAAAAAAAGAAACAAATGGATCATTAGCATGCATCTTTTCTCACTCTAGATCCCTTCTTCCATAACCCAAACCCCTAGAACAAAGATAGAAGAGGGCCCTATGGAGAATGTGAAAAGAAACCCATAATAGAGCTTGGGCACGACAATTGAAATGATTATTTTTATCAATAAAATTATCATCAAAGATTTCAAAATCATTAAAAATCTCTTATGATTTTCTTTTGATATTTTATATCATTATCAATTAATCATTTATAAATTATTAATATAATATATGATAATCATTTACATCTATGTGATACATGATAGATTTTCACTTTTCATATCTATATTTCCATGTTGATATATACTGAAACAAACATGCTACAATCTAATTAATTGTCACTTAAAATGGGTTTTGGGCCAACCCAACTTAAATATTAACAACAGCTTCCAAGTCACTTCTCAAAACTTTGTAGAAGATGAAGTAATCATTATAAAGCATTTTAAAATCAAACTTGACTAGCATTGAATGCCAGGTGGATAAGTGCCGGTTTTCAAATGCAAGTTGCAGAACTAAGTTCGCCTAATAGAAGGCAAAGATATAAAAACCAATGATTCTAGTGCAATCCCTGGATATATTGCAGCTATGATATTAAACATTACACAGTAAATGCATCACTACATCCTAAATAGATCTTACCTGCTTATTGAACATTCAATGTTGGTGGCATCAGAAGATGCAACATTTGGTTCAGTCATTGCAAATCCGGACCGTATTTTTCCTTCTAATAGAGGAATAAGCCATTGTTGTTGTTGCTCCTTGGTGCCATACCTTAACAATACCTGAAAAAATCTTCACACATTATTAAGCGTGTGAGTTGGCATTCCGAGCCTACCGTATTTCAGAAACTACAATAAGCATACACCAACAAATAATTACTATGCAAAACACATACAAAAAGACATAAAACAATGAATCACCTCCATATTTCCTGTATCAGGAGCACCACAATTGAAAATTTGAGGTGCCCAAACAGAACGACCCATGATTTCACATAAAAATCCATACTCAAGGTTGGTAAGACCTGCGCCAAGCAACCTATTGTTTTCCATGTGATGACTAGAGCCCCTTCCATCAAACAGCAACTTCCTTGCTCTATCAGCACTATCTAACTGTAAAAGAAAAATTCTTATAGCCATTTAATCAACATCACATCTAATTAAACAGACACAAAAGGGGGCCATTTTTAAATCATATTCAACAAACGATGCAGTATAAACAACAAATGAAGAAAAGAAGTTGGATCCATCAAATGCTTACAGGTATAAACAAGTTCCATAAACCTTCTTGCTTTGCCAATTCTTTTAGCCTCTCTTCTTCTGGATGGATAGTCCAACGCAAGCTTGATTGTGCACGGTTGTAAAACTCTTTCTCCAATGGATATATGTGGGTTTCCATGAAGTTTAATAATTTACTTTTCAGTTCTAAAACTCTTTGGCTTGGAAAGAATTTTCCCTGTTGCTCCGATGAGTGAAGGTTAGTTGGTATTGCATGAACTGCGCATCATAAACAAAGATGTTAATTTACTGTTCCAGAAAAGTTTGGGACAACACTAAACAGGATAATTTAAGAAGAGCATTTTTACAATTTTTTTCTTTTGAGTCTAATGTTTAGCATTATAATTTATTTTAAACTCTTGCCAAAGAATGAAAAAAGAAGAATCGTTTTTCATTAGTATTGCCCATTATCAAAACTACAATTTCATATTGTGTATCTATGTTATATTCTTGGGTTGCAATCCAGGTTTCTTTAGGTTACAATTAAAAAATATCTGACTTATGATTCGGATGTACCTCTACCGTCGTTGTCATACTTGTTGTTATCATCTTCCACCTCAGATCCCATTATAGGATTCTATTTTGCCTCCATCAATTTGGTATCACAAAACAATTAAGATCTAGCAACAAAAATTCCACTCCTATCTCTTCTCCATTATTTTGACATCAAAACAAATCTAGATCAAGCTACAAGTTTCATCCTCTCTCTTTCATCATCAAAAAGTCTTCAAAAAATCCTAATAATCTTGAATCCAATCAATATTTATATGGTGTAAATCAACCACATATATCCCAAATCCATCACTGTTGCAACCCAAAAAGAAAGAATTTTCTAGATCTCCAACACTACCAATTTGAATACCCTCAAATCATTGGCTTTGAAACAAAGAAATTAAGGCCATATTGTTCTTCACGTATTAAAACAAAATCTTGAAAACTGGGCAGAGATATTTAACATAATTGAAAATTCTAGAATTATTGTTTTGTTCTTTAACCCAACAGCCACACCACATCCCCAAACCCCTTGAAAATTGAAAAAAAAAAAACAAACTGGTACCATTCAGCAAAAGAACATGAGCAAATAGATGCCTTTCAGGAAATATATCACCCGCTTCTAGTAACAACTATTGGAAAGAGGCACTACCAAATGGAGGTTGTTTGGGAAGTAAAGACTCTTGGTTGATGACCATCCAAGCACTATCAATCAAAACATTAGCCAATTTTCCAGTAAGTCGAGCACGCTCACCACCCGAAGCATTGCCCTGAAATCATATTTGCAAATGCAACCTGATAAAATGAACTAGAAAAGCCAAAAAATTTCATTGAAAATCAATTGTACCAGTGTCCATCGGTGATACACTCCAGCAAATATAGATGCTCCACGGAACATAGAAAATGCAACATAAAACTTCCACTCAGCAACTGGCCAAGGTTTTCCCTATAAAAAGAAAAACAAAAAATTGAAAAATGAGCAAATGATTCAATGCAAACTACTAAAAATAAAAATAAAAATTAAATTATCAAGTTAGTGCTGACAGATGCCAAGCAGTAATCAGCAAGATATTCGGGAAGAGAAGGAATGCCTTCAGGTCTTCCAGTAAGTTCAAATCCTCCATATGGGCCATCTTTAGATAGTTTCAGATCCACAACATAAGGCTGCAAGAAAAATACCAACAAATAGTGAACAACATGGTTCTTGCTATACTGTACCTACGTACATGTACATTGACATGAAAACAAACTTAAATATAAAAAATTTAGCAGGTTAATGGAGGCTTTAGGAATTTATCCTAGAGCAAACATATATTAACATTATTAAAATTTTATTAACCTTGCATATGATGCATAAGTTCAACATTGCAAAAATCACAACAACATAGTCACACTAAGATGGGTTGGTTATGCAAACCAAATGACAAAGGGGATCATCAAATATTAATTCCTCATTGAGGTTTACAAAAGCAAGATAAACCAATAGACTTTCTTGCAGAGTTCACTACAGATTAGTCCAAATATATCGTTTTAATTTACCATTTGTTTTAAAACTACTCATGATAGGATTGTATGGCTTAACCTCATCATAAGGAACTTAAAGTGAGTGTTTATGAATAACAAATATCAAATAGTGCCATAGAACACCATTGACTAATCATTGCCACAAGTTTTTGTTAAAGATAATGCCTTGCACTATATTAAGAATAAAACAATCTCACAATTAAATAGAAGATCCCCATATCATGTAAATTATGTGGTCAATCATTTTGAGCTTCAATCTTACAGATTATTACTAATAGTCATCTAATAATATACAACTAAAAAACATGATATATAATGTATTCTGCACAAAAATCATTAAGACTTTGTTGGTCACCACTCTTCATACCCAGTTTTTTGAAACTCTTTTTTGAAACACTATCAACTGATTGGTCTATTATGTTTTGAAATGCATGTTCTCAAAACAAAAAACAAAAACAAAAAACAAAAAACCAATATTGGGTTAAATGAAGACATTTTTTACCTCCTAAAATAACATTACTAAAAGAAACTTTTTTTATTTCACAATAACAATAATTTTATTAAACACTTATTAATAACTAAGTACCAACAAAAAACTTTTCATTACGCTTAACAAAATTTTCAAACTAGCATATTCATTGATAAGTCGAATATTCAACAATAACTGCTCCAAACCAACCCTAAATTTACCATATAGAACCAAAATAGCACAATTTGTCCATTATCATCAACATCAAAGCTCACAATTTGACAACTATCATACGCTAGCTCAACATGACATTTGCCTTCAAGACACCCATTCATTTGGCATATTAATACATATTAATTTGACAACTTTTAACATAAACATAACTCCATTAGCAACCAACTTTATTGATGCTTATGTTGCAACCCTTGCATTATAATCCGCTTAACCACAATTTGTTACATATTTCTCCCAATAACACTTAATGGCCAACATAAAAAAATTGAGTAAATCAATTGATACTAAAAACTAATGAAATTACTAGGATCAAACATTACAATGTTCATATCATGCATAATAACATAGTACAACCTATTAGCCAATGCACTGTAGCTCAAATGGCGATACATTATCCTGAGTGTTTAATATATACTTACTGATTTTCTAGGATTAAACTATTTTGTTTGCCTGTTTCCTATTGTTTTTTTAAAATCTCGAAGGATGCATTAATTTAGGTTGCCAATATAATTCAAATGAAAAAAAATATTCAAAAGCATCCATTATATTGGAGCACAATAATCTTCAATAAATTATTATTGAAACATGGTATTAAAATTAAATTGAATATAGAATAGCAAACTTTTTTTTTAATTTTTGAGAAAAGGATAAAGTAAATGTGTATATTATAGGGCTTGTAAGTAGTTCAAGATTTCTATTTTTTTAAAAAATTGGACAAACTGTCTTGTGTGGAGCCAACCAGTTTGTGGGAGAGATTCCCTCTGATTGAATGGAGGTAGACCAATAGATGGGTTTAGCATCAAATGTGACTACTTTGAACCACAAATGGATCTCAAACAAACAAGCCTAAGAATGTTAGCTTTACATTTGCAATCATTTGTTATATTGCAGTACAGTGGTCTTTGATAAATTGTGATTGAAATCTAATGTTGAAAATAAATTATATGGATAGCAACAAACTTATTTTTGGGTATTTCAAAAAAGGATAAAGTAAACGTATAACATTATTGGGTTTGCAAGTGGTTTAAGATTTGTTTTTTTTAAATTGAGTGATATATCTCATGTGAAGCCCACTAGTTTGTGAGAAAGATCCCCTTCTGGTGAACTTCTAAGGGCAAATTGGACAGGACTAGACCGATAGTTGAAATTTAGTCTCAAACATGGCTACTTCAAACCATGGATAGATCTTATAACAAATAAGGCAACAAAAATGTTGACTTTTATAATTGTAACCATTCTTTACATTAAGCACAATGGTCATCGATAAATTGTGATTTAAAGTAGTTATATGTATCAAGATAAATTTGTTTTTTGAGTTTTTAAAAAAAGATAAAATAAAAGTGCAATATCATTGGTTTTGTAATGGTTTAGGACTTTTATTTGTTTCAAAAAAAGTTGAGTAATATGTCCCTTGTGGAGCCCAACAATTTGTGGGAGAGACCCTTTTGGCAAACTTCTAAGGAAAGATTGAACAAGAGTAGACCAATAGTTAGAATTTAGCTTTAAACATGGCTACTTAAAACCACAGGTGGAGCTCACAAGCAAACAAGGCCTAAGAATGTTGGTTTTTACATATGTAATCATTAAAAAGTAATTGATTGAGATATAAGAAATTGAGTCCCATACCAAATGAGATATGCAAGATGCACCAAGTTCTCTTTTGTTCAATACATTTATTATTTTTATGTTTATGTTATGTCATACATATAATATTTAATGAAAATACTGCTATATTTGCATTATTTCAGTTCATATTTTTGCATCATTCCCATGCTTCATAGAGTTAATTGATTTGACTAGTATCTACTTATGGCACGCTGCATAGAGTTATCTTGCCAAGTTTGCAACATACACCAGTCTGATTTCAACTAAAAGTTTATGGAGAATGCTTTATTCATTCTAACTGCTCATTTTGGTAATCCGACATCTAAAACAAAAATCTAAGTCCAAAACTAAATATATGAGACCCTATTTGGAATATTGTGAGTTCAAGTTAACTGCATTGACTTTTTGGTTACCAATGAAATAACTCCTCGAATTGGTTACGCGTGCAACAACCTTTTGCCTTCCACAAAGTAAATAAATATTGCAAACTTCAAAGGCAATAAAGGACACTCAAGAACATAGATAGGAAAATTTCAAACTTTATATTGAAAACTATAATTGCAATTGAAAGATCAACACAAATATTCAAAGAGATAACAAGGAGGTCCATCTCTATTAAAAACTTTGCCCTAAGCTTTCTTTTTGCAAGTGGTTAGCCTAGATTCTCTTACAAACAAAAAACTATACCTTAAATCACTTAGAATACTTTCATAAGTTTGCACACACATACATGTGATTCATTTTCTAGACAACTCATCTTTACTTTTATAGAACCCTTAACCACATGTCACCAATTGCATGCATTTTGCAATCGTAGGATTAGCATTGATTGTATTATTCATTTACACGATTTGCTCATGTGCACATGCAATTTTCTTATATTTAAACTCGACTAATGGAAATTCATATGGCTCCGACCTAAAAAACATTTACAGACATCCAACCTCTTCACAATTATGGTCTTAACCCATATGACTATGACATGATCATATACAATCTCAAAAATTTAACTTTGGCATATGAGAATATGTACAACCTAATCAACTCTGCATGAATCCTCACTAAACTCAATTAGTATTAACACTCTAGACCAAAGAACACAAAGAGTGATCATCGAGTGACATCTCAGAGAAAAATTATCAACTAAAAAGTAGCTTCTAACGCCCATATTGACCACAAGAAAGAAAATTCTAAGTTTTATTAATAAAATCATAGACCTTGAGTCAAATATCTTTTGGGATTAAACATGCATTGGATCCGATGAAAACTCTATGATTAAGTATGTTTGGGTTGAAATAATGTTCAGATTGATGACTTTGTGAGAAAAGACCTATAAATAAAGACAAAACCTAATTTGACCAGAACAATATCTCACCAAGAAAACTAGAATGTTACAATTTGATATTAGAGTGGTACTTCTAAATATGGTTTGAGGGAAAACCAAGCATAAACTAGTGGACCTATAAGACGGGGAACCGAAAAAGACGGAGAGTAAACACCAAGTTATGTCCCATAAAGAATCATCGAACAAAGAACAACTCTTAGCAGATTTTTAAATAAAAAGATACAAAAATAAATAGTTCTATATTGGTTATAAAAAGAAATATCTTAAACTCTATAAGCAAAGTCATAAACCTTAAAATGATAAATCATCTTTTGAGAAAAAACACACGACCCCATAAGAACTATATAATTAAACATGCTTAACTTATACAATTGGGATGGGTGACCAAGTGGGAAGTGTCCCTTGGATAAGGAGAAAACTCGATTGAATCGAGACAATACTTCATTAAGAAAGCTGAAATGTTATAATCCCAATAATACTCTCGTCTAAAAAACTCTATAGTTAAACGTGCTTAACTTCGAATAATATTGAGATAAGTGACCAATGGAAAAAAAAAACCTTTTGAAAAGGTCCTTTAGGACATATATTTTCAAAGTAAAAGAACAAAACCCAAATAACTAAGACAATACCTCTTTAGAAAGGCTGAGAAAGTTACAAATATACTTCACATCTCAAAATAAAATGGTTACAAATAACATTTTACCTCCCTTGTTGTTAGTTCAAGAGTGACACTAACCAAGATATCTTGCTCACTAGTTATATACTAGAAGAATACAAACTATAAGAGCATGGCATGTACATTGGAGTAGCTCAAGTGTAATCAAACTTATAAAGTGAGCTACTTCTTCAAAAGTTGCATAGCTAGTGCATCAAGCTAGTTTTATTCCTTGATTGTGCCAGATGTGTCATTCCTCCTTGCAATAGAAATATTTATTTTGTAAGCCATAATTGAACACGATAAACCCTTCTCATATAGTAATTTCCTTACAATATTATTTTTTCTATTGGAGGTCTACATAAGTAAGACCATTGTAAAGATATGGAAGTTATCATTAGCATACATGTAGTGTAGCTTATTATGTTAAAATAAGTTTTTTTTTCCATTATCTCAATGATGATAAAACTAAACAATGAGTTTATAGCACAATGATATTAGAGGATTCACATAGCCAATCCTAATAATTGGATTGAAGGTTGTAACCATTTTGTAATAAAATGATAAAAATATCATGAGTAATCTTATGCAAAATGTAGTTTGAAAAGATGGCAAGCTTTGGAACAACATAAATATTTGGTAGCATTTTTTACAATTGAAAAGGAACTTTTAAAAAGATGTTTTAAAATTATGTTTTAAAAAAATATTTTATACAAAAAAACATGAAAAGTTATGAAAATTGTTCAATAAGTTTTTGAAGCTTTTGAGTTGAAATGAAAAAAACACTTTTAAAACACTCCCACCATAGCATGAAAAGTAGCATTAATAATCTTAGTGACCATATAAGGAGCTAACATGCAATATAGTCCAAGACAAAAAAAGCATAAATCATTAGGCATGTACTAAACTGGGGAATTTAGGTAATATTTTTAAGAATTTGCAAATATTCATTTTGATAATGTCTAATCTATTTAAGAACTTATCAAATATTCATTATTATAATGTGCTTACAACACACATTAGAGATTTATAACCATGCAAATTGACTCTTCGTAAGTTTTAACCTCACTATAATGGAAAACATGCATGCGAAGTGGCTTATTTATCAAGTCATAGTAACAAGCACATTTGCGCACACAACAACGCCAACACATCAATACAAAAGGGACCCTAAACAATCAAAACTTGGAAATGAAATTCCAAAAGAACCTATAACTCAAATCCTAAACACAATCCATTAAGAAATAAAACAGGACTAAACAAGTAAGAAAAGGAGCAGAACTTACCAAACTACTATAAGCAACATCACACATTTGATTACCTAATGTAGATAGTTCCCAATCAAGAACTCCAATAACTCGATCCTGCATAATGAAAACAAGAACAATCTCAAACCTATGATAAACATTACTAAGCCTAGTTAAAATACAAGCTCAAAAATTAAAAAATAACTGATTTCAAACAAATTTTCTTTCCACGACTTAAATTATAAATTTGCAAAGGATAAAAGAAAAAAAAACTAGGGAAATAACCATTTATTTGAAACAATACAGATTGAATATTTTAAAATATCTTTCTTTTATTCATTTTTCTATTGAATTGTACAATATCTATCTATGATCGCAAAAAATTCAACACAGTAGCCAAGATTAATATGTAAGTCCACTGTCTTTATTTCAAGACATCTACACACACAAGATGAAAAAAAAAAAGCAGCTGATCTGAAATATGAAAAATAATGCTCAAGACATTACTAGGCAAATATTTTGATTTGACTAACCAAAAAGAAAAACAAGGAATTAAAGCACTTTTCCAATAAGAAATATGGAGATACAAACCTCGAATGGATGAAAGACTATATTGTCTATCCGAAAGTCACCATGAACCAGACCGATTGTTGTTGCTCTCAAGGAATCTTCTATTGGCAAATGGTCTTTTAACCAACGAGCCAATTCTAGCATCTTTGGATTCTGATTAGGTTTTCCTTCACCAGTTGAAGAAAGATATTGCCTTTCCCATCTTTCCACCTTACAAATCCAATAAAGTCAAGGCAATGAGCATGAACTAACACATACGAACTTCAATGCATCGGTAAATAGAACAATTTAGAAAAATGCATTTTGCAAACATCAAGAAAAAAAAAATACTAATTCTTGAAAAAAAAAAGGTCCAAAAGCCAAATACAATCAAATACTATATGCTATAATGTCAACAGAACAATTTGTAGGTGTGACAAAACTAGCTAGCATTGTACAGTGCATGAATTGAAAGTAGCAAAGTTATTGAAGAAATTTGAGGGATTAATTGGGATTTATTGATTAGGAAAGTAAAAAAGTAAAGGGACCGAAGGCCAGTTTACAAAACAAAAGGACACAAGATAAAGGTTAAATATCAAAAAAGGGAACCCAGCAATGACAGTGGTTAACACATATAAAGCCAGGTAGGGCATCCAAATAAGCCATAATAGGATAGAAAAGCTTTTGAAAATAGCAAATTTAACGCATTTAGATTAGTAAAAGAACATACTTGTCTCCTGCAATAGTTATCCCTCCTACCAAAGCCCTCCAAGCCAATAGCATCCACGTTAACCTTATGGATGGAGGCCAAAACTTTGGCAGTAGCTCGATATATAGCACCTCGAGTTTCTGGGGCGACTCCCTAAAAATAAACGATTAAGAAACAAGAAATAGCTTAACGACTACGAAAATAACAACGGACAAACATAGTACAGGTATTTTTTGAACTCCTTCAACTAGGATACATGTAACTAAGCCAAGTTCACAGATTAACACTATCATTTGAAGTAGAAACAAGAATCTGAACCATACAGGTCTTCGTATGAGAGCTCTTACAGGTAATTTAGGGTCCATAAATATCCGGCCCTCAAGGTATTCCATAATATAGAAGGGAGTTCCAATAATGCTAGGATCTTTGCACAGGCAGAAGACCTTTGGAACAGGGACATCTGTGTGTTCACCCAAAGCCTTGAGGACCTATTACCAAGAAAATCAGCACTTTAGCCAGAATAAGATCACCTAAAATGAAAAGACGAAAGCAAAACAACAAAGGATGCTCAGCAATACCGACGTTGTACGGAAACCAATCACGATGAGGAAGTTAAAAATTTCAATTTGGGGCGAGTTTGACCTTGGAGCCGAGTGCTCTAAAGATTTCGACTAGGTCAGTGAACAGAACAGTAAAGGGGGTTTGAGGTAGAACAAAAAAAAAAGCAACAAGAGCATAAGGCATGGAAGCAAAGCAAGTCCATTGCGGAAAAAACGATCAATTTAATTGAAGTTCGTCCACTTGTAGTAAAAAGGAAGAAATTTTAGAGAACAGCTAAAAAAACCCCGCTTTTACATGTACCACATTGAGGCAAACAAATAAAAAATTGACATCAAACACCAAGTTCAAACTCTCCGAAAAATCTCTCAAACAAATTCTCACGGCTATGAATAGCAGACCGGATGAGTATAAGTGTACCTGAAATTCTCTCTCAACGGCATGGGCGGATTCGAGAATCATACCAGGCGGCTTCTTCCTGAGAACATAGCGCTTGGAAGACGCGCCGTTAACATCGCCAGTGGCTTCGAGAAGGAAGGTGGGATTGGACTGGCCATGACCGAATTGATGGATGATAAAGTGCTTCGGCTGTCGGGGAAAACCCTCCACGTTGGCCAACGAGAAACGCAGGAGAGCCGCCTCGTCGAAACGGTGAGCCGGCGCTACCTTGCCATGGAGTTTCGAAGTCTTCGTTGCCATAGTCGAAACAAAAAGACAACAACCTGTGATGAGGAAGAAAGAGGTCTGAATTCAGCAAGGACCCGGCCCAGTAGTTTAAATATATATATATATAATGATTTTACAAGACTTTTGGATTTAATTTTTACTAATTGCTGGAATATGACGACATTTTTCACATCGCAAAGTATGTCGAATAATTAGAAAACCGGCGTACTTACTTTATTAAATTAATAAAAGCTGCCTAATTCTAATATAAATAGGATTATTTATTTTATAAAAATTTTTTAAGGATGCATCGTGTTCATTTGCTAAATAATGATAATTTATTTTCTTTTACGGATTCAAATTAATATAAGATAAATTTGAACTGTTTAAGAAAGAAAAATTAAGTTGTCTTACGTCTGTTATTATTGAAACTAATTTTTTATGGTTAATAAAAAAGTTGACAAATAAGTGATTTTGTAAAATTTGCAGTATTTATTTTTTCTTTTTTGGAGATCAAAATTTAGAATTCTGTTGCATTTAACATTTTTCAGCTTTTACTAAAATATAGAATAATTCCATTATTATTATGATTAAAATAATAACATTCATATTACATTTATAAAGTTAAATAATCAACCCTTCTCTGGTAGCAATAAAAATCTAACAGTTTTAATCCGAAACGACTCTTTTACCTAATTTTTGTTTTTGTCATTACGTGCATTTTATATAATTTTTATTAAATACTAAGGTAAATAATAAAAAATAAATTTAAAAATATATTATTAAGTCATATTAGATATTTATTTATTTTATGAATATATCATATTTGATGAAATAATTGGTACTGAGAAATTACTAAAATTATCTTTTATTTTTATAATAAAAGAATAATTTTTAAAATTATTTTTAAGAAGTATAACTTTTTTTTTTTTTGAATTTTTGTTACTTTTTAATTAAAATATATTTTAAAACATGGCTAAATGAACAATTGATTAAATTTAAAAAAAAAATATTTATATAACAAGTTAAATTTTAAAAAAAAGGTTATTAAACAAGAATTGCTACATTTACCCTTCGTATATTTATAAGAAATATCTGTACAAAAAATATTTGTGTTTAGTCATATCAAATAATTTAACAAAATTGAAATAATTTTTAGTTTAAGGAGATCACTGCCATTTGTTTTTTCAAAGAATTTCAAAAATCTTTTGATGGAAAATATCTTTATTTTTTATTAAAAATTAAAAGTTAACTTAATCATTTTATAATAGTTTTTTTAAATAAATTAAAGATTCTTTATATCAATTTTTCAAAATATTTAGTCATCAAAAAATAATTTAGTGAACAAGTTTTAAACTTCCTCTAGTGTGATTATAATGGAGTGAATTAGAAATATGTTAGAATAGTTTTACACATTAGATATTTCATAATATAAAAAATAAAAAATATATATATAAAAAAAATGTATTTTTTATAATGAAAAAATAAAAATGATAATATTTGCACGACGATAAAAATGAAATTGTAATTGGATGTTAATGAATAATTTAAATTATGGTGTTACAATGAACAATATGATAGTGATTTCATTTTTATTTGATAATTTTTTTCTATTAATAGACATTATTTTATTAATATAGATATTATTAATATAATAATTTTGATAATTATAACATTATTGCATAAATCTTTTCTATCCAAAACAAAGTGAGTCAACATGAAGTGCACACACCAATAAAAGAAAGTATATATTATTTTAAATAATTTGATATGAGTTTAACATCAATAATTTGGTTGAGGTTAAAAATTTATTTGATTATCATATTATGAGATTTGTTTGATTAACTACTATTCAAAATAATAATAGTTGAATTATATAAAAAACATTAAATAAGATTGATCAATTCAAGAATTCATTCTAATAAAAATGATCTCACTCTATTGAGAAATTTTGAATTAACAACAATCATAAGTATGCATCTCATTCATTGTGGGATAAATGACATGTGTTTGAGCATAATTGGGATTTTTTTATTGCTATTAGCATTATTGAAGCACAACTATTTTTTAATCTTTTTTTGTTTATTTCTTTAAGCAATGTAATAGTTACAATCCTCGATCAATCTCTCTAGAAACATATCAAAGTCTTATTAGAAAGAGGTTATTATTTTGATATAACAATTATAATTGTTCTACTTGCATTTGTCACTTAAATTTTGTGTAGATACTTTTATGAGATTTATGAAAACTTTTTTGGATATTTGAATTCTTTGAAAGTTATCTTCTTATAAACAATAAGACAATATTTGTTTTTCTATAATTTTTTATTTATTAAAAAGATTTTACTTATTTTTTTCTTTCTTTCACTCAATTCTTTATAATGTGTCAATGCCTAATCTTAAAATTTAACCCTTTGCAACATTTGTTTTCTTTAATGGAAAACTATGGCAAGAGGATACAAGAGTAATAAAGAATGTCCATGCATCAAATTTGACTATTAGATGCAAAATCTTGACTCTTTCTCTAAGCCCTTCTTCTTATGGGTAACCCTTGGAAGTCGTTGCCTATCTCAAAGCACAAACAAATGCTACCCTCCAAAGTTTAAAAGACAACACCTTGGCAGTCTAATAAATGATGGCATGATTTATTGCTGTCATGCTTATTGTGGTCGACATTGTAGCCATCAACATCTCCAAAATCACTTCCTTTTGACGTGATGGGGAATCCAACTTCAACACTCTTTTGTCACCTATCTCTTTGTTGAAGGGATAGTTTCCCTCAATAATAATCATTATTGTCCATCTAACAATAATGTTAAGCTTTCAATTAACCAAATCTTTCAAGAGGAGAACTCTAGCTCAAACTTGACTAGGCTTCTTTATGATGAATATATACTTTTATCTTAAAGAGCCAAAAGATTCATCTAGGAACCCCTTCCCCAACACATTCTCAGCAAGGAGTTCTTGGAAAAGTAGAAGACACTTCTTACCAAGTCTTATTCAGAGATGTAATACCCATGGTTTACATGATTATTTTAGATTTAATTTCATTTATTTTGTGTCACTTGACACCTTGTTAAGGCTATAGAAATCATGTAAAATTTTATTGCATAAGTTCTTATATTTATTTCTAACCATTATTATAATAGACTCATTTGAGTCTTGATTTTTTGTCTCTTTTAGGTCCCTTATTGATTCCTTTATAGATTACTCTTTGTAAAAGTTTTACTTATTGTATATTTAATGGAGTAAATTTGATCATTAGACTAGAGATGAACATAAATTTGAGTTTGAATCAAACTATTTAAAAATTTTAATGTGATTTATTTTATAACATTTACTTTATTTGTTTATTTTACACAAAAATTTAAAAAATTAACTAAGAGTTTTAAAAAATATATATATAATTTATCATTTTCTTATGATTCATATATTTCTACAGTAACATATTATAGCTCTATGTGAAGCACCATAAATCCTAGCCATCATTATAGATGTACTCTAAACACATTATCCTTACACCAAACTCATCCCTCCTCTTAAAGTCGTGTCCCAAAAACATGTAATTCATATTTGCCTCTTTACAGCACAAGTTCTTTAGCTCATTATAAACCCTTGGGTTTTTTATTATTATTATTTTGTTTATTATAAACATGATGTGCATCAATTATAAATCTAATATATCTAGAGAGAACACTTGAATGAAACTTTCAATCACAATCAAAGCTAGCAAATACGATAATGCATTTGCACTTACCATTTTATGTTTTCCTAAGACTAATAATCTTAGAAATTGAATATCATATTGCCATTCGTAGTTTAGTCATAGACCTAAACTACAAAGTACTTAACTCAAATCAATCCTATTTATCTCTATGTTTTTTTCATTATCTCATTAGTTGATACACAAAATTAAAATCTCACTTTGTTCAAAATCATAACCTCCATTATTGTGTATGAATCTCGTAAGAAATATCATAATATCTTCTTCATCTTCTTGTTTGAACAACTTATCAATTATTATATAATTTTGAGCCTTTGGTTAGTCTATATTATAAATTGTGTTTAGTACAAAATTTACTAAACTTCACACATCCACATCTTCTTTATCAATTCAATAATTAGAGTAATGATATTTTTTTTGTATCATGAAATTGACAAAATGATATTATTAATACCTTACATCTCCTTACTTTTGTCCAATATCAACTAGATCATATATATGATCAAATCATATTGATTGGACATCATTAATTCTATTTTTAGCTTTTTCATCCTATAACTTGTACTCAATAACACTTTTTCCAATGCAGTCTATAACAACTCACTTTTAGGCTAGCATCTCCATTCATAGAAGTTCATAAATTCATTATGTGCTAAACCAAACATATTAATAATATTCTTATCACACTTAATTTGGACAATCCCGACATCCCCAAAAGATGCACCAATTGTTGATCAATTTTATATTTAAATTTACATCTTTAGTATTAGTGATAGTTTTCTAATGTCAAAACAAACATAAAAATTAAGATTCACATTACAATAATCATGACACCACTCACATAATGGATCTTAATAGTATACATGGATAGTTTTGCCATTTTGACTGTTCAAATTAGCATAAACCTCAATCAGATCAATAACAATGCAAATGAAAGATGCAAGATGAGAAGAAAAAGATTGAAAAAAAGACAGAATCAAATAAAAGATTATAGCTTCAAATAACCTATTGAAATTGTGTAGGTCAAGAATTAAAGTTGATTATGAATGTCAATCTTCATTTGCATCTCATCTATGCCACAATACTTAAAAGTTTCCCTTTGTTTGTAGAAAAAAAAAAAACAATTAAGGTTAGTCACCTCATTGGATTGGAAAAATAGGAGTGATAGTTATAGGTTATTTAAGCTAAAACCATGTGTCAAAAAATCTTTCAGATGATGCCTACTATATAACATAGACATTTGATTTTATAAGTAAATCAGATGAATCTAAGTGTCTTTATTTTATCTTAAACCGACCTAAGGAGCAAACTGCAAAAATGTAATGACTTCTAAACCAAGCACGGCCTTCTTTAACCAACTCCGATGTAGTTTTCTATCAGAAAACCTTCAGCGACTTAATGGGTCGTCCCCCCGAAACCCATCACCTTGAAGCAGATGACATTTTCCCCTCTGACGGCAAACCCCATCAATCTCCCTCCGTCTTCTTTCTACTACCTTCTAATCGACAACTGCCTCTCTCTCCGCTCACTCCCCTCCGCGAACTCCATCCACGCCCGCCTCCTCAAGCTCGGCCTCCACCGCCAAACTTTCCTCGGCAACCACCTGCTTCACCTTTACTCCCGTCTCGGACCTCTCCTCTCCGTCATCCGAGTCTTCAACGATATTCTAAACAAGAACAACTTCACATGGAACATCCTCCTAGCCGCGTTCGCGAACGCTGGTCGCATGATAGATGCTCGTAAGGTGTTTGAAAGTATGCCTGCTAAAGATGCTGTCAGCTGGAACTCGATTATCTCTGGCTATGTTGGAATTGGCCAATTTAATTCTGCTTTGGAATCTCTTTGCACAATGCGGGAGGTCGGAGTGAGAGGAAACGTATATACGCTTTCCATCTCTGCCTCATGCGTCTTCTCCCCACTGCAAGCCAAGCAGGTTCACGGGAGTGCTGTTCGATTTGGGTATGTTTGTTCCAATGTTGTGGTCGGAAATTCTTTAATCAATATGTATGGAAGGGTGGGCCTTGTCGATTATGCCTACGCCGTGTTTTCAAGCTTGAACAATCCAGATATCATTTCATGGAACTCCATGATATCAGCTTTCAGGAACTCTGCTTATCTATGCTTGGCTTTTGGTTGCTTCCGAAGCATGTTAGCTTGTGGGTTCCTGCCCGATGAATTTGGTATTTCAGCAACGATCAGCGTCTGCGCCAATACCGAGGACATAGATATGGGTGAGCAGCTCTTCGCTATATGCTTCAAGACAGGACTCCTTTCAAATTCTATAGTTTGCAGCGCTGTTATTGACATGTATTCAAAATGTGGCAGATTGGGTGATTCCCTCCGGCTTTTTGGAAGTATGGAGACATTTGACTCTTCAACTTTTAATTCAATGACAACTGCTTATTCTAGGGCCAATCTTGTCAATGAAACTCTCGGTTTGTTTGTAATGGCCATTAGAAGAGAAGTTATGCCGACTGAGTTCACATTTGCAAGCATTTTAAGCTCCAATTCCTCCTTTGGATTGCCGGAACAGGGCATGCAGATTCACTGCTGGGTTCATAAATTGGGTATGGAGGTTGATGAGATCATTGCTACATCTCTAGTTGACATGTACATGAAATTTGGTTCAGTGGAATGTGCTTATAAAATCTTCTCTGCAAGGTCTTCCAAAGACCTTATATCTTGGAACACATTGATCATGGGTTTGGCCCAAAATGGACAGGAAGCTGAAGGCTTGATAAAATTTGAAGAACTGCTGATAAGAGGTATCGAACCAGATAGGATCACTCTGCTCGGTGTCTTGTTTGCTTGCTGTAATGCTGGAATGGTTTGCGCAGGAAAGAAGATTTTCTCATCAATGGAAAAAGAGTATGGGATCAAGCGAGGCCTTGAACACTATGCTTGCATTGTGGAGATGGTGGGAAGAGCAGGGAGGTTGGAAGAGGCTTTGGAAATCATGGAAGCGATGCCTTACAAGCCCAATGCTTCTATTTTGCAGTGTCTTCTTGAAGCTGGCACATTTTATGGAAACTTGAGTTATGTAGAAAAGGTTGCTGAGCTGATGATGATGCTTGAACCTCAATGCTCATCCCCATACCTTGTTTTGGCTCGGATATATGAGAGAAGAAGGATGTGGGATAGCATGGCTCGAATTGTGAGGACCATGGAGAAAAAGGGGCTGAAGAGAGTACGGGAATGCAGTTGGATTGGAATTAGGAATCAAGTATTTACTTTTAGTGTTGATGATTTGCAGCATCATGGTGGAGAAGTCATGTATTCAGCACTGCATTTGTTGTTCTGGGAGATTGTAAACGAAGACTATGTCCCTGGTGGGTTTGAGGATTTGAGGACAATGAGTAAAGAGGATGGCCTTGTATAGTAGAGATGAGGGGTGTGCATCTCCATCTGTTCTTAATATAGTAGAGATCAATGAATTTGGAATTGAACTTGGTGTAGCACACACATAGGAAGAAGGTTTAGTCAAGGCAGGCATAGAGCAGCTTAATCACTGGAGTTAAGAAATCTCTGCGGGTAACATATATAGAAAAGGGGTGGTTATGGTCGCCAGTAGTACAAGAGAAGCCGTTGGTCTTTGTGAGGACATCTATATAAAGATCACATTGTTGATCAAGATATAAAATTTTCCCTATGAAGGCACTAATAAGTTGCTTGCAATTTGGAATGAAGGCCATGAAAACCTCAATTTTAAAGCCCTCAAATGATGGGTTGGGAAGTAATAATAGAAAAGACATGTTTTCTTTCATTTGAAGGACTTCCAATTTGTTTCTTAAGATTTACATATGTATTTTTTTATCATTTCTTTTGTATATATTTTACAAGATCTTTCAAACTTATTGAATTATTTGCACTTGTCACATTCTTGATTATGGCCTAATCTAGCTCTTAATTGATGAAGCAAAATACATTCTTACCTATTATTGATTTTGTTTACATCATATTTTGATTTTGTATAAGAATTAATTCATCTTGTCTCTTCATACCCTTTATCAATAATATGTTTGATATATTAACTTTTAAATAATGTTTTCATCTGTATAGGTGTTTATAATCATTAGCAAGATGAGAGATATAAAATATATTTATTGTTATATTCACATGATTTTTCTCAAGTTTTAGTATCATTTTGTTGATAGACAAACTTCACAAAAATAAAAACAAAATGGGTTAAAAAGTAAGTGAAGAAAGATACATGCTATAAAATTCGAATTTTATACTAATTCTATGTTAACAAAATATTGCAACTGTATATATATTTTTTAGAAAATTTTTATATTTAAAAGAATTTTGATCATAACTAAATTTAATTTATAATTCAATTAATTTTGATTATAATTAATTTAAAATAAACTCAAAACTCACAATTAATTTTATTTTATAAGTGCTTCATTTCTTATATCATTTGACTGTTCTTCTCAATGTTTATTTTCCAACAAAAGGAACCTAAAAAATCATCTTAAGCTTTCTTAAGAGACTACAAGATTTTTCCAATTTTTTGATAAAAATGAAGTAATATAATAATATAACAATGTCATAACATATTAATCTAATAGCATAAAAATAGTTATCTATTGTATGGATTTGCCTCAATGTTTACTTCCAAAAACACTTGTTTGAAAAACGAGCTCTTCTTGAAAAACAAGCCCACGAGGGGTGTATTTGCCAATGCAATTCTCCATGCCCGCGATCTTGACGCCCTTGTCATCTCCTGTATTTACAGAGAAGGTAACGCGCCGGCGGACTGGGTGGCGCGTGCTGCGTGCTGGTCCAGCTTCAGCTGGGGACGGGGTGTGCCTCTCCCTGAGCCGCTTTGCAAGTTAAGGTATTTGGATTTCCTGTTCGATCCCCCGTAGGGGACGCCGCATGCTTATGTTTAATAAAAGCTTATTTCAGGAAAAACGAGCTCTTCTTTTCACATAATTGCACTCATTCAAAATTTAAACTTTAAATGCATTATTTTGCATGATAAAAAATTTATTTTATTGAGATAATCATGGTTGCAAAATACGAATAATGCATCATTTTAGATTACTCAGGACTAACGATACGTGCATAATGCAATGTATTTTGTACCATTTTATAAATATATTAATTTAAGCATGGAGATTACTTTTGACCAAGTCAACGTCAACAGTCCTCGTAATCATCCAACATATATATATAATTGTTTTTGTACTTAAATTATTAAAATGTTTACTAACGTCAGTTTTGCGATATAAATATTGGAATCATATAAAAAAAACGCCAGTTATTTTATTATAACATGTAATTAAATATTACAATAAGATAATTATATTTATAAAGAATATTATATTATAATAAAATATTTAAAAATATTTTCAACAATTTTCAAAACAAGTAATAAAAAATACATATTTTTTTTATTGAAAACAATTATAACAAACAAGCTATTATTTCAAAAGTTACAAGAAGTTGGACAATACTGACATCTTTAATAAAATTATAAATATTAATAATATGTTACTTCTCATTTAATAAAAATATTTTTGTATTTTATTTTTTTAAAAGACATTGGTATTTGTATGTCATTCAAATTTGTGAATGACATTTAAATATCCTTTTTTGATAATAAAATTGTAATTTTTATTTAATTGATATACGAATCCAATCATTTTAAATTACGGCATTTGTTCTTGCTCAAGTTATTAATTAACCTTTTAGCCCGAGGCAGGTATTTCCACGTGTATTACCCAAACATTTTTCTTGAATTACGACTTTATCTACGTCTGCAACCCAAGCGGACGGGCGGACTCGTGGATGCTGATGGAATTAAGCGAGGCGAAGCGATCGCTGGAGGCGGCGGCTGCGAAGATCATTCCCACGCCGGCAGCAGACGCTCTCCCCTCTAAATTTTATAAAGCTTTCATCCTCCATGGTCTCAGAGTTGATCTCGTCGAGCCCGGTCGCATCTTATGCTCCATGACCGTACCTCCTCGCTTGAGCGTAAAGCCTGAATTTCTTGCCTCCATCTATAGCTTTTCTGGTTATCTCACTGTGCCCCTTGGATTTCCCTCTCTTTTGTAGAATGTCGGCAAGTTATTACACGGTGGCGCCGCCATGTCAATAATCGATCTCGTGGGCTCGGCTGTCTTCTACACGGTAGGCGCTCGGATGACCGGTTCCCCGCTTGAGATCAGCACCACTTACCTGGAATCGGCCTTCGTTCATGTAAGTCTGATTGCTCCCCGCGCAAACTATTATGGGGTTTTCCGTGCTTTTGTCCATGGATCAATGGTTTTGTATATTTTACAGGTACCGTTTATCCAATTTGTAACTTTTCTGTATAGTTAAACTGGTTAGATTTGTCCATTACAATCAAATTTGGAGTTTCTTTTTGTGCTATCTTGCAGCTATTTCATTTTGCTTCTTATTTGGAATGTATATTAACCATTAAAATGCTTAACTGAATATGAGAAGTTTCTTGACTTTATATAATCTTATATCGATTTGCTCTATTTAGTTACGAGAAGTTAGACTGATATTTTGCTTCTTATCTTGCTTTTCTCTCCTTTGATTTCTTCCATGCATATTGATCTAATCGACATGCGTTCACCGGTTCTCATTGCCCAGGACATAAGCTTTGTATGTTTGTTTTATTTAGAAGACTTCGATATTGAATGTAGTTTATAAAATAGAAAGCAACTAGGAATCATAAAAATGTATTCTAGAAATCACCTGTTTTTTGGTAATCGATACTCTGTATTGTGTACATATTGCTCCATAACGCGCAACCAACAGTTTAGGCTTGACCTTATTTTGAAGAGCTTTGGAGTTAGAATTTGTTGTGACATCGAGGTTGAAATAGAAGGACCCAGGAATTCCTGTGGAGGAATGAATTATTTTTAGACAATAGGTGGATTTTATTTGAGAATTTCCACTTCCTGTTCTTATGAGTCAATATGAAAATTTCTGCAATCTCTGGCATCTTATTTCCCCCACAAATAAACTTAGTTCTTTCCAATAAGGTGAACTTGTTACTAAAAACTTGATTTGATTTTACTTATGTTCTTATTTATTAATAGGCATGTTCATATATGTTTTACCTAGAGTTGGCATTATTCCTGTAGTGAACAGTAAAATTGATGCCCTTGAGATAAGACCATATACCCTAACGATGTATCCTCAAAGAAGAAACACATTAAACGTTGTTTCATCAGACTTATGGCAATCAAATGAAGGTGCTCGAGTTTGCATTTTCTTTTTATATATACCTAGACAGGAATCCCTTTTGGAAAGCATTATAGTGAAATGGAGAAGTAATAATGTGTTGCATGGGTTTAAAATAAGATAAATCAAGACATTTTAAATTTGAATAAATGTTTTTAGACTTTCACCTTCAGTTAAAACCTTTTTTACTGGGGGGATTCTGCTCTTCTAATAAGCAGAATCACTTGTCGTTAATCATATTCTTAAAATCTAAGCAGAACCATTGATCAATCACTCAACAATCCTTAGGAGCTACTTTGAGAGCAAGTATTGAAGGAAAATAAGTGGTTGTAGATAATTGGCTCAGTTAAGATTTCATGATTTTATTATTTCAGAAATATTCAAATTGAATTATTAGTGTTTAGTTATATTATTAGGGAGCCTCAGTGATAATATAAAGACCTTATTGTTGGGTTTCACGTGTTTTGTCATCAAGGAAGCTTCCTAAGACATGGGCTTTTGATGAGGTTGGCCTAGCTGTGACATGCGAGTTAAGGGATTAAATTATGAGTTTTACCGCCAGCATGAATTGAATGATATCACTAGCTACCATAGTTAGACATACTACACATTCATAAGATAGGTTATTCTATTAACATGTCAATGATGTTAATGATAAGAGATTTTCTTAATCATGCTTTTAGAATTTTATAAGAATTATATACTTTTTCAATTGCAAATTTTATTTGAATCTAATGTCTATCATAATCATTATTAAAATGGGGTGAAATTGTTTTAGGTTTATAGATTTGATGTAGATATTGTTTATTGTGAGAAAATGACCCACTCCAAACATTAGATTTGGTTTGAAAATTTAAGTCAAGATATGATAAAGATTAGAAATTTGGCATAAGATAGGAGTTTGGGAGCTATATTAGTCGGTTGATGCAAAGATTTGGTTTGGTTTAGTACTTTAGCCCACATTAGAAGCTAGGGATTGGGAAATTTGGTCTAATATTTAGTTTAGGAATTTGTCACATGTCAAAACACTGATTTAATTTAGGAATTCACCTCAAACCAGAATTTAGGATTTCAAGCATGTTATGAAAAATAGGTTCAAGCCAAAAGGGGAATCAATATGACAGTTAATCCCATACTAAGGATTGGATTTATCTTGTTTGTGGTACCAGACAAGTTACATGATGAAATTGACTTCGAGCTGAGCATAAGATGTTGAATTTTCATTATAAATCATAGACCAGATTATACATAAAAACCTATAATAGTCTTGTATAGAAGTTTTATTAGTTATTTATGTTTTGAGTTTTTCTTAGTTTGTAATGGGTTATATATGAAACACATGTAAAGATTTTATTTAATTTTTCATATTTTTTATTTTTATATATTTTTATTAGATATAAATGTTTTTATTATTTTACTTTATATATATATATATATATATATATATATATATATATATATATATATATATATATATATATATATATATATATATATATATAACAATTAAATGAAAAAAGGAGAACATGCTTGTTGGTTTTGTCATTAAAAAAATTCTAAGATTTTTTATGGGTCTGAGTTGCGATTTGAATTTATCCATCCTCTAGGTTGTAATATGGAATTTCCCTATCATCATCGCATAGTTGCCTTCACCTCCTTTGGTTACCACCAACATAAGTCAAGAGCTCCTCCTCACAGCCTATTACCTATTTGGGGAGGGTAAGAGTGGAACTTCAAAGCTAGATTTACCTCTCCTCGCAGCCTATTATCTATTTAGGGAGGGTAAGAGTGGAACTTGAAAGCTAGATTTGAACTGGGTTATAAAACCAAAGGTTATATAGGGGAGGTAAGAGTAGAATTGTCGAGCTGGATTTGGACTTGATTTTGATACTAAAAGTAATTTAAGGGGTATTACGTGATATCACAAGTGAGATATCGTTCAACAAAAAATTAGTTTGAAAATCTGGCCCAATGTAATTGAAAGATTTTTGAAATCAGCTTTCCAAACTAATAAAAAAAATGGTTTGGAGGCAGGACTTGGTGGGGTCGGTTGGACGGATGGGCTCGGTCGGCTGGCTTTGACTGGTTCGATTTGGGAATTCGAAGCAGACGTGCGGTTCCGTTCGCATACGAACCCTGTTCGTTGAAAGGATTAAGATTTTCCAAGTGGCAGGTTGGCGACGGTCGTTTGTGCGACGAGTCAATCAGGCAATTTTCGGACGTCGATGCTGGTCGGGCGTTCCTGCGTGGTAGCCAACGACGAGCTTGAGTGCACTTATGACGGTTTGAGCCAGAAAAACTTTTTTTTTATTCTAATATAGAATATGTTTGTATGTATTTATACATACATATATATATATATATATATAATACCGAATATGTAAATCTTAATTATAGTTATTTTAATTTATTTATTTGATTTTTTAATGATGATTTTTTTTCATTATTCTCTTTCTTTTTATTTTTTGTATAATAAATTTGTACAAAAATTATGACAACATATTAACTTTTTAATTCAAATGTGTTCTCAACCTGTATTTTTGTTCAAAGCACTATAGACCACATTTCACAGATAGCAAACTCCCAAAATCTCCCAGTATATCAAATCCATGCTTAATTAATGGCAATGGGGGAACTAAGAAATGCATTTTGCATTCTCTGTGTCTAAGCAAAACAATCTCATGGTTAACACCACAAATTCAAACTCTAAAACAACAAATGGCCTATCTTAAGTCTGCCAGCAGTCACAGCATGCAAAAAAAGGGAAAACTAGAGCAAACCTTAATAGAACTTTGTGCAAATGCTTAACCCAACTATACTTCATGTCTGCAGTAATCTACAAGCTTCTCCAATGGATTTCTCAAGCTTCTTACTGTAGCAAGCTGGAGAATTTTATTGATATCTTCTTCTGACAACTGTCAAAACGTTCACACGGGCAGGAAATTAATGCTGCAGAAGGTAAAAGGCTAACCTTTCTTATCTTCCTTGAGCATGCAATTCAAAAGCTATATCACAACATTTCTTTAGAGTCCATACTGTAACTGCCTCAAGATCCTTTGCAAAATAGTAAGACAACAAGCAGTAATCAGTCATAACTCAAAGAAATGCAACACCACCTCAGTCAAAACAAAACCAACTTTCGTAACTTATATGCATCCAAGGCTGCAAGCAGAAGCAAAATCACTAGTAAACCAAAGGGAAAATTCAAGCATGACCTTTCCTTGCTCAACCTTACATGATGTGGCCGCTCAAAAGCTTTTCTAATGGCTTTTCTCAAAAGGCTTTTGTAGTTGCAGCATCCAAAATCCTCTCAATGTCTTCTACTTTCTTCCTGCTCATAAATTTCCTCTTCTCTTCTCTTCTCCCTTGCCGAACTGCAACAACACCCTAAGCTTCCAACACTCTTTGTTTCCTCAGCAGCAGCATTCAAAATCTGCCTGCTGAAGCAGCAGCCCAGCATTTACTCTCGAGTTCCCAGCACAAAATTGCTTTGGCTGCAATTCCTTCTGAAAGAAGACAACATTCCATTTGCTTCCAATCCCGAGAGCACTTTTAAAATAGTGATTTTGCTCAATGACTTAATTACCGTTCTTTGAACTTAATTCAGCTGCTTAATTCAATAAACTAAAAAACTAATTGTTTAATTTGCCTATCTTCGATAATTCAAAACAAAATTATTTGATTTTCGACGATTACAAAATACATATCATTGAATTCCTTGGAATGAACCTTTTTCAAAAATATTTTTGTCATCAAATCAGAGTTACTTTGTCACAAATATGTTCTAAGATACACATTTAAAATAATAATATTTTGTTTTATTTAATCAAAATTTAAAATATTAATATTACAATCTCAAACATATTAGCACAAAACAATAACAAAAAATCTGATATGTTACACTTGGAAAGCTCTAATCTTAAAAAGTTGTAGATTTATGTGAACTAACAAAATCACAAGTTTTAGAGCAATTCATGTTTAAATTAGAGAAATTTTCCAAACAGCAAAGTCTTATTTAGAAATCCAAAAACTGTTAGAATTGAAATAGATTTTTCATATAAATTGAGTGTAGAAGTAGTGAACAAGAAAATTTAAAAAAACTTTATAACTCAGAATTGTAGCTTTGTAAGAGATTTAACAATGATAAAAATTTTAAAGCAATTTGATGAAGTTTGGTTGGTCAAATGAATCAAATAGTACATATGTGATCAAAGACCTTTATTTTAGGACATAATTTTTTCAAGCTCTTGTAACATGAACATAGAGATTGAATCCTTGAAATGTTAAATATAAAAATTGTGAAGTATTTTGTAAAATTATCATGTTGTAAATTTTCAATGAATTTGGAACTCATTTGATATTACAAAGGTCCAAAATATCAAGACTTTTTCACATTTTTGAAATATAAATTTGATAGAATAGAATAATTGTTTCAAGAAAAATTACCTTCAATTTGATTTACACTAAATTATCATCTAAGACATCAAAAAATATTATAAAAATAAATTAGAATATTTTATATATTGTTTTATCTAATGTTTATTATATCCTTAGATAATATTGATAAACCTGATCCTAAGACATTAAAAGCATAAAAAAACTGTGAATGACTTTATAACTGCTAGATGAAATCAACAAAACCTAGAAAAGCATTTGCGATGCTCCAAATGCCATTAGAAGAGTGGTTGTTGTTGACATGAATAAGTTTAGGAGTTGGTTATATGTTTTTCTTGGCAGTTGTAGCAGTTTTGAGAGTGGAATAGACAAGTATTAGAGAGGAAGCAAATGGGGTTTTGAGAGAGCCAACTGAAGAGAGGAGGTTGGTCATTAGGGTGAGGGATGTGGAGAATTATTTGGGGAGATGGAGACGTGACTAAGAAGAAAGCGGGGAGTTAGTTGGAAGGAAAAAATGAGAGAAAAAACAAGGGATAAATAAGAGGAATAAAATAAACAAACACATTTTCCTTTCTTTTTTTTTTTATATCATTTTGTTAAATTTTGTCTGGTCCTTATTTATGGACTTGTTAATAGCATGCATCCTAATATTTTGTTCCTTATATGCCATGGAATTGCACCTCATGGCTTCAAACAATCTAAAATTGAGTCCAAATCTTCAATGCCTACCAAGCTTTTCTATTGGTGTGACTGTGGCAGTTTAAACTGAGCTAATGGGAAAGAATTTGAGAAACATTTTTTTTAAAAGTGGCTTTTAAAATGAGTTTTGTTGGATAAAGTGTTATTTGAAAGCTATTGGAATAGCTTGTCAATTCATATGGGGAACAAAAAATGCTTTTGCTCCCTATTTTGACCCCTTTGCAGGACCTCCATGGGACTTTCCAACACTAGGCTCCAACTGCAACAATCAAATAACAGGTCGTAATTGAAACAGAGGATTACTGAGAAGGAACCTTCCAAATTGACCCCATATGAGATAATGAATCTAATAATGCGTTTTAATTTCTTTTTTTGTCATGATTTATCAAGCTTTATTTCCTTTTTACATATATCGCATTGGTGTTTTTCTAAGAAAGAACTGCAGATTCATAATCCCACAAATACTTATACTAATTGCACTCCAGTTAATCATGCTTTAGCTTTACATTGTTAGACTTATAGTTTGTTACCATAGCTATTGTAAAATGAAAAATGATTCAAGCCAGATAAGATGGTTCTTGCCTTTTGCACCTTCCTGATCATTTGGCCCATGGGTTTGGTCATTCAGGTTGAAATTGAGATAGAAGCTAAGGTTCTGCGTGTTGGAAAGGTTGTTGGTGTCGCTACTGTAGACCTAAGGAAAAAGAATACTGGAAGGTCATTCGCACAGGCACGCTACACCAAGTACTTTGGTAAAACCAGCAAAATGTGATATGCTGCTTCAAAAATCATAACTGAGAAAACATACAACATTACTTGATCGAAATCTGTCCGAGAATGCTTGAAGAAACTCCTGTAATGTACTGTTCTTTCACTGCTTTGTTTAATAAAGGGCTCAAATCTTGTGCCTAAAATTATTCTTATCATTGTTATTGTCATCAGCTTTATCCAAATTATTTAAATGAGCTTTGTAAATTGATTTTTCTCCTCTACTGAGCATTGTATCCATTGTTAAATCTTTAGAGTTTATGCAAAGTAATGTTTTTGGTTTGTGGCCAATTTGTTAGTGTGCCTCTTTGAGACATTTTCTTTTCATGTTAATTTAGGCATTGTTTGTATGCCATGTCTTAAATTTATTTCTTTTGGACTTGATTTAATTTTTAAATCTCATCTCTCTCTCTCTCTCTCTCTCTCTCTCTTTCTCTCTCTCTCTCTCTCTCTCTCTCTCTCTCTCTCTCTCTCTCTCTATATATATATATATATATATATATATATATATATATATATATATATATATATATATATATAGACAATTTATTTTTAACTTGTTAAGGTCTTGGATGACTATGTTAAATTTGTGGTAATTATTCATAGCTGTGGCAAACTTGTTCCTAGTGGTGACATTCTTTTGAGCTTGATTGTCTAATTGTATGATTGGGATTCCTGACTGAGGTTTTTAGATTAAGGTGAGGTTTGCTTGTAGCCATGTGTGGTCATGTGTTGTAATATTATAAAGCATTAGTATATCAATATCTCTTTGATTATAATTTTTTTTTTGCTTGTGATGGTATGTTTGTGAGAGAATAATATCCATTTAATATTATTTTAAGAATAAAAAGATTTTGTACAAATAGGTAGTTTTAGTTTTTTTTATAAGAACAAAAAGTGTATTAAAATTACTTTTCATAATATGGAATTAATTTGAGTCAAATTATAAAATTAGGAGTGATTAAGTATAAATTATAATATGACGTTTATATATGTTAAAATCAATTTTATTTTATGTTAGGTTGGTTGCCATTAAGATCATTTGTTAGGAGTTTTAAAGAGGAATTATAAGATAAAAATAGAAGATATTTATTTAAAATTTTATTGGTTTAGGTAAGATATAAGAGAATATTAAGAGAAACATTTTAGATAAGTTTAATAAATAGAAAAGTCAGTGTTATATATATAGAAGTCATTAAATGCATGTATAAAATTGTGATGACTTGTATATTTAATTAAGAATAGATAAAAGTATTATTGATTAAAGCTGAATTTTATTAAGATTTTTTTACGTTTATATTTGTTTAGAATAACTATAGATGTTATCATTAGTTAAACTAAGACAATGCATACTAGTATATTCTTTTATTAATTATATTATAGTTGTTGACAAACTAGTGAAGAGGTTGGGGTTAGATTATAGATTGGATACATGGAAAATGACTTATGAGACTATGGGGTTTTATCTTAATAGTTTTATATCTAAGTATATAAATTAAGTTTAGTCAAAACATAACTATAAATGATATAAAGATAATTATTGGGATTATAAAATATTAAAGATGTGATATTTTGTTACCTTTGAGTTTGTGTTTTAAATTGATAATAAAATTGCTAAAAATTTAATAATATCATTCAAATAGATTAGATGAAATAAAGAATTATTTTTATTTAGTTTTGTGATAAAATTATTATATAAAGTTAAATGTAAGTTTAATAAGATTATTTAAAATTATATATAATATTGAATATTGACAAGTGAATTTCAAATGTTGGATCTTATTAGTTTCAAAAATAACATATTATTTTTATGATAATAACTCATTTAAATGTTTTGTGATCTAATATATTTAATTATAACATTACAAGTTATTTTAAAAATAAGTTAACAAAAGAAAATCATTAATCATGATTTGGATGGATGATGTTCTTGAATTAATAAATTATAAGAAGGAAGAAGTCATCCATTAATATATTTGAAGAAAAAGATGAAATCATCTTAGAAGTTATCAATGGAACACAATTTTTAGGTTGTGTAGAGATTGAAACTAATTTATTTTTGATATTCAAGACTTTAAGGGCTTCTCTTATCTTTCTTATCAAATCTAAGGATAATCAAAAATAAAAGAAAATTAAATCATATATGAACATGTTAAAACCATAAAAGGGACCTAAAATTAAGATAAAAATTCAAAACCCAATTAATTATACAAGTAAATAAAACACAAGATTTAAAAAAAAATCACTATAATGGGATTGTAAATAAACACTAATATCATATAAGATATTAAATATATTAAAACCAAAGTATCATTAAAATATAAAACCCCAAACTTCATATAACACATTATCTACTATCACAGCTTAAGAACATAATCTTTTTCTATAACATCAAAACTCTCGTATCTTAATGTATTAAAAGTATAACTTATGATATAAATACAAGTAAAACGTTAAAAAACTTAACAGATAAATCATAACTAGTAACAAAATATAAAAATATTATAACTTGATGACATAGAGTAAAATAATATCATGATAGCAAAATGACTAATAATTATAAAAGAATAAATTATGAAATAAATGATCCAATAAAATTAATACTATCATAAATGAATTACATAAAATGTGAATATGTATTTTTCTTATTTGTTCTTTTATTCCTAATTTCACATGAATTATGTTTTATAGGTCCTAATTTCTCTTCAATCATTATCCTTTTGATCCTATAACTTGTTACACCTAACATTTTTACTAAATCATTACATTTCAGTTAACCCAGGTATGTGTGTTATTATAATTTAAAATTTGAAAATTGAATCAAATGTTTTTGGATCTTGAATTATGAGCAAATCAAATTTTGAATTAGATATTTGAAATCCTAGAATTATGAAACATGGTTGAATAGCAAGCTTTGGGTTTCATAACATGAGTCTTGATAAGATTGTGCTCATTGTCTTTAGGAATGAGCTTGTAGTCCTATTATCCTTAATGTTATCATTATCTTATCTTTATCCAACAGTGAATGCATCATGAAGATATGAATAGAATTCTTAAAATCAAGGAATTAAATGGTAGATATAGATAAAATGATTAAAAAAATTAGTAAGATGAGTGCATAAAAATTTATAAAAAGGGATAAATATATCAAATATATCCCTTAGCCATATCTCCCTTAAATGCCTAAATTTTTATAATTTGATATAACTGGCTAAGGTAGCAATTACAAGTGGTTTAACCATGATTTGGGTGAATCGTGAGCTTGATAAAACCCTAGTCGGTTATTAACCAAGCTCTTGACTTAAGGAGGCTTGGCCAGGGCTATTTAAAGCCTTGAGAAGTGCATTATGAGGGTTTACAAAAGACTTAACCACAAAGCAAGATTGAGGAGGCCAACCAAGAACACCAAGCAGGAGAGGAAGCCAAGCTATGAGGAAAAGAGGACTCAAGATTTTAAAAAAAATCTAAGCAATAAAAGGTCTTTTACATAAGTTATTAAGTAAGATGACCCTTGAGATCATATACTATATTAACTAAGATCTAAGAAAAAATTAAAAAAAATTATCTTGTTAAATTGCATGTAAAAACTTTGGAAAAATGAATATGAAAATATTTAGCTATAAAAATATTTTTGACCTAAAAATGTTAAAATAAAATAAGCATAAGCAAATAAACACTAGCTCAATGAAAAAAACATTAGACATAATATAAAACAACAAATTGTTGATTACCAGCATGCACGGTTTACATGAATAATAATATAAATTAATAAAAGGCATGTTATTTTTATTTTTATTTGGATTCATTTAAAACCTAATTTTATCTTTAAGAAATCATATTAGTTTCTTTTAATATCTTTTTCTTTTGTGGATCTATAACATTTATTTTGGATTGGTCAATGACAACACCTTGATAATACTCTTGAAGAAATGTTATTCTTAGTAACAAACCTACTATCAAAAAATGATATTTAATATAATCATTTTATCTTTTAACACATATGATAGCATATATTTAGCAAATAATTGATTGAAAAATGAAATAAATAATACTAAGTAATACATTTTTATAATAATAATAGTAATCATCTTCAAATACATTCTTTACACATATTATTTGAAGCTTTTAACTTATAATTGCACATCATATTAAAGCATATATATCATATACAAGTTTTTCTACACAAACATCTTGTATTTATCTTTTTTTACACATCATTTGAGGTTTTTAATATAGCATTACATATCAAATCAAATCATATATATAATGTATAAATTTTTCCTACACGAACATCTTTCATTTATTCCCTTTCACATATCATTTAAAAATTCTAATTTAGTATTACACATCACATCAATACATATAAACTATATATAAGTTTTGTCTAAGTAAACATATACTATTCATCTATCCTTTTTCTCATATTTTTGAAGGTTTCTAATCTAGTATTACAAATTACATCAAAGCACATACATCATATAAAAGTTTTGCTTATAAAAATATTTTTCATTAATCATTTTTGACATATTATTTAAGACATTTAATATAGCATTACATATTAAATTAAAACACACACTATGTACAAGTTTTGGCTAGACAAACATCTTCTATTTTTTACTTTTCATATATTATTCTAGACTTTTAATCTAGCATTACATATCACATCAAATTAAATACATCATGTATATGTTTTACTTGTCTCTTAAATTTGAACAATGGTCTCACCAAAGTTAGATTTTTTCTTCAAGCCTTCGTTGCTATAGTATCCGAGAGTTTTTATCCTCTATTTTAACTTTGCTTCTTACACAATTCCCTTTTAAATCTTTTGGAACACATTTGCTTGCTCTTTGATTTTCTCTCTTATCTATAGACGAGTTTGGATGTCTCAAATTCCCCTAAAGAAACTCTCTATGCTACAGCCAACACCATTTTTATATTTGTTTTCATGACTTTTCACATGCTTGACCTTTCAAATGCTTTAAACATTGTGTCCTTTTAAGTGGATGTCTTTTTACCATTTAAACTTTCATTTACAATAGTTTCTTATTAATTAAACTCTCCCTTATGACAATTTTTTTAGTTGTTTCTTCTCTTGAGTTTTAAGATCTTTTCAACTTTTACTAATCATATAAATACAATTTCTAGATTCATATTATATATTTCTTCAATCTTATCAAAATTTACATTTATTTCTTCATATCATTTTTTTTACAATCTTAATGTTGTATTGTACGATAAGCTTTTATAACCTATACTTGATAATGATCAATGCTCTTATGTCTTAATCATATTGATATGATATATGTATCATATTGTACCATCATTTTAAAGTATCTTTTCTTAATCTATTTTCACATTGAGCCCTTTTTATTATATAATTGTATGGTATGATATGCTCATGTCTTATAGTATAAACTTATACTTTATAGATTTCTTACTAAAAAAAGATTATAATTATATGTTTGCCAAATTATACGCGTACTATTAGTACTTTAAACTCTATCGTACTTATATGTTGATAGCATTTGTATTGTATGATTATGTATTATTTGTTCTTATGCATTAGCAGCTTAGTATAATGTCATGATTATCTTGTATGATCTTAAACTCATTTTTATGCATATTCACATTCTCTCTTTCTTACCTAATTTTATCATACGAAACTCCATGGTCATATTGTATGATTAATCATTTAACTACCACTTTTCTTGTCAAACAACTTTGATCCACAACTAACAATGCTTTATCATCATTGTATATTATTATAATAATAGTTGTACGATAGAATTTCATAAATCCAAGTTATCAATTCGATTGATTCTCTCATTCGATCATATCGTATGATCATATTTTATTGTACTTATGATACCTTAAAATGGTCAAACATCCTAAAAATATTTTTAAAAAATTAAAATATTTTAAAAATATATTTTTGATAAAAAAATCATTGTTTCATAATTTCTATCTCATTAATATCATTAATCATTCTCTAATATCTTTTTTAATATCTCATGATTTGAATTTATTAAAATTATTTTTTAAACTTTTGGGATGTTATACTAATCCTAGTTAATTTGATTTTATATTATTTTGGATTAGTACAAACTTGATTTAAAACCAACCCTTTTATAGAGACAAAGCTAACAAATGAATTAGTGGTACTATAATTAGAATAATAAAGACATATCTAGGGTATAACAATGACCACGACTTTAGTATATCACAAAGAAATCAATGATAATGTCCTCCATGGCTTGCAAAATTTCCAAGCTAGTATAAGAGTCCAATGATGCTTGTGTGATTGCATATAGAGATTTTAACCTCCATGTTTCTTAAGCAAAGATATAATTTTTTTAAATAAAATAATAAAATAAGTTAATTACCAAATAATAAACAAGAAATATGCTAGAAATATAATATTTGAAATGATGCTTAAAAAATAAAGTGATATCTAAGAATTGTTAACATGAAAGATAAATGTAATAAGGGGTCAATATGAGAGATTGAGGATAAAAAAAGGATGAAACATGAAAAAAAAAAATATATATCAATAAAAATAAAAAAAGAAAATTAATAATACAAGTCTTCTAAAAAAATAAGTTGTGAAAAACTAAGAAGAGAAAAGTGTTGATGAGACTCTTGCAAATCAAATGTATTATTAAATGATCTTTCTCTTAAATAACCTCATGAGTAAGAAAAAAATATTATATTATAATAGAAGAAATTATTTGATAAAAGAAGATATTCAAAGGAATACATTAAAATGATGAGGGATGAGAGAGATTTATTAACCTATTGTGACAACACTCATGTATATGATTAGATAGAAAAAGATTAACCTTGGCTAATAATAACCATCACATAAGAAGATGAAATAAAGTGGGTCTCACAATTAATTTACAAATTTTCTTTAGATTATCATTTATTAAAAAAGTTGAAAAATACTATTAATATAATTAATACATCTTTGTGAAACAAAGAAATCAAGAATGACAATTTTGAAATATGTAAAATTCAAATGTTCAAATAAAGAAAGAAAATAATCAATAAAGTTGCAAAGATATCAACCACACACGACTCGCATTGCATGGATGGCTTAACAAAAACCTTATGCACCATATCTAGATAACATAACTGAATGCTCCGTTAATTAAAACTTTCATTGGATTAAATAAAACATGCAAACCGTAGGATAAGTTAATCTACACAAGAAAATGTGCAATATTTAAATCCACATAAATTTATTTAAATTTAAATTAATATTTATAATTAATCAATTAATTGAGATTTAACCCTTAACCCTTTTGTTGACCACTCTCACCAACTTGCAAACACCATAAAACCTCTTTATTATAGTTAACATCACCTCTATTTGGCTATTTGTTATTGCTAAACTATCAATCATAAAAATAAAACAATATTCTTAATACGAATTAGCAAAATATATATATATATATATATATATATATACATATTACACGACACAATCGTGGATTAACAATTAGAAAATTTTCTTCATTTTTTTAAATTCTAACAAATTAATTCATTATTAAGCAAACCTTATGCGACAACCCTTTATATTAAAGTTGACGATTTTTATTCTTTTATTTGTCAATTACGCTTTAAATCATTTTTTATTTTTATAAATTTTATTTTATGAACTAGAGATGTTCTTGCTTCTGATGCGCCGCAAGGCTGACCAACTTGTTTGGGTAAAACTCTATTAACGATTGGTTGAACAAAATGACAAATTTTGTCGTCCCATCATTATATAATTTGTTACTTTAAAATTTAAAACAAAAAAATAAAAAAAAATAGTTTTGATAATTGTATAATAAAAATATTTGAAGGTTAAACCAGAAAGCTCTAAAACATTATAATAAAATTCTTGAGGAGCCATTTGCAAGAATTCTTTTTAAATTATTTTAAATCCATTTTTCTAATTAGAATATGGACACGGTTCGATCTTAACCTTATCCGAACCGTAAAATTGAACGGAGGTGAGGTAAGGAGCCGGATTTTTCACGGCACGCTGTTATTATAATTATTATTCAGTCGTTCGTTTCCTACCCGAGGATACGTTCTTCAACGCACAGCTCACTGGAACAGAGCAAGTCTCTCGACTTCCACTACTGCTCTTTAACTAGCAGAACCCAAGAGACGAGAACGCCTTTGATCGAAGACGATGACGAAGCCATCATCATTTATCTTCATTTTCTTCGTCTTTTCCTCTCTTTTCTCTGTCGATCGTACTGATGGCACCGGTACCATCCTCTTCACCACAGTCGGCCGCAGCCTCTACGCCTTCGATGTCTTCGCTAGTCGCATACCATCCTTCACCTCTCCGCTAGTCGAACTCCAGCTCACTGATGGCGTCTCCGTTAACTACAACGGCTTCTTCTCCTCTTCCCCGTCTTCCCTCCTGTCCCTATTCCCCCGTTCAGCCTCTTCTCCTCTCCACAGTACTCCCTTCGACGCTCTCGTCTATGTCACCGAGCGCAGCGGGTACTCAACCATCTACCTCGACCTCATCCCCTCCTCTGCCGATTACCCGTCTCATCGGAGAGAAGCCATCGAGCTCCCTACCCGCCTCCAATTCCCACTCCTCCCGCCCCCCTCCCCCGACTCCGATGGCCGACCGACCATCTCCATGAAGGACCGCCCTTCACTCTCTGGCGATCGCCTCATATTCGTTTCCACCCACGAACCCTCCCTATCCCCGAGACAGAGTTGGGCCGCGGTGTACTCCACCCACCTCCCAACCGGCACGACCAGCCGCCTAACCCCGGCCGGCGTAGCTGACTTCAGCCCTGCCGTTTCCCCCTCGGGCCAGTGGACCGCGGTGGCCTCCTTCGGCCACCGCGGGTGGTCCGGAGAGGTGCAGGGACTCAACACCAGCATCTACGTCTTCAAGACCATCGACGGTGGGCTACGAACTTTGGTCGTCGAGCACGGAGGGTGGCCATCCTGGGCCGATGATTCCACCTTCTTTTTCCACCGACAGAACACCGATGGATGGTGGAGCGTTTACAAAGCCTCCATAAGCACCGAAGGTGAGACCCGGCCTTCTTTCAAGGATTCCTCGTGTTGGTCTCGATTAAGGTTTTACAAATTTTCATCTCAGGGCATGCGCCTTCTCTGATTTCAATCGATCGGATAACCCCTCCCGGCTTTCACGCATTCACTCCAGCAGCGAGCGCCGCCGCTCCGGGACTTGTTGCAGTGGCGACGAGGAGACCCACCTCCCAATTCCGCCACATCGAGGTCATAGACCTGAGAGGAGGAAGCAATGCTTATGTAGAGATCACTCGCCCAATCGCCCCACACAGCCACCACTATAATCCCTTCTTCTCGCCGGACGCCGCAAGGGTCGCCTATCACCGTTGCCGAGGTGGCCAGAATGACGGCAGCCCTCCATTGCTGCTCGAAAACCTCAAGAGCCTATCACCGGAGACATTCTCCCTCTTCAGAATCCATGGCTCGTTCCCTTCCTTCTCCCATGACGGCCAGAGAATCGCGTACGTGGGACTTCCCGGAGTCTATGTAGTTAACTCGGATGGCTCCAATCCTCGCCAGGTTTACAATGGCAACGCTTTTCCCACTTCTTGGGATTGGAAGAGGAACGGCGTTATCTACACAAGCCATGGACCAGGGTTCGCTACAGAATCCACTGGAGTTGACATCATATCCATCACTTTAAGCGACGAAGACGACCAAGGTAAACCTTTTATCAAGAAGCTAACTTCAGTTGGAAAGAACAACGCCTTCCCTTCTCCGTCTCCCGATGGGAAGTGGGTGGTGTTCCGGTCGGGCCGGTCGGGCCACAAGAATCTGTACATAATGGACGCTGTCGAAGGAGAAAGCGCCGGAATTTATCAGCTCACCACCGGCCCTTGGACCGACACCATGTGCAATTGGTCTCCCGATGGAGAATGGATCGCCTTTGCTTCAGATAGGCATAAGCCAGGAAGCGGAAGCTTCTCCATCTACATGGTGCACCCCAATGGAACCGGCTTGAGGAGGGTTGTGCATAGTGGGGAAGGAGGGAGGACGAACCACCCCTGGTTCAGCCCCGACTCAAAGAGCTTGGTGTTCACGTCGGATTTAGCCGGTGTGTCTGCGGAGCCGATCTCGATTCCTCACCAGTACCAGCCTTATGGAGACATATTCACGGTGAACATCGATGGATCGAACGTGCGGCGCCTTACACACAATCCGTACGAGGATGGGACTCCGACGTGGAGTCCCTTCTTCCTGGAGCCAGCTGATGTTGTAGAAGCCTTGCCGGATTCTGCTCGCTGCCTATTCGATGACTGTCACTGGCTCAGCTTAGGGAACAGAGTCGACAGTGGAACAAATTGCAACAGTTGCTGAGTTCTTGAGGGAGTTGTAAACTTTGCAGACGCCATCAGAACTATTATGGAAGTGAAGAACATGGTGAATCTTACCCTTGTTAAGTCTATAAGTAATAACAAAACTCTATAGTAGTGAGCCGATCATGTGATTTATATAACTACTGTTACGTTAAAGAATCGAAGGACACTGTTGAAGTATGGTTTGCTATCACTGTTTGAATGTTTTCTGGAATTGCTGAGGTGAAACAGTTGGTTCTTGTTATTCAAATACCACCAGGTGTTGTTCTCTTTAGCTTGCTGACTCGCCTGCAACTTTGGTAATTCTTTCAACTGTATTAGTTTTATAAAAAAGATATTTTAATAGAGTTATATGTGAAAAAAATAAAATTTTGATGAAAGCCATTTGATAAAAAAATATTTTGAAAAAGAAATAAATGAAATTTGAATTCGTTTTTTAATTAATTTTTTAAAAAATATTTTCATGCATAAAAGAGGGGTACTGGATTGTGACTTTGATGAGTATTTTGCTATTTTAAAACATATGTGAATTGTGTGATTAAGTGCAACAAAAAATATCATAAATAAAATGACAAAATTTAAAGGATTTGGCCAAATCACCTAACACAAAAATATTTTCTTACAAAAGTGGTTTAATTAGACCTTTGTTATATGAATCTTAAAAAAGATATATACAATTATATCCAAATTGATCATATTGTAACGTCTAAAAGATACATGGATTCATAAAAATTATGGTTTATTATTTATTTTTAATAATTTAATTAAGTCCTAAAATACGAGAGATAAACATAAAGAAATTAATTAAAAGATCAAATAAAAACAAAAAAATATGAAACTTGTATAAAAATATCTGAAGAATAATTAATATTTAGAATTTTTTTATAAAATATGGGGGTCAATTAGAATAAAAAAATTGAGAAAAATAAATTTAAATGATATTTTAATCAAAATAATAAATTAAATATTTAAATTTATTAATCTATTAAATAATCCAAAATTAATTTCCTAAACCCCTAAAATTCTCAAAATTCAATTTTGAATAAGAAAAGAAAGAAGGTAAGAAATGAACAAGACCAAGGAAATCTATCATTTGGGAGGACATTTAAAGTTGAATCTTATGAAAAAGCTTCAAGAGATAAAGGGGTTACACAAGAAATTGGGGAAGAAATTACAAAGGAAGTGAGTTCTTGTTCTTTTTATAGATTCAATTCTATTGTCTTGATCAATTAAATAGAATTTCTTGTTTTTAAAACATGTATTTGGTTGCCTAAGAGATCTTAGTGAAACTCACATTAGAAATACTCTGGGAAGAATGGAAGTGAAAATTGAAACTCATGGGAATGAAATCTAAAATTTTAAGTGTAGACTAAAAATCTGGTCGAGTGATCAAATGGTCAGATAAATAAATTGGGAAAGAGATAAGTTACCATCAAATAGTGATAGCACAGTCTAACCTAAATCTGATGAAAGATCAAATGATTCGATTTGGGTATTAAATGATCAAATAATTTTAAGAGAAATGGTTCAAAGTTTTTATTAAACAACCAACAAATTGTTTAATAATTGTACAATACCTATCCAATGTCTTGATAGAGAAAATGCACAATCTAATAAGAACCTAAAGATAAAATAGATGATAGATCAAATGATTTAATGAACCATTAGATGATCCAACCAAAGGAAAATGGTTTTAGTTTTAAGGGGCATGAGTGATCTAATCAATATAATTAGACTTTTTATATAGTATGGGAAGGTGTAAGAATAAACATAACAACATGTTACACGTGCAAAAAGAAATCTAGTAAAATGTAATTGTGAATAATTTTAGAAAATACTTAAAAAAATAAAAAGGGATAATCACTACTATGAAAAATAAAGATAAGTATGTATTCAATTAAATATGTATTTGATTTCTAATTGATGTAATGCAGTTATGTCTATTTCATGTGATGTGGGTGTGAACCCATAGATTGTGTTAGTGGTTTGAGTGAGCTTTGATTTAATGTACACTGTTATATGATTATCCTAATGCTTATATTAGTAAATTTCATATTGTTCATGGTAAAAACATAAATTGCATGATTGCATAAGATAAATACTTACATGATAGTAATCAAAAGGGACAAAAAGAGATTGAATGACATAAATAATTATGAAGTCATAATTCTAGCATTTAAAATGGGCTCTATATGGAAAACCCAATAAAATAAATGTAAAAATCTAAAGGGTGTTGATATGTTATGTTACAATTATGAAAATAATATAATGATTAGCCCAATCACTAACATGTGATAAACTTGATCATATGAAAATAAGAAAATATATTAATAAAAAATAATATCAAGAAAAATAAGACACCGTTGAAATCAATTTGGATATAAAAGAAAAATAAAATGAATATATTTGTTATCCTAGATGGAATGTCTTATAGACCTTACATGTATAACTCCAAAATTATAATACCTTTTATTGAGGTTTATTTTTTTCCTATTGAACCTATAACTATATCAAATAGTTTGAAATATTTTGTATATTTTACTTTTATAGAAAAATTGGTTGTGGTAATATGATCATCATAAGGTGATAAGAGAATAATCCACTAATATTATGTTATAAATAAGAAATAAATACATTAGTATTGTTATGAGCATCACCAGGTGGTAGCAAAGTACATTAGATACTTATCATTATAAATATAATAGACATAAAATAACAACCTAAATAAAAATGTAAATTAGATACCTGTCATAAAAAATAACATAGAAAGATAATATCCTAGGTCATGTGAGCAAAGCTTACTATCAAAATAGAAAAATATATTCACATATAGAGACATTACAATAAAAAGTATTTGCACATGTTTGTTATAGGTATATATGTACAAAATAGAAGTAATTAAACAAGTTTGTGATAAAAGAAAAGATATGATAGATTGGAACCTAAAAATCAAAAGTCATAGCAATAATAAGACACAAAATAATACAAATGAAAAAAAAGATAAGAGGAACAACTTATTCATAGTGTACGACTAGTTGTAACAACTTTTTGAAAATTATGAACAAATATTCCTTACATTGGAAAAATAAATGATTGAATCTACTCATAAGATTTAGTAAAGGCTAGTTGTTGATGAGGTTAAAAGAGGAACTAAAAAGAGCTAGGGTTCTCCTCCTCCAATTAACATAATTAAACAAAAGTGTATGACTTGAAAGAAAAAACATTAAGGGCTTGGAGAAATAATGAATGAGGAGATTTGCATGTAAAAAAAATGTCACTTTGTTAAGGAGTGTTCAAAAAAGGAAAAGAAAGGGAGTACAAGACTCAAAAGTTCTTCATCAATGGAAGGGATTTGAAGTTTAAGAATAAAATTAAGTTTGATACTTCCAAAAAAGTTTATCAAAGTAAATATTCAAATAAAAGACAACTTTAATGCTTTTTATGTCATGAGATACACCACATGTCTAGAAATAAGTCAAAAATTATAGATGTAAAGGTATATAACTGAATCGTAAGGAGGAGGCTTCAACATTCTTAGACGTTGTTACAAGTAAGTTTCTTTTATATATTTCATGGTGACATGATATAATGCTCTTTGTCTATGGATTATAATATTTATTTATTTATATCCATTTAATTGGCTAAAAATTTATTAATAGAATGATATCTATTAAGAAGTTTTACTTTTAATTAAATTACTTACAAAACATTAAGTGAGAATATATATATATATATACATAACAAAATATGAAACTAAATGAAAAATTTATTGAATCCCCAATGATATTTATACAATTAAATATCATTGGGAATTCAATAAAAATAATATTTTAAATTTTTAGTAGTAATTTATATCAAATGGGTATTGGATCATCCAACACTACATCCAATTGTTATTAGACATCCAATGGATAATCTGATGTTTTATAAAATTATAAAACTCAAAGCTCTATTAGACGGGCATTTTGTGAGAGTTTTGCCTACTATTGATTAATTTGTAAGCATGATCTTCTAGATTGGAGTAAACATATGATCACTGTTTGAGTCCAAAATATCTAAATATCATCTTGCATTTATTTGTTGCAATTCTCAAGTTTTGAAAATCAAGCAAAAAATTTTCTAAAATAAAATTATAAAACATATACATAAATCTATTGCAATCACAATTATCTCAAAGAGCAATGATCAAACTAGTAAAACTTACAGACGAAGTCTATTGGCTGCTTCGACAAGGAAACATACAAATCCCTCTCACCCTTTCATCCATATCTATGAAGTTATTTTTGTTTTATAATTGAAATCAATTCCAAATTCGAAACATCTGTCGATTGATGCTACAATACGTTAGTTGCTGTAACAAATTTCACATCTAGTAGTCTTTCTAATCTATTGTTTTCTAATCAGTGTACAAGGGATACCCCAAACATCTCTGCAGTTCCCTCAAAGCTCTACACTTTCAATCTCATGAAACATTAAACCGAAATCGATGGCTTCCATTATTCGGTGTCAAGATAGTAGAATGGGCAAATGGGCTAAAAAAGATCACGGGGAGCGACATGATTCCTGGCATCTGAGAGGAATGCCTTCGTTTTGATAGCTGTCCTCATCTGAGCGTTTAGGGATGCGGACGGAAGAAGACGAAGCTAGACCTACAAGACAAAGGAAAGTTGCTCTCAACAATGGATGTTTTGAGGAAGAAGCAACTCTAATGGAGACCTTGAACTGTATGTACCATCAGCCATGTCTTTGGTTTTGTGAAGCAGAAATGTCCCGGAAAGAATTGTTACAAACCCACACATCTCTGTGACTATTTGAGTTGGGTTTTGCCGGTCCCAATCCTGTAGAACGGCAGTTTTATAACTAAGAAACAATTCTAAAAGAAAAGGCCAAAAAAATAAATAAATAAATAAACAAAAATGAAAGCAGGTTACCTTGAACATTATAACGCTAGCCAAAATAGTTAATGATGTGAACATGACGTAGTATATTGGGGAAACAACTGCTGTGTTGAAAGTATCAAGTGCCTGAAATCACAAGTAACTAGCTTTTCAGATTACATAGATCAACATACTAAACTTTGGAAAACCAAGGTATCAATCAAGAAGGAGATTACAATATCCATTAACAGATTAAATATACCAGGAAAACAGATTAAGCATCACAAAAATTACAAATACAAAGTTCTTTTATCCATTGACTTCTATGGAGAAATCTGCAGACCACTAATTTCATAAGCTATAAAAATGATGTGTATGACAGTAAATAAGTATAAAAATAACACCAAATATTAATCCTACTAATGGGATAAGATACATAAATTTTTTGATGTCATACGTATAATATCTTTATTATCCACTACACTTTCTAGTCACCATCCTTCATACATTTAAATTAGAACTTTTATGTTCAATCCTTGCTTTGACAACCCTATACATGTTCATTTCTCCCTTATAGTCTCCAATTTCTTAGATAAATCTTCAGAAGTTACTTTCTTCGTATCAATAAGTACTACTTTTTATCTTCACATCATGCTTTATATCTCCCATAATTCTTCACACATACAACTGAAGTCTTTTATGACGACATTTCATTTATATGCTATTAGTGACCTTGTTTCTATCAGAGGCTTCTTTGCAATTTGGGACACATTATTTCAATTCTACAAATATATACTTAGTTGCATAAAAAATACAAATAAAAATATTATGTATCATGTAAGATTCAGCCCTTCGTCTATATCCCAAGAACGTAGTTCTAAGAACATTCTTATGTATGTAAAAATATTATGTATCAGGTAAGATTCAGACTTCGTCTATATCCCAAGAACGTAGTTCTAAGAACATTCTTATGCATGATTTATAACCTCTACAACTACTATCCATTTTTCTCTTAACAAATATTCATTTTATATTCTAAAAGCCAATCTTATAAACAATAAGATGCTCTTCTTATTTCTTAATAATAAATTGTTAGCATTAATAAGATTACAGAACAAAAGGCAAATTAAAATAATCTGTTCTCATCATTAGCTTTCCCCACACCCAAAACTACCATGATAACATTTAAATTATTTCACTTCCCTTCCTAAAAGGTCAATTTAAGTTTCCAATACAAAACGTTCCTTATGGAAAGTCAATGTATTAACTATTCCAATTCATAGTAAAATTTTCCCTTAGTACTAAGAAATAGTCCTATTTTAGTGACAATAACACCAATAACATTGATAGCCTATCCTGCTATAAAAAGCTTTAAAGCTATGATTTAATCCCTAATTCTCTTAATATTTCCAACATCATCTTTAAAATCTTTATCCAAAATTATACTATATTTCTATTTTCATTCTTACCTGAATAAATAAAATTGAATCCTAAATTATTAATTTCCTTGGCCCTTTTGGTTCATGAACACAAATATATATTTAGCTTCTTATGAATATCTTATCCACCAACTCCATCAAACTTCTAATTGTACCTACATTCAAATATCCTACCCTAATTCTAGTATCTTAGAGACTAGTTTTTTAGATGCATCCATCCAAGATGATCTAAGAACCATTGCTTATTTAACACTAAACCTAAGCTCTGATGTAGAAACCCATTACTCATCATAATATTTAAGCAATACAATGTGTTGTCAACAAAGGTTTAATGTATCATGAAATCCACCAACACACAAGTATGAAGTAACATAAATAAATACGCAACACCCATCCAATGAAAAATATCGAGGCATACAATTTTACTCAGCTAGTCTAAAAGACTAAAAATTTTTTTGGAGTTTGCACCAAGTTTCCAACTAATGTAGTACTAGGGACGACTATGTTTTAATGGGCACTGTTGACACACCGCAACATTACCCTTAAATGTTGGCTATTTCAATGATCCAAACCAATAAAGTGCTTAGGAAAAATGAAGATATTCTTGATTCTCCTACAAGCAAGGGCATGCACCTATCATTAGCTTTTAGATCTTTAGTTATGCTGTAGTATATGATGTACTATTATATGAAATATATTCATATACATTTTAGAACTAATCAGCATTTTATGAGTTTGATGCTTCAGGAGCTTGGTGAATTTGTATTTTCAGAGCAAAAAAGAAGCAAGCACTTTGCTGAAACCCATCATATGTAAAATTCTACATGTATAACATCTCAGATGATACAAAATAGGTACATGCTAAAGAAAAGACTTTGAGACAGTTTGAACTTAAGGTGCGTTATACCTTATGATTGACTGTATAAGATAATCTCTATTTGATGTGCTACTATGAATAATTGCAAAAGGCACGGGGCTTCATTGCTTCAAGTTCCAAATTGGTTTGTAGACTGCTACGTTATCTCCTCTTTCAATGTTGTTATAGCAAACTTTTGTAGGATGCTTGATTTTGTTAAAAGCTCACTTTTCAGGGAGATGGCAAAGGTTCGACATTGTTTCAGTGTATCCAGCGGAGCTCAACCTGGGTGATTTGAGCTTTTTACTCCATTCCTACCTCCTTGTTCCCGTTATTTGTGTTCTTAGCATTCAAGTTGAAAATGATATTCAGATTTATAATTGAAACATCATTGTTGAGTTTTATTTTACTACATCTAGAAAAACTCATTTATGTTGTGTTTTTAAAATCCCTACTCTCTATCTGTTGTTTAAAAATATTAAGGGTAAATCTTGAACTTACTTTCATTTACCATTTCTCCCCAAAGCACAACTATTTCATCAAGCTTTTACTCCCTATTTTGACAGGAGCCTAACAACAAACTCACACACATGCTTCACCAAAGCAGAAATGCTATGCACAAGTTTCATCCATAAAAACAGCTTCCCACAACTTCTCACCAGCTCATCCTATGAGGAAACTAAAGCCTTAACAATAACTTACCTAAAAAATAATAAGAAATATGCTCAATAATTTTACTATTTGATCTGAGAGATCATTTGAAACCCATGTACGCAAAAGCGTTGGCCACTTACGCCTTTCCAAAACCTATGCATGTCTCATGCAAAAGAGGGAAATGCCACCTACACCTTAGGAAGAAGAGGAATTAGTCTCCTATGCCTTTCCAAAAGACTGAATGCAATCACCTAATTCAATAATTCATCCAAATCAACAATAATTTTTCATTAAAAATATTATTTATACAAAAAACCATAACATTTAAATACAAAAACAGCTTACTAATACTAAAAAACTAATCTTAATCCAAATAATTCTACAATTCAAACCAAATAAATGACTAAATAAATAAATTTAAAATTAAATTTAAATTATGTAAATAATAAATGTAAATAAAAAACAAATGGAGAAAGTTATTCAAATGAATTTAAATTCAAATTTAGAATGTCAATAATTAATCCAAATAATACTAAAATTAAAAATCAAATAAATAATCTATGATAAATGTAAAATTAAAAGATTGAAATAATAAATTTAAATAAAAAAATCAAATGAAAAAATTATCCAAATAAATTTAAATTTAAAATTCAAATAAATTTAGATTTAAAATATATCAATTATTTTTAAAAAATTAAAATGCATAAACTAATAATATTTGCATTCTACATCACAAAAATTCTCAAATAATACAAAATATGAAGTATAAAATTGAACCAACAACTAAATATTAATTTGTATCATTGATTCACTAAAGCAAGGTTACAAAAATACAAATATATCACTTAAATGATTATGCATAAATAAGCCTAAGAAAAGATTGGCTACAAAAGAGGAACCAACAATTTTACAACAACATAAGATCCTCTGATAAATAGTATATACAAAAATCCAGTGCAGCTGTGCAATATGTTAGAATAGGAATCTTTGTTTTCCAATTAGTGACAAAAACAAGGAAAAAATATACTTAGCACTTTGTACAATATAAAAAGTGTGTATCATATACTATACCAAAGCACCTTGGCAAAGAATATTTTGACAGGATCCCAACCTCATGAATCCTCTAATTACCTAGATTGAGAGAAGTATTTAGAGATGTATTGACAAATTAGAACAATTTTATGTAAGGTTAACATCCTCTTTCTATATATTTTTTTTCTTTTTGTAACTTTATGTTACTCAATTGAGTTAGTCATTTTTGTGAAAATAATTCTATTGTCAATGTTAGTTCTTTATTTCCAATCAATTGTTGAATCAAGCTCAACTAATATATGCATCCTCCATCTTAAATATATTTTGTCATCTAAGCATTTTTTGCTATAATTTCCTCCTCATAGTTCATAATTATAGTATGAAGGTCTACTAATCAAATGCCTAGTCCCATATCTAAATATTCATATTAACCTTTACTGATGAATGTCACTGATAACCATCACTACAAATATTGCATATTTTCCCGGTGTTGTCTAAACGTACTAAACCAAAAACCATTGGTTCATATAATTTGCATCCCAATAAATCTAGCATCTAGACCTTAAATATACCTTCCAGTAGATTTAGCATTAGAAAATAAGTTCCATATAAAGCCTCCGACATGAGAAACCATACCAATGTACTTTGATAAACATGATATCGCACCAAGCTTGCATGAAGTGTACATCGGAAGCACAAAAAGAATACATGTAAAAAACTTAACCACCTTAGGTCTCGCTGATCTTGGATTCAACTAATGTCACAACTGAAATCCATAACAGAAACATTACTTAGAATTGTAAGCAATGTCTTACACAAGATAGAAGTCTATTGAACAAAGAACAAACCATGTTGGCCATTAAAATAACTATAATATCAAGGCTGTCATCATTTGACTGTACACCCACCTAGAACTAATGTTGTTGGAATTCCTTTTGTAGATTCTCCTGCACCTATCCATGGTGCTCATTATCCTAAAGCTTTGTCAGGTATTCTATTTCATGGAGAGCTCAAACGAATCATAACTTTCAGATGACTGATCCCTCTAATCCAGCCCACCTAATACCATTTTCGGGAGCTAAAACAAATGCATCTCAAGTACATCAATTAGTAGGTATGAGAGGATTAATGCCGGATCCTCAAGGATAAATGATTGATTTACCCATTCAAAGCAATTTACGTGAAGGGCATTCTTTGCCAGAATATATAATTTCTTACCACGGAGCCTGCAAAGGAATTGTAGATACACCACTGTACGAACATCAGATGCTGGATATCTCACGGGTATACTCATTGAGGTAGTTCAACATGTTCTTGTACATAGAATGGATTGTGGGACTATCCAAAGTACCTAGAACTAATGTTGTTGGAATTCCTTTTGCAGATCCTCCCGCACCTATCCATGGTGCGTGCTCATTATCCTAAAGCTTTGTCAGGTATTCTGTTTCATGGAGGGCTCATTGCTTTTTCTTACTAGCTATACTGTATACTAGATCATAGTCATTGTTATGATGTTCCCCTAAGCAACTCTAAGCAAGATGTCCATGAAAAGATTGCTCACAATGCCTTTATTGAAAGCAAACATGACCAGAGTGATTTACCAATCCAGTTCTTTGATATAGACAATGATAGTATATCAGCAACCTATGAGAAAGGATAGTCAGGTTTGCATTGCTAACATGAACTTAATTGAGCATGTCAAAGATCATTATGAAGAAGCAACTTGTTGGCTTTGTTCAAATCAAAATTCTAAAACAGAAGCATCTCCTAATTACTTCAGTTCCACTGGGTAATGCTTTCTACAATTAGGGACATCAAAAGTCTAAACCGTGCAGAAATGCTCAACGGAATATATCATACAATTTTTGCTTCACGTTCATGTCTTCAAATCCATTGAAATTGCACTTACAAAGTAGCTCATCCATAAATGCATACAGTAGAAATCACTTCATCCCAAACAGCATGTCATGATAAAATCATAATTGCCAATTGAAGCCTTGTCAATATCACTTGGCTAATGAGCTTTCATTTGAAGCACAATATTAAGTCAACTTTCAAGTACTAAAATACATTTGTGTTGTTATGAAAAATGAAGTTGATTGGGCTCCTAAAGAAACCTTAATTGATCATCCAACTGGCACGCAATTTAGCAAAAGAAAATAGAGTTGCATATGTAGTACATGAAGTAGACCAAACCTTGTAGCCAACATTTGAGCTAGATAATCGGCTCAGGAACTTCAACCAATAAAAGGAGTTGTTAGGAATTCAACTGCTATAAGGCCACAATCAAGCAAAATCAACCACCTTTGACATAGTTGTGCTTAGTACAGCACACTAGAACCTCAGCTAAGTATCATAAAAGTTAATTTTGTTGATTATAACAACATGGCGATTGATATCCCCACAGGAACGTCCCCATCAATGCAATGAGAAAGATAACAGTCAACAGTATATGACCTCGCATGAGCCAATGATTAGAGGTAGAAATGCAGTACCTCTTTTGACAAATATTTACAAGCTTATAATTGTCACTGGATCATATAGAATAGTAAACTTACTTTTCCTGTTAATTTGTACCCGCATCAAATGTACAAATTCAAGCAGGATGGATTGTGCACCAACAGGTTTAGTTTATAAACAAATAACAGGGAGAAAAAATAATTGCATTTTTTTCAATTTTTCCTTATATAATAAACAACTAAAATGTCATAGTTTGTGACCCTTAGCATTAGCAGTATGCTGCTTCCAAGAGAGAAAGTACATGGTGCACACATTCCAGACGTTTTCACAGAGAAGCCAATTGAAATGCAAGATTCCTCCTACCACCCACACCATTCAATTGCAAATTCCATCACACGTACCATGACGCATGAAAGAAAATTTTCATTCTAACGTACTTCTAATTCTAGAGTTTCTTGTTTCAATTCACTCGAAACTGAAAATCGAAACAGAAAATAAATGCAACTGGCCATATAAAATGAGAAATTAGCCACTATCTTTTATCAATGTCAATACTGACATATATCAACCTTACAAAAATCTAACCATGAAGCAACAAAAAGAATTGAACAATCATCATCCAAAGCCTTGCAGCAGGTATTTTGAAAGTTGTACCATTGTTTTGTTTGTAATTTGCCCCCTTGACATTTATTTTTTCTAAAAGGTCAAACCATGTCAGTTCTCGGATGTCTGGTTATTGAATCAAGAACTTACCTCACCAAGCAAGTTCCTACAATTCTTTGAATTAGACTTGATCCGAAATCTAACTCAGATCATCAAGTACATTGGCACACCCTTGGTCATATATAACTAGTTATGAAGAGCTATCAACAAAATGAGTAGAGAGGTAAGGGCACAAGAACCCAACTCATATCTAATTGTCACCAAATCAAGGAGACATCTAGATTTTATTGGAGCAAAAATATTGCAAATTTATGTGATGTAATATAAGGATTTGTCAAAACCAACAATCAAATGCCTTAGATAATGTTAAATAGCATCTAGGAAATATAAACCAAACTACTCACTAATTTCCACATATAGGGAAAATTGAAATTATAGCATGATGAGAATATTATTGTACAAAAATTATAAACATTATGAAAATATCAATACAAAGTGTGGGAATTCGAGCTTTATGCCACTGAATTCCCATTTTTTCAAATTGATTAAACTGATAATAAGATATATCATATTAAAATTATATGCAAAAATTATAGACATTAAAATAATATTATTAATTGTTGTTATTATACCATGATACTCATCATTTTATTATATATATTACCTTGTAAACATTATAGATGTACGAGAATATCGATATGAAATGTTGAAATTCAAGCTTTATGTCACTCGAATTTCCATTTTTTAACATTGATAAAGCTAATAATATGATATATTATGTAACATTTGTAATATCACATACAAAAATTATAGATGTTATGACAATATTATTATGTAATTCTTGTTATTATACCATGATACACCATTTTATTAAACAAATTTATGCCCCATTTCTTATCGTTTATGTTTTAACAGTTGATTTCACCTAGTAGCTTGCTTTACAAACTCAGCCTGTGATGATATTTTTTTTTTCAAATGCAATAGATTGAATGAAGGATAATTATTAAAGAAGCATTATTGTTAAATTCGTTATAGGACATGTATTCGATTTCATAGTTGTATTTTAACAATGTTTAGTTGTAATTAAATATTAGAACTTGTTGCTTTAGTTTTTAGAATAGTTGAGTTGAATTAATAAAAAATAATATTCTTTTAATATCTCATGCGTATAGTTATGTTATTATCTCATTAAAGAAAAACAACTAAAACTATTAGTCTTGACTCTTTGTTATAGATAAGCTCATGTTAAGACTCTTCTTCATACCCTATGTAGCTGGTTGAACAGCCTTCTGAGCATGAGATGTGAAAAGTGTAATGTCTAACATAACCTATATAAAACTTAAGTTGTAAAATTGATGCCTTCCACCATAATCTTCCATGTCACATGCAAATTTTTGTTATTTAATTAGGATATGAAAACATCAAATCATTTATTTCAAAGTCATAACCATGATCATCTAAGATTTTCTAAGTAAATGTCAACCAAATCCATAACATATGAGGATCACTAACTTTCTAACTTATCTAGAAAGAAAACATCTGAATATCAAACTTGGATATTTGTAAAAATGAATTAAATTGACAAACAATAATTAGCCATCAGTCTTTGCTGGGAATCATGAACTTAATACTGCAATAAAGAAAGGATTATTCAAAAAGTGATTAAAAAATAACATTTTGTCCGTTTTGCATATCCACAATATTACACGTGGGAATAAGCTAGAGACTAGACAAACATTTGTAACCAGGATTTTCTCGGTAGGAACAAGATGCACAAAGAGGTTTGTCAATTTAAATATATAGCCAGAAAGGATTTTACAACAGAAGAAACCAAAAAAGATAGTTTGCTGATTTAATTTCCTAGAGTCAAAAAAATGAAGAAACAATTTTTATACATAACAAAGAAAACTCAGAAATACAGATGTAGACAGATAAATCATATTTTAAGAAAATTGCAAATATATTATAAGTGGACAAGGCAAATTTTTGGACTGAAGAAGCTAAATGCGTTACCTTGTTGAGGTAATTCATTTGGGTAACAACACATGAAATAACAATTAATGCAAACGTCCAAGTCTGCGGGTATATTAACTGATTTATTCCTGAAAAGGTCAACTTTAAAGCTATTCCAAGAGCTTTAACTCCCATAACCTATGAAGAAAATTCAGATAATGTTGAAACTAGGAATGCAAAGAATTATAGCATAATACAAGAAGCAATCAGACAATGAGAATGCATACCGAAAGAGAACCAATAAGGGAGCAGACTCCAATATATGCCATGATATGTGTTTGTCCATACTGTGGTATAAAGTGGACCACGATTACAAAGACAGATACCATAACTGCAGCTGCATAGCAAAGAAATGCTGCAAAAAAGCATGTATGAGCAATGGCTTGCTGTTCTATGAACTTGATAACCAAGCTGTCTTAGGAAGCCCTTTGCATAACAACAAGACTAAGCTAGATTGAGTTTTCTCAAGCAATTAAGGGAAAAGCAGACCTGGTTCAGTTGCAAGATCCCACACTTCCTTTACGGAATCAATTTCCCGCTCCTGAGGAGCATGGAGAACAATTGTGATGGACCCCACAACACATAAAACACAGCCTAGGATGCCAAAAATATGAAGCCTCTCTCGTAAGATGATATGAGCAAGTGCAGCACTGCAACAAAAATTTGCTAAATTCACACACTATCATCCAAGTTACAACAGCATGTCAGAATAGCACCTGATGATAATACTAAGTGCCCCCAAAGGAGTCACCAGAATTGCAGGAGCAAAGGCATAAGCTGCAAAATTAGCAACTTCCCCAACAATCACTGGATTATGGGGCATAAAATTGTCAGACATTCTGTACCAAATAGAAACGAAATGCTAAATGAATTATGAGAATAGATAGCCATAACAACTACAAGAAAAAAATAAGCACCAAGAAGAAAAGGTTTTTGGAAAATAACCAACAACTAAACAAGAGGAAACAAATTGTTTTAATTGTATGAAATTTAATATCATTCTAGGAAAATATTGCTTCTGCAGGCATAGCATATTCTAGAAGGAAGATGTACAAACAAGAGATGGATTTAGGGCCCATTCACACATTTTTGGCCATTATGACAATCTGCCCATTCTATTTCCATAGGCAGCTTATATAAGTTGGTAGCAAGGTGCATATACAAATTCTTGTTGCCACAAGTAGACAGAAAGTGTGGTAGATAAACTCCACCATGAAATGATGTAAAATGGTCTGCAAGTAATTTCACCCACGTGTAAAATTTGTATTCCAATAAGCTAACCCAAAACTTCAAGCAACATAGAGCTATGAATCTATGGTTCAGTTTCCTGACTAACTTAAAAGGCCAAGTGTTCAATTCTGAAATATTGTACTTGCAAAGTCAATTTAACGCCATGCAATTTAACCAATGTAGTTGATGGCCTAGTTAACAATCTTGTGATACTAACCAATGTAAACAGTCTGCTTTCCAAATTCATAAGATACAACATTAAGTCAATTTTCTGTTTTCATAAGATGTCGGCACAAAAAAAAAGGTTCGGAGGGATGATCACCACATGATAAAAAATATTCACAGAAAAATTGCTCAAACTAAGTAAATGAGCAAACGATTTATCATGAAAAACCTGTTAAAATAGGTAAAAACCATGCTAACAATAGGCCATTAAAGAGCTCCACTAGTTCTGGTTTGTTATTACAAGATTGTTAACAACTCTACAGCATTTTTGCCCTAAATGTCCTCCCAGGAGCATCCTTCCCTAAGGAGATTTGACAATGTTGATTGCATCCTTGAATCTCCAAAAAAGCTAAGTTATAGCACCTGCTAAAGTCTCTCAAAGACTTGCAAGTTCTTGCCAGACTATGAACAGAACATGATCTACTCACCGGCATTTTCTTGTGAGTGATCTGAGAAATAAAATTCATTCTAATTTGCACAAATGAAATGGAAGAACCTAAAGGAAGCCAGGTACTACTCCTTTACAATGCCTCAAAGTTTGAAGAGAATAAATCATACTACATCCCTTTCGAAAGAAGATTAACTCAGATCATAAACAACGGTAATGGCACAGTCTTTTGGATCCATTGCTCCATTATAACTATGGAAAGAACGTGGTTAATAGGGAAAAGTCATTTCATCAGCAACAATTATTCGAAAAACAGAGAAAAGAAATCATCTGGTGGAGGCATACAACCAGCGAAAGGAAGAGGAAGAGGAAACCCAAACAGAGACCATACTTGATGCTCATGAGGATTTAAAAAAAAGCATAAATCTTGGCATAATACCTAACTCCCGTAGCTATATACGCTGTGATAGCTGAAGTGCAATACTACTCAAAACCATTAAAGTTGAGGAAGGAAGACATTGGCAAAGCTTGAAAAGGAAAGATTCATTGTCTTCAAAGTGCTACTCCATTTTACTAAGAATTTCATAGAACTAAACAATACTAACGCAGCTTGAATGGGATTCCCCTATTGGAAGACTTTTGTCATGGTGATCTGTACTTCTGATGATCTCTTTAAGTTCAATTCTCAATGAGAGCATCTAAAAGGTTGGGGCCAAAAAGGTTCAAAAGGATGAACACAACCCGATATTCATAGAAAAACAAGAACATGAAAAACATGGAACACAAGATTTTCCATAAAAAACTCATTAGATTAGGGAAAACCACACCTGCAATGGACCTTTACAGATCAGCACTAGCTTTAGCTTATTGTTACAAGTGCAAAATCAGAACTTGATTGCTTCATTAGCTGAGTAAGCTAAACTAATAGAAAATGCTCCAATGGTTAGAACTCTAAATTGTCAAATCTTAGGTTATATTTGTCTTTTTCTAGAAGAAAATTAAACTAATAATCATAAAAATATGTATAAGGTCCAATCAGAACAACTCCCATCAAAAAGAGTCACATCATTCAACCCAACAGAAATCCTTTGATTTGCACAGAATTGGTGCAAATTGAAAATCCACGTCTTTCATTTATATAACCTAAAATAAGTTGAGCAAATCCTCCTTATTTTGAAATGTTCATTCCTGCAAGATAAAATAAGATAGTTTTCTCTGTAATTCTATATTTATTAGTCATTACACATACTAGCATAAAAAACAACCTCACTGTTTTTTATGTAGAAGTAGTATCAAATTTGGATGACTACATCTCCAAATTTTAATGCTTTGCTACCTCTGCATCCATAATTTTTATGCTGCATAACTCCACAATTATAACTTTATGTTGAATAAATGCCTAGCCCATACTACACCTAAAACAAAATACCTTTTTTCATTGATACATTTATGCACACCAACATGTCGAATTTTGTGATAAACGATTTAATAAACATTCCAGATGCTCCCAGATGCTTGGACAATTAGAATTACACATGACATATTTTGTCTTGGCAAATGTCTTACAAGAAAGGAACAAAGCCAAATATAACAAAGAAAATATAAAGAACTTTTCAGAATAAATATCACCACCAAATGTAACCTAAAGTTGCTAAATAAAATGCAAGAGGGAAAGACTCTATATCAATTATTTCATATGTCCTTTTACATAATCGTACAAAGCATCAAGAGTAGGCCAAAGCCCAACAAGAAAATATAAGAAAACTACGACAATGGTTCCATTAAAGCAAGCATGGGTTTTACAAAAGCAACCTTCATTGAACAGCACAAACTAATCACAAGTATTATTGATGATATGAGTTTGAAGTTCTTTTAATAAGTTCATTGAAAAAAAAATTTCTATACAATAGACGTCTTACTTGCTATCATGCCAACCCACCATAGTGGCTCATACAAGTAAGAATAGCCACCAGCTCCTGTTGCAAGGTTACAACTAATTAGTGACCAATTACCCAAAGGAAAATTGAAAGAGAGTCAGGCGAACATATAAAAAATACAGAAAATAAAAGTACAAATAGAACAGCAAAAAATGCAAAAGAATGAGCATCCCGCCAAGACAAGCTTGTGCTACAACAGCTAGATTTGTGAGTAAACAGAAAAATAAGTTCTCCCTATCACTTAAACAAATTTGATACTTGGGATGTTGGATACATGTCACGAAACAAAGAACTATTGCTGTAAATGTGTTCTTTTATTTCAAAATTCAACTCTATTAAGGCTAAAGCTTATCATCACAAATATCATTAGCCTCACCCAAGCTATGTTGAGAACACTTTATGAACCATCTATTGTTTTTTGTTTCCTACTGAATGCTTACTGAGATTTAAATGCCATGCTAAAACTCTTCAACACACTACTTAACATATTACATTTGTAGTATCCTTTCCTCCAATTCATTCAAATTAACTACACCTGCCCATCCTATTTGTAGATATTTTATTGATCGTTTATAAATGCCCAAAGAAACAAAACCCATTATCAACTACACATTCTATCAAAGCAAATTCCAATCTAATATCTTTCAAACAAGATGTTTACACTCCTACTTTGTGTAAAAATGGGTTCTTGACAAATTTAAACCAATTCTTCTCAAGTAGGGTAGCCCTTTATTTTTAATTCATGATTTTCTTATGTTGAATTCACGAAATAGATCCTCGATGCTATAGTAAAAAAAAATTATGATGCAATTTTGAAGTGGGTTTGGATTGAAAAAACATCTAAGGAATAGAAATTCTATTAATTGGCTTCAAATGGTTTTAAAGCTAGATTAAATTATGTTAACCCAACCAATGGAAGTTTGGGCTCTAGAGGGATTTGGTGTTACTCATATTTTATAAAAGATGCTTACTTATAAATTTGATCATATTATAGTTCGTTATTTAGTACTATAATTATGGGAGAAACAACAACTAAACCAAAGAATTTTCCAAAATCCCTTCGATTGCTCGTTCAAGAACTCCAATCTTTGGCCTTGTAACTGAATCATTTCATTATATCTGAAAATAATTTCTAGATAAATAGGAATGAAGTTTGATTGAAATTAACAAGTTAATCAGAATTTATATTCTTTATTCTATGATAGACTAGATAAATATCAACAACTTTGAATTGGATTAGTTTTCCCTCAACAAATCAGGACTTGAACAACTTATTTTGCAAATGCATCATAATTCTCACTAATTTAACCTAACTTTAATCCCTCAGTCCCATTAACCCATATCCCAAGACCCTTCACAAAAGTTTGTGCATGCTTTCTCGCTTTTGTTGTTAGTTGCACTCTAACCTCATGCACCTCATTGTGCCCTCTTTTGATAAAGGTAAGCCCCATGGCAAACTTGTTGAAATTTTTTCAGCTTTGATAATTCCCTACACCATTCATTTGTCATCCAAATAGTAACCAATTCTTTATGATCCTTGTCGCCGAATTTGCCCTCATTTTTAGCAATCGTCCTCTGGCTTCCACGATGATTTTTGCGAGCTGTGCTTGCTTAACATCTTAATTAGACCAGCAATCTAATGTTTTACTATTCTGCAATTGATTGTGGATCTGTTTTTAGCTTATAACAATAGTTCCATACTATCTCAAACCCTTGCAATTGCATTCATTCTTGTAACACAACATTTTCCTAGGTTAACCAATTCTATAACTAATTGTCTTGAACCTACAACCCTAAAGCCCTCTTTAAATGATAAGAAAACATGGCATTAGCTGCCATAGTAATTGGTTCAATCTAAGAAATTGGGTTAGCTGAAGGAGTGACAATAAATTATTATTTTTTTATTTTATTTTATTTTTATTTTATTTGCGATGAGCAATGATATGGTATAGAATGTTGCATGTGTAGTTTCATTCTTGATATATTGGTAGAGAGTTTGATATTGTCATAGCATGTTGTATGTTGCATAATTATATTATTAGTTATCATTGTCACAAGTATTTCAATATGTGGTTCAATTAGATGTAGCAAAATCAAAACCAAGGAGAGGTATCATGAGTTAAAGATTCCAATCCTGAGATGACCATGAAAGAACAAACACAAGGCCAGGCTATGTGAACGCAGATTACAAAGCAATTGTAGGCTACACATTTGAGTAGCTTTTTTTAAAAAAAAAATACTTACAGAAACTAATAAGGTTGTCATTTGATTTGTTATCCAATGTTTTCTTATGTTTCAACAACATTCAAAATTTTATTGAAAAATTTTACATAAGGTTGTCACTCACAAATTTCATTAAGCAATGTGAGTTCCTTCATGAATTTTTTTCATTCTTAGACTCAAGTGGATAATCTCACTTAAAAGGTTAGTCTAACACAACTAATCCTCATGCCAAACAGACCCTATGATTTTTACCCTTCAAGAACTCATGCACGAGGGAGTTTTCATGCAGCAGGTTGCCCTTTAATTGACCTACCTTTTAATAGTTGTTAAAAGGGCTTCTGCATTTGCCCATACCAAATGCATGTCAAAAGAATGAACCAAAGACAGCTAATTACAATTACAGAAATCTCAAATCAGTCCAGAAGAAGATAAGTTCACTGTGAAAATTCCAGTACCACAAAAGCCTAATTGTACCCTTTACCTGCCCTAACACCGGAAGCACCGGCCTTCTTTAATCCTTTCTTTTTAACGATGAAGCTGGCGCCGATGAAAAAACTGGAAGACAGCGCGAGGATCAAACCCTTGATGTTGTCCGACGACATGCCCTTGTAAGAATCCCGCCAAGTACCACCAGACGCCATTGCCGGTGCCCTGCGGGAAAACACTAGAGATGGTAGGGCAACGTTACGGCATGATCCCAGCGGCCCATACAACAGTTCGGGCCATAAAAACGGGTCGCCAGTGGAACAAACGCAGCCGCTATATCACAGTCCCCAACGAGGAGAAACGGAGACGATGGCTGGCGCGGGGATCTACGAGGAGGAGAACGTCTACCCCCGCTTTTACTGAATCAGAATCCCTGCGTTGACACCACAAATCCTATAAGAAATAAAGTAGAAACTTCCGCAAAAATGAAAACGGTAACGTTGGAGATTATGCATAACGAAGGAACTATTCCAGATCGAGAAGTTATTGTGTTACAGTTCAGTCCGTTTGATATAAATTGGAACGAAGGCTGCTTACTTTCCCAATTATCACAATCACATATTGTTGTTTAAAAAATTGTAAATAAAGATAGAATTAGTGTTTAATTTTTATAAATAATAATAATAATTGTAAAGATGAAAAATGGTTTAAAATTATAATTATTTTAATAAAATATGAGCCACATCAGATGAAAAGTTTGTCACAAAAGATTACAAAACTTAATCTCAATCAAATTAACTTTTTAGATAGGAAGGATTCAATTCAATCTGGATTTGGACTTGGTTCAATAGTAATCGATTTGAGTTTGATTAATGTCAAATAGATATTATTTTAGAATATTTTTTCCCCTGTTGTTAAAACCTTGATTAAATAGATTTATAAATTTGTTTATATCAAATATAATATTATATAATGTATATATTATAAATAATTTTAAGTCATATAATATAGATCCAAACATGACAATCAAGTTGAAATACATTTTTAAGAATCTTTTGCTCATATCTTAGCTAGATTAATTTGATTCTAAGTTAACATTTTTTTCAAACTTTGTACAATATTCAATCTTCTAAAAAACTTATGGCCAATATCCAAGTGTTGCTATCAAAATAAACTACTTACAATTTTCATAATAAAGATTCAATTGAAAGAATTCAACTTCCAATACAAATGAGATACTGAGAAAGAAAAATTCAATTGACTACATGAACAAAATAAGACTTTTTAGCTTAACTAATTTAGTGTTTTTCTAAAGTTCTTCTTTCTAAATTCAAAACCGTGAAATTTTTATTACATAAATTTCAAAAGTCTTTTATAAACTCAATATTATTCATATGACAAATAAATATCTATTAAAAAACATTTTTTTTTGAAAATTACAAAAATAAATAAATAAATTTAAAATTTTAAAATATATCTTTGGTACATAGAAATAAAAAAAATTATGAAATTTTTTTAAAAAATGAATTTGTTCTAAAATAACTTGATTCTTAGCCAATTTGCATAAGAAATCCTATATTAGTTTTAACTCAAAACATTCATAAATTGATTAGAAATCATGTAACATGTTACACTACTAAAACAGGATCATGTATTTCACTATAATACATAAAATATTTTGTGTTAATTATATTATTAATAGGATATAAATTATGATTTTTTAAAGAGATGCTTGCTTCAATAATATTGTTATGGCATAACATATTTAGCATTACTTACAATTGTCATTCAAAATTTTTATTTAGATATTATTCAAACTCAATCAACATTTAGATATTAGTCATCTTGATATTTAAAAAAATAAAATAGTATTTAAAAAAGATCGAATTACATAAAAAATAAAAATTCTTAAATTATATTAATACATAGATAATAATGATATCGATATTTTAATGTTATTTGAATATCATTTAATTAAATACCCTAAGAACATTATAAATATCACATCATAAAAACCCGAAATTCTTAGAATTTAGTTAATCAATCACAATGCCCAAATGTATGCCTTAATGCATTATTCAAAAAATATCATATTATAAGAATTAAAATTCTTAATGTAAGACATCTAGTTAGACATTTTTAAACTCATGCTTGTAGGATTTAACATGAGCAATTGATGTTACATTTAGTGAGATTTAGCATGAGCTTTTAGTAGTTACATTATCATTTAAATTTAGAGCGAATTAGTATTTTCATTGTGTTACAAAGTAATTAATAGGTTTATAAGGAATTTTTATTTATGCAATTTTTTTATAAGCTAATTATATTAATCTCACTTTAATAACAAGAGTGAAATAGTTGTATTAATAAAAAAAAACTATAATTTTTTAAAATGTATTTTAATTGTATACATATTATGCACCAATAAAAATAATCAACAACAAAAGAGATATGTATAAATTATAATACAAATGCGCATCTTTTATATCAACAAATCTATAGTCAATTAAGTCAATAATATAAATATATATTTTAACTAAAATTATTAAAACCATATACTTTTTCTCAAAAATAATCAATAACATAAACTATTTCATTAATATAACGAGATAAATAGATTAAACTAGTATTTATTTTGTCTCACGGTTCTGAAATTTATGAAAAAAAAAAGAAAATCAAAAGGGGAAATGGTTCTCCAAATCTTGATCGCAAAACTAAAAGTTTAGATAAAAAAAATATAAAAGTATCAGTTGATACAGATAATGAAAACATAATAAAAGTATCAACTAATATGGATAAGGAAAATATAAAAAAAGTATCAGCTGATACAAATAATGAAAACATATCTTAGGGAAATATACATGAAATCTTTAGAACTCAGTTGAGATTAAACACAACTTTTCACCCTTAAGTCGATAAATAAATTGAAGGAATTATTAAGTCACTTAAAGACTTAATAAAGTGTTGTGTTGGATTTTTGGGGTGATTGAGAGAATTATATACCATTGATAGAAGATACTTATAATAATAATTTCCAAGTCAATATTGGAGTGACCCATTTATGAAGTCATGTATAAGAGAAAACATCCATCAATACTATGTTGTTTTAAGAGCAAAGAAAAGAAATTGATTGGGTCTAATTTTGTTGAAAGGCATTGAAAAGATCAGAATAATCAGATAATTCAAATTACTCAAGATCGCTAGAAGAAATACTTTGATAAGTTGTATAACTATATTGAATTTTAATAATGTGAGCATGTTTTTCTTAAATTAAGCTCTTGAAATAGGTAATTAGATTTGGTAAAATAAAAAATTTGAGATTCAAACATATTAAGCCCATCTAGTTTTTTTTTGAAAGAGTGGATTTATTATCTATAAATGGCTTTACATTCATAGATGGCTCGAGTGTATAATATTTTTTATGTTTTTTTTCTATTGAGAATATATATTCTCAATTCACCCTATAAGATCCCTTATTATTATTAAAAAAAATTAAAATATAGCCCAACTTGTCATATCAAAAGCAATTGATCAAAATTCTAGTAAAACGAGAGAAGAGATTGAAAAACAAAATTATTCTCATAGTTAAAATACTTTGGAATAATCAAATTGAAAGAGAAATCACCTAAAAAGTAAAGAGAATATGATACTTTAGTGTTATGCACTATTTCAAATTTTGTGATGAAATCTCTAAAAGGTAGAGATTATCACCATTAAATTTATTTAATTTTTAATTATGTCCTTAATTGTAAATCTAATAGTGATTTTGGGCTATATAGATTTGGAATTGAGAAAAACAACTTATTTATGTGCACCTCAAGAACTATGCCTCATTGATTGTAGTTGGACTTGGTATTTGAGCATATAATTAATGAGTTATCGATGTGAGTAATTCATTAGTATGATGTTTTTAATTTTTTGAAGTCAATTAAATTTTTTGTGAATTTTTTTAAGTAGAAAAAAAAAGAAAAAATATGTTATTTAATCCTTTTATTAATATAAATGGATAAGTTTAACTTCTCGACACCATTTGACTACAAGAGGAAGACCAAGAGAGAAAGAGAGAGCTTGAAAAAAGAAGAAAAGAAAGGGGTTTATAAGAGGAAGATAAGAAATTCTTATGAGATTATTTTTTATTCATAGCTATGATAGAAAGTTTTGAAGTTGTGGAAGAGGAAAAAACTTAAGGCAAACCCAGGTTCTAGAAGAAAGGATTATTAAAGGTGTAATTTTATTCAAGTTTTTCCTTCCTTGGAATGTTATCATAATTTTTTTTATATTACTTGAGATTTGGTTTTGGATGGGCTCAAGATTGGGACGATTTTGGTGTCACCACCATTTGTTTGTCTCGCATACTATATGATTGAGCTAAATGTACCATATGATTAGCCTACTCAGACCATAAGATGGTAAGGAATAGGTAGTGTATTGTGCAAAGATTTTAGAATGACCTTTTTCATATGAGGATCGAATGGTACGATCATTTCAAATATATCATACAATTAGTTGAGCTACTTTGATCCTTAGTTTCCCAATAAAAATTGTACACTATGAAGATAATCATCATAAAATACAATTACGCATTACATTACTAACAATTAATGGTTCAATCAAACCATAAATTAATTACCCTATGAATATAAAACTATATGATAAAATCATTTGACCATATGATTAGCTTGTCAAGACAAGAGATCGATCTGTCTGAAATGGAATGGTATAATAAAAACATATAGTACAAAGGAATCATCAGATGATCGATTAGTTTTAGAAATGGGGTCAAAGCTTGTGAGCAATCCATCTTACCTAGCACATGAACAATTATATACTATTAATCGTATAATATGATATAAATGAATAAATAGTATAATGAGAAGGCATGAATAGTGAATTGTAATAAAATGTTTGAAGAATGTAAAGGCTCTTTGTAGCTATATTTTCTAATACTTATTTTTTAAAAAAAATATGAAGTTATTATTAAAATATAATAAGAATTATGTAAAAAATAAAAAGAAGAGATAATAATAAAATATAGTAAAGTAATATTGTATAGTTGTTAGATAGACAAACTAAATATCTATGATATAAGTAAAATAATTGTTAATTATCTTAAAATACTATTATCATATATTATGTGATGCAAATGAGCATATTGCATATTATAAATTCACTTTCATATGTACTAAATAATGATGTGACATTTAATTGTATGTATATGGTATGAGTTTTAAAACAAAAAAAGAAAAAAAAATGAATGAAATAAAATGAAACAAAAGAGAAAGAAAAAATAATTGAATAAGCTTGTTAATTTACAAGATCATATAAAAGAAAAAAATAAGAATGTAAAAAGATTTTCTTTATGACTATCTTCTAGTTGCTCGATATAAACAAATCACCACCTTGTCATTGGTGCCTAAATTAATGGTCATGACATAATAGAGACCCTACCATATGAGTACAAGATGTTGGGTAATGTAAATAATTGTTTCATGATAAAGAATGATATGATATGGAATCCCAATAATAGTGATAACAATTATAAGAGAAAATTAGGACCCCAAAGAAAGAAATATAAAGCAAATAAAGATAAATAAAATCAACTTAAACATGAAAGTAAGAAAGAAAAGAAATAAAAAATTATATTATTATATTAGTATTATTAATACTAGTATTATGATATGATTATATGCATATACAAACATGATTTATACAAGTATATATGTCATGATTTAATACTTTCATATCTTTATAAATTAACATACATTATTTTATTTATTGTTCTATATTATTTATCAGTTATATTAATATACTTCTATGCTACTTTATTACTTGCAATTAATAATTTGTTTGTTGAGCATAACATGGTCTTCACTTATTTATATTTTAAATCAAGATATAGATATGCACAAAATTAGGATTCTTAAGGCTTTGTTGAGGACATTGATTATTGGAGCATATCTTTATTTGTGAGCTCTTTAAGAGATGATATGTATGTGAAGATTTTGTTATACTATTTGATAGACAAATCTATTTTCTATTTTAACTTTTATGTTGTATAATAACTTGAGACTATATTTCTTACTTTTATATGGATGCTCTATTTAAGATGATATATGATTCGAAATTTTATGTTTATCTCTACTTGATTTTTGTTTGTGTCCTTAAGACTTGCTTCATGCTTTATATCTTTCATTAATATTTTATATTTGCAAGATATTTATTAGGTTTACTTTATGGCTTTGGATGAAGGTTTTGATAAGCCACCTCCTCTTTCTCTCCTGTACTTAATATTACTCTCCTAATTCTTATTTTTTCTTACTCTTCCTTTTATAGCCACATCACCACTTTCTTTTCTTAGTTTCTCTCTTTTCATCTCTCTATCTACTTTTTATTTCTTCTTTCTTTCATTTATAGTTCAACAAACGACTTCTCTCCTTACTTATTTGATTTATCTCTATCCTAAATAAGAATATAGAATTAAAATTGCAAAATTATTGATTTGCTTTTAACAAATTCCAAAAGAATATATATATATATATATATACATACATACATACACACAACGCACACACATATGTACAGCTCTTGCTCATATGTTATATCCTCAATTAGAACATACATACAATTAATCAATGCCACTTAATTATACTCACATCACATTTTTACATTTTAAAGTACATAACAAATAGCTTAGTTATATTATATTTACATTAGTTTGTCTATCTAATGATTTTGTGGTATTTTTTTAATTAATTATCCATTGATTTTCTTTTTCATTGCTTACATAAAGAAATTTATTTACTAATATTATAACATGTTCACTTTCCAAATATAATTCTTTCTCATTTTTCAAATTTACTTGAAGCTTTCATTCCCTTCATAAATTCCTCAAATATTGTATACTTCTTTAACTAAAAACATTCTCAAACAAGACTATTTAAAGCACTTGAAATTCCTTTTAATTTTTATTATTTGTTCTTCTTCACATATCATCCATCCACTTTGATGTACTATACTTTGAGTTCTATGTATGGTTATTTGATGAACCTTACATTGCAACTTGATGGACCATCCACAACCCTTTCTCTTATGCTCTCAACTCGACATATGATATGTTGGATTTTCAATGTATCATTTATTTTATTCAAGAAAACATGGTTGCCACTCATCTTAGCCTATATGTACCATCTAAGGGTCCTCACATATGAAACGATGACCCAAAGTATGGTATATCTGATTATTTGTTTACCACCTATTTTCTTTGAACGAAATTGATTCCTTTTTTAGTATCGCATGTATCATTTATGGGCACTTGACATACGATATGTGGGATTATATGTATGGTACATCAACCCTCTGTTTATAGTAAACAAGTCAAGAATGATAAGCTATAGTTGCATTGAATCTTGACCAATTCTTTCCAATTTGAAAAAAAATATCAAGCAACTAAAGTATAACCCAAGGGCAAGCTAAGAGAAGGAAATCATAATTGAAAACTTACTTTTACTTACTCTTTTGTATTGATCAAGTTCAAACTCTTCCTAAGTTTCTTTTCTCTCAAGAATTCAAGGGTTTCTTATTATAGCTATTTCAAGTTCTTAAACTATCTTTAAAATCTCATATTATCTCTTTGCCTTTAAGTTCTTCTTTTCAACCAAGATCAAGGTTTTATTAAGCTCTTGAAAATTCAAGAAACATTATGCAAGTAGCATGCATCCTTAACTCCTTATTATATGAATATTAAACATAATGTAAAAATCCAATATATACTATAGCTTTGACAATTCCTTAAAATTTCAAATTATGTATTATTAAATTCCTTATTCAAAGCTTTTCTTAATAATACATTCAAACAAATTTTTGGGTTACTTTTGAATTGACACATATCTCAAGATGCATTGAAAATCAATAATTTCTCAAAAATTATACTATACTTTTTGATGTGATGATCACAAAACCAATATCAAGTATTTACTAATATCTTGTTGAGCTTAATATTATTTCAGTTAAATTTTAAGAAGTATTCTAATGATTTAAATTTGTTGGAGTAAGGGTTGTAACAAAAATAGTGAACGCAATTTGATGGCTCAACTTGTTGACTTTGAAGCTAAGAATAATGGTATTTATGAAATGATTAATCTACAAAGAATTTATTTTTAAATCTTTGTGGTTAGCATGTTAAATTTTTAACTTCTTCATAATTATGACACATAGAGTTATCATCTTTCATTAATATATGAATTTGGTTTATGTTATATTTTATTTGAAGATATTCGAGTTTTTTTTAAAATTTTACAAATATTCAAATATTTTTTATATAAAAGTTTTTTAAAAAAAATCTCCTGAGCAACACACATAAAAACTACTGAGTTCGAAGGGCTCAGGTCAAGTGGCACGTAATACATGGACATTAGGGACTTGAAGGCCAAGAACTCGATCAAATCTAAGACAGTTCAAGCTCAAGTATCAATCAAGATAGTCACTATTGCGATATCTGAGTCAATTAGTTCAAAGAATTACTTTTGAGCCAACTTAGGTGAAATGAGTAAGGTCAGACTCGTTAATTAGTTTAGGTAATTCGAGTCAGGTCAGACCCATAAATGCACACTGGAAACCTGATCATGACTTCTCGAGAATATCAGGGGGTAGCCAACTCTATTAGGTTGATTATAATACACAGTAGATGTATTATAAGTTAAAAATACTTCATTGGTCTAATTTTTCATAAGGGTTAGTAATGTTTTTTAATGTTTTCAATCTACATATATGTAACATTTACTTTGTTCATTTTTATAATGATATTGATTTTATCAAGTCCTTTTTGAGTACTATATCTTTGTGCCATTGAAAATATTGTGGACTTAAAATATGGAATAATCTTTGTGTTGTTCTTAATTTTCTCTTAGATTAAGATTGTCTTGAACAGGTTGTCTCTTATTACCTTTTTATTTTTATATTTATTTTTTATATTTCTTTATACTAACATGTATAAGTTAATCTTCAAATTATTTATTACAATTTATTGTACCTATTTTATATCATATAACATTATTAAGGATTGATTATTTTAGATTTTAATATAATATAATTTAATAAATTAGTTCATGAATCAATAATTGATTTATAATAGCATTTATTGACTATTGACTATCAATATTATTGACATAATAAATCATCTACTAGTTTTATTAACTAATGCCATTTCATAAGACCAACATAAATTTGTCATTATTTATGTTTGTGTGATATACTATTCGTAGTTCATTGTCTTTCACTTTATAAATGAAGACTCTCTCACTTCTACATTATGACTTCTTATAGAAGTTTAGAGTTAAAATATTATTTGAGATAATACCCTCTTCTTCGAAAACCAAGTTCCAAGTTTTGCTTGGAAGAACTCACATTCAAAAACTAATTGTATCAAACATTTTTCATCGAAAATTCAATATATTTTTTTTAAAAGATCTCTTTGCAATTTATTTTTTAAACTCATAAACTAATACCACACATAAAAACGAAGAATCAACAAATTTGCACACTGGCTTTCCCTTTGATGAAGCAGGGGAGTTAGCTAGCAAAAGAGAGCATCTTAGCAACACACTTCTTCATGTTTTAGAGATTTGAATAAGAAAGAAACGGTTGTTTTAACACCTCAGTAGTAAGCACAACCAGAAAGAATTCACATAGTGATAGCAAATAAAAATTCAATGTACTTCCTTCAATGTAACAGTAGTAATACATCGCACGCCCACCTCACCATTATAGAGTTCTGTTTTTACTTCAACTTAACTAGGTAACATTCATCTTGTTCTTCACTTGCATAATAGTACTGATAGCGTCTGCAAATTGTACAACACACCTCAAGCACTCAGCAACTGTTGCCATTTGTTCCACCGTCAACTCTGTTCCCTGAGCTGAGCCAGTGGCAGTCATCGAATCTGCAACGAGCAGAACCCGGCAAGGCTTCTGCAACATCAGCCGGCTCCAGGAAGAAGGGAGTCCACGTCGGTGTCCCATCCTCGTATGAATTGTGTGTGAGGCGCCGCACGTTCGATCCATCGATGTTCACCGTGAAAATTTCTCCATAAGGCTGGTAATGGTGAGGATTCGAGATCGGTTCCGCAGACACACCGGCGAAATCCGACGTGAACGCCAAGGTCTTTGAGTCGGGGCTGAACCAGGGGTGGTTCGTCCTCCCTCCTTCCCCACTATGCACAACCCTCCTTAAGCCGGTTCCATTGGGATGTACCATGTAGATGGAGAAGCTTCCGCTACCTGGGTTATCCCTATCTGAAGCAAAGGCAATCCATTCTCCGTTGGGAGACCAATTGCACATGGTATCGGTCCAGGGCCCAGCAGTGAGCTGATAAATTCCGGAGATCTCTCCTTCGACAGCGTCCATTATGTACAGATTCTTGTGCCCAGACCGGCCCGAACGGAACACCACCCACTTCCCATCGGGGGAAGGAGAAGGGAAGGCGTTGTTCTTCCCATCTGAAGTTAGCTTCTTGATGAAAGGTTCACCTTGGTCGTCTTCTTCGCTTAGAGTGATGGATATAATGTCAACTCCGGTGGATTCTGTAGCAAACTCTGGTCCATGGCTCGTGTAGATGACTCCTTTTCTCCTCCAATCCCAAGAAGTGGGAAAAGCGTTGCCGCTGTAAACCTCATGAGGATTGGAGCCGTCCGAGTTAACTACGTACAATCCTGGAAGTCCTACGTAGGCGATTCGCTGGCCGTCAGGGGAGAAGGAAGGGAAAGAGCCATCGATTCTGAAGAGAGAGAATGTCTCCGGCGATAGGCTTTTGAGGTTCTCGAGCAGCAATGGAGGATTGCCGTCATTCTGGCTACCTCGGCAGCGGTGATATGCAACCTTTGTGGCGTCCGGGGAGAAGAAGGGGTTGTAGTGGTGGGCGTGGGGGGCAATTGGGCGAGTGACCTCCAAATAAGCATTGCTTCCTCCTCTCAGGTCTATGACTTCGATGTGGCGGAATTGGGAGGTGGGTCTCCTCGTCGCCACAGCAACAAGTCCCGGAGCGGTGGAGCTCGCTGCTGGAGTGAAGGCGTGGAATCCCGGTGGGGTTATCCGATCGATTGAAATCAGATAAGGTGCATCACCTGAGATAAAAATTTGGAAAACCTTAATCGAGATCGACGCATGCCTTGAAGGAAGGGCTGGTCTCACCTTCGGTGCTTATGGAGGCTTTGTAAACGCTCCACCATCCTTCGGAGCTCTGGCGATGGAAAAAGATGTTGGATTCGTCCGCCCAGGATGGCCAACCGCCGTGCTCGACGATCGAAGTCCTCAGCGAGCCGTCGCTACTCTTGAAGAGGTAGATGCTAGTATTAAGGTCCTGCACCTCTCCCGACCAGCCGCGTTGACCGGAGGAGGCCACCGCAATCCACCGGCCAGAGGGGGAGACGACAGGGCTGAAGTCGGCAACTCCGGTGGGCGTTAGACGGGTGGTCGCGCCGGTGGGGAGGTGGGTGGAGTACACTGCAGCCCAACTCTGTCTTGGGCAGAGGGAGGGTTCGTGGGTAGAGACGTATATGAGGCGGTCCCCGGAGAGGGTGGGGCGGTCCTTCATGGAGATGGTCGGTCGACCATGGGAGTCGGGGGAGGGGGGTGGGAGGAGTGGGTATTGGAGGCGGGTGGGAAGCTCGAGGGCTTCTCTCCGATGAGATGAGTTGTTGGAGGAGGAGGGAAAGAGGTCGAGGTAGATGGTAGAATACCCGCTCCGCTCAGTGACGTAGACAAGGGCGTCGAATGGATATCTGTGACGAGAAATAGAGGCGGAATGGGGGAAGAGGGAGAGGAGGGAAAAAGGAGACGAGGCGAAGAAGCCGTTGTAGTTAACGGAGATGCCGTCGGTAAGCTGGAGCTCAACTTGCGGGGAAAAGGACGAAGATATGAAAGTAGCGAAGATATCGAAGCCGTAGAGGCTGCGGCCGAGTGTGGTGAAGAGGATAGTCCCGGTGCCGTCAGTACGATCGACGGAGAGAAGGGAGGAAAAGACGAAGAAAAGGAAGAGAATTGATGATGACTTCCTCATCTTCTTCGATGGAAAGATCTCTCAGTTTTTGGGTTCTTCAAGGCAGAGCAGGAGTGGAATTGGAGAGTGGCACTCTGTTTACCTTACGATTCCGGCTAGATAATATCGTCGAACATTAATAGGAAAGGGACCACAGGTGTAATAACATCGTCGAACATTAATGTTTGAAGTGGTTGCCGAAGAATTTATCCGGCATAATGTTTTAGAAGTTTGGGATTTACTTTTTAACTATTTATAATACAATAATCAATATATTTTTAATTTTTTTTGTTTAAAATTTAAAACAGTAACTTATGCAATAACAGGGACAAAAAAAAAAATCATTTTGTTGAACTCATGTTGTATATGTTTACCCGAACAGGAGCTCTTCCTTGGGATTCATCGGGAGTAATAAATAAAAATATTTATTAGAATTATAGTTTAAAAAAAAATTAAAAATCGACTTAAAATATTATTAAAGTCTTCAAATTTAGCCTCATGGACTAAATCACAAGAGTTCCAAGTCACCTGAATTTTGCTTATTAACGAGTTATAAATTAAAGAACGAGGAATAGTTTTTGCTGTTAATAAAAAACTGTAACATTTAATATTTTTTTGTTTGCTTATTAACTCAGATTAATTGTATGATTTTATTCTTATCATTAATAGTTGGACAGTGATAGATCTGGACTACCAAATAGAGCCAATGCTGGCTCTAATAAATAGATTTCTTGGTGTTGACGAGTTGGAGACATACTAGTGAACACTAGAGGCAAATTCCACTAATTAATTAATTACAAATGTAATTAAAATTTAAATAAATATATGTGGACTTTAACGTTACACATTTTCTTGTGTACATCAATCAATCCTATGCTTTGCATGCTTTATTTAATTGAATGAAAGCTTTAAATTTAAGTAAGCATTTGGTGAAATTATTTAAACGTGGTGCCCAACGTTCCGGTCAATCCATCCAAATCATAGACTTCTCATTAACATATTTGTGGCTTTATTAATTCTTTTATTTCTTCATTTGATATTTGCATTTTATATATTTTAAAATTGGCATACTTCATTTCCACAAAGATGAATTAATTTAATGATATTTATCAATTTTAATAAATGATAAATTAAAAGAATTTTTTTTAAAATAATTGTGAGGCCCAATTCATTTTATCTTCTTGTATGTTGGCTACTAGAAGTCAAGGTCAATCATCTTCTATCTTATCACATTCACAATGTTGCATGATAAGTGCAACCATAATATGTTTTTCATGACTTTATATTTTTTTTTCAAAATTTATTATGTTTATTTTTTTAATTTTTTATATATTTTTTAATTTTTCATGTTACATTTTTCTTATGACCCTCATGCTCTTACGTTGATCCTTTAATACACTAACCAAATGTAGGGATATTTTTTTTTTGTCAACAATCCTATTTATGTATCATTTTATTTTCTCAGCCTCCTTATATAGTTTGTAGGATCATATGATATGATTTGTAATCATAAAAGCACCATCAAATAAAAAAAACTAAGATGTGACAAGCAATTTATGAGAATAAAATAATTTAATATATTATTTGTAGGATATATATTGATCATTTCATTCACATTTTAGTATAACAAATTTAGAGAAAGAAAGAATTAAATAGAGGAACTATTTTATAGAATTAGATAAATAAATTTAGTAACTTATGATATAACATGGTATTATTATTTTGTTTAATTTCTTTTGGACTTCGTTTTATTTTGATGGAGAATTTTTATGTTTTATGATTTAATATGATCTTTATGATTTTTGTACTATTTATTACATTACTTTATTGATTACATGATTTGTTTAGTTTTATTATTTTTTATTGTATGATATCATAAAGAATATTTATATAAGAAGAAATGAAACATAAAGAATGCTTAAATTAAAAAGAAATTTTATTGGTTTTGTACATAATATCTAGACTAACATATCTACTACATGTATATTTATTAGAATAATTGTTTCACATATGAAAAACAAAAATAGAAATTAGATTCTTAGAGTGTTATCCTTACACTAAGCTTAATATGTTGGATTAAAGGTTATTAATCTTTGGATCATATTTTTACTTAATATATATGTTATGATCTCAATATATATATATATATATATATAACATCAAACTAGTTATGTTAGATTGTAGGGTCTAAATACCATACCTACCTGGTGGCACTATATTCAATATTTAAGATTTTATGATATTGATCTTCAGATTAAATATCTATCTAATTTGTGTTGATAGAAAAGATAGATGCCAGTTTGATCCATCGAGGATAATAATTTAAAAGAAATTATGCTTAATAATTACATAAATATAAGAACTAGAAAGAACAAAAAAAATTAATATTCATATTTTATCTGGTTTACTTCTAAGTACACAGCATCTATTATGATTTTATATTTATATATATGATTTATCATCATAGCTTACAATATAGATTTTGATTTATTCATCATACTTATGTATTATGACATTTCGTTGTGAAGTTATTTTTTAAAATTTATTTGTTAAATTATATAAATCTCATTAGTACTTATATTATATGTCATATATCATGTTATGCTTTTATTATACCAAGAAACAATGATTTTGATGTCACAAAAGGGAATCATACTCTTGAGATGTGAGAGTAAAAAGTATTTTGGATTGATGTTAATCATATAAAATTTTTTAATAATAGTTACTTTGTATCAAAGTTTTTGTTTCTAAATATTTCTTGTAGTTTTATATTATGCTGATGAGTTGGGTTTGTGATTTTATTTTAATTAGTATTGGGTATTTTGTTATATCGTTAAGTCTCAACCTAGGGTTTAAAGTTCTCATATGATTTTTACTTGCACAAAATCTTTAAGTTTCTAATTAAGTTATGTGGAACTTAACATCTTTACCTTATTATAATAGATATTATTATTCATTTTACTCTATAACACCATTTAATAAACTATTTTTAGGCACTATCATTACATCGAGTTGTATGATATAGCTTATAATACTTGTATAATTCATTTTTTGTGTCTTTTACTAAGTTATAATTAATGATGATCATATACATTATGCTCTTATGACATAGTCATACTATATAAATCATTTAATCATATTGCATAATCATTTTAAGGTATATCTTCTTAGATATTTTCACACTAAACCCATTTTATTTTCTCATTGCGTAATCATATGTTATGATATATTTTTATCATATTATATAAACTAATACTTTTGTAGACTCCATCCTTACACATGTTCATATCGATATATTTGTTTTATCATATTTGTATGATTAGGGGTTGTGTTATACTCTCCATTATACTTATACATTCCCTTCTTTTGTATTATACGATATTATGTTGTATGTACTGATTTTATGCATTAATGGTTTAGTATGATTGCGTGGTCATCTCATACAAAACTCAATTTATTTTTTATACGTGTGCACACTTGTCTCATATTCATTCTCATTATTACTCAATTACATCATACATTATTTTGTAGTCGTACTATATAATCAACTCATTCTCTACTTATTCTATTAAATGACTTTGACCTACTAATTTAAAATAGATTTAGACTTCTATTAGGGTCTAAGTTAGATTTTATAATATTAAAGATACTCAATAGATTATTAGATAATATAAAAAGATATTATACACTAATCAGGGTTAGATGATATGTGTGGTATTTTAGAACTATTCAAATGCTGACATTCCAAAGCTGTAGCATACATTATTAAGTTGAGTATGCAGTAACTTCATAAGTATTAAGCATAAATAAAATCTTATAACAATAGCTTTTGTCACATCTAATTTTACACATATAAAATAAAAAAAAATTAAGTAAACTCTATGTAAAGTATTTTAATAGAAAAAATAACTATAACTTTAGATTATTACATAAAAAATAAAAATTAAAATGATTCATTTTTTTATTATGATGTGGGTGTTAGTAGAAGTAAGAATTTGTTTAGTTGTCATTTATCCCTGTGAAAAGTCTCTTACCTTCAATCCTTGTCCTCACAAGAGATTTGGTTGCCAACTCTATCGGTGGAAAGTCTCTCACCTTTGATCATTGTATCTCACAAAGGAAGTTAAAATCTCTCAAACTAGAGTAAAACATGCATACTTTGTTCACAAAAATGAAAGTACACAAACAAAAGAAATTTTATTCTATAAATTTTTCATATATGACAAACATTTCTATTTATAAGGATTTCAAATGTTCATCACTAATTTTTTTTAAAAATAAAAATTAATAAAAAACCTATGAAATTAATTAAATTAAGCAATTCTCAAAAAATTTGCAAGTTTTGGGTGACGATAATGGTGGTTGACAAAATGAAGGGCCATGAAACGATTAATTAGTGTGGTGTAGGCCAAGCTCTTATCGTGTTAGTTCAGGTAGACACAGGTTGGGCAAAACAGAATAGGTTGACAAGATTGGCAGATTGGCACGGATTGTAGTGGGTCATCGCGGGTCGATGTGGGTCAAGCATGGGTTAAACATTGTTCTCGATTAAATTTGGGTCATGTGGATTTATGGGTTGACTTTGGGGGCAATAGTGGGTTGCTAATGGCGACGGATGGCAACAAGTGACAAAATTAATAAAAAATTCATTTGTATACATTTTAAAACAATTTTCAACCAAAATTTTCACTTATGAAGTGCGATACTAACAGATGTGTGTTTATGAGCTAATATTAGATGCTTCTGTGTCACCTACAACCTATTATGCTCTATACTATTTGCACAGCCCAATTCTATCTTATTAATTTGTTCACTTGATTAATTTTCTTATTTAATAGTATAATACGATAGTATGGTTCTCTCATTTAATTGTATTATAGGATAATATAATATTATACTATATAATAACTTAAAGTCTTAAAAATTTAATACATTTTCAAAAAATTTTCAAAATATATTAAAATCAAAATTATTATTTGCAACTTACACCTCTTTAGAATCATCAATTATTTTTAAATATTCTTTTTTTAATATCTTATAATTTGAATTTATTAAAAAATTGTATCCCCATTTTTTAGATGTTATATCATCTCAATGCATAATTATGCTTCTTTTAATTTAATATAGAAAATATTCAAACTTGTTCTTTTTAGCTCAATGCACCTATCACGATATTGAATTTTCGTGGATGATATATAATTTCTATATCATATTCCTTAATTAATTTTACCTAGTGCATTATCTTACGTTGAGCTCATTTTAGGTGAAGATGTACTTTAGGTTTTGATGATATAAATATATATGGGCTTTCACATTGAATAAATAGTGTTTCCAAATTTTTAAAACAAAAATGATAGTTATTGACTCCAAATCATGCACGAAATAATTCTTTTTGTATGATTAAAACTATTTAGAAGCATATGCTTTAACCTTTCTACTTTACATTTTTACAGCTTTTAATTCTTGCAAAGATACAACATAGGTTTGAAATTTGTTATTAGTTATTTGTAAAACCAATATTGATGCAATAATTAATTTCTTGTTTAAAGTTTGAAAATCATCATTACACTTTTAAACCTAGTTAAATAAAACTTTTAAACCTAGTTAAATATAATTATCTTTCATGTGAGTATTATCAAAGGTATAATAATTTGAGAAAAATCTTTAATAAAATCTTGATAATATATAACCCAATTTAAGAAATTCTTGATTTTTGTAACATTTATAGGATTGAGATAGTTTGTTGCTATTGTTATATTTGACACACTTTAGAAATTGATATTTGTTCCAAAAATGTGTTGCTTTTTAACCATAAGTGACACTTAGACTCTCAATTTAATATATTTCCATGCCAGTAATGAGAGCTAAATTATGCTATTCATTTTTCTTTTTTCTAAATTAAATAAAAAACGAAACAAAACTAACGTGCAAAAAGTGTGCTAAGTTAATTGTAACAAACGGCCTTGTTTTCGGATTATTTTTCCCAAAAGCAAACATCGTCTCCACCGGCGAGGAGCCCCAGTTTGCGATTTCACAGAAAGGAGCAGAGCAAGCGATCGATTACTATAGGGAAAAAGAAGAGAGATGATATGTCTGAGGGAGGTTGAGGAGAACAGATACAGAAATAAATTGTGGTGTCAGTCATGCCTGGCGGCGTACGACGAGGCGAACGCAGGGACTTGTAAAGAGTGCTATGAAGAAGCCAGCGAGACGGAGGAGGAGCTCAAGCGCGAGATCGAGGATCTGAAGGCTAAGGTCTCCTTCCTCCGACTCTGCTTCCCGGGCGACCCCCACATTTCCCCTAGCGCCTCCTCCGCTGACCTTCTTCTCCACGCCGTCTCCGATTCCAACGAATGTCCTGCTGTCCCTGCTCACCGTGCCGTGCTTGTAATTCTCCTCTCTCTCTCTCTCTCTCTCTCTCTCTATCTTTCTCTCTCCTGATCTTTTCTTTTTTCAAAGCCAACTCCAACTGGGAAATTTGAAATGTAATCTTCGTGTTCGTCTACTGATTGCTGATGATGATAGGTATTGTGTATATTTTTTTTTACTCGTTCTCCTTTTTCCTAGAGAAGAATGCTTTGCAGCAGCTTCAGTTTCGAGTATAAGATACTGTTTAAGTTTTATATGGTATGGCGACTACTAATTTTATGCTCTTAAAATTCTGCAAAAATAACGAGAAATGAAGTTGAACTCTAATAGATGGAATAGGCGGTACTGATTTCCGTTCCCTTCTCTTTATTTTCACTTGGTCTATGTTATGAAGTTAAGCTATACATTACAGTTGCTATTTGTCATAAATTATGGTATTCTTGTGCTTTTGGTACTGAAGGATGCTCAGTGATGTCGTTATTCTTCAATCAATGCCATTTGTTTTCACGTGAGATCAATCTAATACTTGGAAACTATAGTTGGAAGCTAAGGCACTGTTTGTTTCACTGGGAAAGTGGTGAGGTGATAATGCAATGAAGTTGTGAGATTGGAATATATGATTGAGATGCAATGACATTTGATAAATTGCATTTGTAATCTGATGTTGAAGACAAAATAGTATATAAAGATGGTCTCTTTTTTTTTTTTTTGAGTGTCAGATATAGTAAAAAGTATGAACGTTATAGGTATTGAATGACATTTTAGATTTTTTCTCAATTTGGTAATATGTCCTTGAGTGATCCTTGAAATACAATTTTTTAAATAGAATAATGATCAAACATAATTTGTTATATTTCAACTACAACAGTTGAAATAAAACAAACAAAATTTAAATGTTTGACTTTATAAATATGGTAATCTTTGTAAAAATCGTCGCAATGCATTAGACTCTTATGGTGAATGGCACATTTTTTTTTTAATTTGATTTGTGACGATTGGTATCTAATTGACAATCTATTCTAGTGGATTCATTTGTACGGAAGTTTTTTCTTCAATTGCCTAATCTTCAAAATGCATTGTTTGCATGTTTCTTCTAGTTCATACTTCTATGTTCTTTTCAATTGTGGCTTAGTTTCACTCCATCTTTGATCATGGTTTAACCTTTTTTCTTATAACCAAGATTTAATCCCTTCATCATGGTTACCTCTTTTTAGAAGATTCAAATATTGCTTAATCTAGAGTTGATGTTGAGGAGGTTGTAGGAACTTGTTGATCAATTGCTTCCTTCTCAAGTTTTTAACCCTCAAATGTTTTTTTACTTTGTTGATGATTGTAATTGATATTGAACTTCTCCATCTAGCTTCATCTTTGGATTCCTTAGTTGTAGTTGGAGGAGAGGCAGCATTTGATGCTCACTTGTCTATTTAGGTTGCTCTCTATGAGCCATTCTCCTTAAGTACGCTTTCCCTTTGTCTTAAATGTCCACCATTTGCTAACACAACTTTTTATATTTCATTTAGATGTAACAAATTGGATTAATGCCTTTTGATTGATATTTTATAGATGAACATTTTGTCCATTTGTTGTTTTTACTCTCATTGGTAGTGTAATTATTTTCACCTTTAGTAAGATGATTGTGATGTTCTTAATGGTTATATGTTACTTATAAATCCCCTAGATATTCAATTCCAAGAATTATTAGGCAATTGTCAAGTGGTGTCATTTTACGGTTGCTTTATCTATGAAGTTCCTTGAGGTTGTTGAGTGTGTGATATCATTTGTTGGTCTATTTATTCCATCAAGTTTTTTGAAATTTTTTTTGCATTATCATTAGTATTGATCGGGCAACCTTATAATTATAATAGTACTTTTAGATGATGATTTATCTTGTTTCTTATGATTTGAAGGAACTCCAATATACCTCCCTTGACTTGACCCCATTTTTCTATTTTTTTCTTAATAGCTGTACCAAAATTATTGGCTTGAGAAAGGGTTTGTTTGGGAAAAGCTTTGTTGGTTTTGTGAAAGACAATGATTGAATTATACTTTATTAAGGTTGATGTATCTTCAAGTTGAACTCTTAATATTTGCTTCTCAGAAGTTAACGTGTTATTCTGTTAAGGTGTTACTTTTTCATGTCGTTCTGTTAAGATGTTCATCCCTCAATGCTAATGAATGATGACTGAATTTTAGGTGGCATAAATTATCTTGCTCTATTGATGTACCTGTAGAGCATAGAACAAGTGTTGAGTTGGTCGGTGCTTTTTTTGAGGTTTTCAGTATTGATCTATTAGTGTTTCATATCTCTATTTTTGCCTCTGCCTTGGAGGTGGAAAAATCACTTATTCTACATAGATATAGCTAACAATGTCATATTTTTTCTTATTATCTTCCATCATGTCAATGACTTTTCCTTGCCACACATTTTGTTGCATGGCCTTTAGGAGGATCAGCTCTATTATGTTCGCCAATTTTCTTTATTAGCAATCTTTTGTGGTATTGGATTGAATTTTTATTCTTTATTCTTTGTCAACCTTGCCACTTGATTGACCAATTTGGTGATGTTTGCATTGTCAACTATTAAAGAATTATGGATATCTTATTTTCTTTCTCTTTTCTTTTTTTTGCCAAATGGCTTTCTATGGGTGACAAAGAAAAGGAAAGGCACTCCAATTTTCTTATGCTTTCTTTTGATTTGGACCATGCATCAAGGTCTTGGCTTTGGATACCAATAAATCCAGTATTGTTCCCAAATGGATTGACTAATGGTCATTACTAAGTTCAAGTTGAACCTTACTAGATGTGTGGAGGAATGATATCCTCTTTTTCTTGATTTTAAGAAGATAGTTATTGATTTGGTTAGAATTGAATTGATTAATTTTTTGCTTTTCAAAGTAAAATATTGCCTCAAATTCCAACTTGATTTTCCTTTTGGGTTACTTTTTCAATTCCATTGAATCTCATATAATTGGCATTTTGAAGAGTTATAACAAGATGATGATCGACCCTACAAGTTTGTCTTTGATAAATCAATCAATTCTAAGGCGTCTATGATTCATCAGTGAAATTGATAGACAGAGATATGAGAGAGCAAATTTTGTTTTAGAGGTTCGGAGATCTCTAATGCAAAGTGCTATAATATGTTTCAATTATAGGCCTTCTTAAATTTTTTAAAAATCATTGAGTCCCAATTCACATCTATAGATGTCCATAATTATGTCTTTAAATTAAAAAACGTTTAAATAATTGACATATAAATTAAAAAACCAGAACCTTATGACCGAACAGCCCAGTGGAAGAATCTAGATTGGTCAGCCAGCTCCACTTTCTTTTAGCCACTTGATATCTGTTCAGTAGTTAATCTTTGATTGCCTTGATCTCAAGTTGTTGTTTCTGACTTATGATACTCTACTCCTGCGGCTTTATTTGATTCGTGCTTTCTTCTCATCTAATTGATCTACAGAATGACATGTATACTTGACCATGCTTTCTTCTCATCTAATTGATCTACAGAACGACATGTATGCTTGATCGATTCTGTCATCTCTTTGACTGTAGATAGGTTACATTTTCCCATTGATAATGGATTGTTGTTTTTTTTTTTCATAACCAATAGTTGGTCTCCTTTTCACCAAATAGAATGGGAGATTTTTCCATCCAATTGCTAATGAACCCAAGCGGCGTGGGAGTTGAAGTACCACTAAAGTCATTGTATAGTTTATTGTTATGTTTGCTTTTGTTTTTACTAAGAAATTCATTATATAATTTTAGTTTTTTTTATAGTTTCAGGGAACAATTTGATGTATTTTGTGTGGTGGAAGTAAGATATGGTGTAATTCTTATACATTTTAGAGCTAATTGCATGTTGGCCACCACAAAAACTTTGATTCGGTGATTAAGGGGCTATGGACAATAAGTTAGATAATATTTACCATATTCTCCAAAGGGCATATTCTGTGTTACATAATGTATCAGTTCATCACACATTTAAGAGGTATTTCTCCTTATTTAAGAAGAGGTTATGTATGGAAAGCCTCGGGTTATGTAAGAAGTTGCTTGCCTGAACAATAGATGTGAGGCCTGTGGTGTTTTTATTGTTTAGCTCTCTACTCTTTCCCCTTGCACCAAATTTTTCCTTGCTTTGTGAACCTTTCCTTATGCAATTCTATGCCTCAAACTATCCTCACTGCGCTTTCTCTAAAATCCTATGATCCTTCCTCTTCGTTTGCAATCAGAGTGACTATAGCATGGTTGATGCATTCTTTAAATTTAAGGCTTGTATAATCTATCATTTGGCTTAAAGAGTGGACAAACCAGAATATTCTAGGGGCCAACTGAGGTTATCCTCATGTCTTATTGTTCTTTTGATTTCTCTTGTAGGTTTGAAAACCATCATGGGTATCAATCATAGATGATCTTAGTGGTCTACAATGGATATCAATCTTCTTTCCATTAGAAGCTATCAACCAACTGCTTCGAACGCACCATAAGCATTAACAAATGAACTGCAGTTAGGGATTTAGATGATCTGAAAAGTAAATCTACATTTATTCATTGTTCTTTCGCTTGGAAAAAATTTTTTTGTGTAGAAGGAGAATGGGAGGAAGAACCCTGCTTACTGTCAATACTCGTGACAAAACAAATTGAATTTTTTCTCAAGTTAACAGAGGAATTTATATGCTTTATTTCTTCCTCCACCACTTTCCATGGTGGATTGTCTTTTGACATGTAATGTTCCATATTCCTTGTTTACTGTATTTAATACTATTTTTTTCCTTATAGATAAGCAGATCCCCAGTCTTTAAAGCAATGCTTGAGGCAGAGATGGAGGAGAGCAGGAGTGGAATCATCAAGATCTACGAGGTCTCCCACGACGTTCTCCGCACCTTTGTCCATTACTTGTACACTGCAGAAGTAGTCCTCGACGAGCAGATGGCCTTCGACCTTCTCATCCTTGCTGAGAAATATCAGGTGAAACATCTGAAAGCTTTCTGTGAGAAGTTTTTGACATCCAAACTCAACAACGAGAATGCCATCGCAAACTTTGCCTTTGCCCATCGGTACAATGCAAAGCAGTTGCTTGAAGCTGCTCTGTGTTTAATCATGGACAACATGGCCTCGCTAACCGAGCAAGAGGAGTACAAGGAGCTTTTGGAGAAGGAACCTCGTCTTGTGGTGGAGATATATGAAGCGTACTTAACTAGACAGATCAATATTGCAGCCTTATAGGGCAATAATATTAGCTTTAGAAGCCATTGCTTTATTGGTTCGGGCATGCAAAGCTCAAGTGTGGCTAAGCAAGAGTTTGATGAATGATTTATCATATGTACATTCCTCACTTTGCTAGTTGATTGAATTAGAGATTAAAATTTGCTCTTCTTGTGTATTTTTGTTCTGATGTTTGTGGGTTTTTATTATGAACGAACAAACAAAATCAATCTTAGCTAATTTGAGTTTTTGCTTTGCTGGGAGAACAGAATGAAAGTTTATGTACATCAAAAATAAATTAGGGATTTATTTGAAGTGTTATTCAAATAATATTGACATGTAGATATTAATATGACTGATTGTTAGTATTATATAAGACTTGTTAAATATTGTTATTTGATTTAATATTATCTAAGTAGTTTTTATTCTATTATTTAGATATTTGGATGTTTGAGAACACGAAGAGGCCAATTTTTCAGAGCAGCTATCAATGTTACCTTTTGACCCTGACTAATGTAACACAGGTTCCATCCATTGGATGGATTTTTATCTTGTTTCATAACAATTAATGGTTGCCCATTTACAAGTAATTGGGATTTAAATAATTTTTTATTAATGTATATGTCTTTCTCCATTTATGTATTTACACCTATTTTCTTACTCAGGTAACTTAGTTAGAATGGATTATATTAATTTTTTTTTTTGGACTTGTTGCCAATTTTGCAACTACTTTAGTTTTGATTGAAAGTTATAATATTAGAAAATGATCAATGATCTTAAGAAGTTATAAAATGATGATTTATATCAAAATGTATTTTAAGAAATTTTATAAATTTTTCTAAACTTTTGTAAGAATATTCAAGATTTTAAGATATTATATAAAACGATATCATAGAATCGTACAATATGATCAAGTGAGAGAATCAATTTGTGAATAGATTCATAAGATTGGATCGAGTTGTATAAGTACAATTATGACAATGTACTAGTACAATAGAGCACGATCAATTATGGGTCAAAGTAGTTTTATAGGATAAGAAAAGGGCAGATTTTATTATACAATTATAGATAATTGTATAATATGATCTATTGTATTGTTAGACCTTAGTTATGGTGTTTTGTTTGATGAAAACAAATTGTAAGTATTTCTAATAAATTTATTTAAATGAATTTTCAGATTTTAAGTAGTCAATACTTGTATTTGTAAGAGAACTAAAAGAAGAAGATATACAAATGTTAAATCCTATGAGATCATCTTGGTTATGATGACAAATTATCAAGTGATAAATTTTGAGTTCAATTTTAGGAATTTTTATTTTTATTTTAATTAGAACATTAAGCTTGATTGAAATATTTATTAGAATAAACATCAATTAAATTAAAATGAATTAACTTAAAAAAATTTAAGTTTCTAAAATTTTTTATCTATCTACATTGAGTATCTTGATCATCATTTTTTATTCTAATAATATCTTTGAAATCCTTAAATAATATTTGTAAAAAAACGATAGATATGTTATAACTATTTTAATTAATTAGAAAAAACTTAAAAAGTTACCAAACCCATTTGATACTACTACAAGGAATTTCAGGTCAAGACAATTAAGCTAGAACCCATTCAGTATAGCGAACGGGTCGAGAACCCAAAACACGGATCGGGTTACTAATTTTGGCTTTGTTAATTGTGTAATTAATTGCTGGATGCAAGTGTAATGACCTATCGAGCAAACCGGGGGACAACCAACCTCGAACAGGCTATTTAATCAATTATGCAAACTTATAAAACCAATATTTCCAAGTTTTGCTTCACCATGTGAGACTAAAAATCCATCTTGCTTTTGCACGTGCCTTACCAAATTATGAGAAGATCTGTAGCCATCTGATCACGCAATTTTGCAATAAAACAATCACGGCCTCATCTACTTTTTAATAATACCTTATTATATCCTTCATCCAGTTGCACCATTTCGTGATCACACCGTCCGCGTTTATTCTGCAAGTAAGATCTAAATCCTGTCATTCGACCACGATTCAGATTTGATGACCTAAATTAATTTCATATTTCTAAACAATGCCAATTTACTATCATCCGTTCGATCACACAGTTTTTGCGATTGAATAGTCACGAATCATTCTGATCAAATTGATTTAATGCAACGGCTATTTTAGCCTTAATTTTTTAATTATTAATTTTCTAATTAAAATATTGTGAAAGTTGTGAAAATTGTAACGACTAAATTGGATTTTTAGTAAGTACTTTTAGTTGTTAAAATATAGCTATAAATAGGAGAATTTTTGTATGAAATCAAAGAGAAATTTTTATGTGATTAAAAAATTTCAAGTAAAAATATTCAAACTGTTAGCAGCCCAATGCCATTTCATCGCTTTCATACATTGTTGCATTATTCATTCATCGAACTCTTGAAATTTTGTTACGTCTTAAATCAGTTAAGTAATAAATTTCTTTATTTTTAATTGATTTAATTAAAATACTTATGCATCTTTAATTATTTTATTAAATATATAATTTATTAATAATAATTTTGATTTTATGTCTCTGAATATTTTTTAATTACCATTTGTTGTAGGTTTATTGTAGCCTATCTTGTTGATTTTATTATAAGGTTGTAGTAATCTGTTTAGATTGTTTGTTTGTTATGAGGGTTTAACCTACCTGTCTTTTGACAAAAGACTTATATTGTGCTTGTTTTTGTCTGATTTTTTGGGGGTAGATGTAAGTTTATTTCATAAGTTTTACCACCTAAAAATCAATTGTACACATTTTTAATTATTATTGATTTTTCTAATACACAACTTTTATAAAAATTAATTTTCAAATAAAAATAAAATTTCTAGAAAATCACTTTCACATACTTTTAACCTTATTAAAAATTACTTTAAGTATTTTCTTGAAATACTTTTTTAAGAAACTAAAATTTTTATTCTTAACAATTCACCCCCCTTTTAATAAACTATCACACTTCATGATCAAACAAAAGATGAAAAAGCATGAGACAAGTGTGAATATGCACAAAAATAGGCTAACAATCGTACATGATGATCATGACATTGTACTAGAAAATAATGCATAATAGAAAATAATTAGTGGCAATAATACAACTTCAAATAATATGATGGATATGAATATATATGTATAATATATTGTAAAACCCAACACCCAATTATACAATATACATTAGGTACAACAATGAGTACTTAGCATGGATTCAATAAGTATTAAATTGTATGATATGAATAAAAGTATATCGTACTGTATGACATCATAAAAGAAAATGAAATAGGTTCAATATGAAAGCATTTAAAAAAACATAACTTATATTAATTATAAATATGATAAATAGATTGTATCGATAAGATAAGGACATACGAGCATAACGTATAAGATCGTCATTAGTTATGACTTTGTAAAAGATATAAAGAAAAAATAATACAAGAATTACAAGTAATATCATATAATACAACATAATGACAATGCTTGAAAATAGTTAGTTGGATGGTGTCCTATTTAACAATGATCTATAAAGTATAATAAGGTGAATATTAGCATTATAAACATAATTGTTCTTATGCATAAGAGAAATGTAAAATCATACTAGTATAATAATGAGATCATTATAGTAAGATAAGAAAAATTAAGATAGATTTAGAAAAAAATTAAGAAATATATAATATAAATTTAGTGATTGTATTTGTATAATTAATAGACAAATCCTAAACCCGAAATGAAAACGACCAAAAAACTAACTTAGGTGATTTTAATCGTCGAGGCCCTTAAAAATGAGATGATATAAGGTGAAAAAGGCATCTACATGATGAGACATAATTGTTAGAGGCATTTTAATAGCTAAGAATGTGAAAAATCATAAGAAATAGCATAAATAAGGTGCTAGTTGAGACTTGTAAAAATTTTTTAGAAGAAAGCTTTAGTAGTGAGATTGGCCTAGGCAAATTTGAAAGAGCCAAAAGAAAAAGGACAAACGAGTTTAGGAGGATTTCAAAGAAATAGTATAAGTCAGGCTCATGGCTAAAGCAAGGTCAAGAAGAACATAGTATCGAGTATTGTAGCAATTGATGGTAAGATTTAAGTCTTGTTGGGATCACTACTTGACTTTAAAAGGTAAATAAAAATCTATACATATATGTATTTGATTATTTATAATATGTATTTTAGGATAAATTCTTTGATTGATTGATTAACAAGGTTAAATCATAAATGCATAATAAGTATGCTATATATATATATATATATATATATATATATATATATATATATATATATATGTATTAATGCATGATATTTATTAAAATTTATATATTTAAGAGATAATAAAAAAAAGTAAAATTTATGAATGATGATAAAAAATAATATATTTTACATCATAACTCATATATGTATGTGATGCTTAAGTATAAATAATATTTATTTTGATTATAAGTTACTTATTAATATAATTATGTAAAAATGAACATGCAATTTATTATTTTATGATAATAGTCACAAAAGTAAGAAAAGAAATAAAAGAGAAATGAGAAAAGGAAATAACAGTTGGTGAAGGAAAGATAAATGTTTAAAACTAAAGGATGTGATGTCCAAACGAGCAAATGCTATGTTAAAATAACATATTCTTGATATGTGCCAAAAGACCCTTCATTTAGATTATTTAAATATAGAATAATGTGTTTCTAAACATACCTGATTTGTTGAATAAAGATGATATTTCTCTAAGACAAATACTTAAAGAGAAAAAATGTACAAAGAAAGAAAAGAATGTGTAATAGTATAAAAGATTCATGTGTTAAAAAATTTCAAATGTTTTGTTTCTTTACTTTAAATACTCACATGTCTTATTTATATTAAATTATTTCAAATGATCTTTTACATGTGGTTATCTATATATTGTAGTGCTTTTACACACACAATATATATATATATATATATATATATATATATATATATATATATATATATATATATATATATATATATATATATAATTATTTGACATTTAGCTAGTGACGATTATCTCATGCATTTTTTGACTTAACACTTTCATGTCAAAATGAGGTGTTATATAAGGATGTAAGAGATTACTAAGGCTAGATTTATGAAAACTTAATGTAAATGATATTTTATCATATTACTTAGTTATGTGATTGTTGAGATCATAACTTTTTATGAAAAGTGATGGATTATGCATTAGAACTAGTGTCATGATGATGATTTATAAAAATGTTTTGTGACTAAGTGGTAAACTAGTATAATTAATTATTTAGTTATTATAATGCTTGTCTTATTAATTTAATGGAGATGTTGTTTTAATAACAAATAATTTTACAAGATAATTTTTATTATTTGATTTTACAAGTTTTAGAGAAAGAATTTTTTTTTATTGAAAAGGAGTTCTATGTAATAATTTTTTCTTTGTTATGAATTGAAAAGGGATATAATTTTCAAAATTTCTAAAAGTTACTTCTACTGTCAGTTATAACGAATATAAGAAGAGTAAAAGACATCATAATGAGTGGTATTAGAATAATTAAAGTTTTATAAAGGACCTTTGAGAAAATATGGACATGAACATTAGGTGCAAAACTAGTGAAAATGGTCAAGACATGCTATAACCTAGGAGTGAAACTACAAAATAAATAAAAAGCTATGTAGTCAGCATGGATAAACCTTTTAAAAGAAAAAATACACTTTGTTGTACCTTTATATTATGTTTGATGTCTGTTTATGTTTCAAAAGTATGCCAAAACAAATTACAAGTGAGATAAAAAATAAGTAAGCTTTGGTTAGTAGATTATACAGTACAATTTGCATGATTGTATCATGCGATATTAGAGTGTGTAGAATATAATAAGAAGAGTAACAAAGTAGTTTAGAATATCAGATGACACAATATTATGTTACTATACAATGTGATATTATAAGCAGCATAATTGTAGAAATAAATCAAATAATATGGCCAGAAGAAGAGAACTAGAACATAAGCAAATCAAACTATCGTATTATATGATATATGAAACAATATAATATAATAAGAGAAATAGATAATGAGCTAAGTGAATAGAGATTAATTATATCATACAATACCACATAATTATATAATGCCATATGATGCGTAGAAAATGTGTTAGGTGTTAAATATAATGATCTTATAAGTATGAATAAGACCATCGTACGATATGATAGTATGAGTAAAGAAAATATATTACATATGAAAAGCTAAATTGAATTATCATAATAGTATGAATTAGCCCAACATATAACACAGTAATATAAGCAGAGAATAGATAGAGAATATCATACAGTATGATAAGTCATTGCCATACAATACGATCGTACGAACAGGTTAAAGAAAAAAAGATCGTACTTACTAATTAGATAATGATTAGATATGATTAATGGAATTATATAATACAATGATATAGAATAAGAATATTGAGAAGAATCATACAGATTATCATTTAGTACATGTAGAAGAGAAGGTAGAAATGCATATGATGAAAAGAAGCGTTCAATATGATTAGGGAAATTGTAACAATATGATTCCTTAGCACTTTGGTGAATTGGGTAAGACTAATAGGGTATATGAGTGACTATACAGGATCACACAATATAAAGAATAATAATACACAAGTACAATTATAAGGAGAAAAAGAGAAAAAGTTTGGATTAGATCGGGCAATCTTGTAGACAAAGAGTAATATAGATTCATCATACAATATGAATATATGAATCATATAGTATAATTTGTATTAAAAAATTAAAAAAAAGATGAAATGGAGGAAAATAAATTATAAAAATATTTTATACAATTTAAGAAACTTTTGTGATGATAAAGTGATGTATGATGACATGATTTATTAGAAAATAATGGAATTGATGTGGAGCTTGACAGATCTAACTAACATATGGAGGATATTTCAAGTACAAACAACAGTTTAATATGAGATGAATCTCTTAGAAATGAAATGAACTTGAATGAGAAGATGATGATAGATATGTAGTCTCTACAAGAGTTAATTTTAAGAAGTACCAAGTGGAATAATGCTAATCAAATTGTCTAGTGAAGTACTTCATGAGGTTTGATCCATTCTAGGCTAAAGATTGGCTTGAAAGAGTAAAAATATGCTATTTAACCACATGACAACTACGAACATAAGCAATGCTCACTAATAAATTTGATATTTGATGATGAAAAGATGTTTTGGTAAAGGGCAATGATGTTATATTATAACATATGATAATGTATAAGATAACATAAGATGATATTAAAAATTCAAAATATGGTTTAAGAAGAACAATATATTGATAAGGTGTATTGAAATAAAAAAATGTGAATTATGTTAGTTTACTCTTATGTTTGATAAGTTAAATCTTAAATATTTAGTATTTTATTCTAATGAGTTTGTTTAGTATGAATAAGATGTAATTTTTAATAAATAAGTCATGTATTCTTGAAAAAATTTAATTAGTGATTTTTAAAGCACCTTAGAGTATTTAGTAATTTTTAAGGATTGAAGACATATACATGAGCTTTGATAAGTTTTTTACTATAAAATAGAATATTAACTTGTTGATTTTAAGACACTTTTTTGTATCAATTTGAAATCATATTCTAGAAAAACTTATTCAATTATCTCCTTGATTTAGCAAATAAATAAGATTTTATTTTTTAATCTCACAACTATTTTCTTGATTAAATCTTACTCATACATCTTTATCAAATTTCATGTTAAGTTGATTGCTAAATCTTGCTTAAATTAAAAAAAAATATATTTTTATTAAATTTTTCATAATTAAATTTTTTAAAAATCATCACCACATAGCTTAAAGAAGGATTGTATCATATTTTACTGGTATAAATTTTTTCTAGCAGCACCTATGATTTACAATTACTTAAAATTTCAAATATTTTCAATTAAGCCTAATTTTTTGAAGCTTTTATTTCCTTAATTATCTTCTTAATTTTGAGTTCTTTATGTCTTTATTATTCATCAAGTATAGAAAAATTTGTATATTTTTATCATAATTTTTTTGCTATATTTTGTTCTTTTAGGTTGGGTGGCTCGACAGTTGTAAAAGCCTAAGTTTGATTTAATATCATAAAAAACCGAGTTGGCATCGAGCTCATAAAAGCTTGAGTTATTATTGAACTTGTAAAAACTAGTAACTGTTTTACTAGTTGAGTTTTTCTTGACCTTAGTTGAAGGTAAACGTAAATTCTAGTTTGAATTGAATCATTTAAAAATTTAGTGAAACATTTTAACTTTTTGTTTCATTTTTCTTAATCATAAAAGTTATAAATTAATATTTTATAAATCAAAGTTTCTACAAACATAAAATTATTTTTATAAAAAATATTTGAAAATAAGTATAATTCAAAAATTAGCAAAAATATTTTAAAATATATAATTCACCCCCTCTTATAAGATTTGCACGCTTATTTTCACTTCCAATCAACTTGTTTGAAATCACGAGGTGAGATGTTTATTATATTGAGGATTATGCTATGATTGACCTTTTTTTTGTAAATGATTTGATAAAAAAGTTTAATGGAAATATATTGATGAAATTGTATTTCAATTGTTGATATGAAATATGTGGAAGAAGTGTTAAGCTCAAATATTAATCAAGAGTGAGTCCAATCTCATAGAGAAGAGAAAAATTTGAATGAGAAGAATAAAGAAAGAAAGTAAAAAAGAAAACCTTAATTTGGAGAATATATTGAAAGGTAAAAGAATGAAGTTGACTAAGGATCCTAACTTGTTTAAGTAAAATAGGAAAATGGTCTTAATGTCAAATTTGTGACAAGTTACAAAGAGGAGAATGTTGGAAAAAGAGAGCACAATGTTATTATTGCAAAGAAATGGGACATTTTGCAAGAGATTGTCCAAATGTGTGGGAAAAAAATCAGTTGAAATAGAAATTAATTATGGTGAAATGATTAAGGAGAAGAACATTTAATATTGAAGAATGAAACAAAAATAATTTCCTAAGTCATATTGGTGGAATAATTCATCAAAATAAATGTTGGAGGATAAAGGTTTAATTCTATATTTGTGAAAACACGGGACAGTATGCTATGGTGTGTCTAAAGGAAATAGTATGAATTATGTATTAATTAGAAGTATATGTTAGGAATGTTGAAGAATATTTGATGCATGGAATAATACATTGTCTTGGTGAATGCAAGAATTTTGTAATCGATAATGAGATATGTATGTTGATCTTTGAAGAATGATGAATGAAATCCTTAAGCATTCTCGAGAAAGTGTTTCTATTGTAGACCCTTGGATTTTATATACTAAACTCTTAATTATACTTGGTTTCACTTTTTTTTATTCTGTGATGCATGAAAAAAATGATGAGGGGAACATGAGTGAAATGAAAAACATTCATTACATTCTAAGTTTAATTCATTTATTTAAATTACATGTATTGGAGGGGAGCAAGAATGTAAAAAGAGTATTTTTATTGTTATTTGATTAATACCTTTTTATTTCAATATTTATTTAATATTTTTATCATCAATAAAATGGAGAAATTTTTAAACCCTTGATCCTTGCACCAATTATTTGATGACAATAAAACTATTTTATTTTATTAATATCTTTCTTAAGTAGTTTTATACTATGTATCTTAAAATCAAACAAATTAGTTTAATAGAGGGCTTGATTAATTTATTCGTTGAGCAATCCACAAATGAAGATTGGTTATAACATCTTAATGGAATAATCGTTTATTTAGAGCTCACTTTCAATACATTATTTGGATAAAATATTGAACTTTTTTCTTTACAATGTGTCACATAGGCTTGCATTTAACCTTATGCATGCATTCTTAAATTCAGGTAGTCATGATTAGCACTATAACATATATATCATTTAATATGAAACATCTTAGTTTCAAAACATATGCTAAGGTAAAGAAATAAAATTTAAAATAAGCACTAATTTTTACTATTTTATGATAATACAATACAATGACTATTATCATGCTCATGTGATCTAGTTTTTACATAACTAATATAAGTTAAAGTTGTAAAAGTAATGTTTATGTTTGATGGTCTTATCATACAAATGTGATGATCATTTAAGATGAAATATGAAGCTTGAATTCAATCATATAAGGTATCATTCTTATACATTTTTTACATGTGTTTTGAGAGTTGAGTTCTCTTATATATTGTATTTATGAAAACTTTTATTCATATGATTAAATTATAATTAAGTCAAGCATATATAATATCTTGCATCATACTGATATGACCATTCATTTAACTTAGAATTATTAGAAATGTGTGAACAATGAAATTCACAAAACAACAGTGAATTGTGTAAATAAAAACTTACTTCAATTTGAAACACAAGATTAAGAATCAATAGAATTCATTAACTTTTACAAATCGAATGCACTATTCAATTAAACTCCAAATTATGATCTTTTCAAAACAAAGCAAGATACTTCAATAACTTTAAAACAATCATAATAAGCTTCTAAAATCACAAAAAAAAAATTACTTCCAAGCTTTAGAACAATTTAAACACTTTGTCACTTCAAAGATCTTGAACAAATTAAGTACTTTGTCTTAATATAACACTAAACATAGTTTTAATCATATTTAATAAAAACAATGTTTAAATCAACATCCAAAGTTCTCAGCCGAACACTAGCAAAGTTGCTGACAACTCTAAATTCTTAAACTGAAGGCCCAAATAACCCTAAACTCCATTTGCAAATAATTTATGAGTTCTAAAAGATTTGTATAGAAAGTTTTGAAAACTCTCCGAAAAACAAATTATAAAAATTGAAATTAAATTTTGATATTTTTGAATTTATAAAAAAAAAAACCCAGAAAAGGAGATTTAAAAAGCTATTTACAAATAAGGCCTCACCATCTGCCCTAAAATTACTGGATGATTAACTACACATTACTGAATAATACACATTGAACTAATATAAACCCAAACAACACAGCCTATTTTTACAAGATTTCCTTCAATAAATTCCCCATCAATTACTTGTATGATATGACACACAAAACCTACCCGAAGTTTAAGATAAACATTATATACACCAAATTATACTATAAAAAAACAATGGACATGCTTTCACAGAGGAAAACAGTCACAACATATGATTGTGAAAAAGGAGAACACCCTTTGCCAAGAACATTAACCTTCACCAATAAATAGAGAACAATTACATATAGATAATTTCTCAAGGTACAACAAAGGTTTTAATGGAAATATGACCATTGGGAGATTAAATGCTTCATCCTCCATCAAAGCTATATATATCCTGACTAAAAGAGTTGAGCTAACCTGTGAATGGATGGAGATGAATCTTCAATAGAGAATATGCCTTTCTCTCTCTTTGCACAAATCCATTGTCGAGGAGCATCGATATCATCGCCAATGATGGTGGGTATGTGCCAACTACCTTCACGTGATTCCTACATCCAAAAGTGTCATTTGTAATGACTTGCATAGAGAAGTACGAGTTTCACCACTCAAGAAAAATTATTTAACCATTATGACATCTAACTGATTTATGGATAATTTAGTGAGAAAAATGATTTAAAATTATTATTTATGTAAAATATTTTATTCTAATGTCATGCAATTTATTAAAAGTTCCTAAGAAATTGGTTTGATGACCTTTTTAATACTTCAATTGTTTCGATAATTACGGTCAAAATATGATAAACTTAATGAGATAAGAATATGTGATCAAAATACATTGATGTTGATAGTAAACAATAATAAATAAAAAAAATAGTATTAGAAATAAAACTATTATGTAAAGATCAAACTATTTTTAAATTTTTTAAGATTAAAAAAGAAAGATGTAATAATTAAATAAAAAGAAGGATAAAAATAAGATACTTTATAAAATAAGAATAGAGTGACCAAGGAATGCAACTCCTAAACAAGGTTGTGCCCATTAACAATGTTAGGTGAACAAAACATAGTTGTTTGACCACTTATACACATGGGGCCTAAATAATTTTGTTAAAAACTATGATTTTGTCACTCAAGCAAGACACATGGGCATCAATCAAAATTGAGTGACATCTAAATGACATGCATTCTAATATTTTAAAAAAATATAAATTTTACGTAATATTGACATCTAGATATCAATATAATTCTAATATCATAAAACCAAATGCCCTCTTGATGTCCATAAACAACAATGGTTCCAAAATAAAACTCTAGATTCATTTGTGGGGATTTCAGCAGCAATGTTGAAACAAAGTTTGTTACAAACTCCTACTTCCATATGCGTCAGAAAATTGCCTACTAGAAGAATGGGAACTACATGCCAAAAAACATTAAATTGGTATCAAGACAAAACTCTCCTTCCTACAGACAAAATGTTGAAGAAAGTGCCGCCCAAATGAACACATTTGAGACAAAACTTAGTGACTATCATTCATTGTTGTCAAAGTAACCATTGGCTATAGGACATCAACTACTTCCCAAGATCCCAACTTTATAATCCACACCAAAAGATGTCACCCTTGTGCATTTGTTGTCACTACAATAAAAAAATACCCTGCTTTCGGAAACTAAAGAAACATCCAATGCCAAGCATATACACTTGTCTTCATCAAGCTAGCTTAATACAAGTCAATCCATTCTTCTTTTATAATGTTAACGTCATATAACCCAAGTGTATCAAAAAGCTAAAGAAAGAAGAGGACATATTAAGTTAATTTTTGTCAAGTTTTAAGGGTTGTCAACGCTAGTTTTATCCTTGGGAAAATGTGAAATATAAGTTTCTAAATTTTGGGCTGATTCTTAATCAGTTCTTCCAAGATTTAGAATTAGATATCCAAATTCATATATATATATATATATATATATATATATATGTATGTATATATATATGTCATAATAAGTAAGTAAAAAAAAAAAAAAAAAAAAAAAAAAAAAAAAAAAAAAAGTAAGTAAATCCCATTTGTAATAGATTATGTTAGTACAAATGATTAGTTCGTTCATATCTTTTTTATTTTTAAGTCAACATGTTATTTATTTGACATGTTGAGACCACTCTACATTCCTTAAATACATTTGCATGAAGAAATCAGCAAGAGCATCCTTTGAATAATATAGGATTTTTGGATCTCATAATATGGTCATGCCTTTCATCATCTCATATTGAATTCAAAAATCTTTTTTTACTTTCAAGTTTGCTAAATAAAATCACTATAACATTTTCTATTAATCCCATAAAAACCATAATCATACTACACTATTTTCATGAATTGGGATTGTATGATGATTCGAGGTTCAATGAATTATGTGAGAACATTTAACATAGAAATGGAATATCATCAACAGTCTTATTCAATTTTTAAGACAGACATAATTTTTTATAATCTAAATAAGGATGCATTACGTTTATTCTAATTTCTATGAATTTGGTGATCACGTCAATAGCATTATTTTATCCTTTTGGGTCAAACTTAATTATATTTAAAGGATTTTTTTCGGACCAAGAGAAATATGACAATATATCACATAACCAAATCCTCACCCTAGCATATCATAAACCTATGTTTTCAAAGAAATCTATTACTCCCCAATTAAAAAAACCATTTGCATCAAAACATATTATTATTTTGCACTTGGCAAATCAAACTCCATTTTATATGAGCCAAAGAGAACATAACTACCATCAAGCCTATATATACTATGAGAAAATGGATATGATGGCACAAGAAATATCAATAAAAATAGAACATGCATACATTAAGATATGGCAACTAAACAAAATAATTATACATTAATATAAACAAAAAAAAATCAAGCCATCATACACAAAAGAAACATTTTATTTTTTATAGGCAAGAGATATGATGTTCAAACTATCACATTTCTATTAACATTAATTCTAATCATTTATACATATAGTAAAAACCACAATATCAAGATATCATCAAACATAATGTAATTATAAATTTCAAATTGTTTAAACCTATTCTAATATAATTATAACATAAGAATAACAATTTTGTTAATTATTTTTTGTTCAAGAAATATACCAAATAATAAAGAGATTTTATTATTTTGGTCTTGTATTGAATAAGAGTCTCATACACAATGTTGAAAAAACTTATTTCTTTATTTCATATTTCATCTTTATATTCATAAATGATTATCTTTAATTTTTCAATCATGTTGTAACATGCATTATACACAATATGAAGACATAGTTTAATAGTATTTGATAAGTATAAAGTAAATATCAACAAATCTTGCTCCATTTGATTTGTTTCAAATTTGATGCACCCAAAGAAGAATTGAGCAAATATTAACATACAAATTTGTAACAAATATTAATATGTAAGCCTTAGTAAAATATCAAATACTCCATAGCATATATGTCACCAACATATTGAAGAGGTGACCATGCCTAAAATCCGGCACCTAAGCTTATTCATGCACAAGGCGTGATGAAATTCCTGACATATAGCTGATACTTCTACCAATAGGTTGTTGGTTCTTTTATTTCCCAAGTTTCTGATCTAAACCACATGCTATCCTGGTTATCCTTCTTCATTTGTATAAGTTGAAGCCTGTGCTACCTATTAAGCCTGAATTCCAAGTCTTCTTCTATGTTATTAATTCCAAATGACATACAAGCTATTGAATCGAAAGTCATGCCCTTATTATTTAGAAAACCTGAAAAAATAATATTTGGTAACAATCTCAAATGTGGTGCATCTTTTGGGGGCATGACAAAGCAACCACCTATGCCGGTAATTCAAAGATCACATACAAATTGTCGTTGATGAATATTGCTAATTTATCGCAACGACATGCATTGAAGGCAAATAAAAACCAAACATTATATGTGCCTTGGTAATGAAAAAAAAAAACTTTCCAAATTCAGATTAAATTTAGAAGATAATTGTATCTATCTTCTAGAGTCATCCAACATGGTCAATTTATTTCAAGTGAAAAATCCCCTAAACAAGGCAATTTGGGGTTTTAGTTATCTTTTAGAATGTTTCAATCTCATATAAGTTCTTGTCCCAAGCTTGTTTCATTGCATCCCATTTTTAGTTGTAGACCACATCAAAGGTTTTAAACTCTCTTTTATTGAGCCTATTTTGTCACATTATTTGTTTTTGTTTTATTGACTTCTTTATAAATGAACATACTCATAGGTAAGATTTGTATCTATTATATTTAATTTTTCATCACATACTCATAGGTAAGATTTGTATTTTAGCTCTTTATATTATGCTATGTTGTTTGCGACTCGTTCTTTTTTGAAAAGTCTTGTGTTATCAGATCATGCGTTTCCATGTTCTGTTACATATACATGCTTCATTAATACTAAACATTATTTCACAGAGTAGATTATTGTTAATATTTTATGTTGAAAGTGACTAGTAATCAATAATCATGTTTTTACCTCCACCATTGGCTCCAAAACGAAATATTCTAAGGAAAACTTTGTGTTACTTTTTACTTTGCATGATTGATTACATAAATCTATCAATCACTAAGAAACCTTATAAGTTATGGCATTCCAACAAAAATAAAATACATTGACAAGATGAGAGTTTTGCTATAACAGAAATAATACACAACTTATTGTCAAATATCCAATGCAAAACAATTTTTTATCTACTATAATGTGCTTCTCCCATGAGAATCCATGCAAATTAAATCCAATGCTTCTTCTCCCTATTATTAGTTATTTAACCCATCAAATTGATACACACCAAGACCCCACTTAAACATGGTAAAAGGCTCATGCCCTTAAAGACCTTCATTCAAGCACGATAGACGCGAACCATGGTAGAAAAAACTACAAGAATTAATTGATCCTGCCAAACAATCAACTAAATGACAATTGTCAAGAGTAAAATACCTTGGGTGCCAAATTGTACCCGATATACAAATGTATAGAGATCTATCAACCCACAAGAAATTGATTGATGTGGATCATTACTAACATATCGATATCATAATTTTTTGAATATACAATGTGACACAATTCCTTATATGCACTTCAATAGAAGATAGTCATATAGAGTCTCGCAGAAGATGATGGAATGCTTGTTTTATATCATGAATGTCTAGATTTAACATCAGGAAGAAAGTTATATGGTACTTTACCTGTATAACAATGGAATAAGGTGGTGGCATGTAGAATGTTGGACCAGGGCATGAAGCTGTAAACCTCACCTGCCAAATTGAAAAAGTCAAAATATAAATAGTAATTCTTCAGAACCATGTTAACAACTATTCAAGATGTCACTAACCAAATTTCATATTTAGAAACAAAGATATCATACAATTATATATTCAGCATGGGTTAAACAAGGAACAAAGAGCAAATTATAAATACTCCATGAAGACAATGTGTATATAAACTTTTAAGATGCTTGTGGTATACGAGAAACAAAACCTTTGCCTAATTTCATGATCACAACAAGAGTTTGATCAAATCAAAGGTATCCATACCCTGACAAAACAAAGATCTTTTTATATACATGATGTCCACACAGACTAGACCAAGGTGGACTTTGCAATCAATACAAAAGAAAAGACCAAAATATAGGCAAGCAGCAGGTTGGGATACACGTAGTTCAACAGAATAACAACATTTGGAGCCCAAACTAGCCCAAGGCTAAAGAACGTTCAGTTTGGACTGGACCAGTAAGATCTACATATTGTCCAACGAATACTTTATTCTGTTATGGCACATGAGTTTGGTTAGAAGAGGGATTCATTAATTTCACAACAATAATCTCGCCTAAAAGGCTCTGTGGAGCGTGACAAGGTAGTGCAAATATTAGGTCAACAAAGAGCAAACAATGATAAGAAATGTACGACAAAAGTGATCTGGAAGTGGAGACAATTTGGATTGTTCAAAAGGTTTCATGCCAATTCAGATTAGACAAAGAATAGCCTGAAGAAGATAAACATGATAAAGCAGTTTCTGACTGGGAAAAAAAAAGGAAAAAACTTTTCGAAAGCAGTATGACAATTGTAAAAACTTCATTCTGTGAGAACAAATGAATCAAAATTAATCTAAATTGCATTAAATGCATTTACAAAAACAATGCCATACCACAATAAAGTTTCCTGGACCAAATGAATAGCAATCATTCAGACCTTATGCATCACTTGAACAACTGTTGAACTGGAAAAATTATACAATTGCAATGCTTTCTTGTCAATAAAAAAGAAAGGACTACAAAAAGCTAAGACTTTTTGAGTTGAAGGGAGAGCGTGGCATTGGCTGGGCGGTATCAGAGAATCTCATTGGTGTCACCCCCCACTCATGTGTCACCTTTGTCATTCCACGCCTGTTACTAATCATAGGGTAAGGAGGGCCTCTGGACAAAAAAAATAAAACGGTCTGCTCCATTTACTTCGCTACTTAAACTTTTACACATGCACCAACAAAAGAATCAAAAGAATGAACAAACAATTAGTAACAGGGAATGCTTTCCCCTTCCCCCTAATCCCTTGTGCTTTTAGCTCCCAAATAAACCCTTTATTCGTATTTCTTAGAACTGATACAAATTACAGCTCTCATTGCAAACAAAATAAATGCATGCTACCATGCTAGGTTGAGATTTGAGGATTAGATTATGAAAATTCATCGCAATGAATGGATGATCTTAAAAAAAGAGGATTTGATAGAAGAAATACCAACCATCCTGGCTTTGAATTGTGGGAGGATCGTGAGGTCAAGATAATTAATTTAAAAATTCAGATCCGAATCACCAAAGACACCAATTCCTTGATTCAAGCATTGAAAACATGAAGCTCATCAATATCATTCAACATGTCCAACAAGTGGATGATCAAATTTCAGATGGGCAAGCTCAAGGCAGAAAAGTAGCCTCCACTTTTCAAAAACAAGAAGTAAACAAACTTAGATCACGAACAAAATTCATCCTAATTCCTCAATTGAAGCATTGAGAAAATTAAGCTATTCAAGGTCATTCAACAGGTGTAACGAGTTGATGATCAAAGTTCAGATGGACAAGCTCAAAGCAGGAAAAGTAGCCTCCAGTTTTCAAGAACAAGTAAACAAAACTAGATCACGATCAAAGGGCATACTCCTTTGGTGGCCAGCTTAAATCACAACGCTTTCCAAATGTTCAGTCTCCAAGGAGGTTTTGAATGAGTTTTGTTTGAAATTTTGTTAGGGATGAGCATATTATTCAAATATCAAAGCTTGCAATTAAGCTAGTCTCCTAACTCAAAGAGTTACTCGTACTTATCCTGCTCTCTTCTTCCACTCACTTCTCCTCACCCCTAATTGCCTCTAGATCCAAGAGCTAACAATTTTTCTCTACCTTATCAGATGCATGACTCGTTGCCGATCAGCCCATCGGCATTCAGTTGCAACCTTCTCCGGCAACTGACCAACGGTCTGCTGATTCAACAAGAAAAAATAACGTTTACTGCTTTTTCTAGCACCACATAAGTCTCAAAACATGAATGTTATGGAAGTAAAACCAAATCCAGACAGCATACAATAGGGATAAAACCACGGTAAAACAAGATATTCATGCTTAGAGGCTTTCTTTCCTTCCATAAGACCTTAAAGCTCCTCAGTAAGGCTTATGTCTTTATCCACACAATTCGTGTAAAGAGTGACCCAAATTATTGCAAGACCAACCTAAATTGAACATTAGTTAAATCAACTAAGCTGGAATTTGATGAAGAATCAGGAGGATAGACGAACAAACAAATTACTAAATCTTGCTTGATATACATCTTCAGATAACAAGCAATAGAACAATAGCTTTAGGCATCAAACAATTCATATGGATCAAGGCACAAATGCAACACCAATCATCAAATTAAGTATGTCAATCCATAAGAACAGATAAAAGCCATTTCTAGGAAAAAGTAATCCTTAAAAACAAAGCTAGGCAACAAAGAAATGTGGAAAAAACCAAATCAGCAAGATGCGGAACCAAGTCAAGAGGAGCATTGTTCAAACTTATAAAGCAAACTAAACATTAAGTTAATGATGTAAATATTCACTAATGCCATCACCTTTATCTAATAAAATTGAGCAGATTAACACACCTGGTGCTTTTCTTTCCATCTTGGGAAGAAGTTATTTCCAAGTAATGCAAACAGGTGATCTCTCATCTCATCATTGGTAACAACCAAACATTTGAACCTGACAGCAGCATATAACCAGTACCTGCAATAAAAACTAACATTAAATGTGAAAAATACAACAGTCACAAGAAGCAGTTCTTTAGAGTTGCTGGTAAACAGAGGCTAGTCCAGTGCCATCAAAAGCTCCAGCAACGAGGGAGATCTAGGGAGGATTAGACATAGAAGGTCTATTGTAAATATTCTTATCTAGAATTTGTAAGAGACCTTTGCCATGGCAATCATCCAAATCATAAGGCAATGTGGTAAAAATTCTTCCAATCCACTTAGAAGCTCATCTTCAAGCATCTAACAAAGTCATAAAATATTACATAAACAAACACAAGTAAATGTGTTAAACCCAAGAACAAACAGTTTTAAAAGATATATTGTAGCAGATAAGCTAAATAAATGCAAACTAGAAAAAACATATTATTGAGCATTCAAATGACCGTATGTGCAATAACAAAGGCACAAAAGACCTTCAACAATGGTTTTTTATGAACATGCACAACTCTCTATTCCTGAACCAGTCCAAGTAGTGCATCCTTGAAAAACAATTCTATTATCACTCCTACGAAATGTTTTTGCTCTAAAAAAATCTAAGACATCATGATCTTTGCTATACACAAAAAAAAGCACATCAAATAACCCATTTGGCCTCCAAACCATGGAAAATCAACGCTACTTGAGTAGTCAATCTTTGTAAGAAATAAAATTGATTTATATAATGGCAATACAATGCACGACAATAATACCAAACAAAGTTCTCCATTTTAACAAAATATCCACATACAATGATGTTCAACAGTTAGTTAGTTATACAAGTATTCTACATAAATCTAATAAAAGCCTCAATAGATTCTAACACAACTTTTTTCCAGAAAAAAAAGATTGCCATAACTTCTTCAATATTATAAAAGAATAAAAATATTGAACACGAAAGATCTAATAAAAAAAATAACATGATTGAAAAATATTAAGATTAACGATAAAATTTACAATATTAACATTGAATGACATTTAGAGATTAAATTACATTCATTGTAGAATTATAAAAAACATCATGAAGATCAAGTAAATAGCAACTAAATTTATAAGTATGAAACAGCAATAAGCTTTAATATCACTAAATGGGATCAAGTATATAAATCCTTTGAAGTTTTTCCAGTCTATCCACTATTAACTTTTCACTAAAATCCACCTATATGGAGTTTCTTTTAATAGTCTTTACGACATAATTTTAGTCTACCTCTTCTCCATTCATAAGAGAGAATTCTAATAACACACCTCTTTTGTTTGAGTATTAAGTGTTAGTGGTCAATATATAACATGTTCAAATCAGCAAAGCTAACCCTTCCTAAACTTATTCTCAATAATTCTTAAACCGAACGTCTTCATATGTAGTCACTACTACCAATATACTTTCAGATATAACCACTCATCCATCTCAACATACTAGTCTCTACAACACCCATTTTGTTTCAATTTTATATACTTTCTAGACTAACAACTATTAACATATAATATTGTCATCTTTTGTATAGCCTTGTAATCAATCTTGGTTGGATGGTCTCACATCACAAAACTCCCTAGAAATATTAAATCTCAATCAACCTACTTAAATTTTATTACTAACATTCCCATAAATTTTCTCAGCCTATTGTAGTGTAGATCTTAAAGAACAAAATGTCGATTTCATTCTTTAATATTTTATGGTGATTCTCCATACCATTATCTAAAGATGCATCCATGAATTCAATTTAGATCTAGAAAGTAGGAACATTGAGACTTCTAATGCAAAAAATTATAGAGGAGAATTATAGTAGAGATCAAGTAAGAATAAAATCTAGGACATCAAGGATGCTTCTCCTTTCTCCTAGAGAAATGAAATATAAAACCAAGAGAGCAATTATCTAGCAGGGAGAGAATTAAGAGAAAAAGAAGATGAGGAAAACAGAATTGAATCTAAAATAGATGCTAGATATAGTTAAATAGAGAAGGCCCTGTTCAAACAAATCTAAAAATGAGAACAAAATGACAAAAGAGAAAGAGACAAATTGATGGTCTAATTGAGAGACAAAAGGATTAAACAAGCAAAGAAAAGAAACAAAAAGTGAAAAAGGTCCTTGGAACATTCCTCTCTACCACTTTTAATTCCGGAGTTGATGGTGAGCTATTTGAGAGAGTTGTCATCCTGTTCTTTGTGACATTGAAATAGATAGTTTGTTTGAGTCATAAATAGTGGAGATTGCCCTCATATTGATCAAACTAATGCAATTACAACCCTATGCATTTTCTAAAACAGTATTGATTTGTCATATGTTAAAGCTAAATGACATGAGGGGAAGTAGTATGAGAATGAATTATTTCTTTCACAATATTAACTCCACAAGCCATGAGGCTTAGATCCTCAAAAGCTCCATCCAGGACATCCTTTATCTTAAAGAGGAAATGTATCTTGAATTGCATATCGTGCATAGCATTTTTCATTGAGCATATGATCAACATCTAAGCTAAGCAACAAACAATTAAGATGACCTACTTTAATCTTCTTTTGGAGCTCCATCCCCATGTCTTAAGAGACAAATGGTATCTTTAGGATGCACTCATTTTCAAGGAATGAGGCATGTAATCTATATCTATATTAACCAACAAACAATTGAGATGACCTAGTTCAATCTTTCACAATCTTGCTCACCCATCTCTTCATTTCATGCATATAGGACTAGAAACAATAGAGCATATTATTGTTCATGTTCTTGACTTAAGCCTCTTCAGAAGATAAACTTGTCATTGACAAAAATTAAGGACAGAAAGCCAAAAGATGCCAAATTTAGGAACAAAACTTTCACATTAGTTTGGAAAGAACAAAGTTTGCATCCCCTTGCAACCCCAAAATCCCATGCAAATAAACCTTTTTGCTGATGTACGCACATTTCACTGATAAGATTTAATTATTTGGAAGTGTTCTCATAGTAAAAATAGAAAGAAAGTGGAGGAAAAAGAAGAAAGTGTATTGAAAGTAAACTTTGTTGAAACTACTCATTGAGAAAAATATTTAAAGAGATTACTTTTTTATTGAAGCAACACTACTAGGCGCTAAGGTTCCGTTTTATATTGGCAAGACTCTAGGTGATCTACATCAAATTTACATCATCTTGAAATTTAAAATTAAAGTTATATTATCAAGATAAAATATTTCATACCTTGGAGCAAAAATAAATCACTAAGAGATGAGGATTGAAGCTGATCCAAATCCCCTCCAAGAGACTCCACGAATTAGCTTTTAGACGAGTCTATAATTTATCACAAGAACTTCTACCTTTAATTTTAGGTTTTCAAAAAAAGATTTGGGTAAAAATGAGCTTGTTGCCGCTTTATATTTATACATCACCACCTTGGCAAGATGGTCAGAACAAAAAATTGGATTGTTTGATCAATTCAACAAATATCCAATTCTGCATTTCATAGTTACCAATATCCATTTGGACTAATTGGATGATTCAATTAGAAATTGGTTAATCTAATCAATTAAAGCACCCATTATCTCCTGTCATGACCCAGACTTTCCATATCAAGGTAGTGTCCCTTTTTTACTGATTCATATCAACCAAAGAGTATTTTGTTTCCAAAAAATGCATCAACATCTTAAGACCAAGATCTTAGATGAATAGCCCATAATCATTCTCTTTATAACTGGTGTGAAATAATTCATCTCTATACTCTATTTAAAAACCCATTAAGAATAGCTCATTTATCTAATATGATTTTACCTCTAGGATATCATTTAATGACTACTCCCTGCTCCATTTTATCCTATCTTATAAGCTTATCAACTTCAATAAAATTCATTTTCGAACCACATCATACTATAAGAGACACTACTTCAATATCATAAAATCATGACCAAACCCTTTTATGTCGAAATATTGTCCTCTTTTGACCGTCCCATACTAACCAAAGAGAGTTTTATTCTTAAAAGATACATTGACATCTTAAGATTAAGATTTTATATAATAATACAAAAGCATTTTCTCCATAATCAATATAAGACCATGCATTCCCATGCCCCTCCACTTAAAAGCTTATCAAAAATAGATCTTTGTCCAATGATTCCACTTCTAAGACATCACTCAATATTCACTTGTTACACTCCTTGGTCCCATGTGTTGAATCACTTTTACTTGATTATTCTCTCAAATGATCTAATAAACCTAATTGAATGATTTAATGAAAACAATTTCTTTGACTTTTCAAGAACTTATGAATACCTACAAACTAACATTTATGGGGGAATCAAATGAAAAAAGAAGAACTCATGATTGATTTCCTAATCATCCTAAGATACAAATTTGAGAGAAAAATAATTATCCAAACAATTACCATCCAAAACCAAATATGCATAATCATGGTCACTTGCTTGATAAGTATGGAAAATAATGTTTGTTGATTTAATTCCCCAAACCTAAATGCAAGGGTTTGCTTTTGCATTGTTTATCTTCTTCCTTAACTTTCATAGATTGATTGTTTTGTTCTTTCCAGCAAGGAAAAATGAGCACACTTTGAGCAGATTGCAGCACAATATGTACCAAACTTCAGGATGAAGGGCCAATGAAGAAGAATCTGAAGCTCTTTTCCTTGACATCAAGCACTTGAAGATCATTATGCCAATGGTTGAGAGTAACACTAAATCATCAACTAAGGTTTCAACACAGAACATTAAAGGCTATAGACAAAGTTTTCGATGATGCACAATTAATTATTTCTTCTTTGATGGGAGATAAGGAGGAGACAAACAAAGAGAACGCTCTAAAATGAGCCTTTGGATGGGGCAGCAAGGGATTCTTGACTTCCTCTGAATGAGATGTATGAAAGCTCCTGTAGTCAATGTTGTGAATGTGGAAAAAATTAAAGAAGATAGCATTAAACCTGCAAACCAAATTGGCGTGCCTATAATTGAATGCTTTTAAGTGGTTATTACAATGGTAAAAGGTGCCCATGAATGCTTGTATGCCTCTAATCAAGCTTCCAATGCTAGACTTTAAATTCAAAACTGAACAGAAATCCACAAGAGCTGCTACTGAATTTGGACGATTCTCTCCAACAGATGGTTGAACAACAGGCATGCTCGGTAAAGATAGAAGGATTCTAAAACACAAATTTTCTCATACAAGCCAGATTCACTTTGCAAAGATAAATCTCATTGCAATCAAGGCAAGGGAAGATTTTCTTTGAGCATACCAAATGGAACGAAGAGTTGGGAAACTTGCAATAATGAAGACAAAAAGCTATTGAAGGATGTGGTACTCTTGAAATTTTCAGTTAAGCTATGGGCAACTTTAGGATACCGAAGGAATAAAAAATGTAGCTATCACTATGAGCGAGTAGGATGTCACAGATTGAAATTCTGTTCCTGATGTGTTTCTTCTTGGAATTGGTTGTATTAGTAACGTCTAAGAGAGACAGAAAACCTTAAAGATGACAAATTTTAGTGGAGTTCGATTATTTTATATTTTCTTTGTCTTGAAAACGTTGTTGGTAGCTCAAAAACACTTTGTGATGTGCTGACGTCTGGTCCCCAAAACCAATTTTATAAAATATTTTGAATAATAAATATCTGCGAAATTTAAGAAACAGTTATGCGTAAAAGGCTATTTGTTCATTGATGAAGATTCCTAGCATTACAGTATGATCGAACAGTCAAGGTTAACATGAAAGATTAACTAGGAGTCACTCTAGATATTAGAGCAATACATGTTTGCAGGTGTGCACAAAAGAGATCCGTGGAGGTTCCATTTCTTCACGATCAGATAGCTGAATGCTGCAAGATGGGTGAATAAACATCCATTGCACTACTAAAATAAGAGTCAACAGAAGTACATTTCTTTACTTCATCACGAAAGAAGCTTCCAATCATTCGTAACCAAGTCAGGGCACCCTTCGCTATCCCTATTCTTTTTCTATAGCTTTTTCTTCTCTTGTGGCAAGAGAACACCAATGGAAGAAGCAAAGAACATGAAGCATCTGGATGCTCTGATTTACACCTATAAAAAGGTGACGTTTTTTTTCCCCCTTTATTTTAAGGAGAAAATTTTTTCCTTAAATTTTGAGGAAGACTTTGAGTTTAAGAATTATGAGTTCAACCCAAATATTAACAGCACCTTGGTTAAGACAATCAAGAATGATTCCATGATAAAGAAGAACGTTATTTTTATTTTTATATTATTTTTTCTTTTTGGCTTATTGTCATTCTAAGAATGTCTCACCCAAGTTTTCTATCAATATAGTATCAGGCTCCCACGGTTGGGACTAGACAAAACCATTTGATAAGGTGATTGCCTTGATCAAGTTGAAGTGCTCTCTCGACTGGTTCAAATTCTTGTTTGAGATAGCATAGAATCCCCTCTTACAAGTGTTTAATTTACTTCAAGACAAGGAGTTGTAAGTTGTTTGACATCTACATCCTTTGATGAGAAGAATTCTAAATATGCATTTCTGGTAGGTTGTTAAGAGATTAGAAGGGCTAATTATAAGTTGACAATGATTACAATCTAAAAAACTTTTTGTTAAACATAAATATTGCTGAATGAGTGCTTCAAAGAAACTACAAATGGAATGACAATGATGAAATTTAACTTCATCACCAAACCTAACTTCATTAGGTGACAATTGACTTGCAAAGTTTACCAAATCAAGATCAACATTTAGCCGCCCAGGCAACAAAAAGAATTTTCAAGCCTTCCATCTGAGAGAAACTAATTGTGTCGATTACTTTTAAGGTTATAGCACCATTGGCAGACATTTAGTAGAGGGAATAATGGTAATACCTCAGGAGGATGGCCAGGTTAAAATGGTTGAGAAGGCCATTAAGAAGGCAAAGTTGAGATCTTTGAGAAGGTCACTAAGGCTGATAGCCAAAACCTTGAGGTCTAGTGCCAAGAAGACAAGAACTTGGAGAAATAAGGATGAACCAGAAGACGAAAGGAAAACAACATCAAGGACAACAAATTTAAAAGAGGCAGCGGACTAGGATATACCTCTTGTCCAATACCTTAGGCGTGCAATCATCCCCCAACCATGCCCTCTAATGTGTCATTCACACAATGGATATGGAATTCAATCTCTTCTCTACAAAGAAGAGCAACAAATTCCAAATTATGGAGAAGAAGCAAGGAGAAGATGAAGCTGCATACTCCTGAAGGTAAAACGCTAGCCAAGGCCATTCATGATTTAGTTAGAAGGGCATAAGGGTGAAATAGATGTGGAGATGGGCCCTTTTGACTTTATTCTATCTTTTCCATGACCTGCCTTAAGGAAGAAGATGATTGAAGATAAAATTGATAAGTTAGCTAATGAAACAGCTGATGCAACTACAAAGACATCAAAGGTGGAGAACAACGCTAAGGGAGTCGCCTCTGCAAAAAACATAGTTGTTGCATTGAAGAACCCTCAAGAGTTGTTGAGGCGGTCCTCACCGATGAAGCAGCAAAAATTGCAGCCCTTGTAAAATTGGTTGATGCTAATGGAGACATACCATATGCATCTCTTAGAGGTAACACTTTCAAAGACCCTCCAAATTGAAGAGATGACAGTAGGGATAATGGTTAAGGTGCTAAAGAAGTGGCCCAAGAGGTCAAGGCAATTCCACATGGAAAATTAAATAATACCCCCTTAAAGTAAAAGAAAATCTGATATGAATTTCGGCTCCTACAGTTATACAATTTATTGATCAAGAGGACCAAGCCTTAAGGGAGCTGTTGAAGATTATAATTCAATGTTGCCATCACAAAGTTTCCCAATGCCAAGAAGATGATTTTTTGGGAGAAGAAATGATGGTGATGAACTAACCAAACATCTTTTGAGCAATAAGGAATAATAGCTTTGAATTTTAAAGATTTGTTTACTTCCTTTCTTTGATATATCCTTGGTGATACGTCCTTGCTTAACAGAATGTAGAATGAGTATTTTCATTAGTAGAATTAAGAAATTCAAGAATGCATCAAAGCAACATAACCAGGTAATTGACAATAACAAAGCAGAAATATCATATTTGAGATCTTACCTTAACATCAGAGTTAAAGAAATTGGTCATCTAAAGAAAAATGGTCAAAAGCTAAATACTTCAAAGTCATTCCTCGAAGGAGGAAAAAGGGAAAGTCCTTACTGAAAGGAGAAAAGTCTCGCATTGAAGCTATAATCATAAAGCATACGAGAATCTTGTGGCAAAGGTATAACATTCAATGTTATGTAATCTACTTATTATAACTTGATTCAAGTTGTCCTCATTGTCAAGCATGTAAGAGAAGGAATTGTTATCATTGCCAAGGTCTTGAAAATATGTGAAGAATTTAAGAGATCCTTTCTTTTTGAATGATGACATACCATGTGATCAAAAGAAGTAATGTTGATAATGGAAGCCTTGACAAAGTAGAAAGAACTATTAAGGAGAAACTACACAACTGTCACACGATGAAAGCTTTAAGGTGAAAGAAGATCTGATTCTTAACAATAACTAAGAGAAATTGAAGAAAAAGAAAGAAAATTTGTATCATTTGAATTAGATATTGACTATAATATCTATGTTTGTAAGTATCATCATTCATAAATGTTCAATTTATTTCCTATACAAGGGTGTGATTAATAGCTTATGTTGATTGTTGTCTAAGTTGAATAATGACCTGCATACTTGTATAAGATATTTCTTTTGCATGAGTTTCTACAAGGCATGCATCATCTTAGAAGATTATGCTTGTTAGCATGCCATGATCACTGAGTCATCTATAGTCCCCTAGTGACAAAGTAGGTTACTCGAGGTAGGAGGTTTTAAGGAAGTACAAGTTCGTGCCTCCTAAACAGCACATTGAATGATTACAATATAAGGGGAAGCATTTTTGAAACACTATTATGTGTGTTACATGTAACCTTAGAAGGATTGGTGCAGCAATCACTCTTTTAGATGTGGCGAGTTAAGTTTTAAAAGAGCATTTGGACTAATGCAAAGGCAAATCAGTAAACTTCCATGTAGTATGAATTACATATGAAATTATATAGATAACTCCACCTCTTAAAATGTTATCTCGAAGACACAATTTCCTAAGACAAATGAGATTACTATGATTATCTCAAGTCTTGAGCAAAATAAACTCCACTACACAGGTTGCCTCATGTGTTAGTTGACTTATAGTTAAGATAACTTGACATTAGAGCATGGGGTCAGTTGACATTTGAAATTGTCAATAGAAATTCATATCTTGAGTAATTGTTGATCTGCTCAAATGGGCCAATTGCAAGGGCATGTGACATATGAAATGCATTCTTGGCACATCCACAATTGATGTTATTATTGGCCTTCTCGAAAAAGGATATTTGTAGGAGTCTATGGTAGATTAAGTTTCCTAGAAAACCACATACCTTGAATTATCATGGCCACTTGCATGGGTGTCAAATGGAAGTCTCAAGTGCCAATGCATGGCTAAGCTTTAAACACTATGAAGTCAATGGAAAACTTCACACCTCAAGCAAGTGACTCAACTCAATTGGAGTTTGTTGTAGAACTAAGAAAATCTCAAGTAGTTGTCCCCACTTGAAAGGATGTGGCCAATAAGCCAGATTGAGATTGGAGGTTCTGTGTGAAAATCAAGATGTATGATTCATAAAATTAAGCTATTTAAAAGGTTATATATTGTTTATCATGAAGTTAATTATAAAAAGATTAACTTCCAAAATAGAAATTTTCTTCCTAAATTGTGACGAAACTCACAAAATTGAGTTATTTTAAAGATTATATAGTCTTAATCACAAGAGAAGTTTACGATAATTAGATGCCTAATTGAATGTTTTTGTTCCAAATCATTGTCTACAATAAATATGGCTCCTTACCCACATCCTTTCAAATGGAGGATCATTACTCAAGAAGAGAGATCTTCTTAACAACCACATAGGTCAAATTGGTTCCACAAAAAGCCTCTTGTGAGTGGAGAAGATCACTTGAAAACTAAAACCTTCCATTGAGTTCATAATAGCTAAAGCATAATCATACATTGGCAATAAATCGTGTGAGCAATAGCAACTCAAAATATGAAACATTTAAAGAAACTTCATATGACAAATTGCTAAGATCATTCCCAATATCTCGAAATTTACATAAACCCTTTCCCCAATCATGTTCAAGTAATTACATTAGAAACCTCGACATATCAAAATGGCTCATTAACCCTAACAATTCAAATGCGATTCAAACTGTGGGATTTTCTCAACAATTACATATTTACAAGTATCAAAACTAACACTCATTTAAGTGGGAACAATCACTTGAGACATAAACCTTTATTAAGTTCTTATGTCTACAGCCCCATCATACACTAGCATTCAAATCTCAAATTATTTGGCACCCATTTAAGTGGTTTGAAGTAACTCGAGCTGTGAAACATTGGGTTGAACACCATATGTCAAACACTAAGGTTATTCTCCATAACTCTAGATTACCTTTATCCTTTCTTAGCCATATCATTAGAATAATATCAAAAGTAAAACAAGCATAAACCACAACACCGCATGTTGTACTTAACTTATAAGATCATATATAACTAATGCAAAAAGATAAATACTTCAAGTGGAGTCACAATGATGTCCATCTATAAAAGAAAAATCTTTAGTCAACCTTCTTAGAGTAGTTACACATGTTATTATTCCATTACACAACTTTAATTATTGAATGCTCTTTTATCTTTGTAAAACCTTCTAAATACATTCTCAAGTCTTATTGCTCAATTGCATTGTAGACCATATTGTGCACACGTATGTTAGTAAGTTATGGAAATATATGATATGTTCATATCACAAACAGAGTTTTGTGCGACATTGAAAGCATAGTAATTGACAAATAAGGAATACAATATTATTGTATAGACTAAAGACAATGGTTGACAAGACATCAATAGAAACAAATGGACAAGTGGGTATCCACAAACATGATCTTATTTGATCATATGTTAGAACTGGAACAGTTAACACTAACCAAAAACACAACCATTTTTTGAAATGCCAAAACATGACTTTTAACATCACCAAGTTAGACAACAACCAAAGAATTAATTAAGACGCTAAGAAACATGAACAAGATGGACTTAGCATCAAATAAGATGCATTTAATGAGACGATTATTCAATCTAAAGATCAGAATTGGATCTTTTAGCACTGGTTACATTAATCAGTTTAATGTGACAACCACCCATTTAAGCTTTGTTAGGAGATTTTGAAAATGAATGCATTGATCATGTTGCCTTCCACGTTGGATGGTTGGATAGTTGCAATGCAAATATCACTATCATAAATAATGCATCCAGTCATCAAAAGTTAATGCTACAAGTATACAAAGTAAGAAATTGGATGAGACATCGAGGCTGCATTGAGCGCTAACAAAGAGAACATAGAATACAATAAGAGTGTATTAATAAGTGCAAATCAAAGTCAAAATGTCATAGTAAGTCATGTAAAAGTTCAACCAATTCTGTAATAAAAAAGAAGCGAGATTACAAAGCTTTGAAGAAGAGAAGAGGTCAAACCCAAGAGATGATTATGTCAATAAATGTTATGGCCAAAAGCATAGAAATTGCTTTGGTGCTTAGCATTGATAACCTAATTGAGTTATGGATTTTGACTAAGGAGCATCCCTAGCCCCTTGCGGTAAGGCTTAGTAGCAAGCAATCACACAAAAACATTCTTGGTTGATGACGAACCTCAAGGAATCATGGGAAGGTATACATGCAATTTACAAAGACAAACTATACACAATGGAAGCTACATGACATGCAATACATCCAAGGTTTGAAGAGAAACCTTATTTCAATTGGTCATATAGACAGCATGGAATATTATACAATATTTGGAGACAAATTGTGGAAGATTGTCGAGAATGAAATGGTACTAAAGACGCAAAAGTCAAAACTTTGTATATAAAAAAAAAATAAGAATATATTAGCCACTTCTTTGTCAAGTTCCAAGGAAGATCCTCGTCTCAAATACTTTGGAAGTTTATCATGTGCATACATTAACAGAGAATATAGAGAAGATTGACACGAAAGCCAATAGGTGCTATTTCAAATATCACATTGATAATTTAGGCTACTGCTTCCAAGCTGCAAAACAATGTAAGATTATCAAGACAAATGACGAAAGGCTATGACATCATGTATGCCGACCATATGGAGTTCAAGCACTGCTCCAAAGTTGATACAATAGCATTTGACTTCTCTTCATTATACACCCTTGACAGTAGTTAAATAAACAAGTTGTTTCTTGGAAGCACAAGTTTAAATTCTATGGAGTAGAGGCAAGCAATAGAAGATGAAATTGCATCATCACAAAAAATAGAACATGGGACTATAAAATATGTGGGTTATAAGATGAAATAAAAAGCTATTGAAAGTAAGCAACATAAAGAAAGATTTGTAGTTGAGAGGTCATAGTAGGGGGATGGTTTTGAGTATGATGAAATTTTTCTCTTCAGTGTTTAAGCTCATGGCCATATCAGTGATATTGAATATTGTTATGACAGAGGATATGCATAGCATTTCACAATGATTACTTCGAAGAATAAATTTTTCAGGGTACAACTTGAAGTTTCCAAATAGAAAAAGAGAATGGTCTGCAAGCTAAGAAGAGTCTATATGGGCCAAAACAAGCTCCTAAGTAGTGGTATATTTGGTTTGACATGGGCATGCATAGTCATAATTACACAAAGAGTGATATGAGTCATTGCTGTTACCACAAAAACTTCAATAATTGTTCGATGGTATGTTGATTACAGAATCAGACATGCAGAATATCATGATTTAAACAAATAGCTACCAAAGGAATTTGAAAAAAATTCTCATATTACACATTTGAAACAACTTCTTGACTGTCACAATAAAAGTACATCCTGAAAGACCATGACAAATTTGAATTTCCAAATCCATGATTTCAGGATTCTGCTGTGGGGAGCCATTTCAAAATTGGTAATGATCATCCATCTAGCACACAAGAAAAGTTTTAGTTCATGATAAACATTTTGCATGCAACAAACACTAGAAGCCTAATGTATGTCAAGTTTTACAAGGTCATACTATGCAGTAGAGATTGCTAACTAGTTCATGGTTAATCCATGAAAAAAGGGGTGGGAAACAGTGATGTTGCTTCTTCATTATCTAAGAGGAACAACAAATATTGATAGTATGCTCCATTAGGAACTCTATAATTTTATGGGCATAAATTGATGTTGACTTTAGAGGAGATGTAAATAGTTATAAAAGGTATATGGATAAGTATTTACTATTAGCAATATGACAACACGCTAGATGACATGACCTCAAAAGTTTGTGACACCATCAATCACAATTGTTCATGTAAACGTTTTAGATGTTAACAAAAAATTGAAACATCTCAAAAATTTCAATTCTCATATTTTTTGTGGGATTTTTGTCTTCTCTAATGATTCTTAAATTGAATGTACTCGATCCTTGAATGAAATATGAGATTCCTCATAAGATGGACATTACTTTGGTTGTCATTGATTAAGGTCTAGTAATGTTGCTCGACTTTTTTTAGAAATAGAACTGAACCGAATAAAAAAAAAATTGGGTCAGCTCTAGTCAAGTTTTGTTCTAAAATATGTAAAAGAACTGTATATAGGTTAGATCATTTTCCAATTCTAACAACCCAATACCCATAATCAACTAGATCCAACATGATATAAATAAGGCATATAATCTTTTTTAAAAATAAAAACAAAACCATAAAACATGGTCTAATAAGGGCTATTTGGCGACAACTTGTCACTCCATGGCATTATAACCTTCGATCGTAACAAGAGCCCTCAACATAATGGATTGTTGTTAATAATAACATACTAATACATACTGCAACAAATAAACCAAAGTAACTTAAACTTTCAAAAACCAATGGATTACTTCTCTTCAATCGTGACATGAAATCAAAACTTTAAAAAAATCATAAGACTTATCACAAAATAAAACTACACATAAATATAAAAGTATAACGACCATTAAAATCTATGACTTGGCCAATCTCTTTTTTTTCATTTTTATTCTATTAGACTCAAACTAGAATTGAACCCAACCCAATTTTTTCTTGTTAGCCTTAAGACAAGTCTTTTAACGTTTGAATTATAATGGTCTAACATATACAAAAACTATGACATCCTGATCTCACTATGTCAAGATATCGTCCCCTCAAATTCATATATTTTAAATGAATTGTCCTCAAAAGGCTTCTCATATAAACATTAAAATCACCCCCTCAATATCCAATATAAGACAATTTATCCCTATACCTATCTATCTAAAAACCTAATAAAAACTACTCCTTGTCCACTAATTCCCATCTTGAAACATCACCCACCATTTGCTTCATCTTTAATTCTAGATATTATAGGCTCACCAATTTCTACTTGATTCATCCTTGAATCACATCAGACTAGTAAAAATTCAACACTAATACCAAATATAACATCCTAGTTTACTATGTCGAGGTATTGTCCCCTTGACTTATCCTATCCCAATACTACCCTTGCTCAAACACTCTTAACTTTGGAGTTCTAATGAGATTCAATACTTTAATGCTAGTGTGGTCAAAGTGAGAGATACAACAATGAATTATTTCACAATAGTTATTAAGGGAATGATTATGATATTTATATGAGATATTATGATCTTACAATACTGAGTTGTCTTTTGAGGGCAAAATTAACTTGGATCGAGATAAGATGACCCAAGAAAATAATAAATTAACATAGTAATCAAGATATCACATTTGGAGTAGAGCCGATTTTCTAATAATCCGATGTGGTTCAAGAAAGAACCAAATAGGCCTATGATACTTAAGACAAAAAAGAGCGGAGAGTAAATATCAAGTGATAACCCAAAATAAAAATCACTAGACAAATAGAGACTCATCCTAAGCTTCTAAGTTGAGAGATACCTGGATGAGTTATCCTACATTAGCTATTAAGAAAGTGATTTTAATATTTATATGAAAAATCATGATTTTAAGATGTTGAGATATTTTCTAAAGACAAAACTCACTAAGGGTACATGAACCTAAAGGGATAATACTTCGACAGAGCGAGACCAAGATATCACACATCGTATCAAAACTAACCTTTCACTAGTCTTATGTGGTTTGTAAACGAATCAATTGGAAGCTAGTAAGGTCGTGACACCCAAGATTGAAGAAGGCGGAGAGTAAAAATCGAGAGATATCTCAAGAAGTGAATCATTGGACAATGAACGGTTTTGAAAAGCGTTTAAGTCGAGCATAAGGATAGATTATCTCATAATTGTTACTAAGAGAGTAATTCAAGTGTTTATATAAGATATTATAGTTTTAAGATGTTGAGACATCTTCTGATAGTAAAATCTACTTAGATTATGATGAGGTCACACAATAAAACAATAACTCAATGTAATGAAACCATAATGTCAACAAAACCAACTAAGTCAAGTCAATCCACATTGAGTTAAGAACCAACTTGACTTGCATTATTATGTTTCATCACATTAGGACATTTGATTGATAGGGGTAGATTATAACCAAAGAAAATCCTTAAGCTAGGGAAATCAACTAATATGACAACCAAGTTGATCATCAACAGATAAAGATTTTATTATACTTTAATAGACCTATGAGCATAATAAAGAATAGATGTGTTGCACTTAAGATAAGGAAGCTGAAGGGAAGAGAAAATCATAGTAAAGCATAGCAATTTAGAAGTTATTAGCTTCCAAGTGAGAAATTAATAAGATATGAAACTCAATTATGGATGAAAAGGCTCACAAGAACTTAACAAATTCCATTTGTCAATTTATGTCATAAGATGTGTTATGCAAGCATATGTTGCAAGAATACAAGGCATATCCATATTACAAAGTTTGTGTTTGACATTATGGGCATGAAAACTAAAGCATAAGGCTTACAACTTATGGTATGAGCTACAAGTAAAACCCATGATATGGTGCAATTTTTGTACTACTTGACTACAATGGTTAACAAGGAATCAAGAAATGAAGGTAAATAAGTGAGGATAGCACAAACATGATTTGGGTGATGATTGTGGCTAATCAATTGGATATACTCCACAAAAAGATAAGCAATAATACCATGCATGTCAATGAATGGAAGAATTAACTAAATTAAATGAGAAAAAAAAAGTTAAAGTGTGTAGATGAAATTCCATAGCATTGTTTTTCCTCCTTAAAAGCCATCAAAGATGTTGTCACCATTTTATGACAAGAAAAGTGATGAGAAAAGCTTTGAAATCTCTTCCAAATTTTAAGTGAAGATATTCTGGGAGTACAATTGTGATATTTCTTTGGATTTGAGGTTTTCCATAGATCTTTTGTGTCCATAGTTCTTTGTGATATCTTCCTCCAAGGTTTACTCACCAAGTTCCCTTCTTCGTTGTCTGTAGTTGATGTTATTGCAAGACAAGTGGTTTCTTGTAGGTAACTAAGTGTGAGAAAGTTTCTACACAATTATTTCGAGAAACACATCTATATCGAAGTAAGTTGACAACACTAATAATAAATCCATCAAAGATAAATGTTCATAGACAAAAGCTTGATAATCAACTTTGATAAATTACCATTGGGTTTGTTTTAAGTAATAATCAAGAGCAAGAGGGTTTCTTTGCACTTAATTTAACCAAATATTGGATGATTTCTTTTGTTTCTATCTTGAAGAATTTGTCTATAACCCAAGTGGATTAACAGCCATAATAAAGAATCCATTAATAATAAAAGTTCAAAAATAAAAACTTCATAATGAGATTTGATAAATTATTATTAGCTTTAAACTTTCTGTAGTGTAATTTTTTATGCCAAATGGTATTTAAGAAATTACGCAAAAGCATTGTGAAGAACACCTTCATATATGGAACTTTTTAACCCACAATTTCAACCCTCTATGTACTAGTTTAGGCATAAACACCTATGCAAAAAAATTTAATAATTAATATAAACTAATGATATTCATCATTATAACAGAAGAAATTAAAAGAAATAAAGAGCATTTCTCAGAGCAAAATTTAAAATTCTAATTAATTGATGGAAAAAGACCCACTCCATACAAATAAAACAAAATTTTAAGTTCTAAACTAGAAAGTTACCAGTCATCATTGGATCCAGGAGGTGTAGAATACAATGCACCAGCTTGTCTCCAGCTCTCCAGCAACTTTGTATTTCTTGGCACATCAGCAAGTCGACCTCTTACCCGGCTGCAATGCAGAATAATAAGCGGCAACTTTTTTGATCGACTCACTCGGCGTATTCCATTAGCAATAGAATTGAGCTGCACATATAAAAGTAGACATAATTAGAGTAAGGCATAAAAAAGCATTAAACATTGAAAGTGCATTAGGAACCAGGTCCTGTTTGATAATGCAATTTTTGGAAAGCAGCTGACATTTACATAAACAATGACATGAAGCATTTTTCAGGATGTTACTCCTTTTTTCGACAACATTTTGGAAAGCAAGGGCTAATGAAAAGCACAGAAATTGAGGGACTGGAAAAGCAACTTTACAAAACATTGTTTATGTCGCTAAAATGATTCTGAGTTCAAGAACAGGAAATCAGCATAGTAATTCATGTCAAAATCACTACCTGAAAAAAACTGAATTCTTGCTGTTTATTAAGGCCAACATTTGCACCATCTATGACTGCATCAAATGGCCCATGCTGATCAAGCCATTCCTGAAAATTACTATTTAGTGCAAAAATTAGGCATCCCAACTTCAAAACTCAAACAAATCAAAATAGCTGTTGAAATAATGACAGAATAAAAAGGTAAGAAAGCTTTACATCTAAAAAGTTTAATAATTTCAGCTTTAAGATAACAATGACACAATTACGATTAACATATTTTGGGTTAACAGAACATAAACATGAATGTTAGATTGAACAAAAGCAAGCCCTTGCTTGTGTCAAATTGCAGTAATAAAAAAGAACTAGTTCCACAAAGCAGGTTCAATTACACAAATTATCTAATACCACTGCACTTTACCATTAGTAAACCTTTCTTAAAATTCAAGTACTTTATGTTCTTTTTCATAGGACTGTAACTCTTTCCTTTGAACCTTCTCTTTCCCTAACAGAAGAAAATTTTGATAATCTACCTCTCCTAATTGATTCATCACGTGTTCTAAATTTGATATATTCAAATCATCTAAGTTGAAAATCATTAAACTTAATCAATATAGCACAAGCCCTCACATAAATCTCATTATTTCTAATCGTTATCTATTTGGGAGTTATCACTCATCCATTTCATAATACTAATGCTATCAACATGTTTGTACTTTATATAAGACAACGAATTCAAAAAACACTTGGGAAGATTGATAGAGAAAGAATAAGCAAACATCAGCAGAGAAAGTAGAAAGAAGGTAGGACCTAGATTGCAATCTAGGGTGAGGGGAGGCTAGTCTACACCTCCTCCTTGTCTACTAGTGTGCTCATGCACCAAAATCATCTTTGAACAAGTCAAAAGTCTCAAAATACAAATTTTGCATTGTCATTCCACTAAAGCATTTAAATAGTTATAATACAAAACATAATTAATAAAATGACAAAGATATTCCTACCAAAGAAAATGATGCTAAAATTAAAGAAATTTACAAAAAATAATAAAAATGACATATGAGCTGTATATATAACCTATCACAACCCAAATAAAATAACAAATATTATAAAACTACAATAAACCATAAAGAGTATGTCATTAGCGCTGTAAAAGTCTGTCTATATCAACTCACCCCCATGACCAAGTACTTTGTTCTGCAAAGTTGAAATAGAAATAGTTTGTAATAGTCCTAGTGGCAATATTTGCATATCCTCTAGTGTTAGTGACATGTCCTTTAAAGATGACTAATCTTTCTAATGGACTGGAAACTTGTAAGGTAAATCAAAACTAACAATACATTCATTAGTTGGAATACAATTAATCTTAAGAAACTTTAGTCCAAAAGATAATAAAAACCGATTATCATTTGAACTACTTGTAGAAGAGTTGGCTTACAAATTTCTCATCATACAAAAATCTCTTATATGATAGTAAGCTTCAATATTAAAAATATTGCTAATAAATGTCTTATAACAATTTTAGAACATAAGCATTAACATTCAATTTTCTAATAATTTGTTAATGACCACAAGCTCTCTTATATAATTTTTTTATACTTAAAAGCAAAAAAATCTTTCTAGACGAATTCACACTAATACACAATCTTCTACATTAAATTTTCTTAAAGATCTACTCTAATTTATTACATTAGCAAATTTTAAATTGCTTATTTCAATCTATTAATATTTTTATGAAAATCTTTTGCAAATACAAGTGCAAAATCAAAAATAAATAAGAAGGAATATCTAATGTCTATGGGTCTTTTTGGAGTTTAGCCATACACCATTTGAAAGGGTGATAATTTTGTTATTTTGAAAATAGTGTCATTGTATATCAACTCAATCATGGGTAAGTGTAAGTCTTAATCCTTTGTATTTTTTCTAGTCAAGTACCTTGGCAAATTCCATAGTGTTTGTTAACTAATCAATCTACTCATCAATTAAATGGTAAAATGTTCAAAAAAACTTCAATTTAGTGCTAAATAATTTTCATAATGTTCTAAAAATAGGATGTTAACCTAATGTTCCTATCTAAGATTATAATGCAGAGGTAACCCATGCAACTTGACTATTTTATAAAGAATAACTTAATTATATGAGAAGCATCATTAGTTTTCTAGTATTGCATAAAATAAGCCCTTCTTAAAATTTATCCACAACCACAAAATTACAATAAACACATCTAACAGTACGTGGAAGTCTTAAAACAAAGTCTATAAATAAGTCCTCCCACGGTTTACTTAAGACCATAAAGATATATATTTTCCTATTTTTTGCTTAGTTATCTTTGTTAGCCTAGAAGTCTGACATTGAGAAAGAAGATGATCCACGTTTCTTTTTACTGAGGGTCAAAGATATTAGTCTTGTCTTTACGCATGGTTTTATTCAAGTTTACAAATAACTTTTTTTTTCTCAATAAGTCAAATACAACTTTAAGATGCTCCAAGTGTCTATTCTATTCAAAATTAAAGATTAAAATATTATACAAATCTTATGAATGGCTTTAAAATTTTATTCATTAATCTTATAAATATATTGGACATATTTGAAACCGAAAAGGCATGACAAGCCACTACTATAATCCATCTAGACTCTTAAATACAATTTTTTGTTCATCTCATGATTTAATACTAATCTAATGATAGCCACTCTTAAAGTTTATTTTTGAAAAATAACTTACATCAAATATTAAGTGAAGCATACCATCAAGTTTAGGTATGAGAAACCTATATTTAATAGTTATCTTATTAATGGTCTACTATTAACAAATATTCTCCAACTTTCATCTTTCTTAGGCATTAACAAGACCGGCAAAATGAACTGAGACTTTCTAGCAAAAATCTTTTTCTAAATAGTTCATTCACTTTCCTTTTTAATTCTACATGCTCGATGAAATTCATCCTATAATGTGAAATGTTTAGGAGCTAAGAACCCAATATGAAATCAATAACAAGCTTAATATCTCTCATAAACGGTAACTCATCCAAAAGCTCCTCAAGGGTAATATCAATGAATTATTCAAACAACCTAGTAGCTTCAGTGGGAATGTGTACTCTAAATGAAACATGTCAAACTTCCTTCAAATGAAGGATATATTATGAGTCACTATTAAAAAATTGCTTTCTAAGGACATAAAAGCCCACCTTCCTACCTTTACTTGAAAATCTTGTTTTAAGTCATTCACTAAATTTAAAGAAGCAATCATAGACTTTTTTATAGTAAGAAAAGTAATGAGTTGTGACTTATGTGAAATGACATGCTTTATTTTTATGAAGATTTAGAAGGAGATACTTTTTCAAATGGTTCTAAGGGATGTAATCTAATATCTTGGTTATTGAATTTGGACACAAATGTTTTTTCTTCCATTGTTTATCCTATCCAAATCATATAACCATAGCCTTCCAAATAAGTTATAGGCAATGTCTATAAAAAGAACATCGCACTAGATTTTGTCATAAGATCCCATCTTTCGAGGAACAAGACATATAGAGGTGACTAAAGGGAAGTGTGTTTTACACAGCTCATATGAAATAGCTAAGGATAGGGCTCATGCCTAAGGTTCATCATCTTGAGTGCATTTGTAGATCTTACATTAAAAGCACTCCTACTTATATGACCTTTTATCAATGCATGTCACAAAGATAATTAAAATATTTTTTTTCTTCTCCAATCTCTTGGTTGTTCCCAAGACATAAATAAGCATCTCTTAATGCTTATGTGCTCATCATCATCCTCTTCATGTCCTTCCTCATCAATGAGTAAGCTATCCTTATCCTTAACATTTTCATAATCAAACTCAGGTTGATCCTCCCCATCAATACTTAAAACAATCATACAGTGAATCCTTTTATGTCTTAACAGCTTACACCTATATCAATATTGAATTAGTTATTTTCGATAATCAATAATAATACCCTTAACAATAATCTTTCCTAATCATGATAGCGACCTAGGCTTAACAATAATCTTTGGTGTCTTAGTGGTTGATTCTAGTACTTTAAATTTGGTGTTTAGAGGCATAAGCTTATGTGTCAAATTACGTGCATCCTCAAGTGATTAAAGATTGTGTAAATCTATCTCTTTCCTAATCTCCATTCTTAGACCTATGATGAATCTATTAGCCAATTTTCATTCACCATCAACATAGTCTATCTTAGCCATCAAGTATTCAAATGTATTGATGTACTCCACAATAGTAAGGCTCTGTTCTCTTAAGGTGTGGAACTATCCATGCAATCTTCTATTGTGATATTTAGAATAATATTTGAAAATTCATCTTTGTTTTATTTTTAAGTCATGTGAAAGTTCTATCATCTAGTCTTCATTCCTTAGCCAAAGTATTAGTCCAAAATATTTTGGTATAACCTATTAGGTTTATTTTAATATGATCTATTAGTTTCACTTTTATAAAATCAATCCTCTATTAATCATCAAATCCATATCATTCAAAGAAATCCTCCATCTAAGTAAAACAATCTAAGAATTTGTTAGGGTTATAAACACCATCATAGATGGGTGTCTCAAAATTAACATTATAGTGGATGATCATTTTCGTAAGATTTAATAGATGGATCTGGTATTGTGTCCTATTCTTAATATATTTAGCTAAGTGATTTAAAGTAGTTTCCATTTTTGTCATCCAATCATCCATTTTTGTTATTCTTTCATCTAACTTATTTAGCCTTTTATTAAATGTTCCCTTGTGTCAATTTAATTTTGCTTTGGTGGCATTTTATTTGCAATAATATGATCAAAGAAGAGATAAAAGCTTGCTAAAATAAATTTTATAAGTTTATTTCAAATAACATGTTTAAATGCAATAATTGAATGCAATATTAAAGCTTCAAACAAAAATAAGATGCAATGAACTTTTTTATTTAATTTAGTAATAGATTTGATGCAAACAACAAAATCAATTTAAATAATAAGAGCAACTAGTTCTTATAAAAAAAATAATTTAAGACCATACATATCAAATTGCATTCTACGCTGACTCTAGAATTAGCTAAAGAAAACTAATTTAGTTGCTATGCCTCAATTCAATCTTAGTTCAATGTAGAGGGTGGTTTTGGGACTAGATATGCTTTGGTCTGACAGGTTGGCATTGGCTTGCACAATTGGAATACACATGCTGGATTAACAGGCTATGGTGGATTGGATAAGGTTTAGTGCTTCAATTCATCGTGAGCTATGGCTAGACGTCTCCTTTGTCCAATCAATGGATTAGGGTTTAGGATCAATGTGGGCAACACTATTAAAACCATGAGGAGAGCTAGAGTTTCATGCAATTAGTTCAAGCACAATTGGCGATGATGTAGGCGACGATAGAGGAACCATAAAGAGGGCTAGTGTTTCATGAAATTTGTTTGAGCACAGCTGGAGTCGATGCAGGTGGAAGTTGCATGAGTCAATAGAACAGGTGTGTGCATGAGGGCAGCTTGGCTTAGAGCGAAGCAACTATAAACTGGCACAACAATGCTAAAACTTGGTGCAATGGAAATCCTGTGGTGGCGACCATAGGCATAGAACCCGAGGCAAGTTTTTTCCAACAAACTTAATGGTGATTAGAATAATGGTGGGGCGCAGGGCGGTGGTCAACAGCAAATCATCATGGTGGTTGGAATATCAAACAAGAGTCTCAAATACCAAATCAATACAAAGAACTGGGGAAAGTAATGGGAAATAGTGAATAATGTCAATGGAGAAAATAAAAAGAGCGTAGGACTCAAATCTCATTCCAAGGTGAGGCCAAACTAACATCCATCTTGTTAGACAACACATGCACCAAAATTCTTTACAAAGAATTCAAAAATCTCAAAATATAAGTCCTGCATTCTCATTCCACTAAAGCAATTAAACAATCGCAATTTAAAATTCTAATTAACAAAACATTTTTATCTAAGAAAATGATGCTTAAATTAAAAAAAATATACAAAAAATAATAAAAATGATATACGGGTTTTATATATGACTCTTTACAACTCAAATAAAATCAAGATTGTCATGAAACTAAAATTAACTATAAAGAGTATCCTATTAGCACTATAAAGACATTTTTGACTTATTTTTCAACAGTTGTTGGGCTTTTGTCTAAGCTCTAATTCATGACTTATGATTGTTTTGATTTCTCTATACCATTAACTCTATGGTCTCCTATTATGCTAGTCTCAATCTTATGAAACTTATATTTAGGTCTCGTATGGATTGTGGTTATGTTAATTTGTTATTAAGCTAATACTAACCCCATCCAAGTTAAGGATAAATACATATTTTTTTATTTTGTAGCTAACCCAAAGTTAGTATGCTTTAATCTAGTTTAGTATTTGATGAATAATTTGGTTAACTCAACATGAGTATATTGCTATTTTTTCCTTGCCAATGACAATTGAGACAACAAAAATTGACCAACTAGAGAACTAATACCACCAAATGGGTGAGCCTCAAGGCAATAACAAGAGACTAAACACAAATCCAAGAGCAAAAAGGTTGAACAACCACCAAGAGATTTTGTTTTCCATGACAAAGGGATAAGTGAGGGCTTAATTGAGTTAATGGAGTTAAGAGAGGCTAACAAGGCCAACTTACCTAACTTGTCTATGCATTTTTATTGTTTGGCTAACTCAACTAATGTTAACCAATGCTACAAAATAGGCCTTAATTTTGAGTGAAATATTTCAATTATATTAGAAATTTCCCTTAATTTCATCTCTCCTTAGGTCTTACTAGTAACATCTTTGTTAATTTCTTTACCAATATAGAGTATATATAATATTCCAAAATAAAAATTTTATGACCAAGATCGAATTGGATCTTCCAATGGATGAGGGTTGCAAGTCTTACCTTGCATCACTCAAATAAGAAAGAAGTGAAATAAAATCCCTATATGCTCTTAATCTACACTTCTAGCCTCACTCTCTCCCTCTCACCCTTTATTCTCCTTAATCATTGCCACTAAGTCATTGTCAGTGGCCATGCAATGATACATCAATCACCATTCTTCGTCATCCTATCCCCTTCTCTTATTCTCATCTTCCTTCTTATGAAGATATTGTCATCCCCTTCTCTTTTGCTTCTACATCAAAATCCAAGATTTTCACAATCAATGTCACCAATTAAGCTATCATCATCATCCATGTTAGTTTTTGCAATGCAATTTCTACAAAAGAAATCACTTATTGCGATCCTTTTCTTCTTTTCCATCATTTTTATTCATCAAAATAACAAAAAAATTATATTTTTCTTTTATTTTTCTTCTATTTTTTTAATCTCTGTTAATCTTAAAATGGTGTTTATTTAAATAACTATATTACTTTGTTTTTATATTTTCAATGTATAAAGCTTTAAATTTAATCTCATTTAAGAATACCTAAACAAAGATTGATGCATTTTATCATGTAGTAAACAAGTTATTGCTCTAGTTCAAATAAAAATGATTGTTAATTTCATTAGTTCAATGTGTAGGCAAAAATATTTATAATGATTATGTATTGACATGAATGTCATATTTAAGTAGTTCAAGTCATTAGTAAATTGAGTTATTTTGTAGATCTTGGAGGAGAATGGATTCGATTTGCACACCTTGAAGTAAGTGGCAATTGAGTTGAATCCTTACACACTAGAGGATGAGCATACTAAGTATCATTAAGGCCCTTCCATATTGGCTATTGGTCATTATAAGTCAATTCAACTTAAATATACTCATCCATGCATATATTATTATCATAATTACCATGATGTCTTAGTTCTTTGCAAAAGTAGTTGTATGCCCTCTGAGTTTGTTGCATGACTATTATGATTCATATTATGACATGTTGACTATTTATAGTATTACTGAATCACAAAAGACTATTCATCTCTACAACTTCATTTTACTCATAACATTATTAATTCAAGATTGATAATGAAAATTAGTATTTCATTTTTTATAACAAATATATGGTTCATGCAAGGTTGCATTTTGGATGTGACGATCAATTACACTATTCGATAAACATGTGGCCAACGGAATTACAAGCATATAAATTAACGACTCTTTCAATTATGGTTGCCAACAACCTTACCAAGACATATTGACACAAGTGACATTATGAGTTGATAGAATGGATGATACCAAATATGGGATATAATGAGGCGTGTATAGCATGCTATTGTTTATGCTCATTTTGTTACTATATTAAACAAGAGCAAGTAGCATATGATAGCATGTTTACCATCACAATTTAGTTTTTGTGTCCTTGCTTGCAACATATTATGGATTATGTGACCACGATATACTTAAGATTGTTGCTTGTTACACTTATTTGAGCCATTTTGTTGAGTATAATCATGCCTCGTACCAAGTCATTTGTAAGTCAAAATGCATTTAACCCTCTAGTTTTCCCTCATTTGTTATTGTTACAAATATTTTATAGATTCATCCCATCTGATTGGTTAATTCAAGTCACAAAATTGGAAATAGTGGATAACTTATTAAAAATAGGTATTAGGTGTTTAACTATGCTATTTCAGTTGTTATTTATTCTTGTTCCACAGATACTTGTTTCAATGGGAAAGCATTGCTTCAAATCAATTTATGTTAGTTTCTATTTGACTTGTGCTAGAGAGTCAATAAAATATGATATGCTTCCATTGATATATCGTTTACATAATATGCATATTGCTTTATTTTCATAATACAAGATAGAACTGCTTGGTCTTGAATCCCAATCTGTGTCATATGGGTTAAGGTCAAGTTCCCTCATCATACCTAGATTGCCAAAATATACTACCTACTGAGACCAACTCCATTTTGAATTCACAAGAACCATTGGTTGAATTTAGATCCACAATAAAGTGCCACAAGCATTTTCCTGATAAATATGCCTTTTTGCTCAGTTGATTGGAGCTCCTAATATGAAAAGACATTCACCGAAAGAGGCATTTATATGCCAACCTTCACTGCCCACCCTCTTGCATTTTCTCCATAAAAAGACTACTTGAAGTTGAATGTTAATGACTCTAACAGAATGAGATCATGGGGAAAGAACGGTATATGCTACTTTAATTTTCATCTAATTTCAAAGAAGATATACGCCATTTATTATGCTCTAACAGCAGTTTAAAGTTAAAACACCAAACAGTAGCTATTACTCAAACGAACTAAAGCTAATAATAGAAGGAAAAGAAAATACAAGACAAAACAATGCCTAATCAGACAAACCTGGAACCTCGCAAAATCTGCTTTTGCCACCTTTTTACAAGCCAACTCTGCCAAAGACCTTGCGAACACCTCAGTCTCCCGTGGATCAATGTCAATACAGACCATCCTTTCCCTGCAACGTCTGCATACCCCTTGACTATCCATCTCACTCCTCGCAACACTCCATTTCCCCTTGCCTAACCACCCCTGTCCATGCCACCCTCCCCCTCCTTTAACCACCCCTTCATTGACCTTCTCCACATCCCAATCCTCGACTCCAACACCTGCAGCTGCATCTGAAGAAAACCAACCCTCGATCATCTCTGCTGTTGTCTCCGATACCTTCCTCACGGCCAACCGCAACTTGTGCAGCAGCCGATAAACATCTTCTCCCCTCCCTAGCCTCGAATTAAGACGGAAGAGAACAGCAAGTTCGGGCTCCTCCGCCGCAACCCCGGATGTTACCATGAGATCCTCCAGCTCGTGCGCCTTATCCACGTCGTCGATGTCACAGAAGCCAAAGAGAGCTGGGCTATAGGTGCGGAGACGCGGGGTAATACCAGAGGCTAGCATGGTCTTAATGAACTCGTAAGCCTGATCGGGGTCACCGCGTGTGGCGGCAACACGGACGAGTGTTGAGTAAGTGGCCTCATTGGGTTCGATACCATCGCGTGACATCTGGCGGAAGATGTCCAGAGCACGGTCGGCATCAGAAGAGGAAGCAGAGGGGTGGGAGCAGAGGTAGAGAAGCACGTTGTAGTGGTGAAGAGAGAGCGGCGTGGAAGCGTCACGGGCAGCGTCGTAAAGCCGTAGGGCTTCTGCGACATCGCCGAAATGGGAGCATCTGTCGAGGTTGCGGCGGAGGATATTCTCTGGTGATTTACGTCGGGCCTCTTTGGACAGTTTTGGAGCTTCGGTAGAACGGGGGGAGAATGTTGAAAAGGGAGAGGAAGTGTTGGTGGATTTGGTGAAGGAGAGGTGTTTGGGTTTATGCCGAAGAGAGGTGCGTTGGTGACGGCAACGCCAGGCGAATGTAATAGCAGAATAAATGGGAGCAGATAAGCGGAATAGAGAGGAATGGAAGGAAATGACTGCAAGCATTCTGCTCTCTTCCCTCTCTCGGAGATGATGAAAGATATTGCTTCAGAGTGCGGAACAGGCGCGCACAACAAAAATACAGCTATTAAAGATTACCAACTTGATATAATTAATCAATTATTAATTTTATTCAAAAAAATATTAATAAAAAAAATTAAATGGTTGGAGTCAAATAAAAGATTTTGAATAATTTATTTGAAAATAATTTATGAGTTTAAAATGAATATTTAATAATATTCTTTTAAAAAAATGAATAAACTTATAATTTTGATAAAAAAATTATTTTTTAGATATAGATTTTAAAAAGAACAGTCTTCTTAAAAATAATTAAAAAAATCTTATAATACAAGACCCAAGCTAAATTTAATAGTTTTTGTATTATTTTTACTATCCTTTCTTTAAGCATCATTGTTCCATGTTGGCTTACTAGTGAATGAAAGTTATCAAAGTTATGCATGACTCATTATTTATCTATTTCAACTCATTCTAAATTAAAGTCAAATTAAATTAATTTTTAATTTTTTATCAAATTTTTAATCATAAATAAACTTATACTTCTACCAATATTAATATATGCCTTTATAATTTTATAAATTTATTTTGTTATACTTAAAATAAGTTTCAATTCATTAATATAAAATATATTACAAGACAATTATTTTAATCACATTTCGTGTTAAATGTGATCTAATACAAGCTTAGCTCATAATATTTCAACTTAGAAGGGGTAACATACATAATTAATTAATTGAATCTTGATTTAAGCCTGATTAAAAAACATCTAATCTAATTTTTAGCAAATTTGAAACATCATGCTAACATAGTAACATTGTTTGCATGAAATCTAACAAAAAGACACGTTGCATAACTAATAGCAATTTGAAAGAGTTTCAAACAAGCAAATGTCCTAGTGTTTTGTCATAACACAATAATCCCTCCACTCCTTATCAAAGCACTTATTGGGCCTCATTCAATGGGCATCCAATCATAATGGACAATCATTTAGTATGATTTATCAATGGACCTTATATTAGAATGGTCATTATCCCTCACATGCTAGATTCTTAGATTATTGTCTAAGCCCTTGATCTTATTATTGTACTCGAAAAGATAATGCTTGGTCCTTTAATAATTCATCTAAGAGATGAGAGAAGATTGAAATGATGAGTTTATGACATTAATATTTTAATATATGTAGAGATATTTGAAGATTATCTAATTTTTTGTATATTTCAAAAAAAAAAACATATTAATTTATAAGATAATTTAGAATCGTTGTTTGAGTATATCATTGAAAAAAGTTATTAACGAATAATTTATTGGTATGTAGTTTATAACTTTTAAAAATTATATAAAATTATTGTAAATTTACAAAGATTAATAGCATTATTGAGTTTATTATATTAAGTATTTTATTTATAGGAGATAAGAGTGGCAAATAAAGAATTCTTAAACATTTGGAACTTTTTATTAGCTGTATGTGAGATGGAAATCAAGCTTGAAAAGGAGGAAGGCTTTAGAAATTTATTGTTGCATATGAAAACAGAATATTTGGGAGTAACTACAACAAAGATTTCTAAGAGATAAGAAAAATGTTTAGAAAATATCTTAAATTTTGTTCTATATAAAAAGAGTTCAAGGATGATTTCAGTGTGTTTTTCTCTTCTTTGGATTGTTTGAGTTATGCTTTGTATTGCTCAAAGTCATTTTTCAATTTGGAATGGATTTGTGATTGCTATAACTTTTAATTTGCATTTCACATACCATATATGAAGACAACATACTATATATTAGATCGCATGTATTGTATGTTAGAAGTCAATGGATGACAAGAGGAGCAAGCAATGGTAACACACATTTACCAAAGAGCTCCAGACAATATGCTACAAATTTAACATACAGTTTACCAAAGCTAATGTAACATATGACGAGCCCAACGCACAATATATTAGGAGTGGTTGAATGACATGTGAATCAGAAAAATAGTAGATTGAAATAAGAATCTTTTGGGCTATAAAAAATAACCATTTAAAGAGAAAGTAAAGCATTCAGCAAAATTATAAAATTATAATATTATAAATATATTATGTATGAAAAAGTAAACATTTATGATAATTATGAACTAATTATTTGTTCACACAATAAAAAGGAAAAGAGAATGTGATAAAAAAAATAACTCAAAGAAAGCAAGTAGATAAAGTTAAAGGTAATTATGATATAATTAGATTATTATTATGTACCTCGAAATACTTTGATATGATGTATGATGTGAGAATTATTACATTATCAAAGGATTTTGTGCATAAGTTTTGATATTATATAACATGTTATAATGTGTGATGTGTAAATAAAACGAAAGTTTATATAATTACTATTATATTTGGATTGCTAAAAGTATTGAGACATGAGATAAGAATGCACAATTAAATGAAAGAAAAATAAATGATCGAAAAGATTTGGCCACAAGGGCCTAATGATTTTACTTTATGATAAGATGTAAGATGATAAGAGAATATTGTGATTTCCCTTTGATGTCATACTGGTTAAAACCCTAAATCGAAAAGGGTTGGAAGTAATTGTCGAGCGATATCACAAAGAGGAGAATCATCAAATAAGGAGGAACTTTTAACAGACTTTTAGGTAAAGAGGCATATCAAACAGATCTTGAGCTTTATAAATAAAATCATAAATCTTGAATTGGTGAGATATTCTTTAAGAATAGCCTAAGCTTGAATCTCATGAAAACTTCATAATTAAACATACAAATAAGAGAAAAAATTTTAAGTTTTATAAGTTATGAGCCTTAAATTTGTGGTGAAGTATTTTTTATTTTGGGATAACATAGGCTTGAATCCTATTTGATATTCATGATTAAGCATGATGAAGTTTGAGAAGTTTTTGAGTTGATAACCAAATAAGGATAATAACACAACATATTTCTTCTTTATTGATATGTTACTTATTGTATTTTAATTATACTTTGTTGCTTATATTATTAGTTTATCTACTGAGCATTTATATACTCATTTTTATGTACATTACATGTCAAAACATAGTTTTGCATGAACTATAAGCACTAAATAGCATGTAGCATTGGTTCCTAAGAATAAATAGTAATATATTAAGCTCTATGATGAATTGCATGGGTGGTCCTTATCTTTTGTATCTTATATGTATTTGGTGCTGTATATAAATAATTATATAAGTTTTAATGGATGGTGGCAACTTTTGAGGTATGCTTGTGCATTTTGTTGTTTAATTTGTTTTATTTTTACCACAAATTATAGAATTTAATTATTTTTCTCTATCTCAAATTTTGAATTTTATCTTTGAGATTTTCTATGTACTTTGATGTGGCTTGATATATTAAGATGTATGTATGTATTGTTTAGCTTTATTACAAGAACGGTCTGATAGTATATGACACTAATTTGAATGTTTTAGAGGGACATAATGGAAGCAAAATAAAGTGGTGAAAGGAAAACATGATCTATAAATATAAATACAAAATCTCTCAAATCTAAATAGAAAAAAAGAAAAAAAACAAAATCTCTAAAAAAAATAAATATGAAAAAAATATGAAAAGCTTGAGATCTATAAGAAATCTATCTTTTTTTATAATTTCAAATATCATTTTTTTGTTACAAACAACGAACTTTACATTGAGAATCCTAATTTTTAGAAAGTCCTCATTTCAAGTTATTAAATATACCATTTAGAATGTTTAACAAAAAAATGACAGATAAAATTTTAGGAAATATGTTGAGCCAAGCTTGTAAAGTTGTTATTTTTAAAACATTTGTTAAGGGAATGACTAATATCATAAAAAAACTTTAAAGAGGTTGTAACTTTGAATAAATTTGAGAGGAAATGATATATATGCATGCATAAAAATTTATCAAAACAACAAATTGATGCTGAAAAAATGAATGAATATATAAAAAATATAAAACATAAAGGAGAACATATGATTCATTTTTTAAAATTTTTTAAAATGGCATTTTATAAAATGGAATGTATTAAAATTCCAACAAGCTAAGAAAATCTAAGTAGAAGAATTGAAGAAAATGGTTGTAATAACCTAGGTGATAACTCAAGGAAGATCATAAGTGGCATCACAACATCTCATCCCTAGATTAGTTTAGCCTCTAATGCATGAACTTAAGGTTAAATCACTCCATCTTCTATACCTTGACTACACTAAGCATCTACCTTAGCATGAAGAACAAAACTTCAATTCATTTTCACATAATCTAACCTATTACAATGGTTGTAAAACATCTTATGTAAAGTAGCCTTGGTCTAAGTTGCAATAAAATGTCGCAAAGTACAAAATAAACCATCTCTCTCTGAATTGGATTACCAAGTGATTCTTGTGATAATGTGATTTTTAGATCTAACTACCCAAAGGCTTAGGTTTGACCTTTGAACTTGGCATTCATCTTAATCATTAGGGCAATCTAGAAAATAAATGGAATGATTTAGATAAACTCTAGGATCCAAATAAACTATTAACTATTTTACAAAATGCACACAAGGTGGTAATGAACAAAGCTAAAGAGAGACAAATTCTTGACATATATGATCATATGGTGCTCATCTATAAACCTAGATCCCAAAACATTAATACAAAAAATGTGCATATATTAAAATAAGTGGAAACATATAGTTATACTATCAATATCAATTGAAAATGATAGTTGAATTTAAAATAAATACAAATGAGCTCTATAAATAAGTAATGGTCCTAAAAGAATGTAAAAACCTTTGAATAATCACAAACAATCATTGACTAATCAATTATGATATTTAATTGATATTTAGACTAAAAAATCATTAAGGAAAAGTTATTGCATGCAAAACTGGTTGTCAAGATATATCCAAATATATTTGTCATAAATACATGCCTAACTATATCATACAAGCAAAAATTCATAGATATAACTAAAAAGATCTACAAGAAACTAATGAAAAGGTAATTGCTAGTTTGTAAAAATTTTGAGAAGCGAGACTAGATATTGTATGCCAATGTATCAAATTCCCCTCTTAACGGTTCTCACAAGTGTAATGAAACATAAAGGAGTAACGGCTAGTTTGAGATGAGTATAGATCAAACCAGAACATGCCATTCTTTGTCAATAATTTAGGAATTAATGAAATTGAATTTTGTTGGTTTGTAGGCACAATCAAGAGATGGGAAAAAATGAATTAAATGTTTATGAAATTTTAAGTTGTTTTATTCAAAAGAAGAAATCAATAAGTTGATTTCAAAGATTTTTATTAACAAGATGAAAACAAACAAAAATTAGTTTCAAAAACATTTTAGTTGACCAAAAAAGACAACATTTATTCATTTTTATTACGTCTTGTGCATATTTTTAGTTATAATTGTGCATATTTGATTAGCTTGTTAGATTATTTACATACCACTTATTAGAATTACCGTACAATTACAAGAAAAAATGAATTATCTTGAGATGACTTTTAGCCATTTAATCTGTGTACCAACCCTTATACTTCATTGCGTCTCTTTCATTCTGCTTATTGTACCTTTGGTTTGTTCTTCATTATGTTTTGTTTATAAGATCATATACAATCTTTGCATTGGCTTTGTGATTTTTTATAGTTACTATTGCATCTTTGTTTTACAATTCCTTGGTTGAATATTTTTTTTGTGATCGTTGATAAGAAGAGCATAAATAAGTTTTGATTTTGTTACTTCCATCTTAATGTGGTTCTTGTCAACTTTGATAATTTCTTGTTTAACTCAATTGTTGGCTATGCTGTTTCCAGATGTTTGGCTTAATTTCCACCACAACACAAGTTTGAATAACAAATCAAAGCTTTGACATTGAGCAATTTGCTCTCAAAGCAAAAAATTGTCCCCAAAATGAAGAAAAGATAAGACTGATGATATATGTCAAACGAACAAATAAACCCAAAAGAAAGATGCAATCGACATTCATTTTAGGTGAACCCTAGAAAAAAAGAAACAGACATCAAACTGCGAAGGCACAAAGTAGACTCATCGAAGAGAGAAGTATTCAGTACTAAGCTCCAAAACCGAAAACTAAACTAAAATTCCAAGTTACTTAGCTGACAAGAAGAATGACAACTTAAGCATCTGATGTATGCTATGAAAGTGATGCATTGTTTATCTCAACTTCTGTAGGTCTCCAAAATTTCTTCTGCACAGAGAGCAAACCCTCGTTCTCCTTCAAGTAGGTAAAGATGATGTCCCAATGGAGAGATTTCAAAATACTTTCAATCTCGGAGATTGTTTGCTCGTTGTCCCTAACAATGAGAACCCCTTTTGGTCTCAGTATTCGATCCACCTCAACGATCACAGGCAACAACGAGCACCTTATGATATGGTCAAGGAAGAAGAAAAATGAGTCTTTGATGACAAATATGATGAACTTTTGAATGTTCAGCAGAGTTGGGGGCACAATTTGTTCTTTATGATTACTGATTTGAAGTTAACTACATAATTTAAGAATTTAATAGTGACCTACAAAGTGAGACCATGTGTTCAAATAATTACAAACATTAGGAGATAAATGATGTATTTTCACTGCAATCAATTTCATACATCTTCAAGAATATGCATCATTCGTTGATGATTAGTGTGTATGCAAGGGATAAATACATAAAACGTAACCACTATAGCTAAACAAGCAAGCAACTCATAGTTGTAAGAGAAATTGCAAGGGCGACATCTATGAGTTTCCATGCTAAGAAAAAAACTAATATAAAGCATTCAAGAAGCACAACTGAAGAAAAACACTGCCAAAGGTAGTCTCCAAATTGCTATTAAAAGCTTGGTTTTATTTGGAGAAGTTTGATAGAATTTTTAAGTAAAGAAATACAAATATATCAGAATTTAATTAAAGGTTATAAGTAGCATCATCTATTCATCTATGAATTATCATTTATGTTGTTGTCAGCAAAAGAAAATGGAAATTTCTAGCTTGCCACATACCTTCTTTTAAGTGTTGAAAATAAATGATCAGCATGGAGAAGATCATATGTTCTTGGATATGAACTGAATGATTCGCACCAATCATGGTACATCCCAAAAAGTCCACGCTCATAAACAATAGAAAGCGTGTCAGGTGAATCAATTGGTACAACGTTCAACACCCACAACTTCAGATCACGTAAAGCTGCTGCAAAGCTGCAAAACAAACATAGAAGAATCGTAACAGAGATGATAAAGAAATGCAGTGAATAAAAAAACTAAAACAAAAACCACGTCAATGTCACCTCAACAACTAATAACCTAAGGAATCATTGAAAATGGTGAAAAAATGGTTTAGATGTCATTATCATTACCAAGCTTCGTACTGGCTGTTTGAGATAAAATATAAAGGTGATAAGCGATATTCATAAACCAAACAAAATCGCACTAATAAGTATAATGCTGATATTTGCAAAGACAATTGATTCACATAAGTTCTCAACATCAGTATCATCAAGAAATAGAAGCAATATACATTACTTGTGGTCAGTTTGGAAATGAGTTTGAAACCTCTTGCTAACAATTGTGGTATACAACTTAAATAACTTCAAATGTTGGTGGTTTTATCATAATAATCTGACAGCTATGGTGTAAACAGTTGGCTAACCCCTACTGTAAGAACAATTCCTGTCGAACAATGTTTCCCTTATTATTTCTTTACTTAATTACATCACAGAGGAAAACGATAGGTGCGTCTATGTGAGATGATTACTTAAATGTAATGGAAATCACTATGAAAGTTAGGATCCATGAAATGCGTATTAGAGTACATGCATGTCATGGGTCATAGATATAAGAACATAATCGAAAATTACTTGAAGGGTTTTATGAAGAGAAGAGTTTTGGAAATTTTTCCCTTTTTAGCTCAATTAAGTTGATAACTAAGCATACACCTCAGGGTAGAATGATTTAAACTAAACTAGATCAACAAGGGAGTTTGAATTTCTTTCCAACAGGTTCAAAAATAAGTTGGGTATAGGAATGTAAAATAAATGTCGACATGTCTTACCCTCCATATACAGATCTCATATCCATGACATTCCTTACGAAGGACCAATCAATCCCAATTCCATTCATGTATGATTTGCTAACAACACGTTTCCAGTGCTCGGAATCTGCTTGAAAATCTTTGGGAGAAGGTTTGCCATAAACCCCAACCTGATTCTTGTCAAGCCAATAAGGTGTTTTGTCTATCCTTGATGGCCACTTAGCTGGCCAATAGAAACCCCGTTGAATGGGATCCTCTGGCAATCTGTGCATACATGCTTGTAATGGAACATTCCTGTATACGCAAAACACCAACAATTATCATTATAAAAAAATTATCTTGAAAAAAGAAAGAACCTATATTAGACATACCACGAGGCATTAGGATCATCAGATTCTGGGCAAAGTTGAGGTACATTTTCCACCCTCTGCTCGTAGCATTCATTGTTTGAAGGTTTTCTATAGATGGCTATACCTACTTTGTTTAAGGAATCCTTAGTTTTGCTCACCATTTCCCAACAAATTGCCTTGGTCAGCTCAGACATAGCTGTTAACATTTTCTCAAATTAATATTAGTACATCAAACAGACCACAAATCATAAATATGGTGGTCAACTCCAAGTCCATTTCACATGCAAATACTAAATTGATCCCTTCAGCTTCTTTTATTGTAGACTTGCCGTAAGGCCCAAATACTAAATGTTATCATGGATAATTGTAAACTACAAGAAACCCAATGGTCCTGCTACATAAGGAGTTACAGGAAAATATCATTCAAATTTCGAAGATATCCACACAATTCATTTTCTAATCTCTATGACAATTGAGTGATGAGACACCATGTGCTTTGCTCCATCAAAACAAAACATAGGTTGGTGTCTGCCAAAACCAAGGCACAGCCCCTCCTAGGTAGTCCTAAAACCCATTTAACCTAGCAAACTAACAACACAGTAACAAAGAACAAGAAATCTTGGCATCTGGAACAAAGAGAGAAAAGTTCTTGCCATTTTTGGTGGCCTAGCAGTGCTATAATTCAACAATCAGATGACAGCCAAACAGAGACCACATAGAATTGGCAAACCGAGGGAGGCATTACTTTAGGGTGAGAAGAGCTAGAACCCAGAAAAAACAACCTTAAAAAGAAAAAATAATTCAACCCCAAAAGGCAAAATAGCTTGCTAAAATAATATAAGGGTGCAGTTCCCAAAAACATTAAAAATGTGACATGAAAAATTTGTAGAAGGGCTGAAAAGTTAGGTGGCATGTGCTGGAGAATTAAAGTGTACCAGTTCAAGATCTTTCAAGGATCCTTAGTCAACCATGCCTTGTAACCTATTAGTTGGTCAATCTTGGTCAACTAACTTAAAAATTGGCCAACCAAAACCAAAATAGGCCAGTGATCAGTCAAGTTAGTTTCAAATCAAATGACCAAATCTTGAATTAAAAAAAACTAAATCAATTTCACTGATCTTTCAGCTGATTTTGCACTGAGAATTTTAAAATTGTAGTTCTTCCAGAAATAGGCGGAGGAATCTGGACTACTATAAATAAAAATCTCAAGCTTAAGTTCTATGGAGACATTGCCAAAGTTTGTCTCAACCATGACTTCCAACCAAGGCTTCATTCCCATAGCTCCAAGGGTTATAATATATCATTGTCCTCTCATATTGGCCAACCACAACCTTCTACCCTTTTATGAAAAAACAACCCAACATTACACACGCACACGACCTGTCATAAGTACTACTATGGTTGCACGGGGGATTATGATAAATCTAAATCATAAAGAGATTCACAACAGTTATACAAGACATTACTATTCAGGTTATCAATTCCAAAATATAAAAACCATCTATGCAAAAAAAGAGCTATTCTTTGTCATTCAGAAGTTTGACATAGTGCAATCACTCAAAAACCAAATTTCACATATCAAATCTTGCACACACAACCCAAAAATTAAAGATAGTAATGTTATCTATTTTTATTAAACCAAAAAATATCTATTTTTATTAAACCAAAAATTGTCCTTATAATCCTGTGAGCATTATATATATATATATATAAATAAATAATAAACCAACTCATGTTACATAAAGTATTAAAATAAATACAAATGGTTTTAGTCATATCAGGCAAACAATTTGTTTGATAGACAAAACAATCCGATTTAACTACGGCTAAAAAACTAGTTTAATAAAAAAGCCTGATTAAGGCATCAGAAGTGATCAAATACTTTGATCAAGACAATCAAATAATTTGCTCAACATAAACTAAAGCCAATTAACAGCTACGCAAAATATTTTTTAGAAATATGCACCACATCAACTCCATTCAAACAAAATACTAATAAATTCCATGCCACAAATTGAAGATAGAAAAAAAATAATAACATGAATAACTAATCTAGTTTTGTACCATCAAACTGTAACCTAGTCAAGTGCATGGCATAAATTGTATCTCTTCCATGACAACTTGTGACGTCAACTGCATTTCAACTCCAAATCTTTATGGTTTGAAGCACTCATCTTTAGTGGGGTTCTAATCAATACTACTATTAAGCATATCACCATAAATCTTCTCCATCACCACAACTAGGATTCACATGTATTGAACATGAGTTTATTCATTCAACAAACCATTTATCTTTAGCATCTTTTGAAATCTGATTTGGCATTCTAGCTTCTCCAAATATAATTTGTGCATAGAAACTGAAGGATCGTTCAGCTTTAAGAAGAAAGAAGCCGTTAAGGACAAAGTTGAATGATTTCTCAAGGCTGGCATCATCCGCCCTATACAACATCCTTCTTAGCTTGCCAATGTGGTTCTCATGATAAGGTACAGCGTGCAATAAAGAGTTTTGCATGGAGTTCATCAACCTGAATACAATATGTCCACAAGGATCTACACTTCAATAGTAGGGTTCAAATACCTCAACTTTCTCAATGTTTTTTTGGGCTACCACCAAATCTGCATGTTCAAGCCAGATAAACAGAAAACCCGATTCATTGCCAACTGCAACAACTTTCACAATCATGTGATGCCATCTAACCTCAAGAATGCTAGAGTTATCTACCAACAGGATGGTTGATCTCATATTCCACAACTAGCACGTTGTAACCTCGAGGATTATGTTGAGCATTTTCTCTAGAAATACAAAGCAATGTTGCAAATGAAAAATTCATTGAATCTATAATAAATGCATTACAAACAGTCAAATCATGCATATTGAATATGGGTTGAACTCTATACTCAAGGAATTTTGGGTTACTGCATTTTACCAGCTCAATATAACCCTTAAATAGTCTTCCTTAATTTTAACTCAAAAGTATTTGAAGATTATTCTCTCAGGAAACAAACGTGCCATAGTGTAATCTTTTTCCTAAAAACTTTTTTCTGCTTCTAAATATAAGTTTTACTTCTATAATTATCATATAAAACGACAACTTTTCTCTAGACTTTTTGATGCAAACAAGGCATATTCTGTGAAGTCTTGTACATAATTAGCCCCATATGCAAAAAGAATAGAAATCAAATCAGTAGGTACGTTACTTTGTGTCTGGTTACAACTTCAAATGCAGATAAATCAATAGAACCAATTACAGAATTGTCATAGTCAAGCCCAATAGTATCCAATACTAAATCCTAATTGAGCTTGTGTTCTCCTACTTGACATTTCAACAGGTTTTTTATACTCCTATTCACAATTCATGAGGCTTGAGATAGTGTGCAACAGAAAATAAATTTTATTCCCATAAATTTCCAAGGGTTCTAAAAATAATTAATAAAGTTCATATTGTTATTAGATACTATAGTCTTAGAAACTACATGTAATCCTACAACCTAACAAAAGAACAATTTATCTATTTAGGATAAATCAACAATCTTGTCCATGGTATTAAATGCATTGTTAGGCCATGATTTCACTCCAATAATAGCATGATACTCGGTAACTAAAAGACATACTAGTAACGAGTGAACGTTAGCATATTAATCACCAACAAAATTCATGCTCAGGGCTCTCATTGGCACGATGAGAGCCATTATTATTACAACGAGAACCTTCCTTGTTGGAAGGATGACGACATCTCTTTGATTAATGAAAAGACTCTTATCAAATGGATGAAACTTTTGAAGGAGGTTCAAGACAAGAAAGTAAATATTCATGATTAGCCAATCAAAAAACCATGACTTATTAACAAGAAGTTTTACAAATATTCAATGGAAAGTAATGAACAAAAATCACAACTTGTGAACAAGAACAAAAAACTAAAGAAAAATGACAAACATGTAAGGGCAATGTTCATGATGAGGCAACATGCCATGTTTAGCACAACATGAGCCAAAAAAACAACCTAACGTATCTTATATTTTTTTATTTTTAACCGAATATTATACTAAAAAAGAACAATTTTTGTTATATGTTCCAATGGTAGATATACCTGAGCAACAATGCAAAATTGATACAATAGAACAGAGTATTACTATTAATAAGCAAACCATTACAACAAAAGCAAACTATCTCTCTCGCTTTCTTCTAAGGTTGTACACCTATTAGCACTTGTTTAATGACAAAAGCAATGGTTCAATACTCTCAAACTGAAGTTATTTTGAGATAAAGTGGTTTTTTACTATTAGGTCAAGATTAGATCTCCTCCCCTACCTTTGTTGCCCATAATGATGCCCCTTCGTGGTGATTATCTTGTAATCGCCACTATCGTGTTAAACTCACATTTAATCGTCCCCCCTCTAATCAGGAAAAACCCACTCCAAGTTTAGCCACATAGTTAACCAAAAGATCTCAATCTTTCTAGGGTATTTTCATAAGCACCATCCTCATGTTTGTTAGTTATGTCTCATTCATGCTTTAAAATTATTAAGAGAAAAACCACTTCTCACATACCAATTTTCGTGCTTTCACACCTTCAACTTAACACACCAAAGTGAACCATATGATTGGGTTCAAAATAAGAACTAATATTTTGTGTAATTTGGAGGCATTATATTATGTTTGTTATGACTATTTGTAGAAAGTATTGTATTGTTGATCTCTAATCACGATGCTTTGTTTGATGATAACAAATTTTCTAATTAATTTGTTAAATGAATTTTTAGATTTTAGGTAACCAATATTTATGTTCGTGAGAGATTTAAAGAAGAAAATAAGTAAAAGTCAAATCCTATGAAGATCGTCTTGATTAGAGTGACAAACTACTAAGAGATATATTTTGAATTTAATTGTACTTTGATTAAAATATTAATCTTGATTAAAATAGTTATTACAAAACACAAAAATTAAATTTCATTTAAATTAATCATCCTAAAAAAATATTAAGTTTTCAAAAACTTAATCTATCCTCCCAAACTATCTTGAGAATATTTTTATTTTTTATCATATATTAGTATTGCTTCAATAACTTTTGCAAAAAATACATTATAATTACAATAATTAATTAGTACAAATAATACTAATGATTAGTAATAGGAACCAAAAGTCTCGACAATGCCTCAAACATGCTGGCTATCGTTAATGGTTCAGGAACGCAAGTTAACAAACCAGTCAACCAATTGCGATACTAGGTACAACTATGAACATAGTTTATAAGGTTCTCGAAATAGATTATTACTCCCATATCTACATATACAATGTATAACATCACTGGCAGCATGGGTAATAACCTCCCGAGTGAACCAGAGGGTAACCAACCCAAAAATTAGGCAGCCTTTAGTGTGCACAAAAGATCTTATAAGGAGAAAACAAAAGCATGAATAGACCATGTGTGACTAAAACGTAAAGCATTTATTGCACCACTAACTTCCTAATTCCGAGAGTAACCAGAACCGTCCGATGGTGCAATTTCGCGATTGAACGATCCTGATCTCCTCCGACTTTTTATAAAGCCTGATTATATCCTCTGTTCGATCACTATATTTCGCAATTGCACGGTCTACGTCTATGCCATGCGTATGATCGAAATCCAATCGTTCAATTAGGATTCAGATCTAACGGTTATAATTAAATCTTGTTTCTAGAAAGCTCCTGTTGAATCTCATTCATTTGATCAAGCAATTTTCGCAATTGAACAATACCGGATCGTTTCGATTGAAAGGCTCCTGCACACAACTCTTTTAGTTGTATTTCAAGCCATTACATTTTTTAATTAAAATATATGGCACGACGGAATAGTAATGGCTATTTGGTGTGCTTGATTAGTGCTTTTAGTCTTTAAAAAATATCTATAAATAAGAGAATTTTTAACGAAATGAATTAATGAATTTTCATGCAATTTAAAGAAAATCTTCAAATCATGACGTTTAAGCCGTTTGCAATCCGTGATCATTGTCGCTTCCATACGCTGCATCTTCAATCGTCAAACTCCTAAATTTGTTTTTTTTCAAATTAGTTAAGTTATTAATTTTCTTCATTCCTAATTGATTTAATTAAGATATTTATGCATCTTTAATAATTTCATCAAACAGATGATTTTGGTTGTATTGATTTCAATTTTGTCATCAAATGTTTTTCTTCTATTGTCATTTTATTTCATTGTAATGTTATAATAGCCTGTTTGTTTTTGTTTCATTGTTGTGAAAGTTTAGCCTACCTACTTTTTGCCAAAAGGCTTATATTAGGTATTTGTTTTTGTCTAATTTTTTTTTGAGATGAATGTAAGCTTGTTTTAAGCTGAACTACCTAAAAATCGTTAATATATATTTTAATTTTTTTTTTATTTTTCTATTTCATAATTTTTATAAAACTTTATTATTAAAAGAAAATTTAATATATTTTAAATTAAATTCAAAATTTATACAAAATCATTTTTAGAGATCAGCTCAAACTTGTTAAAAAATATTTTTAAATTATTTTTTTAAATATTTTTTGTAAGAAATAAAAATTTTTACTCCTAATAATTTACCCTCCCTCCCCTTGTTGAACTATACTTCAAAAAGACTATATGAAACTAATATAAGACTATATGCCTAAGGTGCACCCACTCTTCGATCCAGCTTTCTAGCATGCTCACTACGTATTTCATTATGGTTGGCCATGTGGAAAGTCGCGAATAGGAGCTCTTTGAAATCATTTATAAGGTGAGTTCCATCATGGCATTTTTTTACCTATTTTAAGGGTAGTATGAAGCATATTAATAGAGGCATCGCTTGGCATGCATCATTTGGTACAAGAAACTTTGCGTCAACTTTTTGAGACCCATGCTCATATGCCATCCCTATAGTCAATGATGCATAAGACGGAGACCGCCCATGAACACATCTAAGAAAAAAAAGATGCCTATTGTCTAGTAACCATGCTTAGCTAATTACCACTAGTTGATATGAGTGTAGCAACTAAGAGCCATGAGTGGCTCCACTCAATGAACATGGAATTGATGCCAAAATGAGTTGGAAACTAGAGGTCATCCTAAAACTAGAACATTGTTCTCATTCTCTAGCAAAGCGATGCCCTAGCCACCATCAATGACCACGGACTCTACCTAATCCTCAAGTGATGAAAATTCAAGTAACTCAAATCATTTTTTTGAACTATGAGAGCATTTGATCACTTAATTGGCTAACAAAGATTAAAATTTGTAAGAAAATAGTGATGATTGATAAGGAGGGGCTATCGTTATAACCAACCAAACCAAAGCCCTGAAAATTTTTGCATTTCAAACAACCTCCTTGGCAAAAAGGAATAATTCTTCCTATAACCTCAAATGCAATAGTAACCGTGACAATAATAATAACAACAACAATAGTTGTAATGAGCGAGATAGCAACAATTTTAGCTTCTTCCACACCCATTATCATTTGTAACATCATTGGTACCAAAGCAAACTTAATGGATCATTATAGCACCAATTCAGATTATTTACGCAATTTATTAAGGTGATGTGTGGCTCATCAGGAAATGCCTAAAGAATTCATGTCCACAACAATAAATAATGTCCAACAAAGATATGAGGAATTAATCTTGGTTATCTATGGGTCCAAAGATTTCTTGCCTCAAGTGAATATTCATGCCAAAGCTTTGGTTATCATGATGTCTAATTACCATCTTTTGAGTCTAATGCATTTTGCTCAACAATTGGAAGCTCCATGGACTTCATGTTTATTTTCTACATGAAGCAAATAAGATATCAGTTGTGATGGATGTGTTGCTATGAAGATCAAAAGATGACCATCATCAAGTTCACCATTTTTTGATATAAAATGATGTCTTTAAGCTTAAGAACAACAATGTTACATACCAATAGATGATCAACACACCCCTTAAAGAGCAAAAAGGAAGGAAAGCTGAGGCTTGTGCACCTTTATTGTTTATGAGTGATGTTCAAAACCTTGAGAAGGTACTAGATATACATTCAAACCAACAAAGTGCACATTTTGATTAAGTTGAAGAAGTTTTTGGGTTGACTAGTCTTAATTATGGGATAAAGGCCAACCCCAACAAAATCAAGGCAAAACATATATCATAACAACCAATTCAAGACGTCTTAAAAATGGCAAAAAAGGTAGTTGGTGCTAACCGGTTTTTTCTCTTCATCAGATAATGTCTTCCTTCATAGTGCTCAAAAGCAAGAAAAGCTTCTTTAGGAGAGATAAAAGCAAAGAAGCATTCTAATAGTGAAGGAAATAAATATCATACAAGCACACCCCTACTAAGAAGACTGAAGCTCAAGAAGAAGATGATGGTTTACCTTAATGCTATTGACAATATTATAAATATAGTGTTTGTTCAAGTAGGTGATAAGGTACAAAAACTAGTTTATTACACCAACCACATTCTTAATGGTCTAGTAAATTAATACCCCATACTAGAAGCTTGCCCTTGTTATCCTTAAAATGGACAAGAAGCTATGATCATACAACCAGACAAGAATATAATACTTATGGTAAGTTGTCTTAACCAAAATATTCATAAAATAAGCAAGAAAACATTTCAATTTTAAAACTAAAATAATCATCAATCATATTTTTATCATCTTTGAAAATTGAATGCTTTGTTTAACTGGTATTATTTTAGAATTTATGTACAACTGAGCACGTACTTAAAATGATCAACAAATCATTCTAGTGTGTGTTTATTTTTCAATGATCCTAATGAAGTTAAATGAAGAAAATTCACCTTTCCAAATCCCAATGTCTTCTTCTTTATGTTGGTAGATCGGAGTAGCGGACCACACAAAGAAACCACCAGGTCTTAACATTCGGTTCAACTCCAACAAAAGTATGCCACCTACAAATTATTTATGTTATACTAAATCCTCTGAATGGTGTAAAATAGAGAAAAGATACCTTCAATATGCCATGGTACTCTACAGCGAGCACAATGAATAACATCAAAAACCATACTGGGGAATGGAAGCCTCTTGGTGCCCATAACAGCCAATATTGCCGGAATTCCTCTTTCGAGTGCAAATTGCACTTGTGCTTCATGTTCATCTTTAGGAGCTAATGACATTGTAAGCACATCCCTATCAAACAGATACCCTCCAAAACTTGCAACTCCACAACCAACATCCAAAATGACTCGACTGTGTTTACCCCATGCAATACCAGGTAAAGACTGCATCAAAAACTTTTAGCATTAATTAACAGAAAAACAAGTCAACTAATCAATTTTGTATCCATTGATGGCAATCACATTAATGACTTTTTCCTGATTAGAAAAGCTGAAAATAAAATACAATAAGATTCCATAATAAAACAAATTTCATCACAATGTGGGAGTCATGCATTTGGAAGTTTTAACCATTTTCTTACACAAGAAACGAAAATTTTACACATAAAAACCCATTACAGATATAAGGTGCCTAGAACATGCATTCTTGTAGTTGCATCTGCACTATCATAAGGTCAACCAACATTGAGATATCGAAGTATTGCAGAGTAAGATAAGACAAGGCCAAGTTTGACAAAGGTTTCACTTAGCATTCATTCTTGAAATTTGACATTACAATTTTGGTTCATATGCAATGAAAAGCTTTATATCGTACAAGCACCCTAAATGAGTCACAGTCATAATTAATGAACTCAGTAGTTTGTCCAACAATTCCATTGTTGATGGTACTAGCACAGCATAAAACATAAGCCACAGAAGCTGCATAACATTGGGAAGAACCAATTTTTCACTACACTTAAAGCCAAGTAGACGACAAAGAATTAAAACCCAGGCATGGAAAAAGGGATAACAAGCTAATGTGAAGTTTCTGCAATTTATCGTTCGAGGAAAATAAGGTTATAATGAATAAAATGGATAATGGTGAACCTTTTGAATGGCATCAATATAGTAAGCAATGCCGTTTTTGAATTGAGTTCCACCACCAGGAAATGTCAAATACTCTCCAGAAGCTTTTATCCAATTCTGGTGTCCCTTGTACTCAACGAGTTTTGTATGAGGGATATTGGCATACCATATCTGCATTAAGCAACTAAACTAAGTCAAGCAACGAGATAAATTAATTCAGGAGTAAAAGGTACCTTGTCCCGACTCTTGGGCCACTTTATTGTCCTTTTATACCCCTTTGGAAGGGGAACAAGGCAGGTTGGTTCCTTTTCAGGACAATGCCTTTCCCGATGTTCATAATGCTTTGTACTTGGCAATCCCTTTATAGCTTCCTCATTGTCAAGACAAGGGATGTAATCCGCTCCAGCAGTGACATTACAGAGTTTCCAATTATGTTTGGCAAGTTCACCCTTTAATGATGATGCTTGCAATTCCTTCTCATTCCTTGATTCTGCAGCTTGTGTGGACCATGACCCAATTTGGATGGTCTCATTCAAAAGTGCCAAGTTTGAAGCATCAATGAATAATAACTCGTCCTTCAAAGCATTCTCAGGTACCTTGAAGCCATAGTTTTTTCCTACATTATTCTCACCATCAACATATTGGTTTTTACTAAGCAATTCATCGTCATCATCATTATTCTCACTTTTCCCTGAACCTCGATCTTCAGTTGGCTGTTTTATGTCAGTAGTATCAACATTATTATCCACAATTACATTTGATTCTTGAGCATCTACGTTGCTATTTGATACATCAATGGCCTTGTCTTCTCCACTGTTAGCATTTTCATCAGTTTCTCCAGCAATCTTATTCTGGCCATCTTTCTGATCACCAGTTTTTACCTCATTTCCTACTGAACTTGCTTCTCCAAATTTATCACTTCCACTTTCAGGCTGATGCTGTTCTTTAGATACACTTGGTTCAGTGAAAGCTTTGTCATGGTCACCCTCCGATGACCTAGAATCACTATGAGAAACTTGCTTTTTAAAGTCAGATTTATTAGTTTGTTCTGGAGATAAATCTACTGGCACAACAGTAAAATAAGTTGTTATCCAAACCCCAACCAGGCAAAGAGCAATAAACATCACAACAGTCAAAGATGAGCAAGTTGATGATGATGACACTCTGTAAATCCTTGGGATTTTCCCAAGTGCCGTTATCATATTGAAGCACCTTACAAAATACCTGCAAAAATAAATCCAACAACATTAGCATGAGCAGTTGAGGACAAAACATGGTCTAAAATATCTGTCTTCATCACTTTTAAGATTATAAACTTACCTAATCAAATAAAGATATCAACTTTTGAGCAAATAGCTTGATTCAACTTGCATTATCATCACCAAGGTGTCCTTTTTCAAAGAGATCAAAACAAGCCAAAAAGAATTAATTCAGTTTTAAGGAGGGTTCACTCTCATGAATTGTAGGCTCTAGGAAGTGCAGCTTAATACAGCATCACTATAGAACGAAGAAAAAGGCTAGAACCTCGCTCATGAGGCACAAAGGAGAAGCAGAACGAGTTGTTTTGAGTGAACTAGAATTGTAATGCCGAGTATTCAATTAGCACGCCATAAATAGAAGGCTTAGGGTTTACTAGAATGAAAACGTCACAAATATAGGACCTCAATGCCAAGATGTACGCTTATGGCAAATAAGAGCATGTAACAAAATTATGTGAAACACGCACTGAATAACAATAGCCAAAAGCATGGATTTGCAAGTTGTTAAAGTTTTATTATAACCCTTGCACAAAGATAGCTTGAAACGAATGCTAAGGTTTTAAATAGGGCTTGAAATCAAAAGGAATATAACCATTTGCCAAAAAAATACTGATATATGTAAGAGAGAAGCTGAAAAAACAATTAGAATTTGATGAAAAATAATAAAGAAAGTCAGGGTATTTTGTAGAGAAATAAGTTAAACCATGGCAGACCTGTGAATGTAAAAACAGTAAAAATTTTGACAAAAACATAACCAGATCAAGGATAATTGGTAAGCCTTGTTTGTGGACTCTTCCATGCACAGGATTTTACCAATTAGCAAAAACCTAGTGCTAGTCAAAGGTCATGCCATTAAAGAACTTATCTACTTTGGTTTCATAAGTCCAAATTTTCATAATACTTACACATCTACACCTCTTATATCCAAAGGGAAAATCAAGCTCAAAATATTACAAATTTATAATCATCATGAGTTAAGTTCGCCTGAGATGTGCAAACATTGAAACATTGGCTTTTTTTAGGCTAGTTTATTTCATGACATTTGACCCATGGTAGGCCACACCATACCACTAGACATCCTAAAACTTGAGTTATGTCCTCATCTCATATGGTATGACATGCAAACCATAGACAACCCCATAAAATATGAAGTTCATCAAACCCAAGAAAAAAGGGTCCCTTAAGGACATGAACCCACTCCTCAAACATGATGATAATTCAAAATGCAACAAACACCATACAGATAATGTGGTAAGGTGCTAAACTTGCATATCCAAGCGAGCATGATCTCTACATGAGTTTGACAAGGTAGGATCATAATGAGAATCAGTAAGAAGCAAACAATCAATGGATTCCCACATTAGCACAATATCAGGTGTAAGTGAAACACCAAAGAGGGTAAACACTATGAATCAAGCAGTATTGAGCAGTAGGCTCCACTAAAGGATGAGCTGCAAAATATATTTTAGTGGAATTATAAAGATAATGAAACCTAAAAGATCGAGCCTTTCAATAAGTGGGAAACCTCCATTTTACATAACAGAATGAGCCTAGCCAAAGATTAGAACATCCCAAATTTTTCGAAGAGGAGATCAACAAAGACCATCAAATGATAATAACAATAGGGAATAATGCTCTGGCTAGGGAAATTCCAGAAAAATAAAAGAGAATGGAATGATCAGTAGACCTTAATGGCATTAGATGGTGATTTATTGGCTAATTAGAGGCTCTCTCTAAGGACCAAACAAGAGCCTTTTATAATGACTGAGAAAGACGGGACAAGGTTGACTGATTCAGGTGAGGATCGTTCTAGCGGATTAGCATGAACTTGTGTGACGTTTCTTCATGTTCCTCTAAACTTGTTTTGGCTATCTGAATCTAGAGGTGCTACTAGTCTTGAAGAAGAACAATGTGGTTCTAACCTCGTATTAATGAGGAACTCTAGGAGGGTCAAACTTTGTTTAGAATGCATAGGATTTCAAGATGATCTTATCTTGTTGTCATGAGGGCTTGCTATTGAGTTGTGTGAGTAAATTTTGCCAACAAGTTCATTATTTGATTGATTCAAGAACTTTCATTGACCAAGTTGACCAAGAAATACCTCAATTGGATGATTTGGCCATCCCACGTGCCACTAGATTTTCTTTGTCAAGTTGTAATAACCATTAACCCATGCTTGATGGGTGCAAACACTTCTGTAAATCCATTTTAACTGATGATATGGCATCCCAAGTTAGCATAAATTCCCTAAATTTGAATGGAAATTTCACCTTTAACACTTGCCCTATTATTTTAGAAAGCTGCCAAGTTTTTGTATTAGTCTTGTTTCCATGGTGATCTGGAAGACAATGTGCCCATGCTCAAGAGGAGCAGCTCGACTATCCAAATTCTTGCCTCCTTCCCCAATATAGTTGTTAGGGTTATAACTTTTATTTCTTAATTCACATAATTATACTTTTAATTAATTAGACCCATAATAATATTTGAGTTGTGCAGATTTATTTGATATATATGGCTTGGGTTATTATAGTTGTCATTAAGATTTACTCAATATCCCTACATGTATAGTCATTTTTTGAGAAAACCCTAAAGTTGGTTTGGAGAAGAAAGAGATTGAATCTTGTTTCCTTTGTAAAAGAAATACAAAATATCTCTTTAAAAATTTAAGGGTAGAGAGACCAATTGAGCCAACCCATTTGTTATCTTTATATGACTTGCATGCATTGAGGTAGAGATTTGCTTCTTCCCCGAGAGGTATGAGAGCTAAAACTTGTTGATTTTGAGACATCAAGAATATCGAGGGCATCCAAAAGTCAAAGGGATTGCATAGATTTGTTTGCTAACTGTAATACCCTCATTCCAATACAATATTGGTATCATACACAAACTAAGTAAATGATATGTCGCTCTTAAGTAAAAGATGTATTGTTACAATCTTATATAATAACAGAAAAACCTAATAGTCACAAAAAATTATCATACACTTATGATGCCCTTATCAAATGTATACAATTTATAGATCACTTAGAAAATATAATAATATATTTGTATTGGACATGTATGATCTCTATGATCACCTTATACGATAGTTATTTAACATGTAATAATATGCATTGAGTGGTAATTGTATAGTACAATGTACTTTATTGTACTTATACGATACATTTTAAATAAAATTAACAAGTCAAACAAGCATTTCGTCCAACTGATCAGTTCTCTCTATTTATCGTCATAATAAGATCTACTAATCAAAAATAGTCATCAAAACCAATAATAACTAATTTAATCACTTCAAAAATGTCATTATAGCAATTGCAACCTCTTCAATTAGTCATATTCTTTTGAGAGATATAAATAGGAGTGCTTTTGAGTTAGAAAGAGATGATGAACCAACTTTGCAAAACATTAAAAAATGAAAGTAAAACTAAGGCTATGGGTTATGCTTTACACTGTAAAAAACTCCATATTATTGCTGCATTCCAAGCTAATTTGCATTAATACATATCATTTTGATTTGATAACATCCTTTCACATCATTTAAATATCGTGTCATATTGTTCTCTAAAGTGAATAGTTAGAATAGGTTATTGTATAATATAGATCTGTATAAACATGAGAATATTTGTATAATTATTGTATAATCGTTTAGATTGGGCTGACCACTATTTGGCTATAGCAAAAAAACAAGTGGTTGATATTAAGGTTTACTCTACCTTACCATGGCAAAATGGAAGTAGATTTAAAGTAAGCCTAGCCATCTAGCCAAAGATCAATGTAGATTTAAACTTAGATTAAACTATCTAACATTCTTATTATGTATTTTATCTTGCTTTCTCACAAAAAGATTCACAAAACTAAAAAACCATTTCTAAAACTTGCTTATAAGAGCTATTAAAATATTTTTATTACTAAATTACTTGAGTTTATCACAATTTACCCCCTCTTGTAGACATTAAACTTAAGTGGTATTAGAGCGAGGTTGCATCTAATGAATAATCATCTCATGATGACTCATAAATTGGTAATCAATCATATTATCTTGGAGGAAAAGGCTTCATCCTATCATCCACCACTTTTTAAAGAAGATTGTAATTTGTATTGGAAGTCTTATGCGACTTTTTCTTGAATCGGTTGATTTGGAACTTTGGGATATAGTAGAAAATAAGTTTAAATTTCTTATGAAAAAGCACAGTAATAAGTTTGCTAGAAAGGTATTAAGTAAACTAATCCCAAATAAAAAAACATAAAGTTCAACTTAATAATAAAGCATTAAATATTTTTCATTATAGTCTCATGGTCACAAAGTTTAATAGAGTGATGAATCTTAAAACTGCTCATTATGTTTGAATAAAATATGAGATTACATATAAAGAAGCTACTAAAGTTAAGAGGTTTAAGGTTAATTAACTTATGCATGAGTATGAATTATTTTATATGGATAGTGAAAAGAATGTTAAAAATATGTTTACCAAATTTACTAACATCATGAATAAACATTCCAATCTTAGTAGAGAATTTTCTCATGTAGAAAGGTGAGGAAAATACTATCGATGTTACCTAAAGAGTTTGATTCTTTAGTGACCACTATCAAAGCCTCCAAGGATTTGGATCATCTCTCTTTTAAAGAACTATTTGGAAATCTCATGACAAATGAGATGAAAATAATTAGAGAAAGAATAATCTCAGCCAAAACAAAAGAAAAAAAAAGATCTAGTTTTGTGAGGTTGTTCATCTGAAGAATCTTCATGCAATAGTGAGGTAAAATTTATGATTATAAGTCTATCCAAAATACTTAATTATGCTACAAGTAAATCTGAAAATGAAAAGATTCATAAGGTGGGTAGAGAAAACAAGGCTACAGCACGATATTATGGATGCGATGGTATTGGACACTATCATATTTATTCTCCAAAGTTGTTAACGACGAAGAACAAGTACATAAAAGAAAAAAGAAGAAAAAGAAGACAATAGCTACTAATTGGAGTGATTCAAATCCATGTTCTATATCCTCAAGCTTTGAGGGAAGTGAAGAGGAGAAATTTATTGTCTCTTAGCCAAGGATATTGTGTCTTCAAGATGTGTGAAAAAAAAACAAGATTTTGTTTGTCATATGGCTCATCATGGCTCAACTAGGAATGAAGACACGAGATATCTAAACTCTCTAGAAATAAATTAGAAAGTAATTTTCTTGAATTAGTTAATACTTTTTAATTGTTTGTAAAGAAAAATAAATATTTGAAAAAAGAGCTCAAACAAAATCTTAGTTGTGATGAGTTGAATAGAATGAATAATAAATATGTACTTCATTTTTAATCTAAGAATAGCTTGCTAGAACAAGTAGTCTAAATGATAAAAAGAAACTTGTTTTTGAGTAATTTAAGAAACTGTATTCAAATTATACTTCATCTCATTTCAAGCATAAGAACATTTCATTTCAAAAACCTAAGTCTATACATGTTGCAAATAACTTCTTTTTATACTTCATGTCTTACAACTATTATATAAAATTGGGTCATAACTTTAAAAATTGTAAGATAAGATTAATGTGAATTATAAATACCATTGTTATGTTTGGATAAAAAAGAACAATATTATACCTAGAAATATTGAAGGTCATAATTGTAGATTGGATAAATACAAAATCGTTTGAATTTCAAAATCTAGTTCTTAAATTGTTATATTTTTGTGCATGCCTAATTGTTCGAATTAGAAAGGAGAAATCTTTTAGAAGCATATTACTTAGATTTAATTTATTTAACATGATTACTTGTTCTAATATTATTTTTTAAATAAATTTTTATATGTATCCACATATGAGAAAAAATAAATTGAACCCTTTAAATATATTATCAAAAAAAATTTACCTTTCATATATCAATAAGTATTTTGTTAACTTAGTTTCTAACAAATTCTTTTTTTTTTTGTGAATACTTGGTCTTTTATTTTAAAATTTTTTCAACAATGGTATAGATGAGTATCCCTTCTTTATTTATGATCATGCACATGATAATTTTTATTTTTTGATCTTTTGATATATAACAAAAATTAAGAGAGAAAAGTAAGTGAAATAAAAAATATTTCATACATCTCAATTTTTTATTTAACAATTGTTTAAATTACATACATTAAGAAAGAGCATGAATATAAGGAGAGCATCTGTGTTTTTAGTTGTTTTGATATATTTTTATTTCAATCTTTATTTTATAGTTTTATCATCATCAAAAAGAAAAAATTGTTGAATTATTAGTCCTTACACCACTTGGTTAACAACAACAAAATCATCGTGTTATATTTATTAATATTTTTTCTTTAGTGTTTTTAATTCATACATCTCAAGATCTAATATATCAATCTTTTAGATAACTTGATCAATTGATTATAAAACAATCCACATGTGAATACAGGAAAAGAAACATTGGCATTTCTCGAAATTGGCTCAATTGTCAAATATTGGAGCCATTAGTCTCCATTCTTAATGAAGTTGATGCCCATCTAGAATACATTTTCTATACAATACTTTGGGTTAAAGTTATTAAACCTCTCACGTCATTCTCATATGACACAGATTTCCATTCATCTTATTCATGCAGAGTTGAAAAGTCAATCTCTTTTCACATGAGTTAAATAATGAACAAATAACTAAATAATAATAAAAATTATGTCTAAAAGTTGAATTAATATTAGGTTTAATGTTAAACTAATGAGAATTAAAATCATGTTGACACATAGTTTTAAATTAAATATGCATAAAGATCGTACAATACGATGTCATTTATCATATTTGTACATTCTAGCATTCCTACTCTATCATAGGTCACATATAGTTAGGTTTACATATCATACAATTACAATATCCTCGTCGTACTAGTAGGATACTTTATTTAGGCTAACTTTATTGTACAATATAAATCTTTCTATCGATTGTATATGAAACCAAGTGATGTTTTGTCTATTTAGCAATTTCATGTATTATATAGTACGAAAAAGTATATTCATAATTGGACGATAAATTTCTCTTCACATAACAATTAGAATAACTTAAAGTAAAAAAACATTAAAAAAACATCATAAAATTAAGATTTGATTTATCGTATAAGTATGAACATACTGTAGAACTCAAATGCGCTAATTGTAATACCTTTGTTCTAATATGATGTTAGTATTATACACAGATGAAGTCAATAATTTGTTGCTTTCAATTAAATGTTATCATACTATTACAATCTTGTATCGCACAAGAAAAACCAAGAACAATACAAAATTTATTATATATTTACAATCCACTTATCGAATGTGCATAATCTACGAATCACTTAGAAAACACATTAATATAATTGAATTGTACATGTACATCATCATGATAATATTGTATGATGTTTATTTAACCTATAGCAATGTGCGTCAAGTGACAATTGTGCTATAAAATGTATTTTGTCATAGTTGTACAATATATTTTACGTAAAATTAACAGGTCGGATAAGCGCTTCGTTTGGGCCATCATTTTTCTCTTTTTATTGCTCTAATACAATCCATTAATTGTAAGTGTACGAATAGTTGTCAAAACCTGTAATAAAGTTTAATCATCTCGACAATATCATTTTAGCTATTGCAACCTCTTTAATCGAACACATTCTTTTGAAAGATACAAATAGGAGTGCATTTGAATTAGAAAGAGAGAATGGCCAACTTGCAAATCATTTAAAAGTGAAAGTAGAACTAGAGCTTCATGTTGTACTTTATACTATGAAAAACTCCATCTTGCTACTATAGTAAGAGTTTATTTGCATTAATGTCACTCCTTCATCCTTTAACATCATTTAAAAATTTTCGTTATATTGCCCTCTTAAGCAAATGATATAATAAGATGTTATATGATATTGATCTGAATAAGTGCTGGAATATTTGTATAGTTGTGTAACATTTTAGTTTAACTTGACTCAAGCATAATTGGGACACGATTGTGTTTTTTTGACTGTAGCAAGAAGTAATATTTGTTTAGGTTAACACCTACTTAACTGCGACAAAAAGTGGTTGTTGTCTAACTTTATCCCACGTGGTTGCGACAAAACAAGAGTAGATTTAGTACAAATCTAACCATTTGGCAAAAAGTGGACATAAACCCAATTTTAGACTGCATTACCTAAAATTCTTATTTTGTATTTTATCTTACTTGCATTAATGAAAAAGTATAAAACTGAAAAACAATTTCTAAAATTTGTTTCTAAGAGCCATTAAGAAAAAAAAAGGACTTTCATTATTAAATTACTTACGTTTTCACATTGGCTTAAGATTAAAATTATCACAATTCACTCTCCACTTGTAGATATCATGCTCTAACATTCGCAACAATAATTATCATTTCGAAGTAGTGTATGTTATTTGACTCATTGGAAGCAAGGTTTTGCAAGTACAATAATGATATTTAGTGAAATTAAATGAAGAAGACCATGCACTAAAAAAATATCTTTAGATTGGTATGTTATGCTATTTATGCAAGTATCGAATCAAGTGGAGAATGCTAGGGTTAAAAAGTTGAAACTGAAGTGTCAATATGAAATGAAAAGTGAGACAACAATTGTAATACAAGAGATATTTGATTCATGAATAAGTTGCACTGATAAAGAAGAAGATCAAAGTGCTAAAACTCAAGTATAGAAAGTTTAACTTCAATAAAGTAAAATAGTATTGAAATCTATATTGTAGTACGATGTAATGACAAAAATGTACTAACAAAAGGAATACGAGTATTCTAGACTCATTCCTTAAGGTACTAAGTATGCTAAACTAATAAAATAACTTGTTATACTAATAAAACTTAGAAATTCATTTGTATTAATTTCCAAAGAATATCGTGCAAAGAGTATCTAGATAGTCCATTGCATCAATTTAATGATCCAAATCCACAATAACTGGTTAAAAAATGGTTTACATGAAGATTAATCAGAATACAAATCAAAAGTTCATCAAAAGGCCTCCCATCAGAGTAATCCAGAAGGGGCAAGTCTGTTAAGGCTCAAGATAGACCAAAAAAAGTGTCAACTATATAGTTTACAAAAATGTTGATCCTCCCTCCTTGCATCTAAACAACTATATCATCTAGTTATCATTTGGATCAAGGGATGAGGTAAACTCATAATGACTCTCCTTAATTAATGGTCAAACAATAGATAACCCTAGTAATTTTGCATTAAAAAATGAAAACTTTCAACAAACAAGATAACCCTATATAGAAACAACAACAAGCAAACATAGTGCTCCACAATGCAAAATGCAAAGCATTTGGTCATCCCTCTCTTGGTCCATCCTAAATAAGGTCATAGCTAATACCTCAATCTCACAATTTCAATCATCTCACCTACTAGGGAGGAAGCAAATGTAGTGTCCTTACTCTTGCTTAATTCTCTTTATAGTTATTCTGACTACTCCAATTGCATGAATGCCTTAGAATCACTTGGAGGCTTTCTCAAAAAATCCCTTCTCAAGTCCTTTAGTTATGTAAAATGTCAACCATTATCTTCTTAAAGTTTAATGTGATGGCAAAAAAAATTTATCACTTTTGCATCTGTGGATGTTCAACAAGAGATTGATCCCTTCATCAAGAGAGCAAATTTACTAGGTAACTTAAACATCAAAGGCTTCTCAAAAAGTGTGTACGTTCTTCGGCCAAGTTATCTAGGTTGTACGTACAGTGACAATTTTAATGTTGGAAATACTAGTGGTTTCTTATCACCTGGTGCACTCTCTTCATGCACTTGGAACACAAATTTGCACCATAATTTCACTAAATCTAAGATGATAACTACCCAAAAGTGCCGCAAGTTTGCAATTTGGGATACAAAACGAGCTCAAGCAATAGAATCATTTCCATTATAAACAACGGTTATGTTCTGAGAAAGGAAACACCAATATTCTAAAAGATAACAGCAAATGCAATGCAACACCAAAAGCTTAAGCAGAACTGTTAAGCCTTCCACATGGCTTATACAGCGCCACAGGACGCATCCCTAAAATCTCAGTCGGTACGAACTTAAAGCGCAAAACAATAAGCAAGGAAACAGATCCAGGGCAAGATTAGCACAACTGGAACTCCATAAAATGTAGGCCCAACATGAAAAGCCATGGACAAGATCTTCCGAACATGCATCCAATTCTGAAGGTGAAAAAGGCACCAAAACAAAAGCAGAAGCAGAAATCGACTAGAACACTCACTATTCGATGGTGTGGACAGTATGGAAAAGGCAATGGAAGTAAAATATCCTCCGTCAGCCGGAAACAGGCACCGATCCGCTGGAGCCACGCAACTGAGCGGCAAAATTCTCACGATTTTGACGCTTCAAGATTTATGAGTAATTTAATACATTATAATCTTCTTTTGAGGATCCAAATAAAAACAAAAAAAACTTCACCGTTCCATCATCTGAGGTCGATCGATCTTTATTCAGCTTTTAAGTGAAAACAGGAGCAGAAAAGAATTATGTAATTTGCTTTATTGGTGTTTTCTAAGTGATTTTAAGCAATTTTTACCAACTTTTTTTTTTTTTTTTTTTTTTTTTTTTTTTTTTACCTACGTCATTCAAGTAGAATACTATTTTTTATTTCACTTATTTTGATTATTTTGGTGCATAGTATTATTTAAATTTTTTAACTATTTATTTTGATTATTTTTTTTCTAGAAATTATAATTAATTTATTAAAAAATATATACACACTTCTCCCTCAAATGTGAATGATATCCAAATAATTGTTACACAAACTAGTGATTTATAATCTCTTACATAATAAATGATATACTTGAAAGTAATGCTTTTTTATTCAAAAAGAGATATAAGCTTTACAAAAAGTCAAACAAATGATCCTCAGGGAAGATCAAACATAAAATTAGACAGCAAAAGTTTGAGGGGCTTGGGGAGGGACAGCCCCACCCTCATCCAAAATCAGAGCAATAGGCAGCGCGCGCAACCCAGTCAGCTGGTGCATTCCCCTTTCTGTAAATGTGTGATACTTTAAGCGCTTCCAAGCACTGAGCGCGCTGAATAGCCTCAGCAAAAGAACCCTCCACAGGGAGGTGTGAGATGATCGTGCGCACCTCCTGCAACGCCGACATTGAATCTATTTGAACCTCCACTAATGATGCTTGGAGGGGGTGTCCCTTAACAAATCAAAAGCCTCAAGCATTGCATGAACCTCCATAGCTTTGCTCGCCTGTGAGACAACTCTTTTTCCAACTACCAATAAAGGCTTCCCCATGTGGTCCCTCACTACCAGGCCAAGTCCCAGCAATATCCTCCCCAACAGCAACGTCGCAGTTCATTTTTATCCATCCAGTAAGGGGACCCACATATGGGTTACAAGCAGTTCAGAAGAGTTACATGAATTCCCACTAGACATGGATAAGTATAAGTTGCAGTGCTTTACTGTTGTAATTATCTCAATCTTAATCTCTGCACAGAAAGTATTGCTTTTTTAATCTAACCAAATAGTATTTTCAAAATTAACTTTCAATCTCTTGTGATCTAATAAAGCATTTTTTTCTCATATTTAACAAAACTAATATGCCAATATTCAAATTTGATAATTATTTAAGTAATATAAATAATATGGCCCGTTATTTAGTAATACAAGTCGTTTGTCATCCTTGTCCACTTCATTGACCAATAATTTGATGCTGGCAACGTCATTTTGCCTGATTAGACATTATTTAAAAACATCAATGTTTGCATTTATTGTTCTAAATGTGAATACTAGTTCAAATGTTAAATCATACTATCAACAACTGATTATTATAATAATAAATATAAGATTTTATTTATCAATTAGGTTTTAAACCGACTTTTAAAAGATTTTTGTGTTTCAATTATTATTTTTTAAACAATTATAAATATAAACATAATATAAAGTATAATCATTATTTAAATATATTGAACTTTTTGTTACATATCAAATGAAGAAATGTTTTTATAACAATTCCAGCACTTGTGGTCCTAATATAGTACATTTTGTACATCACTAATGACCATTGCCTTCACAATTTAAAATCAAATTTTGAAACAACTTGTTGAGTTGATTATACTTCTTATAATCTTAGAAGATCCTTTTATAATAAAACATATAAATATATGAAAATTTGCATGGAAATGATTTAAATCCTATTTTGTGATATATATCATAAAAGTGATGCTAAATTAAGTTCTTAACTCTTAAACTTTTTTCTATGTTTTAAAATTTAGTTTTTTTATTATTATTATATGATGCCTATTTGTTATAATTTTAAGTATATTGTAAATCTAACTTTATGAAAAAAAAATAACATATTAATGATAAAAAAATTATGTGCTACATCCATTACCAATATCATTATTATTGCTTACTACTCAATAACAATCTGCAATAAAATTAACAAAAATAGCCCTTTTTACTAAGAAAGAAATATAAAAGGGATTTTCTTGTTGTTTCCTTGGCACTGTCAAATTCTTTATGATTCTAACATTTTCATTGCAATAGCCGTCAAACAAGAAAATGCCTTCTAACTCCCTAATACCTACTTTCTTATCTCACTTTGCTCCCTTCGTAATGACTTTGCTATCATTATTATTAATGTTTGAACTTACCAACAACCAATGCATAAACCGCTACTCTATGGTATCGTCAATGTTGAGTAATTATATTGAAAAATTAAATCACCTCATAAAAGGATATTATTAGTGACAAATAATTATCATTATAGATTTAATCTTTGTTAGTTATAATGACAATTTTTATCTTAACTATTTGTAGTAAGGAATTATTTATGAGAGTTTAAACTATTATAAGTAGGTTATCCAAATATATAAATAATAGTTTGAACAAATCCAAATAAGTATATAAAATCAAAAATAAAACTAAAATGCATAGATGCATACCCATTCCAAAGTCTTTTGCAGGCACATCATCACACTGGTAACCAAACACCCATTCTAAAGAGGACCCTCTTTCTTGAGTAGATGAAAACCTTGTTTTGTTCTTCAAAAGAGAGTAAGAGGATGATCATAGATGGGATAGAGATTGTTTCAAAGAATTGGTTTCGAAAGGGGATTGTCTCGTCAATATAGGACATTTTAGTTAACAAACTAATTAAATTAGGAGTAGAACTTGTAACCTTTTTTAATTATTTCAACATAACCCACAAATGGCTTTTTTTAGGTGAAAGCTTAGCCCTATAAGAACTCTCCCAAAAGAAGTTAAACCCTCTTAAGCTAAGAATAAACTCAAATTTAAGAGAGAGTTGAAGAATTAAAAAACTAATAATGTAAACTTTAAACCCAAAATTCAACATAAACTTTCAATTTAAAGATTCCTATGTGTAATTTAAGCTATGTTCAAAAGAATTGAAGTCAAAGAATATTAAACCAATTTACATATTTATAAGTGAAGAAAAGTCATTAAAAATACATATTAAATAAGTTATTCTTTCATATATTACAATAAATCTTTCTAATACCTTTGAAATGGAGGAGACAGTTGAAAAAATAAGAATATTTAAGAAAAGAACTAGAAGGAAACATAAATGAGGAAACCCTTTGATGACCACTTGCCCTTACGAAATTTTGAATTTGCAATTGAAGGAGGATATTAAGGAGTAATAGTTTGGAGATCTGTGTATGATTTTGTGGACAAATTGGATAAAGAATCTTGTGTAGGATACTAAAGAGTAGAAAAAATGAAATAAAGAATGTTTTTTTTTTGAGGAATCATGAATGATATTTATAGGAAAGATAAGATTTTATATGAAGAGGAAAAAATTAGATTAGAATGAATTAAGATGTCTTAAATTATGTAAAAATGATTTTTCACATCATTATATAATGCAAGTGGTTGGCTTAAGCAGTTAAGTAGCCAATGGTTAATCAAGAGATCAAGTTATCAAATTCCATAATCTCTTAAATTAAAAATAATATATAAAATTTCTTCTTAATAAAAATATTATACTATACAACATTGAAAAGATAAAAGTGTACTTTTCAACAAAAGTGGCTTCAAATGATTTGGAGATTTATAGAGAGCCATTTATATTTAATAAGCAAGAAAAACTTTGGCAGAGTTTTTACAACAAGTGAGAAGTGAAGCACATGTCTTGAAAAGTAATCTTTGACATTAGGAAAGCCTTCCCAAGATGAGAAGGAGTGATGTTTGAAAAGATTCAATAGAAACCATTGACAAGTCTTATGAAGACTTTGGGACAATGAGATAAATAAGTCTTGACATATGCTAAGACAAAGTTCTGAGGGATATCTTTGAATTCACAAAGGCTATCATATATGAGAAGTTGTAAGAACCCAAGACAAATGAAGATGTACATTGTAAGTGAGTTTTCACTCATTTTGATAAGAGTTTGTAAAAGTATTAAAACAAAAACTTCTAGAAAATCTTGTTATAAAAAAAGCTTTTGAATCATCAAATTTGAAGGTTTATGGCTATATAAAAGCTTCATGATAAGCAAAAATTTGACTTTGAATTTGAATTAAACTTGCATGGCTTAGATATTGGGATAATTACCCATAAAGTATGTTAAAATTTAATATGAATCAATATTTATCTCTTTTCATATTATTCTAATAGCACTTAGGCTATTAAAGGAATGCTTAGGATAAAAAAAATTGAAGCATTCGAGTTGTCATTTTCATGATTTACTAATAAAAACCAATTGTCATCATTAGGTTCTAGTAAGAGAGAGCGAGAGCATGAGAAAAGAAAAAACCTTAGACAAACCTAATAGTCTTTCCTCCCTTTTCTTTTATTTTTTTTTTATGTTTTCCTCTCTCTCTAGTTTAGATTATTCAAATAATGTGACAATGTAATTATCAAGTAGGAACTATATGCACTCCTTTTTATCCCAAAAAATATAAACATTTCTCTCATTATTGCCTTGTTTTGCCATTAAAGACCATTATTTTTTTTGGCTATGATGCTTTGAAGGACAAATGAAATACCACAGTGCTCATTTTTATAATTTTGTGTATTCTTATAAAAGTATGAATGCATCATTGAATTCAAGACTATAGTTAAAATTACTCTTCACCTTTCATTTTAATTTGTCCACTCAAACAATTATCGAAATTTTTTTAATTTTATTTTGCATCATGGTACTTTTCACAATATTAGAAAATGTTTTATTTTTACATTTCTTCTTACACATCTTATCTACTACTCTTCTAAGTATAATTTATAATTTATAGTTCTTAAAATTAAATTTTTGTTTCATAAAAATAAATTTTATTATATTTTTATAAATAACATATCTTAGAATATTTTTTGGGTATAATTTCTTAGATAACAAGACTCAAAACTTTAACTTAGTTATTTCTTCTCTTTTAAAACTCTAAATCAAATAATTTTATTTTAAATAAAACTAGACTTACTTAACTCTTAAATCATTTATCTAATGATATAATTGTATCTTATATCCTATAAACTTAAATTAAAAAAATAAACTTTCCAATTCTTTTTTGTTAAAATAGTTTTTAATAGTCTTATTCTTTAGATTACATCCTTTTATATTGATTTCAAAATATTTTAATTCCTATTTTTAATAAATTATATTTCTTTACATTTATACATAAGATGGATATTTCTATAATTTGGTGATGAAAAATAATAATAATTACATGAATAACATGCAAAGTTTGATATATTATACTCTATAACATATTAAGTATATCATGAATTATCCTATAAAGATAAAATTATGCCACTTTAAAATTTGTAAAAGCTAAATCATAGGAAGATAAGAATCTCATTAAGATTAGTCTTCAATCACCTTTAAAAAAATATATCTACTTAGTAGGTTTAATAATAATGGTCATAATAATATATCAAAGCGTACAAAGCACCACAACATAGTAAATGTTAACATTGGAATCAATCAAAACAATAAAAGAGAAGCAGATAATTATCTATATAAAAAAATAAAAAAGATAATTGACATTGATTATCCAACACATTAATAGTGAATGCAGAGCAAAATGGTATTAAAATTTTCCTAAAGTGGTGAGAATGATGTAAGAAAAAGAATGGAATTTATTGTAAAGGTTAACATAAGCAAATACAATATAAAAGACAAAGGAGCAATTTAGCTTTTGGGAATTGCACTAATTTATAATTCATTTAAATAGAAAACCTTTAATTAAACTTACAAAATAATTAAGTTTAATTAAAAAGTAGATATGTTCAATACTAAAAGCACAAAAAATTAGAACATAAGATAACTTAGTCTCTAACTCTCAAAGACCTAATAAAACATAGTCCAACACTTTTTGAATCATTATTTAATACTTCCACTTGATTCAAAGTCGCAAACACCAAGAAAAGATTTGAAATAAACAAACTTGTCTTTTGTGAGTGATTTTGTTGGTATATTGACAACTTTTTCAAGTATATTATGGTGCTTCAACTGAACTTCATTAGTCTTAGATGAAATTCAAGAAGATGTTTATATGCATTGTTCTTCCATTAAAATCTAAAATTTTAGTCAATACAATCATTGCCATTTTGCCACAAAAAATATTAGTTAAACCATCTTGCTTTTGATGAGCATCTACAAGAATTCTTCTAAGCCATATTTCTTGACAAGTTATTGAAGTTGATGCAACATAGTCTATTTTTTATAAAGATAAAGTTTTCTTAGCTAGCTTCTAAGAAATCCATATGAGAACTCCTAACCCAAGATTGAAGGTACTAGTTGAATTACTCTCTAACACCCAATGAACTTGTCCAATCACTATCAATAAACCTGCATAAGTTGAAGTTAAAAAGTTGAGTATATTATATCCAATAATTTATAGTACTAGTTATGTATCATAAAACTCATTTTGTTACTCTAAGATGATGGTTTGTGGGATTATGCATGAACCTAGAATTCAAGCTAACAAAAATTGTAATAGTTAGTCTCATGTGAGTCAAATAGATGAAATCTCTTACTAACCATCTTCAAGTTGCAACTTTTAATTTATATTCATAAGCATTGTTATTGGTCTGTAATTGAACAAGTTGAACCTTTTGAGAAGAGCTACTACATATTCTTCGTGAGATAAAAATCCCATCAACTATTTGCTTCACCTCAAGTCTAAGAAAATAATGCAATAAACACATATTTTTCATTTTAAATTTCTTCATAATATTAGAAAAAAAGTTTGATTATAAGGGAATTAAAAGAGCTCATATGTATAATATCATTAACATAAAGGCACAAATAAATAAAATCATCTCTACCATGGTTCTTCAAATAAAGAGTCAACTTATGTTCACTTCTTATGAAACTGGTTGATGCAAATAGCCATCAAGTTTGCTACACCATGCCAATGGAGTTTGTCTTAGCCTTTAAGGTTCCTTTCTCAACTTTTACATCTTTGAATCTTTTAGATTGAGCAACTTAAATTTCATTTTCCAAGTTTCCATTTAAAAATGCAAGCTTGACATCAAATTGATAAATATACCAATGTAGTTGAGCCTTGTACTTCTGTATAGTTACCCATTACATTATTTCTTTTCTATAGATCCATCATCTCCCATATTATATTCATTTGGATTGCTATGAACTTTTCTTCCATTGCATTATATTATTCTTCTTTTGTTATTATTTCCTCAAAGGGCTATAACATTTATATTATTTTACTACATTGTGTAAGGTGCAATAATCTTCTTGTGAATTCCTTATTCTTCATAATAAATGTCAAATTCTTTGGATAAAACACATCACTAGGATCCATGTAAAGTCTCTATAAAAAGTGTCATTCTACTTTTCCACAAGTGTTTTTAACTTTTTGAAAATATCAGTAGTGTTTGACTTGATTGTTAGAAAATAATTCATTTGATTACAATCACTGGTAAATAGTGAAAAATACTTGATGCCACCAAATGATTTAGTTCTTATAGTATATTAGCATGGATTAATTTAAGGCATTTAGATGCTTTCCAAAATTGTCTACTTAAGAAAGGCTTTCTTGTTTGTTTTTCATAAATGCACCATTTATAGAAAATGAAAGAACTAATTTGAGACAATATTCCTTTTTGATTTAAGAAATTCAAGCCTTTTACAATAAGATGCTCATGTAGCATTTATTATACCTTGGATTCATTCTTCTCTTTAGTAAGTAGAACTTGATTTATTATGGTAAAGAACATAAGTGAAAATACCTTATTTTCTACCATCTACAAACCTACTATTGATGGACAAGACTTTTTACCTTAAATAACATAAGATCTATCATTAAAAAAGCATAACCATCAATCATAAATTTTTTTATCACTTAACAAACTATTTATTAATTTAAAGATGAAGAAAAAAAATGTAAAGTAATTTTATTTTATCATGGTAAGTGTTCACAACAACTAGCTTTTTCCTCCAACTTAAATTTACTTGTTGTAACCAATAAACTTGTGCCTTTTGTGATTCATTGATCTCTTTGAACAATGATTTATTGCTAGCCACATGATTTGAGAATACACTATCAAAAAACAAAACTTCATTAGAATGAGAATAAAAAATAGCTTACTCTCTGCATTGTTTTCTTCCAACAACTTTGCTGATGAAATTTGATTCCTAAAGTTTGCTTTTACATGCCCAAAATTTTACAAATATAGGACTAAACAATGCTCTTATTCCCTATTTCATCACCAATGGACTCCTCTCCTATCCATCAAAATGACCTCTTCCTTTACCTTTTCATATCCTCTTCCATGATAACCTCTTCTTCCATGTCTTTTGTTAATAAAAATTTCTTATTTATTTGAAATGTCTTTTCTTCATTCTTCTTAATTAAAGTGTTTCAACTTTTGTCATTAGCTTGCAAATATCCAATTAGTTCATCAAATAGATAGATTTATAGTCTCATCAATGGTAATGACTATATAGTCATGCTCTAGAGTTAAACTTCATAAAAATTTGACAACTATAGTTGCATCAATGGTTTAGTCTCCATAAGGTTTCATTTGATTGGTAAATCAAATAATTCTCATTCCTTCGAGGTTTCAAACTCATTTCAAAGAGTTTGAAGTTTCATTACTATTACTTTTGAAGAGCCTTGAAACTTTTTCTATAATATATCTCATCTCACATGACTTAAACCTTAATTCACAGCATTATTTATTAAGTTTTAAATTATTTAACACCATTCTTTCATATCTTTTCAATTCCATTGAGTATTTTCTTAGATTGTATCTTTTCAACATCCTTTATGACAAATGCAAGCCATTATCGTCATCAATAACACTCTCTTGACTATTATTATATATATGTAAGTATCTATGTGAAAAACTTAATATCTTATAAATACAATTTGATTTAATATGTAGTTATCATATTTATATATTTCAAAACATAGATTTTAACAAGTGAATCACAAACATTACTCACAAATCAAGATTTGTCTTCATAGATCTTTATTATGAAGACATGTCTATATATATACATAAGTTTTAATCTTAAAAATGAAAAACAACTTAAGTTCATAAGTGATGATATTGTGTAAGTTACTTGATTTCTTACACATGAGAAATTTCCTTTAAGAATCCACTTAAACTTAGGATTTTTAAAAACAATAGACCTTCTAAAAGGACAATAAATTGAAACATGTCCTAATTTGCAATAATGATTACATACAACATTAGAAGAATGTGTTAAAGATGCAAAGAAGCCATGAGAGTTTTACCATATGTGAAAATGTGTACTCTTCATTCTATATTCTTCATGTAAATGAGATATAATAACAAATTGTGAATGAGAAGAACAAAACAATGCTTTTAGTTGGTTTAATTCCTTCTCAATCTTAAAAAATTTCATCATTTTTTTAATTCACAATTTTCAACCTTGAGCACTTCATTTTCAATTTTTAGAGATTCAATACATAAAACATACTAAGATATACAACATCAATTTCTTTATTTGATTTTTACAAATCTCTAATTGAAGTAAACTGAATATTTATTTTCTCAAACAATAACATGTTCTAATCTTTGAGAGTATCACATTTCTTCGTAATTCTTGTATGTTTTTCTCATTTTTAGTGAATTTCTTTTAATAGAGTAGCATACATATTAATTAGTTTCTTGTGCTCATAAGCTAGTTCTTTAAAGAAATCATAAAACTCATCATGAGAGTCAAAAAGTGAATTAACATTTGAATAAACAAGTATTTAAAATACCTTTATCTTGATAATTTACCTCAAAAAAGCCTTGTGTCGCCTTTTTTTCTTTTTCTTCTTTTCCTTGTTATGAACATGAAGGACTTGAGATTGCCCATCATTGTATTATTTATGCAATTCCTGCATAGCCTCAAAACATGAATATTAAAAAAAATTCAAGCAAATGCCTTGAAATATGACACAAAACAAATAATTTAATTTTTTATCATTTAGTTGTGCCAACATTCTAGATCTTTCCTTTAATTCATTAGAAAAATTATATATGGACGTTCAAACAAAAATCATTAGTCATGGTCTATGCTTTGAATAAACAATTTGAATAATTTGTTCATACACAAGGATGATTCCCAATAAATATAGAAGGATGATCCATAGTGTTGAGATTGGCTACATGCAATTCATGCCACACTCTAAAGAGCAAACGTTAAATCTTCTCTCGGGAATGACTTCCTTTGATACAACCTACTCTGAAAGCACTTGTTAAGCTTATACAGGAGTGAATCTCATAACTTTCTTGTCATTGGAACACCCTTTTCTATGACAATAGTTATTGTGAAACAATAAGATAAGCAAAAAAAGTAAAGAAAATAAAAAAAATATATACAAGATTTTTAGATGGTTTAGTATAAACATATACCTACATCTACTCCAATTCAATCTAACTAGAATGAATTTCACTAAAAATTGCTTCCTTTTATCATAACAAATAAAGATAAATCTTACAAATAATCACTTTATTTTGCCTCACTAAATAAGATACACTTTACACAAACTATATCCATAATAAGATTTATAAGATGCTAAGAGGAGCCACCAACAACTCAAAAGAGTTAAGCAACAACTAAGAGAAAAGTTTATAACACTTGAAAAATGAATATTATAACTATCCTACACCTTTCACCTTAAAGTAAGAGTAGCATAATGACTAAATATAATGATAATGATGTTAGCAGTGAGGATTGAACAAAGATGAAGTGATGTTAAATAGCATAACAAATGCTCTAGCTAAGATGTATAAATGAGTTTCTCCTTTTGTGCTTTCAAAAGTTTTTACTTTTTAGATCATTAGCCTATTCATTTATGAATATCCAGTTATTTATATTATAACATTCCCTAAGTATATTTATGGAGTGAAGTTTTCAAAGCAATTAAACTAGTTGTTATAGCCTTAATTTATGTTTATACAATTATGATCAAGACATCATACTAGGGTGATAAACAAAGAGAATTGGTCACCTTAATGAATGTCTATTTGATCCATTAAATATACTTTTTTAAAAATTTATTATATGAGTATATACAATCAAGAACATCATACTTTATAATAAACACTTGTCGTATGTTCTTAATTTTTATTCTTACGTTATAAAAGCACAGAACAAAACAATCACATTGATCATATGAGTATGATATAATTATACTCATTGGTTAACTTAATTGATCATAAGAATATACACATCCCCACAGGGAATGCTGGGATATTATTGCTGATGACGTGGTTGAAGCTGCTAATGACTTCATAAATGGAGGAATGATCCCATACACCATCGGTAGTACCTGGATAATTCCTATTCCGAAATCTAACTCTGCGATGAGTTTTGCTGACTACAGGCCAATTAACCTGTGTAATTTCTCAAGTAAGATATTCTCCAAAATCATTGTCATTCGTCTCTCTTTGATCCTACAAAACATTATCTCTATTGAACAAACAGCATTTGTGAAAGGGAGAAATATTGCGGATAACATCATACTAGCCTAAGAGATGTTAAATAGAATCAATCGAAGAAATAGAGGTAACAATACTATACTGAAACTAGATATGAAATCAGCATTTGACCAGGTGGATTGGAGATATCTTGAGGTGGTGCTCAAAAGGTTTGGGTTCAGTGACAAGTTCATAAGAATGGTGAATAACTATCTAACCAGCAACATGTTCTCTGTCCTAATTAATGGTTGCCCACAAGGTTTTTTTCCTGCAAGCAGAGGGGTTAGGCAGGGGGATTCTTTATCACCTGCCTTATATGTGTTGGCCTCGGAAGTTCTTATTCGGAGCCTGAAGAACTTGATGGAGGAAAAGAAGATTGACACCTACTCTATCCCAAGAGGTAGCCCACTTATCTCATCGCTTGCATTTGCTGATGATACGTTGATCTTCACAACTGCAAGATCACATTCTCTTAAGCAGCTGATGAATTTTCTTAACATTTATCAAGCATTGTCTGGCCAATGTATCAACATGGGAAAATCTACTTTCACATGTCACAACAATATCTCGAAAAATGTAGGGAGACGTATTATGAGAATCACGGGATTCTCCAAAGGCAAGCTCCCAATGAAATATCTGGGAGTTTTGCTTGCTAAGGGTAGAACGAAAAATGAAATGTTCCAACCACTGGTTGATAAGATAGCTGGGAGAATTAATGGTTTTATTGGCAAAGATCTGTCTAAGGGTGGGAAGCTGATATTAATAAAGGACGTCTTATCATCGATCCCGATGCATATTATGGCAGTACAAGACCCTACCAAAGAAACTATCCGAAAAATTAACAGTTATCTGGCCAACTTCTTTTGGTGCAGCAGAGATAACGAAAAAGCGCATCATTGGAAGGCCTGGAAAAAGATTACGAGACCTAAAGAGGAGAACGGACTCGGATTAAGAAGTCTGGAACACTTGAGTATGGCTGCAGCCTGCAGGATGTGGTGGAACTATCTTTACTCGGACTCTCTTTGGGTTAACATGATCAAGAGCATGACACATGGGAGAGTAAATGATAATAGCTCGTATTGTTACGGATCCACAGTTTGGAAAAGGATGATGAAACTTAAGAAGGTATTGATGGATAAAATGGGAAGCACTACTATCCAATTTGAAGATCTGATTAGGGAACTTTCTCATCAGGGTAAATTCAACCTTAGTAAAGCTTATGAAGTGGTGAGAACCAAAGCATCAAAATTCAAAGAAGCCAAATTTATTTGGAACCGTTGTATTCCCAGTAAGATGTCTATTCTCCTTTGGAGGATGTTGAACGACGCTCTTTCGTTCTCGATGGTCCTAAAGAAGATTGGATTCAATCTGGCATCTAAATGTCAATTCTGCGGCAACGAAGAGACAGTGGATCACGTGTTCATGAACTGCCAGCACGCGACAGATATTTGGGATCAGTTAGAGAGTAGGTTTGGAATTACATTATCGCATAAAAGTAAGCCCTTTAATAGAATTCAGGAATGGTGGAAGAAAGGCAGAAGCGTCATTGATGAAGCGGCTCTTATAATTCCTGCCATTACTTGCTGGGAAATCTGGAAGAGGTGGAATGCTGCGACAAGAGATGAGAGTGTGATTTCAATAAAATCTATTTGTGAATTAATAATACTTCAGTTTAGAAACATAAAAAGAGCTTTTCCAAATGATAAACATTGAAGGTCTTCAATTTCTGCTGTTCGGCTGAATATTCAGACAACTACTTGCAATACGGAGTTTACCCAGTTTTTCGATGAGCTTAGTATTGGGCATCCATTAGTTCTTGGATCTTATTGAATTTCGATGAGCTGTGAAGGGCAAAGAAGGGGAATACGAGTGATAAATGGTGGCAAAACTGGAAGTGGGTTTGAACAGGATAAATCTAGGAGAAAAAACAGATAAAGGAAAGCAAAGATTTGGAGGAAAGCATTGGAGATATGTTGTGTTCCAGGAAGAATTTTTGCAAGGAAATTTATAGTTGGGGAGGAGAAAGAATGTCTACAGAACATGATATGGATGGTTGAGTGAATTCCGAGAAGTTATAAGATTTACTTTTGAAGAAAAAAAAAAGGCTGGTCCCCTTTTAAAACTGGACTAAAAACTGAACCAAGTGCCAAAGTCAGATAATTAGGCTGTGCCAAATGAAGGGTTGATGGAGGAGTTGAGAGGATGAGGGGAGGAATGAGCTGCTGAAAGAAAGAAACGTGCTTTCCTTTAATAACTTGATTAGGTTGGATCCACATGAAGCTTGTTGACAAAGCATACGAACAAAATCCACAATCCCATTCAACAGAAGCGAGGGAAAGAAGTGGTGTTGGTGCAGCAATAGAGAGGGATGAGGAGGCGGTGACTTGTGATTTGGGAAATTGTATCTAGATTTTTTGTAGCGATTGAAAAAAAAAAAAACTCATGAGTTTGTCTGATTTATGCAAGCAGCGACTACCATTTTTCTATAGTAATTGGTCATTATGACAGCCATTTAAAGTTTTGCTTTTAAGTAATCAACCAGCCAAGTTGAAGAAGTAACTATAGATTATAAAACTTTTGGAGGAATAGAAACAAATTTGAAGACTTCTCATTTTGTTGTATCGTTATATATTCAATGGTACGTACTGATTTGTTTAGTATGAAAAAAAAAAAAGAATATACACATCCAATAAATGGATCGTATGTGTATGATAAAGTAATTACTCATAATTTACTTAAAATATATTTTATAAGTATAATTGAGTACATCATATTATATGATTATCACTTAATATATATTGTTAAAAATTTTATAAATATTATACAAAATAGTCATAAAGGTTGTGCATGTACAATACAATTATATTAGAAAATTTTCTAAGTAGTTTAGAAATCACACACACTGGATAATAAAATTGTATGTGTACAATAATTTTTAGTTACACATTTTTCTTGTACGATATAAAATTGCATCAATACGAATATGTAAATTGTTAAATAATGCTTTCATATAAGTGTGATATGCATATCATATATGTGCAAAGACATATTAGCCATATTTATATTTTTTCAATAGTGAATCATTCTTATATAATACAGAGATCATACATGTATAATCTTATTACAACTTAATCATTACTCATTTTCTGAAAAAGAATTATTATCATATAATTACAAAAATGGCTTCATATTAATATGTTATAGATTGGATCGCTTAGCACTCAAAACATAGGATGAAATCATAGATGTCTCATACCTTGTATAATTGAATTTATACTTTTCAGTTTTAACCTAAATGACCATCGTATCTATACTACAAAGCCATTGTATATATATGACATGTAGACCATCCTAAGTCTTAAGACACAAAATTGTAAAAGGAGTTGTATAAGTACTATAAATATTATAGTATTTTGCGAGCATATAACCAACAAGATGATCGACATAGTTTCATTTTTTTTTCAATCACTTAGTTATCTTGAAGTCTAGTAAATTTTGCAATAATATGAATTAAGATTTAAATGACTTAAGGATTTTAACACTTGATAAAATAATTTATCATATATGTGTATAGGAGTGAAGAGATTTAAATATAATCTTTAATGCCACCATGTAAAGTTAAATGTTTAATAATCTAATCAAAATAATGTAGTAAATGTGAAGTTCTGGATGATTAGTCACTCTACCAAGAGCTTATTCATAAGACTCCAAGGTCTTTAAGTTGAGCCCTTATCTTTAAAAAAAAATCATTAAGTCTCATTCCTCTTTCTCATATTATTTGCTTCTACTCAATCAGTCTTTGCCTATTTATGACAACTTAAGTAGACCATTAAATAACATATTGTTGAGTTTGTTATCATCAAACTTCATAAAAGCAATATTAGAAGCTACTTCACCTATATTTGTGTTTATTGGATACAAATCTTTTAGAGTGGATATTATATATGAAAAATGATAAAAAGAAAAAAAGAAGATAAAAAAGCACTCTTTTCTCCTTGATAAGATAACCTCTATATTAACAATCACTCATTGTTTATGCATCTCATGCCTTCTTTTTTTGCATGTCAAAAATGTCTATTTATGATTATAAGTGACTTTTAAAATTAATGATGGATTTGCTCCAAAATCATTATGGCAATTAACTATTATTTGATTATAAATGACTCTTGGAATTTGTATCTTAATTAACTTTGAAATAAAAAAATATTTTAAATTTTATCATTGTAAAACTTGATGAGTCATAAGTTCTTAACAAACCATCATTCATTATTTATTAATTACTAATCAATATAAGTTTATATATTAAAGTTATATTATAATTGACTTATAATAATAACTATATTATTATTATTATTATTATTATTATAATAAATTTCTTAAAGATTCTCCTTTTTATGTTTGACCTAAATCTTGAGTTTTGTATATGGAAAAATTTGTTTTATATTTTGATTTTATATTATCATAAATTCTTTTTCTTAAACTTTTTTTTATGTGGACAACTAACAAAAAAGCATGCATTATTTTTGAGATAAATGGTCCAAATAAGACAAGATAGCTAGGCTAAATGGTATGTTGTGAAAGGATTAGGATGACTAGGCCATTTGGATAACTCTTGATAAAAAAAAGATTTGAAGGCAAAGAATACATGTTAAAAAAGAGCTTCTTTTTTGTTTAATATTATTGCCAAGGAAGAGATAGAAAAAAAAGAGTTGAAAGTATTATTTTTTACTAATTATACATTATAATACAATCAATTATGTTGACAATATTCTTCAATATTCTATCAACTAGTTTTTTTTAAAGGGCTTCATAATAATCACATAGTATATTTTTCCTATTCTTTCTTGCATTGTTTTGCTAAAATCAACTTTCCTAATTCATACAAAAAAAAAAAAAAAAGCTCATGTTGATAAAAAAATTTTGTGCTAACATTTTTTTATGATCAACACGACAAAAGATTGTAAAAATAAACCCACCCAAAATTGAGCTCGTGATTTTGCATTTGTTAGTATGTGAAACTTGGAGGGCTCGTGATGGAGACAAGGCAAGCATTCTTGCACATACAATTGAAGTCACTAGAAACATCAAATGAGATGACCTTGCCTCGTTGTGGCAATGGCTTCCACCATATGTAACACCCATATGTAGGCCCCTATCAAACCATGGATATCGATTAACACTAATCATGTTAATTTTAAATGATAAACACAGTATTATGGATTCTGCTAAATTAAAAAATTCTTACAAAGGTTCCGAAAATTAATTTTCAATTTTATGCGATTCCAACTTTATCTTTAAACAAAATAGTGGTGACTATGCGTCATACCCATCTGATTGTGTCACCCCAAATAGATTCCAAAACGAGCCGAAATGGGCCCAGCCCACGTCGACGTCGGCCCTTCCGTCCAAATACGTTGACGTAAGCAGTGACAAAATACCAACGTAGCGCACCACGCGCAATCCACGTGTCGTCCTCTGAAACGCATGGTACCCATCGCCTCGTAGTATAATACCCCCCGCCGACGTGCTTTCCAATTTTCAAGCTCCATCTGCAAATACTTACTATTCAGATTGAGGCAACGACATAGAAATGAACGGTCTGGATCTGCAGCTCCCTCCGGGCTTCCGCTTCCATCCGACCGACGAAGAGCTCGTTGTCCACTACCTCTGTCGCAAGTGCGCCTCCATGCCCATCGCCGTGCCCATCGTCGCCGAGGTTGACCTTTACAAGTACGACCCTTGGCTGCTTCCCGGTAATAAGTTAATTGAGTTGATTAATCTTTAGTTTTGAGATCTGTCGGATGATGTGGTACCGACGGCAGGGCTGGCGACGTACGGGGACAAGGAGTGGTACTTCTTCTCGCCGAGGGACCGGAAGTACCCTAACGGGTCCAGGCCGAATCGGGCAGCTGGATCAGGCTACTGGAAGGCGACAGGGGCGGACAAGCCAGTTGGGTCACCCCGAGCGATTGGGATAAAGAAAGCACTCGTGTTTTACGTGGGCAAGGCGCCCCGGGGCGAGAAGACCAACTGGATCATGCACGAGTACCGGTTGGCCGACGTCAACCGCTCCGCTCGCCTAAAGAACGGTCTCAGGGTAAGTCCTCAGCGTACGAGAGAGCGTTCTCCGCGTACCAATGATGTCTTGACCTCTGCTTTAAATATCGTGCAGCTTGATGATTGGGTGTTGTGCCGGATCTATAATAAAAAAGGACCAAGCAAGCACCCGGATAGGCCAGGGTTCGGGTCGAACCGGGTGACGGCGGCCGAGCCGGGACGTGATGACCTGCCGTCGCCGCCGGAGACGCCGGAGAGGAAACCTTTCCCGGCCGAGTTGGAGAGGTTTCATTCGGAGTCGATCCCGCGACTGCACCACGCCGAATCGAGCTGCTCGGAGCACGTGCTGTCTCCGGATATGGTCACGTGCGAGAAGGGAGAGGCGGAGAGCCACCCGAGGTTGGGGTTCGCGTGGGACGTGGCAATGAATTATGCGAATGCCGTCGGCGTAATCGGAGCGGATTTCTTACCGGAATGCGGATCAGATCCGCTACATGATATCTTGATGTTCCTGCAGAAGCCGTTTTAGATTAATGCATGCCCGTCAAGTGCGCCGACGCCGTTCTGGTATAGCTTGGATGGTAGGGACAAAGTTGTAAATACGTGTAACTATATGTCTTAAATAGTTTAAAGCTTTTCAAGGTATGTACTTAGATCTGTGCTTTGGTAATAGAAAAAATAGAACAGAACTTTAAACTTTCGTATATGTACCGCAATTAAAAAAACCTACAAATAAATAGAGGCATTACAAGTATTTGTTAACTTACACGTAAGGATACATTAAGTTCAAAAGAATGAACTTCCAATATCACTCGTCTACGCTTAATTCTGCAACATGGTTATAACCTTTCTACTTCACATAAACGAGTTAAACCTGCATTTCATCACATAAAATATCCACTGGTTAAAACTATAGCAATGCATTGAATAACCAAACATATAAATAACTCTACATTAGTGATATTAAATTGCCCAGTCATTGATTACATTTAATAATATGATAACTGGCCTGGCTATCCTTCAATTGATCTCCACAGGTTATTCAAGTTTACTTTAAAAAAAAAAAAAATTGGGTCACTCTCAACATGGTACGGCAAAATCATGTCTGTTAAGTCAAAAATAGGCTAAAAAATCAAAGGATGTATACAAATTATTACCATAAGGTCAATATTCACCAATAAATTAACCAATAAAATATCTTAAGATATCAAATCAAACAGAATAATTGGAAATGCAGAATCAATAACTATCAAATAATAGATTTAATCGATAATGACAAAACTATAGTATGACAATCATATAATGGTTTAATCAACAATAATAACAAAACTAGAACAGAATCCATTACTTCTATATAACATTCTAAATTGATAGGAAAATCAGAATAAAATCTACCGGTCAGATTAACTTATTAAAAAAATTTAGAACAAAATTTAATGGCTTTTAAACACCTAGTTTATACCAAATACATGACAACAAAACAGGTAACAAAAGTAAGATCATCTTTCGGAGAGAACCCATGAGATTCAACCATGTAATACGATAGAATAGAGAACACATTAGTGACCACTTAAAGCCCTAGACATAAGCTTGGGTTTGTGATCAAATTACAAAATCTTAGTATTTTCTTTTGTGTTCTAGATCTCTAAAGGTTATTACTTTGCCAATAATTGCATCTGATCATGTTGGTGCTTCCACAGAAACTGTCACTTGTTGAAATGACATCAATGTCAAAATTTTCCCTCATTAAGTCAACCTCATCAACACAACTAATGTTTACATTCTTGCTTATTAAATGATAAAATATTAACTTTAGAACTCATTGAGCATGCTACAACTATGGGATGAGACTAACATTATTTTGCTTTAATTTACCATCCTCAGAGCTCTTTTCAGCATTGTCTAAATCACATTTGTAGTCATCCCTAATTGATTCAATATCATAACCGTGTGCTCTCTTGTCAACACCTATAACTTCACTCCCAACATTTAATTCATTTATAACTTCAACTCGCCTTAAATCATAGAGCATTTTATTCATAGATGCCCTTCTTACCCTTGATTTATACTTAGCTGTAGCTCCATCTAAAAAGATACTTCATTTATCTATTGAACTCACCCACAACATAGGCTTAATAGCAAATAATTGCTAAAAGAATTCAATATCAAACCCAACTTAAAAATCAAGATTACCATTACAATACACATACACACCATCAACTAATGAAACCTCTAAAGATATAAAAGCTTGATTTGGCTGCAGTGGCTACTTAGATTGGCTAAGAATGAGAAGTTAAAAAAAAGCAATACAAACCACAAGAAGGCTCCAAGAGAAAAGGGGAAAAATGTGCAAGTAAAATTGACATTCAAAGCAAAAATAAGACAAAATAATGAAGAGATGCAAACGATGAAAATATTAAAACTGAGACAATTGAATAGTGAACTTCGATAGTTTCACTATGTTGATGAAAACAAAATATTCAAACACTTTATTTGATGACCATGTAACTGAGCTCATGATTTGGTTTTCAAAAAAAAAATAGCCTCTACAACTCAAATAAGAAAATAAAAAAACGTTTTTCATCCATAACTTATTATGAATAAAGAATGTCAATTAAGGAGTGCATAGTGGGAAGTTTAGTAAATAGATTGAATAGCATATTAAGAGCAAGCCGGCCTGGTTGCTTCCCACTACTTTTATCTAGCTATAAGCAAAATTAGCCGCTTCAAGACTAGAAAATCCAAAGCCTCTCATTATGGTACAGGTCCTATTAATCCCAAAAGCCAATGGCAGGAGCCATCTCAAACAAATTTCAAATATGATAGAATACTAAATCATTTAAGTAATTAGACATTTTATCAAGAAATAAATGACCACCAGAAAGTAAAATACATCCAAACAATAAGTGTTCCAATTGTATCCCTCAAAATTCTAAGCACTCGCAATCAAAAAACAATAAACAAGGCAAATGCAATTTCCAAATATGTAAAAAGTGCAATCACAAGTTTTGGTTTACTTGCATCTAAAAATACATTAAGTTAATACCAAGAAATCCAAAAATGATAAAACATAATTACTTTTAATATCAACCATCTACACTTCCATCAAGAATTTTGCATCATGCCAACTAAATGGTATAACTTTTCTACTTTATATAATTACATTAAACTTGTATTTCATCACATATACAGCCAAAACTATAAACAAGAACAATAAATTCAATAACACAACATATAATTTGCTCTATAGTAATGACATTAAATCAACTAGTCATTACATCTTAGCCTAACCATCCTTCAAATGATCTTCAAAGGCCATTCAAGTTTACTTTTAAAAGAAATGTAAGTGGATTCTCTCTCAACTCAGTAGGGAAAAAACATCAAACCTATGGAAGAAATGTCTATTATGTCACTAACAAGCTAACAAATTAAAGATTGCGATCACATTATCATCATAAGGTCAATATTCAACAATAAATAAACTAACAAAAACATATAAAGATATCAAATCAGATAGAACAATTCAAAATGCAAAATCAATAACTATCACATAATAGAATATTAACCTAATTACCATATAATGGAATAATTGATAACAACAACTGCAACAAAATAATCCATAACTTCTATATAGCGTTCTTAATTGGTTGCAAAATCAGAACAAAGTTTATTGATAAAATTAATTTGTAAAAAAGTTAGAATAACATTTAGCAAGCATTAAAAGGGTGGCAAACAATGAACGCCGATGGTAGGAACTCAAGGGAAAAGACAAAGATATCACAACAAGGCTTAATCAATGCTATAACAAACCTGACATTGTGAATCGAGTCTTAATGGCATCAGTTATGGTTCCAAATTAGGCTTGTAAGTGACTAATTAGTCGCGAGGATGATGGTGTCACAACATCACGAGTTAGCAGAGGCAAAGCATGATGATCCCAACAATGTTCAACTAAGGTGGAGAGGCGGGATCTAGAACACCCAAAGACAATAAAGGCAACGTGGATGCAAGAATCAAAAGCAATCAAGATGCGGGTGCACACTTGCGAAGGGGTTCAACATTGTTGTTTGGGCAATGCATGACAATAGGTTTGGATGCAAGTGATTGTGATCAAGGGAGTCACAATGGCTCGAGGGGTCTAGTGGGATCCAAGCAATAGATTCAGCCCAAATCCAAGCAACACTAAATAGGACAGGGCAAGTGGAGTCTCATGTAGTTGTCAAGATATAGGTAGAGGGATTGAAAGTTGCGGAGAAGAAAGGGTGTGCCAACTAAAAGTGAAGATGAAAGATCAAACAATTGCTGATGAGGTCACACCAACAGGATGTGGGTGAAGCCAACGATTTGTAGTGGGATCAAAGATCGTGGGCAATGGCTAGAAAGCATGGAGATGGTGGTCATACAGTGTAAGTCTATATCACAACTAAGTTGATACAAAGTATAGTCTATACCTTTATTAAAGAAACCTCCTATGCATGCATACTCCTCATGAAATTTCTTTAGTTAAAATGACAACAAACTAAACTCCCTTTTTTTTATTTCATAACAATGCTTAAATAGACTACAAGGAAAAAAATCCTAAAAAAAAATACAAAAACAAAAATATACTCTAAACCTAAAAAAATCAAATAAAGGAAAAGAAAACACCGAAAAAAATAAGTGTGCAAAAAAATAAAGCAACCTTAAGTCTCATAAATTACCCATTACAATCACATAAAAATTTAAAAATTTTCAAACATTTCTCAAAGACTTTTTCTTTATACATTTGATTCTAAATTAGCTCTAAATTAGCTGTAAATTAGCTCTAAATTAGTCCTTAATAAGGCCTCAAAAATCTGATTGTAGTTTTCCTATTAATGTAAACTATTTTATATCACATTTACTTTACTCTTATCTCAAAAAGTTAAAAGAAAGTTTTATCTTTATACAATCACTTTATTTCTAACATTTTATTCTAACTGCAATTTTCTAACTGTCATTATATTTCAATTGCATGTCATTTTTCACCAAACCCATTACATTTCAACTACAACCATCAAAATAAATCAAACTTTTATCCTTCTCATATGATTATTCTCCTTTCTTCTCCTTTAGTTTCACTGGCAGAAATTCACTAGTTAAATTGAACACAACATACCTTTCAAAACTTTCTAATCTTATAAGTGTTGCTTTTGATATTGAATTTGAATTTTCCAAGTATCTAAGCTTTTGGTATGCCTTTTTTTAAAATTTTGCTCTTCAACTTGAATTTATTGAGCATCCTTCAATTCTTATGTTAGGCCTTTTCACTTTCGTTAAATGGACCCTCAAATCTATTAACAAAGTGTTTAATTTCATGAGCTCTAAAGGTAATCCTCTATTTTGATGATAATAAACCATTTAAACATCCTCGTGATCTAACTTGTTTACTCAGTATACTACAAGTTAAACTTAAAGAGAAATAGAAAAAGTGGATTTTTGTTCTTAGATGAAAAGAGCTTTAGACAATCAAGTCAAAGAAGAAAGATGTCATCCAACAATTTAAATGAAGAAGAAGATAGATGCATGTATCTTTAAAGCTATCAATGGGTTTTATCTTCTAAAACATATAAACATTATAATCAAAATACCAATCATAAATAAGAGCTTATATTTCATTCATTAAGCATATACATTGCATTTAAGAAAACATGTCTTGATAAATCTACTTGCATATCATTATAGGAAGATAAAATTAATATAACTTATCATGTAGAGACTATTGCAAGATATGATATGGGTTGATGATATGCTGATCATCGATATGAAACCCACTTTGTACAGTACAATTAGCTTTAAGTAAAATAGACAATCTAAGAAACAAATTAATTGATTTAAGTTCATTATATGCTCCATAAAATCAGACGATGTGATCTTATCATCAAACTGTCCGACGAGTTCACATGAGCTAAATACAAATGATCGAATGATTTGAAGATTTAAAAAACACTAACTCAAGAATTTTGTATAATATGATATTATTTACAATGAAATAAGATTAACTTAAAAGAATGGTATTCAAAGCACATTAAAATTGTAAATATCAAACTAATATTAGACATGTTAAGACACATCATATAATATATTCGTTTATGGTATATTAATATATTAACGGACAGCAAAAAATAGTTTAGAATAAAGGCATCGCATGATATGATCAACTTGTGGTTCATTACCAAACATAATGAAAGTCATATAATTGCTAGTTAAAACATGCACTATACACAAAATTAATCATCGTAAGAGTTGTTATAATTTTCTTTAGAGGGTTCTAAGTAATCCATAGTATAAATAAATCTCTCTAAATATAAAAAAGTGATGAGGAAGGTGAGATAAGGAAATTATAAGCCATGAGACCAATATCTTACAATCACTCAAATAATCTCTAAGAGAGTAGCTTGTTAAAGAAGAAAAAGACTTCATTGCTACATCTTTTCAATTGAGAAAAATAAAGAAAGCATTTCAAGTCAAAACTTAGTTAATAATGAACTAAATATACAAATGGAAGAACAAACAATATAGATTAACAAAACAGAAATACCAAATGATTTAAGAGCTTATGATGCAAAATGTTGAATGAGATTTGACTTGAAATACTTTCTTTATTTTCTCAACTAAAAAAGATGTAACAATGAAATCCTTTTCTTCTTTAACTAGCTAATTTGAGTTATTGTAAGAGATTGGTCTCATAGCTTATAATTTTCTTATCTCATCTTCCTCATCACTTTTCTATATTTATGGAGTTTTATTTATACTATGCATTATTTAGAACCCTCTAAAGAAAATTATAATGACTATTATAATTGCTAATTTTGTGTATAATGCACATTTTAACTAGCCATTATGTGACTTTCATTACGTTTGGTATTGAACCACAAGCTGATTATATTATGCGATACTTTTTTATTAAACTATTTTTATTGTCCATTAAAATATTAATATACAATACACGAATCATATTATATGATATGTCATAATATATAGTCTAATATTATTTTAATATTTACAATTTTAAGATGCTTTATATATCATTCTTTTATGTCAATCGTACTTCATGATAAATAATATCATATTATACAAAATTCATGAGTTATTTAAATTGCATAGTATTTTTTTTAAAATCTTTAAACCATTCGATCATTTGTATTTAGCTCATGTGAACTTATCAGACAGTTTGATGATAAGATTGTATCGTCTAATTTTATAGAGCACATAATGAACTTAAATCAATTAGTTTGTTTCCACTTATGAAGCTAAGACAATTTGGGCTCTAAAATTTAAAAGTTAAGTGCATAAACATGTCTCCATGCCAAGACTCACAAAAACAAGCCTTGATTTGTAAGTCTTAAATTGATAATTCACTCAATCAAAATTAACATAATTAAATTTATCTCTACCTAGTTCTTAATTTAATAAAGAAGTTTAATATCTTTATTAAATTTTTTAAGGCCAAATATCTTAGAAGAGTTATATGGCCTCTAGAAGATATAAGACTAAAGACATACACTAAACAATTACCTAGAAATCCCACATTTATCCACATGAGAATAATCTAAACGTAAGCTACACTATTTTTGGATCCAGTTGATATTTTAGCCATGAGAGAGGGCACAAAAAATAATCATTAAAGACAAGTAGTCATTTAAATAATAAAAATTAAGAATCAAAAATAAAATTTGAGAAATTTGAAAAATTATTTGATTAAAATCATCATATAATACAACAAAGCCCATTAAATTGTACAATCTAGACGCATTGAACGAATGAGTTGTCCTCAAGAGTTAACTAAAAACTCGGAGGAATTCTGTAGGAAAAAAATACATAAATACATTATATAATATGACTAGTTCGAAAAATTTTCAACCAAAGACCATCAAACAATACATTATGGGGATTGTATGGTGCTAATCTGCAAGATCATATATAATTATCTAAACTTAAGATTCACTTTTCAATCAAATGCTTTGCCAATGGAAGATGAAACATTCAATAATGGTTCCTCGTAAGAAAATACAACAAATTTGGGCAAGATTTAATAAAAAGAAGACAATTCAAAGTCTCCATTGAATTTTCCTTTATTCTATTCAAATTCCACTGATTTCACCTTCTCCACTTGTTGCCTCCATCAGGTTCAGCAATGAGAAATTTGAAGTTTGTGCTAACCGAATAATACTAATCTAGTAGGATGAAGTGATTTATGATATTTAATTTCAAGAACACAAGATATTGTTATACCCGGTAAAATAGTATATGTTTAATTTTCAATAATTCAATTGTGGCTTGGATGATTTCAGATCGACAGTAGGATGAGCCAGGAGATCAATTGGAGGCTATTGGAATTTCTGAAATTTTCTGGGGATTTTTCGGAGCACCGAGGAAATTTTTAAGTAATTTTCCCTGTTTAATTGGATTTATTGGATTTTTGGAAATTCGAAAATCTATTTTTTAAACCGGAATTTGGTTTTTACCGCGCGTGAACCGGACCGGAGCGGTTCAGCGAAGGCGGGGGCGGTTCGCCGAGTGCGTTTGCGCGTGCGGTTGGATAAGCCGCGGATAAGCGGATCGGACGGACGAGATCAGCTGTGGAGATTAACCGGCTGATCGGGTTTAAGCGGCGTTATTAGAAGGTCAACCGGCACTTAATGGGTTCTTAACGGGTTATTACCGGTTTAAGCTGGGTATTTAACCCGATTAATTTCGGCTGTTAGGGTTTTCGAGCGGTGGCCGGAGACGAGGTGTTCGCGGCGAACGGCGATATTTTCCGGCAGCCTTTCAAGGGGCTTTTTGTACCTGGAGGTTCGCGTGATCGAGGAGAATCGATTGGTACCGGTTTCGTTCGGCGAGGAGCAGCGGTTGGTCGCGTGCGAGCTTCACCGTCGCCGGAGAAGAAAGGTAGGAAATTCAGTTTAAATTTCGTTAATTAGCGAATTAAAAATATGGATTACTTTGCAATTAACTACCAGAACATGTGAATTGTGTTTTTTTGAAAGTGATTAATGCAAATTATTGATTTTAGCATTTTAGGGTTTTCGGAAAAATTATACCCGTCAAATTGGAAATTTTACCGAGCAATTGATGATTCTATTATGGGCTTTAATCATGTTAAGATTGTATCAAATGCTGAAAATTGTTTAATTTCATAGATTGTTTGTTTAACTTCATAAATTGTTAAATGAGGATCGGATGAAAATTTCGGCAGGAAATTTGATTGAATCTTAGAAATTAGTGGCATTATTGACAAATTAGGATAGTATGAACATCGGATTTTTGCTTCTCCTTGATCTCGGTCGCCGGAAATCGACGGGGGAAACGGAATATCCCGGAGAGTTCGTCGGATAGGGTTTCGCGGGTGCCGGGCGGAGGAAGGAGATGGATTAGGATTTATGTCTAGATTCATAAGTTTTTAGCAAGTTTGATTAAGTAAAAAATTGTTAAACAAACCAAAACATCCTCCAAGTGCTCCACAGAAGCATTAAGAGCATCTGTGAATTACACATTTGATGAGAAAACGTTTATATCAACGGTAGATTTTGAAGCTTATGAGAACATGAAAGACTATGATGAATGTAGTAAAGCCAATCTTGCCAAGGGAGTTAGTGCTTTATATGTCTAACAATATTGACATAAAGAAAGTTCTCCAACCATTCCTTCTAACTTAAAGTTCATCCAACATTTCTATAGCAATGTCAAAATCAATGAGAATTTCAACTTTACTCTATCCTTCACAAATGATATTGAGATTAAAATCACAAAGGGTATTGTCAATAGATTTTTTAGAATACTTATCTCTAGACCCTCCTCGTGGCCACATTGTAAAAATAGTATCTTTAATTGGTATGTAGTAAACAATGTGGTAGCAAGATCACACTCTAAACTTCATATCCAAAAGGTAAAACATCTTATACAGCGTCTTCATAGAAATATAGTATTGTTGAAAGGACGAGGAAAGCAAAATATTACTTAGATATTATTGGAAACTTACTATAAAGAAGCAACAATTTGACTTAAGGGAGGCATTCTGCTGACTAATAAAACCATATGCTTTTGAAAATAAAGAATATAAAGAGCCTAGACAGAAACAAGCACTTGTTATATTCGAAGGAATTTCATAAACTCAACAAAAATAGCCAAGGTCTTCTAATAGAAGTCTCATAGCACGCCTTAAGGTCATCTAGGCAGGGATTAAAAGACATGAAATTATGATCGAATAATTGAAAACGAGGTGGAGCAACAACACATGAAAATTCAAGCAAAGTTGATACAAGTTAATTAGGATTAAATGTATAATTGAGTTCCATACTTGGTGCTATATCTAAGCTAATCTCAAGAGTTGAGAGATAAAAAATAAATGATTAGTCTAAGACTACATGCAAAATTTTCTCAACTATTTGAGATGTAATGAACAATCTATTGGTTGTGTTGAATGAAATTACATTATCTATCTTATGCCTCTCCATATCCATGCTTTGTTTTTTAATTGCTATATCTTTTGGTGAAAAGTAATGCTTCTATGATCTTTGAGCAGCTGTTGGTGACATGGGTACATGTTTCGTTAATGATTGACATATCTTTTGTGCAAATGATGCTTCCAAGTTCTTTTAAGTATTTGTGAGATGTTCACATATAATATTTTTCCTAGTACATAAATCATACAACAAGCTATATCAATAAGTTGTATTACAAAACACATGGAACAATCAACGTAATATAAAGCCAATGCTAATAAAACTTTGTTTAATTATGGGGAAGCAATGCTCAAAGATCATAAAATCACTTCATAAGAGCTATGTTAAACTGTGATGCAATTTCACTTTGATGATATCAACAAGGAAGTTGTGTGCAAGCTAATTTGTATTAGATGTGTTTTGAATTATATTATTTAAATTATTTTGAATATGTTTTCAAACTTGGTTCTTTTGTCATATCTTTTGTCAAAGGGGAATTAATTTGATATCTTTTTGTTACTTAAATATCAACATTTTATACATAAATTCTATGAGAGTTTATCTTATTCTATATGTCATCTTCATCTTTGTATTTAAATAATTTGTTATTATCAAAATGAAAGAAATCATTAGATCTCATTAACCCTAAAGGCAATAAAATATTTTGATAATAACAAACCATTTAAGTGACTTTGTAATCTAACTTAACAACTAAATGTACTATAGGCTAAACTAAAAGATAGATAAAGTAAAATTTTAATATTAAGGAGTCTTAAACAATTAAGTTAAGATACTTAGAAGTAAGAGACGAAGATGACATCCAATAATTTAAATAAAGAAGAAGATAAATGCATATGTCCTTCAAATTGTCAATGGATTATATCTTCTAGGACATAAGTAAACATTACAATCATGATATCATATATAAGAGCTTATATTTCATTTATTAAGTATTTACATTACATTTAAATAAACATATCATTATAACTCTAATTGCATATCACTAAAAATAAATAAAATTAATATAATTAATCATATAGAGATTATTGTATAAAAAGGTTGATGAGTTAAGAGAAGTAAAACTTGAATTAAAGATTAAATTAAAAAGTAGCTAAAATAGCTAAAATTTGTACTAATTGTATGAAACACATTTCGTACAATACAATTAGCTTTAAACGAGATAGACGATCTAAGAGACCGACTACTTGATCTAGGTTCATCAAGATACTATGCAAAATCGTCCAATACAATCTTATTATTGAACTATATGAAATGTTCACACGAAATGAATACAAATGATTGAACGATTTGAAGGTTTAAAAAACATTATACAATCTAAATAACTCAAGAATTTTATATGATATGATATTATTTACCATAAACTACGATAATTCAAAGGAATAATATCAAAAACACGTTGTCAGACTACATGTTATAGCATATCATGTGATATGTTAACAAAAGATATATAATATTTTAGTCATACATGATATATGCACAATCCTAAAACTTTTGTGCAATACAATAATTTCTACCATAAAATACGATTACTTAGGATACTTATACATAATACACACAAAATGAAATTCTATCATGGTACGTTAATATTTTAACGGATATAACAAAACATTTAATATAAAGGCATCGTACAGTACCATCCACTTATAAAACAATACGAACGAAACGAAAATTGCATAATAGATAGTTCAAATACGTTTTAAATACGAAATTAGTCGTTGCAAGAGTTACAACTTTTCTTAAAAATTTCTAAGCATTGCATAATATAAATAAACCTTTCTAAACATAGGAAAAAGATCATGAAGGTGAGATAAGAAAATTATAAGACGCAAGATCAATCTCCTATAGTAACGTGCGAAATCTATAAGAGAGTAATTGCTAAAGGAGAAAAAGATCTCATTGTTACAACTATTCAGTCGAGAGAAATATAGAAAGCATTTCAAGTCAAATCTCATTCAACGTTTGTATCACAAGCTATCAAATCATTTGATATCTCTATTTTGTTAATGTAATAGATTGCTTACTCTTTCATTTGTATATTTGGTTCACTACTAAGTGAGCTTGTGTTTTATTTTGATCCTTTTAAATTTGTGGATCTTGGTCGAGCCCTTGGTTGTTTAATGTGAACAGGTCTGTACAAGCTCCTGACTGTTTAATGTAGAATAGATTTGGGTTGTGATTGATCCTAAGAAACCACGAGTTGTAATAAGGTTTCCCCACCTCGTTATGACAAATGAGTGTTTTGACTTTGTTGTGTGAGTGGGTTGCTTAGGGGTGCACATAGACTTCAAGTTTTAAATCCAGTTACCTAAAAATCTCTAATATCTTTTGTTTAACTTTTACACAACATATTTACTTTGTTGGAGAAGAGAAATAACTTGAAACAAGAAAAAAAAGGTGTCGTTTATATCATCTACAATTTACAAAAACTTTACTTGAACATTGTTTTTGAGAAACTTATATCACCAATATTAACCCCCCACCTCTTGGTGTGCTTCACATCCCCAACACAAAGTAGTTAACAAGCTTTGTTGGCATTTCATCCTCCAAGCTTTGTTGGCAAATGGTTCACAATTGCTTAGAATGACTTTACCTCTACTAAGTGTCTAGGTGATTGGGGTGCCCCAAATGCTCTCTTGATTAACAAGGTGAACTCTATCAAAGCAATGTAATGATTTCTAATCTCTAGCTACCTTAGAGTTGCTTGGATCCACTACAAATATCTGAAAGATTATATGAAATCTGAAATTGCTTAACCAATGCTTGCTCAACTAGCTATAGAAGTATAGTCACCTAGAGGGATTCATTGGACAAATTTTATAATTTTGTGAATGTCAAGATGAAACAAATATCTACTTCCTTGGTGCTTGTCCAAACAATTATCAACAATATTCAATTCATCTAGAATAAAGGTTCCAAGCTTCGGTGCAACATATTCCTTTGGATGGCTTATGACAAATGTCTTATATCTAATGAGAAGCTGGTCATACTTGGTCTTAGTAAATGCCTAGGCTATATAGATTTTGCCATTCAACTGACAAACCTCATGAATATTTATTTTTTATTTGCTTGGCGACAACAGAACATAACCAAAATCTTATGTCCTCATATAACTGGCTCAAGCAACCCTTCTCTCTTGAATGTATACTTGACTCACCAACAACGGTTCTTCAGTATTAGATAACAAAACTGCAATCTCAGTCTTTGTCTACTTCATCTGGAAAGACAGGAATGCCTGCAAATTCACCTCAATCCAATCACCACCAATTGCCACCTTAGCTACCCCAGGTCTTCTATCTAATACTCATGCTGGATTGCACTTTGCTTAGATACCCTCTTAACTTTGAAAGCCATTTTTGCTTTGGCAGTTGCCTTGACCAATTCACCCCACAAAGTTTACCTAGTTTGATTGATCGCCCAAGCCTTCTCTCGACAATATTCACCAGCAATACATTGCCTAGATTGCCCAGAATCCTTTGAAACTAATATTTCATTCGTAATAAGTGAAATTGTTGGATGATGACCATTTTAAATCATCGGTCTCCTTTTTGTTCAGTTATAAGCCTATAATTTAACTCTAATGATCGATCAGGCTACACCCTCAATTCAAAAAATAATTTACAATAGCCTTGTGAGAATTTTTTGTATGTTTGCTTGAATTTATTTAAGCAGCCTTTGGGTAGAAATTTAAAATACGTCCTCATGATTTGGCTTAATTTTCCTATAAAAAAAATATGGGTGAACTTTGTTTGGGTTTACCATCAAATAGATCAATCAATTATAAGATACTTCAGTTTGTAAATTTGACATAACATGCAAATAAGTATCTAATCCAAATTTTTGCTTAGCTATCCTTCATTGTAAGAATCTGCTTAATAATTATAAGACTATTTTTCAAAGTTAATTTAGGAATAAAAATAACTTAAAGGTCTGATAACAACATTTGCAAAACTTACAAATCTGTCTAGATTTTTTGCAAGCCTGGGGGATGTACAAGAAAATTTGGCCAAATGTCAAACACCTACAATTTGCCTTGAGTAAAGGATCTAGTTAACCTATTGGAAATCAAAATCAAGAAAACTTAAAACATTTTATCCACACAGCAATAGTCATTTCTTCTCAAAAATGTCGTGTAATTCCTGTTCTAACATGAGCAGAAGGCATAGCATATGATCAGAAATAAAAAAAAAAAAGCATAATAATAACAACTTAAATTATAAATGATTATGACTTGATATCATCAAAAACTCCTGCTGCTGAAAACTGTACATCTTCACACCAACTCCATTTTATTGAACATAATTTTACCAATGAAATTTAAGGATCAATTGAGAACAAGTAGAAAATTAGGTCAGAAGACATCATTGGAAACTGCATTTGGTGGGATGAGCGAAACCACAAGATATAGAATTCATTAGATAGTTGATATCTCAAACAGTTTTTTATTTTTTCATGCAACCCTAACTTGTATTTACTCGATATAAGAAGTTAAAAGTTGTTAAGTACAAACATGGCAGCATTTTGCAAATTTTCCCGAGTTCCTTTTACATGGGATGTCACAAAAGTATCATGTCTCACTTAAAACACTTATGATAAATCAAATGCAGGATACCAGATAAAATTCCAAGCCTTTTTGCTGAAATGTATTCTTGTTCACACAAGCAACAATTACAAAACTTTAAATCAATCAAAAAATTTTATATTGCTATGATTTCCTTCAAAAGGAAAAGAGGAACACCAATTACACAAACATTATCTAGCAAAGATACATTTGTTTAGAAGAAATCAGATGACACTAAGTCTGGAATTGTGTTCTGCTATTTGCTTTTACATGCTTTGAAAAACATAAAAATGAAGCAGATGTCCATTTTTGAAATACAGATGAAAATTGTCACTTTAAATTCCACAAACAATTCCTCCCATTTGAAAAATTTAGCAGACATCCATGTGCGAACATGGAAGAAGCCAAAGTCAAACAAAATGAAATATAGATAAATATCCTCTCACAATATCATAGAAGGGTTTTGCAGTATGGAAACATGTATTTGAGAAAAAGAGTTGCTTACTAAAGATAATTAATTATCAGGGACTTAAATATAATCATCAGCTACCACTTCTTTAAATAAGGTACAATATGCTTCAGTTGAAAAGTGGAACAAATCAGAGCAACCTTTTGGTACCTAAAGACCCCTGGAGCACATCTGACAATTGGCTAATCTTGGTGTGGCATGACCAGTAGTTGAAGTACAACAAAGGCAAATTGAACAAAATGCCTTTATACCACCTAGATGGAGGGCCCTGAGACATCGGTTGTGTAAAATAATTGAACAATTCCGATACATCGACAACATGCCATGATGATTTAACTACTTAAAAAGTTAGAAGTTAGCAAAGTTGGCATATAAGAAATTTTGGACTATGTTATAATCAATACAATAATTGGTTTCCAGCATATGTTTATGAGTCAATTCAACTCAAATAAACTAGCTACATAATGAATGCATTCAATACGATACAAATACATCAACATAATCTAAAACAAAAAACATACCCAAATCTGAAATCTGCATGAATTATTTTTTGGAAAGTTAAACCATGAAACATTAGCTTTAGTTTCTTATTATGAATTATTATCTACAAAAAAAAATTGAGATAGACAAATTGATTTCTCACTATGCAAATTTTTCTGTCATTCCAAGAATGTTTAGTGGTTAAACCATAACAGATAATGCAAGCTCAATATTACATGAAAGCCCAACATAGATGTTTCCCTAAACTCTCCCTTTTTTTATCATCTCTTCCCCTCTGTCATTGTATTCTCTTTTATACCTCTCTCTCTCCCTCTCTCTCTCTCTCCCACCTCCTCAATTGCATTAACCTTCATTGAAATCACATCAACATTGGGCAAAGTTGGAAAGAATATGACAAAAAAAGAGATGAAGGCAAAAAGAGGAAAAAGAGAACAAAGTGTTTAAGGAGATGAGAGCGAGAGAGTGAATGAGAAATGATAAGGAGAGAGAGGTCGTAATAACTATAAGCAACACAAGAATAGATATCGCAAGTGTGGGGTTCTATTCTCCCAATGGAACTCTCTCTCTCTCTCTCCCACCTCAATTACATTAACCTTCATTGAAACTACATCAACATTGTGCAAATTTGGAAAACATATGACGAAGAAGAGAGAATAAAAGAGAAAAGAAATAAAATAGGAGAACAAAGTGTTTAAGGAGATGATAGAGAGCGAGTGAGAAATGATAGAGAGAGGTGGCAATAATTACAAGCAACACAACAATAGATATTGTGAGTGTGGAATTCTATTCTCTCAACAGGACTCTCACTCTCTCTCTACCGACCTCCTCAATAACATTAACCTTTGTTGAAACCACATCATCACTGGGCAAAGTTGGAAAGAATATGAAAAAGAAGAAAGATAAAAGGAAAAAAGCAAAAGGACACAAGGGAGAGAGAGAGTGAGTGAGAAATAATAAGGAGAAAGATAGGTGGCAATGATTAAAAGCAATACAACAACTGCCAAGTTCTATTCTCTCAACAGTACTTCCAAGATTGCATTGCATTGCATTACATTACATACATACATACATACATATCATTCTTACAATTGCATACAACTTATTAGAATCATCGTCATATGGCCTTTCAGTGTATACTTTCTTTTCAAAACAAAATAATCTTAATTTTTTTAAAAGAACAAATAAAGAAGAGTTTTACCAAACTAAAAACTATATCATAAAACAACTAGAAACTTTAAGATCCAAGCATAAAATAATCAATACCTCATTCATTAGTCACATGGAAAGATCTCAACTAGCTCCCACAAGAAGGAATCCAATGTTTCCCATCTTATTTCCTATAGTTCACCAAAGAATATGCACGCTGTAATCAAGATGAATTCCTTTCTCTATAATAAGTTGCAAGCAAACAACTCCAAATACATGCAAAGGAAAATACAACTAATTTTTTTTAAAAAAGGAAGTATACTTTATGAGAAATAAAAACCTTACTCCTATGCTTGAAAACAACAAATATCACCAATTTTTTTTGTAAGGCCAAGAAATGAAACACCTTATTCCTACACACTACCATAGGACTTGTGGTGCTATGTTAGACACTAATAGAATTACTAGAAGCTATTCATGTTTCTATAATTTGTGAACTTAAAAAGTGTAAGAAACTAAGATTAATTCAAAAGTAAATTGTTAAGAGGTAACATATAACATATTCCACAACAAAACCAAGAGTCTAACATGTCAAATGCTTTAAATGGTAAAGGTGAAGAAGCTTTACCTAAGGGATCTCAAGATAGAAATGCATCATGGAAAAAATTATAATCAACCAAACAATTATAATACCCTACATCTCTATTTGCAACTATAGTTTTGAAATCTATATCTCTATTCCCATTCCCTTCATGGATGAAAAAAACCAATCAATTTATAACTAATAATGATAGTTATACATTTTAATTATCATTTTTATTTAAAATTATGAAAATCATAATCAAATCAAATACTAATCAAATATATGTATATATACAAACACTAGAACATGGTAAACTACATGTCTACCAAGCTCAGGGTCATCAACTAAACACATATCCCAATCCTTGTTCTTGAACTTCTCATTATATATGAATCAAAAATAGAAATGAATAACGAGTGTGACCTGGCACATGTTATGCTGCACCAAGCTGATAAGAGAGTTTATATGGATAACTAGATGGTTATAAATAAATCAGTATGTACTTCCTAAAGGTTATTCCTATGACTACGACGCACACAATTTAGTAATATTTTCTTTTATTTTATAAATTCTACAACCAAATCAACAATTCCATTTTGAACATTCAATTTTCAATTGCACACAATAAAAAGAAAACTCTTTGTTACTTTCTTTATCCATATGATTGTTCTAAAATAGATATATTCTCAATTATTCTTTTACTAATAACTACTACTAACATAGTGATAGAATGAATACCAGTGATATATTGCATTTAAACTTCGAATAATTTATTTTTAATCATATAAAAGACCAAACTACTATTATGGTTTAATAGATAATCAACATTTATTATCTTTAACAAATCCAATTACAAAGTAATTCATCGGTTGTACACACTTTTTACTATTTATAAATATAATTCAGTTGATAAAAACTAATTTATTCTTGAAATAAACAACTCACACACTCTTGTTTCAAAAAAAATCAGTACATTTAATATGATGCTTAGATTTATGGATTTGTTGCTAAAATATTGGTATTTGACTTGAAACTTCAATAGAGGACTAGTGTTCTAAACATAAGAATCGATGATAATTTTCATGTATTCTCCTCTTACATCTTCTAGTCTTATAGATAGTGCTAATAAATAAGAAATTGATTGGGCTAAGAAAAAAAGAGTTATTTTTGTTTTTAAATTTATTTTGATTTTTTTTAATAGGATACTTAATGAAATTTCTCTTTTTTAATGGGAATAGATGTCATTTCTTATTTTTCATAGTATTTGAGTTTTCACAAATTTCTTGATTATGGTTATTTTCTCCTCTTTTTGAGTTTGAAATAAAATACTACAACTATTGAAAATTGAACTTAGTATGGAGGTCTTAGGGGTTCCTGTACAAATTGTTAAAAATCAACTTTATGAGAATATCTTCTAATATCAATATACTAATATATAAAAGTAAAGAAAAATACATTTTATGAAACTAAGAACAAAAGAAAAAAAAAGAAACAAAGAGAAGGCAATGAATAGATCAGTTTTCATATTATACTTATATTTATGTTATGGTACTTATCTTTGCTATGTATGACACAACCTAATCTAACGTTTTTTAAAAATTTATATTAGTCAAATCAAAATGAAAAAATAAAATATTAAATGTTAAATAAAAAATATAAATATTCATAAGAAAATATTTATAATTTATGTGACATACATAATTTCATAGAAAATGCATCAAGATTATAATATATATATATAGATAAATATACATATATATACATATATATACATGTATACATATATATACATGTATATATATGTATATATGTATATATATGTATATATGTATATATATGTATATATATATATGTATATATATATGTATATGTATATGTATATATATATGTATATATATATATATATATGTATTATAATACATTTCTAAGAGTTTTGATGAGATTTAAAGAATAAAAGCCATGGTTTTCTCACATTGAGATAGGAAGAAGAGAAAAGGAGATTTTTTTCGTTTATAAATCACTTGTATAAATTTAGCAACTCGCAAGGATAAGGTATTTTATAGCTATAGTCAATGTATACACAATCTGTGCAAGCGACAATTGCTTCTTAATTATAAAATACTTGCACAAATAGCCCTATCTAATAACAATCGTTTTGAAATGATTTTATTGAAATTCAATCAATCCATCAAAAAAATTAAAAAAAATACAAATATAAGAAACAAATAATTTTTACTGTAAAGAAAAAAAAAACAGAAAAAGAATGATTGAAAAAGAAATTCTCAAACAATAGACTTTAAGAGAATACAAAGATTTGAGTAATAGAAAAAAAAGACAAACATCTTTTAAGAAAAAAATATTTATTACCAATTTTTTGTTTCTAACACAAGATAGATTGTAGGTTTTTCATTCAAAACAATAATGTGAGCTTGAGTTTTGATTGGAATTTCAAAGGAATTGCTGGGTATGTCTCATTCTATAATTCTTCTTATTTTCCTTTGAATAAAAAGATCCAACAAAAAAAGGATTTTTATAGTACAAAATAACATAAAATAGAAACTAGTTGTCATCTTGCCTAGTAGAGAAAGAGGGGTCATTTAGATTAACATGAGAGCCCTACAACATGGTATTTGTAGAACTCATTGTATCTTGCTTCTCTCATGATACAACCTTCTTCTCATGGATTCCCCTTGTTTTCTTTTTGCCCTCAACAATAACGGCTCTATTTGTTTAGGAGATGGGATTGTTGCATTATAACCTCCAAACAATGTGTTTGGGGGTTGTGTTCTCTCCTCAAGTGGGTTGCCTCAAATTTCAACAAAATTTTGTATATCAATTTTCATACTCTTATATCCAATAGTTAAAAAGTTAAGTTGGTTTTTCTATAACGAAATTTCTATTTACCATAGTCTTTCAAGCACAATTTACCAAACATCTTTGTATTTTGACATACATTCTTACCTTATCAATCTCATTACGTTTCAACTTGAACCATAAAAAAAACAAGAACTAAAAAAATGATTAAAATGTTTATCACAAGACAATATTTCAACATATATAAGAACCATCCAAACTAAACAAGTTGGCAAATCAAATTGTTTGCTTATAGGTAAAAGGAAGCTTTCCTATTGGGATTTTGATAAATCTTCAAACTTGAAGAAGATAAAACACATCAAACTCTCCATTTGAATTGGGATTAGAGAAGTTGGATAAATTTTATTTCACATGGGAGAGTGGTAGCAAGATTTTGTTTGGTTAATGGAGTTAATGATGGTGCAATGAAAAAGAGACGAAGATAAATTAGAATAAGCTTAAATCTTGTTTGGTAAGATAAGTTAGGATAACTTACATATCCAAAGTTTATTCCAAACCAAATAGGGAACATATAAATCTATATCCATCTTGGATTTGGCAAGAGAGGACAACTTCCAAAATCTTTACTAAATCATCAAATACATTAAAAATCATGGGAATGGAAAGTTCAATACCTCAATTCATCTTAGCAAGGAGTATTTCCAGCTTCTTCAGATCCTGTTCCGCTCCTCAGTAACTTCTCCACATACTTTCCGAGTATATCCACTTCCAGATTGACCTTGTCTCCAACTTTTTTCATGGGAATCACCACTTTCTGCTGTGTGTAAGCCACCAACATAAAATCGAAGCAATTCTCCTCGTCATAAACCCCAACTACAGTAAGGCTCGTTCCATCCACCGCTACAAACCCCTTGGGCACAACATAGCGAAGTAGCTCCGGTGAAGTCTTCACCTTGACCCAAAGGGAATCCCCTTCTGATTGAAACATAACGATCTCACCGGTACCATCAACGTGACCCTGCACGAAGTGTCCTCCCATCCTTGAGATCGGCTGCAGGGCGCGTTCAAGATTGACGGGCGAGCCGGGGCCAAGATCCCCTATAGATGTCTTCCGGAGAGTCTCTGGAGAGAGACCCACGGTGAAGTGGGAGGCCAATAGATCAAAATCAGATACAGTGAGGCACGTCCCGTTCACAGCAACGCTATCGCCAAGCTGAACGCCTCCAAGGACCGCCTTTGCAGAAATCTTCATCTCAAACCCGCCATCTTCATTAGGACCCAATTGCTGGATGTGGCCTACCTCCTCAACGATTCCGGTGAAAAGGGACTTGACTGTGGATTTTTTTCCCGGCCTGTGGGAACATCGGTATTTTAACTTAACCGGGGAAGATTTGAGATGAATTATTGGCAATGGATTCAGAACTGAAGGATTGCTGCGTAACTTAGATGGGTGAACGCCGTTGCCGACCATGAAGAGAGCAAAGGACGAAGAAGCAACAGCCATACTTCGTTTCTGGACCTCAGCAGCTGCGATGGGGAGTGACGTCAAACCCTGAGCGAATTTAATGAATTAGCATTAAGGTCTGTTTGTTTTACTAATTACATAAAACAACAGTACAACTCAATTTAATCAATATCGATCCTAATATGACATTAAAAATAAAATTATGTTTTCATTGTTTTTGAAAAAAAAAAAGATAAAATATAAAAATAGCAAGTATTAAATATTAATTTTTTTAATTCTTTTTTTAACCTAAAAATTAAACCATGCCCAAATTTCATTTTGCAAAAGTGGAAGTTTGGTTTGTTTAGGTTGTCGAAGTGTTAGACTGTAAAATCTTGTGTCAAGCCCCACCTACATCAAGTATCAATTCATAGCAAAATTATTATCAGAGTCACGAAATACAACATCTAAGTCGAACAGGTCAAGAAATTGAGCAGGAAGAGCTGGAATAGGGTAGGGTCTCAGTCCGGGCTCGCCCAGTGGGTGGTCCCGAAAGAGCTGTGGTTGAGGAAAAAGAACAAAACCCAAGGTGGGGACCCGACGGTGAGACAAACACCAATTCAAAAATCCAAAGTATATAAATAATAACATGTTTTTAAAAATTTAATCACACCTAGCCCTCCCTCTCTCACACATCTCGTGAAATGACTTTTCTGTAGCAGCACCATTCCCATCTCTCGGTGCAGTGGTTGCATGACCTGTGATGTAAACACTAAATGAGATTTTATATATCTCAGTAGATAAATCATCATATCTAACCAATTATGAAAAAGAGATATCAAATTATCATGAATAGTAAAAATGAATCATATGCATAAAGATAAAACCATACCAAATGTCATATATAATATCAGATGAAAAATCACAAAAGAAATGTCAGTTCCTTATATAGTGTTTTATTACCGGGCCCAATTCCCTTTGACGCATTTTCCTCTGGATCCAATCATCATCAATAAAATGACCTACAGCCGGCATCTAACCAAACACATAACACTAGACAGATATCTGATCCGAAGATCGATACCCTGCAACACATGTTAGGCCTAATGCCACCAGACAGGAATGGTACCATATCCTGCAACACATGTTGGGCCTAGTGTAAATCATCATAGAGTCATAGCACATAATATCAAGCAGATATTTGATCCGAAGATCAATACCCTACGACACACGCTAGGCCTGGTGTAGACACTAGGCAGATATCTGATCCGAAGATCGATAACCTGCAACACATACTGGGCCTAGTGGTAAGGATAATGTTCTTTGGGAATCCATTTCACTACCATTTCTAATCATAATTCCAAACAATTATACCATATCAAAAGATCTTTCTTTCCATAATGTTTCTTCCTTTTTTATTTCATTATCATACCATGTTATTTTTTCTTTTCAGTTTTCATGCAAATGCATAAGTAACAACCAAAGCACCATGTGATAGTAAGAAACCATGTAAAAACATATAATATTGTGCTACATCACAGGGTTAGGAATTTATCTACCATGGATTTGTTGTACCAAATTTTCTTGTCCACTTCTAGTTTGTTTTCTTGATGTCCTACAAAGTCATAGTGCAAACATAATCAAGTTAAAATATACTTATTAGCCAAAAGTTGCTTTCTAAAAATTATTCCCAAATAGTTAAAAATTATGCTTTCTAAAAACTTTTCCAAACAGCCAAAAATCTTAAACAGCCAAAATTCTCTCTTTCTAAAAGATTTCCTAAACATGAAAATCCAAATTCTTAATTTCAACTATTTGTTTCTCGCTGTTTTTCCCGTCATGTGGACAGGCCACGCCCAACGGGCCCGGTTCAGCCGAGCGAATACGTCCAAAGCCTGGACCGGTTGCTGCTATATTTATTTATTTATTTTTTCTCTCTCTCCTTTACATTCGGCGAAGCCGAAATATTTTGCCGACAAACTAGAGATCTCCTACATCTCCCGCCTGCCAAATCGACCCATCTCGGTCTCCACCGCTCACCAGAAAACTTACATGACCCCAACGACAAAGCAAACAAATTCTTACCTTACGATAATCTTCATTGGCCGTCACCGTCGCATGCCGGAACTCACAGAATCCTCATCGGTCGTCACTGTCGCGTGCCAAAACTGACAAAGTCTTCGTCGGTTATTATTGTTGCTTGTCGGTACTGTGTGAAGCAGGGCAGCATCTTTCGGAAATCTCGCCCTCTCAACTCCGACAACCTCTCCGAAATCGGTATTCACAGAAGTACATTTTCAAATGCACCATACTCTGGCTTTTATAACCGCGGTCAAAATCGATATTCCCTCAGTTTGTGAAACACATTTTGCATATCACTCCTTCCAATTTTCTTATTTGCACATATATCCTCTGCTCGAAGAATTAAACATGCGTCGAAATTCCTAAAATTGCATATATACCCATCGCAGCCAACAACTTTAAAATTGCAAATATACCCTTTGCCAAAATGAATTGAACTATGCCGACATTTACAAAATTACAAATATATCCTAAATATTACAAATTTATCCAAATCTTTAAAAATTTATAATTTATTCCTTAGAACTCCAAAAATTACAAACTAAATACTGTTAGACTCGTCCCAAAGAGTTCTTTCAATAAAAATAAAATAAAGAAAAGATAAAGCTGCTACATCTTGGGTCTTGTTAAGCTCATTCTTTCCCTTGTTGACCATAAAGGAAGCTTCTTTTTAACTCAAAGTTTCATTGTTGGCTTTGAAGCTTGCCTTCATTTCTTTAAAGCAACTTATATTTTGCTACAAGGGTTTTATGATGTTATATTAAAGGTCATGGTGCCATATCAGAGTTTTGGGATTCTAGTATCATTTTCAACATCTAGTTTTTTCAACAAATTCTTATATTAATTGGCCCCATTTGGCATAATGATATACTACTTCACCATTGTTTATTTTTTTTTATTTCATTTTGTGATTTGGTGAATTACAAATTATCCATTACGAGAGATGGGCCAACGACAAATAAATCATTCACATAAACAATTGGTTCATCAATTAAGGAATCACCCATTTAAATTAATCTCATATTAATCTACAAAGGTGAGTCAAGAATTATATTAAACGCTAAAAGTTTAGAGAAAATGGCTACACTTTTTAAGATGGTTATGATTGGAAAATACTCCATATGCCAAACCAAATTTAGAAGCAATTCAAAGGGTTGATTAAAAGAATTTGTTTCTTGGGTAATATAAAAATCAGAGCCTTAGACAACATACACATTCTGCTTAGGTTTTCACAAAAAGGAGGATTACTTAAGATGTTGGTTGCATCGGGCATTATAGAGTTTCAAATGTAAGTTTTCAAGTGGCACCCTTATTTTTATATCAAAGAAGTTGGGAGGCCTGGACATCCACAATCTAAAGCTTTGGAAAAGCACCTTGGTGGCTAAGCTCTTTATGAGGTTTGCGGCTAGGGCTTGTGGGTTGAGTGCTTGCATGCAAAATATGGCGGCAAAAGCTAATGTTGCAACAATCAAACTTAACCAAGTATTTCAAGAGTTTGTATTGAAGTGGACTTGACAAAGCAAATGCTATTTCGTATTAGGATTTCAACTAAAGACTTAACTTATAATAGTTTTTGGCAACGATTATCTTATGAAAATCTCCCAAGTCATTGCACATAATGTTATAAACAAGGTCATGATATCTCCCAAAATATAACTCAAATAAGTCAAATAGTAATGAAAAGTTGGAGATTCCTACAAAGTATTTAAACCTAGGAAAAGTCCTTTCTCAAAACTCTCCAATGAATCATGATCAACTAAGATTAGATTCTTCTTTTAAATAGAGGATGGCACTATTCAAGAGGTTAACTTTACGATAAATAATTGTAACATAAGTGCTTAATCTACTCTAACAACCAAGAACAAAAAGATTCAAGAATTATGGGAGACTAGGCCAATCAAAATTTCAACAAAGAAAAATCCAAAGATCAAAGATCATTAGAACACCTTCAAAAGGGTAAGAAAAGTTATATAAGTGGTATTAATGATGATCAAGTAGTAAAGAAGTAACATAGAAACATTAATGACTATGTTAAACCCATAAATCTCATGGAGAAGATAATAGTTGATAGGCCATCTTTTATAGAATTTAGCATGGATTTATATGAAAGAGAGATAAACACTGGTTTATGTCACCTCATATAGGATGATTTTATTACGATGTTGAATAGAAATGACAAAAGAAATGCTCAATCCATTACTCATAGGGTTACTAGATCCTCAAAGATGCAAAATAGAATCAAAATAATGGATAACAATTTGATATGAAACATCAAAGGGAAACAAAGGCACAACCACAATGCTCAAATAATTAATCATGATAAATCAAATTAGATTGCTAATGTTGTTAGAGTCTATGGCTCAATTAAATAAAGAGCAAAGCATTGCTTACAAATTGAGTTTTGATTAATACTTAATAAATTTGTCTAACAAAATTCTATGTTGGGCCAATATGTGCTGTCAAATTCTACATTATGAGAACTAATATGTGCACCTTCAATTGTTTAACAATTAGCATTAAAAGTATTTATATTTTATATTTGTATATGAAAAGTATATTAGAAGGGAAAGAAGGGGTCCATGGGATAATTTATACAAATTACATCATTCACACATGGGCCATGGTGGGTTGATGGAGATTTCAATATTTTATTTACTATGGAGGAATATAATGGTGGTTGCACTCCTTGCTTGAAGGCAATGTTTGAATTTAATTATTGCATAAATCAATATTACTTCAAGGACCTTGCATTCGTTGGTCCTTAATTCATATGGTTTGGGAAGATATAGGGTAGATGGAATCATAGTAGTACAACATCTTTATATCAAACTTATCTTAAGTCTTATGTCAAAGAGAATCATACAAGTGACTTAAATTGTTATTATATAATAATACAAAATTTTGATATTTAGTCTAATTTGATGATTATCATATTCATGTGATATAGATATCATATTCACATGACTCGATGAAAATATATTTATCCCAAATCATTTAGATTATTTGACTTATAAAAAGAATCACAAATATTCAATACTTTACTTCATATTATACAATAAAATAAATAAGAATATTATAAAGCAAAACCTTTGTAGTCATAGAAGAACTAATTTGCATATGATTAAGCTAAAGTAACATATTAAAGTCATACCTATATAATTTAATAATTGTATATGTCCAACCACAACTCATCTTACATAAATAATAGATTTTAAGAGAAAATATGTTGTGTACTTGTATGAAGAGAACTTTGTACTCATATGATGCTAATGGAAATTTGATTTTTAGAGAATGGATGATACATACAAAAGATTGATACCTTATATAATTAAGTTTGTACTTCTAAACCTATATTTTGATGGCAATCACATCTATACGATGAAATTATCGAACCTATACGATGTCATAGCAAATTTAAATTTCAATTGTAACGGAGTATGAATCCATATTATACGGTATATTATTAGATATTATATTATATGATAATAGATAATAAAGAACATGATTTGTTTTAAGTTTGATTTTATTATTTTAAAACTAGAATTTATTTTGATTGAAATAATATTATTAATCAATTACTATAGTTATAGAAACTTTTATAGTAGTGATTTAACAAAATTATGTATACTAAAAAATTTAATGCAATCCTAATATGCCACTTAAACATAAAGGATTCCCAAGTGGTTTAACCACACCTCATAGAGTAAAGCTACCCATCTCCAAAATCTAAAAGTTGAGCCAAAAAACTTGAGCATAAGTCTTCAATCTTCTTCTAATTATAAATATTTTGGACCTTCTTTTAAATCGTTCACTACACACAATAACTGAGTATGTATACAAACAATTCAACTATTCATTAGTAAATAATAACTAAATTTTGTGATTTGTAATCTTAATGGTATAATAATCTCCTACTTAATGATTATAAAATCAGTGTTAGAAAAAGAATATTTATATATAAAAAATCAAGAAGTAGAAGTGTTGTTGTAAAGAAAACTATAACAAATTTAAATAACATATAAAGACAACACTAAATACATAATAACTTCTTTTGCATTTATGTATTAATAGAAAGTAAGAACATTGTAGTAGTTTATGACAATTATATTTAGCTTAAACCCACACAACAATAATGTCCATCATTAGCTCTCTTTCATTTGTGCATCCAACCAAAATCATAAATATTGCACAATTTGTTATCAGCATTTCTCATTCAATTACAACACCACTTGGATTCTTGTTGGTCCCATGTAATGTTTATGCATTTCGAATTCTAACATTACTTAATTTTTCTACCCCTTTTTTGATCACTCAGAGGGATAATTGAATCTAACTTTGCCTAATAAATTAATACCTTTGTCCTTCTTTCACATGCATTATGTGTTTCCTCTTTAATCAGATAAGAGTGATAAATTTGAAGCATAATATATTACAAAAATAATAAATTATTATAAAAATTAATACCACTTAATACCAATTAAAATAGCATAGTGAATTAATAACACATGTATCACATAATGAGAACTTATCAAACAAGTTCTCTAAGTAACTCTACATTACATTGGAGATAAAATTTGTTCATTTATGAACTCTACTTTCAAAGATATATATTTTTTCCTTCACCTTCTTAAGTTTACCATCAATATGAAATTCTAAAGAGTTTATCCTAGAAAATATCATTTCATATGATGCATTGTCATTGTAATATCTAATCATAGATGCAGAAGATTGATGGGCATCAAGCTCGACAATAAGAATAGTAAAAAGTTATTATTCTTAATATACTTCATGGTTAACTTCCCTTCATCTTCATGAGTAGTGCTAACTTGTAGAAAGTATTACATCCTTGTCGTATTTGAAACCTTTATAGCCTCAGGAATGCCATTCAAAATCTTTGATCATATATTATATTTAAAACTAATAAAAGTTTTCAATCAAATGTTCATGGCTTAAATACACTTTCTTCATATATTATATTGAAGTCAAATGATTCTTTCTTCAAACAATACTAAGTAGTAAGAGATAGCCATGAGATGATTTGTTGTCTATCTCCACTATTTGAAATAATTAGACTTCTCAAATAATGATGAACTATATAGGCTCTTTGAGTTGGAAACTTGACTTATTATGTGTCACTACTTTTGGTCAAGTTACAAATTAGTTTGCTAACTTTTATTCAATCAAAGCTGGAACTCTTATAGTTTAGCCACATAATAGGATTAGATGTAGAAATTTTAAAAAAACTATTGAGATCCTCCTTAGTGATCTTAATAAGAATCTTACATATATATGATCTAACTATACTAAAGTCTTCTAAAATTTTTAGATTTGCATAAAAATATTTGATCAGTATTATTGAATAGATGCCTTAGTTGCAAATCATTCTTTAGTATTGTCTTAATAAAATAACATTGGATTGGATCGCCTTCTAATGCTTTAGCAATATTAATTGATTTTGGGATATTAATCTTGCATTTTTTTATCTAATCAACATGCTAGCTCATTCAGAACATAACTAACAAAAAGTTGTGACTTCTTAGGCACTAGCTTCTTAGTTTTAGGCCACTTAATCATAGCATTATAATTGAAAATACTACAATATTATGAGTGGTAGACATTTTTAAATTCTATCATATGTATCAATATATTTTGTGGTAATAATAGTTACCTAATATATGGAATGATAAGAATATGATGATAAATACAAAGAATTGTGAAGACATTTATGATCACATTAGAACTGAGGTTTTTGATTTAATGAAATCCAATCAAGGTCAATTGTACTAAAGATCACCACAAAAACATCTTTTAATGATTCACCTTCTAGTTTTGTACTTAGTTAATCTTTTTTAGTAGATCAATATACTTACTAATCATATATATATATATATTATACTTGTATAAATGAGCATGTCATACAAGAAGATCCATAATGCACCCTCTAAAGTAAGTTGTTCATATGAATAATGTGCATGGACAATCAAATGCCTGTACATGCTGAGTGACTTAGCTCTTCAAAAGCTCTACTGATAACCATCATGCCATTGCAATAACTTAATCATACTTATTTGTTTCAATACTACTTCTTGTTTAATTTGCATTAGTCTTATAATAAATACATCATATGTGGTTAACTTATGACTTTAGATGAATATTTATCATTTATGTATGATAACTTTATCATATAAATATAGTTTATATAACTACATGAGAACTTAATTCTTGAATATCCAATGATGAAGTCACACCACACCAATTTAATAAAATTGTACTTGCATAAAACTCTAATAGTACTTGGATTCAACTAATTTGAGTTACTTAAGAAACATATTATACGATGAAGGAATTGTACCAATTTAATAAGTTATAACTCTTAAAACTTTTTTATATATAAAATCATTCTCATTTCTAGTTTAACAAGTTATGGATCTAATTGATTGTCTAGATCCAAGATCCTTCATATACAAGACCACATTACTCTAATTTAATTTGTCTAATAAAGAGCTTTGACCTAGTCTATCTTATGTCTTTTAAATCATTCAAGATTCAACAAGTGAGACTAATTTTAAGATTCATCTAATTATATTATAATAATATTATTCAATCCTAAGTATTATTATTAATATTAAAATAAGGACCAAATTTGCTCGTATATAAATTTTATTAATTATGTCACAAGTAAAGCTCACAAGCTAAGTTTATCTTCATAAGTTCTTAATATAAAGACACTCCTATACAATTATTTAAGCTTTAAACTTAGAAACTCAAATCTTATTATGTTCAAGAGTGATAATCTGATAACCTATTTAATTAATCTTTTATATCCTCACAAACCATGTTTTATGTATTATATATAAATCTTATAGATATAAAATTTGGAAAGATGTTTATTGATTAGTTAAAAACCATCTCAAAATATCAGTGACTTAATTTTATATTTGAGCATATCACTCTGAAGGTCTCATTATGAAGAATTTGTTAGTATGTGATTTATAATTTTTAAGGATGAATTAAACATTTTGTAAATTTGTAAAAAAATTAAGAAAAAGAAATATTTTAATGCTCTTATTAAATAAAAGAATAAGCCTCCTTCATTTATCTAAGAACTTAATTGCTTTATTTCAAAATTAAGAGGGAGAGAGAGTAGAAAGAGAGAGAAATGAGAGTTAGATAGGAAGAAGGAAAGAAAAACTATGATATCTTTAGAGAAAAACAAAGAGATTGGAAAGGAAGGAGAAAATTTGTAAAGAAAGAAAGACTTTTTAGGTTTGTATTGTGGAAAAAGCATAAAAAGATAAAGATCATATTTAGCTTTCTTCTTAAAACATGTATTGCTCAATTTTGATGTCAAGGAAGTGTTGTGTGTGCATTTAGATTTAAGTTGGAATGTCAAAAGAAATTATAATTATGTTAAAAAGATCGTACATGACAATCATTCAAATCATAATAATATAACTTTCATAGTAGGAGTTGGCAAAAGCTTCCATCTTTTGTGAAAAAAATTTGTTAAGTATCATACTAGTATGACCAACTGATCAGATTTATACAATGAAGTATGTAATATTTAATTAAGAAATTGTCTTGTCTAATTTAATATTTGAGAGGATCGGATTAATAGATACGTTAATTGGATGATCCAATTATATGAATATTATTTTAGAACATCTATCTAATCCCCTATTTAATAAGATATATGTTACAGATCATATACATACAAAATATAAATCAAACAAATATAGTTAGTTCTTAGACAAGTTTTATATAAAGTATATGTCATCGTAATAGTATAATGTTGGATCAAACAAGCACAATGATGCTATGATTAATGAAGATTACATGTATTACATTACATTAGCACAACAATAAGATCAAACTAGTATGATGCATTAAAGAGATGTTTAAAAGACATCGTTTATCTGATCTCTTATCTATTACATCATCATTATGGATAATATTAATATGAAACTAAAATCAGACATGTATAATTAGTTTTAGTACTATTTAATAAAGATTGATTGTATGACTCAGTATTCAATAGTATGAATCATATAAAAAATGAGAATGGAATTAACAATGAAAATAAAGAAAAGATAAAAATACTATATCATGATTATGAATTAGAGATATATGTATGGTCATATATGTATTATTACAATATTTTCTTTTATGAACTGTCATAATTTTTTTTATTACTACTAAATTTTATTATTATCACACCCATTTTTTTAAATCATGAGTGTAACCAAATTCAAAGATCACAATATCAAATATGTCTATAATTTATCATATAGTTTCATGTAAAACACCATCATGTTAAAATTTCAACAATTGTATAAATATAAATAAATTATCCAAAAAATCAATAAACCACTCAAATATAATTCAAACTAACATTATAAATGGCTACCAAAATTTAATAAAGAATATAATAAATAACGACGAACTCTATATAGATAATCTAATATAGTCACATCTCCAATAAATACAACTAATGATAAATAAATATCAAATATGTTGTTACAAAGTCTAAATCATCTAAATTTTACATTAACTTTGAAAATCTCCAGCTCAATGTTTACTCACCTCCTACTTCTGTGATCTTGCAAAAATATAAATAGGTGAGTTAGGAGGCTTAATAAAAACTTCTTAAACCATATTATAAAACTAAAATATAATAGTTAAGAAGTATGTATATAATAAATATATAAATCATGTATATGAATAGTATTAGATACTAACTACTATAAGACATCATTATTTACTAAATTAATCATTATATTTCCTTTCAATATGACTAACCAAATACTTTGTATCCCTTCTTGTTTATTACACTATTCTATCTAAGAGAATCATGATAGAGCCTAACACTTTCATCACATCACATAATCCAATACTCCACAACATAATATTGATCACATAAGCTCAATAGGTTAAAATACAACTTGTGACAACCCTAATTGTAACTTAATGGCTATTTTTTATTTTTTAAGGGGATTAATTATTTGTTGCTTTATTTATGATTCTATTCATATCATACTATCTTCTAGATCATATTGTATGATGATCATAAAATAAATTTTACATACAATATAATAATAACATATGTTATCATATGAAATTTTGGATTTTTTCTCGATATACTTAATTCAATGTAAAGATCCTAGTATATGATAATAACATATCATATTGTATGAAATCTTTGGACTTTTCATTCACTTAGCATGTATAATCCAATGACTTGTCATATTATGCAATTATAACATATGATATTGTATGAAATCTACGAGTTTTTTCTTCACTAAACATGCATAGTCCAATACCTAATTATATTATACAATGATAACACATTATACTGTATGAAATTCTTGAGTTTCTTATTAAGGCTCTTGTCACACAATTTAAGTGACAAAAATATGTCTATATAAACTAATCGTACTATATGATAAGATTATCATATGGTACAACTAATACAATCTTAACTAATTTTTTAATTTTTATTATTTTTTAATTATTATTTACTTATTGTATCCTATATAGTTATGTATTAAATAATATTTTGAAATATAAAATCTTATTGGAATTAAATAACAATACATGATCTATAAGAAAATCTATTTGGTATATGAAATGGTTTACAAAAATACATTATCCTAAATATCACTTGCGTATTAGTTTAAGTCTTAATAATCTAACTCATTAATTTCTAATAAAATATGCTTAAGATAATTGTCATACCATTAAAAGCAAATTTCATTCATGAGTCCTCAAATATGAAATTCTTTGGCCTAAACTCCTTCCATGGTGGAGCTAATTAGTCCATGCATATCTTATTTATTTTCCTCTATTTGACAATCCTGAGAAGAATACACTCAAAAGCATAATATTAGTAAACAAGAATATATGATTTTGTTATTATTAAATTGTCACATAATGACATAAGATTAATATATAAAAGAGGTAAAAAAGAAAGTTAAGAAAGTAAGAAAAGAGTAATTATCTTGATCAAGAATAATGTCTTAGAGTTGTAATAATGAAATATCCTTAATTCATCTATTAAGCACACAATGAACATAATTTTTCATGATAAATCCTGTATCTTTATTTCATAAATTATTGTATTACTTAAACTTAAGTATTTTAAATAAAATATAAATCTACTCAATCTTATATGGAGAGCTGATAATTTTTTTGGTAAATTGACCTTGATGTATTATCCATGGAGTATTGATTAGAATAATGATTAGTTTGATAAATGATTAAAAAAATTGATTTTTTTAAAATATTGAAAAGTGAGCTAAGATGTCAACACAAAAGTAAGAGTGAATTATAAGAATTATAATCTTAAGTATATAAAGTAAAACAATAAAGACCTATTTAATTCTTGAGAATTATTGCTCTTAAAACCTTTTTCAAAGATCTTATTAATTCAAAACCCTTTTTGTGTGAATGTGATAAAATAATTTTCACAATGATTCTTTGGTGGTTCAATCCAAAATTAAATTTATGTTCACTACGATTAAAAATTATGCAAACACTAATAAATACCTTTTGTATGTGCAAGTATGGAAAAACATATGCATTGACCCAAATAATATTTAAATAAAAAATTGATATTCAACTTAGCTTAATACAACTCTTTGAAAAAAGGTTGATAAAAGACGAGAAGTATTGCTTAATACAACTCATCTTTTATCTTAACTTCTTAATTAATATGATGATTTTCATGTCTCAAATTATTTGCAATTACTAATTAGCCATTACTTTATATAGATTTCTTTTATAATTTTATCAAATACTTCTTAATGGTCCCAAACATCTTTAATAAAAAATTATAGATTCTAATTAAACTAGTCATTAGTTATAAAAATGAGTTAAACATAGTATATATTAGGCTTTAAATATAATAAACATATTATGTATAAGATATTCATGTATCATACATTATCATTAGGTTCAACTTCTTTACAATAATTTTAAATCCAAATTCATTAAATGTAATTTATGTTAAAATCAACATATTATACATAAGTTGTGTTTCAAGTATTAATCACAATACATTGTCAATCTCTTTGCATATTAAGTCAATAAACTAAACATATTATATATTAATATTAATGTATCATATGTATGACTATGAATCCAAACCTTTGCTTAACCTATCGTTTTGTTTACATGTGTACCGATTCATTGAATTAGATGTATTATATATTAATATTAATATATAATATATAGATCTCTAACTTGAGTACTTTTTGTAGTATAATACCATGCTTATTGTGTGAAAGCTTCCAAATATTGTATGTGGGGTTAACATAACATACATTGAGGTATGATGTATCGTGCATTATATTTAATTTTACATGTTTTTAAGATTATGCATACTAAGTGTTATGAACATATTTTGTGAATACAAATAAACATATCTAAGCTTTAAAAAAGCAATTCTTTTGAGTATGAAAACATCAAGTGAAAAGATTTTATCTCATAAACTCAAAACTTCACTCATAATTCTTATTGACATAAGAGTATGATCATAGGTTTTATAAAGTTTGAACCAATAAAGAGACACCAAATTTATTTTTCCAATATTGCTTACGCTTTATTTGTGATTCCTATTATATTATCACCAAACACTTGCTAATTAAATTATTTTTTATGTCAAATCACTTAAAAAGATTTATCTAATACCTTCTTTTACACATCCCTAAGAACTCATACTTAATAAAAAACTTTCAAAGTAAATAATTTATTATCAACATGATATTTAACAATAATTATAAAAAGTAATTATTGCTTATTTGTTCATAATTTTGTTATTTGGATCATGCAATGCATGTTTGATATAATATTTCAATACTAACTATTAGATGTTTTGTCTTTTAAATCAATAGCAATGTCTCTTGAGATTTTTTAAATTGTTTTTAAATAGCTCCATTTTATAAATATATTATTAATACACATAATCATAACAAACAAATTAAAACATGATATTTCGTTGGAAAGCACTGAAATAGAATAAAGCTAATGGAATCGTAGCCTCCATTTCGAAAAACTTCAGACTCAAGACGATCGGTTGTCATTAATGGAGGCCTACATTTCCGTCCTCCATTGCACTTTCGTCGTGTAAAGTTCTTCCGCTCATCAGCGACGGGGAACTCGTCGATCCGTGGCGTAAGGCGAAGGCCAGGGATGGCCGCAGGCGCTGCTCCTGGTAATTCCTCCCCTTCATCCTCAACTGGTGTTAGCAGAAACATAACCGGCGCCTTCCTCGACTTTGCAAATCTTTGCTCCGATCCACCGCCGCAAATAAGGCTCTCAAGTGACCAACTCAAGCACTGCAGCGAGGCCCTCGCTGTCCTCAAGTCTAAGATTTGGGCTCCGCGGAAGATCGCCCAGGAATTTGGTCGTATCCAGGTCGTACTTTGTTCAAAGTTTGCTCTTTGGTTTACATAGGATTTAGTGTACACTTGATTTTGCATGTGTCCTCATTGTATTTGTCTTCGGACCGCGTTGTTGATCTAGTGCTAGCCCTTGACATTAGAAACTTTCCGTCCTAGTGAACATTACTTAAAGGAGGTTGTTTCCATATCGAAGTTTTTCAGAGCCGAGGCGATCTGTCTTATCTGTCATGACCAACAAAGGACTTAGGAATCTGTCATTTGTGTACTTTCTACATCTTTCTACTCGTTCAAAGTCGAAATGAGTGCATTGAGTGCATTGCTGGGCCCTGGATTTGTTCAATTGCTCTTTTTTTCACGTAACTTACATGCTGCTGCAATTGATTGATAACTGCGTTTACAGGAAATGAGGTTCTTGAAGGCTGATGTGATGAGAGCGTGTACTGCAGCTCTGCAGGTGGACAATTTGGACAAAAACCGTTATACAGACGTGTTACCATGTATTCTCTGCAATGCACTTTTTTGTAGCAAGTGTGATGCACTTTACTTTTTTTTTAATATGTATCATTATGGTTAGGAGGCTCAATGAATTTTCTTGATATTTCATTTCTAGTTGATAATTCAAGGGTTTTGCTTAAAGCAACTGAAGAGCAAGAACCTTTCAGCAGTGACTATATCAATGCAAGCTTTCTATCGGTGTGGACATTTATCTTGCTTTATTTAAATTTTAAGCACGTTACCTTTCCATGCTCTTCATTAAGGATACTGTGTTGTCACAGGCCGGTTCATTAAAAAATATTTCTAGGTTTATTGCTACTCAAGGCCCTCTTCCAGAGACATTTACAGACTTCTGGGAGATGGTAATACAATATCGTTGCCCAGCTATTGTTATGCTTACCGAAGTTGATAATCCAAAGGTACTTAGCTGGAAGAATGAAACTTTTTTAATACATAAACCACTACTCTGTAAGCTTAAATATTTTAGTTAAAAGAGAAGCGTTCAATCCTATGGCATTGGCCAATTGTCAAGTTACTATATACTTAACTTTTTTTTAACTTCACTTGAGCACATTGGCATTGTGCTTTGATATCTACTTTTTTCTCATGGTAATCTGGCTGATTGGCTTTAATTACTATGTTTAAGTTCCATTATATGAGCCATTCTGTTGCATATGAAATAAAACTATCACTACATTAATGCAGCTGAACAATTTACTCAAATGTGTATTGTTCATGATTGGAATGTTATTAAGCTGTAGCACAACTGTTATTGGAACTTATGTGTTATGCACAGACAAAAATTATTATATATTAGGTTTAAGGGAAACAAATTCAGGAAAAAGCTGAAAAAAACATAGGCTTAGGCCTTTGCAAACAAGTCGAGGACTTGGTGTTTGGAGGTTTCACAATTTATTCTTTAGCCCGCTCCAGTTTGTATATGATGCACCCTTTGGGAAAAAAATATAAGCTAAGAGATAATTACATATCTCTAAGAATTTTTTTTTTGTTGTTTACCTGATAAACCCAACTTTAACCAAAGCACATTATCCTAACAAAGCTAGATATGTTTGATTTATAGTATTTTCTTCCTTCTGCTTTTGCTAAGTGTAATCTTTCATCATATTTTCAAAAGATGCAGTTTCCTTTTAATTTTTATTAACTATCCAAATAGAATTTTGGTACATAAGTGTTGTGTAAATTAATGGCTTTAAGCAAAAAAATGAACTGAAACGAGCAACATTTGGTTGATTTGGGTTGGTTCTAGTTAGAAAAAATTGATTTTGTTTTTTTTGGTTTGGTTTGTTTTTTGACAAAATTTGGTTAGGTTCTATTTTGAACTTTGCATAAATGAAAACTAATTGGATTGTATGTCCAATAACTGAATCAAACAAATGAACACCCCTCTACAAACCAGCTAGAATGGACTATTTATATCCACATGTGTCCACACTTCTACTAACAACGTTCCAATCAACATCAATTTATTACTTGGAAAAGAAATACGTGCTAAGTGGCATAGCTAAATTGTTTCCTCGAGCATGATGATTGAAGTATTGAAAGTTATGCCATGTGACAAGACAATTTTCAACATCTTTGTTTCTTGGATCATTCTTATGATGTTATTCCAATCAATTATCGATTACTTAAGTTCATGAAATAAATCCTCAATATGCCTTGCCCCGTCTCTTGTTAGTGATTCCATAGTCCTTAGCTTCCTGCATATATTCCATTTTGCTTTATTTATTTGTTGGAATTCTATATATATTTTTCTAGAAAAGCCACCTAGTTAAAATATAGTACTATGGAATATTTTGTCAGCACTAACAAATTTATGTTCTACCATTATATTATCTAATGAAATGTTGGTTTCCTAGATCTCCTTTCTTTTATTTAATCCTTATTCTCCCATCCATGAAATCTATTATAGGCTATTGAGTTGAACCCTGTCTTTTCACCTTCTCTATTATTCATAATAACAAATCTTTAGTCTAGCATGCCATCCCCTTGTCTTTATTCATATTAACCAAACTTTCAACCTAGTTTTTTGTGAAAGAAGGAAAAGTGAGAATGGAGAGGTGCTAGGGCTCATTGGGAAAGTTATTTTGAGTTATCCTAGTTCAACTTTTGTTATTTTTTGTTATAATTTTGCAAAAAGAGTGTTTAGAAAAGTTTGTGGTTTGGATATTGCACATGTAATATCAAATAGTTAGGCATATTATTTTTTTTATGCCAAAAAAATCCTTAGTTTTCTTTTAATTTTTTCATAATTTCACTTCAAAAGTCATACTACTACAATATTAAATTATGTAATGACTTTTCTTATTTTATCCAGTTTAATTGTAAATACTTACATCTTTTGTATTTGTTTTTTTTTTTCATTATTTCAAAATGAAAATTTTCTTCTAATATGAATTTTTGAATGAATTGCTTCTTTTTATGATTGGCTTAGGCTTGGTTTATTCCAATATGCTTATTTACCAATTAGTTCATCTATACTAGTTTAAAATAATTTTTGATACTACAATGCAGCATATATGTTACAGCTCAAAGAAAGTCTTAAATAATGACTATTGTACTATACATGACAGATGATGAAAAAATGTGCTGATTACTTTCAATCAGAGAATGGAACCCGGGAATTCGAAAATATTAGTTTGCATACTAAATGGACACGAAGAGGCAAGTCTTCGTTGGTTCTTCGCTGCTTGGATGTGAAGAAGAAAGAGGTGAAGCGAATCTTATAGTACTTTGTCATTAGATTTTCTTGTCAATACAATCTAGATAAGTACCATTACCGTAGACTACAATACTGCTTATTTTTCCTTTAAAAGAACATGCCATTACTGTTGTAATCGTATTTACTAATTTTTAGTGCTGTTGTTATTCTTTTGTGTGTTTTTATTAGTTTTGACTTGTACAGATAAGGGTACTACTCAGGACTCACATAAAAAATATTGGTCTTAGAAGTTTAGTCATTAATAGGGTTTTGAAGACAAAGACCGTAGTAAATACTACCAAAAAATGCACAATAACATGGATGCTATTTATTACCAAAGCATTGGTGCAACCAATTTTTGAGTGTTGGCACTGTTTTTGTGATATAAAAACTAACTCATTGGACACAAAATTATGGAATTAAAAAATAAATAGCAACAATTTTTTTATGAAAACATGTATACATTTGTCCGATTTTAACAATTAATGATGATTATTGTTGAGAAAATAGGGTTATAGATGAATTCCTTGAGGTAGTTGTTGAGGTATAGCTCTCATGCTTAGTCACCTATAATTAATCCAAAACATAGAAATATCAATTTTTGCTTGAAATACCCAAAATTGGCAAAAACTATGATTGTACTTAGAAGATTTTCATTAGAATTTTAAAGAATATTACAAGCCACTAACTCGACTTTATCTTACATTGGTTGCACTCACTATAGCTTTAAAAATAGGTTGGTAGAAGACCTACAAAACTTATCTCAAGTCACACAATTAGAGTTCTTCACTTGTGATTTCTCAATGTTGCATTCATCCCTTTTATTGTTGTCCTCCCACTCCATGCTCTAGTATATCTTTTTGACATGCTACATTGTCACTCTAAATTTCTGGTTCTTAATCACTTGCCCACTTGCTTTTCAAAAGCCATGCCAATGTCATTGACGAACACTCCTATGTTACAAACATAGCTCTTATAAAAACCATTTTGTATCTACTTATATTATGAGTTGCCTATCCATATGTGTATCTTTATGTCGTTTGACAGCAATTGTTATACAAATAATATGCAATCTATTATGTATGAAACTTATATCCATATTAGATTTTATATCTTAATAATCTCCTCCATAAGAGATTGTTTTGGCTAAGTTTTGCGTTAAGATTCAAAGCTCTTTTGTTCATCTTTAATATTTTTAATACGACACACTTGTTATTTATTTTGTGCATGGGACAAGGTAAAATAAAGCCATAGTTTATTTACCTTTTTGGTTAACATGAAATTTTCCTCAATTACAATTTACCCTTATCAATTAATGTTTTGATATGATAATTTCAGAGTTATAAGTATTTTAGATCAGAATAAAATATGTGATTCTTTGTAAGACAAAGAATACTTCAATTGCATTAAATAATGTGAAGTCTCTCCTCAATCCTTTCAGAAGATTTTTTAGCCTTGCTGTCTACTCCATATGCTTAACTTTTATGATTGAGAGAAACACACTTTTATAATTGATTTATTTTATTATCACACCTCTAATAATTTATACATAACTAAATGTGTACTTTTGAATATCCATATCTCCTTTCAAATTGGCATGAACTTGCCCATATAAAGTTAAGTCTTTCATTCAAAACATGATCGTGTGTATCTGCTCTTCCTTTTAGATAGTATAATAGTAACTTAGCTATTTTTTAATACTTCCACCATTAATTAACCATATGATGGCTAACTTTTATTGCATGGGCAATTTTTGGTAGCCAATATAATATGACTCTTTTGTTATAAATTTTCATTATTCTTTTATAGTTAACAATTATTATTTGTTTAATTTGAAATTTCTTGCTAGTGGAGTGTCCTTTGATCTAGCATTTAAAACTTTGAACTTGTCTAATACCTTTTTAAAGTATTATTGTTGTGATAACCTTGAGAGTTCTTATAGATTTGTTCCTTCAAATTTTCATTCCATGAATTTGATTTACAACCCTTATCTCCCTTATTTTAAATTCTTTAGACAATTATTTTTTTTGCTCATGGATTTTCCTTATACCTAGCACAATCAGTGTGCCATCCACAAATACTAATAGAATGATGCAACATTCGTTGAGTCATTTGAAGTTGCTATAGTAATACATTGCACTTCATATATAGTTGCAATTATCATGAATGCATCACGCTATACATGCTATTGTCTAGAACCTTACTTTAACCCATATTATACTCTTCTTGTTGCACACAAATTTCTCTTTTTCTGTAAATTTGAAGCCTTTAGGTTGTATTATGAAAATCTCTTCTTTTAAACCACCATGGTGTTATGTGGTCTTGATGTCAAGTTGTTTCATTTGCAAATCATTTTAGTAATAATGCCCAGCAATAAGAGCATGCTTTGTAAGCTTTACTAAGGGCAAGGAAATCTTATCATAGTCAATTTATTAAAATTTTTTTACTATAAGCTATGTCTTGTGTCACTTGCATTCATTAGTTAATTCTTATTTACCTTTTTTTGTAAGTGATATTGTTCATCCTTTATTTCTAACTCCCACTTCAAAGAAGTTTCCACTGTCTTTGAAAAGCAACTCAATTTGTTAGCATTTGTTAATAGCAAGTAGTGAAGAGGAGACTACGTTTGCATTGGCCTTGGTATGGCTTGATTTTCATATAGGAAGTGTTGATGAAGTCTTTGATATTTGTGCTATTTCTACCCTTATCTATAAGTTTTATGTCTATATTTATATCCATATCCTTTTTCATATTTATAGATGACATTGCAGCAAGCCTTATGACAATAATTCTTTTTTTCTATTTCGACTTTTATTTTATGAATGCTTTTTTTGTTTGATTCTACAACATATTGGTCCTTGTACAATAATTTTTCATTGAACATGGCATCATTTATTTTGATAGTTTTACACCATATGGCATACCAAAAATGATGGCCAAAATTATTAATGTTGTATCAAATGAACAAGCATTATACAGCTTTTACATAAAGCTTATATCTATGATTTGAGTTGACATGTGCATGACAACTAGCCAAAAACTCCTAAGTGATTCAAATATACTTTTGTTTCTATTTACCCTTCTTAAAATATCTTGAAGTTGAACAGCATGGAGGGTCTCTAGTTGAGTGAGTATTCTTTCATATGTATGGCATCAATCGATAATGATTTGGGCAATTTGGCATGCAATCTCATATTTTAACACTTTTGTTCAATGTCTAATTTATTGGCTCAATGACTTTGTTTTGATGTGGTGTATTAGGAATCTTCTCCGTGATCCTGTGAGTATTATAATATTGGAGGAATTTGTTGCTTTGTGCTTGCCACCATCGTCTGATTATAAAGCCTAAATTTTATGGCTTACTTCCATTGTCACCTTTGTCTTTTATTTATAAAAGTATTGAAAATATTTATCTTCTTTTTTAGCAAGTGAACTTAAATAGTTCTAATTGAGTTATCAATATAGGCGATGTGGTATTTAGATCCTCCAAGTGAGAGCCATTGGTACGCCCTTGCATGTTTATATGAACTAGATCCAACTAGTCTAGCCATAGCTTCAATCCATTTTAGAGAGAAAAAGTGTTTCCCCAGATTATGATAATCACATTTGTTACATCTCATGAACTTTAGGTTCTTAGCCCTTTTATACCAAAATCTTTATACCCTTCTCACTTATATGATTATGTTTCTCGTGCCACAAATGAGAATCTCTAATGGAACTCTATGAATAACAAGCTATTGTTTCTTTAATGTTATCCACCATACATATAAGGTTCTTTTTTCTGATTACATGAACAATCACCAATATACTATTAACTATCTTCTATTTATTGTCTCCAAATAGTATATTGTACACATCGTTATGTAGCTCATTGATTGAAATGAGATTCCTTCTCCATATTGTATGTCTTTAGACTTCGATCTTGTTTCAATCTCATGATCTTATATGAGTGTTTAATGATAACAAAATCATTTGATAAAGTATACTTATGTATTGTTTGAGTTGATGTCTCAAAAAGAGTGTTAATGATGGTTATTCAAGATGGGATAGCATTATGTATCCTCATAGGCCTTAATAAAGGTTGTGTTTATATAAATGTTTAGCCAATGAAAAAACTTGCTCTTGATGGTGTGGCAGCCATCATGAGTACTTATGTAATTATGGTATGCTTAAAATGTTAAAACTTATATAATATTTTTTTGTGATGCTTAGAATCTCATTATTACTTAAATCAAATTCTATCTTCATCTCAACCCATCTTTCACTTCTATTAAGTAGGTTGTCATATCATTCTGAGTATTACAAGTAAATTTTTATCAATTATGACTTATCAAATAAGTGAGTGTAAAGAAATACTTGAATTTTCAAAAACGCTAAAGCTACATTCATTGTGCAATACGATATACTTACGGTACAATACAATAAATATTAAATCTAGTGCACGAAAAAGAATATAATAGTTTGATTGAGTATGGTTAGAGGAGTTGTAATTCATCATACAGTATGATCTTTTATATCATACAATATGATTGGTTTGTAGTATCAATACACTCTTAAGTGTTAGTGAGGAAAATATTTAATTCATAATACAAATGTATTCATATGATATGATATATAGTGCATACAATATGATTAATTTTACATTTAGGATAGTTAGAGAAGAAAATTTCAAAGAATTACGTACAATACAATATCTAATTATTGTATAGTATGATTAATCATTAAAGTAGGATAAGATGTGTAAAATAAAAATCTTAAGAATTTCGTACGATACGATACTTATCATTGTATAGTATAATGACCTTGGTCTTAGGCTTGAAAGAAGAAAACCCAAGTTTTTTATGCAATACGATATTTATCCATCGTACGATCCAATCAGATCTTATATATGAATTTAACCTTATTATAGAGAAATTTGAAAAGTACATTAATATTCATTATACAATTTATTTTCACTTCATCGTATAATATGATTCCATTGATTGTATAGTACGATTCCATCGATCGTAAATCTTGTAACGGCTAGTTAAACCTAATCAGGAAATGGATTATAGTCATTGTTTGACCATTAACATTGTCTTATTTAACCATTTTGAGTGTTGTTTGCCTATAAATAGAGGATTAAACCATGAGAGAAGAAATTGATGTAAAATAATCAAGTCAAGGAACCAATTTCATCGAGATCCTATTGTGTTGCATAACCTTAATCATTTTAGATTTCTTGAACTTCTTGAAGTTGTGCTCTCAATTATCCCATATTTCCTTTAGCTCTCAATTGGTAACATTTTTGCATATTTTTACTTAGTGTCACTTGAGAAATGCATTAGATAAGCATTTATTATACAAATTGTATTGTCAAAGAGCTTTAGTTATCTTGTGTTTATTTCTTGTATTTTCCATTAAGCCACCTTTTGTTTAGCTATTATGGGTTGTTTGCAATCATTGTGGATCAATTTGTAACGGTGTTTCACTTAATTGTAAAAGTGATTGATTTTGGTAAGCTTAGTCTTTTGTAGCCAGAGGTGGATTTAGGTATATATGTTATAGAACAACTTAAGTATTTTATATATTGTAATCACATATAATCTCTTTCAAAGTTATTAATAATTTATTCTAATGAAATATTTAACATAAATAACATTAATTACAAGACTACAAAAATTGCATTAAGTTTACTAGTTTAATTTTTTTTAAATAATACAATTCACTCTCATTTTATAAGTAGGTTGTATTTACAAATGGTATCAGTGGTTGTATTGGCGAGAAGAAATTCCCTATATAAGATCCTCACATAACTCATAATATTATTTATGCCTTAGCGACTTTGGGGAAAGTATTTTCTTTATCGTCCTCCTTTGTTTTCTAGAGAATATTATTTATGTTGAAAGAGCAACATGAAGAGTTAATTTCATTTGATATAGATTTGTGGGACGTTGTCCAACATCTTTTTAGTTTTCTCACAAAACCTATTAACAATATTACTTTATATAAAGAACTTTTTGAGTTGAATGTTGAAGAAAAATGTAGAGTTTAGCTAAATGCGCATGTTGCAAACATTTTGCATTGTGCCTCGAGTGCCATGGAGTTAATATTATATGGTATGATTGGTTTGTGGTATCAATACACTCCTAGGTAGTTAATAAGAAAAATGTCTTAATACTAATGTATTCGTACGATACAATATGTATTATCATGCAATACTACTGTCTTCATACTTATAGAAAAAGTAAATTAAATTCTAGAGAATTTCATTTAATACAATAATTATTCATGGTATAGTGCGATCAACCAATGGAGTATAATAAGTTAAGTGAAATAAATCTAGAGAATTTCGTATGATACAATATCTATCGTCATACTGTATGATCATGGTCTTAGGCTTGAAAGAAATTAACACGAGAGTTTCGTACATTATGGGATCTATCTATTGTATGGTATAAACAAGTCTTATATGTGAAGTTATCATTATTATAATTAAATTTGAGAATTTTGGAAGATTCGTTAGTATATTCATATTAGTTCATTTTCATGTCATCGTACAATACAATTCCTTTAATTCTGTAACAGTTATTTTAATCTTTTTCAGAAAATAAATTATAACAGTTTTTTAGTTGTTAACGCTGTCATATTCGACCTTTTGAGTGCCCTTTGCTTATAAATAAAATATTAAATTATGAGAGAAAAATCTAATGCAAAAATAATCAAGGGATCAATTTCATCAATGATGTTATGTTGTAGAAGATTAATCATTTTAGATTTTTTGGGTTTTTTGAAGCTGTTGTGCTCTCAATCATCCCATATTACCTTTAGCTCTCAATTCATAAAATTTTTGTGTGTTCTTTTTTGGTATGCCTCTTGAGATTCTACTACTATATAAGCATTTATTGTACAAGTCATATTGTCAAGAAGCTTTAGTTTATCTTGTATTTGTTTATTGTATTTCTTGTTGTATTGTGGTTATTATAAGTTATCTTTTGTTTAACTCTTTTGGGCTAGTTGTGATCTTTATAGATTTCTTTAAGGGTGTTTCACTTACTTGCCATTTAACTTAAGGTGGTTGATTTTAATAAACCTAACCTTTCGTGATTAAGAGTAGACGTGGGCATGTGTTTACCAAATTACTTAAAAATCTTGGAGTACCTTTTGCTATCACATACAACATCTTTTGAAGTTAATTAAGAGTTTATTTTAAACAAATACTTAATACAAATAATATTAACTATAGGACTATAAAACTTGTATGTAGCTTATTAGTTTAAATTTTTTAAAAAATGTAATTCACCTCTCTTGTGGAAAGATTGGATTTACATCTTGCATCATTCGACATTATAATTTTCATGTTGTATTTCCTTGTGTTATTAAGAGGCTTATCATTTACAAAGTACATGTTACCATGAAGGTTTCATTTACAAAGTTCGAAGTTTTCATTTTGGTCTTCTATTTGAAAGATCTTTTTCTTATATTTTGATATTTTATATTAATTATATTTTAAAAAAATTAAAAAAATTATAATAACTACTTGTATGTGTGCACGTGCACACACACACACACACACATATATGAAAAAAATGATAAAATGATAAAATGATAATATAATTTATAAAAAATTATCTTAATCACAGAAGATACACAATATTTGAATTAATTTTGTTTGGAATTTATGTTATTTTTTATTATTTTCTTTATAAATACAATAAAAAATAAATAAAGAACTTGATTTAAAAATTAGAATTGAAATTATATTTGAAATTAAATTCAATGTTAATGTAGATCTTGCAAAACGGAAAACATTTTCATATTGGCTATACTTTTTTTTTAAAATAATTTATTTAAAAATCAATTTCACAAATAAAAAGATTTGATTGAACAAATAAATCAAATTTTTAAGATTTTGGCTTTTGAACCCAAAACCTGTCCTTTTCTGATGCACAATATGGATGGCACTAACCATTATGAAAGCCAAAACCTTTATTTTTTTTTTAGTACAACAATGTTGCCATTAACCATTGTGCGATTTAACCTTTCAATTGAAGTTTAAGAAAACATATAAATATAAGAAAAAAGGTTTTCATGCATAAACTAAGTTTTTGGCTTGGTTTTGGATTGGTCAGGACTAAAATTGTATAAAAATGTGTTGAATGATTTTTTGCTTGAAACTCAAAACCATAATTCTGATCCTTCATCTTTTTTTCTAGATTTATAATTCTGCTTTAGTTATTGCTTGTTATCATGCTTCTAATGTATGGGTTCTTTTTTTAGAACTGAAGCATTATGCTCTTTAGAATTTGATTTGATCGTATTGTTATGCCCATGTTGACCATTGCATCCTTTACTTTTGTATTCAAGGTAAAACCAAACAATTCTCTTGACTCTTAGGTTTTATGTCTTTACTAAGGATTATGTTCTGAATCCCCTATTTTTGACTTTTGATTACTAGATGCACTATTTATCGTAATAGTAGTTGCATTCAACTATCAAGTAGAGACAACAATAGGATTAGAGTAGTCATCTTGTCTTTCAAGCTAATTTTTGTTGAGCTTAATTATGTGGTTATCAAATTATACTTTTTAATATGATATATGATACAAGTTATATATGTCATGCTTTTGTATTCAAAATCATTACATCATCATATCAAATAAATACTAGATGCTTTTCATGTATATTGTAGCATATTTTCACCCACCCCTTGATTGTTGTTTTCTTGTAGTGTCAAATGCCCCTTGCAAGCGTAAGTTGCACCACTATCAATGCCTAGTTCTTCAGAATATTATAATTTTCTTGTTTTATGGGTTCTAGCTTTTGTCCAAGTGGTGACCAATGCAAACTATTTTGGTAGAATAAATCTTCTTTTTGTATCTTATCGAATCCACTATCCTCAACCCAAGCCTATTAATCTTTAAATTTTTGTCTTCCATCTCTAGTTTTTGAATTGAATAAGCTAACAAGAAATCTACAACAAAAGGTTGTTTAGTCATAAAACAATTTTGATTTAGTTGCATCTCAAAAATTGTCAAGTCAGATACCAGTTGTTGGGAAAATAAGGCTATAGATGAACTTTTTGAATAGTTGTATATATGCCTCCCACACTTGATCTCATACAACTAAATTGTTTGTCATCCAAGAACTAGGAAAGCATGGAACTTGATAAAAGCATGGGAGCAGCATAAACCACAAGGAAAAGATGAATAGAAAGATCAAAATAGGAGATATTAGCTTTACGTAAGAAACCCAAAGTCAAGAAAGGAGATTTCAAGCTGCTTAGGTTTCTCTTACAATTGCACACTCATAGTAGCTTCAAAGGAAGGAAACAAAGACTCTACAAATGATAGTTTATGGCATTTATTTAGAGTTCTCCACTTAGGCTTTCTTTACAAAGACATCATCACTCTTATGGTTGTTTTCTTAGTCAAATGTTTCCACTTTTGAGACATTGATAAGCTACACTCTGCAACACGTATTCGCAATGCAACCACTTGTCATGGTATTTTTTTAGTAGTCATTTAATTGTTGTCAACTAGAGTTGCTATGCCATGATATTTGCATTCGTAAATTTTATGCACTTTCATGTATGTCCATATTATTATTCCGTTTATACCTTTGATGACAATTATCGAATGTATGATATATCATATGCTTTGCTTGACCTTTCATTTTCGTATTAGGTTCTACATCTTAAAAATTACTGGTTATTTTATGCTTTTTTTAAAATTAGAGATTTATGACTTAAAAACTTTAAACAATGTTAAAAAAAAAAAACAGTAGGAAACATTGGAAAAAATTAAATATGCATGGAATTTTTGAAATAAATAAAAGGATGTTAATTTTAAGCATCATCAAGAAGTTAACACTGTTGCATGTTATTTTTATGCGTAAATGGTTCCCAACGTGTAGTAAACCACCAACACTAGTTGGCTACCATAGGGTTAGACTTGCATTACAGAAAGGTTTTGGATTTCACTACTGTCTAATTAAGGTGATGAAGTGTTCCTATACTGTGAGTTAACAAAGATTGTTACGTAGCAGATTTACAGCACCTTATTTGTAAAGAGTTGTATCTTGCATATTTTTGCCAAAAGAATTAGTCCATGTATCTCTGCAAAAATCTCTGAGCTATTGCATGTATTAGAAGTAAAAAAATGTTGGCAACTTGTAATCTTATTGATGCTTAACATTTTTGGGCATGATATTCTTGTTTTAAATTTGCACATTGTGCTATAATTTATTACAAAAGGTGCAAGATGAATTCATCCCTTTTTTTACTCCCATTAACTTCTATGCCTCGTGCATCAGCACATACTACTGCCAACATTTATCTGTAATTCATTTATCCTTGATCTTCCCCTTGTTATACCCACTTCTTTCCCTAGAAAACGTATGGTAATTGATGTATGTTCTATCTCATGTGCAATCATCATAACAAAAGAGGTGTTGATTCCATGGTACCTTATGTGCACGCGAGTGGAAGTACCTGGTGCTGTTGTTTATCTTGTTACCCAAACGTTTTGACATTTCACTTTTGTTAGTGTTTTGGCTATTGTAGATTCTTTTAGGTTAATTATATTTTGATTGAAAATATTTTTTAAAACCATGACTCATGTGACTGAGGAAACTTGGGGGTGAAATCAAGTCAAACCAGGGATTACTTGTTAACGTGAACTTTCACTTTAGTGGAAGTTTTAGTTGAAGCTCTCAAAAATGCTGTAATTTTGAGACAGCTTGAAATGAATATCAAACCGTGTCAAGTGGTTCATGCAAGCCAACCTACACATAAGTGTAATGATACAACTTGATTACAACAAACAAGTAACACTAATCCGTAACAGCTAACCTGATTAAACATCAACCAAATGCCAACTAAAAAGAATTAGCTCTTAATTTGGCATCAACTAATTATGTGTTAACAGTTTCATTATTTGACAATATAAAATCTTTTATAAATGATCCTTAGTAAAAATAACAGACTACATAAAAAATGGCATGTAAAGTCCGCAGCTGCAAGTGTGCTGCAGTCAGTATAACAGGTTAAGATCATATTGATGAGTTGGTTTGATCATGAAAAAAAGTGGAAGTATCAGAAATGTACTGGTCCTGTTGCTTGGGATGGTAAGTAGGATGTGAAAAAAATGCCACGTGTAGAACACCTAAAATTGAAGTGGGGACTGCATGGAAAAATTATTAGTACGAGGATACTGCAACAAAAAAAAAGCCTACACTAGAAGAAACTTTTAGAAAGTATCTGAGGTTAAGAATTTTCTAACACTGAAAGCTCAATAAAGGAGACTAAAAAAAACATAAACACTGTCCAACCGTGAATTATGTAGATTTATTCTAAAATAGGATGAAATGGAAGCACTTGGCAGGAGTTACATGTACACTATGAAGTGGAAGAAGGGAAGTGAGAACTTTTGGAAAGCTTTTAGAAGAAGAAAAAAGCAAGAAAATAACAAGGTTGGCTGCTGCTTGAATTGGCAGAGTTTCTAATTAAGGTTTTTCAATTGACTTGGTTACATAAAGTGCAGAACATCATATCTTTAAAGCAAAATTCAAATGGAATAGTAATAAAAAGCTTCGAGAATTTAAATGGCTTGCAGAGAGCTCAATCTAGGTCATTTTAATTGGTTAAAACTTCTATGAATAGCAATTTCTGCTGAAAGTATGATTATTGTGTATGTCTGACTATTTTGAGGCAGCTCAAATGAACGAAGACTTGAAATAGTTGCAAAGTATATCTCAAGATGGTGGTCCAAATCATGATTTGTCATGAAATGCTTCTAGTTGACTTTGAGTAAAATCATGCAACTTCTAGTTGCCTTTAATGTGAAAGAATATTGTTTTGAAGCATGTTGTATTTGCAGGAATTTTTAACAATGCAAGACATAAAGCCATGTGAGGAAGGTTTAAAATGTAAGATGTAATGGCAGTAGCATTTAAGATTATGATAATTGGATACTGGGGAAAATCACATAAGTCTCATAACACGAGGAGATAGACAAAGATTTGAGTTTAGTTATGCCCATTAAGGTTGATAGTGAAAAAGTTTAGCCAATGAGGTTATTTATTTTAGACTGTTACTTCTATAAATTTTTTAATGAAGGCTTTGTTAATCTGATTATTTTTGTGGTGTAGCTATTGCATGGCGAAGAACTAGAACAGCAAACAAGGATATCATACAACTTGTATGGTTATGCCATTAAGTTTTACCTTGGAGCTTTATGCTTGCTAGACGTTTGCTATAGACATATAGAACGATTGATTTCTCTTTGCGACCAGAAGAGGTAACTTAATTAAGAAATGCCTAAATAGTGAATTTTTCAGTGTACACATTACAACATGGTACTGCTTAGAACATGTTAGTGGTCGTTCCTTAATCTCTTTGCCATGCAATAATGTTTTTTTTTCTTGTCTGTAATCAGGATTTCTGCTGAAGTTTTGTTAAATTTTGCTTTTATTAATAAATATGGCTAATATTATGCATTCTTTCTCCCTTTCTTGCAGTCTCAAGATTTTACCTTATCTGTTCTTCATGTGCATTACACTGATTGGCCTGATCATGGAGTACCTCATGAAACTAATACTGTTCGAGAGATACTGAAGCGGATTTATCATATTCCACCTGAGCTGGGTCCCATCATAGTACACTGCAGGTTCAAGGCTTATGACCATTGCAATTCATTTGAACTTCGGATCACCCCTTGTCATTATGCTATACTTTTTTTCCTCTTTAATTTTTATGAATTTTTTAGTGACGATTCTCTTATATGTTCAGTGCAGGCATTGGTCGAACAGGTGCCTACTGTACAATTCATAACACAATCCAACGGATTATCGGTGGTGATATGTCTGCTCTCGATATAGCCAAAACTGTTGCTGAATTTAGATTACAACGAATGGGGATGGTTCAGACATTGGTAGGCAATTTTAGGAATCTATATAATGTTCTTGACTTTTCTTAAGAAGATCAGTTGATGGGCCATTGTAGATGGTACTAGATGATGTTCTTTTTGTTGAATATCTTGCTTTTGTTACCTACCCTTATTTTTCATGTGTAATTAATGGTAGTTTGCGATTGTAACAATTGAGTATCATTATGATAAATTAATATGTTTAATCATGCATGTATAAGATTTAGTTCATTATCTTTTATCATTGTTAGCTTTAGTTGATGATAATTGGTGATATTTGCATATAGCACTTGTTAGTAAATATAAGTAGCTAGTGAAGGACTAGAAACAATGTGGTCTAACTTTGATTTATTTTATTAGATTTTCTCTTTTGTTTAGTGAGTGTTCTTCATTTTCTAGGATTGTTCTTTCTTGGGGTTTTTTGTTAGGATTCTTCAAGTATGTTTTTAACTCAAAAGAAAAAACTGTAACTTTACATTTATATTGTTTTACCTTACCAATAGTTTTTTATTGCATTTGATGTGATCTTCTAAAATCTATGTTACCTCTTAGTCTTTTCAAATTTCGACATGACCATTATTATTATTGTGATATTTTTTATTAGAAGGATAAATTGTATCATATCATGCAATTCCTTACCCCTAATAGGTCATATCAAATTAAGGTTGTTACTTTTATTTATTAAGATGGAGAATACAAGTACTGGAAGGCTTAAATCAACGATATTTTATGTTTTTAATGTACAAAATACTTCTATTGAGGGAGATGATGATGAGTCAAAGTGATTTTGAAGTTGAATTGAAGAATATAAACTAAGAGGTGAGTAGGCATATTAATTAATGGTTGGATGATATGTATTCCACAATGTGTTTAATGAGTTTTTTATTCAACCAATTTGGAAGAAGTTAGTAGAATGAGAGAAAGAAGTTAACCATAATTCTTTCTTGAATGGTAAGCTTGTCAACTTGGCTACAACGAAGATGATGATCAATACAAAACTTAATTTGCTACTTCTTCTAACTTCAATATCAAACATCTAGGAGACCCTTTTGGTCATGAACTACTAACATCATTTCGAATCGAGTGTTTACCTCGAGGCAAGTTATAGATAGCTTGCTAAATGAAGAAAAAAGAGAAATGATTTTGTTAATAGTAATAGCAGGCCAATATCAATGAAAATAAGGATCAAAAACAAAATTAGGCTAACAAAGTTATGCTGAATTTCTATGGGAGGCTCAAACCAAATGGGAAGCTAGTTTGCTTTTATTGCAACAAAAGAGGTTTCACTAAGAAAAATTGTGGACTTCTCATAGAAGACAAGAAACAAGCAAATAGAAGGACAGCATCACAATGATAGTAATAGGTGAACACTTGTGGTTGTTTTGATAGATGAGAGTGTAGTTATTGCACTGAATTTGTTGACGCAATTATTCCTTCCATTCTTGCACCAAACTAGTTTTCTTGTGCTATAGAACTATAGAGTTTGATTTAGGAGGGATGGTGATGAAGTTTCTTATATAAAGGATATAAGATAGCACCATAAAACATTTAATATGATGCTAATTTTTGGTTAAATTTGATATTTGTTTTTTCTATGGATAGACAATGCTATTATGAAGGATTTTTTGGCAAAGGTATTTGGAAGCTTACAAAGCGATCTCTTGTAGTTATGAAATGAAAATCATGTTGCTCCTTTTACAAAAATATGGTTGAGCTTGAACACTAAGTGATTACATGTTGTTGAAGATGATTCATTCCCTAGCTTGTGGCACAAGGACCTGCAACATGTCTGGGAAGGGTTGCAATTTTGAGCAAGGTAGTTGTTTTTTCTGAAGCAAACGTTTTAACATTGAAATCTTGAAAAACACCGAAATATTTCATTTAGTAGAACATCAGGGAAGTCTTGAAGTTTTATCTTGTATCTTTTGATGCTTGTAGTACCTTTGAATGTGAATCCCTTGTTGAAAATAAATACTTTGTTGCATGCAATGATAACTCTTATCAAAATGTTTGGATCTATTTCTGAGATTCAAAGAACTGTTCTTTCAGATATTTCAACAATTTATTGCTATGGTTGAGAGAAAAATAAATAGAAATGCTGAAGTGCCTTAAACAATAGGCATGAGTGTCCTTGATGATCTGAAGATCATTTGTGGTCTGTGATATTCTTGTTGCAACACATTAATTTCAAGGAGAATGATCATATCTGTTGCAGGTTTCTTTCCTCGTTGAACTGATTGGATAGCATAATCACTACAATATTTTTAGGATCAAACACATTATTGTATATTTTCAATTGATTGACCAATCAGACTATTCAACTAGTCAATTTGATGATGACGACAAAGTGGATGAACTTTAAGACATAACAGTTTAGCTTGATTACAATGTTTTGATTTAAACGCACATGAATGATAAATTTTGCATAAAAGATTTAACCTTGGGACAATTGAGCTGGATTGGAATATTTGATTTTGCGATTCTAATTATTTGTTTCTCTTGATGAAAGATTCTTGGATTTAATTTGAAAGCAAGAATTTTAATCCGGATCTTAGTTGAACTTCAAATTTGAAGTCTAAATTATTGTTGCAGTTGTAAAATTCTATTTATAGTGTTTCTGAGATAGGTTGAAGGGAATTGGATGAGGATTTATCCTTATATCTTCGAATTTTTACTTCACAAATATAATATTTGGAGTTTGAAAGAATTAATTCAAATTGTAAACCATGAGTCCTTGGTGCCAAAGATTAAACTTCAAGGAGCATCTATAATCCAGTTTTTTAGGTTTGAGATTTTCATAACCTTGTTAGATTTTTCTACCCACTTGCGGGATAGAGTTTGGTTGTTTAGAATTTCATGAACTAACAGGAATGTTGCTTATTTACGTATTGCAAGAAGTGATACTTCTTGGTTATTTAAGAAATAAATGTGGAAGTGGAAGATTTTCAATGGTGCCAATAGAAGTAGTAATGGGTACTTGTGGCTTGTTAGGTTGATAGGACAATGAAAATGGCCGTTAATGGTGTTTGGGAGTTGGTCGGCATTGCTCTGACGATGGCAGCAATAAGTTGCAACAAGTGGGTATAATGGTAAAATTAACTTAATTTATAGGCGACCCTATGATACCAGTACATTTGATCAAGTTTTCATTGAGTAATATGCTTGATGTGTTCTAATGTTTCATATCATTTAACTATTCCCCTTGCCTTCTGTACAGAGAAATTATATAATTTTCTCTGATCACCTGAGTATCTTTTAGTCTACTATTGCAATACGAAAGCATCTTGGACAATTCTTCCAAACTTGTTTTCAATTGAAGCTGCTTCATTTTTCATTCAGATGCACATATCCAATTGAGCATCATTATCTGAACAATTTTCATCATATGTGCAACCTTGTTTTCCATAATAAATTTTTAGTACATGGAACAATTTTTGTTGCGATCATGTAAAAGCAATCCTTAAGCTTGAGTAGTCTTATTTTTATCAGACAGCACTCTAAAAGGATTCTATGAATGACATCTCGTTTTTTATTTATTTATTTTTTATCATTTTGAAGGACTCCAGGTAACTAAATTTCTTTCTCTTCTTGGTTTATTTGGTCATTAAGTATTTGCCCACAACATTGATGCTTACAGAATCACACTTTTGAGTTGTCTTTCTGATGTTTGGGCCATTTTCTACATTTTTTTTTTCAGGAGCAATTCAACTTCTGCTATCTCGCAATTGTCGACGAGCTTGAAGAACTTGTTTCCAGATCCAATTACTAGCGTTATGGAAGGTAGCTACAATGCTTAGAGAAGTTTATATTGACTACTGTAACATATTTTTTTTCACTATAGAAACAAGTATTTATACTATAATGTTTCAAGAGAACAGGCATCAAAATATTCTATAAACGACGTTCCTATGCTACAAGCCTTCTGCATTATGGTTTGTTATACAAAACATATCATGTTAAATATGCCTATTGATGTTGGAAGTCCACAAAATATACACCTAGATGCAGTTTTAAAACCTTGTATCTTTTAGTTTTTGTGAAAGGTTTTCAAGGCTTTTCACCATTAATGAGTTTTCTTTACTAGCTTTCAGTTTGTTTTGCTATGATTATGCTTCATAACTTTTCTTTGTCATTGTGATCAGACGATGGCTCTTCTCAATGAATCGCTTCAGAACAAAATTCAACTTGATGCGCTGTTTCCAGTGTTATTGATTAATTATGCTATGGTGCAGAAGATAACATGCATTTTGGTTAAGTTGTGGTTAAACCTGAAACACTTCAAAGCCTGCATTGGTTCACTAATTTATTCAGCTATTGAAGCTATCATTTGAAAGTTTTTCTGAACCTTATATGTCTTATTCTTTAGGCAGCATCTCAAGCATTAAGCCTTGTATTGCTGTTTGCAGATAATGGGAGGGAATCGCCCAGTTTGCTTGGGTCATCTTGATTATAATCGCCATTGTTATTGTTATTTGTGATGTTATAGATTTGAATACAATGGAGTTTTATGTGATCAAATTTTTTGTGAACAGTTTTTGTTAAAATTTTAATAATTTTTTTATTAAAAATATGAAAATTAAGTTTAAACCTTGTCTGAGGAAAATTGGTTTGTTTTGGGATGGGCTGGACTGATTCGGCTGGTCGTCAACTTTGACGCTTTGCTAAATCGTGGATTGTGCGGTTGATCGCACGACTAACTAATGCGGGCTCGTTTTGGCACAAAAATTGACCCCATATTAGCTGATTTGGTTGCTGTTGTTTTATTGTTTTTTTTTTTGTTGTTTTGATGCATTTGTTATTCAATATTATATTAATTAAAAAGGTTAATTTGAAAAATATTTTTAAAAAATACTATTGGAAGTGAGATCTTTATACTTTTTTGGTAAGTATTAATTAAAATAATAATAATTATAAAATTATATATATATATAAGTAAAATAGTAAGTTAATTTTCTCAAACTTATTTTATGGGATTAAATTGCCTTTTTCCATTTTTTTTTAAATTTTTTCTGTTAAAATGGCATTTGAAATTATAATTCGATGATATATGACTGTGTTTTTACGTAAAGTTTTATCAAAAAATACATTTGCAAAAATCACCTTAAATATAGCGTACAATTATTTTAAATTCATTTTTATAAAAGTATTTTTTTAAAAAATAATAATAATTTGTTTGTCTAACCATAATTTTAAACAAAAAATAATATGAAGAGAATAAAAAAATATTTTGTAGTACAAAAATAATATTAAAGCAATTATTTTATTTTTTTTTATAACATTACAAATATTATTTTAATTATTTTATTTTTCTGCTAATATTTTACCACAAATAGTCCCAATTACTCAACTTCTGTGTGGTAAATTCATTCTGTTGTGTTTTAACTCTCGTTGAAGCTTCATAAAAAAAAAAAAACAAATACATAAAGCATTGCTTGTTATTTACGTCCAAGCAACAGTTGCGTGTGACTCTGTGATTCTTTCCCGAGTGGTTCACACGTTGAAGTGCTGTCTAAGTTGCTTATTTTCTTAGTTCCAATGAAGCTAAAAACACTGTAACGTGATTAGTGCACTCTATTATGTGTACGGATCAATGTGCCTTTGTTACAACCAAGCTTTCATGAGTATTGTCCAAAAAGTATTATGTGCATCATACATGTTTTTGCATGATATGTGAAACATGTATAGAATTTTACAGAAAAAAATTGGTCTGGATCTACTGCAGGAATGATTTGGGAGTGACAATTTATAGCAACAACATCCTTGAGGCAATCAATCAATATAGATTGATTTAAATAATATGCAAATAATTATATATATATATATATATATAATTATCAAATGACACATATATGAATTAAATAATATGCATGTGATTAAGATTTGTTTAAAATGAATAATATGAATATAATTTTATATACACATAAACCCATGTATATATTAGTTAAATAATATACTCATAATCTTATGTGTTAAATTGATACACACATAGGTTAAATAATGAACATGAATTTTTATTAGTATGATTTAAAAAGTGACATCAAATATTTATTTATAATTGCTTTCCATCATCTATGTCTTGTGTCTAAATTATAGATCTGTCACAATTGACTTTGTTTTCATATAGTTGTTTTGAGCACATGTTATTTTTTGTTATAATATTATGCTTTGAATTTTGATAAAGTATCATAATATTCAATGTATTGCATTGACTATGGTTACTACTAGAATCCCTTGCAATTGAGTTGGATGTAGATGTGAAGATTGTTATAATGTTTAGCAACATATCAAAGTAACAACTGGATGACAACAATAATCACACAAACCATCATGCTACTAATAATGAGTAATAAATAAAAATGAAGTAAAAAAAATACATCATAAGGATAGTTAGAAGGTGAAGCTTGTTAGATTTGAACTATAAATAATTTAAACCTACATCAAAGATCAAATTCATGAAGAAAAGATATCCTCTAAGCTACTAAATAGATCAATTTGGGATTTAATAGGTAAATAATAAGCCTTATCTGTCAAAAGTTATCTTTATATTTCATGAGTATCTATATCTTTATCTTTTATGTGCTTAATCATGATCATTATAAATTCAAGAAATTAAGATTTTAAATTCAAAAAAGGAGTGTAATATAAATTCAAGGAAGTAGGATTTTAAATTTATGAAATTGATAATTCAAATTCAATATTTTACGATATCTCAAATTTAGAAATTTATATATATATATATATATATATATATATATATATATATATATATATATATATATATATATATATATATATATATATATATATATATATATCTTGATTTTTTTTATTTTTATTTTCAAATTTAAGTTTGAATAGAGTTTACTAAGATTTAGATTAATATTAAATTAATTGTATTTATCTTATGTTTTATTTTTCAAGTATCTCTTATTTCATGGAGATATATTTAGAGTTATATAAACTATTTGAAGCACTTATAGAATGAATAAAGTATGGTTACTTATTGGATAAGCTAAATTTTACTTTGGTCATTTGCATGTATGTTCAAGTAAAGGGATATTGACAAACTCATTTCCATCATTTTTTTTATACTAAAGCTCCTTTGTGAAAACTTTTGTCTTAGTTTTGACATGTTTTCATTGGTATGGCTACACACATGAGCTAATTTATGATAGAACTATTAAAAAATTATTAAACCTTGGTGTTTGTATCATTTATTTAATGATAATAAAATTATTATGTTTATTTTACTAATACTTTTCATGTGTATTTTTTTTATTAAATGTCTTAAGATCAAATATGTCTAATCAAATAGAAAGTTTGATCAAATATTTTTTTGGAGTGATTTACATGTGAAAACTTATCATAATATTATAAGGCTTTGTTTTTGTTTGACACAACTTACATATCATAGAGTTGTTATTCTAACTCTTGTTAGAGTGCTATACATTTAGTGCTCATCTTTTATATTTTGTCTTAGATTTGAATTGTTAAACTCATCACTTGATATTTATATGAAATATAGGATTACAGTCATAATATTTATAAATGTTGAATTAGAAAAACCTTAAGACATATATCTCATAATAATTATGTACATATAAATATATCTTAATAAATATAAGATATATATGTTTGCATGAGCATGATAAACTTTTTATTATTTACAAAAATATCAGCTACATATTAGCACTAATCATACTTGAATGAGTTCACATTCATATAATATGAATAGTTGTCTCATGTGATCATATGGTGTATTGGTCGAGGGTAATCATTTGTTATTTGCATTTATTATGTTGGTCATACGAATATGATTCACATAATTATACAAGTATGCTATGACTTAGTTGAGAGATGTATGTTAAGATTTAGAATTATTAGTCTTTACATAATACATAATATTATCTTTTATATTTATATGACATATTCATTTAGAGAATCAAACATGGGCTTGGACTAAGGTATGTAGCTAATAGGCTTCATATAGTATGATGTTAAGCATCATACTAGTATAATCATTATTTCAAAATAATGAGAGTTAAGAACTTAGGTTGTGAATGAGCAAAATTTTATTGTACCTATAAAATACCATTTTTTATGTAAGTATAATAACATATAATCTTGGCTTAATTTTAGAAATTGAATTTCATCATACCAATATTCTTTCATTTTCATATTAGCATGATATCTTTTTCAGTAATATCTAGATAATTAATAAGTTAATTTTCTTCATACATATATGATATTAGTTTTTGTACAAGTATGATATATGTTTATCGAAGAGAGATTGGTTGAAGAATTAATGTATTATATAGATCTATATTGTAGGAGTATGATTTATATGTCATATTAATATATTATGTTATGATCAATATAAGTGAGCTCATTGTAAAATTTATCATAGTATACAATCAACCATCATACATATTTTTTTTGAGAGTTTTAAATTTAATGAAAATAATTATTATATAATTGTGATCCTTTATTGTATTTTTTTTGATAAATTTTAAGTAACAAAATGAACTGATCATATAAGCATATTGTCAAGACGATCTCTTCATAATACTTATCATCTCTATATTATCTTTTAATTGTAGTAGTATGATCATTATCTTGAAAGCATAATAATTATTTCAATCATTTTGGGAACGTCATGCAAGTTATTAAAACTTATTGATTTGTATATACCTTTTCAATTGATATAAATAGAAAAGGAATCTAAAGAGAATAAGATGAATTATTTACTAAATCATTTACAAGAGAAAAAGTCTAATGTCTTAGGTTATGCCTTATATTATGAAGAACTTTCTCTTATATTGCTACTATTACATTCTAAGCTTGATTGTATTATAATCTCTCATATTAATTAGTAAATTCCTCTCGTATTATATAGATATTATGTCATATTATTTTTTTTTTCAAATAAATGTTATAGAATTTTGTATGTATTACTTTGCATACATGTTGTAATACTTAAATAGCTATGTTATATTCATTAAAGCAAAGTGACTTTTATCTAACTACAATAAAAGGGAGTGATTATGTAAGGTTTAAATCTAAAGACAATAGCAAAAGTGTTTTGATTTTAATGAAAGCTTGGTTGGGTTAATTAGGGATAGATATAGGCAAAAGTTATGATTAAATCATTTAAAAATCTTATGTGCACTCTTTAACTTAATTGAATTTAGATTGAGAAAGTAAAAGACTCTCGTTGCTAGCTATATTATGCTTGAAAGGATTGAATTTTACAATAAAATATTAAAAAATATATAATTTTATAAAGATAAAGCATAATCAAATATTTAAATCTTAATCTCTCATATGCTAACCACCTCATGTCTTATGTTCTATATCCTAACATATTGATTATAATGTTTTAGGGAAAAATATCTAATAAAAGGAGGTGTTTTAAGAAAAAAAGAAAGAAATAAATAAATAAAATGAAGTTAGAGAAAGAAATAAAAGAATCAAAAAGAAAATATTGAATTGAAAAAGAAAATATGAAAATAAAAAAAGAGCTATATGTTGATAGATAATCAAAAGGCGTTATCTTATCATCATTATTATTGATGTATCGATAGAGCATGATTGTCTTTATTATGTTATCATATTTTTTTGTTTTGATAATTATTGTAATGATATTATTGATGGTCTCAATTTACTACATGGATTTAAATTTTGAGTCAGCTAAAGTATCATAATATATTGATATCATAGGACAGGTAGTACACCAAATTGAGTTGTAGGCTATGGTGAATTTGAAATTACAAATATAATCAATAACAACATAACCTTCTCTTAATATTATTTCATGTATATCTCGTAGTGTGAATCATTTGTGCTTACACATGTTTGTCAACATATGTTGAGTCTTAATAACATAATAGACAAAACTAACATAATACCACTTATAATATCTTAGTAAATAATGTATACCATATGTTAGGTGCATCAATATTCTATAAACATATATCTTTCATGAATCATTAGTTACTTTGTAATACACATTTCATGATTCATCTCCACCAAGTTATATCACATATCATGTATTATCATCACCAAGGTCATATCGCATCTTATCATGACATCGTCACTAATTAATACTATATCACTTCTCATCATACTATCATCACCAATCAAAGTTATATCACTCTTTATTATGACATCATCATCACATAAGCTCATCTTATATCATAGTGTGACATCATCACCACCACTTTAATGCATGCATAGATATATTTCTCTAAGAAATCTCAAAGAAGTTTAATTATATATATAAGGGAAGAACTCACGTTATTTTAAAACCTTATTTCCATTAAATCAAAGACTTCTTTTGAATCCTTCAACTATTGAAAAGGATAACTTAAAATAAATATGTTGAAGGTCTCTATGTTAGAGTTTATAATACATCATATGATAAGAGTGAAGATACTCAATTGAATAATGCACTTATGTACAATGAATTCATCCAATCCAAGCAAATCATTCAAATAATGGATTGGATTCTTATAATCAATCCATTGTCATGATTTTGCATGATAGAAACAATAAACCCAAGCAAATTAATAACAACAATTTTGAAATTAAGATAGAATCTTTTCCCATCTTCAAGATGGATAATCAATATCTCCCTTTTTTGACAGCATCACAAACTTTTACCAAGTTACTCAATTTAGCTCTGCAACATGTATATCAATAGTATAAGATAACACAAAGAAGATCCTACAAAAGCTATTGTTAGTTTGAATTATTCATGCCTTTAATTTTTATGAAAATTCAAATTCATTTAAGTTCAAATATCATACTAATATATCCCTTGCAAACGTTGACAATAATAATTAATCCCTCTCTTAAAACATGGTCTAATATGACAAATAATTTCGTTCAATACATTATAAACTCCAGTTATGTTTCAACGTTATACAATATAAGATTTTTAAGAGATTTTGGCCAAATTTGAATTTGATCGCGTACCAATGTATTATTATTAGTTATGATTCAAAATAATATCCCTTTTTTTTCATTTTTTGATGTCAAAATCATGTTTGAATTTAATTTCAAAATGCTCTACAATTATTACATTAATGAAAGCTTATCAATATAAAAAATTCTTGTTAATAGGAAAGAATTGCCCAAATTTTGTCAAAGTCAACCATGGAATTCGAAAACCAACAATGACGACTTGACCTAAATCGCGTGACGAATAGTGCTTCTGGATGGGTGTCCAAATCATCTCTAACTCAAATGACTTGCAGTTTCTTGCCTTCAAGACCGTTGGGTGTCGCACGACTCAGTCAACTAAAGACCGTTGAGCGGCTTGGCGAGCACATTGATTGACTTAATGGGAGTAGATCAAATGGGTCCCCCATTTTACAAATTTATTAATTGTGTTTTTAAACAAATTTGTATTTAATTTCAGATTCAAATTGGGCTTAATACTCGATTTCGATTTCAATTCGAGATCTAATTTAAAATTATTTTTAAATCTTTGTAACTCAAATAAAAATATGTTCTATTTTTTTTTTGAAGATAGGTAGTAGGTTTAATTTCAAACATTTTAAAGTCATTTTTTATTTTATTTTTTTGTTAATTTAAATAAAAAGAATATAAACTAAATTCTAAATTTTAATTTTAATTTCTATTTATAAATTTTTTTTATTTATTTTAATTAATATAAAAGCTATAAAGTAATTTATAATTTCATTATGCTTTAGTTATGAATATTTAATTTTTTTTGGATATTTATTTTAATATTTTTAAGTTTGAAAATATAAAATTAATTTAAAAGTATCTAAACAAATAAAATTCATTAGAAATATTGGCATAAACAAAACTACTCTTAAGTTATTGGAACAACCCAATATGATCTTTCAATTTGAGGATCCAAAACCAAAATTTAAATATAACCCTCAAAACTTGTTGTGTGGGTACAAAAAATGATGAATGGAGTTTCTTTATAGTTTTTTATTACATAATAAATGTTTAAGTGTTATTTTCAAAATGATTTTTTTTTAAATTGCAAAAAAGTTAGAATATAGATAAAATTTATAATATCATTTAAGCATTTTTAGGTGACCAAAGTTGATTCAATGTGTGTGCAAGTACGACACCACATATGTGTGTAGGCATGTGGGAGTGACTTGGAGAATTGATTAGGGAGTAGTTTATTGATGATGAAGGATAAGGGACCATACAAATAATATAAAAGTGTATAATGCAAACTCAAGAGAAAAAATTGTGATTACATGGATAAAAATTAGTTTCACTAGTGATAAATGATTTAGTTTGGGTCTAAGAAAATCATTATTAGTGGCTATTTATTCAAAGGTGGTATAATAGGTTAATAGAGAACTTGGAAAAGGTAAGCAACTTAAGAAGCTTGAGTCCTCAAGAAATGATGGTTATCAGAAGACTTTTACAAAGTGATGGATAGACTCGAGGAGGAGGTTTCAAGATCAAGGTTGTCATGAAAGATTATCATGGCTCAGTAAGGTCTGTAGGAGATGTTCACATTACAGAAATGGGCCTTGATGAAGAAGCCAACATGTAGGGCTAATCATGAAAATAATTAGGATAATCATTATCATTACTAGGAGTTTGTGTAGATTGGATTGAGTTTGCAAAAGGAGGTTATGCATGGTAGTACCAATTATCCAAGCTTGGAGTTATTTGGGTTTATTATCTATGTTTAAGAAGTACTTGAATTTCACATACCTTGACCCTTAGTCTATAAACAAGACAAAAAGAGATGACATTTAGTAATTTAGAGGGCTAAAGATGATTTGAAGAATCTAGAATTGATTTGAGAAAGAGATAATGATGATCAGAACAATTTAACTTTGAGAGAGAGTGTTATCATATAAGAGAGATGGGGGTATTGGAGTACTAATATTTGCAAAGATTGGGTCTCAGATTAATGTTTTTAATTTTAGTGTTTAAGTCTTATGTTTTTTCATCCAATGAGTGTTGACTTACATGTATTATTTTTTTAGAGAGCTTTTGAGCCAAATAGGATACTTGTTAAAGTATGGAATATGTTATATTAAGTGGATTAGCTTTTTATATAATATAAGTTAGATTTTTCTATATATTTCTTAGTTTTGTATTTATTACATGTTATTTGTATGTCTAATTACATTTTATCATGCTATCATGGTTTTAACCTTCTTCTATTTCACTTAAAATTTGATCATAAATGGTATCAGAGTATAAATTATTTTTAAGAGAAAAATATCAACGAATGGAGTTTAACCATGCATGGTCACATTAAGGAGTCGAAAAATTATCGAGGATAATGGTAATAAGGGGATGACATAAGAATGAGAGATAACTAGGACATTGAAAGAATTGATGATTTTTTATGCAAAAAATAAAATTGATGGCATCTACATTTGTTTATTAATAATTAAATAGGGATGAGCATATCTTGTGCTGTAAGTACAATATTAAGATCCTAAGAAGTTGGACATTTTGTTGGATTAGTTGGAGACATACTTCTTAATGTATGGATAAAATAATACTAAAAAGGTTTCTTTTGAGGTTAAATCTCACACATCATACATTATCATGTTGGAATAGTCTTTACACTTAGGTATGCTACAATGATGTGATTTGTGATGGAATGTACTACGACAATAATAAAGGTATTTAGTGCAGGTTTATGCAACCAAGTTTTTGAAAAGATATGAATTCAATCTTATATTAAAAGAGAGATGCAAAAGATCAAAGCATGCATCCTCTAAAATACAAGCTAAATCCATTAGTAAGGCATAAACCTTGCTCAAATATATTCACTAAATGACATAATTGGCCTCTCATTACCCTTACATAATAAATAAGCGACTTTATAGTATAATTTTCACATCCAGTCTATTCATTAACTCTTAATTCCTTTTTAATTAAAAATATTTGAATAATAAATAGAATTGATATGTTAAAAGGACACAAAAAACTTACTCAAGTAAGAAATAATGATTAATTATCTCTAAATCTTCTAATTATTCAAAATTTTAACACATGAGATTCAAATTTAGAAAATAAATAGACAAAACCTCTCCTATAAATTATCATTTTTTTCATATATATATATAATTATTTTATCAACTATACTTTAATAATAATCTATATCAATCATATATAATATCACTAAAATATAATATCATTATAAAATTATCTCATCACAAGAAAATCATTAACACCATGACAAACATCATATCATTGCAATGATGTCACATTATTATATAGAAAAAACATATCATATAGTCTCAAAATATTCTTATGTAGGATTTTATAATAAAATCTATAGTACTATTATTATGTGTAAATAATTTATTTTTAGTTCTTAATTCCTACTCTTAGACTTCTAAATATCTCAACTTAATCTATACCTGTGTCTTGTTCTATAATATAAATAAAAGAATGAGTATAATGAGTGAGCAGATAAATTGATTGCATAAATAAACTAATATAAAAATGAATATGAAATAACATACACTTGATCTTAAGCACTGTGATAATATACATGTTGTCAAAAAAATTGGCAATTATGTTCCCACAACTCTATAAACATATAACAAAAACTTTCGAGATGTAACATAAAATATATTATAACCTTTAATCTTTAATGCATCACGATTTTCAATTCCCTTTGTCTTTTCTTACAAACTATTTATATAAATACTCATATATAAATTTATTTATTAAATTTGATTAAATATTAGTTTTTCTTATTTTTTATTCAATATTTCTTTTTAATTCATAAAGATTTTAGTTTTACCTTAATGACTTTTATTTTTAGGATCATAATAACATATCTCATGGTATCTCATTATACCTATCACTATATCACACAATAAATAATGCCCATTAGATCACACAATAAGCATTATGTATATATATACACATCATCATTATAGACCTCAGTCGTCAGATCACACAACAAGTTGTAGCTCTTGATCACACAGTAAAAAACTAAATCATTAAGGTCTGATGCTAATAGTATCAATATCGTCAGATTACATAGTAAGTAATAACTATCATATCACACAGTAAGTGATATATATTTACATCATCATTATAGATCTCAACTATCATATCACACAACAAGTAATGACAACTAGATCACACAGCAAGCGACAGCTCCTGATCCCATAACAAGTAGCTCAATTATCAAAATCTGATGATGATGGTACTAATAGTGTCAGATCATATTACAAGTGGTGTTATAGGATTAGACCATAAAAGAAATATATTATTCAATATTACCTATATCTTTATAAAATATTAAATTTAAAACCAAATTTTCTTTTATTTACTTTCTTTTTCTTTACCTTTAACATACCATATAAGGATTTTTATCTATAAATCGATCATTCTTAGTTATGAACATATATATATATATATATACCGTTTAAATTACCCTTTTATTATAAGTATTTAATAGTATACAAAGTCCATTATATAACATTAATCATAACTGAATATAAATGCTTACATATGCTATGCATATTGCTCATATCAAAGTATGTAATATACAGGGCATACCAGAAATGATAGTTCATATAAAAATCTCAATAAAATAATTATATAAAGAATTCACTACTTACATCATAATTTTTTTAAGTTCGTCTACTTGGATCCTTAAGGACTATTCCGATGTCAATTTTCTTTTTTTTGTTATGACTTATAGCTAACTACTATAGATCTTCTCCCTAAAAATCCATATAAATCTCACAATAATTTAACAATTTCTTTTATATTTTTATATCAAATCTTTACTTTATGATTGTTATAATTATTTTATGATATAACTAAATAAAACTCAAAAATCATAATATCAAGATTAGAAATTATATGATTTATATCTATAATTCACAATAAGAGTGGTTGAGTAATTTCTTTTCTTTATTCCTTAACAATATAACTTTACAAATTTTCTCTTTTCTATCTCCCTTTTTAGTCACAATAATAATTTCTATAATACATATATAAATGGTGAGATTTGGCTAAATAAATTTCAAGTATCTCTTCTCCTTTATCTTACTTAACTTACTAATTACATCAAAGAGACTTATCATGTCATTGATGGTCTTTGAATCTTATGAACTCTCATGATCCTTTGCATTGTTTGGCTCAATTAGGCTTAAGTTAATCTCGACCAATCCAAAAATTGAAGAAGCACAAATATTTTAAAGATTTAGAATACTTACACGAAGTAACAAATTTTAATATTAAACTTACTGTTGTCATCGAAGACCACCGAATCCCTCAACCTCCTTGCTTGATGTCACTCATCAAAAGGAGATTGAAATGCTTAGGTCATGGAATCCTTTATGACGTTCCCTTTTCTCAATTCCCTTCCTTCATCACTAAAATTAATACGAAATTTCTCATTGCAAAGCCATTTCAAAGAGATGCCGAGTGTCCGGTCAAAAACAAAGGGGGCTCAGGGTTATGGGAAAGAGAGAGGAAACAAGTTTTTTATAATAATAGAAATTTAAAATGGTAAATTATCTAAAAATTAATATTTATCTTATTTCTTTCAATAATTCATAAAAAAATTAAATGATTTAAAAAAATTATAATAAACATATCATTGGATTTTTTACGATATGTTCTTTCTAAAATTATATTCGTAATCGAATTCTGATATACTTTGTCAAACACACTTTTTGAGGTATAAAAATTATATCATTATATCTTATTCTAAAAAATTCTTTTATAAACACCTAAGTTATAAATAATACTAAAATAATAAAATATGAGTTATTATAATAATACTAAAGATAACAAAAAGAAAACAGGGAATTCTTCCTAAAAGAATTAGTAGTGATGAATGAAAGGTTGTTACTCATAAATGAAGTGTCTAACTCAAACTGGATTGAAGCAAAAAGTAGAAATAGGTTGCATGCAAAAAGGATGGTGTGGTAATGCCTTTTCTTAAAATATGAATTATTCTAATACTAACTTCATAATAATTTATATTTAAAATTCTTCCCTCTTATTATTGAATTCATAACCCCTATTTTATAGTTGTTTTAATTTGTTAGTTTAAATAAATCACCAAAATATGATAATTTTTATTAAAATTTTAAAATAAAAAATTTGTATATTTGAAAGAAAAATTATAATTTTTTTATTTATTTATAAGGCTTATTTATGTTGTATTATGTTAAAATTTGTGACAATTTAATAAATAAATAATTCATTATTTAATCTCTCGTTCCTTTTTGAGATGTTATAGATGGCCTCAAGAAACAATCTCTCCTCCATCACCAAGGGTTGTTGTAGATGAGGCTACTTGAATGCAAACTACAATGAGCGCCCCCACATTATTGTGAATGACACAAGCTAGACCTACTTGGGTATTAGGGTGTACAAAGCCATCATACTTCATCTTGATCCAACCTAGAGTAAGGGGAAGCTAACAAGATTGAGAGATTAAGTTGACTAAATTTCAAAGACAAAATCTCGCTTAGTGTGAATCAGAGAAAGAAAGAAGCACTGAATTTGTGAGATTAACTTCTTGCATTACAAGGAGCACATACTATCGACTAAGAAAGTTGGAAAATATTGCAAACAAGAAGAAGGTAAGGTGTAGCATAGGAAATCAAGGCTCAAGGTTTTTAAAGAGGCCTAAAAATATAACAATAAGATGAAGGGCTCATCATTAATATAAGAATGAGGTTGTAGTACCTCGGGTTCTCCATGATTATTTTTTCTCTTATATTATTATTGTAAGAGACTAAAGAAGTTCAAGGAGCTCAAGAAGTTGACTATTAAGCTAAAATATAAATAAGACAAGCATGATTTTGAGGAAAACAAATTGCAAATATTATTATAAGAAGAAACTAACTTCTTCCAAGGTGAGGACTACATGGAGAAGAAAAAACTAGACACAAGGTTCATCCTTAAGAAGACTTATTCTACCTTTGAATTCAATTGAAGCAAGAGTTTGTGAATGCCATTTTTTATAGTAGTTGTCATAGGAATTTAATTTTTATAGATCTAATAGAAAGTCTTAAGCATGATTTTTGAGTTTATATACATTCAATTGGATTAACAAACTAAAAAATGAAGCTCAAGAGGTAAGGTCATGTGAATTTTTCTAGTAATCAAGAATTTGTTGATCAAATGTCATGTAATATTGTTCCACTCAATGTGTGATAGGTGATTTTCAAGAGTCATTGCATGTGGGAGTGGGATGCTTTACATTTAATGGTAACAAAGGATGAGGTTGTGCAAGGATGGGAAAGACTTTATAGTTAAGAGAGGTTCAAAGGCAAAACCTAAAAGATTGGTGCATGTAATAAATAAAATAACATTTTAAATCATTTTTGTAGGTTTAAGGTCACAAAGCCAATTATTTAGAGAAGTAGTATAGAAAGATGGACTATAACAAAGGTTAGAGAATAGCCATTTGAAGAAGGTTTATGAGAATGAGAGCCTCAAGTAAGGATGACCTTAATTCACAAGAAAACAAGGCAAACATCATGGGTGCTCATGACACATAGCATTCCTTAATTATTACCATGACTTGAGCAATAAGTTTCTTAAGAAAATGAGTGCATCAAAGATTCTTGAAGGTTTTAACTTTTCTTAAGAGGGATAGAAGTTAGAGATTCAAAGGGATTTAAATAGTTTAAAGGATGAATGATCAGTTATTAGTTTTTAGGTCTCAAAAAATTGGTCTAAAAATCATTTAAGAATGACAGGTTTTTGGAAGGTTGATTAAGAGATATGTTTTAGTCCAAAAAATTATTGAATAATTTAACATTATTGAGGACTTATAGAAAACAACTTCTAACAAAGATAAATTAGAACAAGGAATTATTATGTGCTAAGAAACAACATGCATGACATAAAAAGGTACCTATGGCATGCGCAACAAGAGCATAGTAGTCCAAGTTACAAATGACAAACCAATGGGAATGCAAAACTAGGTGTGCATGTACACACATGTGGAACATGCAATAACAATGTGTGTCACCAATGGCACACTTGTAGATCGCACAATGCATGGGTGCACTACTTATCCTGTGCATGAAATTGAACATGTAAGGATAAAGAATGCACCTACCAAGCATGATAGTTGTGGAGCATTCCACTTAACACCCACATGTGAGTTACATGCCATGTATCATGTACATGCATGTTATAGGCGTACCAACCCACCTTGAAGTAATTTGTGTGGAAAACATTGTCAAAAGATTATAAAATGATAACAAACCTCCTTTTACTATTATAAATAGGTGCTTAAAAGTTCTATTAAGGGGAAGTAAAAAAAAGAAGAAAAACCAAGCTAATATCTTGGAGAAGAAAATAAGAGAAAAAATTATTTTCTTGAATTCCATTTTTTAGTTTTATACTATTTTCTCTTCATATTTCTTGGTTTTGTGACTATTTCATGTTCATTATCATTGTTGTAACTCTAAAACAGGGCCACTATTAAGATTCTAGAATAATATTATTATAAATAGATTAAGGGGTGATCTAAAGGAACTTGCAATAAAACTTTTCAATAGGGAAGAATGAGGAAGTGAAGGTAGCATAAGTTGGGGGTTGTAAGAAATGATAACCATGAGAAAAGCCTCATTAAGGGATAAGCTTGAGTAGGAGGACTTAGGATCAAGGTGTTCTAGAAAGATTATTGTTGCTTGATATGGTATTTAGAAATGTTAGCTTCTAAAAAGAGGACTTGAGAAAGAGATTAACTTAGAGGTTGATCATGAAGATAAGTAATGTGGTCCTTAAGTTGCATACATTAGACCTTGATTACAAGAGGAGGTTATGCATGGTGGTGCTAGCTATTCAAATTTGCAATAATCCTAGTGTTACTACTTTTTGAAAGAATTTGAATTTCATAAGCAATGACCCTTAAGCTACAAAAGGGATCAATGGAGGTGAGGTTTAGTAGGTTGGAGTGCTAGAGGAGATTTGAAAGATTTGGAGTATTGATAAAGAGAGATCAAGATGATCTGAGTGAGTTGATTATTAGGGAAAAGTTTAAGTCTTAAGAGAGAGAGAGAGAGAGGGTTGGTATGTAATTAATCCTCAAGGAATGTGTTGTGAATTGATGTTTTCTTAGGGAGTGCTTATGTCTTCAGTTTTGTTTTCCCCAAGTGAATGTAAAGATTGAGTATTGTTTCCTTTGGAGGTGTTTTAGTCCAACAGGGTATTTATGAAATGTGGGAATATGCTTTATTGGCTAGTTCGGGGTTTTCTTTAATATTAGTTAGAATTTAGCTATGTTGTTCTTTTATTTTTGTGATTGTTGCACGTTCTTTGTGTAGTTCTACTATATTCTATTGTAGTATTTTGGGTTCAACCTTCTCAAGTTATACTTGAGAACATGTCAGCTACTTATGATGTACATGATGAGGGCATCAACATTACAAAGATATTCAACAACTTGTTCAATGATTGTTGAAATAAAATATATATTCAATATTAAAAAAAATTAACTTATGAATTTGGTATTTCAACTTTCCCTTCTCTTTCTTCCTCTCACTTAGAGGATTTATACAAGATGACTAAAAAGTCAATCAAGACCAGATGTATTAATGGGACTAGACAAGCTAATGAGGCAAGATATTTAATGGGACTCGTAGAGAAATAATAAGATAATTGATAGGGTCAAAATACAGGGTTTTGGGTGAAGCAATAAGAAGAAAGGATAGAGTAACAAGTTATCCTTAAGGGATGTTTTAACTTAAGGAAGACAAATTTAATGGCTAAGAGGAAAGTTTGGATTCAGTAGGGTTCTAGTTTGATTAAGTAAAATGTCTGAATGAAAAGACTTAGAATGTTATGCTCTTATGTTGCCTAGACACGAAGGATTAGAGATGCTGGCAAATATGGGAGGCTAGATGCTTGGATATATGCAACAAAGAGAGGCATGAAAAAATAATTTGTTTAATAATTTTCATAATCTGTTAATTAAAAAATCTTATAAACTAATTATATAATAAAAGATAAAAAGTCCAAAGATTAACTATAACTTGTTTGACTTGATAGTCATCTTTCATCTATTGTTTTAACAACTAGTCATAATAAGTTGGTAAGCAACGATAAGGGTTCAATAACTCAATGATATTTTGACGATTCTGATGTCTGGTTATGAAAAATTTTATTGAAATTATGGTGGTTCACAATGATTTAATTAATTTTAGTATTTATAAATAGAATTCATATTCTTTCTAATTGTAAAAATGAGGCCTAAATTGAGAGTTGTTGACTTGATTAATCGTAAATAATATGTATTCATAGAATTTTTCAAGATATAAAATTAAAAAAATGATAATTAAAATATAGAATATGTATTTTTTGGTACGAGGTAATATAATTGTTTTTATTAATTAAAAATCTAAATTACCTTGTACATATTAATGACTTTTCCGAAGTCTTGAGGATTCGATATTGCGCGTACCCGCATATAGATGTGTATGCGGCCAATTAGCTTTTCCGGTTGACCAGCTTCGTGCCCTTGTAGTGGGCAAAGCCGGTGGTTCCTCCTCCCTCTCTCTTTCTCTCTCTCTCTCTCTCTCTCTCTCTCTCTCTCAGTGGAAAGGAGCTTTGGGTCGATTCAGCGCTCCCCTTTCGGCCGAATCTTGGTGATTTTTGAATTGACACATTCTCCCATCTTCTTGATTTCTCTGGTTAGGAGATGTTCCTTTTTTTCACATTTTCTTCTATATTTTTAGTTATACCTACTCAATTTAATTCTTATCTCTTCTATTAGTACAGTTTCCTGCTTTACTGTCACACTCTAGCTACTGCTTTATATCTTCCTACTTTTTTTTTTCTCTTAATTTTCTCCAGAAATTGTCGGGTTTTGCGTTTTGGAGCTCTGTAGGAGGTGTTATTGTTAGTCTGGACTGTCTGGTGATCCTGGGATGAGCACCGCCTTTGATGCTGTTGTGCTGATAATTTGTTTTGCAGCAATAATAAGAAATTAGTCAGAAATCCAAGTGGATCGCTTGTTTTTCATTTTGTGTTATCTGATCAGACATATTGGTAGCACTATGGGTGGCCTTTGTTCGAAAAGATCCGTTGTCGATAAATCTCCCAGCGATGGCACGCTCAATGCAGATGTTGTCATCGGTCACGACCGGATTTCGGATGCTTCTCTCACCAAGTTGCATAGTGAATCAATGGAAAGAAAAAACGACGAGTTGTCTACCATATCTTTCTCTGATCACTTGATTCCTAGCTTCAGTCAAAACCCGAATGGCGATGTGGACTTGGCGGTGGCTCAGCTGTCACGGTGTTATTCCCAAAACTCTAGCTTAACGAATTCAAAACCCTTACCTAATTTAAAGACTGGGTCAACAAGAGTAAGTAAATTTATCGAAGTTATTTATCAGCATGCTAGTGGGAAAGTCGTAGATCTTGTGAAAATCTGTTCTTTTGGCATTATGAAGCTATTTCTTCTGAATTGAATATCTTATTAGACGCCAATTCTCGATTTGCTTCATTTTTTTTTTCAGAGCTTAATGTTACGCAGTTTCATAGCTGTACTAAACTTTGAACGTACTTGAGAATGTGCTGCTTAGTAAATTTGTGCCAGCAGGTGATGAACATGTTGATTGGTGTACAGATACCAACAAAAGCCCTGAATTTCTAGGGGTCTCTAAATGTACTGCTATAGTAAACCAAGTTCATTAGAAAGATTTTAAAACTGCATTCATTAACTGCTATGACATTTTAGATTGATTATAATGAGATGTTTATTTTTTTTTTTAAGTTGAAGATAATGCTCATATAGTACGTCTTCAAGAATCAGCCACATGCTCTTGATACCAATTCCTAAGACATTACCCTTGATGTTAGCAGACACCTGTGACAAGATATTTTATATGCATACAAACTTTGTAGATGGCAACATACATATCAATGCAGCAGTAGGAGGAATTTGTATGGTTATGCTGAAATTAGATCAGGTTACAAAAGAATACTCAACATTGCTCTTATTAGTCCTTTTGCTAACGATATTGTTCTTATGCATAAAACTAGAGAAGGGCATAATTTGAAGCTTGATTAAGACCAACTTAAGAGACAATGGGGTTTTAATTCCAGGTGGACCAAAGTTATATATAAAGAGTGAATTTCACCTGAGAAATGAATATTAGTGTTGTGGATTAAAAGAGTGATCATTTTGGTTATTTGGGCGATACATGCAAAATGAGATGTGGTAATTAATCTTCTATAGAATTATGCTGTTATTTGTATTTAAAAGGTAGTTAAGGATGTACTTGGACCTGTTGCTAATTGGAAAGAAGCTTGAAGTTGGAAAGGAAGTGCAAGAATGGATAAAGGAAGAAGTTCTTGTTATAAAGCATTGTTCAATTGTTATAGTGGGTGAATTAGGATTGATATAAACTATTATAGTAACAAGCTAAAATATAATTAATAATACTAAGAAAGTAATTTTTAAAGATTTAGATAAGAAAAAGAATATTAAAAAGGGAGAAGTATGCTTAGGTAGCTTTACAAATAAAAGACAAAAAAATAAAGATCTAAATAGATAAAATATATTAAGGGTGCCAATTAGAAAGTTGTAGATGTTAAGGATATTAAATTTTGATGATTGAGTTATTTTCATATGTTTTTTATAACTTACCAGGGGGGATTGGTTAAATATTTTCATATATTTTATCTTAAATTTTCATTCTTTTGTATTAGTTATGAAAATTTATATTAATTCAAGATAAAGTGTCATGGTACATGTTTTTAACCTACAAAATTGTACTTATTACGATTAAGGGGATAATGACAAACTTGTACATGTTTTAGTTTTTTCATTTTAATATGGGTTTTATGTTATTTAAGTATTGTTGTTGAATGAAGAAAGAAGATTTTTTTTCTTAACATCTTGTTTCCTAAAAACCGTGGTTTTTTTCCTCATGAATGCATGCATAATCTGGATTACGATCCAAGGTTTTGCGGGTTGTGGTTTGAACATTTGAATTGCGATTCAAACCCCTATCATGTGGTATTAGAGATTTCTTCGCAATGTTCTAATTACTGTAATAATCCCCCCACAACCAATTAGAACCTTCCCTCGGTTTCATCATTCTCCATCAGTTACTAGCCACTTTTATTTCGTCGATTTGGCACCCCAATTGTTATTAGACCTCTTGTGTAGTGCGCAATGCATTTGGGTGCACAACACTATGCTTTCACACAACACACATGCACTTCTCCACCTTTGTGCTCAACAGCTCCACCTAGCGGCATTCGCGTGCAACCAACCGTTGCTTGTCTTGCTTTTGAGGCAACGAATCAATTTTTGCGTCTGGAAACTTTACCACTGTTGAACCAGAGCTTGATCTTCATTGGTCCAACGCGTATTAAACTGATATACTCCATGCTTGTGCATGCTCGAGCTGCCGAATTGTTTGTGCCACAGAATTGGACCGCCAATTGAATTGAATTGGCCCTTCAAATGTGTTGAACTGGCATATGCCTTACATGTGCATTGCTTGAAGCCGACCCACCCTATTTGAGTTATCCCAACATCGAACCGCATGTGCCTAGTACGTGTGTGACTTGGCATAGAACTAGGCCTATCATAATTGGACCGGCTCGAACCTAAACCAGATCTAGATAGCTTATTTAAAAGTTGGTTTGGTAGATATTTTTAATAGTGTTTTTCAACAGCTTTTTGATTGGAGTTTTAGCCAATTTTTTTTATTAAATTGCAAATTGAAGGACTTGAAGATTCAACATTAGAAAAGATTTTGTCAACAAGAGAGAATCAATTAAAAACCTAAAGAGTCTATAAGTAAGAGGAACTATTGAATGGAGGTAACCCATGAATAACTTCATTGTTTTTATTTTAGACTACGACTTTGATTTTTTACGTTAAGATTGGCATAAATATACTTTTTTGCAACTCTTATGAACAGCATGTGATTAGCTTACTCAACTACTACTAGCTAATTTTGTAAAATTAACTTAACCTATTATTAGCCCTTAAGTTACATTTGAGTGAATGATCTATAAATTAATCTTTAGCCCACTTAGAATACAAGTTCTATGCATAGAATCCTAATTTATTTTCTAATAAGCACTTCTGACATTGTTATGTAGGAAAATTTTTATATTAATTAATTTTGTTTGTTACTATAATTAAAAAAACACATTTGCATGTCTTTGTTTTTTTCTTTTTTGTATAATTTTTATAAAGAGTTGTTAATTTAATTTAAGACTTAATTTTGATATTAAAATATTAAATTTTATCTATAACAAAACTTAAGTTTTCTCATATTAATATGTTTTTTTGACGTATTAAAATTACATTATATGAGCAAACTAGAAACAAATAAATAACTTAGAGACTATAAGAGCTAAATTAGACACAATGCGTCAAAACATAACTACTAGGTTGACTTGCTTGGATGTTACATTGGATGTTATAAATGGTCGAATAGATACCATGGCTAGGTTGAATGAATGCCCAATCCCACCTTCACCAAATAAACTTCAAGAAGGGTTCTTATACATTCCTAGAGAAAATGAATTGGCTTGGGAACAACGTTTTAGGATTATAGTGATGATCAAATAGAGATACATAATAATGTTAAGCTAGATGCACTAATATTTGATGGCATCTATGACTCAAATAAATTTTTGTATTGGTTTACTCAAATGGAGGATTTTTATTAGTGGTATGGGCTTGATGACTATCATAAAGCTCATTTTATTAAAATTAGTAGTGCATACTAAAATATTTTGGACTAATCCTTAGCCAAGGAAGGCAGTGTAAATGGGAGGGTCCTTACTTGGGTAGAGATGAAGGATGAATTGAGACAAAAATATTCTCATAGGCTTCATGATAAGAGATTACATAAATAGTTGCATACACTGAAATAAGAAAATTTTACTATAATGGAATATTTGAACACATTTGAAGGACTAGTTGGTCAAACTACTTGTCTTAATGTGGGTTGAAAATTAGTTAATAGGTTTGAGTTACATGATCCTTAGACACTTGAGGATGCTAGCAACTTAAGTCAACTGGTAGAAAGATTCCAAACACTAGTACAAGATTCATATCTATAAGCTCATCTATGAGGGCATCAAAGGTAATTACTAAACCTAGTATACCTTTTTCATCTAGAACTTAGGTAGCTAGAGGTACCACTAGAAATAATTTCGAAAATAAAATTGAATTTATTATAGATGTATGAATTTTGGATATAAAAGTTATCAATGCAAGGCTATATTAAGTATTAAGAAAGAAAAGTAAGAAAAATTAGAATAGCTAAATTATGAAGAAGTAATCCTAAAAGATATTCTCTCTGTTAAGAATGAAGACACATAAGAAGAGGATGATGAACATATATATGTATTATAAGATGACTCATTGTATTTAAAAACAAATTAAGGATTGGAGAAGAAGAAATATTTTTATTATTATAGTGATTTATGATGAGAAAAAGTTGAGATTTATTATAGATGGTGGGAATTCAATAAATGTAATTTCTACAAGTGCATTCAAGAGAATTAATGTCAAATTTGAGCCTCATCCTCAGCTATTTCATATAAGTTGGGTGAACCACACTTTTTTGCCAGTAACATCTTGGTGTTTAGTTTCAATTTGTGATGAAGCAAGGTTAATGTTATCATGTCTTCCTTATTTGCATCTTCCGGTGGTCTTAGAATTGATAAGGTTTCATCCCATCTAATTGGATGTGCTTAACCTCAGCTTATCCTTTGGTACTATGGGTAGAGTTAATTGCTATTTCAAAAAATCTCCACTAACTCCTAAACTTGTGCTACCCTAAATGCACTGTTTTTTGCTATAACTTATAACTAATTTCTCCATTTTGCAATATTTTTTGCTTCTCTGCTTGCCCTTGAGTTATTGTCTTGACATGTCACTTGGTGGCATGACCTCTACCCCATCGAGTGATCTCGTATCTTCTCGAGATGTCTTAGGATGGTTTCCTTGAGCCATCTTCACACTTTGTCAAGTACTTATTACTCACTAAAGGTTATCTTTAATTCCTTGACGTTCACCCTTAGTGTTCAATTACAATTCCTTAAGACATCTTTGGTAGGTTTTGAGTCGATCTTCTTCCTTGACACGTCACCCTTAGTGTTCAATTACAATTCCCTAATCACAATGTTTTTGTTATGAAATATGGTTAGAATTTTTTTGATATGTTAGAGGAAGGTAGAACCAAAAAGATATGAAAATAGACTCTAGGGAATGATTTAGTTTGTTTAGATATCATGGAAAAGTTATTAATAGATTCAATGTAATGGCATTGGAGGATTCAAGTGATTGATCCTATTTCATGAGACTAAGGTTTGTTTTTGTAGATGTAGGGAGAGAGAGAGAGTGTGTTGAATGCAGTCCTTTTAGAATTATGCAATCTATTTTCCTGTTATGTACCATCTAATTAGAATGAACTTAACTTAATGGAACATTTCAAAAGGTGTCCATATGCTTTTGGAATGACATGGAACATTTTGTCAATTAACCATGTCAATAAATTTCTTTTTTATGAAATTCTTTGAACTTTATTTTTACTTATTCATATATATATGTAAATATAGTTAAATAACCATTTAATGTTATTTTATCATTCCATTCTATTACTTGGAATTTTTTAATTATGATAACATAACAGGTCTCAGAAGTGAGCTCACTTTTAGGCAGGGCCGGAACTGTTGGTATTGGAAAGGCAGTGGAGGTGTTAGACAACCTTGGTAGCAGTATGACCAGTTTGAATCATAATAGTGGCTTTGTATCAGGATCGACTGCCAAAGGAAATAAGATACATATTTTGGCTTTTGAGGTTGCCAATACTATTGTTAAAGGTGCCAATATTATGGAATCACTTACGGAAAAAAGCATTGAGTACTTGAAACAGTCGGTTCTTCCCTCAGAAGGTGTGCAATATTTGGTATCTAAAGATATAGATGAACTGTTACGGATAGCTGCTTCTGACAAAAGGTGTGAAGCAAATTCTTTCATCTGACTCTTAAACTCAATAATAGCTTATTTAATTTGGTTTCTTAAATTTTTGATCTATTTCTATGGTTTAAGAATCATTTTTGGATCAGGATATTCTCTTCTATGCAACATTTATATGGATTGCTCCTGAAGGGTGAATGATTTTCTGGTGAACAGGGATGAACTGAAAGTGTTTTCAAGAGAGGTTGTCCGCTTCGGTAATCGATGTAAAGATCCCCAGTGGCACAATCTGGATCGTTATTTTGAGAAGTAAATCTGATCCTTTATGATTTGAAGTACAGGTAGAATCGATTAAGTAAATTTGGCTGATGTTTTATTTTCTGTTATTATGACATTTAAGGATTGGTTCAGAAATCACTTCTCAGCCTCTGCTAAAAAAAGATGTGGAAGCAGTCATGCAGCCGTTAATGATAATGGTTAAACATACAGCTGTAAGATCCTTTAATTTTGGAAGATTGAAATATTTTTATCTAATTTTCTCTCTTTCACATATTCACTCTTTCCATGTATGTGTGTGTGTGTGTGTATAACTTTAAATGAGCCTTTACAATTTTTGCTAATTTCATGTGTTTGAGAAGGATGTCTCTAGATTTGAATAACATAAATGGTGTAGGTGCTGGTAAATCATAATTCTTTTAGTTGATGATTAGTTTTCTGAAAGTTTTTGAAGAGGTGGTCAAGTCGGTTTTCTTTGTCGTGCTTATGGTATGCAATTTATTTTTTATTTCAAATTCTCTTGTGAACTGTTGCACCTTAGCAACTGAAAGCTAGGCTTTCTATTCTAGAGGTGATCAAACTCTTTCAGTTTACTTATAGTTTGTTATGATGAGATACACCAGCGATCAGACATTAGTGTAGCCTTTTGCATGTGTTTCAATACCTACTTTTATTGCTTCTGCTAAGAACATCCTGTTGTATTTTCTTGCATTCATATAAAGGATGTTATAGCCTCCTGAAAGATGTCAATGATGGCATTCATGAAAGTATCAAGCAGTTGACAGCTATTTGTGAAGAATATTTAGAAAGGCTTTTAATATTGGTGGTTGGATCATGCTCTTGTTCGTTACTTCATGCAATAAATGACATGTGGACATTCAAAGCTTGTAGTGGTAGTATTATTTTCTTCTTATTTTCTACTTAATTCACATATTTATCTTTCTTTTTTTCTTTCCTGATTTTTGCAATCTATTGGCCGTTCAAGTTTAGGCATTTAGATGCTGGAATTCACATGCTAGTTTTTTTTTTTCCATTATTAATGAAATTACAAGTATTCATGATGTTTTGAATAAAATGGCTTTGTGCACTACTTATCTTTTCCAGGAACTGTATCATGAGCTGAATGCTTTAGATAGGCTTGATCAAGATTACCGAAGGAAATTTCAAGAGGAGGGGAGTTTGCCTGCAGCTCAGAAAGGTGAAATAGTATTGTACTATAACGAAATTGTATTTAAAAGGTTTTGAATGTGTGGGGGTGTCTTGTGATACATATCTTCTGCTCAGGTAGATTACAAAGCATAAATTACATTTTCTCTGTGTGTTGGTTTTGTTGATAGGAAGGACTAGCCAAAAGAAGGTGAAATTTGGCGTAGATGATTTGTGAACAAAAAAAAAAAAACTACTCCCATTTGCTTAAATTATCTAGCATGGCTGTTTCTGAGTGAAATATTAGCTTTCATTAGAGATAATATTAGAAAACATAATTTTAATGAATAAGAATACGCACTTGTAATAGTTTTGTATTGTATTTAACCTTCATTAGCTCCACTTGGAAACCCTTGGAATCTGGCCCAAAATGAAGGGACACATTTGCAACTTTTTTAATAGACTTGCTATTTTATCCCGAGAACTTCTCCACTGTGCCTATGATTATAGGTTCTTTTCTCTAATATTTGTTGGCTTTAATGATTATAAGCTACATTAATATATGAAAATCTTAATTTTTCTGTGATTTGTAATGTATGTTTATATGAACATATATGATTTTCTTTTTTTCTTAAAGGTTGAAAGTTATATTTGGATTTAAACTACTTTTTGTAGGACAAGGTCAATGCTACTTGATCTAAAACTCGTTGGCTTCTATCGAAGTTTTTACAAGCTAATTAAAAGCATAAGTTTCATATATATTCATATTCCACTTCAATTTTTTTTAATACTTCATGAACCCATAAGAAAAAGATTGCTTAAATTAATGCATTATTTTATAGTGACGCTCAAATATTATTATAAGTTTTTAAATTTCAAAAAGATTTGACTTTGAACATAACCCATTTTTGGCATCAGGCTATGAGCCGTAATAGGTTGTTGGTAGTTAATTCTCAATGAGTATCTTTTGAATTAGATAAGTCAATAAAAAATAAAAATATATTAATGTCATATTTCTAATAAACTTATTTCACTCTCTCTTAAAAGATAGTACTTTCACTTGCCTTGAAGGTTTATTGACTGTGCTTGAATTGGGAGTAATTGTGGAATCTTTGTTACAAATACACACGTGTTGTTAGGAATTCTTGCATCATAAATATTTGTATGTATGCAATAAATAGAATAATTAACTAACAAGTATTTTAGCAAAATGAAAAAGAGATAGAAACAGCATGGGAGGAAATAGTGCTAAAGATGGTATCCTTAACATCGATGAAGACACACACATTGTTAGGCATTATTACATCATAAATATTTGTATGTATGCAATAAATAGAATAATTAACTACACAAGTATTTTAGCAAAATGAAAACGAGATAGAAATAGCATGGGAGGAGATGAAGACCCTATGGTACAGATACCTTGAAGGTTTATTGATTGTCTTTGAATTTGGTAGTAATTAGGGAATCATCGCTCCTTGATGGCTTATTGATTGTGTTTAAATTTGGTAGCAATTATGGAATCATTGCTATATATGCAAACAATCATTAGGAAGCATATTATAAAGATTTGTATGCATACAATAAACTGAATAATTAACCACACAAATAATTTTAACAAATGAAAATGAGTTGAAAAAATGCTGAATTTGGAGGTGTTCTAAATATGCTATCTTTGTGTAGATGAAGCCTCCATGGAAACAAGATTTTTGGCTCTCTTCTATGATTGAAAAACAATCCTCACCCTTGTCTTTATCATGTACATGCTATTTATGGTCGACAAAACTTCAAATCAAGTTTGTCTATCTTGTTTACAAAGTATAAAAAAATTGTCCTTGTGGTGGAATCAGCTGGATTATTCGTTGATGAAAGTTTTGCTAATGTGGCATTTTTGGGTTATATTTCTGAGATAGCCGCTGGTCTGTTTACTAGGTTATTGAAATGGAAGAGGTTTCTTATTGAATCAATCATCTTTTGCATGAGATAATTTGCTAAAAGTTTGCTCATATATTTACTTTCTATTCATGTGTAGGCGATGGTCTCCAAATATTAAGGCAAGAGCTAAAGACTCAAAGTAAAGTTGTCAAGGGATTAAGGAAGAAGTCTCTTTGGTCCAGAAATATGGAAGAGGTAGGTAGGTGGTGTTGTCCTGTATAATTTCTCATTCACAAGTTCAATAATATGCTACAATTTAGAGGTTATCTTCTTAGGTTGTAATTTGGCAGTTTACTTTGACATTAATCCCTCTTCTCATGTGTGCTATTATTCTAATTGGCATTAACTATTGTGATCATTCATTTTGGACACAAGCCTTAAATTGTTTTGTTTTAGGTCATGGAAAAACTTGTTGATGTGGTTCACTTCTTGCGTCTGGAGATCCATGACGCCTTTGGAAGTGCTAGTACGTTTATTATCATCTGTTAAGCTTCTCTTTCATTTGGAATAGCGTATGCATGCAAAAAATGTCTGTCAACTCTTTTATGGGCCACTGAATACTTTCATTTATCTAATTATCATCAATTAACTAACTTATTATGTGAAAATAGAATACCAATATCTGCATTTCTTTCAGATTGGTTATACTTAAACATAAAATTTATTCTGATTGGATACTTTGAAATTGCAGGTAAACCAGGGAGAGGATCTAGTAATAATCATCGGAAGTTGGGCTTGGCTGGCCTAGCATTACACTATGCTAATATCATCACCCAAATTGATAACATCGTATGATCTTTATTTGTTTGTGCATTTATTATTCCTAATTTTTGTTTCTTTTTTTTCTTAATATTTTTTAATCATGTATGTTGTTGTGCTACTTGGTTTTGAGGGTAATGGTATTAAAAACATGTTTGAAGTTTCTTCTTCACCATTGCATTCATCTTTTCATCAAGGTCTTTCAACCAAATTTGTATTGGCATTGAATTTTGTGAAGTATTGAGATCAAACATAACAAATGTTAATATTAGTTTATTGAGTGATGAAAAGGAATAAAAAGGAACTGAGGTGTAGAAGATTATTCTTATTTGCCATTGATCTATTTCTTGCAACTACATTATTCTTTTTTAATAATTTAGTTCTTATAAATCTAATAACTTCATGGAGACATTTTTACTGAGATTGAGACATCCATTGGCTCATTTGACTTGATCATTGTTGAAACAGTGAATATGGATTTTGAAATGGTTACTTTGTTGTGAATTCACTGTTGCAACCTTTTAGGAAAATTAATTTCAGTTCACCAATCGAAGACTGGCAGTAAATGCCGAATTTCAACTCAGTTGTGAATTCAAAAAAAAAATATGAATCTTTCCTCCACTGAGTTGTACCTTATATGGTATGGATCTCATCTTTCATACAAGACGTGTAAGATTTAAATATGTGCATAGATCTCAATGTTCTTCACAAAATAAATAAATAAATAAATTAGAATTTTGAAAAAAGTTTAGTGTGTGCTCATAATATGTTAATATTAGTAAATGTATGTCTTTGAATAAGTTTTGTAAATACAAATGATATTTTTTTGTTGAAAAAAATAATATGTAGTTTTGACTATGTATCAGAAACATCACATTAATGAAGTAAATACATGTTAAAAAATATTCATAATTTCTTTTGATGAGATTAATTTTTTTACTTTGTCATAAAAAATTTACAATCGGGCATTTCATAGTACAAGCATGTATATCATGCAAATAAAAAGAAACCCTTTAAGTATGCAAGGAAATATGAGATATTAAATTCATTTGATAAATATACTAAATCATAGATCATTATGTATTTTTTATTATCATTGAACTAATTTTCATTTCTTTATACTTGAAATTTGAATGCGTATATGAGAATAGTATCTTATTATTGGTGATTTATTGTATTTTGTAATCTATCTATGAAGCACATGACATGTTTGAGACGTCTTAGAATAACATTGAGAATTCAAATGTCCTCAGAAGTATCATGAATGGCACACCACATCCTTTTCCAAGTGCCATACTTCACAAGATGCTATCTAAAAACAGTGCTTACAAATCCCTTCAACTGACAAACTTGCTAGTTAATCTTTGACAGTTAATATTCTTTTCCTTACCTTTATATCGCTCAACATGATCATAAATGGATGAAAATCATCTCTATCCCTCTCATATTACCTCCCTCAAACCATAATTTTTTTTTCTTGACTCACTTTTTCCCTTTGGATGGCCCTCATGCCCCTTTTACTTATAGTTGCTCCCTTCTTGGGCGAGTTGATGAATATTATTGGTTTTTAATGATGTAGGCCAATGGTGAGTGTCTCTTGAGAAGAAAGTTGAAAGAAGAGGGATTTTTGGTTTGGTGGATTGACCTTGAATTGAGTAGAACTTCTCCTTTTATCTTTCACTTTTCCTTTTGTTTGCTCAGCAAAACTGACAAGCTTTTCCCTATCTTAGCAAAACTATAGCCTGCTGCCAGTGTTGAAAAGAAGGCTACCAAATGTAAAGGCCTACCCCAAGTGCCATCAAAGTTTAATTACTCCTAATAGCAAAGGGAGGATTGTTTGGCCTTTTATATATGTTGGAGAGACTCATCCCTTTCAGAGGTTAAAGCTAGCGCTACTCTTATAAAGAAGAGGGTTTTGGAGGGACTGATTCCTCTCAGACGTTTAAAAGTAGCGCTACTCTTATAAGGAAGAGGAAGCGATTTTAAGTTCCATTTCTGAGAATTTGAAGACTCTACTACTTATAGAGAGTTGGATTTGTAGTCATAACCCCTAAATAAAAAGGAATGTTTCTTATGATTAAGCATAAGTAGTTAAGATTTTGTTATTTTTGTGATATCCTCAAAAAACACCCTGTTAATTTCCTAATTTTATAGGTTTCTTAAATATTTAAGTTATAAAAAAGTTCCTAGATCGAAGCAAAAATGTATCTTAGGAAATACTCTATTTAGGCATTTTTTTCTTAGGAGTCATTGGGTTTTAATGAGAGAATTTCATGAACAAGCCTTTTTTACATTTTGCAACTCCATAAGAAAGGAACTTCTAATCAGTATGGAAGAGTTCTTTCATTCCCTGATTGATCAAATCCTACTGTGATCAATAGGCCTGTAGTACATATAATCCATTTAAAACCGAACGTACGTAGGATTTGTTCTTTTGAACGTTCAATTCATTGCGAGTTTGAAACTGCTTATGCATGCTTGCTTGCTAAGAATGTCATATATCATAAATGGGTTTGGCATGCCAAATTTGCTACAAAGCTGTGATTGTTTGTGCTCCTATGCTTTCAAAACTAAGGGCAATATGGTAGTTGAACCATATCTGTGAGATTAGTGATCTTATAAAACATCGCAAGATCTATTAGATACTATATTAGACAAGTATGGAGGAGTAAATGCATTGGATGTTTATCTGATATTGATACACAAACCTTGCAAAGATATTGGGGGTTTGATTGTACTAAAGAGCTGCTATTTCTAAGGTCTCATGATCACGTTTGATGATTTATTGGCCTGTCATAATCAACAGTTAGCTATTTTCAGGTGTCTCGATCACCTTCTGTGCTGCCAAATACCCGTGATAACTTGTATCATGGATTACCTCCAAGCATAAAAACTGCCTTGCGTTCAAAGCTGCAGTCCTTTCAGATCAATGAAGAGGTACATGTCTTTGCTTAGATTCACAATTTAAAAGTTTCTACTCATTTTCAGCTGTGAATCCTTTAGCAGTGCTCCATTAAATGATTGCAGATCACGATTGTTCAAATTAAATCTGAGATGGACAAAACGCTACGATGGCTTGTTCCCATTGCCAATAACACAACAAAGTAATTTTCTACATATAACTGAACTGTTATAGTGATTCCTTTACTCTTCTGTTATTATAACAAATGCTACTCTATTCTAACAGAGCTCACCATGGCTTTGGTTGGGTTGGAGAGTGGGCAAACACAGGGTAGTTTTCTATCCATATTTCCATATGAAATGTTATTCGATTTGCCGCCAACTTTCTCTCTTTACTCTTGTTTCAGGACCGAGTTGAATCAAAAGCCAGTTGGTCAGCTTGCTTCGGTTAAGCTCGAAACTCTTTATCATGCAGATAAGCTCAAAACTGAATCTTGCATACTTGACTTGATTGTGTGGCTCCATCAACTTGTTTGCCTTGCAAACGGAGCACAAAGGTCTTCCATGAAGTCTCCAATTCGTTCTCCTACGAAAAGAATAACCATCACAAACCCCGAAACGAAGGCCAGTAGTCCTTCTGTGCTCTCCCAAGAGGACCTGGAGATGTTGCAGGATGTGAGCAGCAGGAAACTGATTCCTGGAATAAGCAAAAGCCAGGAGTTTGACACCGGTTTGAGGATGGGTCGACGGGACAGGCTAAGCAAGAGCAGCAGCCATTCACCAAATGGAAATAAAGAGCTCTTTCCCTTAAAAGACTTCTCTGTTACGCCTGTTATTGACTTGGACATTGATAAGATAAAAGCTCTTGATGCAATAGATAGAGTGGATACGTTGAGACGACTGTGAATTTGATTACATGTATAAATCTGGGGAAGACAAACAGCCTCTTCAATACAGGTAGTAATGTAGAATTCTTAGTTTGTGGGTTATGCCGTTCAGCTCAGGTCGGCCTTGTAAGATAAGAATGAGCAGTTTTATGACTTAGTTTTATTTTTGCGTAAAGGTGGCTTCTACGTTTTGTGCTTTTTGTAATATATGATACAAGCTTTTCCTCATAATTAAAAAAATAAATTTTACTTTTACATTATCTTCAGCCTTTTTTATTTTTGCTATTTGGCATTCTAAAAGTTTATTGCAAGCTATACTTAGTGACTTTGGGAATGTGTACCTGAAGCAGCACCAAGCAGCACAAGCTTGAAGGATCGATCAACTTTGCATTGCATTTAGGAAATGGCCAATAGGACATCTATTTTGAAGCTTTATCGATTTTTGCCTTACTGGAATTAAGTGTTAATTAAATTATAACAAGTTGTATAATTTGTAATGATGTTTAGTTTAAAAACTGCATCTTGGATGGTTAAAATTGCAATGAAAAACTCAATCTAAATAAATTCTGTACCTATGATAACTTCTTGGCATTGGTAGAATTAAAGAACTGAGTTCAAGCGATTACTAAACTATGAGTTTAAGCAACGGACATTGAACTAGAAACGTAAGATCTTTTAGTTATATATGTGCACTGGACGATTTTCTATAGGGTTTGCTTAAATAATAGATAATAATCTACTTTAACAAGTGATGTCTTTTAATGTAAATAAAATTAAAACAAAACAAAAGATGCTCAAAAAAAAAAAAAAAAAAAAAAAAAAGATTTGAAGTACTTTTGAACTCCATATAGATGTAGAATCAAGCGTTAACTAAAAGAAAACCAAGCAATAAGAACACATGATTTACTATTTAGGACTTGTTTGTTTTGTAAGCATTTAATAGAATCATGGTGACACTGTACCAGCTTCAAAGGCTGGGAAAGTAGCTTAGAACACTTCGATGAAATAAAAAGAAGCAAGTTAAGTTTAACTCAAGCAAAGCTTTACACAACTTCTTTCGATGGAGATGCCTTTTTGGATGAAATGTTAAGAGAGAAAAATGTGATGAGGGTTTATGAAATATTTCAGCCAAGGTATGTGAGGAATTAAGGTGTATAAGAGAAGATGTGAGAATGGCTATGAAGTGTTTATGTTTGGCCTGAAAGACACTAAATTTTCAAGAAAAACTAGGTTTCTTAAGAAAAGTCTTGATTTGGAGGATTTTTTTTTAATAGGAGACATGGCTTAGTTAAGCTTAGAATGTTGTAAAGAGTTTTAAGAGGGAGCAAAAGACATAGGTTTTTATAGAATTTGGGTTAGAAAGAGAAAAATTGGTTTATGTGAATCGATGATTAAAAGATGTAGACAGATGATTTTGCCAATTATGATGACAACATCAGGCTTAGTTAAATGGGTTCTTTGGGTTTCTAATTGTATTAGAGATAAGGTTTGGACATAAATTGAGGATATAGAGAGAGATTTAAGAGAGAAAATTGAAAGAAAATGATGCAGCACAAAGCATATCTAATAGAACTAGGATGCAAAATGCCCAACTTTAGACCTAAATTTAATTTTTATTTTGTTCCTACATATTAGTTTGTTTTTTTTGTTTTCAGAATTCTTCTTAGACATATTACGTATGAAGTTGATTTTGCTACTAATGATAAAGACATAATATTATGCTTCTTATAGAACCAAGAGCAAATTTTATAACCAAGTAAAAAACATATCTAATTGCACTTTTACGATCATCAATACATCAAACACAATCATTATCCATATAGTTAATTAGTCTTAGATCATCATCATTCATATACCATAACTAAGAGGATAGGGTTTCTCATTGTAAGTATAACATTATGGGATAACATGTATGGTTGAGCCCAAAAAATTTCTCATTGCAAGTGACAATATGATAGTTTCTTCTGACTTTAAAGACTCTCTATAGAAGCCTACAAGTAACCTTATAACTAAGAGGATAAGTTTTTGAATAATACCAATTTTATCGAAAGCCTTAAAGAAAAATGTGTCAGTTAACCTCCTAATATTAATGAGCCTGCGATGGACTTCAACATTGGCAATTATTCTTAAGATTACTAGCATTGTCATAAGGGTTGCAAAGGGGCTACATTTCTTTGGGCCCAAAGAATATTGGAACTAATGGTTTTTATTGACTTATCAAATTGGCAACCATGGTTTGCTCGAGTGATCTTAAACCCTTAGAGTGGGACTATCTCCATCTTGTGATGATGTAAACAATTATAATAGGTGCTTTACCTTTGTCTTTTAGTATCAATTGAAGAGTCTGATCATCCTTCTATATTAGAGGTCAATTTGAGACACTTGGCTTTACAAGTGTTACACCCCAGTTTTTTTTTAAAAGGAATTTTTTTTTTTTTTTTTTTTTTACACATATAGACAGCTTAGATCGTCCTATACCAACCTGAGTAACCTACGAAAAACATAGGATATAACACATCATTACACACCTACTTTCCTTAACTATGTGGATCCCATCTCCCGGGCACACCGTCAAATTAGGTTCATGACTCCTGAATTAACTGATGAACTCGCGCAATGTTACTCCTACTAGACCCAATACTCCTAACCCATACCGGTAGGAGAACCGATCTAATAGAAGTCTGAACCCCCAAGGTTAAGTTCCATAGTCATGTAATGACCTCACCATCAACAAAAAAATATATAACATCCACCGATATGAAATGGCGCTCCACACACCATACCGTCAAGATAGAAAATAAGATAGTGTATAAAAATGTAACTCATATGAAAAATCACAGTCCATCAATACCACATCATCCATACGAGTACATGAGTCAGAATCACCCTCACATAATACAAGACATAATAATAACAGTCTCACTGAATACATCCAACAGCAACAATCAACTAACCAGAATGTCTCAGAAATTCATAGATCAGATCTCCTCCACTAGCCTACTGATCACGATCCCACCTAAAGCTGGGGGGCGTCAAGTCTGCCGAGCCACTGGAAAAATATGGATAATAAAAGAATGAGCTACGCCCAGTAGGAAAGACAGCTAGTAAAAAAAAACTCTCATGCAAGAGAAGGATAATAGCAATAGTATAGAAATACAGCATAACAATGTAGGGTGGAAAGGCACTCTCAGTCCCAGACTCTGACCAACCACAGTCACCCCCAGTCACACCAGAGTAGCTCTCCTCTGTGCTCCCAGGCAGCATGCCAGCGGGACCCGCCCATCTCTGCGCACGCATGGCGCCTAGGCAAAGCATGCCAGCGGGACACGCCCATCTCTGCGCACGCATCACAACGCCTAGCACCCGACACCGCAGCGTCTTTCGTCAATCAACCTTCTGGAGACTATAGACAGAACCAGTCACATAGATCTCTAGCCAACGTGAGACACCCCTGCCACCCTCAGGCACGCAGGCCTACACACTTGGCTAACCACGGCGAGTCACCCCTGCCACTGCCACTCTCAGGCGCGCAGGCTTACACTCATGGACCAGAAGAGATCGACTCAGCCACCGTCCCATGAAGTCCTCTCCCAACAATTTCCATAGAAGCCACGCCCCTACAGTCATTGCCAAGCTCTAACTCCAAGATTTGGCAACATGTGTCCAGATACAACAAGGCGCATACCAGTCCACATGTATACTGTGGAAGCTAAGTCTGTACCGCATAGTTACCTACCACAACTACCCTAAAACATCATATAGGGCTTATAGTATTCCGGTCCAATATGCCAATCCATGAAATATGCCAATCCATGAAATATGCCAATCCATGGAATATGCCAACACTGAGTAAACTGACTCAATCCATGTCATTGCCATCCAAGCAACACAATATGTACCAAAATTCTGACTATTCTGGTAGCACCCAAGTGTCACACTTCCTTCCAACTAATCCAGCTGCACTGAATTTATGGGTAATTTCCAACAGTCAATTTCAACTTAGCTACGTGATTTCAAAAAATCACCTTTTTCTCACTTCAGGAAATTTTTAAATTAAGAAAATCAATTTCCGCCCTTTATCCATTTTCCGAAATTCGGAATAAATTTCCGAATAAAATTTAAATTCCACATATATCCTTTTTCCGAAAATTCGGATTAATTTCCGAATTAAATTTTCCTCCGCGCCGTTCGTCCGCGCCGAATCCCGCTGAACCGGTTTTCGCTGCCGGTTCGGAACCCTCGCGCTGAACCGCAACACCGCCGAACCAAATACCCAAATTAAATTTTCCTCCGCGCCGTTCGTCCGCGCCGAATCCCGCTGAACCGGTTTTCGCTGCCGGTTCGGAACCCTGGCGCTGAACCGCGACACCGCCGAACCAAATTTCTTAACCGTTAATCGGTCGATGCTTAAATAAATATAATTACTAATAAATATTATATAAATACCATTAATTACTTAAATAATTTCGTAATTAATCTAAATCCTTCTCCTTCCTCGGTCCGACGCCCGCGAACCCTAATCGACGCAATCGCCGACCAATCCAATCCTTCCGTCGATTTTCGACGAACGCGAACAAGGAGAAACAAAATCCGATGTTCGTACTATCCTAATGTTTCAATCATTAACTAAATTTTTCGGCGAAATGGGCAATTTTCCAGAAAATCCAAAATTTATAAAAAAATGCAGATTAGCATTCAACTAAGTCCGATTTTTCATCCACATGCTTATGTTCATTAAGCAAAATATTCCATGCTTTTAATTTCTACTAAATAACTAATTTAATCTGAATTTCCTACCTTGCTCGCCGGCGACGGTGAAGCTCGCGCACGATCAACCGCAGCTCCTCGCCGAACGAAACCGGTACCAAAATGCTCGCCTCTGTCCCGTGAATCTCCGGTTACCAAAAGCCCCTTGGAAGGCTGCCGGAAAGTACCGCCGTTCGCCGCGAACACCTCGCCTCTAGCCGCCGTTCGAAACCCTAACAGCCGAACAGTTTAGGTTAAGTACCCGGCTTAAACCGATAATAACCCGTTAAGACCCATTAAGTGCCGGTTGACCTTCCAAAACGCCGTTTAACACCCGATCAGCCGGTTAATCTCCACCGCTGATCTCGCCCGTCCGATCCGCTTATCCGCGGCTTATCTAAACGCACGCGCAAACGCACCTCGGCGAACCGCCCCGCCTTCGCTGAACCGCTCCGGTCCGGTTCACACGCGTAAAAAAAACCAAATTCCGGTTTTAAAAAAAATCTCGGTGCTCCGAAAAATCCCCAGAAAATTTTAGAAATTCCAATAGCCTCCAATTGAGCTCCTGGCTCATCCTACTGTCGATCTGAAATCATCCAAGCCACAATTAAATTATTGAAGATTAAACATATAATTTTTACCGGGTATAACAACAAGTTTATGAGAGATAGAATTGGTTTAGAGAATTTAATCTGATACTCCTCGAGTTAGTATTCCTTCAATAGTTTTTCTATTAAACTTTAAGAGCCTTGCATTCAAAAGTTGTGTTATATGGTCCTCATAATATTTGTTGAATTTTATTATATTTTTATTATTTTTCAAAAGTGATGTTGACTTCTAATATAATCCATCTTTTTTAATGGCTGCCAAAAGTTTTTTCAAATATGCACTTAAAGGAGTGCTAAAATACTAAGCTTAGTATTTTTGACAATGATGATCTTAAGGAGCTCTCTAAGGGTAATCTTTTTCATCTCATAGTCTTTTTTTTCTCGATTAAGTAGTATTCGAGGCAATGATGCCTTCCTTTTCGATCTACCAAACAAACCAAGAAAAAACACTTACTTATTGATGAAACATATTGCTCTATTGAATATTTTTTTAAGGATCTTTTGTGGACATCTAACAATGTATTTTACAAAATCTCTTAGTTGAAGAGACTTGATGAAGGTCGTTCGAGTAAGTTGAGAGTTGTTTTGATAAATTTTCTTAAGAGCTTTTATGAAGCATTGAAGAAAAGCTCAAAGTGTTTTTGATTGATATTGCTTTTGATCAAGAAAAGACTAAAAAACCTTTTAGACCTAACATAGTTGACAAAACATGATAAGAAATTTGGTTAAATAAAGAAATTATATAGAAGGTAATTTTTAGAACCACTTTAAGGCTACATCTTTAAGGTAGGTAGAGAACTTTTTATTTAAAAAGCCCAATCATGACATGTAAAAAGACAAATATGCCAAATTCTCTTAAGAAAATGTATGAATCTGATTTGTCATAATAGAAAGTGGAGTTATCAAAACAAGAAAGGCTCATCATTAGAGGGACAAGGATGTTCATGTGGTGTATCCAAAAAAGTGTTTGTGACATTTTGAGATCAAGGTAAGTATGAAAGAGGACTTCAATTGGGTGCAAATCCTTATGTTAGTAAGGACACCGATTAATATTTTTCATGTTCAGGAGCCATACAAACATGTCTTGAAACTTTTGGACAATTAAGGTATTTACTTTTCATATGCACATGACCAAAAAAATGGCTCATTGGGCCATATTCCATCTACTTTACCACTTACCTCTTGCTACAAGCCCAAGCCAACCTTACTAATCGACCCGAATATCATTCGACCGTATCAATTTAGTTAACGGGTCTACTATAGATCACAAGCTTGCATTACCCATAAACGATCTATCATGCCGCACTGATCCGTTGATACATTTTGTGTCACAACCGACTTGACTCCAATCCATGACTTTTTGTAAACCCATCAACTCATTTTACGACACATTGACTTAATTCTAATCCATGATGCTATGCCAACCTGCTAACCCACTCCATAACATGTCGAGCTGCGATTTACTAAAGCCTCACTAACCAACCATCCCTATCCATGACAAACGAAATTAGATCTGACCTGTGACACTATCGATGGCACGTGGACCCACAACATGCTTCGTGACCCATGAAGGGCCATGTAAACCTCGTTAATGTAGAATTAAAATTATAGCTTTTTAGAAAGCTATTTAGAACATTTTAATGGTATAATTTTCGGATCAAAATGATAATTTTTCATGAAACTATTTGGAACCAACTTTAGCCACACATTTGGGAATAGCTTTTAGTAAATAGAATTCAAAAACAAAAAATACAACTTTTAAAAAAGTTGTTTAGCAACAACTTTAATTATAATTTTTTATTTTGTCTTTTGTGATTAGGCTTTCTATAAAAATGGAAGGCTTATGCTTTAGAATGGTGATATTTGGATGAGTAAAAAATTTCACCTTTCTTATATCTTGTTGAGGTCTTGGGTTGATTATAAAAAATTTCATGACGTATTAATTTGTGAGAGCTCTAGTATTTAGAGGAGGGGTATGAAGCCCAAGCGGTGAGATGTCAAGCTAGTTTACCCATAACTTTGTAATGTCGCATTCCTTTTTCCACCACTTATATTCCTTTTATTTTGTTGAATCTTATTCTTTTGCTTCTCTTAAGTTTTCTTGGTTTATCACTTTCTCTTATCAATGTCATTACTACTCTTTAATTTGAAATTGTGTAAGTATTTGAAATGCCTTTATGAGCAATTTAATTTGATATTTTGAACTTCTTGCAATGCTTAATGAGGTTTCTCGATACTTTTAGTGCGTGCTTATGTGACCTTTGTTCTTTCTTTATCGTGACATAGGTTTATCAAACCCCTTTCGAGTATCTCTATTTGGCTCTTGATCCTCTCTTGGCTAAGATTATCTTAGATAGATACATTTTGTATTTGTCTTTTTTGAGTTTCTCGTGTTTGTTTTTCATAATTTTTTATTTTTTAACTTGTGTAGGTCAATCTCTATAATGCTCAAAACATTTGTGCCACTTGTCTTGCATCATGCATTATAAAACATATATGAGGTTATCAGATGTTTTTATGAAGAGGTATGTACTGAAAAGTTTTTGGAAGTAAATGTGATGTCATAAGGCTTAAGTTTAGTAAGGCATCGAGTGACTCTTTATTAAAAGGAGAAATATTCAGTATATTTCGTTTGTTCTACCTTTGTAGGATGGCTAAAGCTAGTATGATTTACTCTCTTATGAGCATGGAAAGGGTGGAGAGAAATTTTGTAAATTATTCAGTTTGTTATTGAAATAAGTAAAAAGGATTACGAGTGGGTGAAGAAAAAGATTCTAAAGTTTGCCAAGTTTAAAATAAAGGTGTAGGAATTTTTATCACCTTTTGGTTGAGTCTGTTAAATTCTTCTTTTTAGAAATAAGCATGGCTTCTTCTTTATTTCAATAATTGACTCCAAAAATGTTGATGTCGAAAAGGGATTTAGGAATCTAAATGAAAGCTTATTTAAGATAATGGTGAAGAAGCTGATCTTGTAAACAATAATAATGTATCACTAAGCACCTCGTTTGAACCTATGTGTGATTTATATTGAAGCAAAATTGGGAAAAAATATATTGGAATAAGCTTTGTTGTGTGCATGTTGTAAATCAAAGCAGCTTGAGTTTGTGTGGTTTAATATGGGTTGACAATTTTTGGCCTAATTTAGTTCAAATCAACTTAGTTTTGATTTGTTTAGCCTTGATTCAACATGCTCCAACTTTGTCTTGATTGGTTGGCTCAGTTTGGACCAATTCAACTTAGTTATGGATTAGTTCAACATGTTCTAGACTAATTTGGCATATCTTGGATCAGCTTAGCACTGCCCAATTTAGCACTTCATAGCTTGGTTCATATAAGGTTTGCTCATGGGGTTAGTACAATGTAGTAGGAGTATTTTTTTCTTAATTGAGCTCAAGATTATATTGACATGGCTTGATTATGCAAAGTCAAGCTCAATTAGCATGGTTGAGTATGATTAGTGTATTATAAAATGATGATATGCTAACTGAGTGTGGTGTGGCATGATGATTTGGTGCAGATGGATGTTAAATTGTGTTTTAGAAGATCAGGTGAGGTCAAATAGACTTTTGTAAGGTTGGCTTCAGGTAATCAAACATTTTGTGATCAAGTGTGGTGTGTCAAGTAGATCACAAAATGGCTTGAGTAGGCTAAGGACTATGGGGTGAGGTCCTAGTGGGGAGCAAAGATTTCAATAAGAGAAAGAGAGCTAGGTTTTTTATGCTTGGAACCCTCAAGAATAAGGGAAAAGAGAAATTAAGAGTATCAAAGTGTAGGAAAAGAACACAAAGAAGTGGGACACTTTTGAAAAGCCCAAGAATGAGTATTAGGAAAGTTAAAATGAGAAGAAAGAGTTGGAGAAGACAAGCCCAATTACCTAGAAAAGGCAAGCTTCAAAAGCTCAGAAATGGAGAGATATAGAAATTTTTGAGGGGTGAGCTTCGACAGAATTGCCATCCGTCCTATGACTTGAATCAATTTGAAGGGAGACTTTTATAGGCGTGCTTAGTGAATGTTGCCAAACTAGTTAGGCTTCTCTTCTTCTCCTTTATTCTCACATGATCTAGTGGGTGCTTAGTAGTGTGCTCAGCATAAGTATCGTGGGTCTTCGTTTTCCTTAAATTAAAATCTTCTTCTTCATTTGGTTTATTAATAATGGGTGTAGCAATAATATGACTATGGAACAAGGAGTTATTTGTAAAACTTGATAACTTATTAAATTTTGTGGTGAAAACAAGTGATGTAAAGCTCTTTAAAATTGCTGAAAAAAGTAAAATTATAATTAAAAAAGTAGAAAATATTAAGCATATTTAAGATATATGTTATGTTTTATAGTTATCCCAAAATCTTCAGTGTTGGACAATTGATGCAAAATGGGTACAAATGGAGCTTAAATATTGACGAATGTAGAATCAACTTTATTCGAAGTAAACATAAGTCTAAATAAGGTTTTTTCTTTATTAATATAGATGTGATAAGCTCTTTTTGAAATATTAGAGAAATAATGAATGAAATCTATAACATATGAAAATTGATCAATTGAATTATAGTTAGTTCATATTAATGAAAAAGAAAAATATAAAAATTAGCTTACCACCTCTTTATATGGATAACAATGTGTATGAAGGATGTTTTTTTGATGCATAAGCCTCTGTATCCCAAAGTTTCATAGAGAACAAAGACTCCCTTAGAGATTATTCATGCTAATGTTTGTTGTTTTAAAAAAAAAACTTCTTTTAATATTAGTAGGTACTTTGTTTATTTATTGTTGATTTTTTAAAATTTAAAATGATTTTGGTTTATTTTCTAAAATAGAAATCTAAAATATTTTCTTGTGTTGTTTAGGTCAAAGTCACTTACAAAATGATAATGAGATAATAAATGAAAAAAGTTATGAACAAATTATAATTGTGAGTTTCTATCTCTTTAGTTTTAGACATATTGTAAAAAGGGCATATGGAAGTAGCTTATTATTCACAAACTCCACAACAAAATGAAGTGTTTTTGAGTAAAGACAATAAATAAAATGCTTCCTAACTCTTTTCGAGCAAAGACAATTAATACTATAGTTTATATTATGAAAAGATCAAAAATAAAATTTATTTAAAATGTTACATCTTATGAAGAATGATTCAAAAGATAACATAAAGTAAATTATTTCATAGTATTTTATTGTATTCATTATATACTACACATTTTACAAGAAAAAGAAAATTTTGATACTAATGATAGAAAATATATATTTGTTGGATATAATTAATGTCCTTAACATAGCAATGACAAAACAATAAGTCATTTATAATAGAAACCAACAAAGTAATTTTTGACAATATTCTATCAAAGATTTGATTAAAATTTGAAAATAACTTAAGCACATCTCATTACAATAATAATTGACAGATGCTTTCACAAAATTGTTTACTATTAGCAAGCTTGAGTTATAAAATATGAGGGAATTTTTTAAAACTAATTTATAATAGGTGAGTGGTTTTGTCTTATTATTTGATAAATTAGTACTTAAAATCATTAAATATTTTATTTTTTCATATTCTTTTTTAACTATTTTATTTTTTCATATTCTTTTTTGTAATTATGCATGCTAGTTTTTAATTAATTAAAATAATTACATTTTTATTGTGAAGTGTCTTAACTATTTTTCATGAAACTCATATTATTTCTTTTCCCTTCCTATTGTTCTATTCGATTCCTATAATATGATCAATCTATTATACACGACCATATCATATTATGTGGAAAATTTATACAAATGAGATTAACACATATAATGCTAACAATTTATTTTCGGCAACTCAAACTACAATAAAGAAACCTTCCGGAGGCAAAGGTTTCTTTATTTGGCACAACTTATATAGTGTTCAATCATCAATGTGCAAAACGTAACAGTTATATTCAACGACGGCATTCTTCGTCTCGAGGTCAAAGGAATGGGTTCGGGCCTGAACATAGCCACGAGCATATCGGAAAGCCTTCGTCCCGCCCAAGATCGGCATCTCCCGGAGCTCGGTGAAAATCTGGTTGCGACCCAAAATCGTGAGCGTGCTCCCGTTGAACTTCCCATTGACAAAGACAAAGTTCATGACCATGAGGAGGCCCATCGAGTCTTGGGCGGCTGAGGCATATAGCCCCTGGGCCCGACCCACAAGTTGGGAAGTAGGCTTGGGGCCGACGGTCAGCGGGTCGTCGAAAACACTCACCAGGCCGAAGAACGTGGCCGAGGTGTTCGTGGACGGGCCACTGGCGACTGTTACGACGGTCGGCTGCGGCCCGCTGACGATGTCGTGAAAGAAGAAGCGCAGGTGGGTTAGCTTCTCACCCCCGATCCCGCCAAGGTTGGTGGAGCTGGCGGGTCTCCCGGTGGCGCCGGCCAAGAGGAGGGCGGGCAGGAGGAGGAGGAGGAGGTTGGGTCTGGCCATTTTGTTTTGGTTTTTGTCTTCGTTGAGCTGAATGGAGTACATGTATATAGAGAGCGGGTCTTTGTCTTTGTCGCGTGGTAGTTTTCAAAAAAATGCTCATGTTGAAGGAGCTAAGAGATGGCAGGATTTTTTAACTTAGCTAACGAATTAATTAATATACTAAACTATTTGTTATCATTATCTTCTTTTAAAAACATTATGGACAAAGTTTGAAATCGAACAATAATCACAAGTGCACGGCAATGATGACAACATGGTAGACATTTTCTAAGCTAACATAAGCCTTGAACTATGATTTTGATTATAATTGAGTATTCAATAAATTTATTTTGTAATAATTGAAACATTAAAATTAATAAATTAGTTTTGAATATTTTCTTAATAGGAATTGAGTTGTAGGTAAGTGTATGTTATAATTTTTTATGTTTCTTTTGTCAACTAAGTATTTTGACAAATTCTTCTGTTTTCTATTAACTATTATTGTTTGACTATGTATGTGAAAGTGAAAAGTTGAAAAAAAAAATTTTATGCAAAATATTTTTGTAATATTTTTTTTAAAAAGATATGAATTTTACATCTTTATTTGAACTTATAGTGTGTAAAAACCTATGTAATTTAATTAGTTTTTAAAAGAATAATATAACTATATAAGAAATACCTTTTTTTTTGGTATGGTATAAACAAAGTAATTTTTTTTAATTAAATTATCCATTATTATGAAAGTACTATCAAACTTACTAACATACTATAAGAGTCCTATAATAAAATACCTAGATAAGTCAACCGATAGTTTACTTTGGACAATCAAAGAAAGATATTTTTCTAATTTTTGTAGTTATCATTATTTGAAAATAAACAAAATATTAGAAATCAAGACAATCCATTTCTAGTGATGTTCAAAAAAAAATCTAATCTCTAATAAACTGATGATGTTATATCTACTCATACAACTTATTATTTACTTCAAATATAATATTATTTTCAAAAAATCACTTAAAAATGTGCTAAGGATATGTAATACATTTCCTATAAAGTAGTTGTCGACATAGCCTTTGAATCATTATAAATAATATAAGATAATCCTCTTTGAGTCTACCAAATTCCTAATATTATAACGAAATACGTGTAGTAAATCTAGATAGTGTATCAACTAGTTCATTATTAATTCTAATCTTATGCTTTAACACAAATGAGTAATCTTGACAAAATTCAATGCATTTATTATGTCTATGATTTAGTTTCATTTTAGTATTAAGTTTTTTTATGACATGACATTTTATGGATAAAAGAAACTCCTAATATAAAATTATTGTCTCAAATGGCTCAATGGTTATATTAGAGTATAAAAGTTTGTGACATATTGAGAATATACTTTAAGCTACATTTAGCTTCTCAATAAGGTATGCAATTGGGTGTCCATCTTGACTCAAGTCTCCCTTAATTCCAACTCTAATAACATTGTAAGTAACTTCAAATACTTTAGAAAAATTAGACAAGTAATGCATAGGTACTTAAGATATAAGGATTTTAATTTGAATGAATGTCTTTTCTACTCTTTTAGTCCAAGTGTATCTCTTTTTAGAATGTCAATATTAAAGCAATAATAATGCTAAAATCCTTAATAAATTTAGCTAACCCATAAAACTACGAAGCCCTATAGGTCTCTTGCATATAAGTAATTCTACAATAGATTTGATGATGTAAGACATGTTGCATTAGTGGATGAATTGGGTGGGTTGACCAAATAAGCCAAATAGAACTTTTCTTATTTATTTCATAATTTTAGTATATTATGGGTTGTAAATGAGGCCCCAAGGAATTTTTAGTTATTTTTAAACATTTTCACATATTTTTATTATTATATTAGAACATGGCGTTTTCATAATTTTTGCTTTTAGTCTAGTTGTTTTTTGTGTCTATATAAATATTTTATGAAATTAAAAAAATATTGGTTTTTTGGTATTGATTAAAATTATAATTTCTTTTTTATTGTGTATATAGTTAGATTATGATCTAGTTTCTTTTGGATTCTGATTCAAAGATATGTGACTTGTTATTCATATTTACTTCTATTGTTATTATTATCCACCTCATATCTCACTATAGGATTCAACATTGCTTATCATTTATTATTTTTAGTATCATAGCCTCAATTAGCCTCCATTATGGTGTTCGAGTACCACAATGATCATTCACAATTATTGGACAAGTTGCTCCTCAGTTTCCTTAGTTTGTAAGCCTTTGGTCACTACCCCACTAATCTTGAGCTACCCAAGGTTTTGGGTCTCTAGCCACCACCTCACTGTAATTGTTCATCGCAAGCTGCTATGCATGCCTACAACTAGCCTTACACAAGTGACTACACAAGCCTCTACATCACTATGTAAAATAGCTTTGTGCAACTATGTTCACAAGCAAAGATCTCGCTCTCAAAACTTTTCTATCTCCATATTTCTTAACTTGTGCTTAAAGTGGATGCATAAGGAAGCCCTAGCTCTGATTTGGCATGCGTTTCATATGTGTCGCTTAAAGAAAAACCTCTCCATAAGCGAATTGGACTAGCCCTAGCCTAGCATACCAACGCATGATCTACACGTGCTCAACCAAGTGCTAAACCACCCATGTTGTTGAATAGAACTATTAACACAATTTGACTACAAGCAATGGAACCACCATTCCTAACACGTGCATCACCTGATGTTGAACCACATTACACAAATTAGATCTTCCTGAACCTGAAAAAAAACATAGAGTTTATCTTAGTTTAGATTATATTTCAGAACTACTTTTAAGAATGCTTTTAATAGCTTTTTAGGCCATAGTTTTTGTATATTTTTTTATTAGCAAGTGCCTTCACCAAGGCACTTCTACATGTTTAGATGGACGATAGTTTTCAAATGTTGGTTGAGAAATACAAAAGGTTTGATAATCAGTTAGTACAAAAGAGTTAACTTTAGATTTCTTGAAATGTACTTTTCTTTCTTTCAATTGATTATCTTAACAAAAAGTTTAGCAAATTAGGTAATAAATCTAAACACTATAATTATAATACTCATTAGATATTACTTTATTTATAAGCTTAGTCATAACTTTGAGTGATTTTTTTTTAAACTCATAAGTGACAACTAAGGGAATATTCATTAACCCACCTAAAATATCTTTAGTTTTTGTATGTCACACATTTTGTTTTCCAAAAACTAGAAGTGCAACCAATCTAAATTCATAATGTTAAAAATACCTATAATTTTATTATAGTTTGTGCAAATATTGTCATGCAAAGAATTTCACATAATTTATTAACCACTTAAATTTATATCAAATTTAATGTAATATTATAAATAATTACTAATGTCTACTAAAAAACACAATCTATTAAGTCTAAATAAAGAATGCAATGTAGTCCCATATCTAATAAATATAGCTGATAATAAATAATATCAAATCCTCTACTACTTATGTTAAAAATGAAGAATATAAATCATCTAATTGTTACACTAATTTTAATAATTTCTAGCTTGATTCTTGCACAACTTCTAAATCTCTAATATTGTAAAAATTTAATATGAATCAAATAAAAAATTATAAAATTAATATGCAAATTAAGAAGTATATATATAAACTAAGTAAACCAAGTAAATGAGTGACATCAACTAACTATCATAAGACATCACCATTTATCATCAAAGTCAATATATATTCTTAAATGTAGCTAACTAGATTTATAATTTTCTTCCTTGATCTAATACATTCTCTTTTTCAAAAGAATCATAAAAGTGCTAGTAAATCTTACCATATTATGTAATCTAACACTTCACAAAGTAATATTAATAATATAGGATAACCTCAAATGGTTCTAAAAGTCTTTAATAATATACTCTTTCTCCTTTCATAGCATAGCACATCATATAATTTCATAAAAGACTAAATGTATAATTATCCTCCATTGAGATTATTTATACAATGGCTTTCAGCTAATCTTAGAGGTTCTTAACATGAAATATGACACTCCCTTTATAGTCTTAACCATCCACATGTAACTACCTCTATATGAGCATGAATAAATAAAGGGTTACTATATCTGATTGCTCACCTGATTAATCAAAACTTTATCATGTAATATCCTACTAATTTTAATCCAAAATTATACAATATTAATTAGATTTTCTCATTTTAATCTAATATATAAATAGTTCTTATCATAAGTAGTAACGTAATAAGTCAAGAGCTTTTTAATATTAAATCTATTATCTAGGATTTTTTATACTCAAATTAAGTTATAATTTTTTTTATAATTAGATTAAGTCAATCTAAGGTTTCTTGTAACACCCATTAGTTGCCCAAGATGGATGAAAGGGTTATGAAAATATCTAAAATATGAGGGACAAAATGGTGAATAAATTTGACATCAATTACAGAAGGAAAGATTTTTAATGATACAAGTCATAATTCTTAAAATATTGAAGCACTCTTTTGAGGTAACTTAGTATAAATCATATAGAAACTTCATAAATAAGCTTACTAGAGTTAGATAAATTTTTGGATAGGTGACCAAGTAAAAAAGGGATCCCTTGGAAAACACAAAACTTGATTAGTTTTGGAAAATACCTCACTAAGGATAGCTCTAATATTATAATATGATATTAAAGAAGGCTTCCTCTTATATGATATGGTTTAAAGACAAATCAAATAGAAGTTGATGAGCACGTAACACCCAACTAATTACTTGAGAATGTTAGATTGACCATGAGAACATTGAAAATATGTTAGTTAGAAGGGTGAATAAGTTCCAAATTAATTATGGAAGGGAAAAAATTTAGTGATATAAGTAAAATAAATCTATAAGCTTTAAAATGGTGAGGTACCTTTCAAAGAAAGTCTAAGCTTGAATCCCATGTGCAAGATTACATTTGCTGGAGTTGAAGAACTTTTGGGATGGGTGACCAAGCAAGAAAGGACCCATTAGAGAAAGACAAAAAGTGATTACTTTAGGATAAAATCTCACAAAAGAAAGTTAGGATATTAAATTTTAACTCAAAAGTTGTTTTCAATTATGTGAGGTTACTATTTTATAAATGTCTTAATCTTTTCATTAATCATTAATTTAGCTACTTAATGTCTTAGCTCATTTTTTTCTATATTTTGACTTGCCTTGGTTTCATCTAAGGCCTTGTCTATTTAGGCTATCATTAATGTTTAGAAAGTCTTAGCTTCTACCATTATGTTTCTTATATAGCTAATTGCCATTATAGCTCAATCTAAATTCAGACAGATATCACAAGTATGATGAACAATAAAGTGCTTCCTAACTCTTTTCAAATTGAGACAATTAATGCTATAGTTTATATTATGAATAGATCAACAACAAAATCTATTTAGATTGCCAAATCTTATGAAGAATGATTCAAAAAGAAACCTAAAGTCAATCATTTTAAAGTATTTGATTGTATTTGTTACTTAATAAACAATTCACAAGAAAGAGAAAAGTTTGATGAGAAAGATAGAAAATGCATATTTATTGGATATAATTGATGATCCAAGGGATATAATTTACTTGACTATAAGAATGAACAAATTGGTAATTATTAGAGATGTGAAATTTGATGAATTAATACCTTGAAGTTGAGAAGATAAAAAATAAAGAATTATTTATGTACCAAGAGAACAATTAGACTTTCAATACAATATTCAAAACACTATAAGTTAGTAACTTAGATCTATTTTGATATTTAGTTCACACACATTCTTATCCTCATAAAGGAATTATGTAGAATTAGAAAATACTCTTATAATGATATGTGTTTTTGAAAAAAACTTATGAATCCTGTGATGTGAGCCTTTTTACTTATGAATTAAAATTTTTAAAGAGATAATTAGCAATAAAGAGTGAATTGAAGTAATTAATGAAAAATTAACACACATTAAGAGGAATAAAACCTGAAATATGGTTGATCTATTCAAAACCAAATTCAAAGAAGATGAATCTATTCAAAAGCACAAGGCCCAACTGGTTGTTAAGGCTATTCTTAATAGCTAGGTATAAAATTTAATGAGACCTTATCCACTATTGTGTATAAGGAAACTAATATACTACTCTTTTTGGTTGCACAATTAAAATTATAAGTCATGTAATTAAATGTTAAATTATCTTTTTTGAGTGATGATCTTGAAAAATTTATATTGCACAACATAAGGGTTACGTGTTAAAAGGCAAAGATGAAATGTTTATAGACTATACAAAGCTTTATATAGATTAAAGTAAGCCTCAATAGCAAAGAGCAAAAAAACTGATATTTGCAAAATAACCAAGTTTAAAAATAGTTTAATTGAATCATCTTTTTTTAAAAACTATTGGCAAAAATTATTTTCTTTGTAGTATGCATTTATGTTTATGATTTGATATATATATGAGCATAGATTCAATTTTGTTAAAATAATTTAAAGATATAATGATGAAAGAATATGAGATAATAGACTTGAAAATGTTTAAATATGTTTTAGAAATTCAAGTCAAGTGATGTAGTAATGAGATCTTTAAATCTCAAGAAAATTATCTTATAAAGTTTTTTAAAAGATTTCAAATAAAAAGTTGTAAGCTTGTTTAAACACTTTTGATAATAAATGAAAAACTCCAAACTAAAGATAGTGTAGAAAAGCATATGCTAAAATATATAAAAGTTTAGTTGGATCTTCGATTTAGTTGACAAATACATTGCAAAAAATTTGTTTTTGGCAAATTCGATCTCTAAATTCATGGATGATCCTAATAAAGAAATATTTTATGATAATAAAGAGAACTTTGCATTGTATCCATTGTAAAGAAAGCTTGGGATAATGAATGCAAAAGAAAGCAACAATAATCTTTCAAGATTTATTGATAATGATTGGAAAAAATCTATTTCACATAATATGATATTTTTATATGAGAACAAAATTGATTTTATTGGTATCTAAGAAACATAAAACTCTGGCATTTTCATCAAAAGAGACTAAGAATATGGTAATCATCGATGCTGCTTGTGAAGCCATATAAATGAGAAAAAATTTACCAAATGTTCTTCAAAAGCAAATTAGACCTAACAATATATTTTTGATAATAACTTATTAGGACAATTAAAAAAAATGAATCACCTATAATAAAAATAATAACTCATAAAAAAATCAATCTCTTATAATAAAAACAAACATATTAAACTTTTGCACTATTTTATTAAAGACTTGATTCAAAAAAGTGACATCATTGTATATTAACAAGCTTGAATTATAAATTATAAGGACCTTTTAAAACTACTTCGTAATATGGTATTGGTTTTGGTCCTACTATTTGATAAGTTAACACTTAAAATGATTTTTTTGTTATCTATTTTATCTTTTCTTATTATCTTTTATAATCAAGTATGCTGATTTTTAATTAATAAAGAGAGTTATATCTCTATTGTTCATGAAAAATTTATACAAATGAGATTTACACACATATAATTTTGTTACCCTTTCACAAGTTCATTAAGAGAAAAATTTAATTAAGCATTAATTAGTTCAGTACACTCCCATTTGGAGACCAAAACAAACACCAATGGCCAAGCTCATATAATGCTAACAATTTATTCAGCAGCTCAAACTATAATTTTTTATATTTTAAAATCTAAAAATTAAAAATAGCTAAGAACGTTTAACTCAAAATATAAATTTTTCCAAGGCACAAGTTTCATAGTGTTCAATCATCAATAATGCAAAACGTAACAGTTATATTCCACCACGGTATCCCTAGTCTTGAGGTCAAAGGAATGGGTTCGAGCCTGAACATAACCACGAGCATAGCGGAACGCCTTCGTCCCGCCCAAGATCGGCATCTCCCTGACCCTGGTGAGCACCTGGTTGCGACCCAAAATAGTGAGCGTGCTCCCGTTGTACTTCCCCTCGACAAAGGCAAGGTTCATGGCCACGAGGAAGCCCAACGACTCCTGGGACGCTGAGGCATAGAACCCCTGGGCCCGACCCACAAGTCGGGAAGTAGGCTTGGGCCCGACGGTCAGTGGGTCGTCGATAACGTTCACCAGGCCGAAGAGCGTGGCAGAGGAGTTCGTGGACGCGCCAGAGGCGATCGTCACGACGGTCGGCCGCGGCTCGCTGAAGATGTCGTGCCAGAAGAAGTGCAGGCGGCTTAGCTTCTTACCTCGGATCCTACCAAGGATGGTGGAGCGGGCGGGCCTCCTGGTGGCGCTGCCTGAGAGGAGGACGAGCAGCAGGAGGAGAAGGAGGATGGATCTGGCCATTTGTTTGTGGTTTTGGTCTTTAGTGAGCCGAGTGGAGTACACTTATATAGAGAGTGGGCTAATTGTTGTGCTCCATGTTGAAGAAGATAAGAGATGGGTGGATATTTTTTTGCTTACCTAACAAATAATTGAATGAAGAAAACTATTTATTAATCATATCTTTTTTAAAAAAGTTATGAATAGTGCCTGAAATCGAACAATAAGATGAGCTGATGGCAACAATAACCCCATGTGAGACATTATCCATGTTACCATTGTCATTTAATTTATTGATAATGAACCTTCAACCATGTTTTGGTTATGAATTAAGTATTTCAATTATTTTTTTTTTTGTCATGGTGTGAAACATGAAAATTAATAATGTTTTTAATATTTTTTAATATATGTAAGCAGTAATTCTATAAGTTTCTTTTTTCAATTAAGCATCTCAATAAATTCTCTAGTATTCTATTAATTATTGCATTTGATAATTAATAGAATATGAAATTAATAAATTCTCTAGTATTCTGAGGGCAAAATGCTGAAAAGAATTTCAATTTCGTACAAAATAATTTTTATAATATTTTTTTAAAAATAGGATATGAAATTAGCATCTTTATTTGAAATTATAATATGAAATAATTCATTTGTATTAATTTTTTAAAAAATAATAATTTAACTATATGAGAAATAATTTTATTTTTTGGCATAATATAAAATGAGTTTTGTTTTTGAAAAATCTATCTATTATTATGAAAATACTATTAAATTACTTAATAGTACATAAAACTTCTAAAATAAAATCCATAGACAAGGCCTCTAATATTATACTTGGAATAATACAAAATATATATATTTTTAATTATTTTAGTTATTCATACTTGAATATTAACAAGACGCTAGAAAACAAGATGATCCCTTTTAGTGATGGTAAGAAAAATCTAATCTTACATTTACCACTTAAAAAAAGAAACATAGAGAATTGTAACTTACACTTACCCACTACTTAATTTGCATTAATAACAGTATTTCTAAACTCATAAAATTATTAAAAATATATTAAAAAGCTTATTTATTCATTTTTATATTCACATCATTAAAAAAAATTAATTGAAATACTTGATTAAAATCAGAACTATGGTTCAATGGGATACTGTCTCACATGGTGTCATCAGTACCATCCGCTTATCGTCATTATTCGATTTGGACTTTTATTCATAATTTTTTTAAAAAAGATATTAATAAAAAAATATATTTTTTTTATATTCAATTATTTGTTAGGTAAGTTAAAAATCCACCCATCTATTACCTTATTCAACATAGTGTACCTTTTTGAAAAAAAAAAAAGAAAGCCCAAACAAGCAATAATTTAGTCCACAACAGGGAAGCTACTGTACTCCTCTTTTCCAACCTACCACACACCACACACCACACACCACACACCAAAGACCAAGACCCACTCTCTATATAAGTCTACGCCATTCAGCTCACCAAAGACCAAAACCACAACCAAATGGCCAGACCCATCCTCCTCCTCCTCCTCCTCCTGCCTACCCTCCTCTCGGTCAGCGCCACCAGGAAGCGCACCCGCTCCACCATCCTTGGCGGGATCCGTGATGAGAAGCTAAGCCGCCTGCACTTCTTCTGGCACGACATCGTCAGCGGGCCGCGGCCAACCGCCGTGACAATCGCCCGTGGGCCGTCCACGAACTCCTCGGCCACGTTCTTCGGCATGGTGAACATAATCGACGACCCACTGACCCTCGGCCCGGAGCCTACTTCCCAACTGGTGGGTCGAGCCCAGGGGCTATACGCCTCTGCTGCCCAGGAGTCGGTCGGCCTCCTCATGGCCATGAACTTGGCCTTTATCGATGGGCAATACAATGGGAGCTCGCTCGCTATTTTGGGTCGCAACCAGGTGTTCAGCGGTGTCCGGGAGATGCCGATCTTGGGCGGGACGAAGGCGTTCCGCTATGCTCGTGGTTATGTTCAGGCCCGAACCCATTCCTTGGACCTCAAGACTGGGGATGCCGTGGTGGAATATAACTGTTATGTTTTACATTATTAACGATTGAACACTATATAAGTTGTGCCTCTCAAAAATTTTATATTTTTGAGTTATATGTTCTTAATGTTCTTAGCCATTTTACATTTTTAGATTGTTAAATATAAAAATTATTAAATGCTGCTTTTATATTTTAAAATTAAAGGGTTGTGTTCCCTTTTACTTTATATGTAGGGTAGTTCATTTGTGCCTTTTAGCTTTGTGCAAGAGTGGGTGGGTTGTCTTTCATTCATGTTTAAGCTTTTTGCAATTCTTCTTGGCTAGAATAATGTGTCTTCAACCTTGAGCCATATGTTGCACAGAGATATGGGGGCCCATATGGTGGAATATAATTGATGGAATTAACTTTGCTTGTCTCTAAATTTTTATTACCAATAATTTGTTTAAGAGAGATTATGGATCTTATTTAATATGCTTGGAATGTTATGAAACTTTTATGATTTGACTATTATTTTTGGATTAATTTTTATTATTATTAAATAGTATTAAAAATTTATATATTGAATTTTATTTATGAAATGATTAATTGAATAATTATTATATTGAGATTTAAAAAATATTTTTTCAGTGGTTCTGGTTTGGTCTTTGGTAACGTATGGAGAGGAATAGACTAAATTTCTAATGGGGTTGCCAAATTAAGTACTAGCATTATATGAGCTTGGCCATTGATTGTGGGTTTGGTCTTTGTTGCCGTAATGAGAGTGGACTTAATAGATGGTTGGATCCAATGTGTGGTGAACTAATTGTTGCTTAATTAAATTTTTTTCTAAAGAATGTTAGAAAATTAGTAGGTAGTTAAGCTACTTCTTTTTCACATATTTTTTAAAAGATACCACAATTATATATGTTTAAATCTTATTTGTATAAAATTTTCACATAATATAATATGTTTATGTACAATAGATTGATCATATTATTGGAAGTGAAAAGAATAATAAAAAGAGAGAATAAATATGATAGGTTTTATGAACAATAGTTAAGTCATTTCTCAATAGAGATGCTACTCTCTTAATTAATTAAAAACTAGCATGCTTAATTACAAAAGTGAATAAGAAAATATAAAATTGTTAATCAAAATAAAATCATTTTAAGTGTTAACTTATCAAATAATTGGATTAAAACTAGTCACTTATTATAAATTAGTTTTAAAAATTCCCCCTCATAATTTATAATTCAAGCTTGTCAATAATCAATGATGTTGTGAAGGTATTTGCCAATTATTATGCTGTTGAGATGTTATTTAGTTGACTTTCATCTTTTTGAATCAAGTCTTTGATAAAATAATACCCAAGTTTAGTATGTTTTTTTCCTATTATAAAAGATTGAATTTTTTGTCATTATTATAATTAGGACATTATAAAAAAGATTTAATTATAAAACATCTAGTAAATGTTTTGTCAATCATAAGTTTTAATAGCAAGACGATAGTTTCTTCTTCTTATATGTCAATAAAATCAATTTGATTCTCATATAAAAAATATCATAATGTGTTTTGCAATATTAATAGATTTTGTATGATCGTTGTCAATAAATCCCATAATATTATCATTATTTTCTTTTGCATTCATTATCTTAAGCTTTTTTGTATCTATGTCGTAACGCAGAATCTTCTTTACTCATAAAATATTCTTTATTAGGATCATGCATGAATCTATAAATCAAACTTGCTAAAAGAAAATTAAATAATGCATTTGTCAACTAAATTAAAGATCCAACTAAACTTTATATATATTTGCATATGCTTTTTTGCACCATCTTCAATTTGGACTTTTTCATTTAAATCTATACTAGTTATTAGGAATAGCCTTAACATGAATAATCTCTAAGGAAGCTTTTGCTCTCAAGGTAAATTTGGTTTGTAGAAGGTTATGCATCCAAAAATGCATCCTTCACACACATTGTCTTGCATATAAATAAGTGATGAGCAAACTTCATATTTATTTTAATAATATCAACAGTTATAATTCAAATGACCAAATCTCAAATGTCATAGATTTGACTTATTATTTCACTAATATTTCAAAGAAAGTTTATCACATCTATATTGATAAAGGAAAAATCTTATTTAGATTCATTCGTACTAAACTTTAGTTATAAGTTGATTACACGTCCTTCAATATTGAAGCTCAATTTGTACCCTTTTTGCATCAATTATCCAACATTTTGAAGATTTGGAATAAATAAAACATAATGTATATCCTTAATGTTCTTAATTTTTTTTACTTTTGTTTGAACTATGACTGTAATTTTTCAACTATTTTAAGATACTTTACATCACTTGTCTTCCTTTCAAAATTGAACAAGTTATCAAGCATTATAAATAATTTCTCATTCCTTATATTATTACTACATCCATTATCAAGAGACCATTTGAAGAAGATTTTAATGTAAAATAAATAATTCCTAAGTGCACTGTTGAGAACTTATCGTATCATGTGAGAAAAAAAGAAAAGAAGAGGAGCTTAGCTAGTTTAGTGACATTTACTTAACAAGCCTATAAAAGCCCCTCTTCTTACTGATTCAGATCATAAGATGCATGACAACTCTACCAAAGCTCACCCCTTAGAGATTTTTGCATCTCTTATTTTTCGAGCTTCTGAAGCTTGCCTTCCCTAGGTCATTGGGCTTTCCGTCTCCAAATGTTTCTCCTCATTTGAACTTCTTTGATGCTTTTCCTTGGGCTCCTAAAAGCATCCCACTTTTTTTCCTTTTCCTAAGCCTCTTTTTTCTTTCTTTGCTACCCTAATTTCTCCTTTTCCTTCTTCTCAAGTGTTCCCAACACATGCTTTTTTTCTCATATTGAGAGCTTTGCTCCCCATCAAGGACTTGGGCATATTCCTCAACTTGCTTATGCCACCTCATAATTTACCTGAAAAACCACACTTGCATGCACAACATTTGATTATCTAAATCCATCCTTGCAAAAACCTATTCAATCTCAATCAATCATCCACCATCCAACCTAGCATCAATCCAAACCAAATCATCATGCTACACCACATCTAGTTAGCATTTGCTCATTTTGCACTACACTTGCCATACTCAATCATGCCAATTAAGCCCAACTATGCTCAATCAACCCAAAGCAATCACTCCCACTATAGAACAAACCTAAACCAAGCCAATCCCATGCTTAACTAGATTACAAAGAGCTGAACAGGGAAAAGTTGTGTCAAAAAAATCCAAGACATGCAAAACTAGTTTAGGATGTGTCGAACCAATCAAAAACTAAGTCAAAATAATCCAAACCATGTCAACGAATCTCTGAGTTGGAACGTACCAAATCAAGGATGAATAGCTCCAAACCAAGTTGAACCAAACCTAATTAGGTCAGATAGTGCCAACCTGCATCGAACCACACCAACTCAAACTACTTTGTTACAAAAAAAATGCATGCAACAAAGATTTTTCCAATCAATTGTTCATTCTCGATTTTGCTTTGACATAAGTTACTCAGAGGTTCAAACAAGGTGCTTGGAGATGCATTATTGTTTACAAGATGAACTTCTTTACCTTTTTCATAAGTTTTTGTTTAGATTTTTGAATCCTTTCTTTGCATCAATATTTTCTAGTGTCAACTATTGGAATAAAAAAATATGTTGAAATGAAAATTTTAGAGAAAGCCGTTCTTATTACTAAAAATTTTTTTAATAATCCCAACTAAAATGTGGTAAAAAATCCTACATCTCTATCTCAAACAAGATAAATTTTAGAACCTTTTGTATTACCTATTAGTAATCCTTTTTACTTATTTCAATAATAAATTGAACACTTCATCAATTTCTCTCCATCTTTTCATGCTCATAGAGAGCAAATTAAATTAGGTTTAGCCACCTTATCAAGGGAGAACAAATCAAATATATCAAATTTCTCTCATTTCAATAAAGAGCCACTCTATATCTTACCTGTTACACATAAGCCTTATTACATCACATCCATTTCCAATAACCTTCTAGGAAACACCTTTCATAGTAACATCTCATCAACCCATTTATGCCTTATGACACATGATGTAAGATGGGTTGCACAAATGTTTTGAGTAGTATCGAGATTGACCTACACAAGTTAAGGATAAAAAAAATGTGAAAAATAAACTTAAAAAATCAAAAATAAGTAACACATAAAAGGTGCATGTCTAAAATAATCTTAACTAAGTAGGTACTAGGAGCTACACAAAAGGGTGACAGAGTAATCAAAAAGGGGTTTGATAAATTGAAGTCACGACAAAGAAAGAATAAAGTAAAGGTCACATGAGCATAACTTAAAAGCATTGATAGACCTTATTAAACCTTACTGAAAAACCAGAATATTAAGTTAACTTGCTCATAAAGAAATTTCAAGCCCTTATGCAAAATTGAGTCAAAGAGTGAGAAAGGCATTATAGGAGAAAGTGACAAGGAGACTTAAGTGGAAAAGAGAAAAAGGAAACAACTTTGTAAAGGAAAACAACAAGTAAGATTCAACAAAGTGAAATGAACTGTAAGTGGAGGCAAAAGGAAGGAGATGATGTAGAGTGATAAGTAAACTATTAGGATCTCTTACAGCTTAGGCCATACAACCCTCCTCTCATTATTGAAGCCTTGATGAATCAACATGGTACACAAACACTTTAGTATTTTATAATTAAATATTCAAGTTATTATAATTAGGATTGCTCCAACTGCCCTCTTCTATTATGCATATTTTATACATCATTGATGTTTGGGCTTATGATAGTCTTTAATGCTAATGAGCTTATTGAGATGTTATATACCTAATACATTGTGTTTAAGGGTTAACATGACTAAGTTATCTACCTTTTTTAGTGAGCACTTGCCTCACACTCAAAAGAGTAATGGAAGCCAATATCCTCTAAGTGGAGTAATAGAAGGAGGTATAGGGGCAATTCTACTAGATTTTATTTTCATTATATAATTGACTATATTTGATTATGACTATTGTCATGGATGCTTAGGCTTTGTCACCAATAATAGAATTATACTAATTAAGAGCATTATCTCTTCTTTGTTAATCTATTCAGTGACCCACTCTATGATCTCATCTAAAGTCTATGATACCATTAAGAAATTGATGAGAGATTTCCTTTGAAGTGTTGTTTCTAAAAAAAGCCATTCATTATCACTCTTGAGACAAAGATTGTAAGCAAAAGACTCATGGGTGCTTAGTATTCATCAATTAAATGATTATGCGAGAGTCATTATTTCTAATTTCTTTGTCCAATTTCTCAATTGGAATTCCAATTGCTAAGTTAACTACTTTGGTCTAACTATACAAAATCGATCAAGCCCCTTTATAGTTGTGTTGCAACTTTTGGGTTTAGCACTTAATCTCCTTAAGTAGTCTTTTTACTAATGATAACACTTTGAGGAAGATTAAGGATGGGCTAACTCACTAGTTTGAGAGTGAGTATTGACTTGGCCCCTCTCCAATTTATCATTGGTCTACATTTATTAATGTTCATCTTGTTTGGCTTTTCATTATGTCCTTTCTCTTAAATGATAATGGGAAATGCAAGATGGATCATGTGGGATCCTTGTTCCACTTCTTAGTAGAGAGGGTTCTTCTTCTTTCTTAGCCTTTTAGCCCTCCCAAATTATAAATATGCCTCTCCTTGATATTATATTCATCACTTTTTTAGTCATACCAAAGTCATGGTGGTTAGGCATAGAAGATCAAGGCCTAACCTAGATGCTATGCTTGCTTACAAAAATATGAAATGATGTCATTTCTATATTTCTTTAGCTTTATTAAAGTGGTATTTTTTCCTTCATTCCTTTGTCTTTGTGTTATGCCAAAGAGTTGCTAGACCATGTGTTTTGTAAGTATCACAATTCCATCACCATCCTTTGTATTATTTAATAAATTTTCTTAGCAAAATATTCGTTGAATTGACTTACAATTTTTCTAACCATTTTGCAACACTCCATTGGGAGTGATAAAACTAGCCACTTGTTTATAATAGTAGCTATTATCCTCTATTGTATGTAAGAGAATTAGAATGCCAAAACTCATGGCAACCAAGTTCATCCATTGTAAGCAATTTTACATTTATCCAAACATTCACTAAACTTTAAGCTGTCTTTTCTAAGCTGAAGTCTTATGGTTCCCTTAGCCCTTAGACTGCATTAATTCATTGCTTTCATGGTAGGATTCCCATATCTAGGCTAGTTGAAGATTAATATTGATGGTTTGATCACACGTCACAGGTTGGTCGACATTGTTGCAATTCTTTGAAATCACTTCTATCACTTGTGGGCTGACAAGGTATAGAAGTTCACATTTACTATTTTCTATTACTAAGCTAAATGTGTCAAGGTTGCTTTTTTCTATTCTTTGACCTCTTGTTGATTAATATGCTAATATATCTATTGAGACTAGTTCTTCTTTTATTGAGTCCAACATTTGTTACCATTTTAGGGTGAATCTAACTTAACATACATTACCTGATCATATTGTTATCTTTATTCCATTATTACATCATTTTTCATATATTTAGGTTTACAAATTATGCAATAATTTTAGCATTAATGAGGCTATTTATTATAAATTTTTGGTGGGAAAGGAACATGTCTCTCTCATATGTTTTTCTTATAATCTTTGAGGGTGATTGATAATATTGTATTTATTATTCTTGGGCTACAAATAACTTTTAAACAAATGTATGCAATTGTTGTTTTTTTATTTTTATAATTCAAAGTATTTACACTATACCAACAGTTTGTTTTTGTTATATAAAAAATATTTTTTGCTCTTTAGTTAATAAACACCAGATTGGTTCCAATATTTAAAAAATAATAAACATTTTAAATTCTTTTTTAATATGTATAATTATATACCTTAGTTTTACTTTATTATCAAAAGTAAAAAAAAAGATTTATAACACAATGAAAACATCATTAGTCTACATATTTTATTTGTTTAAAAATAATTAATTAATATAAATTAAATTTTAATAATTTAAATAGTAGATTTAAATAAAAAATCATAAAATTTAAATTTTACACTTTAATAATTACATTTTTAAGAAATTAAATATACAAAAAAAACCATAATATTCATATCTTTTGTCAACTTATTTATCTTTATTCATCTATTTAACAATTATGTTACTGTCATTGTTTATCAAATATTTTTTAATCTTATGAAATGTTATTGTATTTTAATATCATCGTCAAAATGTTATTGCTTTTTAAACGCATTATCAAACAGCTTCACAGATTGACCGATTCCGCCGGTAGAAATAGTACCTTGCGGTGACTTCAAGCAAAAGCTACGTTGTGGAAACTATGCTTTCCTTCCAAGCAGAAACAATTGATGTTAGATTCTGAAATCAGATTCCACAAAGTGACCTTCATTGCACTCTTGTTTTTTCAGGTGTCGGTTTAGAAATGTTAGTTTTATTAATTTCTTCACCTTTTTTTTTATTAATTTAATAAAAAAATTAAGAAATTAAAATATATATATATATGACACTACATACGTTTACCTAGCAATATATGAAAGTACTTCGCCTTTCTTTATGTACAAGTTAGGTTAAAAAACAAATACAAAAGTCCTTTTTAAATGTATCAACAACCTTCTTAGCTCACATTAGGGCATTTTTTTAAGGAAGGAGAATCCAGTGATTGAAGTAACAGACAATTGGCCTTCTCTCTATAATGAACTCTTGATAAATAATGTAAACTACACTTATCTGCAGTTCCAACTATATATGTATAAAGTCATACCAACCCAAAGGAATATTTTAATAGAATACGAGTGCATTCCAAATGTCTGAAGGATTGAAGTACAAAAAAGTCCTCGCTTGACTTGCAATAGATAGCACAAAAATAGTTTTTAGGTCATCCAACTTAAATCAAAAGGAAGATTCAAAAATAGGATTCTAAAGTAGAGTAACCAAACAGAAAAAAATAATACATGTAATTAATTGATTTTTCAGTAATAATTATTATACTGAGAACAAATTTGAACCAAAGTGACAAAAATATTTTCAATAAGAATAGTAAGTAGTTTTTAAATCGAACAACTTAATGCATATCTCAAGGAATAAACATGATATATCAAAAATTCAAAAAGCAAATCTGAATAAAGTTTTGCCAAACTTTGACAATCATAACTAGTTCATTTCGAAGATAATTTTTTAATTAATATATTCTTGAAAAAGAAAACTAGTAAGAACCATACCTAACTTATCAATTTAAGGTTTGGTCCGCTACCACATTGTATATAACCTTTTAAACTCTTTCAATCAAAAACTTTCCTTCAAAATTCTATTTTCTTACATAAACCTGGTTTCTAAACTCATAAATCATAATGAGCATAAACATGAATCAAAAACTTTCCGTTCGTTTCTCATTTATCATAGAGGAAAGATAGACTCAGTACCTATGTGCCAGCTTCTCTTTCTCCTTGTAATTCTGAACATAACTGCAAAAACAGAAGAATCAAGCAAGATAAATAGAAAATAAATTCAATAGCTAGCTGCGTTCGTGAAAGTGTATGAATTAGATATGCGAACAAGTTCTAAATGTGTGCATAAAGGAAAAAAAAGGTGACCAGAAAATTGATTTGGCAGTGCAGATAACAAACTTGAGGCTGACGGGAAGAAAATACAGAAATGCACAAATTGTGCAATGGACACATCCTCCAACAAATATTTTTTTTTTTTTTGAAGAGGATATAATATCTATTATATCAAGGACAAGCCCAAGTTACAAAAGGATCCTCAAGGGGGATCGAAAGTGAAATCAGATAACATGAGGTCGAGCAGGGGTTTAGGAATGGGATCCTCGGGGCCCCAGATGAAGTCGTTAAGGCACGCTGCCCGAGCATCCCAGTCAGCAAGCGCATTCCCGTCTCTAAGGATGTGTGAGAAACGAACGGCCTCCAGACCCGAAGCGTACTGGATAGTTGCCGCGAAGACACCCGACCCCAGGGGGAGGGACACCATCTCGCGCACCTCCTGAATAGCCAGCATTGAGTCAGATTGGAGTTCCACAGCCCGATGTAGGGGAAGAAAATCCATAACCATGTCAAGCGCCATAAGCAAAGCCTGGGTCTCCATCATGTCAACCGCCTGGGATAACAACCTTTTGCCAGCCACCAGGAGAGGTCTGCCCAAGCAATCCTGCACAACCATGCCCAACCCGACCATCGAATCACCAACTGCAGCATCGCAATTCACTCTGATCCAGGGGGGGGGGGGGGGGGGGAATCCAACTGTGCGTAACAAGCAAGTCCGTGGATTTGCCAGGGTTCCCGCTGGACAAGGAGGAGAGGGAGAGATGTCGGTTGAGGGACGAGTGAACCTCAAGCAAGATAGTCCGGATAGTTGAGCCAGGTGGAGGCACCGGGATGTTATGTCTGGCTGCATTCCTCCTCGACCAAATATAGTACAGCGTAGTCGCAATGGTGGCCGCATCCAATTGCCCAGCACCTTGGCGAGCAACAGGAGCCCAACAAACCGGAGGACCCGGTCAATGAACAGTAGATCAAACCCGGTTGACTGGTCCAAGCTGGTCAACGCTGCCCGAACAATGCGGTCAGCCCAAACCTCTTGGGCTCTCGGGCAGCGCCAAAAGATGTGCTGCAAGGACTCATCTTCCGTGCAGCCCTGCTGGCAAGAGGAAGAGTTGCAAAGCTTTCGGCGGGCCAACCACACCGCCGACAGAAGGTGATCACCGGCGACCCTCCACATGAAGACGCGGACCCTGGGAGTGACCTTTAACTTCCAGATGCCACGGAATTCCTCCAAGGACCTGCTGCCATTACCGGCCTTCCAAGCATGCAGACGATGCTCGAGTAGATCTGGCCGCTGGCAGCCCTAGGCTTCTCCGTAAGGGAAAGAAGCAATACGTCCTGTGAGGACCGCAAGGCTCTCGGAAGATGCGAGATGCGGTCCTGAAGCTCCCCATCTGCCCAAGCACTGATAACATCCCAATTCCAATTCCCGTCGGGCAGGAGACATTCAGCGACGTTGGCCGGCCAGTGGGTGTTCATATTGATGAAAGTAGGCCAGCAACTCAAAGGAAGGACTCCCAGCCAGTTATCTTCCAAAAATCTCGTCGTCCGGCCATCCCCAATACGCCAAACAAAGAGGGAAATTGTCTCCGGCATTGCCCCCAGCACTATTTTGTAGACCGGGGACCAGTTGCAGGGGGCCTTCATCAGTGGATCCTCCATAGCACATCTGCTCCGCATCAAATCCACCTAGAGGCTAGGCTCCCGATTGAGAATGCGTCCGCAGCCATCCATGTGAAGAACGCGGTGCCAAACGTGAAGGTCCCGGAGGCCCAAACCACCCGCAGATTTTGGCAACGTGATGCACTCCCAAGCCGCATAATGCATAGCCCTCGCGCTGCTAGTCCCGCCCCACAGAAATCTCCTGATGCGCTTCTCCATGGCCTCAATAATCCCCACAGGCACAACACAATGCCTCAACACATGGCAGGAGATGGCACTGAGGACCGACGATGCCAAAACGGCCCTGCACGCCAGCGAAAGAGGCCGGACTCTCCAATTGATCAGCATGGCATCCAACCGTTGTAGCAAGAAGCTGAGGTCAGTCTTGGAAAGGCGCTTGGCAGTGATAGGGATCCCCAGGTATGTAAAAGATCTTCCTTCCTCCATGCTGAGCTTCCTGAGGATCAACCTGAACTTCTTCTTGCAGAGGTTAGAGCTAAAGAAGACTCTGGATTTCGCGAGATTCACCTATAAACCAGCGGCCTTCCCAAACTCACAGATAATCCTCCTGATTGCACGGGCAGCGATACGAGAGGCAGGAGCGAAAAGGATGACGTCGTCGGCAAAGAGGAGATGCGAGATGCAGGGCGCATGCATCCCCGACCGGAACCCCAAAAGCTGCCTGGATTCATGGTTCCTCACCAAGCACGAGAGATACTCGGATGCCATGACATAGAGATACGGGGAGAGTGGACAGCCCTGCCGGAGACCCCTCTGAGCCACCACCCACGGGAGGCGAATTCCATTGAAGAGGACGCTGAATCTTGGGCTACTGATGCAAGCAACAATCCAGTCCCGCCAGATGGGAGGAAATCCCATAGCCATCAACAACTCAAGAAGGAAGTCCCAACAGACACGGTCATAGGCCTGTTCCATATCGAGCTTCACTGCCATGAGTCCAGCCGCGCCCTTGCAAGTCCGCATCCTAGCAACCATCTCCTGCGTGATGTTCATATTATCAGAAATGCTGCGGCCAGGATAAACGCCGCCTGTTCCCGCGAAATGAGGTCCGGTAAAATGGGCTTCAGCCTCTCAACAAGGACCCGTGCCACCACCTTGTACACAGTGTTGCAGAGACTAATAGGTTTGTAATGCTCCGACTTGCTCGCGCCCTGCTTCTTTGGAATCAGGATGATAAGGGTGTCCTTCCACTTATTTGGGAGCTTGCAGTCATCAAAAAAAGCCAACACAGCTTTAATGACATCATGGCGCGCAATGGTCCAGAAGCCGTGCAAGAATTCAGCCGAGATCCCGTCACATCCCGGCGCCCTATTCCTCTTGATGCCCCGCATAGCCTCGATGATCTCTTCCTCGGTGACCCTAGCTCCCAGCCTGGAAGCCACATCAGCATTCACAACAGCCGGGGGAGAGATGACTTGCGGCAAATCCCTGGAAATGCCGCTACGCCACTTGCGCTCAAAATACTCCATTAAGACCTGCCCGATGCTGTCCGGGGAATCCGCCACCTAGTCGTCATCTCCCTGGAGCATGGATATGCGGTTCATACAGGACCGAGACAAAACCATATTGTGAAAGAAGCGCATGTTGGCGTCCCCGACGTGTGCCCAGTGGACCTGGGCACGCTGCCACCACCACTGCTCGTGGGCACAACCCCTATGGAAGGCGGTGATCAATTCCGTGAGACGCCCATGGTCCTCCTCAGTGAGTCCCACCCTCGATTCTCTTGCCTACAGCTCCTCAATGTCACGTAAAAGCACTTGGTTGCGGTTGATCAAACTCCCCAGCTCTTTGCGGCTCCAACTGCGCAACGCCACGAGTGAACGCTTGAACTTCATCGAAACAATCTCCATAGGGTCCCCATTCACGCGCCTACTCAAGGCCTGCTGCACCACACGGTAGGATTGGGGATAGTGGAGCCAAATGCTCTCAAATAAGAGCCTACTGGATTTCGGCCATATCCTGTTGCCACCCAGATTGATTAACAGCGCGGCCTAGATGATGTACCGAACTGTTGGGAAAAGCGATCAGGCCGGCAGAATTGAGCAGGGCACGATTAAGCCGCTCTAGAATGCGCGCGCCCCCTTCTTCCCATTACACCAGGTAAATTGGTTGCCGGAAAAACCCATGTCAGCGAGCTGAAGGTCCTGCATAAAATCAGCAAAGCACTACTGCTCACTGTTGTAGATGAAAGGCCGACCTCCCCGCTTCTCCTCCTGGCCCATAATCAAGTTAAAATCACCAGCAACCAGGAGAGGGGAGTTATCACAGTATGATGTGCGGATAGCGTACCCGATCGTGCGGCGTCCCTGAGAAACCCTTGGACCATAAACAAAGCAGCAGTTGAGGGTGCAATCTTGCCAAGGGGTAATCGAACAAGCCACCATAAAAGCCGAGGCCGCCGTGAGTGCTAGCTTGATCTCTTTCTTCCACAGCAAAATAATTCCAACTGACATACCCAAAGATGGTTGAATCACAAAATCCCATTCCTTCCCAAGAATCCAGTTAGCATCGCGTCGGGAGAAAGACAGCATCTTGATTTCCAGTAACACAACAACCTCCACGTTCCACTTGCGTACCAGACGCTGCAAATAGGCCCTCGATTTGCTCTTCTTGGCACCTCTTATGTTCCATGTGATGATCCGCATAGTAGTCATATAGCGATTTGCTTCCTACATCCCCACACAAACTAAGAGCAGCTCTCCAACAATCAATTTGCTGGCCTCCGTGCCCCAAGAAGCACGGACAACAAGAAATCCTGATTAAGGGTCACCCCCATCCGGGATGGAGGCTCCATCATCCATTGAAACCCCCTGCAGATATGGAGAATTCGCATGGCCGCCTTTAGCAAATTTCCCAGGATTCGAAAGCTGCCGGCGGAGGACTCTGCGCCCCAGCCTTGACCGTCCACCGGACTCTGCTTCTGCCCCGAAGCCTAGGCGGACCCTTGCTACCCCGAGATGTGCTGGCCCTGTCATATCCCCGAGCTATGCAGCTATGAACTTCTCCTGGAGGCCGCTTGATTAATCCCCCAGGGCCCTTGCGATTGTTTTTCCTCCGCTGCACAATCATCCAAGTGCCCAAGCCGTGCCCCTCGCCGTGTACATCCCACCTACCTGACCGGCGGTCATCCTCAGGTTCCTCAGGCAAATTGCGGCCGAGAGCGATGGTGACCCCGGGGAGTTCCTCCCGCGCCACGGCCGTGGCCGGGGTCTCGTTAATGTCAGCTCCTCCAGCTTTGGCCGACTTGCATGAGTTCTCCAAATGTCTGACGTGGCCACAGGCGAAGCATATGCTCGGCAGCCCTTTGTATTCGAAGGGTTGATAGACCCTCCCGTAGTCCCCGGTGATCCAGATGCCCGACTTGAGAGGTTTCGCGAGGTCCACCCGAACACAAACTCGCGCAAAGGATGAGCGCTCTAAGCCAGCCGTCCAGCCGTCGAGAAGAAACGGTTCACCAATGGCTTTAGCAATTCGAAGAATATTATCTACATCCCAGTAGATAAGTGGGAGACCGGGGAGCCTTACCCAAACAGGAGCGTGCATCACTGATGTGGAATTGAGGTTGAATTCTGGCAACCACAGATCGAGTCCCATGGCTTGGCCGGCGATCTGCCAAGGCCCGCCCAACCAGATGTCGTTCTGCTCACTCATCGACTCAAAATGCAAGCAAAAACAGTTGGCCGTAAGATCAAAAATCTTGAAGTTGTTAATATGGCCCCAACGCTTGAGTAGAACCCTCTCAATGACATGGAAAGGAAGGATGTTCCCGTAGAGACGGCCAACCAGGTCAAACTTGTGGTAGTCAAGGCCTCAAGCAAGCTTCTGATGACATAATCACATCCCCGCCCTCCACGTACTCGGGGATTTCCGCCGCGCAATTTGACATCAATATTCGCCGGCCTCACGTGCGAAATCACCTTGTCACTATATCTGGGAGCGCTGTTGGCAGTTAAGGCCTCCCGGAAACTCACCTTGTTCACAGTGGCGGGACACACCTCCTCAGGGAAATTAGGATCCCCAGCACTTGTCCTGACCCCATGGACCTCTTCCCCTATATGCTCTAGCTGCTCCTGCACAGTCTTACTCACCGAGTCTCCATCCTGGTCATCCCCAACAGCTAAGCCCAGCACTTCGGACGCACGGGGGGGTTGCTTCAAGGCCGACAAGCCACCAATAGAAGAAGAAGATCCCTCGCGTGTAGGAGAGTCGCTCTGGGGAGTTCAGGCTCTTCTACTGCTCCTTCGAGTAGTTCCTCCTGCCATTAGGGTTGCAGGTGACGCAGCGGAAAATGGTGCAATTAATCTGGTTCGAGCACTCCCGCGAACCGGCTTAATTCAAATTCGAACACGAGCTCGAACTCGGGCCCCACACACCGACAGAACGCGCCAGTCGGGCCACCACTCGGTCAACGCCCAATTTTGACCGCCAAGGCTCGCGGCAGCTAAGAGTCGCCATGCCTTGCCGCCCGCCGGCCCTCCTTCCGAGTTCGCGATAGGAGACCTCTCCCCAGCCACCAGCCTCTGCGTCCCGTGCAAATGCTTCAACCACCCTCCGGCTTCCACCTCGCCTCCACGCCGGGGCCGGAGAGGACCCAGCAAAGAGCCTCCGGCAACGACCCCGTCAGCCACACGAACCCTTCAATACGTTGCTCCGCAACCCCTTCAGATCGCTTCTACGCCACCACTTCCACCGCTGCATGCCGCCGCTTCAGAACGCTTCCCCCCTTCCTTGACCCCTCCAACAAACATTATGAAATTGAATGTTGATGAGTCAATAATCCTAGCCTTGCAAGTTATTGTGGGATTATTCACGATTAAGTGTGCCAAGCAATCAAAGATTTTTCCTACATTCATTGGTTATAAGTCAAACATTAAAGCGAAAGGAATGGTTGTAACATTGGGGCTGCAACTTTGCAAAAAATTGGGAATTCCAAACATCATCGTGGAATTAGATTGCAAAGTTGTAGTAGACATGGTGCAAGATAGTGTGATTGCTCCTTGGAACATGCTAAGTTACAACAATCAAACAAACAATTGAAATTCACAAGTATTCAATTTTAGCACATTAACAAGGAGGGAAATATAATGACAAATCATCTAGCTCAATTGTTTGCACCAATCATCTATCAAATACTTTTGATCTGTACCAAAACTATGCAAAGCTCTTATCAAAATTGATGGGATTCAGTATCCTTGTCTAATGTCGATATACATGACAATACTAGTTCAACCATAGGAGTAAAGACTTCTGGGAAGCTCCTTTTACCCTTTTACATAGGAGGCAACCCACAAAATCAAATCAAACCTATAAGCAAATCAACAACTAAGTTTTCGAATTTTGCAGCCCCTTCTTGAATTTCTACTTGATTTTATTTTCAAATAAATCATACAATACGATTTAAGTTGTCGTACTTGTATAGTCGTGCCATCCCACCCCTACATAATCTTGTTTCTAAGCTGAGAAATGGTCATATATTATGAAATGTTTTTTCATATTGGTCTATTCTTCTTAATCTCCTTCCAAACCTCTCTATTGTTTTGTACTGTTCTCTACGATCCCTCGCTTCAACTAAGATTGTTACTTGTCTGGGGTTTTGCTTCCCGCCACTTTGATTATCCTTTGTTTGGAATGATAAGTCCTATTGTATTGAACAATCTATCTACTATTCATTATTGGCCATCATCGTATTACTATGTCGTTCCTTGTTCTAGCATTGGTCAAGTTCTACCAGCTCTCATCTACTATAGAGTGTCATACATGTACTACCTCTCTTCCTTTCTAATTGGTCTAGTACGTGCTACCATAAACTATCCTTTCTTATTGGCTATAACTGAATTAATTATTAACCTTGTCTATGTATCCCAACTTCTCAATCACCATTCGTATAGTACAAAGCATCTCTTTGTATAGTACAAATATACGGTTGATCAATTGAGCTTGTCATTATCTAAATATTGTTGGCCCTCTAATCTCAATAAGTTGATCTATGATATGAAGAATAAGTAATATTATCCTATATGATGCATCAACAACATTTTAAACTGAACTTCAATAACAAAACATTCCATTTCTTTATTGCCAAACCACTTTAGTATTTGAATATTAAAAATATATTAAGCATTGCAAACATCAATGAATTATTTTCAATAATAAACCTAAGAGATTAGTATAGATAAAAGGAATAACCCAACACAAAATTAAATAACATGCTTGACGAAATAGAGATAATGATATACATATCCAAACTGCAAATTATATGCAAGTTATGACAAAATAGTGATAATGATTTACACACCCAACTATAAAATTTATTCATATGCAAAATAGCACCATAAAATAGAATTCACAAAAAAAGATCCATTGAACATAGAGGCAAGTTATGGCAACTTTAAGGGCACATGGTCTCCTATCATATGTATATCTTCTATGCACAAATGCAGCACCAGTAATATGCCTCAAAAATCTAAATTTTATCTCTTTCCCTCCATCAAATAAGGAGCTAAAAAACATTTCTCTTATTTACACCATGCCCTCATAAATGCTATTAATATTTTATCTTAATTTTTTTCTTACTTGTGAATTCCAAACCCAAATAAAAACATGTAGTTACTAAGATGTTAAAATAGATAAATTATTATATATGAAAGGATATGATTAGAAACAAGTATATGATGGAGAAGATTTATGTAGCTCTAATAGATGATAAATTTTGAGAGAAATGGTATAAATGGCCTCGATAGTTAAAAATATATCACCCATGCTCTTGTTAAAAAAGCAAGCGATGGAAACTTTTCTAAATCCGAAAAAAGAAAGTCAAAAGAATTTGTTAAGAGACTATTAAAAAAGATTAGCTCTATAATGAAAATAAAAAAGATGCATAAGATATAATAGTATTAAAAAATTTATTTAAACAACGTCACATAATGGGTCCAAGATATGAACAAAATCTACTTCACTATTGTTGGCCCCATAAACTTAAAAGACTATGATTTTAATGATAAAAAATCATTTAAGTAGCTCATTTTTTGTGATATTATGATTTACATGGTGCATGCTTTTTAAGTGGTAATTTAAACATAAAGAAGCAATCATCACCATCCCATGTAGTTGAAGGAAGCTTGAAGGCAACCAATAAAAGATATGTGATGACATCAAATTAGCTCAAGGAAGAGAAACAATCAAAGTGGAACTCCAAGGACAACATGAGCTTATGATCAAAAGGATAGCACAATTGCTAAGAACTTATTTAAAGATTAAATTATTGTTTATCTTTGTGTAATTAAGAGTTATAAAAAGCATGAATACATTTGCATGCACTTGTTATATCATTAACATACATTTTTAGTATTGTATAAAACTAATATAATCTTAATACCTAATTTGAGATATATAAGATTACCTAAAATAACCTAATAGTAATCATATTATGCCTAGATTACTCAAAGCTAAGTAAATAGACAAACTTGAATATGGTTCATATTAAAGCATGAAAAAGTCCTAAATTACAAAATATTTTAATTTCTGAAACTAAAACCTTATTGTTTCATGAATTGTACATACATAAAACTTTTGATTATTCAAATATCAATTCAAGCTCATGAAATTGCATTTGTATTCATATTTTTGTAAAACATAAAATTCACCTTTTTCATACATTTTGAAGCCATTATGTGCACTTACATAAGAGATTTAGACTATAAACCAAAATGTTAAAAATCCTTATGAATGTACAATATATTGCTAATAACATATGGCACATATTTAATATATAAGTGCAACCTTCCCACAAGAGAGAGGTGAAATATATTTATTTTTAAGTTAATCAAGTAATTTTAGAACAATTTTTGAAGTATTATATTTAATGTCATCGAAGCATTCCTTTTGATAAACTCTTATTTAAATTGAAAGAATTTATGTGATCATAATAATAAGGAATTCAAAGATTTTTAAATGATTCAACAAATACATAAGTCTACATCTATCTCTAGTCATAAAAAGCCAGAGTTATTAAAATCAACTATCATTTGTTAAAAATTAAGTGAGATACCTTTATAGTAAGATCCATAAGGATCAATAATCAAACAACAAAAACACCCATAAGGTTGAATAAGACAACCTTAATGGTTAAATATTTTCTATACTTTATTTTCTAGAAAGGGTAAATGAACCATTACAAGTTTTGGCAAACAATTATATTATATAACATGAAAATGAATTGTTCAAATTGTACAACAAAAAATAATATACCTTGCAAAATTCTTAATTTCATAAGTAGTAAGGATATATTCATATGCAAGACAAATATATCGTACCATAAAACAATACCGTATCATACAAAACTCTCAAAATATTTTTTTTAACCTAGGAGCTTAATTGTATTGTACAATGGTATTTGTCATACCATATGAATTGTAAGAATTTCTATTTCACTCTTTGAATATTTATTTAAAACACCATTTCTCTCTCAAATATGTCATAATACATACTTGTCTTTCTAGCATTTTCATCACTCTTAAACATTTCCATCCTTAACCCCACCATGCACCCCAAACAAAAAAACCACCCCCTCTTTCTTTATAAAAAATGCGCCTTGAAATTTTTTTCACTTTCTTCCTTTTAACAAGCACATAAATACTAATATGTATTTTTGTATACTATAAATTGCCTTAACAAGCATATAAATTTCTAAGATATCTGACTTATGTTTCCAGTTTTTCAACTCTCCCACCTTACTCTCTCTCCCATTTGCCCATTCTATTTCACTGCAATTAGTTTTCAGAAATATGATTACATTTTTTTAAAATAGAATTTAACTTCCCCAAAATATTGAAAATAAGAGTTTGTAATTTAACGAAAATACTTGTATAATAAATTATTCCAAAGAAAATATAGTAATTACATTAATAATTGATCGAAAATGTTTACAAATACAGTGAAATTAACGATTTTAATTGTATCCAAAATGAAAAACAATACAAGTTTTCCCTCTAAGGAATAATTATAGCTCCTCGACTAACTGAAGAAACAAATTCCAAGGGAATCTTGATTAATCCAAAGAACCTAATTCATATAGCATCCTCGGTAATATACAGCTAAAAAGTTCAGAGAAGCAAAAGAATAAACAAAACTTTAACATAAATCACCCAACATAACAACTTCATAATTCCCAGCAATAAACAACTATCAAATAAAAGGAAAAAAAAATGGTAGGGCAAAACAACATCTTTCAAATTTCAAAACGACCCATTAAAATTTTAAAAGAACCAAACAAGAAAAGAAGAAATTACCCGTAGGTTCCAAGGAGAGGCCCAAGCAAGAGAACAGCGCTGAGCCAGTTCTCCGAAACCTTATGACTGAGCTTTCCCGGCAGATCTTTCCACAGTCCGGGCATTACCTTCTGCTGGAACGGCGATAGGGAGTATACCACTGCTTTCATCCTCACGGGAGCCTTCCCCATCGTAGACACCGATCTCCGGCTCAGAACTCTTCCCCTCGTAATGCTTTCCTCCACAAATGACCGATCGAGAATTCTTCTTGCCTGGGTATGTTATGATGCACCTCCGGAACATGTATATCGCAACCGTAGAAATCGAGCCCGCCAATTCCGGATCGATCGCACGGACCATAAGGATGCAATTCAGGTCTTTTTTTTTTAAATATTTTTAAAATTAAATCATTCAAGTCAAACTCAAAAATTGTCTATCAAATAAGCGACAATCGTCGAACTATATTCACGTGTTTAGTAGAATTTATAAATGTTTGATATTTCTCTTATTGAAAAAAATGATAATAACTAACTCTCATAAATATAATTGGTCTTTAATTGTAATATTTATTATTATTAATATTAATTTCACGTTGAGCCCATGACAATAGGAGACATTTGTGACTAAAAACATTATCTTCTCTTTTCTTTACTCTTGTATATCATTTAATTTTCTCTTCTCTTTTATATTTTGTGATGCTTCTAATACACTACAAAGCAAATACTTGAACTGATTTGAATTTCTTTTTGTTATTTACTTTAAATTTGGTCTATTTATCATTCTTTTTCTTAGTAAATCTAATATAGTTATAAAATGGTTACTAAGTAGTCATTATTTATATTACAGGATTATAAAAATGTAATAAAAAATATATTTCTTAAAGAAAGTATTTCCTTGAAAGTTAAGATTTTTATAAGAGATAAAAATTTAATTTTACCCAAAACTATTATTAATTATTTGTAAATATTTTTTTATGTAGAACAATACATACTACACAAAACACAACAAATATAAGAGAAAAAATTTTGAAAAGAGATTATTGAGTGAGTCAATATAGTATCTTAAAATATATATTTAGACACAGGTGAAAGGAATAAAAACTTTTATAGCAATGAATTAAAAAAAAAAAATCTTGTAACACTTTGCAAAAAGGGGAACCAATAAAACCCAAACCAGATTGGTCCAAAAAAGAAAAAGTTTGAAAAACTTTTAAAACATACAACAAGGCATAATTATGTAATTCCAACAATTTAACACCTTTTTAGATTGTTGAACTTGTCAACTATCATAAGTTTGTTAAGTGATCTAATTTTCACTCTTGTTTTTATAGAATATGTAATTTGAGCAATGTAAAAATGAGCATTAACTTAAAACTCTTGGTTGCATATCTTCTCATAGTTAGAGGCATGCTTAAGAATCATAAAATGATTATTAGTCTATTTTGTTTACTTTAACTAAGAAAATTGAACAATTAAAACTAATATAACAAGCTTTTCACACATACACACACTTTTACATATTTTATATTCTAAAAAATAATTTATAAATTTAAAATTCTAAGTTCACTTGAAAATTTTTATTATAATTTTTATTTAAATTTATTATTGAAATAATTTAATTTAATTTTAAATTTATCATATTTTATTTATTTTGTTTTAAATTTTAGAATTATTTGGATTGATTAATTTTTAATGTTAAATTTAAATTTAAATTTATTTGAGTAATTTTTTAATTTAATTTTTTATTATATAAATTTAATTTTAATTTCAATTTATCATATTTATTAATTTATTAAGTTTAGATTTAAGATATTTAGATTAATATTTGTATATTGGCATTATCATAATGTAGTATCTAAATTTAAATATCATGCTATTTTTCATATAAATTGGCCATTTAATATAACAAAAAATTGGATATAAATGATTTTGATAAATTCTTGAATTCTATAAATATGTGCATGTTATTTTTAGAAGGTATAAACAATCAATCATTTATTTATTTTCTAAGATGGTATAGGTTGTCCTCTTTTCTTGAGGCTCACATTTCATTTTTTTTATTTACTTTATTCTCTCTCCTCTCTTAATTGATGCCAACATTTCTTTTTTTTTTTCTCTCTTTTATATTATTCTCTCTCCTCTCTATTGATATCCATTGCCCATCTTTAAATTAAACACTCTTATGTTTTCTCTCTACTAACCACTCTCTCTTCACAAATTCTCTCTCTTCTTCTCTCGAAGGCATGTGCCACCAGTTAGTGTTTAGATTAATAAATTTGAACTTAAGTCCATTTGGATAATATTTTTATTTTAACCTTTATTTTTTAAGAATCTTCAAATTTAATTTTAAAGTTATCATATTTATTCATTTGATTATTTTAAAATTTATGATTATTTAAATTAAAATTAGCTATTTAGTATTAGCATGAAGTTAGCTTTTAAATAATTGTTTTAGTTTTTTTAAGTGTTATTTCTTATATATTTTATGTCTCATTCTCTTGTCTCAATGAAGATCTTTTGAACTATTAAGAAACTTATATATAGGATTCTTTAAAGTATCACCTCTAGTTAGTAAACTATTTATTATCTTGCTTGGGGGCTTAGACTTTGCCTCTTTTTGAGTGGAGACTAGTCCTAATCATAATCTTTTATACACGATTCTTTAGGCAGAAATCTTTTACTTTAAATTATGTATCATCCTACTATGTATAATGGTAGATTTCACCCTAAAAATCTATTAGTATGACTCTTAGATTTAGTTCCTTGCTTCACTTGGGAGTGAAAGTATTTAGGAGCATATTTAATAGACAATTAGTAGTAGATGGTCTAACAATTTTAGTGATAGCTACTTGCTAAATCATCTTCCAATTTTCTATAGGTCTATCTATATTAATACTAATAATGAGTATTTTAACATTATGTCTACCCTTCTCGATGACATGGGAGTATTCTTAACCTCTTTAGCTCCTCATTTCACCCCCTTTGTGAAAAAGGTTTTGCTTCTTACTCATTCCTTTTTGTCATTCTCAATACTCTCTCTATTAGAGGCTAACAAACTCCATGCATCTCTCCTCCCTAGTGTTGTATTAAGATCTATGTGATTCTTAACATTTTTAAGGTACTTGGGTTTTAAAGATTAAGGCTTAGCTAAGATGTTGTGCTCTTATATGAAATATTTTTAGTAATGCTATGCCTATTGCTCATTAGTTGTCATCATGGCAATGCTCAACCACCCTTCCACCCCCTTGGACGTGGCTATGGTGAGACATTAAATGATGCTTTTTGTGAGTGTTTTTATGCTTTATCTATTCTTTCTAATAATTTTATTGATACTTCTATTTATCATATCTCAAACCAAATTTTGTATTGCTAACAATTTTGTAAGGAATGATTGAAAGAAATAAGATAGACTACCCTTCAATAATTACCAATATTGCATTATATTACATCTAGTTGAACTGGTATGTTTGTAACCATGTTAATCATGCCCACCCACTACAAGTCACTACCATGCTGATTCGAATAGTTATTAACTATTAGTTTTCTCTTCTTATTAAAGAGGCCTAGGATCCTTTAACTTGTTGAGCTACCTTAAGCCATCTTAGAAGAGGAGGGTGAAGATTAACTTTGATAGTTCAATCTCTCACTCTGATTATGCTGGTGGTGTTGTAGTGGTATGTGAATATTATGTCTACCTTTTGGTTATTATGAAGCTTCTTTTGTATACCTTTGTATACCTTTGCTTTTGTTACTATAAATTTAGAAAGATCCAAATTTGTTTTATTTATTATCCATCCTTTGGTCAAACAAGTAATTTGGTCTCCATTGTCTTTGTATCTATCATGCTATCTTGGGGATAGAGGTGCACCTCAACTTTAGGAGTTGGCTATGGTGATATTGAGGTTTAGTTTATACTAATGTCTCTCATGTTACCTAATAAGTCGAGTTGTTATTGATTTCTTTTTTCATGCTATTTCTTAAGAGAGTTTTATATAGTTTAGAAATATATCTCTTTTTAGGGAGTTTGTTATAATTATAAATGTATTGCTTGTATTATAGTATACAATATATTATAAATTTCAACTGAACTATAAATAAAATAAAATAAATAAATAAAAGTCAAACAGTATATCAATGACATCATTGTTAATACTCAGTACATACTGACACTGCATTTAGAAACCATTTATTGATGTCATAATCAACAACAAATATGTACCAGCAAGCACAAAATGTTTGACAAATCTTAACCGTTGATTATTTTTCTGATCCATATGGTGCTATTTTTTTTTCCGTAACTCATATTCATGAACAATAAATTTATAGCAATGAAGATATTATTGCTCTGTTGTCCTATTTTGTTGGTTTGATAAAGTTGTAGGCTCCATTTTGGGATATTGGTTTTAAATTTATTTATTAAAAAGATTTTTTTTTTGAAATGTGATTTATCATTAATTTGATCACATATAAAACTATATATTTTCAATTCAAAAAATAAAAGTTAAATTTACACAAGTAAAAAATAAGTTTATTGTTTAAAATGTTAAAACATCATATATTCTTTTTCAAAAAAATCAAATTATTTTACTAATTATATAATATTTAATCATTTTATTAAATATTTATTAACAACACATTTATCTAATAGACACTCTCTCATAGTATTTTAAACGAAAATTTTTTAAAATATAATTTTATTAATTAATTTAATATTCATTAATAATTGCAAACATATTCATACAAAATTATAGTTGTAGCAATACTAATTTGTGAACTTTATAACTTATAATTAACATCTTGCATTTACATTTTATAGTTTGTGTTGTGGTTGAAACGTTGAGATAGCCTTGATGGCCGTCGATACTAAATGTGGTTAACAAATTATTTCTCCATGTTACTGGTCACAATAAGATTATTGCATAAACAAGCATAAGGGGTCATTTAGAAAAAAATAAAAATTATCATAATCATAACATGCAAGATTTATCATAGAAATTTATGTAAAAAAGAAAAAAATTATCCCAAATATTTGTCAACTAAAATCACATTATAGTAGGAAGATTTAAAGACTATAAGTGATATTTTAACATGCTTGCTCATCTAATTTATCTCTTTCTTTTATACAAAATTATGCATAAGTGCAAAAAAGTAAAATCTTTCCTTTTTATTTTAAATTTCTTTGGTCCTTCAATCATGTCATTTTAGCCAAAGAAGATACTCTCTAATATACAATAACAACATCAAAATTATTCCTATACTTTAAGTCACACATTCTCAAAAAGAATGAAAAGTTCTAGACTATCACATTTGTGAGATAAATAAGGTAATAATCCATAGTATTTATAAATGATACTTTGTCATAAAGAAATTATTAAAAAGAAAAAAAAGCATATTAATTAGGTGTTTGAAATCTTTATTATGTAGACCTAAGTTACAAGTATAGTAGGGATTGAATTGGGGGTTTACAAATTTCCTATAAGTTATCACCTTAGTAATTATTGTGATAATTAATTTTATGTTTTGTTGACAAGTATAGACATAAAAGCATAATAAAGAGAAGAATCAATATTTCTCAGGTGGTTTGATACCAACTACCATGCTCCTGTCCACCACTAACCATCTATCTTAAGCATACTTTCTTAAGCACACTTAAACAAAGTAACAAAATAAGTCACTCCAATTCCATCTAAAACTATGCCTTAGAATAAGCACCTTTACTTCCTCCTATATTATGTCGAAGAGTAGGTTACGTGACTCAAAACCACAAGACTCTAGTGTAGATATGTTAATGTTCTCCAAAATGATGCCCAAAAGTAGGAAACTCCCTTAATACAAAGTTGTGAATTAGATTTTTCTTTCTTATAAATTGAGCAAAGACAATCACTAAAATATAATGAACGTACAAGAAAAACTAATAAACAAACCCAAATTCTAAAGAATTTGAAAAATAAAGAAAGATATTAAGGATTAAGATATGTTATCAAAACTAATCATGATCATATAGTGAGAGTTATTAATGTAAATGGTAACTCAAAAGTACCTCGGCACATTGATTTTGAGCCCTTCGATAATCTTATACCAAAAGCATTCAAATAACCTCAAATAGTTGGAAACATGGCTTTTATACTAATAGAATGAGTAACAATTAAATTATGACATTTGAAGGTGTATTTATAACCAACAAAACTCTCAAAAACTTTATAAAAAGTTTAAATGATCATTTGGTTAGGATCCACAAAAACAATTCTATTTTTTTATTACTAGTTAAAACTAGTAGTTGTGTCTAATCTACATAGCATGTCCTATACAACACACATTGATGTACCATTTTTATGGATGATGTAAAATGCATTGAGCAATTCTTTGATAGTGAAGGCCAATTATATATGTATTATAAGAGAGAACCCACATACCATATGTTGTCTCTATATATCATATGTGGCCCAAACAATTCTTTATATCCTTGTCAATAGTTTTCAAAAATGCATACTAAATTAAACTTCATCCAAAAATATGAAAGCTCACAAACATGTTTACATTGATATATTTTAAATGATGCAAAAGAAAATTTCCATTTTGGCCTTATTTTGGTCATTTCAACTTATAAGTTGTTTAGTATTTAAAGGAGTTAATTAAGGCTTTTGCAACCCAAGGACTTGAATGATTAGTCACTTATCCAATCAAAGTAAAGCTTGTATCACAAAAGAATAGTGATATTTAAAATTTATTAGCTACTCACCCGTAGACCAAACCAAGACAAGTTCATATATGAAGGCTAATGCAATATATGATGCCTTTAACTCCATAGATCTTATGGCTTCAAATAAGTTAATTAATACCCTAATGGATTGAAATCTTAAGCATAGTATGAAAAAGATATTACTAGCATATTTCATAAGCTCTCCTTAAGTTATACAAAGAATAAATGTATTTTCTATATAGGATATTAATATGATAAAACTTAAATAGTTTATCAATCTTAAAGTTCAAATCACTAAATATCACTATAAATAAATTAAAATTTTGATTGCTAGATTATAAAAACTATTGTTAATAACTTTTTACCTAATTTTTTATACTTTTATATTACTTTTTTTTAGTTTAACCAATTAGCTATTAGTCCTAATTTTTTTGTCTTTTAATGCCTTAGCCCAACTAGAGCAAGCTCATGCTTTTAATAATCATAGTTATTGATTTAAAGTATAAAACTAATAGTTCTAGGAATCAAACAAATTACACTTGTTTAGTTTAACCTAAATCATGACTACACGAGAGGCAATTTGGTAGATATACAAATAGCGATAAAAGTGCAAATGTGTAATATAATGTCTCAAAATTTACTTTGTTGCATTTATCTATGCAAGTCATATTATTATGTACATAATGATGTTAATTATCTCATATTGTATTTTTAACATTTGGAACACAAGAATTGAATTTAATAAGTAACATATATATATATATATATATATATATATATATATATATATATATATATATATATATATATATATATATATATATATATATATATATATAAACTTCCTTTACTAATTATCGCTCATAATTCTATTTTTTTCTTTACCTTTACCTTCATAAGTCAACTTTTTTCTTTCTCCTTCTCACTCAAGTTCGATTAATTATAGGAAGGGATTTTGATTGTTCTTCATGTTTCCACTTGTTATTAGGTTGCATCAAGTAAGAGCTTTGATATGCTCATTCAATCGAGGTTTTGCACAATTGTCTAATCCTAATCTTTCTTTCTTGTCATTGCTTTCCATTGAGACCATATTAAGGTAGATGTGATAATATATTTCTTTTAACTTGGTGATTGGGAAAGGTTCCTAAGCCTTAGCCATGCTCTTACTTCCTTTTTCTTTTTGACCATTAATAGGTTAGCTTAAGGTTATTGAGAATGGAGAGAAGAAGAGAGACAAAAATATAGGTCTCTCAAAGGAATACTAAAAATGAGAACAAGTTAGGTAAGTTTATTTACATATATTTCTTTTATGAGATAAAAAAACATAAATAAAATGTAAGAAATGTGAAAGTAAGAGAATAAGAAGATATAAATCTTTTTAGATTTTTTAACTAATGATATATAGGATTAAAGAGATTTCTAGGAAAGATGTAATAAATATTAAATAGATTAGGTAGGTAAATCTAGTAACTAATGTACAAGTTTCATATTACTATATTAATCAGTGAGTAAACTATTGCGATAAATGATGAACATCTCTTATTATGAGATATGATATGCGATATAGCATGTGACTTGTATTAAGTATTTTTTACCCATGCATCATTTTATTATCATTGAACATTGTATGAATAAGAAGTGATCACAATGATAATTAAGATTTTCATGCTTGAGTATAGTTCCCGAGACCATACTAGGTTTGTCACTACCATACCCTTATATTTGTAGGGTAGCTAAGAATGGTCGTAGACCAAGCTGTGATATTATATGATGTGAGATTATCTATGATATGAGTTATGCCTTTAGGGTACTAAAGAATCTTAAAGTTATCATTGAATTGTCTTTAGGCTTGTATGATGGCTAAGTATGGGTACTGCTTCTAGTAAAGTTGTCAATATCTTATCTTTGACTTTATTGGGAGGTTGATTATAATTTTTAAAGCTATAATAGATGAGATGTGATGTGATTCCAACTATGATATATATATATATGCTTATGGGGAAAATGACTTATTATAATAGATCTTTTAATAGGATTAGTCATATGGTTATGTGATGTGTTATGCTATGAAGTAAAGTTAATGGATGCACAGAATGTTGAGTCCTAATAAGAAAAGAACTTAATGTGAATGATAATGAGAAAGGACATAAGAACATAATTGAAAAAAAATGAAATAATTGAAAGAATTTTGTTTTATTATTCATGCATTTACATCTCTTGATTGTCTTTAGTTTTGTCATCATATGATATTTATTTACTCTATTGTTGTTATTGCATTACTTTTATATTGCATTGCATATTTATGATATGTCAATTGAACCTTGATTAAGGATTATTATATACTTGTATTATAGGTTAGGCACCTATACCACAAAGGGATGAAAGTAGAACAAATCTGGGAGTTTAGATACACTCCAAGCATTATTGATTAGTCGATTTGAGGTTAGGTTTTATCATCCTTCCTCACTTGGTCAATGTTCTTTAATGATCATAATGTAATTTTGGATTGGCTCTAAGCATGACAATGTGGTATTGAGGCAAGATTAAAGGTTAAGGGTTAAATGAGTAAGGACACTAATAATATATGTATGTGTATTGTTAGGAATAGATGTGTAAAGAGATATTAGATATAAATAACTATTATATAATTTCTTAAAAATATTTTATAAACATATATGACATATTATGAAATGTATAAAGTAAGAACAAGAAAATAACTTGAAAGAGCTGAGTCATAAAATATGGAAAGAGAAAGAGAGAGAAAGGGATTAATTAATAAGCATATAAATGAATTGTATATGCTTAGATCATTACTATAGTCACTTGGAGGTGTTGGTTATATTGTAGGTTCACTAATGGGTTGAATGATTGAATCAATTTTAAAGGATGCACCACACTTTATAGATATGTTAAATGTAATTGTATATGCTTAGATCATTACTATAGTCACTTGGAGGTGTTGGTCATATTGTAGGTTCACTAATGGGTTGAATGATTGAATCAATTTTAAATGATGCACCGCACTTTATAGATATGTTAAATGTAATTGTGCCAAAATATTAGCTTAAGCAGATGTATAAAGTGTTTGATGGGATGGCCTATTTTAAGGATAAAAAGGTATCGATATTAGATATAGTTATCCATGATGTTATTGATTCTCTATGAAATTTTGCCATTGTATTTAGTTTATAGGGTGACTTACCTAGGATAATTATTGGGAGGATTTTCTATGGATTTTGAAAAATTTTATTTTTTTCTTATTTATTCGAGAAAAGAGGTGAGACAAACTTGTTTGTCTTTTTCAAAAAAGTATATAAGCAATGGAATGTGAACATAAATTTATAACTTTATCTAAATATGTTACACACATGATGTGATTAAAAACATGGAGATTTATAGCATTGTTTAGATAAGTCCAAGATATAATGAATGAGAATGAGAGATGATATTTAGAAGAAATTGAGAACATATGATGATTTATGATATAAATTGATAAATGTGAGTAGATTGGCATTAAAAAGATGATGTAGTTGTGTAAAAAAAGTATTGACAATTATTGAATAATGTTTTATAACAAAAATATTATATTATTACAATAATATAAGATGATGCTTGCTAAAAGGAATTTGATAAAATATAGTATGATGACTACTTATAAAGTTTGAATGAGAATATTGAAATGGTGTACAAGTTAAATATGATATAGCATGAATTGAAAGCCTCATTTTTTTTGTTACTTTATCAAGTGGGGATAAGATTATAATAGAAAACTAAATTTAAAAAGAGAATAATATAAAGTGAAAGAAAGTTCCTGTCTAGCTAATTATTATACAATAATAGAGTTTAATATTACTTTGAGTATATATTGATTATTTGAGCATTGAGTTCTTAAAGATTAACAAAGAAAAAAATAAAAATAAAAAAAACCTAGTCAGTGGTTTATTTTGGTAAGGGAAAGAGAGTCATTATCTCAATAATAAAAACATATAAATTTTTAAATAAAGGGAGTCTATAAAGAAAATGGATGAAAATTTAAGGATGTTTATAGATTATAGGACATAAAAAATTATATTAAAGATTAGACTTATTTGATCAAATATAAGTTGTAATTATCTTTTCAAAGATAAATTTAAGATTATGATATCATCAATTGATATTAAAAAGAAAGTTATATCAAAGATAACTATTATGATTAGATATGATCATCATAAGTTTTAGAGCTTTATTTTGGTTTAACTAATGAACCTATAGCATTCATGAATCTAATTAGTAGAATTTTTAAGATGCATTTGGATCAATTTATTATTGTTATCAGTAGCAAAAAAAATTATTCAAGGAATTCAAAAGAAAGCATGGAAAACATATACAAAGAGTATTGCAAGTTTTAAGAGAGCATTACTTGTGCAAAGTTTTTTTAAAGGTGAATTTTGGTTGCCTTGTGTTGCATTTTTGCTATATGTGGTTAGACTTAAGAGTATATTAGTAGATTCTCAATATATCTTAAATATTATGGATTTTTCTATCTTACTTTAGTATAAAAATGTGAAATTTCTTGAGAATTATTGAAAATTATAGAAAATTTTTAAAGGGGTTTTCTAAATAGCTTCTCATTGACATGCTTGACCCATAAAATAGTGAATTTTGAGTGGGAATCTTTATCTTACATAGCTACAAAATATTAGAGCCTAAGTTGACAACAACTCTAGTTTTGATATTACCAAAGGGATTAGTTTGGTATCAAATATGCAATAATACATCTTATCAAAGATTAGGCTGTGTTCTTATAATTTAAGAAATTTATTATTAATTTCTCATGATAATTAAAACCTTATAAAAAGAACTATCTAGTGCACAATTTGGAATTGATAGCTATTGTTTTTTCTTTAAAAATTTAGAAATATTATTTATATGGAAATCTACTTTGTTTTACTTTGTAAAAATTTCTCATAATATTAATATATATATAGGAATACAATATGAATACAAAATAAAAGTAAAATAAAATAAAATTAAAAAAAGTAAAAAAAATTCAATGTATGAAACTAAGAACAAAAGTGAAGAAAGGAACTAAATGGAAGAAAGTGAGTGGATCCACGAATTCCTTATCCTTCAAATTCAAACTATTTTCAAATCATCAATATCTGAAATATATTTTTACTTAAAAATATTTTAATTTGAGATAAAAAAAGATGATTAAAATTCATCAAATATTATGTCTTTGAAATTATTTATCATCCAAGAAAAGAAATATTACAACTAATAAAATTAGAATTAAAGACTGAGGTATTAAGAAATATTGATATGTTATTTTAATTATTTGATTTTGTGATGTAAAATTAAAAGTTGCAAAAATTGATTCATAAAATAAAAAGAGAATGGTTATCTAACTTCAAACTTGATAAAAATGGAGCATTAAAATTTCAAAACATAACTATAATTTCTTCAGCATCAATAATTAAAACCTTCATTATTGAAATAGACTCATTACTCTAGATATTCTATTCATCCTCGTGAAGACAAGATGTACCAAGAATTAAAACATACATATTAATGTTCTAGTTTAAAGAAGCATGTATCAAAATGTGACAAGAGGTGCTTAATATGCCAATCGATTAAAAGGTAGTTGCAAAGACTAAGTGGATATTGCAACCATTATATGCTGCAGAATGAAAATCGGAAAATATTACTATTTTTTTATTGTTGGATTGTATGTGTACCTATAAGTCATAATTATGTGGGTAATAATTAATAGTTTAACTAAGTTAATATTTCTTACAGATAACAACGTATTAAACAGAGAAACTCATTAAAATTTATATGAAACAAGTTATTAAATTATAGAACATAACAAAAATAATCATTTTAGATTAAGATTTAAAATTTACAACACATTTTTTTAAAAAAATATGCATTAGGATTTTGATATTTAACTAAGGTTTAGTATAATTTTTCATCTCTAAATAGATTGAGATATAAAGAAGAACATTAATACATTGTAAGGTTTGTTGAGACTATACATACTAGATTTTAAAGGAGGTGGGAAAAGTAATGTTGCACTCATTGGGTGTGGAGCATACATTAATAACTATTAGTCTAGCAATGGTATAGTGACACATAAAATAGTATTTGAAAGAAAATGCTAATCATCCTTATGTTGGTATAAAGGTAAACAAAGGGTAGTATTGGGTCCTGCATTTATTGACGAAGTGAAAAAGAGATAAAGATTATTCATGAGTCTCCAAATGATCCAAGATAGGTAAAAGAGTTATTTTGCTACAAAACATAGAAATGTCCAATTTTAGAAAGGGAATCACATGTTTATAAAAGTAAGACTAATGAAAGGTGTGAAACATTAATAAGTTTGGTAGGATAAAAACTATTTTTATTAGACTTTTTCAAATTTTAAAAATGGATCAACAAGTTGCCTACTTATTACATCCATCAAATTAGCTTGTCAAAGTAAGTTATTTTCATTTGATTGTGTTAACTAAATACTTGTAAAATATGAGTCATAAAGTTATATTTTGCTAATTATTTTTATGAGAATTATATAGTATAATCATAGAAGATTATATGGTATGATGAGAAAATAAATCTTTTTAAAGACTCAGTTGTGAATATCATATAATATAATATTAGTTATAATATGATCTAAAAATTATAGCAATCAGGATATAAGTATGAATAGAATGTAAAAATGGATTTTAGTTGTGCAAGTATGACATCATTATCATATAAGTATGATAGCATCATGAGCATTAAGATTGACTGCATCTGATGTGAGTAATTAGAAACTTAGCATCATATAGTATAATCGTAGCACATCATACAGTGTGATCTAGTCCGAGAAAGAAAGAAATGTGAATGGTCACAAAACTTGGCCAATGATCGTACCAAGTTGATTGCACCATTGTACAATGACATCAATATAGAAAATAAAAAGTCAATTTAAGAATACTATGATCATACATGTACAAAAATTATTGATCATACATATATGATAATAAGAGAAAACAATATTCTAAGTTTGGTGAGTAGAGCTAAGTGAGTTAAAAATTATACATTATGATTATCATAGTTTTATGAGTACGATTAAGCTAAGAGAAATATTGGATATAGAGAATCATTAAGTTATAATAGAAGAAGTAGCATGTCAATGCATCACACTAGTATAAATTTCATGATCATACAATGGCCATCAATAGGATTAATAATCAGTTAAATGATATTTAGTGCATTGACTAGTATGAAATTACTATAATACTAGTATGATGTGGACAAAATAAATAAATTGAGTTTTATTTATGAGTTACTTTTTAGCCCAATCATTGAAATTAAAATACTTAAGATCTAAAGGTTGGAAATGACCTAAATAGAGCTAGTTAAGAGAAAATAAATTGAAGATTACATCAAACCTAGAATGTATGAATTCATAGGAGAAATATAAAATGAGATATCTTAACTAATTTAACAAGATATCCCTTGATTTAAGAATTATTTGATCAACTATAAAAGCTAGTGAGATGCATTACAATTGTACATTTTATCATCTTCTAACCTTGAATTATTTTAAAGAGATCTACTTTAGATGAAGCTTTGGAAGATTAGTTGACAGCAAAGAAGAAAGGGAGAATTTCCAAGCTAGTTGTGAAGGGAAGAAACTCCTTGTTTTGGTGTAGATCTCTACTTGGTTAAGAAAGTTGGTGATCCTCTTATTTTGCATATAAATTTAAAAGCATGGTAAGTAATAAAATGAGGTATTTTGTTAGCATGCTTAGATAGTAAATGTTGGCTAATAACGAATCATATTTTCCCTTCCTTATAGTTGAGTTTTCCAAGTTGAAATTTAGCCATGTTTTTGTCTTTTTAATTATTAAAATTTATACTCTAAATTCTAAAATGTTCCAAAAGGGATTGTAGTATATATTCATGCAAAGAAAATTAGACAATTGAATGAAATAAAATTGCACATGTGGTTAATTATTTATAAGGACAATAAGATTAATAAAGACATGATTTTATGCTTGTCTTTAGTGCTACTATAATACATGTATTTGAAAGTTAGAAAAGGATAAATGATGTATTCTTTGGTTACAATGTTGAATTTGTTCTAAAAGGATTCCATGAAATTATATTTTAATCTTTTATATGTAGCAAGCTATGATATTTTACAAGTGTTTTTGTGTTTAAAACTTGAATTTTTATGAAACCTTTTAGTGATACTATCTTGATAAAATCTAAAATTGCAAGGAATGTTATGGATGTATGCTAAACCATAATCAAGCTAGAAATTAATGCTGAAATTTAAGTTATGTTTTGAATGGTGTTAATGTAAATCTCATGATTTTGATATCTATGCTGGAAAAATTGGTATTTATCATGAAAAACAACTTAAAAAATATAATGAAGACATAATAATGCTAAATCTTACTTAAAGCATAGTGATAAGTATTTTTTATGTGACATTATAAAACATCACTTGAAACTTATGGTACTTTTTTGCTGAAAAAAAATGAAATTTAGTTATAATTTTTGCCATAAAAAAGGGATAGAATCTTTGGGTTAGATCGAGTAAGTTAAGGTTTATGTGTACGACTCGACCATTAGGTTATAATAAAAGGAGACACCTTGGAAAGGACCTTAGAAGACTGCCAAGGCAAGTAAAGCTCTTAGATTTTCTTATAGAGAGTCTTAAGGGGCTTGAGTTGGCTTTGGAAGAAGGCTAAGGTAGGTTTATGTCTAAAGTATGTGCTACAAAAATGATCAAGTTTGTTTGAGTAAATATAGAACATTAAAAAAATCATTACAAAAATTAATAGACTCGATTGGAATAGACTATAACTATAGTATTATTGGATTGATCTAGAGAGCCTAGGATTTAGAATTTAAATGTTAAGGATTTAAAATTTAAATGTCTTAGGTTTAAAATTTGAACACTTAGGATTTGAGATTTAAATACTTAAGGTTTGAAATTTGAACTTTGGATAAGATTAAATACCCAAGTAATAAACCTTAGATAAGGTTAAGAACAACAAAAGAATTAAGCATATATTAATGTTGAACAAATCCTAAGGACCATGGCTTTTGCACGAGGAAGCCATAAAGGTAGAAATTAAGGTTAGGTTATAGATATCAAGCACTTGGTGATACATTGAGCACACTTGAGATATGATTGTTATTTGATGAGGCTCTCAATTAGACCTTAGTGAGGATTATTTAAGATTGAGTGCTCAATTTTGTCTTTAGGAGTGGTGATAAGATTGACAAATGGGCTTAATATTTTATTAGATTTTGGCTAAATCTTAATCTAGCTTGGTTTAATAGGAATGATCATGTGTATCTTGAATTAAACTCTTAGGCTAGGGATCGACAACCCAGATGACTGTCTAAGAGATGTATGTGGCTCAAGAGATATCTTTGAGAATTATAGAGTGACTTAAGTTGATTTATGAGTAAAAGAAAGTTATTAATAGAGCTTATATGAACCTTAATTAGAAAATGAAAGATTATAATAAAAAAGGTTTGAGCCAAGGATTAAAAACTTGAGTATACAAGTGGTGGCCTAAATAAGTTAAAACATTCTAATAAGAGTCTCATATTAAGGAAAAGATAAGAACTAGACATATGCATAAAAAATTTGATAGAGGAGGAATGCTTGAGATAAGCTAATTAGGTCAACCTAGATAGTAATGTAAGGTTATAAAAAACTTCATATAAGTTGATTAGGGTTTGATAAAAATCTTAAGTTAGCTTAGATAATAGAGTGGGGTTTTAAGAAAATCATAAATAGACTTATTAAGATTTAATAAAAACTTTATATTAACCTAGATAATAGAGTAAGATTTTAAAGAAACCTAAAATAACTCAATTAATAGATTAAGATTTTGAAGAATCCTTAAGATCATTTAGATAATAAATTAAAGTTGATCATAAATAAATGCAAATAAAATCATATAGATTGATATGACAAGTAAGTTGATTTGATGGTGATATAAACTAAAATATAATAGTTCCTTATTAATGGACTCGTTAACTAAACTCAAGCAAGTTAGATATACTAGATGGTAGGACTCCTACCAAGTATAGGGGTTATGTTCCTCATTTCTTAAGACATTGAAGGACGATTGCTGGTGTGCCCAAGCATGTGGTGGTGGAATGACATACATTGTTTATGAGTCTTTGAACATGATGAAGTTGTCTATATGATCAGTAGAGTCATAGTGTGTGGATTATCATATCATATGTGGAGAATTCTAAGATACTTAAGTCCATTATAAGAACAACACAAGAGATCATGGATATGCCAAAGTGTCTTTTAGAGTGTCGCATGGTTGATGAGGATTTTTATAGCCTTATGGGATAGTTCAATGTAGCTAGACTTTCTTATAAGATAGTGCTAAAGTATGTGATATATAAGAGTGTTAGAGTTATATTAAGGATCTCATGGGCTTTTAGAGAGTATCAAATTATTGGTGGTCATTATATATTATATGGGTTGGTTATGATTTCATTAGGACTTGTTAGGCTCTTATAGGTATGAGATATGGTTGGTTGATATTATATTATGCATTGGCTTAACTTGATAAGCTTGATACTTTATTGATTCTTTTGTTATATTGATGATTTTATATTATTATTATAATACTATATGTATGCTTTATTAGTAAGATTTGAGGATTTGTTATTGGGCTTAACTCACTCCCTTATATCATTTACAAGTGCAAAAAGTTAATAGCTAATACATCAATTAAAAGAGAAGGGGCCTTAAAGTCAATATTTTAATAAATTATTACTTAATCAGTATCTTGTGATGTCATAGTTATAGTTTCATTTATGTTTAACATTATTATTTATTATGTTGAATATTAGATTATATGATATTCTAAGTTGAATTTAGATTTCTATAATTTATTTTATATATAAAAGAGTTGGCATTTGGATGACTTTTGGATCATTAGACAATTTCTTATTATAAATTTTGTAAATATCTTTTTATATAAGTTATAGGTTGTTTTAATATCATGTACATGTCAATGTACTTTGGCAAGTTATTTAGCTTAGGATAACATGTTTCTAAATCAACCAAAAGACTAATTGAGATGAAAACATGAGTCATTTTATGTGACATATTATGAGTATGATGATCAGATTGAGGGATCTTGACTCTTGATTTAATTCTCAAACTCAAAAAATAAAAAGTGACAAATCAAATACACAATCAAATTCTCTAACTAGTGTAGATGTCTCGTCGCACCTAAGAAAAAAATGTTGTAAAAGTGGGGTGTAACAAATCTTTTACTAGAAAAATCACAACACTAAACAACTTATTTTTGAATTACAAAATCAATGCAAAAATTTCACAATATGCCTTTTACAAATTGATAATCAAAACTTTTGTTGAACTTTCTCATTTCACCTAATACATAACACATTTCATAAAATCTTTGAAGTTGTCATACATCAACAAAAATTCTCAAAACTCATTAGCTTAGGTTGATGATTACATTTTTTTATAAAAGAATGTTTTCTTCATTTCTAGTTAAAAGTAAGAACTCACAATAAAATAAATGTTGAACTCATTCACAATTGTTTGCAAATACAAGCAAAAAGATACATGCAAGACACATCAAAGATAAAATACTAATTTTTAAGTGCTTAATATAACCAAATTATTATTTTATCTAACTTTGCTTCACTATATTTTTTTTGGAAAACAAACAAGAATTTTTTTGTTAGATCTTTGAACATTTTTTTAAATCACAAACCAATGATGCATTGCTTCTTTATCCTTCTTAATTGAAAGTATCAGTAGTTTTTTTTTTTTCATTATTTTGTTCTAATTTCTAGGTTTAAATGAAATGTTTTACACCAAAAATTGTGAAAACTGTATATTTGGATTTAATTTTTTGAAATAACTGATAAATACTTTCAAATGCTATTTTCAAACAAACCCTAATTATGTAGAATAATAATCTAATAAATGCATTTATTAAAATTTCTGCTGTTCTCCAGTCCGGCTGGTCATCCGAATCGGCGGTTCCGGAATACGGACCGCGGAACATGGACCGCCGTGTCGACAACGCAGCACGCCTTGCAAAAGCTATAAAGACCCAACAGTGAGAACCCCCCGGCGTCCACCAAAGAAGCCGATTTCCGTCTCCTTGCCGCCGCTGCGCTCTGCCTCAAGAACTTCTCAAGCTCGGGATCTGCTGCCGGAGGATCCTTGGTGCACTCGACGAGGGCGACCGCGAAAGGGTCGGCATCAATGCTCTCCTCCGATCGCTTCTTCTTCGTGGGGCCGAACCCTCGGAATAGAATCGGAGGAGGAATAGGGATCCGATCTGCATGTAGGTACGTATCGCACTTTCTAGGGAATTTGGGGATTCCCGGTTTATGCTCCCATAAGAAGGGGATGGAGGTGGATGAGGAGGAGGAGGGGCGGAATGGGGAAGGGAAGTATTGGCTTCGTTGAGAAAGAGGAAGGGCTGAATTCTTCGGCAATTCGCCGACGGCGAAGGAGAAGGGGTACGTCGTCTTCTTCATGAGTTGCTCTGTTCTGTTTCCTAGGAATGCGAAGGAGCATTTAATATGGTGAGGACGAAAGGACTAGTGCTGATGGAGCTGAGGAATAATGTAGCGTACAGTCTACATCTTGATCTCGTCGTTGAAGGGATGAGATTAACGGGGAAGCGCAAATTGAGTTGATCGACCATGACAGATCACTACTACAAGTGTCCCGAGGCCCACCGACACTATTGGGGTGCGTTAAAGCGATGACCCAAAGCTGAATGAAATAAGAAATTTTAGCTCTGTTTATTATAGAGTTATGATCATTATATTTTCGTATTATTTTATTATTTTTTGGATGTACTTTTTAAAAGAATTTACATGAGATTTCTTGCTAAGTTTAAAAAAAATTAAAAACTATAACTAGTATATTTTTATTTTATTTAACTTTAAAAAAATTAAATGATAATTTTATCGTTAAGAGTTATTTCAAACATCATCATTCAATGGTAGTTCACCGTGCATCAGAGTATTCTAAATTCAAGTGTCACTGATCTCATTACATTCCTAGTTCACATTGTTCTTATCACAATTATTAAAAACATATGACATCTTTGTGTTTGTGCTTTGAAAAGTATGATTCAAATATTATATAAATATTTGAGATGAATATTAATAGTTGTTTTAAGCATTTAGTATTTGATTATCAAAATATCTATTAGCATGATTACCCATTTTAGAAAAAAAAACATGATTTAAAATTGTTGGCCAAGCATGGGCATAATTTGCTTAAAACTATCTTGTTAAGGTATGAAACATGATACATATATTGGTGTTTAATTGTATATGAAACATACACTATTATTGGGAAGTCAACAGTGAATTACTTTGTATAGTACATGCCACACATATAATTTTAAAAAGGTAATGCAGAGATGTAAAATTAAAAGCATAAATTGTAAGCATGTGGACTACATCAATGGTTGGAGTGTCTCATAACAAGAGATAAAGCTAAGCCATTAGTATTACAATAAAAGAAAGAATATGAAGCTTGATTGTACAATTTTTAAAGAAGTTGGATGGTTAAGCCAAAGGGGATAGTGAGTTTGCAAACATAATTTGAAAAGAACATAAAAGATGCTATAATATTCTATATTCATAATTTTATTGAATTATATATTCTTAGTTAGTTTTGTTATTTCACTCTACATTATGTATGGAGTTCTACAAAACTTTATTAAAGTCGTCATGAAAATGTTTATTGCAAAAATTCATCAAAATGAGGTTTAGGAGAGTTGTGCATTCTTCTATTGATTTATTAGCAATTTGCAATCTTGAACAAATGTTATCCATTATTTTGCTAGATTTTAAGTTGGTCTCTATTTGATAAAAATTTTACATGAGTCTTATTTGATTCTTCCTGACCATATTTAGGCATGATTTGTAAGTTATTGATTGATGTCTCATATAACTTTCATGTGAGTTAGATCAAATCATAGTTCATGCATATCATTTAAATTTGAGCACACTTTATGCTAGAAAGCAACCTTTTTGTGTTTCGTTCTTCAAGCTAATTTAATCATCCAATAGCCATTAAATGTCCCAAAACTATTTTGTTGTTGCAAGCCTTATGAAATCAGCAGATTGAATCTAAGTAAAATTGTTGGCAAAGCATGGTCCTAATTTGCTTAAAATGATCTTGTTGAGGGATGAAATTTGATACATATATTGGTGTTTAGCTTTACATGAATAGATACATGATCAATGGAAAACCAATAGAGCATTACTTAGAAACAAGTTCATAGAATATTGGTGCTTAGCCAAAAGTGTGTGTTTATAAACACAATGAACAATATCATAGAAGATATTATAGTATTTAATGTTGATAATTTAATTGAGTCTAAATTCTTAGGTGCATTGTTTCGTTATACATCATGTAGAGACTTTTATTAAACTTTACACATGGAAAACTTTATTTGGTTGACAATGAACCTATATAATTTAGAGCATCATTATAAGTCATCAAGATGGTGTCTTAATTTTTGCATCAATGAGTCTTGATATATCATTATACATAGATATCTAGTTATTAGAATTTTTATTTTCATAATATTTCTTTTATCAAACTATTTGTTATGCTTGGGATGCAAATTATGTGTAATGATAGATTTGGGGGGAAGAAACTCCTTTAGTAGGATCTGAGATAAAAGATATTGAAGAATATGTTGATAATAGTATAGATAAATCTAAATCACAACTTAGATATTAGATTACAACTTGAAAAAGTTAGATTGCACTCTATGTTATATACATATACAAGATAAAAAAAATTATAGTTTTAAGAAACTAACTTTCAAGTCAAAAAAATTTATTGACAAAATATATTAAGGTTTTAAATGGGTTATAATATTAAATCTAAATTCAAAAAAATTCTCATTCTAATAAAATATATAGAAAATGATGATAATATCATGAGCTTATAGATGTGACCCATTACAACTCATTAGATCAATTCAATCCTCATTTTGGTGTAGTGTGTCTTACATTAATTCATCCCATCAAGAGAAACTCTACTTTACAAAGCTATACTTTAAATGAATTTTTATCTAGTTAAGCATTAATCTCTATAGATCCTTCTTAATTAAAATATCAAGGAATGGTCCTTCCAATACATCTAACAATCGAGAGAAATAAAGTAGCTTTTATGAAAAATATAAAATATAAAATAAAAGATAATAATCAAGTATCCTAGCATAGTTTGGGCCTTGATTAGAGCATAGATTGCTATCTAGCCCCAAACCTATATACATTGCTAATCATTGGAATCACCTAATCATAATATCTAAGTGATTAATGATATAAATGTAAAACTCTACTTAAGAAATAGACATTGAATAAAATTTGTGGATAAATCCTCTAGCGTCAAGTGATATCCTTTTGTTTTACAATTGATATCTTAAAACTTAATCATGTTGCCATGAATCATAACTTTCTTATTATGGATTTCTTAAACAAAAGTCATGTATATTATTATGACTTGTTTTGATCATTTCTTTTATGAATTTTATTATATAAATCCCCTTGTATGAAGGAGTGTCTATCTATTAACTCTTAAGATTGATTATCATGATTCTATTAAATATCACCATATTAAATGATGCCTACAAGTCTCCTTTTATTTTAATACAAAAATTTTGGAGAATTTAAGAAAGAAAAACAAAACATTAAATAGAATAGTATGTTAAAAATATTACTTAAATTGTTTTGTTAATTAAATGCATCATAGGGGACTAAAATTATTATGTATATAACATCACTTCATGACTAATATTAGACAATTGTGGGAAGTAACTTGAAGTTATAAAATGAGTATATTCCTACTTTGATAATCATAAAGCGGTAGATACATTTTGTGCGGGATAAACTCACACATAGAATGAAATGTAGTTTTGATTATGTTATTTTCCTTGTTTTACAATTAAGTATGCAAGCCACATTACTAATTTATAATTTTATGTTTTTATTATTAAAATGGTATGCATAAATTATGGAAGTTTTGTAATTGTTTAATATTTATTTTTTATACTTCAAAATTTGTCATCATCAAAATAAGGAGATGTTGAACACCATGAGCCCTAAAGGACACATTTTGTTTTGATGATAAAAAAATGCTTTAAGTGCTTATTACATGATCTAACATGTCTACTTAGGATTCTTACTAGTTATCTCAAATAAGTAAACTAATGTATCACTTAACATGGAATGGATGGTTGGAATCATTAAATGTTAAATCAAGATTTACTGAATGAAAGAAACAAAGAGAACTACCACCATTATGATAATATGTCCAAGATGCATTTCAAAGGATTCTACAACTATTTAGGGTAAATGTAAAGGCTAAAAACTGAGTTACTAAATTATTTCAAGACCTTGCATTAACCTCACTTAGGCATGCTATCATAAGACAAGGAACTAATGATTTATTCCTAATTTAATGGACAAAGAATTAATGAATGTTTTTAAAAGTGAAATGATAAATTTTATTGGCACAATCATTAAAGAATTGTAAGTAAATTTAAAAAGATAATGGACGACATAGACTAAAATTTAACAAAACATAAATTATGCTACTACAACATACTATATGTCTAATATATTTTAAAGATTATGTTGAATAGAAGAAGATATAACTAATAGATTTAACTAGCCCAAGACTTGCGCACGATATGTTGTTTTTAACAATGCACTATGTATAGTTTAAATGACCAAAGTACACAAGGTGGCAAACTATGAACTAATTGATATATAAGAAACTCAAGGCTAATAAATGGTACAAAATTTACTATGTATCATACATTGAAGTTAATTGGTAGAATATGTTAACAAAATGGATGCGAAACAAAGAAATATATTAAAAGTTACTCCTCATGTACAACATGTAACCTTCTACACAAGGTACATCTAGCATTAAAAGAATAATAAAATGCATAACTTGTAATTATGTTGCACAAACTCGAGACTTCCTGCAATATATTATTTACTAACATATAGTATGTTTAGATAAAGATGAATCGTACATAGCATCAAATGGAAAAGACATAAAGATTAAGTATGGCATATTATTTATTAACATACAACACTTATATAACAACATATAAGTAATGTATAATACATTCTTATTTGCATTGCAATATCTACTATTTAGAAAGATTAAGTGAAAAATGTGGTCTACATCGTTTACTCATTTACAAGAGAAATATTAAGTGAAGAGCTTTTGATTGCATTACATCATTTACTCCATTACAGAAGAGCTCTTGATCAAAAGTGGCAACCTTACTCTTTAATCAATTAGATTTTGCACTTGTATTTGTATAATTATCCTTAAGTGGACTTATACCTTGTATCAATTCTTTTGTTATTTTCTTTTGATTTGACCCTACTTCTAAGCTATAAAATTTGAAACAATTTGTCCTAGCTTTGGGTTATTAAATGTAGAGACAGACATTTACATTGGACTATAAAATGTAGAGTTTGAATTTAAAAGGATAAATACATTGTATTGACATGTGGTTTTTTATTTTTTTAAATTATAATAATGCACCCAACATATGTCATGACCCAAATGTATATTATTTTAAAAAGACATTATGTAGACTTTGCCTATTTAAACTATGATAATTTGTTCAAACTATTTTGAATTAATAATTATAGATAATGGAGAAATAATTCAGTGGATTCTATTTGTCATGACTTACCAAGTCACGAAATATAATTAACTTGATGATACAAGCAAAATTACCAAAATGCTAGGTTACAATAGAGTATATAACAAAGTCTTAAAGATACAATTTTAAAATTAAGAAAAAGTGACAAAAATATGGAAACTCCATAATTCATAAAAGACAAAGTTGTGTGAATAGCCATGTGCAATCTCTCAAAGCTAACAAAGATTCAACAATTGCCAAAAAAAAAAAAAAATAGTGCTGTTATACAATAATCTATGATAAAATTACAATATAGATTCACTCTTACAAAAATTCTCACAAATCTCTTTAAAAAATACTATTTTTTTTGTTCATATGTCATATATCAATAAGAATCCCCAACTCTATATATATTAATATCATAATTTGTAATGTAAGTAGATAAAACATCAAATACTCAACAAGAAAACAAATAACTAAAGAAAGATAAAGGAACATGAAATGTAATATATAGGATATAATTAATAGTATGAATAGTAATAATAATACATAATATTTATAAAGTGTATAAATATGTTAAAATTATTACATATATGCTCATATACATTATGCCTATGTATGCATATAATCTTCATGTGGTACTAATACATCTATTTCTTTTGGAGTTTTCATATTTCAAATTTTATTTGTCATTTCATCTTTTTATCATTTTTTTTGTTCTCTTTTCTAAGGCCCTAATTTTTTTTATATGATTATTTCTTTTTCTTCATAAGATCTCATATCATATCTCTTTGACACAAATCATATCTCTAATCTTCTAATAATAATTGACTATACCCCCAAATCATCTCTCTCATATTTATCATTGCCTTTATTGAAAGTACTAAAGAAAATAGGTCTTTACACTGAAGTATTAATAATGAGAGAGGCTAGATGTTGTCTTAATCACAAAATCTTTGTCTAATACTATCCTATGTAAATTATTTTTGTCTCTAAGGGGACAAAAATAATTCTTAAGGGCACTATTTTGCATGATTCAATATTAATTTATTACTTACAATTTTTAATTTTTATAATGCAATGTTGTCAAAATTTATTATTATATTTAAATTAAACATCTTAATAACCTTATTAAGATAATTGTCTTATATAAGACAAAGCTTGAGAAATGATTTATCATGGAATATCACAATATTCTGATCTCTTATTATCCAAACGATTGTCTATGCCCTTTCATGTTTTCTCATTTATTTTGTTTTTATTTTTTCATTTTTATGCATCTTTAGAATAAATACCAAATAGCCTCACCAATGACTACAAATCAAGTGAGATACATCATTCTAGACAACGAATTCTAATTACTTTTGCATCACAAATTGTCTTTAAAGATTAATTTTTAAAAACAATACTTTTGCATACATCATTCTAGACTTTCTTATTATCATTAATTTTATTTTATTCTATCAAAAAAAGAAAATAAAATCTATTTTTACATTATCATAAAAATATAAAATTGGAGAAAGGAGCACCATTTGTTTGAACAAATCAATAGCTATGCATTTTAATTGTTCTTACTTTTTCTAGCAGCCAACAGGAAGTGTCACATCATACTGTTGAATTAATTAAATAATTTTCAGAAAAATTTAGCAATTATTTATTATAATAACTCCACCGCACAAAATTTAATTGCTAAAAAGAGTTAACCAACTCTCCATACATGACCTTGCTTGGTTTAAGTTAAATAAAAGAAAAAATACATAAAAATAGAAAATAAAAAATCACCTAAACATGAATTATTTAACTTATTTAATTGAGATATAAAATCCAAAAACAAAATCAACTTTATGTTACTTCACGAATTTGCTTTAATTATTTCTTATAAAAACAATAGCCCACAGTTCACCAATTAAAACTAAATTCAAATTTTTCCCTATTCAATGATAGGAAGATCAATTTCTCAAGTAACACAAAAAATTGTACTGTACAGCAAAATCTTTCAGTAAAAAAATAAAAAAAATAAAAAAGCTAAAGAACAAACAGAACAGACTCAAAAGTGATTAAATTTGAACCGAACCTGAAACCTGCACTGAACCAAACAAAGCCCGAATCGTAATACCTAGAAACTGATACTGAAATGAATAGAAATCAACACAAAGGATGAGAAACCAAATGAAAAACTCACATAAGAACCATGGGTAGACCTGCAAAGCAAGTAGATTCCATTTCTTATATGATTAATGGTTGCTTCCTTGAGAGCCTGCTCTTCCTGCTTACACTATGGGAACCATGGATTAGAAAGCAAGATGCAATCTAAGTGAAGTGATCCTGCCGAACCAAGGTGATGAAATCTGAATCGTTCATGCGCTTGCCCACCTCAACGTTCCCTTGAACATGCCAGAATATCCTTGGTGGCAGCGGCGTGTATTGATCTGGGTTTTTGCAGAAAACAATAGGTTTGAACGAAATTAAAAAATCAAACGAGGTAATAAAGTTGTACAGGAGATTATTAGATGAGGTTTTGGAATAAAGCTTTTACATGATATGTAACTAAATCACTTTGGCATAAGCAAAAAAGTTGAGATTAATAAACAAATATACTCAAAAGAATAGGATTAAAGATAAATTTAGAGGGGCAAAGATGATGCTCTTATCAAAAGATGTTAGTTCAAGTTTGTTTTCGTTAAAAGAGAAAGAAACAGTTCCAAAAAAAATGATTAAGAGTGTTATGTAAGACTTAGATATTCTATAATATTAAAAGAGATTTATAACAGATTCATACCTATCCTAGGAAAAAGACTTAATATAAAACCAATTAATATATTTCAGTTTAGAAAAAAAAAAATAGGCACAAAGAATTAATGGTTGCTGATGAACATGAAACCGGGAGAAATGAGATCGTAGCCACCTATTTTGCATCACAAACAAAGAAAAATTTAGCAGATAAAAAGGCACCAAAGTGTCTAGCATGCAAAAAGATGCAGGAGATCTTGGTGTATAAAATTCAAAAGAAAGCACTTCTGGAAATGGTTCATGCTATGAGCTAAGTGATTATGAATGTCAACTTAAACTGGCAACGACTAACAATAAAAAACAATTCGAAAGCAATTAGTGTTGGGATTGAATTTTTAAAATTTTGCTTTTCACTTTCTAGTGGAATGGCTAACCACATATCAAAGAAATTGTTCACATAGGTCACAGATCACTCTAAATTTGGGCACCAAATTTGAATCCAAACGACTGAACCAACCAATTATCCAAAGAAATTGATACGAGCCCAAAGTGGCTGTTTGGAAAGAGTTATGATGTATCTTATGATGGTTGTAATGGTGAACTCAATCATGTGTGCTTGCATGTATCATCTACAAGTATTATGGCTGCATAAATGCAGGAGGGAAATAATAACTTGATATTTACAACGGTATAGTTGGGCAAGCCTAAAGTTAGTCAAGAAGACAGGATGGACCGGAAGGCAAGCTTGAAACAATCAAAGCAGCTTATGTTAGGCAATAAAGCACTCCCACAGTATATCAGAACACTAGAGCAAAAGAATGTAGCTGCCCGAGATATTAGAAATGAGAAAAAGTGAAGAACAGTTAGCAAACGAAGTTTGCAACAGGATGAAGGAAAAGCAAACTAATCAAGGCATTAAACTCACCAGAATTGGATGTTAGATCTCGCTCTTTGGTTGAATGCAATACCACTGTACCTGAAAGGACTGTGATGAATCCACAAATTTCAGATGATATATCACTTGCACTTTGCCCAGACCAGTCCTACAAAAAACATTGCCTTAACATCTGCATAAAACAAGTTGGAAACAAAAGAGTATATAAAGAATTCTTCATACCTTGAACAATATAGCACTTGCAAAAATTGTGAGAATTGTAAACATTGCATAGTACACGGGAGAAACTACTGCAGTATTGAAGGTATCCAATGCCTGAGCTACGGAAGAAAACATTTAAACTCCAAGAAAAGGAAAACTTGATTTAACTCATGGTCAGTTTAACAATTCACAAACTTCATCAAGCATTACTATATTATTGAGAGTAAACATTAAGTGAAACTAAGATGAGAATTAACAGTTTAGGATAGTCTTTCACATACAGTAGCAAGCTGTTTAAATTTAACATTGTAAATGAGCAAACGTCAAAGAATCTCGAAAAAACTCCTAAAAGTGATGAACTAGATTTGATTATCTCTAGAGACTAGATTTCAGCGCCACAGCCTTGGCCAGATCGCATCAAAGCAGCCTTGAAAATCGTTGGATTCTCAAAAGAAACAAAACATGATATTGCAATAGTTTGGGTAATCATGAAGAAGAATCTTCATAAAGAAAAATTGAAACTCAAAAAAAATTAATTATTATACAAGCAACTTTTTAAGTTAATTAATTGCACAGGTTTATTAAACAATCATATGTTTGGTTAATGCAACAAAACTTGAATTCAAGAAACAGAAAATATTGTATAAAAAAACTTAATTTTTAAGAGATCTTTCTCATTGTTATTTTTGGTCAACATAAAACTAACTAAACAAGTAGCTAGCATCTCAATAGATATACCCTTTTTCCAGCAATTTTGAGAACTATAAACAAGATCAGGATGTTCAGGCATATCCAAAGCAGTACAAGACAAATAAAATTGCAGAAAAAAGGATAGAGGGCAAAAGAAAATTTTAGTGCACAAGTAATCCATACGAATATGATCATGTGCAAAAGCAAAATGATGTTGGCATGAGTGCATTTAAAATAAAGCAACTTATGACATTCATCTTTTATAATAATAATATGCTTATTATATATTAATTAATATAAACTTATATAATAAGTGTGAATGCTAGTTTATATATCACTTATTAGATAACAATAAAACTACTATATGGTTTTACTAAATAAGTAAATCAATTGAAGAAATTTGATCTTGACTCAATTTATAATCTTTTTATATTAATATTAGTATATAAGACCTATACCAATATAGCTAAGGCACCAAGACTACAATAAGTTTTTGAATACTTTTCAAAGGTTTTTTAAATCATTTATCCACCCATATAAATTTAGCTTACAACATTAATTTCATATTGTTTCTAATACATAAATATGCCTTAATAAATATTAAAAATATACATTTATGTCAATAAGGCATGGTCAATACATTGAGAATACAAAGTCTTGAGTTTGAGCAAGATAAATCATATTGTATAGTATGATATACATATCATATAATATGATTAATTCTTGCGTGGTTGTACAAATGGGATATAGCATGATCAAATTGAGCAATGTGTAAGAGTTTCACATCATTATATAGTACGATCCCACTTATCATATAATACGATTATCTAGTAGTGAGAATCACTCTTGCTTAGGGTAACTATTAAAGCATTTCTACAATATGATTATATTATGATATTATTTTATTGGAAAATACAATCAGATCAATATACATTAAGAGAGTTTATCCCGAGTGCTTCATAATGTGATGTTATTACATCATATAATACAATCATTGGTTAGTAACTGAGAATGGATAGTCAGATAATCAGATGTGTTGAACGATCAATTCATTTATGAGCATCCTACTATATGATCCTTGTATCGAATAGTACAATCAATACAAATTATATAACAATCAATTTGACTGAATTTCAAAAAATTTTAATAAAACTATTGGGGATATTTAGAACCATTACAAGTATTTTTAATGCTTATAAAATGGTGTAGTAAATAGATTAATAATCAATTACAAACATTTGAGGGACAACTACCCTTGCAAATTGTCTTATATTTTTAAGAAACATAAGAAAAATCAAGGCTATATCAACTAAAGGCTTTTTCATCCTTCACAGCCTCCTTTCAAATTATTATTCACATCGAGCTACGTTGCATATGTCTTACATATTGTTTTACCTAAAATTTAGTGTGCATTTTGATAATTGTACTGGGTTATAAGAATTTGTATTTTTAAGTTTTTTATATTGATTCTTTTGTTCTATTTTTGAAATATTATCTTTAATCTTTTACTTGACCTTTTGACTAATGTTGTAAGGTCTTTTAGTCCAACGATTTGTTGGGTCACAATGTTGTAGACCCCTTTGGTTGATGATTACAAGGTCTTTTGGCCCGATATAGGATCTTTTGGTTTGATGCTTGTAGGGTCCTTTACCTTGATGCTTTTAAGGTATTTTGCTCAATATGAGGATTGACCTAATCATTTTTGTGAAAAGCATTTTAATAATTTTATCTAGTATTTTGACCAAGGATAACTGTACATCCAATTTTGGATTGAAAATCCAATTAATAAAAATATATTATAAAATACCTTGACACAATTATCCATAAAAGATATTATGAACTTCTATCCCAACAGTGTTGAGTATAACTTGGGTTTTAATTCTAGCTCATGGAAGTCACTTTGCCAAACCTCTAAATCTAATGAATTTTATATATTGAACCCTTTCATGAGTTACATTATTTTGTGTAAAAAGCAGTATGCAAAGTTCTTTGTGCCAACTCCAATTGACAAAAATTGCAAAATCATCCACTCCATGATGTTGAAACTTGACTAATGAATTTTAAGAAATCATCTTTTCCTCGATATGACAAAAAGGAATAAAGTTTGTATCATCAAACTTCAAAAAAATTAACACTAATTTATAAATGATTGCCCATGCTATCAAGGTCAACATTTACAACCAAAGGCTACAGTATGTTACGATAACCAAATATATGATTATGCAATTTTAAAACAAGCAATGCAACAAAAAAACATTCCAAAAAAATCTACTTGTTTAGAACGATCATGTTGCCCAATTGTATTCTACAACATCCTTGGCTTTCTTTCAATGGACTTATCACCACTTATCAAACAACTTTTTTATAGACACTTTTTAGGGCCATAACGTCCAACATACAGCTCATTCTATATCACTATTTACAAGGTAAGAAATTGATAATAGATGCATATTTTCTTTTCTCTCCTCATACCCAACATTTATACTTTGAATTCATAAAATCAAAAGGCATATCATGAGGCACCCTTTTGTATTTCTCTTTGACTTCAACCCATGGAGAGAAATATTTTCTTCTTTATCTCTACATATTCCATGACATGGTCTCTTAGAAAAAGGGGTTGATTTTACCCCTTTCATTACATTTCAATGACCTAATCTTTTAATAGGACTCGAGTTCAAGATTTCACTAACTTATTGAAACCTAGGATGCCTGTAAGTCTTCTTTTGATTGGAGGTCACTGAATATTAAAAAACAAATCTTGTTTACTTCTCAAATGAACCCTTCTTAAAACTAAAAAATATTGGGCTCTATTCTCATGTGCACTATGGTTCTTGTGTTTCTCACATTGGTAAAAGGCAACAAAGGAGACATAGGTCCCCTTCTCGAGGTTTCCCTTTAAACTCAATGACTATTAGAGAGTTTAAATCATCTATGATGTGTACAACAACCTCTAGGATTAACAGCCCAAGGGCAATAGCTAAGGTAGACCATGTCATAACTATGTGTTAGGAAAGTGGTCAGCCCAAAGATGAGGCACAAAAAGGCACTTCGTTGGGGAATTTATTGTTCCATCCTAACAAGAACTAATAATATTTTCAATAATGAGTAAAGAATTGCCATGGAGGATGGTTAGAAGGTTCCCCCAGTAGCTTAGTCAAAGGGTTTGAAGGAGGTCACGAAGAATAACCCAAGTGTTTATATGATGGAGATTGTGAAGGATACTAAAGCCAAGAAGAGCTCAATGTGCTCCATTATTAAGGAGCATGCAAACAAAGATAGATGAAAAGAACCAATGAAACATAGTATAAGACATTCAAGGAAATTCTTAAACAACAAAGAAAACCATTATTACTTATGCCTTGCATAAAACAACCACTACATTTGTGTCAAAACTACTAATTTCCCCTTTCTTGCAAGTGAAATAGTGGAATCAAGCCTCTATACATGGGTAAAATATGATTAATTCAACTTAACCTCAATGCTACTAGGCATGTTCTTGGTCCCCATTTATGAATTCTATGATTCTAGCCTCCATTTTGTTTATTTCTACATGAATTCTATGATTTTAGCCTCCATTTTTTCTATGAAGGGTTGTTGTGATAAGCTATCACTATGGCATGGTGGAACATCGAAATGCAAATTGCTCCCCTAACCAAGGCAGTCTGAAGGAGACCATAATGCAGTGACCTACTACTGGGTTGGTTGTTCAACACTATAACACCTATTTTTTGGGCATATACACTAATTCTATAGAGATCTATTGTTATTATGTAGCATGACAATAATGAAAGCAGAGCATCTTTATCTAGGTGCCACCTTTTGCATTGCTTCTTGGCATGGGCAATGCTTAATGCAATGCTAGGACAGCAATTGAATAAGCCAGGTGGGAGCAAACATATTGGTGCTTAAATGGAGCATTGCTATGATGATTTAGTGAATGTCATGAACCAAAGGCAAGATACCATTCTTGAGGCAACAACTAGCATTGGGCCTCGGATGTTGGTAATTAAGTAGAAGAAAAAAAGAAATAATCAGAATTCCTTAATCAAGAAGGGTGGGAATATTCAGCAAGGCCACAAACCAATGTATACTATTAATGGGAAAGTGATCAACCACTTAAAAAAAAATAAAAAAAGTTGCTATCGTCATAATTTCTATCCTCAAAATTAATGTTTGATGAAATCTTTGCTCACAAAAGTTTTGTTGAAAATACTTACATTGACAAAGCTGGATGACATGTATTAAGCAATGACACTGCAACCATGTTCTCAAAAGAAATCTTTGCCTTTTATCGTATTAGCTAACCTATTTCACACATGCTCCAATAAGTATCATCACATCTCTAGTGCATATTAGCAAAGAAAGTTGCATGACTTGATGGCTACTGCTCCTCTTATGATGAAGCATAAGTGTATTGACCTATCATTGATCCTTAGAATGAAGGACACTAGACAGCCACATCCATAACATGATATTTGTGAGAGTTTGCTCTTACTTGCTAAATGCATTCAATGGCATGGCAAAAATGTTTAATCAATGCTGCCTTTTTATTATCGAGAGCACAACAAGAATCGCATTCACATAAATTCTATTATGTATAGTGCTTCCTATCTCCAACCTTTGGTACAAGGATCTATCTCTCTTTTGGGGGGCACGTAATCTCTTGATTCTTTGCAAGGATCACCCATCACTCAATGTAGAGTGAGAAGCACTGTCATGGTTTGATTCATCTGTTTTGGTATAGTCATTCTTGTTTGACATTATTTTTTTTTATCAATGTACTTTTTATTAGGGCTTTCGATGGATAAAGGAATGCAATCTTCCTTACCTTTGGTTTCTTGTGCTCCATTAGAGCTTTATGCATTTTTTTAAGAGTTGCTTTTACATAAGCTACAACAATCAGGCATCATTCAAGAAGACATCCAACACACGATAAGATTTGTCTTCATTCCCAAGGATTTCCACGAGCTTTTCAGTTGAAATCTCATCCTAGCATCCTCTATGGAGCAAAGGTGGTTGTATACACTTATTTGTCACCTCCTTTTGCAAACAATGGCAGGACTAACTGATGTTTCAAAAACAATTGAGATTTAAATTCTATGGAGGCGAGGAATCAAAGAGAATGCTATTGGTTCATGCTTATATGCAATTCTCGCTTATTGGCCACCCCTTTCTTGGGAAGCTTCCCACTTCTAAAACCTTCAAAAAAAAGTTTTGGTCATAGAGGTTTTAATTTCTTTTCAAACATCAATGTGCTTTTTATTGTGGCATTAGTTAAATGAGGAATGCCTTATTCCTTAATTTTGACCTCTTCCTAGTGCTCCGTTAAGGCTTTAAGTATTTTTTTTTTAGTTGCATCCGTATGAACTATAGTTTGCAAGCATCACTCAAGAAACCTCTTCGTTGGTGTCCAACACTTAATAAGGTTTGCCTTTGTTCCCAAATTTCTCCAACAGTTTTTCTATTGCAATTTCATAGTAACATCCTCTATGGAGTAAAGGTGGTTGTGTACACCTATTTGTCACATCCTTTTACAAAAATGGTAGGACTGACTAATGTTTAACACATTAGGAATTTAAATTCCCATGGTAGAGATGAATAAGAGAACATTATGGGTTTCTCATAGTTTGTTATTCTCACTTGTTCTCCATTTCTTGGGAAACATCTCTCTTCTATAACCCTAAAAAAGTTATAGAAAAAAGAGTTTTTTAATTTCTTTCCAAACATTAATTATCTATATTTCTCTCCTAAGTGTTAGGCATTTATCAACACCGCTCTCCTACAAGCTGTGAATAACTGCTATTGAAAGTTTGGTCATCAAAACTTTAAGTATTTACATTAAATAAGGTCAAGCAAACTCTAGCGAATGCATGATACAATCCTCTACAAGCCCTCAAGCAATAACCAATGTGAATCTAAGTGCAATCTATAACCGTCAAGACATGTTAATACTTTGTTGCCCTACTCCTTAACATGATCTATATACTCGAGAAGCTTCAGCATCAACATTCAATATAATAAAGACTCAAGTTGAGAAATTGTTTTAAGCTGAGAGGTTACAATTCTAGCATCCATTTTTTAAATTTCTCTTCTATCACTTAGTACTTGTCTTGAATCTTTAAGTGTATTATTTCCATGGCTCTCTTAATAGTCAACATTGTCTACAATATTGGCATTGTACCATGAGTGTCGTAGGTGATCCCTAATTCGTTGTCTCTATCTAACTTTGACCAAATAGTCATAACCAACATCGAGTTACTGAGTAGTGACCATGAACTTAAACTATTAGACTCATAACTTATCATTAGGCCTCACAAGTTCTTTGACTCTTCCTATTACCTAGTTATCCTCTAATGTCATATCTGATGCAAATAGGAGTTATAATCTACCTTAAATGTCATCAATCTTCTATCCTCAACCTTGAGCCTAATCTAAGACTTCTTTAACCCATATTTACCTCTGAACATCCATAGTTTATTTAATATTTGTATTATTATTTCTTGGATCTTTTGGTCTAAGTTCCTCTCTCTCTCCATGGATCTTGTGAATGACTTGATCATCATCTCAAAGTATGATGTTGCTCATCTTTCACATGTATGACCTTGTTTCATTCTCTCATGCAAGTATGACCAATTGTTATTTGTCCTAACCTGATGTTGATCAAGATTTAACAATCAGATCAATGTTGAATCTAGTTTCTTGCTTTGTTTAAGAGCTTTATTTTGTCTCCCAAAATGGATTAGCTTAAGGCAAATCATGTGAAATTGTTGAACTTAAACCATCTTTCTCACTTGTCTTTGACTTAAGGCAAATCATGTGAAATTGTTGAAGTCACATTGTCTTGCTATTTCTTAATCTTGATAAAAAGATCATTAACTTCAAGAAGAAAAAGATATTCCGTAGCATCAAATTGACTATAATGAAAAAAGTTATAAGAAAAAGTAAACAACCCTTCTAGACATTCAATATTCTCTCAAGTCATTTTTCTAATTGCTTAAAAACACTGTAATTAGCTTATAAGCAAGCAACAATATCGAAAATATCTAGTTATATTCTTTTGTGTTCATCAACATTAACTCTTATTAAGTGTGATGATTACAAACTTATGAATGGTTATTTATGACTAATTTAGTGTTTTCAAGCTTTATATATCTTGCAAGGGACAAATCTTGGATTTAGAGAGATGACTTGACTCTTCTAAATTATTGTAGAAGTGTTCACCAAATAAGCTCATAGAAGTTGAATTGTAAGTCATGTCAACTCCAAAGTTTAGAATGTTAACATACTTCCATAATATCTCAATTTTAGGCATCCAAATGGAAAAATTAAATAAGAAAAACAAGTTTTCAAAGTAATTTAAAGGCATGGAATTCTAAATATATTCTCCAATTTAATCATATGTCATAACTTGAAACATATGTTATTCTTTATCAAAAAAATATTAATATTTTGTATTTTCTAAGGTTTCAAATTGAAATGCTAAAATTGGGTGTTACTGTTAGTCATATGGCCCTAGTGAGAATTTGATAATACCAAAATCATATAATTAAGTTTATTAAAGTATTGTTTTGAGATAATACATCAAGAAAAGTATAAGATAATAATTATTCAAATCGTGATATTATAACTTATCATGAGACTTTATTAATGATGTGCTTCATAAAAGTGTTCAACCTATAGAATAATTTACACTTGATAATCCAGTAGTCATTATAAATATTCTTTATTTATTTTTTTGTATGTTTAGAATATTAAAACCTATACAATATTTGCTTATGATATTTAAAATTTATTTTTGTTCAAATCAAATTAATGTTTCATCACAAATCATCTTTTGTATTCACTTGCACTTTCATGAACTAGTTTGTGACATCTTTTTTAAGTTTTACAAATAAATGTTCATCAATTAAGATTTAATAAAATGAGTATATATAAAAATCTAAACTTTTAAATATTTTATTTATACTCATCATATAATAAAATACATCTATCATACAATACGATCAGTATAAAAATCTAATATATGGAGGAAAATATTACAATCCGATTACATGTATTCATAGAAGTTCCAATATGTCATACAATACGATCCTTTATATCACAAGGTACGATCGATATGTATTAATAATTCACTCCTAAGTGAAAGTAAGAAAATTATTAATACAAAAGTATGCATATTGCATGATATGTATTGCCATGTAATATGATCATCTCCAACTTTGGTTAAAAAAAGATAAAAACTGAGAATTTCATATCATACAATAATATGTCATCATATAATACAACCAATTATTAGAATGTGAAAAAATTAGTGAAATAACAATCTTAAAAACTTATTATATTATAAAAATTATCATCATACAATGCAATTAGATTTTTAGGCTAAAATAAAAGAAACTCAATAATTTCATATAATATAAACAATCAAGTCAAATAAATAAACTTAACCTTGTTATAGCTAAAATCAAGAATTTTGCAAGGTATGATAAGATTTATCATACAATCTATATAGTTCATATTCATGTCATTGTATTGTATAATCCCATTGATTATATAGTGTGATAAGTGATAGGAAATTAACTACAACCATCGCTTAGCCATTAACACTGTCATATTTGATCTTTTGAAAATTCTTTGCCTATAAATAGAAGATTTAGTCATGACAAAATAAGCTAATGCAAAAATATTTATCATTTTCATTATTATTGTTGTGTGAAAATGCTTCATCGTTATAGATTTTATCGACTTCTTGTAAAAGCTATGATGCTCTCAAATCTTCCACCTTTCCTTCAACTTTCAATTAATAATATCATTACATATTATTATTTAGTGTGCTATTAAATATTTGCATTGGTTATAGGTTTTTATTATATAGATTTTATTATCAAAAATTTGTGTTTATCTTGCATTTATTTTTTATATTTGTTGTTGTTGGGTCATTTTTTGATCCTTGTAAATCTTATGTGTAAGAGTATTTCATCTATACATCTTTTAACAAAAAGTGATTTATTATAATAAGCCTAGTGACTTGTAGATCTTAGATGTGTGTGTGTTTATCAAACCATTTTAAAACTTTGTTTTTTTTCTTATTGCAATCACACAATCTTCCTTTAAAAATAACCCAAGGAATTTCTTTAAAGGGAATATTTAGTTTAGTTAATATTAATAAAAAGATCACTCAATTTTATCTAAACTTGCTTGCTCAAATTTGTATTAAATACAAATAGCCCCCTTCTTGTGGAAAAACTCTCCTTACTTGCTCATATAAGCAAGTTGGAAGGTTTGATCCTCAAATTGGATAGTCTAATCCTATCCAATGAACCTTTGCAAAATCCTAAATAACAACCTATTCAATTCCTAATAATATGGACCAAGCAAATCAAACTTCCAATCAGGCAGTCTAATTAATATATGTTCATAAAAAAGTGTTAAACATCAAGGCATTAAACATCTAGTCTATAAGAATAAACAATCTGATCCTTATTAGATGGTTCAACCCCTATTAAAATGTCCAATATGTATCAAATAATCCAATCAACGTGATCATGCCATGGCGACAGGAAACTATCTTTAGGTTCATTTAAAGAACAAACTAATTACATAGATATTTCGATCAAAAAGTCTGATCCATGGTTGGAAGGAAGAAACAAGTATTTTCACAAGACAATGGCTATAATTTGATTAAATTGGTAAGTACAAAAAGTGAAAAGCAAATTAATGAAATTCTTAGAATTCTTGGCCTATATAGTGGGATCCTTATCCAATGATTCAAGTTAATGCTTTCAAAGAGAAACTCTTCAAGAGTGAAATGAATTTGAAGTTATCAACATCCAGCATTCACTGGTTTCACTGGAAAATCATCAATTAAGTTTGATTTTAGCACAATTCCTACATTGTTGGGCTGCGTCCTACACACACATACATTATTGTGCTTTATAAAGTAATTTGTAAGCTTTAAATTTTAGTTTATTTCTATTTAATCTATTTATTTTGATTGTAGATTTGACTCATTTGGATCATGTCATTGTCATGGTGTATATTAGCCCATTGTGGGTTTGTTGCATAGAACTTATTTGGGTTCAATGTAGTTTTTAGCATCATACAACGCACTATAACTTGTGTGGAACTTTTTTGGGTCTGATGTAACCTCTTGGTGAATTGTCGATTCTAGATAGGTGATATAAGGCCTTCAACCTCTTGCTTTTGCTAAGGACAATGAGGGAAGCTCGACCTTCATGATTGGGGGTTGGACATAAGTCATTAAATTGACCAAACCGCACAAAATTCATTGCATGCTTCTTTGTTTTCTTGTTTACTTCACAAAAGTTTTTTTTCTTGTGATTTTATCCTCTGTGCATCAAAAATTTTCAAAAAGCATGATTCAAAATCCCTCTCTCTCCTTTCTCTTCATGCCACAAAATTCTACATCTCATGCCTAAGAAAATAGATTGGTTTGACTCCATGCCATTGCATGTTCACACACAACTCGATGTTGTGATTTCTACACCTAACATTTGGGCTGGAATGTGTAAATACATAGGAGACAATATTATATTTCATGCTCCCAAAAAAGTTACATATTATCTTTTTATTTATGAATACATAAAGATCTCATCCATTTTGCCCAAATCTCCAAGTTGAATTAAGGTGAGCCAAAAAGTGTTCTACCAACACCAATTCAACTAAAAAGAAATTATAGCTAAGAAAATCACTTAAACAACCTAATCTCATAAGAATTTCCTAATCATTCGTGCTAAAGAGTCATAATGTTATACTTAGAGTTTGTACTATTAGTTCCCAAGCATATCTTTAACTTCTTTAACTAAATGCAATCAAATAGTGCAATCACATGAAATTCTCAAATTAAATAGCCACATGTCAAGACATGATATAAGGCTTTTTCCTAGCAAATATATGAAGTAATCAAGGATTATGTCCTCATAAATAAACAAATGCTAAAATATCCCAAGTCAAAATACTTACAATAGCAAAAAAGGAAACCATTAAATAATACCAAACATGCACAATTAGCCCTAGGTAATTACCTTGTTCAAATAATTCAATTGAATTATGATACATGTAATGGCAACCATAGCAAATACCCATGTTTGAAAATAGCCAGCCTGATTAATTCCCTCCAAAGTGAGTGTAATCGCTATACCTACAGCTTTTATGCTCATCACCTAAAAAAAATCAAAACCCAATAACTGGTCAGGGAAACAAAACGTATGCATGGTTGAAGAGCATGGATTCATCACAAACAAAGAATTACCGTCAGAGATCCTATAACTGAGCATATACCCAAGTAAACCATAATGTTTGTTTGCCCATACCGTGGAGAATAATGCAACATTAGCACCACAGATACAGCAGCAGCTAACGCCGTGTACAAAAGAAATGCTGATGCAGGTAAGCTTTCAGTCAAAAGACACCCAAAATAGCAAACCAAAAGCATAATAAATCATATGGATTCTGATAGAAATCACAATAATACCTGGCTGGGTAGCCAAATACCATATCTGTTCCATTGAGCTAGGATTCTTCTCCTCCGGTGCATGGAGGACAATCACAGTAGAGCCGACGATGCAGAGCACGCAGCCCAAAATCCCCATCTTCTGCAACCTCTCCTTCAGGATAAAATGTGCAAGGACAGCACTGCTCCACCGGAGCCCAAATATAATAGAAATCACGAAAAAATGAAAACGAAAATGTGAAGAATTTGATCGGATTGCAGTGCTTTAACTTCTAACTCCTTATCCTAACAGCCCACATACTGGTTTCATACCTAACGATAATGCTGAGAGCACCAAGCGGAGTTACTAAGACAGCAGGAGCAAATATGTAAGCCACAAAGTTCGCAATTTCACCAACAATCACTGCCAGACTTCAAAAAGTGACTTTCCAGTCGAAATTTAGTGATTCAGAACTATTGATTTGATCAGCCAAAAGAATACTTACTCGTCACCATTCCCACCCACCAAAGAGGCTCCAGAAGATATCGATATCCTCCGGACCCTTCAGGAGAATAAAAACAACTTCCTCATAGATATTGGGATTAGGTTTAGGATCAAGAATCGCGGCGATACGCTCACCTGCCCGAGTACCGGAGTTGCCAGCGCGCCTAAGGCCCTTTTTCTTGACGATGAAGCTGGTGCCAATGAAGGCACTAGAGAGCACCGCGAGAATTAGGCCCTTCACGTTGTCAGCGTAGCGAGCGGCAGCAGCGGCGGAGGCGGCGGCGGTTTCATCAGGCAGAAACAGATCGCTGGCGATCGAGCCGACAATCGAAAGCGAGCCCATAATCTGCCGGCGAGCGTAAATTCATCTAGAATCCAGGTAAGCTAGATTTCTGCCCATCGAGCGCCTAAGTCGGGACGACAATAGACTGAGATAACGATAAAGCCAGTCTTTTTTTTTTTTTTTAACAAAAGTAGATTCGAGTAGAACGATGGAGTAGGCCAAGTAGAGAGACGAAGGTAGAACTATATGTATTTGAATATTACAGATTTTAAGACGAGCTAATAAAATATAGTTCATTTGGTATAACCCTCAATTTTTGAAAGGAGAGGTGTAAAATATAAATTAGAAATTTAAAAAATGCTATGAAAGTCAAATTGAAAAACTCGCCACTATTTCTCGTCCTTCCTCGCCTTTTATTTATCACTCATTTGACCACAATAAGAATGAATGCTTTAACCCTAACAAATGTTAGAAAAGAATCAAATCATCTCAAGTGAAGTGACATTGTTCATGATTTCTTCTCCTCTAAAGATGTCTCAAAACTCATTGCTATAGACCTTGAACAATAATCTTTTGATCATGATAGAATCTTCATGTGTATTTAATGTGTTAGATTCTATCGTTAAGACCTTGACTCAAAATGAATGCTCCCTTAATTGTTATTTCTCTAACTACTCAAAAAAGGAAAGGATCTACCAACATTATTGGGATGATAATTTTTAATATCAAGATAATGGAAGTTATAAAACTTTCTTAGAGCTTGTCAAAGATAGAAAGTGCTACCTTGGATTACAAACACTTGGATAACACATCTCCAAACATCAAGGTGATTTCCTTAGTAGTAAGGGATAGTGATTGAGCATGTTAAAGAACTTGCCCTTGAGTAAGAAGAAAAAGAAAAAATGACTTTAATCATCATCACTCTTGAGGAGCAATGTCCTTGGAAATGATTATTGGCAAGAGCATACAACATTATCCTTTTATCTCCCCCTTCTCCTTCCCTAACTACCACTAGCACTATGATTAACATCTCATCAAATCATAAGAAAATGTTTGAGAACTATTATAGAATAGTGGAACAACTATAAAACATTATTAAGAATCATCAGGGCTATATTTAATTATTTACAACCCATTTAAAAATAAAGAGCACAATAAAAAGACACACACAAACACAACATAATTAACTAAAATTGAGCCAAAAGCTCGATATAATTCTAAGACTAACTAGGGTAGGTTCTTATTGGAACCAATAATATAATCTTAAGAACACTTAGGGCATTGATGTATATCGCATTATATAAGCTCCAACACATATTCTTAACTTAGTATTGAACTCTTGGTTCACTTGCAACACATAAAAAATACCTTAATATGCATACAATGCACTTTTAATCTTGAAATCCAAATAGCACAATAAGCACTAACAACTATCACAAAACTATCAAACTATGATAAGGCACTAGAATTGACAACCAAAACTTGAACATCTAGTGATAAGTTCCAATGATTGGAAAAAGAAACAAAAATATTAAGAGAACCTTTAGAGTAGCCTTCAATAGTGACATCTTGGCTTTATTATATCAAGATATCATCCTCTTGGTCACTTATCTTAATATTACTCTTATTATAACATACTTAACTGTGAATTTCTTATGAGATCCAAATGGGTTTTACCCCCTCCGCAAACCCCCCCCCACACCCCTAAAGTATCTCAATATTTTAAAATCATGTATCTTATATAAAAACCAAGATCTTACCCTTTGTAATCAATGTAGGATAATTCATTCCTACACCCAAAGAAGTCTTACATAAAGTTATTTTTTTCTCAATTATTTCTCTCTAATGACATCACCCAATATCTACTCTTTGATTTCTTTGAGTGTTACACAAACTATTTTTAACAAATAACCATTTAATGTAATTGATCTATAATCATTAAATCAACGAGTCTACAAAAAATATCACCACTAATTTCATTTATACCAAACATACACACACATACATAGTTAATATTAAACATAAAGATAATCATCTAATTAAGGAGTTTGTTAATACTAAACACATAAGCAGTCATGCATTGATGGTTTTTACACTATAATGATAGAAATGTAATACCATTCTATAGGTGATCAGGGGATTTATTCATGGTCTAGTAAAAAATTAAATTATTCAACCTTAAGGAGACCTCAATGAAGAAAATGACTTTTTCATTAAAAAAATTTGCAAAAATAAGCACTTTGAGCATTAAAAAAACACATGAGACATGTAGGGTACCCACAACATATCAAGAGCCTGAATTGTTCAACGTCATAGGCTAAGTGCAGTCGAGTGTGTGCATAGCAAAACCATCTGCATGTAGCTACCGCAAATGAAGCAAACCATCATGAGCAACAGATTGATTATTATGACATTCTAAATTATTTAATTATCAAATGTATTTGTATTTATGTATTTAATAATACTTATGGGTTATGTAGATTCAAAATTAAAAAACTATTAAATTTTATAGTATCTCAAAAAACATTTCATATCTTCAATATTCAAATTTGAAATTTAAATATACCATTGAGAATGTCTTATTATGAAGAAGTTGTTAATATATTGTTTGTATTTTTTTATGTTATTTGGAATTTTTATAAATTTTCTAAAACTAATAGAGTAGAGAAGGGAATATTTTATGCTAAATCATTTCATTATTAAAAAGAAATATTTAAAACCATTTTCCCTTTCCCCTAATGCTCATTTGGTCATGTATAATTTTGAGAGAAGAATCTGAGGGAGAAAGAAGTGTTTGGGAGTGGAAGAGGGAGAAGAGTTGCTAAAAAGAAAAAGCTAAGTTTAAAAGAAAGCTTCAAAAAGCTACTATGGAGTCTTATTAGAACCTAAGAAGGGTAAGAACTTAATAGAGAGTTATATCTTAGATCTTGCATAAAGAAATACTCAATGTATGATTTTTATTTAAGTTTTTCATTCCTTAAGTTTCTATTGTGTTGTCTTTTTAGTTGCTTAATATTTGGTTTTAGAATGGTTTAAGATTAAGTTAAATTTAGGCTAAGTCACAATCATTGTCTATTTTTCACATATTATATTGAAATTCTATCATATTGTATGTTGAACTCAAACTTTGTATGACAAAAACAATGGATGATGTGCTAAGTAAAAACTTAGAATCGACCCTTGGCTTAAAAGAAATAAATTAACATAATATATTAATGTATCATATTTTTAGGTGAAGAATAAGAGAAATTGTTGGCACCCAATTCCTTAAGAACATTTTGGTAAGTTAATATTCAAACATATCGTACAATTAGTGATGGTTTTTAGCTTTTGCCTTTTGAATCGAGGGGATAATACTTAATTTTGGCTCTTTTTATGTTGGGCCTTTGTACTTAATATGGGTGAAGCGTAGTTCAATATTGAGCAAAAATTCTACTCTTATTATTCAATTCTCCAACACTTAAAGTGCTAGAATAAATGTGAGCAGCTGATTTGGTCCCGATATTTAGTAGAACAGATTTTTGAATCTAATATGGAGAGAGAGGTCTTCCTTCCCGCAATGCCTTGTTGTCATTAATGTAATAATCATCTCTGATCTTATCTAATAGAGATCTTTGACTCAAAATGTCAAATTGTTTGTCCTTGAAAAGCAATGTGGAGTTCTTTATGAGATCAAGAGCTCATTGTGGAGAAAGTTTTTAACGTCTAGGAAAGAAATATGCTACCTAGGCATATTGAGATGCTTGGTTAATATAATGAGTAGAATGCTCCAATGGAGAACCCACCTGAGATAATGTTTCACTAAGAACAACTTAAGGCAACAAATCCTCTTTTCTCTAATTGTTTTGTAGAAGTTTACATTGTTGCTTTGCATGACCTTATTTGCAACAATGTATGCAAAAGAAGGGAAGGTTTTTGTAAATGACCCTTACCCACCTACCACCTTCCTTGCAGCCTTGTTTCTTAAATATTCAAATACAATTAGGTAACTATTTAATGAGGTCAACTTCCACACAAATATTTGTAATGTGAGGCCTGAAGAGATCAATAGTCACCAAGTCAAATTTTAGAGGCATTTTGATATCTTACTCTAACAAGTAGAGAGTAAATAGGGACAATTAAAGGCTTAGAGCGGAGTTGGAAGTCCAACGACCATTTCAACACCTCATGGGAAATTTAGTAATGCTACATACCTTTTTTAACTAGCATTTCAAATAATCTTTCTCAATGGAGAACTGAATCAATACATGTTTAGGGTCCAAATAACCAATTGTAAAGAAGCCTTTAAAGCCAATTTTGAAGGACTCTTGTTATAAAACATTTGTGCTAAGCTTATATTGAGAGAATTTACTAATAAACATGAACTTAAAAGCGATAGCCAATTTGTTGATTTTCTCTTTATCAAACATCATTTTTGGTTCACCTTTGTAAGATGACACTGGCTTTATTTTACAAGGAGAAGGCATAACTACTTCCCCTAAAACCTCTACAAAGAAATGGCTGGAAGGAGAGAAACCCCTAGAATTAAGGGAATAGCCATGGGGGAAAATCCTTGCTGGACTTTTGTCCACCGAAGCTATAAGCTACCACTCGATTGCAAAGTTGCACAATGGCATAAACATCACTCCAAGCATTCCATCGATCATTGCCCCAAAATTTTCCTTTCTCGTTGCCAAATCCTTTCCTATCAAAATAGCTTTTTAATGTGTCCTAAATAGAATTCATGAAAGACCCTTGACTAATGTTTCTTCTTATGATTTTTTATTTAATAAGAAACAAAAGGTTTCACATTTTTGTGTTTTTGGGTGCAAATATTTTATTTTAAATAATGGGAAGAGTCATTAGGCAAAATTTAATACAACATCCAATGAAGGCATCTTTTTAGGATATTTTATGAAAAGTAGAGCTTATATAATATACAAGTGAACCTTAGTTATAGAAGAGATCATTAATATGAAATTTGATGAAACACTTGGTAATAGATCTTGTAGCTAACTTTTAGTTACCCAAAGTTTATAATTTCACAATTCCTTCCCACTTATTTGAAACGATTCTCCTATTTTCTATATTAAATGGTATGAGAGCCATGTTGTTTCTAATGATTAACTTATTTGGGTCAATATAGAATGACCCAAGAGGGTAATATCATAATATAGTGAGACTAATATATCACACCATCCTAAATAAAATCATTATGTTATCTCACACAATGATAGTAAATCATGCAATCTTGGAAGAAGGAGCTTCATCTTATCATCTACTTTAATTTAAATGTGATTTTTATTTATATTAGCAAAATTGGATACATATTTTTGATAAATCTATTGATCTTGAGATTTGAGATATTTTCAAAAATTCTTTTGAGTTTCCCACTAAAAAGGTGGATAATATATTAGTTAAAAATTTTTGAATGAACTCACTTTAGAAGAGAAACATTGAGGTCAACTCAATGTTAAGGTTTTAAATATCTAAGAATTTGAAAAAGAAACACAATGAATATCTTAACATGTGTCAAAAATTAAATGAAAAGAATGCAAAGTATTTGCAAGATTTGTCAAAAAAAACTAGGGATGTACTTACTTAATCTATTAGTTTGAATACAAAAGAAAAAAAAATTGTGTTTGAACAATTTAAAAAGTTACATTCTAATTATAATGCTTTAAAGCACATGCATGATTCTTACCATAATACTACATATATGCATGTTAAAAATTCTTTTACATATGCATGAAGATAAGAAGATAAGAATTGGTAATTTTTAAGTTATTAATAAGTGAGATTCTTGATCCCTTAAACCTGTATCATATATATTCAACAAATGTTTTATTAAACATTTATTTTTATTTATTTATCTTTTAATGCATAAAAAAAGATATGAAATGAAAAAAAAATCATGCATACTTATTATTTTGTTTAATAAACACTTAATTGTATATGTTAAGAGAGAAAACAAATTTTAAAAAAAACATTGATATGTTTAAAAATTTTAATATACTTTTATTTCATTATTTGTTCAATGATTGTATCATTGGAGAGAGATTAGAACTTAAATGATCATCTTCTATCTTAAGAGACTTTGGTAGACTATAACAATTAAAGTTGACCTTCATCCATCTCAACTGCATGTGAGAACACATCACATCCTTTGAAAAAATTAATTTTGATAAAATAATTATTTTTCCCCTTTTAAACAAAATTATTATTCATATATTTTACCCATTGTTTAACAACACTTAACAGGTAAACTACGCATTAAAGGCTCATGAGTCCCCCATAAGACGAACCTGAGCCGGAAGGCATGGCTACTAGGGTTGCAAGAGGAAGAGCTGGGAGAGCCCAGAGACTACGGAGAGACAACAATCGATGCATCACCAAGCTCTGTAGAGCTTCTACTCGACCGAATGGATTTCGGGCTGTTGTATGATCTCTGCAGGTTAAGTGGACATGTAGTTTCCCGAACTGATAAACCAGCATGGCCGAGCAGCGGAGTCGATTCAGAGGCAGGTGTGTAGATCATTCTAGTTCTCGCAACCTGCTTGCAGATAGGGCAGAATGTTCTCCACGAGGTAAGCCAGGTATCAACGCAAGCTTCATGGAATTCTGGACATAAAAGCAATAAAGAAAACAAGATATCACTATCAATACATAAGCGCAGAATACACTGGTGCAAATTTTTGCTTTTATCTTTGTAATATTCAAGCAAACTACATGATAATTTCATAAAAAATTAACCAAAAAATAAAAAGCATGGAAGGAAAAGAGTTAGCATACTGTGATAACATGGAAGAATCCTGAGCTTTTCTCCAACACTGTAGTCTTCTAAGCAAATGGCACACGTTGGAGTATACTCATCTTCTCGGACTGAGGTAAAGATAACACTTGGCAATGCTTTAACTAATTGGCTGCTCATTCCATGGAACACTCTAACATTGGGACGATGACGCTGTTGCCTACCAACAACTTGTCTACGGAGAAAGAAGCATGCCGCAAGCAGAGCCGACATGGCAAGCAGAGATATGAAAGTGATGGCCAAGACTGACCATGCTGAATTTTCAAATGTTGGAATGATCCATAGCTCGATATCATTTTGCCCAACATATGCCTTTAGAGTTTCACCCGAGGCCTTTGAGATGAACATAGCATAGATGTGTATACCACCAGGAGTTCCTGCCACTGAAAATATCTCAAATCTTTATCTTTCAAAAGTGTTTGTTTAGAAACAGAAAGTAAATCTTCAAGCTAAACAAGTTATTGTGATTGTGAAATTGTAGAAAGGATGTATATTACTTTCTGCACACAAATCAAAATTGAGTTCACATTTTCTTCAGGATCAAAGTTGAATAAAAATTTAACAAAACGAGTCTAAGTTACTGTTGTAAACAAATTAGAAGAACAAAAATTTGAGTACACGGCATATAATGCTACCATGATGAAACATATAATGTTTACCAAATACACATGGCATTCACCTTAAACTTGTACAAGACAGATGGCTGAAAGGGGATAGGGGATACTCTATGGTAAGAGAATAACATAATAATGAACAGAAAGATTGGACAAAGAATATACACCTAGCAGTGTTGGATATATCAAATTGCTATTACCTAAGCTTAGTACTAGTAGAATAATTACTTCACTTTTCTATTGTCATCGTCGACATATACAGTGTAAAGATTGCATTTGGCAGAAAATATAGACAAACCGTTAATCTCAATCACTTTTTAATTAAATTATATTTTATCTTTTATTTAATTTTTTGTGTATCTTTTTATTCTATAGAGATAGATTTAGGATTGTAAGAACTATTTAAAATACTATAGAATGAATAGAAGAAAGTTAGTTTTGAATAATTTGATTTCTAGTTCAAATGTATGCATACATTGATATTCAAAAGAAAATATAGATAAACGATCCATTTCTATCTCTAACAGAGCATAGAAGACCCTCTGTCTTTATCTTTCCTCTCTCTAGTATCTCAAAGCATCCATGCTCCGCTCATGGTTCATAGAATTGCATCATGAACTGCCTTCATTAACCTTCAAAGCTTAATCAAAGACATGGAGATGAATCAAAGCTCTATAGATCACTTCATCATGCTTTTTAGATGGTCTGACTTTAAATAGGCACTACATTAGCTATTTACACAATTGCAATGATCTAATTATTTTGCAATTCAATATCTTCATTGTTCATTTCCTCTTTAGAATTGAGAGCATCTTTAATATTACTCTAAGAAAGTAAATCTTCAACCATTCACATATTTTCATTGATAAAGACTAGATTTTTCTTCCCCCTCTGCTCTTCTTCAAAAGGAATGTCCTTCATGGTTTTCTTCAACTAGGGGATATAATAATAGCTTCAATGGAAAGCGACACCTCCTTGAGCTTCAATACTTCCATGTTTTTCTCCATAAGTGAAGAATCAAATAAATCCATCAATCACGGAAGTAATTGACTCTATTGTGCCCAATGCTCGAGAGGGACTTTCGAGTTTCTCAGAAACTAGTTCTTCATATTCAACAATCTAACCACATATGAGACATATCATCAACTTCTGTTCTTTTGTTAAATAAGAGTAATCTAGCCATTATCTAACAAGAAAAAGAGAAAATCTTGCATTGCTCAATGAATCATGATTCTAAGTATTTTATGAGTTTAAAATGAAAATGATAAGCCCTACCACTACTTACATAAATCATTATGTTTACTTAGCTTATTCTAAAATATTGTTGTCTGAATAATCACAATCCCTTCAGAATTATAAAAATCAATCAACTTTATTCAAAGAGTATGATTCAATCTTATACTAAATTAAACTCGCTTCAATTAGGTCTAGTTCTTGCTCGATCTCTATTTCAATTTCTCAAACTAAATTCTACATCAACTTTTAATTAATAGTTATGTTAATCAATTTAATGTTCAAATAAAAAATACATGCTCCACTTCTTATTAAGATCGTATCTATCACATTGTCATATAACAATCAATCAAGCATTAAGTGACATCACTAAAGGTCATCCAAAATCTGCCATTTTGCACTTTCACATGAAACGATAAGATGTTCAATCAACACTCCTTTTAATAGATTCGTCAAGGACAATCCTAATTTACACTTACATGGAAGCAGAAAGAAATGAACAAACCATGATGATAAAGAACAAAATCAAACAAGCAGAATATTATTTTACTTGTAAAGAAACAGTTTTTATGAATTTAACGTAAACTATGTGCAAATAATGCATACCATTTTAGTTAATCACTCGGATTGGTACATTATACCAATGGTTCAGCTATGAGCTTTCCATTTGACACACTACAAGCTCTACCTCTCAGCCTTACAAACTCAACCAGCTGCCTTAATAATCTATGGTAAGGAAAGAAAAAGTACAAGCTGCTAGATGAGCCAATTAGATATATCCATTCAAGAAAAAATCTGAATATACATGAAAAAAGGATATGCCACAAAAAAATGATGTGAGATTAATGCAGTTAAGTAGAAGATATTTACTAGAAATCAAAGATCCACCATCTTCGTTATCATACACAATAGCAGCCCTAAATCCAGCACTCTGTGCATTTCTTACTTTGTCATCAAATGTGCAACTTCCTCTTAGAATAAGCACAAACTGAGAAGTTGAACCATCACCAGCCTTCTTCTTCAACTCTGTACAAGCATTTAGAGGCTCAGCTAAATTTATGACTCCAATTTCTCCAGATTCCTTAACCGACGGAGCTGTAGATGGCAACAAAGAGATGCTAATTAGACATCAAACGTCTCAATATTTGACAGAAAACATAATAGGTACCATTCAAAAGAAAATAGCATATATAGGGGAAAAAAAACTGACATGATTCATCTGAATTTAAATAAAAATAATACACATAACTCATAGCTTGAATTATGGGTATGATCTTGTCTCATATGATTTGCACTTTTCAAAAGGGTAAATCATGCATCCAATTACATGTCATAAAGAGATTAGTGAATATCCACCCAACAATTAAGCATTCTGTGAAGCTTAAAAAACTGTCAGGAAATATTAACAATGTCTAGTAGAAGATATTCAACAATCAACACACCAGCAAATCAAGAATGATGTGGAAATAATAAAAATCACACACATATGGTGAGTACATCCATACAAACATAAACATTAAAATCTCATCCAAACTCCATGCTTTCAAATCAAGCTTCAAATTTCATGAACAAGTAGGTTGCATAGCTAGATTTTCAATATAAAAACAGGGCCAATATGCCAATGGTACTCCGTGGCACTTGTTTGTTTTCATAGAGGTAAACCATTCATTTAGCAATCTCCAAATAATTAGGATATGGCATGAATAAACGAAGTAGACAACTTGTTTCTAAATTGGGAGATGTATTTAATCACAACAATCCTGCTTAAAAAGTCCTAAATTAGCTGAATAGTTCTTCAAATGTTATAGAATAATTTCCTGTGATACAAAGATAAAAATCTACCAATTTACCTATGCTAAAATTTGAATAACTAGATGATCAATATGACAGCCTTCAGTGGAAATCAATTTTAACACATGAACACAAATATGTATCTCTACAATCTTACCATCATTAGAAAGTTGCCCAAGAACAATGATTTAGGGTAATAAAACTTTCTTCTGCAACAAATATTTCAATAAAGAATCTAAAAGATAAATAAGAAAGATAACAAAAGACCTAAGATGCAGTAACACAACAAGATGGAACCACAAAGAAAAGCCCAATATGACCTTGGTTGCAATCACAAGTACTATTGATACAATATGAACGCCTCTGCAATTGTTTGCATAAGCCATTTCATTGACTGAAAGCAAAGGTCAATTGAAAAAGAAAATTCCTGTATATTTTGACCAATGATAACTCAGATTATCCAAATGCTTAACAAAGTGATATTGAAAAAATTGAGCAAAAAGAAAAGGCAATATTTTTAAGGAAAAAATAACTTTTTTTAAAGAAATAAAGAATTACTTTACTTGATGTTGTCATAAACCCAAGAATATGCCCCTAATGTTCAGATTTGACTCAATATTGATATAATTTATAACAACAATTACCATAAATATTTATTGGATATTTGGTGTGTTTTTAAATATATCACGAACTTTAATTGCTTTGAGTTGGTGACTTGTAGATATTCGTTTAGAGTGTAATTTCTTAGGCCAAGTAATTAAAGTATCTGTCAAATTAAATTACATAACACAATGCTAAAACTCAATAAATGAATGATTTATGGAATAAAAGAACTTGTTGACTTTTGCTTTATGACATCATCATTTCATAAAAAAATTAAAAGTTGGCATCATTAAGGTTTAAATTAATGAAGATGTGGTACTAACTATATCCAAGAAAGTCACCAAGTAACTTTGGCTAAGACAAAGCAGCAACTAGTCGTATTTGAGTTAGTTTAGCAGTTATTTAAAAACTTGACCACAGCTACAAAAAACTTATCTTAGTCTATAGTAGGCAAAAGGAGCATTGCATGATGTATGAAAGAAATTGGGAAAATCTCATTGAGAAGACTGTCAATGGTGATGGCGCTGAAGTTGATACCTTTAGTGGAGACAATGACTTCATTTTGGAGGCAATGTGATTCCAGCCAAATTATTGATTGGAGATTTGTGTGTTCTTCATTAATGCATATTGACAATCTTCCCAATTGACTCAAAAGTCAAGGACTTTGGTTATTATTTTTCTCTTTCTTTGTATCCAACCCTATTGATGCTTTTACACTAATGACTCTCATTGCTACAACTTGTAAACAAGTCTTTTTATTCTAGCTCCATCATACATTATAGCATATCAATTTTAATTTAATACTGCATTAAAATATTGCAACACCTATGAATCTTCTCAGCAACTTTCTTGATCAACAACCTCCTCTTATTCCGATTTGTGCAATGTGAAATGTTTAACTCTAGTTTCTCAAAGCCAAATCCAATGTTGTTAACTATAATGTAACATTCTTATTCCTTCAATTTTTTTTTTTACTTTTCTAATATTTTTTTTTTCAAAAATAAATGCCTTTTCTTCTCTCTCAATCATAAGTTTCTCTTTTTCAATCCTCAATGGATACACTTAAGGTTTATAATCCAAGTTTCAAATATTTGAAACAAGGTTTTAAGGAAATTTAAAAACATCTTTAGTTTATATCCATCTGTCTCCACCACAAGGACTTGGGATTTTATTATTCAAAAGATTATATGTGAAATTCCCCTTTCTTAAATAAGTAAATATTGAAATCAACTAATAAGATCATTCAATCATTTTTTAAAAATTCCAATTAACATTTTCTTTGTTTCCCATCTCATAGTTGCACAATTTACCACAATAAACATGCTCAATCCATCAAATCTATTTTAAATTTTCTCTCCTAGTCCTCTTTTTTTTTTTTTATTCAAAAGAGGCATAAGCCTAACAAAAGATACACCGTGAATCCCTCACGGAGGGTCAAAGAGAAAATCGATCAACATTAGTTTAACGAGTGGCTTAGGCAGGGGCATCCCCCCATTCCAAGCAAACTCATGACAACAAGCACCACGTGCCACCCAATCAGCCGCCGCATTTCCCTCCCTATAGATGTGGGTAATACGAAGGCCATCCAGACATCTAGCATATGCGATGACCTCAGCTAGAGGGCCAACCTCAGGAGGGTTCGAAATGATCCTCCTGACCTCCGACAACGCCAGCATCGAATCAGTCTGTATCTCCACTGCACGGTACTGGATCAAGGAATCCTTCAAAAGCTTGAAGGCTTCCAGCATCGCCTGAACCTCCATGGCCACGCAGGCCTGCGAAAGAACCCTCTTGCCCAGCACCCATATAGGCTTTCCCAAGAAATCCCTCACCACAATTCCAAGGCCGGCGGAGTTGTGACCAAAAGCAGCGTCACAGTTAACTCTGATCCATCCAGTGGGGGGGGGGGGGGGAACCCAAGTAAGAGTTACCGGCACTTCCGAAGAACTGCATAGGCTCCCGCTGGACATGGATGAATGATGGCTACATGGCTTCGCTGCTACAGTAAGCTCCATCCTCATGTTGTGCATCATAGCACTGGGATTGCAAACGGGAACATTATGTCGCTTCATGTTCCGTCTCTCCCAAATGTAATACATAGTGGTCGCCAATATAGCGGCATGACCAGCACCAACCCCGTGTCTCGCCCCGGTGCAGCAATGAGCTCCAAAACCCGGTCAAGGAAGGTCAACCCCGCGGTCCAAGACCCCAGCAGCACAGCCGTCGCCTCGCATGCATGCATGCCCTTCCAAAAAACCTGGGCTTGCGGACATTCCCAAAACAGATGCTGCGTGGACTCCTCCGCCGCGCAGCCCCAAGTGCACCAACTATCTAGAGCCATTCCTCTCCGAGCAAGCCAGGTCATCGTAGGGAGGTGGTCACCGATAACACGCCACAGGAACATTCATACTCGTGGCAATGTCCTCATCTTCCACAAGCTCCTCATGCGGTCCAAGACCACCCTGTTTTCCGGCCTGAGGACGTCGCCGGCGCTGCACTTTAGATCCTGGTAAATCCTGCCATTGTCAACCCCCTCAGCCTCGGTCTGCACCTGAATCAGAGTATCCTTCTCTGTCAAGCGGGCCCTGGGTAAATGCAGAACCCTATCAAACAAAAGTGCACCCGCCCACTCGCGTATCCTGTCAACATCCCAGTCCCCATCCTCGGTGAGGCAACCAGCCACGCAATCCGGCCACGCCGCCACCATGTTAATGAACGTAGGCCACTTGCAGATCGGAAGGAAGCCCAACCAATTATCTTCCTCAAATCTCGCCGACTTCCCGTCACTAATTCTCCACACAAAATTCCCTACCGCAGTCGGCATTGCCTCAAGAACAAGCTTGCAGACATGAGAAGCATTCCAAGGGATCCTCAGATCAGAAAACGTCCCGCTATATTTCCGCCTCATGATTTCCACCCAGGGGCTGTCTTCACGGCTCAATAAGTGTCTGCACTGCTTCATAAGTAAGACGCGCTGCCAAGTGCGGAGGTCCCGAAGCCCAAGGCCGCCGGCGTCCTTCGGTAAAGTAATTTTGTGCCAGGGCGCATAGTGCACTGACTGCTTGTTACTAACCCCACACCACAAGAAATTCCGAATTCTCTTTTCGATCTCGTCCACAACGCCCATGGGCACGGCGCAGTGGCTAAGTATATAACTCGGGATAGCATTAAGGACCGAGGAAGCCAGGGTCAATCTGCCAACGAGTGATAGCGGTCGAATCCGCCAACAGGCAATGCAAGCTTCCAGCTTCTGAATAAGGAAGTCAAAGTCAATTCTCTTAAGCCGTTTGGCCGCAATCGGCACCCCCAGGTATGTAAGAGTTGACCCACTAGCCATGCTAAGCTTTTCCGCCAGCAGCTTAGTCGTCTTTTTACTGCATCTCCTGCTAAAAAAAACCTTCGACTTGGAGAGATTTACTTGTAAGCCTGCAACCTTGCTGAATTTCTTAATAATTTTGCACACCGCTCTCACGGCCCTAACCGTGGCTTCTGCGTATAAGAGAACATCATCAGCATAAAGCAGGTGGGACACCAGCGGCGTGTGTTGCCCCGGCCTGAAACCCAGCAGCTGTTTGGACTCATACTCGTGCACCATAATGGAAAGAAACTCCGTCGCAATGACGTATAAGTAAGGTGACAGCGGGCAGCCCTGCCGGAGCCCCCTCTGTGCCTCCACCCATGGAAGACGGACACCGTTGACGAGAACCCCGAACCTTGGAGATAAAATGCACGCTTCAATCCATTTGCACCATCGCGGAGGGAATCCCATACACTGCATCATCCCGAACAGAAAGTCCCACCTCACAGAATCATATGCTTGCGCCATGTCCAGCTTGACTGCCATGAGCCCAGAGTAGGAAGAGCAGGAGTGCATGCGAGATGCCATTTCCTGCGCAATGAACACATTATCAGATATACAGCGACTAGGGATGAAGGCACCCTGCTCGCACGAGATAAGGAGATGCAGCCAAGGTTTCAGTCTATTCACAAGGATACGCGCCACCACCTTGTAAATAGAGTTGCAAAGGCTAATTGGGCGGAAATTTGCCGGCACGCATGCACCCTGCCGCTTAGGAACTAGAACCACTAAGGTGTCCTTCCACTCCTTCGACATCCGCTTCTCATCGAAAAATGCAAGCACCGCGCGGATGATATCTCTATGGGTGATCTTCCAGAAGCCATGGATAAACTCGGCAGAAATTCCGTCATTTCCAGGAGCTTTATTTCTTCTCAAACCACGGATTGCCGCGACGACCTCCGATTCAGTGACCCTGCGGCTCAGCTGTTCGGCCATGTCACCGCTCACGACAGCATGCGGTGAGACGTTCAGCGGCGAAAGCACACGCTCCGCACTGCGCCACTTAGCCTCAAAGAAAGCTAGTAGGACGGCGTTAACACTCTCAGGCGTGTCCACCACTCTGCCCTCCTCATCCTTGAGCTGTTCAATTCTATTCTTACGTAGGCGGGACGAAGCGGCCGCATGAAAGAACCTAGAATTACGGTCTCCCAGCTGCGCCCAGTGGAGCTTCGCCCGCTGCCACCACCACTTCTCCTCAAGTATACACCCACGATGAAATGCCGAAATCATATGTCCCAAGTGCGAACTTTCCTCTGCATCCAGCCCTTCATTCGACTCCTTCGTCTGCAAATCATTAATATGTCTCTCCAGTTCCGTATTGTTCTCGACAATATTTCCTACCTCAGTTCTGCTCCACGTCCACAGTGCGACAAGAAAGCGGTGAAATTTAACTGATAGCTTCTTCATGTGATCTCCACCCACGTGCCTGCCCCATGCATGGTGCACCACCCCTATGGACTGCGGAAAATCCAGCCAAATATTCTCAAATTGAAGCCTTGTTGCGTTCCCCTGCGGCTGACTGCTACCCAGCTTGACTAGCAAAGGGCAATGATCTGAGCCAAGGTGGCTGAGATGTGTGACGGAGCACTCAGGAAACTCTTGAAGCCCAGCATTATTAAGCAGCACCCTGTCGAGCCTCTCCAAGATCCGCGCTCGGCCTTGCTTCCCATTGCACCATGTGAATATATTTCCGGAAAAACCCACGTCCACCAGCTGCAATTCTTGCATAATGTCGGCGAACTCCTGCTGCTGACTACCAAAAGTGAATCTCCGTCCACCTCGTTTTTCTTCCTGCGTCATTATAATGTTAAAGTCACCCGCCACCATGAAAGGAACCTCCCGGGAAGCCACACTCCTTACTGCATCCCACACCTCGCGCCGCTTGAAATGGTCCTTCGGGCCATACACCACGCAGCAGCCCAACTTCTTCATGCCACTTATTTTGATCTCAAGTGCTACCACGTGGAGTGCGGAAGAGGTGATCGAGATATCCACCCAGCATTTCCACAGCATAACTATTCCTGCTGACATCCCAGCAGAGGGCTGCACCGCAAAGTTCCATTCCCTCCCGATGAGCCAATCGACATCCTTCCGCGTGAATATAGTTGTTTTTCAAATCCTTCCTAGATTTTACATACATATCTGTTAAAAGTCTGCAGTTATTTAAAAAATTCAAACCTCATAAATTGATAAATGTATACATAAAAGCTATAAAATTTGTGTTTTCACAATATCGGACAAATCAAACATTTAAAGCCAAGATTTCTCAAAGGCCTAGCATTGACATGGGCCAACAATCTTATCCCTTTACACTTAATTATGTCATTCTTAATATCTAGCCCTATCATATCTCATTAAAATGAAGTTACCTAATCCCAATCAACAGAACTCTCTTCATATAATTTCACCTATAAGGGTAAAGAAAGAAAAACATTCTACTTTGTTTCACCATGTGCCTTTCCAACATTTTTATCTTTTAAGGGAGGATATTCAAAACTGCGAAGCAATGCAAGTGTTTTTCAAGAGGGATCATGAGAAAAAACTTCCTCAATTTATTAAATTTGCTACATAAACTATTCTTATTGAAAAAAGGCCTGAAGTGTTAGGTGAGGTAGGGAGTGGGATGGGAGAGACTAGCACTCCATATGTAAAAGCATTTGAAGAATAGCACTCTGTACCTTGAGCAAGAGACTAGAAATTTAAGACTTATCTAAATGAGGTAGGGAGCTGGATGGGTGAGACATACACAAGGCTGAGGATGCAGCTAGTTGTGGTAATAAATGGCAGTGCAAAGAAGGCTCTAGCTTGGAGCATCCTTTCTATATGAAGGAAAAAAACAGTAAAAAATAATAACTAAAGCAAATCCAAGTGAGAAAAAAAATTATTATTGCTTAAATCACCAATTACAACTTCCCAAATAACATATCAAAGTAGCATTGGAGCTTTTAATCTTCACATTGCTCATTATCAATGCTTATAAAGAAAATTTGAAATGCAAGGAACTATGTGTTGTTGGCATGAAAAAGTAGCACCCACATAGATCTCCTGTAGAGCTTGTAAGTTGAATTGGGGTCAGGATCCACGGGTGAGAAAATAGTGTCTATGTAGGTTAGCATCAGCCCCCCAATGCTCAAACACCATGGGCTCTTGTGCATACTCCTTTGAGCCGTGGTAAATGTACTATAGAACTAAGATAAAATCTTACTTATTAGCAATTGCTTTTAAGAGAATTGGTAATGTCTAAGGTCTTAGAAGTTGTATAAAAGCAGATGTTAAGGGTTCGAGACCTTAGTGTATCGCTAGGGGGATAAGGAAGGATTGTTGGCATGAAAAGGTGGCACCCAAGTGGATCCAACCACACGTCTTGTACGTCGCATTGGGGGTCCAAACTTATTGATAATTACTTCTAGGAGAGCTGGAAATGTCTGAGAGCTTACATTAGTGATAATGCCATTTAACTGATTACATATGAAAAGTCTTTCAAACTAATGGTAAAAACAGTATCACTCCATTTGTGTGCCCAACCACAATTGCTGGGAGCAATCCAGCTTTTTAATCACAAGCCAGTATTGTATCATGCAACTGGAAAATTCTTTCTCAAAAAATAACACATTAAAAATGAAAAAGTATTATAAAATTTTGACCTTTAAGAAGAAAACATAGATTACAAGCGCCAGAATCATGAATACAAAATTAATACAAACACAAGGAGACGGAACAATAAAAAAATTGAGAATGTAAAAGGCATATAGATAAATAAAAACACAGCAAATCTTACCAAAATTTGCCTCAAGATCATTAAACGACAACGATAGATTCTTCCCAATCAACAATAAATTGGCTCCAGCTAGCCAAGCCATGAAATTTAGAAGAATACCAAAAAGCAGTAACATCCTCTCACTTGTTTTTGTATTCAACGAACTCATCTACAATTCACCAAACAAGAAATCCGCATATAATCAAAGGCAGCGAAAAGATGACACCGCAGGCCTTAATTCCTTCCAGCTTGTCCCTTCCAGCTAGAATACTGAACTATACTTACCGTTAAAACGAACGAAGTAAAAACCATCACAAAGAAGAAAATAATTTATGGGTTTGTTGTAAAAGAAGAAAAAGGCCATATGCTCGTGTAAAGCTCTAAATTTAAACAGGATTCAGGGTGAAGAAACGAGAAAACATCATGTAGGGTAAGTGTGCGGGGGCATTACTAAGGAACAGCAAATCAAATGTGATTCAAGAACTCGTATAAAAATGGAGACATCGGATTCCATAAGAGGAAGAGGAAGACTAGTCGTGGAGACGCAGAAGGCAGCGGGCGGCGATGTGAGACCGGCAGATCGAAGACAGAAGATCCCGAAAGGTAATTTACTGACAGGTAAGGAGATCGTTCAATTTCCACAATCCACGTTCGCATGCTGGACATTTCATTTTTGTTATCAAATACGTGATCCGTACGGCAGTCAGTCGGAAGTCAGCGAAGCTACACAAGACGGTGGTGATGAGTATTGCTACGGTGGCTGCTTCGATCGAGACAATGGAACGATTATATTCATGATAGTTCGTGGTTTGGTTGGCCAAGTTCTTAGTCTCTATATTTGGTTAAGTGTGACTTGCTTCATTTTTTTAAGCTTGCACTTGTTGTCTCATCGTGGATGTACCTTCCTGTCCTCCCACCTTGTTGTAGGGGTTAGCCTTTCTCTCGACATCCAACTTGTGTGTATTATTTTACTATTTCTCAAATATGAATAGTTTATGTTTGAGTGTCACCAATTTCCCTATTGCGCAACCTCTCTGTTGCTATCATTTCATCAAATTATTTTACTTAAATTTAACTTAGTTTAGTACTAATATTTATCTAATTAATACAAACATATTTAATTTATTAATTTATATTTTTTATTTTTGTAATTCATAGTATTTATAAAAAAAAGTCTAATGGATAAGAAATGTAGACTTTTTTTTATACAAATAAATCAAAAAAGGCCTTTATAGCACAATATTTTACTCTTAAAAAATATAGACTTTCTTTGGTACAAATAAATCATTATGAATTTATATTCAATATGTCACCAAAATTTGTCATTTATATTAAAATTTATTATTTCATAAGTTCTACTTATCATTAAATTTTTATTTTTTTAATATTTTAAATAATTTTCTTTTAATAATTATTTTTCTTATTAATGATAATTAATTTTAACATAAATTTCTTAATGGTCTTTACATTGTCATCCAATTTTATATTTTGTTAAATTATTTAATATTTATTTTGTTTTCTTATTCTTTCTAATTATGCAATAAGAAAAAATGATTTATCATATGAAGTTTTAATAATTCATATGAAGTTTTAAAGATCATTAAATTATTTAATATTTATTTTGTTTTCTTTATAGTAATTAATGTGGGATAATTCATCTATATATCCCTTCACCCCAAAACCTATCAAAATTTATTTGTTTCAGTAATTCTTCTCTCTCAAGATATTATTCGATGCTTACTCCTGACTGACTCCAATCTCAAGTGTCATAAGCCCACTAGCTTCTACTTAGTTTATCTTCGAATCATATCACATTAGTAAAATATTATTGACTTTGATACCAAATGTGAAATCATAGTCTCATTATATTGAGGTGTTGTACTCTTATATTATCTTATATTGACCCAAGTAGGCTTTGTTTTTAAAATGTGGCTTAACATCTTAAGATTATGACATCTTATATAAAATTTAGAATTTATTTTATAATAATCAATTTAAAATAATTTATCTCTATATCACTCTACTTAGAAGTCTATCATAAATTACTCTTTGTTTCAACGATTTCTCTCTCTCAGGATATCACTTGGTGCATATTCTCACTTTCTTCGATCCTAGGTGTCATATTATATATCTTTTTTGTTGTTCTTCTTCTTACATTATTTTATCATGCTTTATGAATATTATGTCATACATTCCATTTAGTTTAACATTATGTTATATTTCTTTCCATTGATCATATATAATCCATCTCAACATATTATATGATTCTTTCATCTATAATCCTCTCACAGCTAAGTCAGATCATCTGATGGGCTTATTGCATTATATAATCACGTTGTTTTACAAGCTTTGGTTTTGAAATTTTCTATGTTTGACTTAGGTTTCTTACAATGCATATTATATGAAAAAAAGTAATAAATAATTTCAAATAATGGTATAATATGCATGCTTTCCCTTCTAAAACTTCTACTCATACTCATCTCCTGTATTATTTAGTTATTTATAGATCTTAAGTTGTCAACACATCTAAAATGTTTTATGGATTTTTCCAACCTAGTTTTACATTATAAGATTCATTCTAAGTTTACCATCCTAGGTTATCAAGGACAAACCTCATCATCTATTTAATAAGTTAAAACAAATAAGAGATTATATAAAATTAAGTACATAAGTGAGGATATAAAACCTTAAAAGAGAGTTTAATGGTGAGTCAAAATTTAATCACAAATCATTTAACCACATAAACTAAATAAAATAATAATACAAATAAGTGATCTAATTATATAATTATATATAATTATTCAATTCAAAATAAATATTATATCAACTCTATACATATCTAACTATGCACATAATACAAAAATCTATCACCTTATGGAAAAAATCATTGACAACTAATAAATAGTATCATTTTTATAATATTTAAGTTCACAACACTTAGTACAATGAATATATTATATATGATATAAATATTAATAAGACTTTAAAAATTTAATAAGTAAATCAATAGAATACTAATATATATAAAAATAATATTGTAACAAAATAAGTGTAATCATGTTATAATAATAGAAAGCTAATGATCATAATAAAATAAGTCATGATATAAGAAAATTAATAAATCTAACATAAAAGATGAATATGCACATATATTCTTTTATTTCTTTATTTTTTATTTATTATTTTTTATAAGATTCAATTATTTAATAATGATAAATTTATTATTTTCTCATTCCTTTCATTACCAATAAGTTGAGATATATTCCAAATTTCATCTTCTTTAAATCATTATTTTCTAAAATTAATATGAGTAATATAGATGATGTTGGATGGGTCATACAAATTATAATGAGTACTTAGAGATTAACCTACACATATTAGGAATAAAGAAAATAAGAAGATAAATATAAAAAACCTAAAAAAGTAATATATATAAGAGACACTTATCCAATGCAATCTTTATCAAGAAAGGACCATAAGCAACATAACGATTACTCTTTATGCTAAATCCACAATCTCTTAAGTGGCAAATAGATGAAGTACTCAAAAAATATTTAATAAACCAATATAACAAGAAATAAAATAACAAAATAAAGGTTGCATGAGCATAGATTGAAAGTACTAAAAAACTTTACTAACCCTAACAAAAAAGCTAGAGTAATGAAATAACTTCAACGAATTCAAACACTTAAAAAAATTGAATCAAGAATAATAAGGAAGGAAAGAATAGTAAAAAGTGGTAATCCAAACAAACCTAAAGTGATAAAATGAAAGGAAGATGATTTAGCAAAGGAAAATGATGAAGTAAAAAGGAATCAACAAGAAAAAGAAATAACAAGGTGAAAGGAACAATTAGGCAACAATGGTATGAAGAAAATGTCGTAGAGTTATAGATAAACTAATATAACATCTTGTTGCTTAGGCTTACACCTCCCCTCTTAGTAGCAAAGCCCTGACAAATCAACACGTCAAAGTTCTTACGGCGATCAATTCTATACCTCAACAAGATGTAATGCAAAAATGGAAATTTTACTCATGGAAAATCATCATTCCTAAAGGGCAGGCCTCCCTTTTATAGAGAATTTAATCACAAAAGAAAAAAAAACAAAATACAAAATTTCTTGCCAAAAATTATTGTTATATTACTCTCTAAAAAGTTGTCTTTTCAATTTCATAATTTTATTTTCTAAAAATTCAATGCTAAAGCTACGATCAAAATTGTTGTTAAACATTTTTTTTTAAAAAATTGTATTTTTTGGTTCTGTGCTAGCAAATTCGTGTAAGTTAGATTCAAGTTAGTATGCCATGAAACAGGTTGATGAGTTGATGCAAGATTGACTGTGTTTTAGGTCAGATCCAAGTTAATGTGTCATAGATTTAGTCTACATCTCGGTGCATAATTGGTAGTATCGCGAATCATAATCGAGTTGGCATATTACAGGTTGATTAAACAATAAAAATGTTATTGGCTGGAACCAATTTGATGTCAAACAAGTGGTGCAAATGTTATGCAATGACAAGAAGGTAATGCCAACAAAGTGGGCCCATAGGCCTTTTTTGGGTCCTTTTGCATTCGTGATGCAAATTTTGAGCCAAAATACAATTTTATGTTATATCTTAATTTTGTATATGAAGAATAGATACTTTTATTATCTGGAAGTGTCATAATATGTTTGATTAGCTTATGAGAATAAAACTATTGACCTTACTAATAAACATCATAAATATGTATCATCACCCTGGTGGATTGCCTCACTCTGTCATATATACCAGTATTGTGCAAATATAAATAGTTTATCCTCGACCTATATTATATATGTAGGGCAAATTCACCTTAATTGTGTATATCATTATCTTGTAGATGTCAATGGGCATCTTTGCTTGGAAACAACATAATGGTATTCTCACCTTGATGGGTTATCCTTGCTTTGTATCATGTAGATCAATACCATGTAATATATATAGACTATTCTCACCTTATATCATGTGTGTGGGTCAACTTATGTCATATAGATGTAACATGTTTAATAAAACTAAAATATTATTAATTCATTCTAAACCCTTAATTTACTTTCATGACTCATACTGATATAATTTCACATTGTACTGTATGATTCAACAAGTAAATAAATATTCTAAACTTCATTGTATTTATAAAATCTCATGATTATACCCTCTAATTCTAAAACTAATACTTTACTTTCATATCGTTTATGAGCATATCTTATGATCACTATCGTAGTACCATGCAATCTCACTCTATTTAAATATAATTCTTATTGCTCACTAAATATATAATATGATCCCTAATATCATATTATACAAATTCTATTCTCTCTCCTTGTTTTCTTATCAACTAGTTATAATACTATGATACTATCATCATTATGATTAATTCACTACTTCTCTCTTTGCATAATACAATTTTTTTAATCATTCTATATTCTTTCACTATTAATCTACCCCAAAATATCATAACTTATGATGCTTTATAATGTACAAGTTTGATTACATCATCTTCTCTTACAAGACTTAGCTATCTTACCCATAACTCTGATTGATCATCCAGTAAAATCAACTCAATTGTACTGTGTGATCTTCCATATAAGACCAAATGTATAATTTTTCCGATTGACTTGTCCAATGCCTCAATTTAAATTTTTAATTTATTATACAATATGATTTAATACATCATACTCATATAATCTTCCCCACCTTACATTCTAATACTTGAAGTATTAATTAGTATAATCTCCATAATCATACCAATACGATCATACAATTATGACACAACCCCATTGTACAAGGACAATTCCCATATCTCTTTTGTACAGTGAACCCAACAGCTCAACCAATTGTATAAGTAAGATACTTATATTTTTCTTATATAATGAACTTGATAACTCACCTATAGCTTAAATTCTCTTAGTACTAATATGCCCCAAGAAATTATCTAGTACAACACCTTTAATAAATCCCATACAACCCATCATCATAGCTTTAAGACCCTTATTATTATTAGGTCTTTAGTTAATCTTATTACACAATTTAGGTAATCATTTTTGTATTATACACATCAATAACTAATTTTCTCAACCTGATTCTCTTGATTTTATTTTAAAAATCATCAAAATCACCTCATCTTGTAGCCAAAATATTTTAAATATAATTCTTATTTAACCAAAATGGATCCATGTTATTATATATTTAAAATCAAAATGAGTTTAATATAGAATTGCTTAAATGCTTATCTTTTTTTAGCTAACTGGTGCTCAATTTCTTTTGTTATATTCTTATTTTAACCTCTTTTCTCTTAGTTGTCCTTTCTTTAGCCTTCTCCTTTAATTGCAGTAAGCTTTCTCAAATATTCTTTTAATTTCTCCTTCTCTTTTACTTATGATTTTTTAGTTTTCATGAGCTTTTCTCTCTCTTTTTCTTTTCTTTCTAACTTAGACCTCACGTAGATGAAAATACATACTACAACTATTAACCAAGTATGTCATAGGTCAATAAAAAATGAACAAACACAACATCATTGCTAAGTAGGTCTCTATTGGATTAAGTTTGGAAAGTAGGAACCACTTAACAATTCCATTTATTTAAATTACCTGCACCACCACCATCGAAAATCAGAAAATCCTATTCATATGGGTTTTGGCACAAATTTTTTTGTTAAACCTCATGTAAATTTATTTATTACAAATTTGTACTCCATCACATTGATTTTCATTTGTGCTAAAATTAAAAATTACAAATCTATCTTAATGCAATCTGATATTCTTATTTTTACAAACATATCTTATATTAATCAATTTTGATCTAAGCCAAGATTTTTGAAAGTATAAATCTGTCATAAGCAATACTTTAAAAATTATAATTATATATAAATATTTAAAAAATTATAATTAATTTCTTAAGTCTCTAAAAATTATAAACTTAATATTATTGAGTTTGTTTTGAAAAATTCTTTCTATTAACATGTCTAAATAATATTTTAGATAAAGATTAAACTTATGATATACTTTTTAATATTATATTATTATTTTAATATTTTTATGTATAAATAATATATTTAAGAAATTGACTTGATCAAATTCTTCCATACTTGATCAAAATTTATTAACTTAATTCGAAAGCTTATCACATTTTGGATTGTAAACATATGGGCTATTACATAAATTAGTCGTTTTATACTTATGTTCATTTATTCTTAAACTCCATCCTAGACTTTATCAATTCTTACGTTTTGCATTCTAAATTATCCATTCTAGGTTTATAACTTATATTCATCTATTTCTAGGCTTGTGTCCTGATTGATGCCCATTCTTAAGATATTTATCTATATTTGTTTATTGTCATATGGGTTTTTCTTCTCTAGGACATTAATTTCTTAAATACCACTTATGACATCCCTTATTCCTTTATTTATAAATTTAGAAAAGAAAATGAGAATAATTACTTCATAATTTATTTATTATTTACTTTAAAATATCTTTATTTATATATTATAGAAAGTCATAATATTTGAATAACCTTGATGTTGAAAAAATTATTTTATTTATTTTAAAAAGTAAAAATCCTTTTTATTTTTTTGTAGTAGAAATAAACCAATTTTTGTACCAAGTTTAACCAAAAGCTTAAACAAATTTTATTATCAAATAAGATAAACAAACTATACATGTTTAAGTTAGATTAGCTAACTAATAGCTTAATCTTATAATAAAAATCTTAATAAATTATAACTAAAAAGTAGTAAATAAGAAATCCTAAGGTTATTTCATCATCTCCCATGATTATCTTTTAGAGTCCTATGATGTTTATCATGGTTTACAAGGAATTGTTAATACTAACAAAATGCTAAGTTAATCGATACTAATTTAGTAGAAAAAAAATTATATAATATATATGCAAATCATTATATATTTGGGCTATATCATATGTTGAGTCAAGTTTGACATCATAACATATATAATATAATAAAATTGATCATGTAAACAAGCATAACTATGACATGCTTTCACTATATGTTCCATTATAATGCATATTATCTCTTTACTTATTTATTGTTTTCATTTATTTCTATTTTTTGATATTAATAATTTCTTGACTTTTAAATTTATAATTTCTTTTTACTAAATTTATTTTTTCAATCATATTATAAGATGCACTCGTGATAACCCATCTAGCTTGAGTAGTACCCTGTGATACTTTCATAAGTATTAGGATGCACTCTTGAGAGCCTATCTAACTCGAGAAACACCCATTAGCCCATCCAACATGAGTAACAAACTTTATTTGTTTTCTTATTATAAGTTTCCCTTTCTTAGGAATTTCATATTAAATCTACTTTTTTTACCAATTCGTGCATTTATGCCAATATTCATACCTAAGTTTTTACAATATAACTCTCATGCAAAAACCAATTCATATAATCAAATTTCTAACGATAAGTATGTGAATCAAAGCATAATATTTTCCACCAAAATTTAAATGTATATATATATGTATAATTTATAGCAAAAAATATTATAATATAATCATTTCATTTACATAATTTTTTTTACTAACATGCCACTATTAGTAATACAATAAGTATGTAAAGCATATGAAATAACATAAGCAACCAATAAATATGTGATTATGTGAAACATGCATAAAATCATCACTCTATCAAATTTTTTATTCTTTTGATTCTTGAGTCTCTAAATTACAAAAATTATTATAGCAATTAGATGCACATAAATTACATAATAAAGTATACTTTGATTTTGATATAATGTTTATGGAAAATTGATTCCATTCTTATTCGCTAAGCTTGTGATAAGTTCGATTTCTTCCCTTCCTTTTTTGTTTGTCTATTATTTATTTTTTAAAATTTCTCATTTCTCTCCAAATAGTCACTTTCTATCTCTTCTTTTTTTCTTTTCTTACCTTAATTCCCCAATCCAATGTCTCTTTCTCTTTCTATTCCAATTTTTTCAATAATACTACCTCTTTTTTTCAAACATTTTCACAATAATTTTAGTTATTCTAAAATATCCTCACATTCTCTCTCCTTCCCTTTTGGGCTCTTTTCCCTTTTCTTTTAGTGACATTATTCCCTCATTCTTTTATCAAGTGCTAATCCTTATTGTTGATTTTATTTTATTTTTCTTCTCTCCTACGATGCCTTCTTCTTTCTACAATTCTCTTCTCACTCTTGATAGTAGCCTTCTTTTGTGTTATATTTCTTTCTCTAATTATTTGGTATTAGTGGTGTTAAATTTTTTTTTATCTTTGTACTACTAGTTTAATGATAAAAAAATATTTTATTATTTTATTAATATTTTTTCTTAGACATTTGAGATTATTTATCTGAAGCTTAAAAAAATTAATAATATAAAGAGCTTGATCTCTTGACTTAAGAATTTTAAAAGTAATATTTTAGTGTTAATCGTAACTAGAATAGAGAGAAACACAACTTAAATTATAAAAAAAACTGATCTTCATGAGTCATCTCTAGCACAATAAAAAAGAGAAAATTGTGCATAAGCATATAAAACTTATTATCTATGAAATTATTTTTTTAATGAAAAGAGAGTAATTTTTTCTTTTTTCTTCCAGTTTTTCTTTTTGTGCAAGATCTTTCTTGCATGTCATTTATGATTGTTATCTATTCAAAAAATTTCCATGATAAATTTGTCTTAATTTAATTTTATTATTTTTATTAAGTTTTAAATCTAATTTATCTACTAAACTATTCTATTAAATTCAATAATTATTTAATTACTCAATAAATTTTCATATTAACATAATTTTTAAATTCATAAATTTGAAATTCACATTAGTTTTCAATTATTCAAACCAAGTTGAAATTTAGTTTAAAATTTTTAATTTTACAAAACTTACATTTGCTTAAAATAAATTAAATTCAAACAAAATTTTCTCTTTTTTAAAAAGTGTGTTTTTGCAGTTTAACTAATTATGAAATACCTTATTTTTACGTACATTTTTTGTCGCCTAACACTAAAACAAATTTGTAAAATATATATATATTTTTAATTTAAAATATTATTTTTTAATAAATTGATTGAAATTGATAATTTTAAAAATGTGACCGTGTTTCATGCCGTTTGGGAGGATATGGGGAGTTATTATTAATTTATTGTTGGCGATGAAATCTGAAACGAGCACAGCCGGACACCCCAGAAGAAAATGGTCGAGGAAGAAACTTAGTCGGGGTTCTGATGTTTCTTGGTATTTAAGGAACGCGATTCGCGTATGAAGGAAAAGGGGGAGCGTTACCGAGAGCAGAAAGCACGGTCATCGCGCTTTAAATTCCTGTGAAATAGGTGTGGAAGAAGAAGAAAGAGGCGCTATGGATTCACCTCCGGAGAACGACGTATGCTCGGTCTGCCACGACAGGTTCACGCTGCCGTGCCAAGCCAATTGCTCCCATTGGTTCTGCGGTACTTTTTCACCCATCGCTTTTCTTTTCGTTTCTTTTCTGTGTCGTGGCCTTTTTCTTTCTTTTACTTGATTTGTCTCCGTCTTCTTTCTAAGATGACGTAGTTTGAAAGTGTCCTTTATTAAAATCAGATTTGCTCATCTTGATTGAAGCCTGATGAGAAGAGAGATCGGGTTGACTTCAGTCAAGTTGTCCATTAGGTTTGTTTTTGCTCGCGTTAATGCGAGCTGTTTTTAGGTTCAATGGATGATGAGTGATATGGACGGAGGCTCTGTGATTGCTGGGCCAGATTAATTTAACCCGATCAAGAGCTTCAACACTCGTCAACCCAACCCCTTCTAACATTAAACAGACGACACACGTGTTGCAGAAAGCCCTCTCATCCCTGCGTGATTGTCCCTTGCAGAAAACTCTTCCTTTGCATTCTTTTTCTCGTTGGCCTTTGTGGCAATTCGATTTTATTTGCTTAACCACCTTGTTTTCTGTTGACATGAAAGGAGAAGGCGAAGGGAACAAAAATAGAGTTGAAAATGAGCGATGAAATATAGTTAATACCAACTAACCTGATATAACCAAAAATAAATTAGATGTTATTCTATCTTTGAGCTGTTTTTAGGTTGAATGGATGATGAATGATATGGATGGAGGTTCTGTGATTTTGTTTAATCACTCGGGACTTGATTAAGTTAACCCCATTAAGAGCTTCAACCATTCATTAAACACTCACTTGGATAACATCAACCCGCAACCTAAGCAGCCAACACTAACACCTCTAACCCCTCCCAACATTAAACCAACGACACATGTGTTACTGAAAGCCCTCTCATCTGTGCGTGATTCTCCCTCGTAGCAAACTCTTCCCTAGCACGTTTCTCCTTGGTGGCCTTTGTGGTAATTTGATTTTATTTGCTTAATGTACCTTGTTTGCTATCAACGTGAAAGGAGATTGTGAAGGGAACAAAATAGAGTTAATGATGAACAACAAAATATATTTAATACAAACTAACTTGAGATAACCAAACACAAATTAGATGTTACACTAACTAAACCGTGTTAATAGCCAAACATAGCGCTTGTTTGCAAATGGAGTTTCAAACTCTATTTCCAAAAAATTTGCTTACAAACTTCATTTTTATCAAACATTTTTCAATAGAATTCTATTTTCTTTGGTATAAAACTTATTTTTCTAAATGCTTATTTTCAAATTTTACCTTTTAAATCTCCTTTCTAAAATTGTTAGTCGTGTGTAAATAGAGTTATAATTTTATGCCGAACTAAAATATCTAACAATGTTTTACCTAAATCACAAGTGACTTAACACAATCCTATTCCATATAGGGCTTTTGTGCTAGGCTAACATGATGTTAGCTTTATTGGTGGGGTTAAGAGAAGTTATGTTTGGTTTGTTACTTAGATTTAGTTGGTGTTAAATCTACTTTTTATTCGAGCGTTGACTTCGGTTAGTTGGTATTAGCTAGTGTTAATTGCACCTTTTTTGTTCGTGACTTTACATTGTTCCCTTTGCAAGCTCCTTTTACATTGTTAGCAAGCAAGGTATGCTAAGCAAATAAAATATGATCACCATGAAGTTCCACATGCAAATAATTGCGTAAGATATGCGTAGCAAATAAAAACAAGCACAATATGATTTCACAAACTTTCGACAAAGATAGTGTAATGTGAACATAAGAGCACTCATGTTCTTTTCCAACATTTCATGTTGTTGCGCCTAAGGTGGCATGGCTTGTGATGTGCTACCATCATCGATAAAAGATAACTCTCTCTGTAACTTACTAGATTATGAAATTGGCTTTCTTGTGCTCATAGGTCTAGCGAAGGGCCTCACTTAGACAATTATGTAAAGAAAAACTTAAGATGCAACTCAATCTCTAGACTGGATGATGCAAAAATAGATTTTTGAAAGTGTAGGGAGAGTGGCTACCAAATTAATTAAGAACTCCATGCATGTATGCAATAATTGAATGCCTCAAGGTCTTTATCAATTCACTTTTGGATGCAAAAATTATCTTGCTATGTTTTTCTTAGGGGAGGAATCTCGCAAGGTGAATTAGGGCAATGTAGTTTTAGTGAGTTGGCTAATCATTAAATGAGAGTTATATGATTGATATTTATAGTTAAAAAGTGACCAAACATTTTCTGATAGATTCTTTGAAATGTTCTTAAAAATCCCTTTTAAATGTGACTTTCAATTGGAAAGTAGCCATTATATTGCAGGTTTTACTTCATTGTTTTAAGTGATTACCTAATTGCCTCAAATGAGGAGGAGTTGCTTTGAGAATCTTCCTCTGTTTTCTCTAGAAGATAGTCTAATCTAAAGTATTTACTTGTAGTTGTCCTAGATGATCACAATTTACTTGAATGAATTGTATTGATTTTTTGGGATGATCATGTAACACACTTAAAAATCAATGTAGGTTTTGCCCTTTATTTTAGTTAACCTTGGATAATTTCGAAAGTGCCTAAAACTCATCCAAAAATAGCAAAAACCTGCAGTCAAATGTACTTTGGTATTCTAATTAATGCAAGAAGAATTTTTACAAAATATCTTAATTTGGAGAATTTAGGCCATTGGCTTTTTAATTTCTTAAACCTTCATCTATCTATTTAGCAAGGAATATAATATATATAGGGCCCTTTACTAATATAAAGTAACCTATGGGTACAAATGATTGTTCAATTGAAGTGTAACTTGGACCTTAACATGAAACATGATTTATATGCTAAACATACCTTTGCACCAAGAATATGATATTTTTCATGTATGACATATTTAAGGTGTCTTTGAACTAGATTTTCAACACTAAGTTTTAAATTACTAATTCCAATCCAAGATTTGTTCAAATTTGTAGTACTAGTTTATTCTAACTTCGCATATATGATTCCAATATGAATTCTAAAATTCTAATCTAGTTGTTAGATTTATTAATTTGGTCATTTGCCAATGTTTAATGAACAAATTTGAATACTTTGGCAAATTCATGTTTATAATGATGAAATCATTTATTAAAGACATGATCCTAAAATCTTGTGGTCTAAGTATCTATTTTACTATGTAATTCAGTGCTTAAATATGCTTATATTATCAATTCACATTTGATATATCTGAGAAATACTATGGTGTGCTTATTGATACTCCTAAATAGAAAAGTAAGTTTTGGTTCACAGCCCTTACATTAGTTCTAATGAATGTAAAACTTATATTTAGCTTAAGGCTCATGCATAATCTTTGAGAATCTTCACTCCATCCTTGAGTGACGTAGTTTGTCTTCTAGACCTGAAGTTCAATTGCTAAAATACTTCAATTTATGAAAGTATCTAATGTAAGTTGTCTTATATAATTGACTTGTAAAGCACTCTAGGTAAAGTATTAGACCATTATAATAAGCTTTTATAGAATTTGTTATCATCAAAATTAAACATAGCCTCATGAAGGTTTATTGGTTAATTTGTATCCCATCTTGAGCCCTCAAGAGTGTGAACTATGTGTCATGGAAAGTTTTTAAATTCCTAAAAATGTTTTTTTCTGTAGAGAAGAGTGACAATGTCCCTTCTTCTTGTTTGAGTTTGTTGGCTAAAGCACAATATGGAGCCACAGTAGATCGACGATCAGAGTGAGTATCTATGATAGTTAAGACATCTAAAGGAGTTCCAAGGGTGTAGTCAGTGGGGCTCTTTGTGATATCTTCTTTCTATGGAAGTTGAAGAACAAGATTGGCTTAGAAACTGTGAATGACTTAAAGAGTCCTTAATTCCAGTAGAATCTTGGCTTTTTGAACGTGTTTCTCTTCATCTCCTATTTTGGGAGATATTTTTCTGATGTACATGTATATTGTTGAGCTCTTTCACCATAAAGTTTCTTAGAGTGAAGAACTCCATGCCACTAGGATGGTTAGAATTGAAGAAAGAGAGAGAGATTGTGAATTGAGTGAAGGAGAGCAAGAGATAGGATGAAAAAGTGAGAAAGGTAAAAACAGATGGGTAAGGGAAGGATTACCAAAAGGGGAGATCTAGTCATGACTTTTTGGTCATGATTCCTCACCTATAGAAAAATTAATGTCTATGGGGATGAAAGCTATAAAGATGTAGTCCTTTGCCTTGTCTTTGGTTTTTTAATAAGGCAAGGGCAGTTGGAAAGTAGTCCTTTGCCTTGACAGATCTGGGGTTTGTCAAAAAATATAGGTAATGGGGCTCAAGTGATGGTTCCTTTGTTTTGCTCGTGTGTTGCACTATAACTATTTGATTTTATATTTTAGATGTTTAACTTCATATTTTTTTATGACATGTAATCAAACTCATGACTTCATTCCTTTTCCTTTTCCTTTGCTACTGTTTTTCGTTCTTTTCTTTCTTCTTTGCTTGGATGGGAGGTATTGTATTGTTAACTTATTAGTTATTTTTGTTTAATAGGCGGCTGTATTATGCGTGTATGGCATCATGGATCTGCCCTTCGACCATGCAAATGTCCTATTTGCCGTCGCATAATAACTTTGTTGATACCAACTGAGGCCACAAGGAGCTTACGCCATGAAACTGAGTCTACCCAAGTATTGGAAAACATTGAGAAGTACAATCGTCTATTTGGTGGCAGTTCCCACAGTTTCATGCAGGTTACTACTTACATAATTATTTGTTTTGAAACAGCCCAAACCATTTAATGTTTGCCATGTTTTATAAACACTTGCACTTTAATATTTTCTAGGGAAGTGCCTTTTCTGTGACTTTAATTGTAGCAGGGTTCTTTAAAGATTTCTTGCACAAGGAAAACTTTAAATGGATTTGCCCAAAAGGATTTCAAAGCATGTTTAGCTTCTTATTCCTATTTTAATCTAGTTCTTGTTTGATTGATCAAACTGTCACCACTTCATCAATTTTGTCGATTTCTTCCTTTTGCTTAAGCTCTCAAAGCTTTACAAGATATGAAGAAAATGACAAACTGTAAATGTATCTTCCTCTTGTGGTACTGTGCCTTCAAGTTATTGTGCATTGGTGCCATTGATGTGCATATAACTCTCTTTGGTCATCATGTGATTATCAGCATTTATATATTGTTTAGCTTTTGTAACCTTCTGCATGCCTTTTGCAATTTTTCTTTACTTTAGTCTATGATTTTTCATTTGGGTGAATTTGGCCTTCAAAGTTATGGCATTGAAGTGAATATTTAGAATTTAAATGCTGCCTTTATTATTTTCACTGCCAAGCATGGTTATCAAGCAGTAATGAACAGTTTTTGGGATAACATAGCTAGAGATGGGACTGTTCACTACTGTAATTGTAGGTAAAACTCTTAGCTATAGCTTTATTGTTAGCAAGGAGTTGGATTGGACTCAAAATTTTGTCATCTACACGCTTCTATAAACTTAAGTTTCAGTTACATTGAAGGGTCATTTCTAAGTGAACTTACAAGTGGATTTTTTTCAGCATTTTTGGGCGGGCCAGGAATTAACATATATATATTTCAAATGCTAAGCCTAGTAAAGAAAGAAAACATGCTTCTTGTGCAGACTTTGATCCCAAACCTATGGTCTGGCTACTTTATACAGAATTGTCCAGTTTTGTTTAGGACATCATAGAACCTTGGGTTTTATAAAGTGGAGTAAGAAGATGATAATCTAAACAAACACAAAGTAAAGTTTTTCTCTTAGTTGACTTCTCATCATTTAGCTTCTCCATTTTGCCCCTCAGTATGTTGCTGTAGTTAAACATTCTTACCTAAATCTACCTCCAATTTCATTGTAGTCCTCCCCAAAATTGAGCAAAAATATCTGCTGTGGCCAATATCGTTAGTTTTGCTCGAATTTACATTTTTTTTAGTTTCAACTTAAATTGGTAGAAACAGCAAAGTTAGAGCTAAGGTTTGAGTTTCTTGAAAGGTGGATCATGTTAGATGCAACGCAAATGCCCTAGCTTACAATGTGGGCAGTATGTATTCATTGCCATCTCACATCACGTTGTAGTTTAATAAATGTACCTTACGTTTCTGGTTGACAAAAAATATATTTCTTGTAAGTTTTCGCATAGCTTATGAAGTCATAGGCTCTGTTGATACTGAACATATCTCATTGCTAGTGGAATTCACCATCAGCTGATTGAATTTTTGGATGATTTTGAGTTACCAAGTAGCATGCCTTTAAAGACAATGACATTATGGCCAAGGGTGAAGGCTATAAATATTATCTTATTAACACCCTTTATATCCTTATCTTTTCTTTTTACTTCTAATACCTAATTACTTCTTATCACTTAGTCCATATTGCTTAGCACTTATAATGTACCCTTCCCTTTATTCTTATCCTTTATCCCTTATCAAGTTACCCTTTGCTTACCCCTCAGCAAAGTGGTACACATTCTGGTAGCTCTATAGTGACGTTATTTATTACCATAGTTGGCTATTAGCATTGATAAGCCAGGAAACAAAACAAAGCAAGTTTATTAGACCTGCTATTGTGATGCTTTTTGTATGATGACATACATGGTCATGGACCTTTTTGGGGCCACAAACTAATCATTTTGATTTTTGAGGTGCTATGTATTAAGATCATATTGTTTTATGATGTGATGCATGTATTATTAGGATGTAATCAATGTAATTTAATTTATACATTATTATGATGTGATTGATATAATCCAACATGTTTGGTAAAAAAGGTAAGGGATTAACTTATTTCATGATTTCCAAATTGCAAATTAACTTTTTAAAGGTAATATTTAATGATGATATGACTTGCAATTAAAAAAATCTAAAAGTTGTTCATTTATATGTGTTTTTATAGTCTTTATTTTTGAGTTTTAAACAGTGCTTGCATCAATTTTAGAACGAATCTTTGGAAATTCAATTAAAATTGGAATTAGAATTCATGCTTCAAGGTATTTGCAGCAGAACTTCTGCCTCTGGACTGAAATGGGTTCAAGGACAACCTATGGCAGTGGATTTCTAGTGGATTAAAGGAACTGTCACGCCCCGCCTAAACTATCACTATAATCTACTGATAAAATCAGCTAATCAGAGCATAGCAGCATATAATTGAGGACACAACTGTAAAACTAGGCGAGGGTGACACAAACAAAATAAAACTGTTACCTTTATAATCAACAGCAACTTCAATATATGCATACCTGTCACTTGGGAAATCCTGTACAAAAATTACAAAAACCGAAATAACAGATACGTTTGTACAAAGTCCCATACCATCCTAAGCACCCTCTCTCTGTGAATCAGTGGCATGTCCTGTAATGTAAGTAGGGGAAATGAGCTTATAAAGCCCAGTAGGTGAATGCTATGGCTACAAGGATATAACATGATGAATATCTAACAACATGCTATGACTCAAATGTAAATATGGCAAAGATAAATCTGAAATCAGCATGCAATGAATCAAGCAAAGTATGCAATTCATTTCTCCTTCTTTTCAATTCTTTTTTTTTTTCTTATTCATTTTTTTTTCTTTTCTTGCTGGGTCCCAGACTTTCCCCATGATCCACATCCCCCATCCCTATCATATCATATCACATCTCTATGGCATCTATCTCATCTAGAGACCATTGCCCGTAGGCATATCGTGGCTGGCCAAGCCTATCACGTCGGACCATCTCCGTATCTCAGCCCTGCACAAAGTGCTAGCCATATACGAGATGTCTCGATCTCTATCACGTCGGACCATCTCCGTATCTCAGCCCTGCACAAAGTGCTAGCCATATACGAGATGTCTCGATCTCATCATATCCCTCCGCACTCAGCCCTGCACAAAGTACTAGCAATGCGGGGGAGGTCTCTATGCCATCTCATCATGCCCAGCATCCTGTGCTGGTGCTCATATGTCCGGGGACTACTGGGATGCGATATAGGATCAATTCCTTTCTTTTTTTTTTTTTTTTACTTTTCTTTTTAGGGAATTTAACCCTTTAAGAGGCATAATCGATACCTCTACACATTTTCTTTGGCATGCTTTATATTTTACTATACCATAGTATCATATTGCAAATTCTCATTTCATTTTCATATAATGCCGTAATATTTCAAAGCCATGCTTTTATAATAAAATAACAATCACTACTTACATTACTATTTAAATAAATTCACCTACCTGAGGTCCTGAGGGTCCTGCCATTCTTTGGCCTCTTCCCCTTCCCCTTTCTCTTCTCATTTCTTTCAATTACAAGGTGCTGTCAGAGTTTGCTTTCTTCACACTTATGCAGCCTCTTCTATCTGTTCTTCTCGCTTGGACTTGCTTTTGGTTCCTCGTGCACGACTCCCCCTTTTTTTTCAAAGGGGTCGCGACAGCTACAACCCTTCTTGTTGCCGCTAAAAGTATGTTTCTCAAAGGCTTGCTGAATATTGCCTTCGCCACCCAACACTTCTTTTCAATTCCTCCCCCCTTTTAACACGGAGGCTGCCGGCGACCGCTGCACGGTTCAGAAATTCCCCTCGGATCAAGCCGACACTCGCATGCAACCCTCCTTTCTTGGCACGGAAAACAAGAAAGGGCTGCACCGCAAAAATTCCTTTTTCCCTTTGCTGTCCGCGGTTTCCCTGGCTCGGGATGCAAAAAGGAGAAGGGCTGCACAACAACCCGAAAATCCCAAAAATCCCGTAAAAACCTTTCTAAAAAAAAAACTTTCCCTTCTACGGTTCGAGGAGAGAGAAAATGGCTCGGGAAAGAGAAAAGGGCTCGGAACTTTCCCGGTTCCCATCCTCGCTGAGCTCGGGACCTGAAATCGCCGCCGCCGGACTACTCCCTTCTTCCGATTTTTCGTCGGGACGGAGACTGCTGCGGGGAAAAAGAAACCCTCGATCCCTACTCCTCTTTTTCTCCGCTGCTTCGCATGGTTCGGCACGAAGGACTGCGCCGTCCTTAACCCTTTTTTTTCTCTCGGGGTCGGGGCGTACGGGCGCACGCGGCATCGTCGGATCGCCTCGCGTCCGACGCCCGTGCGTCCTTTCTTCTTTTCTTTTTTTTTTTTTTCCAGGATATTACAATCTCCCCTCCTTCAAGAAATTTCGTCCCGAAATTTTCAGAACAAATCTGGATACTGAGCTTTTATATCTGCCTCAATTTCCCAGGTTGCCTCAATATCAGTGCGGTTCTGCCACAATACTCGAACCATGGGAATCGCTTTATTTCTTAGCACTTTCTCTTTTCGATCTAGGATCAGAATTGGCTTTTCTTGATATGTCAGATCTGGCTGAATTTCGATACCTTCTGTATCATATCGAATAATATGCGCTGGATCTGAAACATACTTCCTCAGGAGAGACACATGAAACACATCATGCACTCCAGCCAACTGAATAGGTAAAGCAATTCTGTATGCAACATGTCCTATCCTTTCAGAAATTTGAAAATGACTAATAAATTTGGGCTTCAATTTCCCTGCTTTACCAAATCTGAAAACTCCTTTCATAGGACTAACTTTGAGGAAAACATGATCTCCCTCTTGGAATTCAACATGTTTGTGCTTGCTGTCAAAAAATTTCCTCTGTCGATCCTGTGCAGTCCGTATTCTTTCTTTAATCAGTTTTACTTTTTCTGTGGCATCATCCACAAAATCAGGACCAATAAGCTGTCTTTCTCTACCTTCAAACCAGCATAGAGGAGATTGACATTTCCTGCCATACAGAGCTTCATAGGGAGCCATCCCAATGCTAGCCTGATAACTGTTATTATATGCAAATTCCACTAAAGATAAGTGGCTCTCCCAATCTCCTCCAAAATCAAGAATACACAGTCTAAACAGATCTTCCAAAACTTTAATTACTCGTTCAGTCTGGCCATCTGTCTGTGGGTGGAAAGCTGTACTGAATTTCAACTGAGTACCAAAAGCTTGATGTACCTTTTTCCAGAAATGAGATGTAAACTTTGGATCTCTCTCAGAAATAATCTCCTTAGGCACACCATGCAGCTTCACAATTTGTTTTAAATACAGCTGAGCTAGCCTTTCTGTTGAATAGGTGACTTTAATGGCCAAGAAATGCGCACATTTAGTCAACCTATCAATTATTACCCACACACAATCATGACCTGCCTGTGATCTAGGCAAACCCACAACAAAATCCATTGATATACTTTCCCATTTCCACTCAGGAATGGGTAAAGGTTGCAGCAAATCACTAGGCTTCTGTTGTTCCCCTTTAACCTGCTGACAAATCAGACATTTTCTGACCCATTCTGCCACATCTCGCTTGAGACCAGGCCACCAAAAATTTTGTTTCAATTCTTGATACATTTTTGTGCCTCCAGGATGGATAACATACTTTGAATTGTGAGCTTCACTAAGCAACAACTGTTTCAATTGGAGATGATCAGGAATACATAACCGGCCTTGAAATCTCAACACATCATCTTTATCTAGAGAAAAGTCAGATATCCAGCCATCCCTGATTTTCTGAATTAGTTTCTGACATTCTTCATCTTGCAACTGATCTTCTTTAATAGACTGCAGCCAATCAGGTCTGATAGACAACTGACCAAGCAATAAAACATTTCTCTGCAGTTCTTTCTCTAATAAAAGTCTTTCGATTTCAAATACAGTCAGCTTCTCAACATCTTGGGATAAAATTGAGCTAACATAAGCTCTCCTGCTCAGGGCATCAGCAACCACATTAGCTTTTCCTGGATGATAGAATATTTTCAGCTCATAATCTTTGATGAATTCAAGCCACCTTCTCTGTCTCAGATTCAACTCTTTCTGATCAAAAATGTATTTCAAGCTTTTATGATCTGTCAATATTTCACATTTCACTCCATAGAGATAGTGCCTCCATATTTTCAAAGCAAAAACTATTGCTGCCAATTCCAGATCATGCACTGGATAATTTTTCTCATGAGGTTTCAGCTGTCTGGAAGCATAAGCTATCACTTTGCCATACTGCATTAACACACAGCCCAAACCTTGCAATGATGCGTCACTGAAAACCTGATAGCCTTCAGTTCCTTCAGGCAATGTTAATACTGGAGCAGATGTCAATTTTTCTCTCAACTGCTGAAAACTTCTTTCACAAGATGCATTCCACTCAAATTTCACAGCCTTCTGAGTCAATCTTGATATTGGTGCAGCGATTTGAGAAAAACTCTGCACAAATTTTCGATAATAACCTGCCAAACCCAGAAAACTTCTGACTTCAAATACATTTGAAGGTTGGGGCCAATTTACAATAGCTTCCATTTTCTGGGGATCTACAGAATTCCCTTCTGCGCTAATAACATGCCCCAAAAATGAAATCTTAGACAACCAGAATTCACATTTTGAGAATTTAGCATACAACTGATGCATCTGTAAAGTCTGTAATACTGTATGCAAGTGTCTTTCATGATCCTCGGCATTTCTGGAATACACCAAAATATCATCTATAAACACCACAACAAACTGATCCAGATATTCTTTAAATACTCTGTTCATCAAATCCATAAATGCTGCAGGGGCATTGGTTAGGCCAAAAGGTAACACCAGAAATTCATAATGCCCATATCTAGTCCTGAAAGCAGTCTTAGATATGTCATCTTTCTTGATTTTCAACTGGTGATAACCAGACCTTAAATCAATTTTCGAAAATACTGCAGCACCCTGCAACTGATCAAATAAATCATCAATCCTCGGCAGTGGATAACGATTCTTGATAGTAATTTTATTCAACTCCCTGTAATCAATACACATCCTTAAACTGCCGTCTTTCTTTTTCACAAATAAAAGCGGTGCTCCCCATGGAGACACACTGGGTCTAATAAAACCCTTGTCAAGCAACTCGTGAATCTGGACTTTTACCTCTTGCAATTCAGCAGGGGCCATTCTATACGGTGCCTTGGAAACAGGTTCCACTCCTGACATCAACTGGATTTCAAATTCGATTTCTCTGTCTGGAGGTAAACCAGGCAACTCTTCTGGAAATACCTCGGGATACTCACAAACTACAGGAACATCCTGCAACTTCCCAAAATTCTGATCTGGTAGCAACACAGAAAGCAAAAATCCTTCATTTCCTTTCTGAAGCAATTTACAAGCTTTCAACACAGAAATGAAAGGAATTTTCCTTCCTTTCCCATAGTAAATTACTTCTTCTCCTAATTGGGTTTTCATCTGCACTCTCTTTTCCATACAATCAATTTTGACTTGATGTTTCACAAGCCAATCCATCCCCAAAATAATATCAAATTCACTTAGGGGTAAAATTATCAAGTCCACAGAGAAATCTGTTCCCTGAATTTCTATATTTCCATTTACACATTCTTTTGCTAAAATTTCTGAACCATCTGGTAATTTAACTAATAAAGCAGTTTTCATGATTTGCAATGGTAACAGCAAATGATCACACACATGCTGAGCTACAAATGAATGCGATGCTCCACAATCAAAAAGAACTGATACCGCAATATTTTTGAAAGATAAAATACCTGATATCACATCAGTAGAACGAGGAGCATCCTGCTGAGATATAGCATATACTCTCGGCTGTCCACTTTTGCCAGCTGGCTGACCTCTGCCTGTGCCACCCGATGCTGTGGTAGATGCTGTACCTCGACCTCTGCCAGTACCAGCTCTACCACCTCTAGTAAAACCAGTGGGTGATGAGGCCATCCCAGATGCCGCACTAGCCTGGGGACAATCTCTAGCTATATGCCCTGGCTCACCACAAGTAAAACATTTGATCTGGCCACCAGTCCGATACCAACAAATCCCTCTATGAAATTTTCCACATTCTGGACACTGAGGGGTCTTTCCAGTATCTGTATCGGTCCTGCCACTGCTAGCTACAGATCCTGATTTTCCAGTACCGAATCTCTTACCTCTGAACTTTTTGAATCCCTTTTTAAAAGATGTGGTCTCTCTGATGGCTAGGGGTTCTTCTCTTTTTCTTTCTGCACTTCCAGCACCTGCAAGTTCTGTTCTATCATTCTGGCATTTTCCACAAGTTCAAAGAAGTCAGCTGTTCTGAAAGAAATTAAAGCAGATTTGATTTCATGTTTCAATCCTTTTCTGAATACAAAACAGCGCTGCTCCTCAGAACCAAACATGTCAGGCACATGTCTCGCCAGAGTACTGAATTTTCTTTCATACTCAGATACTGTAAGGGCACCCTGAACCAGAACAGAAAGATCTTCCCGCATTCTTTCTCGGGCAGATAAAGGGATGTAGCACATTTCAAAATCAGCTACAAATTCTGGCCATGAGATTTCTTTTGTTGGCCTGCTCCTGAATTTAATCCTGTGGCGTGATTCCCACCAGTCCACAGCCTCGTCATCAAGCACCAAAATAACTAAAGGAACTCTTCTGTGCTCTGGACAATCCATGCCCTCAAAGATTCTTGTCATCTGCTTAATCCATCTCTCTGCAACTAAGGGATCTGTTCCTCCAGCAAAGTGAGGGGGATGCATGTGATAGAATTGATTTACTGCTTTATCCATCATGAAGCTGTCATCCTCCCTTCTCATTTGTTGTTGCGAAGAAGATGAAGCAATTGGCATTTGAGCATTATCAGAGCCTTGCTCTCTTTCTTCATTGCCAACAGGAGGTACATTTGCTTCTCCTCCTCTAGATCTCTTTATTCAGCAAATTTGCACATATCAATTCTCAATAATTCAACAATTTTCATAATTATATGTATGTGCTTTACTTAAAAACAGGTATGACATATACATGCTGTGCCAGTGTCCTCACTCAAATTCTTAATTCTTACAACCTGACTCTGATACCACCCTGTCACGCCCCGCCTAAACTATCACTATAATCTACTGATAAAATCAGCTAATCAGAGCATAGCAGCATATAATTGAAGACACAACTGTAAAACTAGGCGAGGGTGACGCAAACAAAATAAAACTGTTACCTTTATAATCAACAGCAACTTCAATATATGCATACCTGTCACTTGGGAAATCCTGTACAAAAATTACAAAAACCGAAATAACAGATACGTTTGTACAAAGTCCCATACCATCTTAAGCACCCTCTCTCTGTGAATCAGTGGCATGTCCTGTAATGTAAGTAGGGGAAATGAGCTTATAAAGCCCAGTAGGTGAATGCTATGGCTACAAGGATATAACATGATGAATATCTAACAACATGCTATGACTCAAATGTAAATATGGCAAAGATAAATCTGAAATCAGCATGCAATGAATCAAGCAAAGTATGCAATTCATTTCTCCTTCTTTTCAATTCTTTTTTTTTTTCTTATTCATTTTTTTTTCTTTTCTTGCTGGGTCCCAGACTTTCCCCATGATCCACATCCCCCATCCCTATCATATCATATCACATCTCTATGGCATCTATCTCATCTAGAGACCATTGCCCGTAGGCATATCGTGGCTGGCCAAGCCTATCACGTCGGACCATCTCCGTATCTCAGCCCTGCACAAAGTGCTAGCCATATACGAGATGTCTCGATCTCATCATATCCCTCCGCACTCAGCCCTGCACAAAGTACTTGCAATGCGGGGGAGGTCTCTATGCCATCTCATCATGCCCAGCATCCTGTGCTGGTGCTCATATGTCCGGGGACTACTGGGATGCGATATAGGATCAATTCCTTTCTTTTTTTTTTTTTTTTACTTTTCTTTTTAGGGAATTTAACCCTTTAAGAGGCATAATCGATACCTCTACACATTTTCTTTGGCATGCTTTATATTTTACTATACCATAGTATCATATTGCAAATTCTCATTTCATTTTCATATAATGCCGTAATATTTCAAAGCCATGCTTTTATAATAAAATAACAATCACTACTTACATTACTATTTAAATAAATTCACCTACCTGAGGTCCTGAGGGTCCTGCCATTCTTTGGCCTCTTCCCCTTCCCCTTTCTCTTCTCATTTCTTTCAATTACAAGGTGCTGTCAGAGTTTGCTTTCTTCACACTTATGCAGCCTCTTCTATCTGTTCTTCTCGCTTGGACTTGCTTTTGGTTCCTCGTGCACGACTCCCCCTTTTTTTTCAAAGGGGTCGCGACAGCTACAACCCTTCTTGTTGCCGCTAAAAGTATGTTTCTCAAAGGCTTGCTGAATATTGCCTTCGCCACCCAACACTTCTTTTCAATTCCTCCCCCCTTTTAACACGGAGGCTGCCGGCGACCGCTGCACGGTTCAGAAATTCCCCTCGGATCAAGCCGACACTCGCATGCAACCCTCCTTTCTTGGCACGGAAAACGAGAAAGGGCTGCACCGCAAAAATTCCTTTTTCCCTTTGCTGTCCGCGGTTTCCCTGGCTCGGGATGCAAAAAGGAGAAGGGCTGCACAACAACCCGAAAATCCCAAAAATCCCGTAAAAACCTTTCTAAAAAAAAAACTTTCCCTTCTACGGTTCGAGGAGAGAGAAAATGGCTCGGGAAAGAGAAAAGGGCTCGGAACTTTCCCGGTTCCCCTCCTCGCTGAGCTCGGGACCTGAAATCGCCGCCGCCGGACTACTCCCTTCTTCCGATTTTTCGTCGGGACGGAGACTGCTGCGGGGAAAAAGAAACCCTCGATCCCTACTCCTCTTTTTCTCCGCTGCTTCGCATGGTTCGGCACGAAGGACTGTGCCGTCCTTAACCCTTTTTTTTTCTCTCGGGGTCGGGGCGTACGGGCGCACGCGGCATCGTCGGATCGCCTCACGTCCGACGCCCATGCGTCCTTTCTTCTTTTCTTTTTTTTTTTTCCAGGATATTACAGGAACTGTTGGGCAGGCAAGTGGCATGAAAATTTTGAGCAGGTTTCTAGTTTTCTTTGGTTGTTGTAGGTCTGTTACTAAATGGGATTGGCAGATGTTGGATGAACTAGTTATTTCAGGGTGGAGATGGGAAGGATTAAAAACAACCTTAGAATTACTTTTTATTGCTGCTGTAGTATTTTATGTAATTGGGGATTTAGTCTGATGAATTTCCTTAGAATTCGATTTTAAAAACTATCAAATCCTCCTTTTCCGTCTTATGTGCTGAGCTAGCAACGTTTATTTTTCAAACCAAGTCTTATCCATCGATTACAAAGCAATTTTATTTAGGTTCCAAAAAAGCTGTTGAGTGATCCATCTAGCCATCCTCTATTGCTAAGTTGACCGAAACCAAACAATTGAACTTTTAATTCCACGGTCTTGTCCATTTGAGTTTTGTAAGATGACTTAGACCATATTTGTTGGTTCTTCCTGGCAAGGATATCCTTCATAAAACTTTGATCTAGGAATCGTGGTAATTACGATAAATCAGATAGTGCGATATTTGATCTTTATTTTTCTTCCATGACCCTTGTTGACTCATAAAATAATCAATACTCTTGCAGCTATTGGATTGGATTGGTTTGTGTATATTTTGGTTATATTGTTTAGGTGTGAATGATGTGATAGTAAGCTGGAGAAGGATACTAGATTTATTGTAGAAAGCCTGCAAAATAAGGAAAAATTATGTTGTAGTAAATCTGAATATTTTTATGATTTTGCTGCTGGTATATAAGTGACTTGTAGAAATCTCTTAAAAACAATAGAGGAAAATCTCTCTTGAATTATAGAATAATTATTCTAATTACTTTATTCTTGCTTGTTTTTAGGCCTTCCTCATCTTTGGGCAGAACACCTCCTTTTATAGATGCGAGATGATGCCTTTATTGTTTCAGGCTAGTGATAGGCCAGTTTTTGAAATTATGGGAAGATTTGATTCCTAATTACTTGTGAGTTTTAGGATTTGTGACTTGATTATTCTTATAACAAAAGATTGATTGGTTTGAATTCCAACATCACGGTATTAGATCAGTTAGTACATGAATCTATAACTAACTAATAATAATAATTAAATGATCATTGGGCATTTGCATTGTTGGTAATTGATGATCATGATGGTTTATGGATCAATGCAGACCTAGTATAATAATAAAGTTAACCAGTTGATTATAATATCACCCTTCAACCTTTATGTATGATCTATCTCTTGGAGAATGACTCATACAGAAACCATTAGGATGATTGGTTATTTTAAGGATTAATAACCTGAATTAAAATGGTGTGGTTAGAGTTTTTTTATAGTTCATAGCTCCATTAAATGTTCACTTGATCTATTTTGATGTGAGTATTGGTATTATGTTCTAATATTAACTCATATGCTTTGTCTTTGGCCAAGGTTCCTTTAATGTTTGCCATAATTTATTTCTCTTGAACTTACCTCTATGTTATGTAGTTTGCGTGTAAGTTGTTTATCTTTGTTTTGGGATATGTAAAACATGAAAATTAGGAGCTTATTTGTAGTTTCTGGATGAATACGCTACGTTTTATTTTGATGAATGTAGGTGTCTTTAAAAGTTTGAGTTTTGACCTTTTCATAGTAATCTCTAGTTATTTGTATGTTGTTAATTATTTTGGATCAAATCATAGAGTGTTGTTGTTAATATGTTTCTTATTTATTTTTCATGCTTTAAAGATTACCATATACTTGCATTCATTTGGAAATTGTGTTTTTTCATGAACCATTTGTTTCTAGTACTAGACATGCTTGTTCTTCATTTTGTATCGTCTTTAAATTAGGTCTTTCTTTCTTTGGTTAAGAGGTGGAACAATGTATCGTATTTGTATTTTTTGTTTGATTTATCTCCTAGAAATCATCATAGTCCCAATACATTGCCAGAATTTTAAAAAAAAATGTATCGTGAATTTCTTCAGATGCTAACTTTACTAGTAGTATTAGTAATTGGCCAATATAAGGTAGTTGTCCATCACTCATTTCAATTTTCTTTGGCAAAGCAAACTAGGCAAATGGGCTATAGCATGGGTTTTATCGAAGCATATTTTCAATTTATTTTACAATCTCACCAGGGGCTTTTAAGAAACTTGAATGCTAACTTTTAGTTTCCATAAGATTGGATTAACTCTATGATAAACATTCTTGATGAATTTACAAGATTTAAATCATCTTGAAATATTGCAACATTGAATGACTTCTTTGTATAAGTTTAAGTGCTTTTAGTATACAGTCCAAACTAATGAATTTTGTTGGGACACAATGGTTAGAGTTGAAGCTTATACTACTTTTCAAAATTAATGATGAGCCTTATGATAACTCCATTATGATCTGGTATCATGAAGCCTTAACATAATATTCTATGGAAGAATTGAAAATGAAGTTGAACACTATAGGAATTCAAGGTTTTTAAGATGATTGTTTATTATAATGGGGAAAGTATTTAGAAATAATTTATATGAAAAGATGGTGGAAGTTAATTTGATCATAGAATTTATTGTGGAAAATAGAATTTAGTTGGGTTATGTATATATAATAATCTATTCGAGGTATAAAAGGAAACTACAAGTGATTATTTTCTTTTCTTCTAAAGTACTAGGTATATGATAATATCATTTTTCAAAGAAGCCAAAACACTTGTCGAGTGCTCTTAGGTTTAGAATTTTGAAGGAAGCAATATGAGTAGGAATGGAAGGAAAGCTCAAAGTTACTATTTTCGATCTTCATCAGAATATTCCTAGGGTGTTCATATACTATCATTGCTAAAGTTTACAGATATCCCATATACCTCTCAGGTATCAATACTTGCCTTTGGCTGAGGAAGAAAATCATGGTCATCTACAATCATAACTAACCCATCTACAATAGTAGTTGGTCTCTTATGCTTGGAGTAATTGGCTTCGATAATCCCATACTAGTATAGTTATTGTGACAACCATTAGGTAAACTGTGATTTCATTTTCATGTTAAGCATGATTTCTAGTTGTACATCATCTTCTCAAGGCATCTCTTTTTGTAGTCTCAAGCCATCATCCCGAACGTCTTTTGGTGTTGATGCTCCTCATAATGCCGTATTCTCCTCTTAGGACTTAGTGGTGTGTCTTCTTTGAGCTCTCTCATGACTTCTAGATTGCTATCTTAAGGTTATTTGCTACCTCTTGACATCAATCTTGTTGTTGACCTTCCCCAAATTATATGTTGCAACGTTGAGGTATCTTATTACTATTTGATATTGTCCTCTTAGTGGTTATTGTAGGTTTGAGGGTGTGCCTCGAGACCTTTAGGTTATTTCTCAAGACCATTTCTTCATGATGCCTCCTTGTCATCCAAGTTTTAAACTAATGCTCTAATCATGCTCAGAAGAAGGTAGTGGATCCCATGAACACTCAAAGGCATTTACTTTTTGATGATTGTGAACTTGGTATCATTAATGTTATCTAATACTTTACTTAATATATCTAATTGTCTACACAAGTATAGATGACCATGGAATAGATTGGTTCTTTAAAGGGATGGTCCCTTAGGCAATGAGTTTGTTGTCACATTTCAAGGAGTGAGGAGATGCTTGGAAATATGAATAAAAGAGATTTAAGTTCATGCAATGATCATAAGTGATTGCTGTGGTCCAATCATTTTAACTTTATTTTAAAGGTCAGCACAATTTTTGGTTTTGCTCAACAAAATAGAATTTTAAGAACACACTATTATGTGACATTCATTATGGGTCTTGCATATTCACTTTAAATATTAGCATTGGTCTATTTTTCTTAGATGTTACCTTTATTTTCATTAATTTGGATCATTGAATTGATTGGATTTTTATTCACATAATTTATATTGTTTTATTACATTTGTTTTTAAGGATATAATCGTAATTATTAAAAGTTATCTTTGTGAAATGTTTTGTATGAATCTTAAATATTTTGAAATTTTAAATAATTTTATAAGAAAAATTATATTTATTGCATAAAATTTACTAAAAATATTGTATTTTTCAATATTAGTTAACATAAATGACAAATTGTATCTTACGATTACATTTCAAAGTTGAAGACTTAAGTCGTGTTGGAGAAAAAATATAATGAACTTTTTTCTCTTACCTTCATTTATATATCAAATGATGAGAGGATTGATGTTGTGTGCATGGAGAAATAATATTTGAATGTAATATTTTATACTAATGATCCAAAATAATCATTAGAAGAAGCTTATATTGTTTTTATTAGAGTTTACAATTAGAAGTAATTATGAAGCTTATATTGTGTTGACCCATGGTTCCTTAATTGGATCATCTAATCAGGGGAGCCATATAACAATGATAGGGAGATAATTGCCAAAGTGATTAATTGTTTAGGTTTTGTTAAATTGTCTGATTCTATGATTAAGCAATTTCCTCTATAATCGGTGAAAATTTTTAAATTTAAGCATGCAAAGACAATTTTAGTTCAGATTCTCAAATTTGCATGACTAAATCATTGAGGCATTTGCTAAATTTACTTAGAGGATATTTATGATGAATCTAAAGAGATTAAATGAGAATTTGTACTTCTCCTTTAATTTTCAGTCTAGGTAAGATCTGTTTGAGTTTTATGAGGGTTTCTATAACTTGTCACTCTTGGACCTTAAAACCTTGAAAATTCATCTAGAGTTAGAGGAAAAATAGAGAGAACAAATGTCGTTGAGCTCTAGAGACCAAAAGGATCTTTGAGAGAATCTAACTTTATTTCCCTAGTTGAGTTTTTTAGATTGCTAAGTTTCTGAGTCTTTTGAGTGAGAGAAGAGATTGAGGTGATCAATCTTGTGAAATCTTTTTAATTTAATTATATGTCTGCTATTTGGAGAGATCATGTTAGCAAGTTCTTTATATAGTAAATAGTGTTTTTTTCTTGAAATTTTTTCTTGCTCTTGTTCTGCAATCTTTGTGTCGAAATATTCTTCACCAGATTTTTTTTCCTTATTGGTGCTATTCTAGTCTGTAAGAGTTTTTCAGATTTTCTCCATACTATTTTATGCACTTTTATTTAAGGTTGCACCTTGCAAATCCTTGTTGGTGCAAAGTTTGCCTCTTGAAGGGTTTGACAACAGATTGGTATTAGAACATGGATGTTACATGTTATAGATTTGAATTTATACAAAGGAGATTGTTATTAGAATAATTGTTTTTGTTCGTGGAGGTAGTTATTATAATTTATGCATGTTGACTTTGTATGGTACTGTTGAGTCAAAAGATTATAGAATTTGACATCCTTAGACAATAACAATTGCAGAGAACGCATGGCACAATGATAAGTTGTCTCCATGGGAGGCATCAATTTCAGTGCTTCTTCAATACATTCAAGTGGTGACGCAGATATTGAGCAGAAGGGCTGCTGATGGTGTTTTTGTATAGTAGCCAAAGGATGATCTGATTCTTGTTATAGTTATTATAATTTATGCATGTTGACTTTGTATGGTACTGTTGAGTCAAAAGATTATAGAATTTGACATCCTTAGACAATAACAATTGCAAGAGAACGCATGGTACAAAGATAAGTTTGTCTCCATGGGAGGCATCAATTTCAGTGCTTCTTCAATACATTCAAGTGGTGACGAAGATATTGAGCAGAAGGGCTGCTGATGGTGTTTTTGTATGGTAGCCAAAGGATGATCTCATTCTTGTTATAGGGAAACTTGTGAGGTACACCAATTATATAGATAATGTTGACTCATATACAACACATCCTTTTGTTAGTAGGGCAAAGATGTTGAAGATGGAGGCAAAATTGATAGTACCAAATCATGGTGAAGAATGGATTGGAAAAAAGATCGATTTGTAACAGGATCAACTGGATGCATCCTCCTTGATATATTGGTGCCCTTTTTCTAATAAGTTTTCTTGTGTTTGGTTAAAACTGAATCATCATGCATTTGCATGGTGGAATGGTTCAGGAAAAGGCCAAGGATGCAAGGGGAGCTCTATTAAGTGACTTGTGCAACGAATTTTATCTGGTTGGATATGAAGGAGAGTTATGGTGGTGTTGACAGGTCATATCGGCGCTGAGGCCAAACAGTGCAGGATTATACTGCAAAGTTCCTTGAACAAGCTGGTATGCTTGGGATTAATCTCAAGGAAGACAAAGCATTGATCAAGTACAGGCTGTACATCCATATCACATCGATGTTGCAATTGTTCTCAATTTGGGATGTCAGGTAAGCATGTTTGTTTTCTGCAGCAATCGAGATGTGTTAGATGAATCATGGAAAACAACAACACAAAGAAAATAAGATGAAAAAAGATCTAAAAATGGTTCCTCTATTGCAGAAGTTTCAGGAAAAGCTTTTGAGCATTGCAAGAAGATTGGGCACCTTGAGCAAGATTGTTGGAAACTCCATTTTGAATTAAACTTGACCAAAAAAGGGATAAAAGAAGAGAAACAATAACCGGCTGTCGGGGGGTGTTCTTAGTTCCTTAAAAGAATTACAAACTGCTAATCTCAATGTGATCATGATGTCGACAAAGGAAGAGGTGGATTTTGTTGATCCAAGGAACTGTTCTTCCATCAAAATACAGGTCAAGCAAAGGTTGGTTTACCAACATAGATTCAATTGGTTTGGTGGATGAGTTTGACTTGGTGGCAATGCCACTTCTAAAGCTATATGTTTTTGAGGTGAATTGTTTACGATATTTGCAAAAGCTGACATGGGAGTGCATCTTAAAATTTGCTATCTCAAGAAACGTTCAATGAGGTTATCAATGATGTTGTTCACCAAGATATATGTAGTGTGATATTCTGTGGGATAAATATGCCATCTATTTATCATATGCTTACTAGATTTGTGTTGAAAAAGTTTACTTTGATAATCTTGTTATCAATGACTTATATGAAATGGTAAACAAAAAGGTTTACATTCTAAAAACTTGTTTTTAGGAAGACGCCAACAAAGTCAAAGAAACAGAGTAAAAGCTGGTTTGGGGCAATTGACTTGGCAATTCTAGTTTTTGAGAACAAGGAGTGTGCTTTTGTTTTGTATCTACTAGAGAGGATGATTGAAGTTGTACTAGGAGTTGAGGACATTATATTGGCATGGCAAGAGTTCATGGAGAGTTTCAATATTGTTTAAAGGTTTAGAGCAATTTCATTTGCAGTAGTGAGTTCCATCTTTGAGGATGGAGTCTTATGATCGAGGGGTCGATAGTAAGTGCATGGAGCAATGATCCTCAAAGTTGGCATCTCAGATTTATTATCCAAAAACAAATCAACATAAAAAGCTTTAGATTATTTTTTTGCATTGATTAAACAGTCTAACTAGTCATTCAAACCATCCATTCAAGAGGAAATGTAAATTAAAAAAATTAGACAAAACAAGCAATCAAACAAACTGGTTAGTGATCAAATCGTCTTATCAATTGATTAGATTATTTGATTAATACAATTAGATGAAAGTAAAATATTTTGATTTATAGTTGTGAAAAGTTCATATTTGAGTCTTTGGAGATAATTTTAATTTAAAATTTCAAATTTGTATGGTTGAAACATTGAGGCAGTTATTGAAATTATTTAGAGGGTTTCTAGGATAAATCGAAAGGGATTGGATGGGGATTTATTCTTTTCTTATCTATTTTAAAGTTTGGATTTAATTTACTTGAATTTTGAGAAGGTTTTAAAACTTATAAAAGATACTTCAGATGAAAAGGTCAATCAAAAAGAGAACAAATCTTTTGTAGGAGTTTAAATCTTAGAGAAATCATTAAGAGAAATAAAGCTCTAGATCCCTAGTTGGGTTGGTAAGTTTTCTAGGATTTTTGGTTGATTGGTGTGATTTCTTTTATTGGGAGAGAAGATCGAGGTGAATCCTTGGGGAGGGAGTCCTTTTTCATGTAATTGTTGGTTTCCTTGATTTGCATAGATCATGGTAGTGAGTTTTTATTTATGAGATAGTTTTATATGTAATATTCTTCGTGAGATCTTTCTGCTTGATGCAACTCTAGCCTGATGGAGGTTTTTTTCAGATTTCCTTTGTCATTTCCACATCTTCAAGGACGGGCTTTGCAAATCCATGTTGGCATGGAGTTTATCTCTAATGTTTGTAAACCCATTTCCTACCTTTAAGACAGAATGTTTCTGAGCTCTGACATATGGTGAAGATATTGCTGTTAGATCTGATTTCTAACGGCATATCTTACATAGGGTTCCATATGGTACATTTGCCAAATAAAATATCTTGTGGTACCCATTGAACATCACACAAGTTACAATGTACCCAAAAATGAACATAACGGCTAGCTGCCATACTGGGTGATTATTCTTTCTCGAACTTCATTTAACATCCACAAACATTTCATGGTATTTCTTAACATCTGACTAGCTTATGAATACCTACATAAATCGTGACATCGAAACAAGGAATTGAGAAGTCGACTTTGATTGAAGCTGAGTTAATTATTGTGAGCTTTAAATTGCTTATCATTTGAAATGTTGAAGTACATTGGTAATATTTTATTCCATACTCCTTGGCATTTCTAAGCATTTAACTGCACCAAAATTTGGTCTTGAGATAACGTCTCCCTTATTCCTAAGCATTTCTTAGTACTCTTCAGATGTTGCTCTTGCAGGAGCTTATAGCACAGGCTACTGTTATCTTAATAGATTTGAGATATATGGAACACTCAGAAACCTTGACCTCATATAGAGGGAATAAAGCTTGTTACTTTCGCTTATCATAGTCATATCTAATGTTTTGAATATTTCTTCCTCTCACTGCAGAGGTTGAGGGATCTACCATTTTTCATGCGAAGGTTGCTGAGAGAGCTCATGGACCCCCAGAGATCGCTTCCGCTTGTTTTCAGAGCTCGAATGATCTTTGCTGTAAGTCAAAAATAAAATATAATTGCTGCATTTAGAGTTCTTGTTTGCAACAGTGATTTCCATTAACCTACGGGTTATATTACCTAAGAGGGAATTTATATCACAGATGTTGCATTATACTTTTATCATATTAACATGATTATGTTTAATAAACTTGAAATTTGCTGTTACGTTGAAATGTTATTTTTGGGTTGCATAAAGAAAACAAATGGCCAATCAATGGAACTGCAATCATTACCTGCTTTTTAATGTTCTTTCTAACTGCAGATGGTACTCTCTGCGCTCTATGTTATTAGCCCTATTGACATTCTTCCTGAAGGTACTTCTTAAATCTGTTTTTGGCCTCTGTGGTTTTTGATATATTTATCTTGTGAAGCTACCAAAAGTTGATGTGTTTTTGATATATGATTCATTCTACTTCTTACAGGAATTTTTGGTTTCGTGGGTCTGCTCGACGATCTGTTCATTCTTCTGATTGTTTTCCTTTATCTCGCTGCCATATATCGGTCCATGCTCATCTACAGGCACGGAGGTCATTGAAATGTAGATGGGGGAGGTGAACCTACATTTTTTTTTTGCAACATATGACCTACATTCTCCTTTCATTCTGTAAAAGCTGTGCATATAAATTTCTTTGCTGTTAGATTCCCGTTGTATTTGGGTAGCAGATTTGACACAATAAACAAAGCAGGAGAAAAAGCAATGCAAACCCTAATATTTTGCCCAATAGTAGAAAATGGAATTCCTTGGAACTTACAGAAAGGAGTTCCTTTGATTTATGCTGGTAAACAGTGAGATGAAGTAAAAATCCTCGTGTGTAACTTGAAAGGCAGGATATTAAAATTGTGAGAGCTTGAATGGAGCAAGCATTTTAGAGACATCATCATCATTTAAGACTTTATTTATTAATATGTTAATAAATAAAGTCTTCAAAATTTACAAAATATTATTAAGCAACTTTATTTATTAATATATGTTACTTTTGATTTTTTGAGAATAGAATATAACAATTTGATGACTTCATTAAATTTCATTTTCTTGATGAATGTGTTGCTCATTTGAATATAGGTTTTCTTAGTTTAATAAAATCCATCATAACAACCTCATTCCTTTCGAGATCAATTTTCATAGATATTGTACTTTCATTGTGCTTCAAATACTTTCTATTTTTGTAGTATTTCTTTTCGTTATCAAAATTGTATTATCACATAAATAAAAAAATAATCTCCATATCATGCCCTTTTTTACCGTGTTCAAAATATCTAAATTCAGTAAAAAAGTTATAACAGCATACTTTATGATAATTTATAATTACTTAGAACTTTTATCATATTAAATTTATCTTCATATTTTTAATTTCTAAGAAAATAATTGCAATATAAATATTTTAGGATCAACGGGCCTTGGAATTCGCACAATTTCCGAAATTCCTAGGTTACTGGATGTCCAAACTGATTTGATTGTCTGTTTTATGCAAGTCTTCAAATCAACAATCCCCGGCTGTGGCTTCGACCTTTTTAATCTCTCCCTCGATTCGTTGGCAAGGTTCCGTCTATTTAGCTTTCATTATTGCGCCGAACAAATCTTTTTTTAATAGGTGAATGTTAGCTGTATTCCGCTTTCAATTCATGAAGAGGGCTAAAAATTGCTGTTTTTTCTTCTTCGGATTGTATATGCCTCATAACCAAGGTTAATCGTTATGGAATCGAGCTTCGGTCAGTCCTGTGTAAGCTCGGAAGTGTTGCAAGGCCTAGGCTAAAGATAACAGTCATATTTACGAAACTATGTAAGACGGCAGCTGGTTTCATCGGAAAGCTGAGCTAGATAATATTAGGTTATTCGTTTATGGGTTTTGTAATTTTTTTTTTTATCAGTTTGTTGGTCTTTAGGATTGCTTGTGCTGGCTCAGTCAATTTTGCTTTGGTCTGAAACAAGAATAGATTGCATTTGTATCACTAAAGCAATTCGCGCTTTCTGTGCTTCACATGTTATGACATGCAAATTTTTGAGGTAATATATCATTACTTATTGTAAGCATTTGAAAGGTTGCAAAGTTTGCTTTGTGTTTGTCTCTGTATGTTTGGTGGGTAGTGGGTGGCTGGATTGTTGATCAAAGCCTTTACCTTTAATTGATTCATGCAAGAAAATTACAGAGAAGATGGAGTTTTCTGGATTAAATGCACTGTTGTTCACCTGGAAAAAAATATACCATTGAAGTGATTATAGATTTTATTGTCGGGGCAGAACTGTTGTGTCTATGGAAGGCTTTCATTTCTCTCTTCTTATAAAGCATATGAAGCAGTTGCGAATGTCAGCTCAGCCAACTCTCAGTGAAGTATTGTAGGAAGTTATGCAGTGTCAAAGATGGAATTTAATAGGAAACTCCCTTATAGAAAAAACGAGCATTGTTGTCTTTAACTTTGTGATGCAAGGTTGCTGGAAAAGGGCTTTTGAATCCCAGTGGGAGAAAGACTAGTAGATGATGTTTATGGATTATTAAAGTGAGTTAGCACATATGTTTTGAAACCCTTTTTCTCTCTCTTATGGTGATCTGTGCAAGACAAGCACATGCATGATTGATGGGTTCTTTTGCATCATGCTTAAGTTTGATTTTAGAGATAAATGCATTCGTGGGAAGCATAAATTTGGAAAGGATGATGTCTTGTCTGATTTTAAGAAATTTACTCCTAGATATCTATCCATCAAAGAAGAGAAAGGATTTGTTGGCCCCTGGATGTAGATGCTACCAATTCGTCTTGTGCTTAATCAACCTTCAGGTGAAACAAGCATAACTTGGGGATGGGACTCATGGAAGAACTGTCAATGCAAGTAGGATGTTTTAATTTGCCTGTCAATAATTCTGATGGTAGATTGAAACTAGCCAATAGAACATGTAGGAGAGGGGTGGCTTCTCAAACATACTAATGAGAAAGGCCTCATGACAGGCATCTACAAAACAACCTAAATGCCAATTTTAGTACCACTACTAAGGAGCAACTTGTTGGGTAATTACCAATGTACCTAATGATGTATTTAAGGTGATTGGAGGGAAGCAAACCCAAAGTACAACAATAGACAAGATGATTTTAACAAGTGGAAACTAATTTTCCTTTTTCTGTTCAACTGAAAGACATTTATTATGGCTAGAGCTTCTTGCTCTTCTTATTAATAGGAAATTCCTTGTTTTGTAGAGTGTTTGTCAAAGCATGACACTTAGAAGTGAAACATGCCTTAGAACAATTCGAGATATGTTTTGTGATAAAAAATAACTAGATTTAAACTAAAAGTAATGATTCAACCGTTACAGAGTAACCATAACTTAGAAAGACCTTGAAAAAGTTTAAGGAATAAATATGGTTGTAAAACGTTATACTAAATTGAGTAGATTCCAAGATAGAAAATTTGTGGATGGGTTTTTCTGATTTATGTGATCCAATTATGTATACTTCCAAATTTTAGCAAGTGATATTATACACTAATATTAGGATCAAAGTCTACAGTATTGCTTACTTTTAACAAAGATTTTACTTGAGGCAACTAGGTTAAAGAAGCTGAAATACAAATAATCTTATCTTTATGTTTGATATGGTGGATTTTCCTATTGGTTTTTTTATGGATTTCCTTTTCTCGGCTTTCTTAGTATATTAGTGATTGGCACAAAGTTATAAAAAAGAATTGGCTAGGAAACTGGTACCCTTCTCTTTCTGCATCGAAGTCACTGCTGGATCATCTATTTTGTGCTTTTGGTACCTTAATAGTTTTGTTAAAGTTTATGATTTTCTTCATGCTCATAGTCGTTAGTGCTACACATTTTACCTTGTAGAAGAGGGATGCTGTTACCAGTTTGTGGGACCTTCACATGGTACCCCCATCCTCCCATCATTGGAAGGTCTTTCCATCAGTTTAAGCTTACATGGATTCATGTAAGTCGTTGAATTGCAGCTAAATACCCAATCATAATTATGACATCAAAGTTCATATTAGTTTTTCTTTTTCCTCGTATTGTTCAATGCTCGTTTCAGCCACAGAGTTTTAATTTCCTTAAAGATTCTGCACTACATTATTAAAGATTCTGCACTACATATACATTTTGCTTTAATTTCATGTTATAAACCTTGCATTGCAGACATTACATTCATCTTCGACAAATGTGATTCTATTAGCATCACATATCCAACTTCGCCCAAGGAAAAGAACTATTCCAAAAGTATCAGCCAAACAGGAAAAACAACTTGCAAGAGATCATGCACAGATTGTTGTACAAGAAGATGACTTTAGTAAGTTCTGGGAGGAAAGTAGAAAATCACTCTCTGCCTTAAATTTCATAACAGAGGAAGCCGACATGATGCTCAAGAAAGCCTTTGGCTGGGTTCACTCACCCTATTGGGGTGAAGAACGTGAAAAAGAAGTCCCGCAAGTTGAGTCTGTAAATTACACGTTGGATTACTTGAAAAGCCTGGGCCTTAAGGATGATGATCTCCACAAGATACTAAAGAAGTTTCCTGAGTTGATGGGTTGTTCTCTTGAGCAAGATTTGAAGGCCAATGTTGCCACACTGGAAAGAGAATGGGGAATCAAAGAAAAAACACTGAGAAATCTCCTCCTTCGGAACCCCAAGGTTTTAGGATACAATGTGGATTGCAAAGGGGATTGCATGGCCAAATGCACCAGGTGTTGGGTTCGCTTTTAGGTTGTGCTTGGTAGAAGTCATAATGTATATAAAATCTACTTCTCAAACAATACACAACTTATCTTGTTCTGCAGCTCAATTGTATTCCTGGAGAGCATTTTGTTTTGTAGAAAGCTTTTCTTTGAAGCTTATGAGAAAGCTATTCGAAGAACTAAAATGAATGATGCAGCGTCTTCGCTATACTTGATCAATACTGTTGTAATTCAATTGCTATGAATGGTGTTATGATTCCTTCTTAATGCGGGGGAAATTTTGTGGGGAAGTTAAAAGTTGTATTTTTTTTTTCTTTAATAGGATTTTATGTTCTCTTTGTAATGCTTTGCTGGTGGTATATATATATATATATATATATATATATATCTAAAAATTGTCTTTAAATTGGCTAAAAAATTTGATTGATTTTTGGGCCAAGTCAGCTCATATCAAAGTCTTTTAAGTCATTTGATTGCCATCATATGATAATATAGAATATTGTCATCATATGATACGATTATCATAGTAGTACGAATAGTTTTATATAAGACTCGTCTTAAGTGTTACGTGAAAGTGAATTATATAGGTGTGACATTTTGATTGTCATCATATGATAATATAGAATATTGATATTTTGTTTAATTTGATGAAAATATGATATATATGCTCATGGGGACAATTAGGTTTGACCATGATTATCAATGATTTAGAATTTTTTAGATATAAAATTTGTTTAGTTTTAAGATGTATTAAGTCTAAAAATTCAAATCTTAAGTTAATTTTAAATTTGTAAAACTATAATTAGTGAAATTATTGCTATATATTATTGTATTTGACTAAATATATTTGTTATAATAATTTGAGACATATTATTGAATTTGTGTTATTTAAACCTAAGTTTTTTAAAAAACTTTTTTTTAAAAAATAAAGATGTGTGAAAGCCATGATGATATAAAAGCTTAAGATCATTTTTTTTTTTATGAAAAATCAAAATCGGTTGTTTTTATACTTATGAGCTGTGAACCAATTTTAGGTTTATAAATCTAATCCAATGATCTCAATTTATAATTTTTTAAATTATAAGTTTTAAAAAAATACAATAATTGGGTTCTGAGCAACCTTTTAAATATTTTTTATCTAGTTTAAATTGTTAATATTTTCTCTCAAACATTTAATTTTTCTTAACAGAATAAGATTATATTTATTTTATAATTTTGCTATTATATTTCATATTTATTTCATTAAATATTAAATATCATTACAATTTTTGAAATAAAATTATATTTTTATTATATTTAGAAATTCAAAAAAAGTAATATTTATAATTATTATATTTTTAATATTAATAACATTATGCTTATATATATTTCATTAAAAATATTATTTTTTATATTCTCACTTAATTGCGTGTATATTAATCCAAAAAACAATTGCGTACAAATATATTTAACGATGTCATTGTCGATTGGCACTTGACCGTTTCGTCCAAGGCGGTTCCTTCGCTAGGAAGAGAAGGTCGCTCTCTACCCCCTATATAAAATGGCGGCTGGCCGCCCAACTGCTAGAGCAAGTTTACTCGATGCGGATCGTGTTATTTGGCATCGTTTTCCTATTGATTTCATCGATCCCTTCTCTGATGGCAGAGGAAGCAAGCAAGAGCACTGCCGAATCCACTCCAGGCTCCGCTGAGGCGGCCACCGTTCACATCGTTTATGTCGATCGGCCGGAGGGAGAGGAACCGGAGGCTTTTCATATCCGGACACTCTCCTCCGTCTTTGGAAGGTTAGGGCACGTTCCCTTTCTATCTTTCTGTGCCTCTCTCTGTTTAATAGGGCTTTTTAAGGATTTGCATAAGGGATTCCCAAACCTTCTGTGTTTTTCTCTACAGCGAAGACGCGGCAAGAGAGGCGCTGATCTATCACTACAAGCACTCTGCGAGCGGGTTCTCCGCGAAGCTGACGCCTCGGCAAGTTACCGAGTTGTCACGTAAGTTTCTCGTTCGTGCAATTCATTTTATTCAATTTATGAACCTGTTTGGTGGCAAATTGGATTTGGTACGACTTGAAACATGAATGGATTATTGATGATTGCGTGTTATTGTTACCTGATTGTCTGATGTGGGGAAACAGTGAATCAATTGCTGTTCTTAAGAGGCAGATGTTATTTCCATCTATTCATGATGTCAAAGAAGTCCACGAATAAGCCACATAAAAAATTTTGTCGAGATGGTGGTCAATTTTGGATCATTAGAATTGCAGAGCTTGTTTGAATTGATGAATTTTTAATGAATGTTTTTTATTGATTCCCTTGCATCTAAATTGTCTGGAATAATTAATGGTTCTTAGTTGAGTCTTCTTCTGCAGAGAAACCAGGGGTTCTTCAGGTGGTGCCCAGCAGAACTTTTCAGCTTCATTCTGGTAATGTTGCTGCTGTCCATCGCTTGAATTGATCGTCCATTGGGTGCTTGACTTGTTGATGCATGGTTCATGGAATAAATAAAGGGTTTATGAACTTTTATGTTTGAAACTCGAGCAACTTAACACTCCGTTAATAAAGTTTGTTTTTCGTATGTAGTTGTTATGTTATTTTTACTACTTTATGTCTGAAAAATCTGATGGCTTATTTTGATATATGTACATGTTCATCAAGAATTTATCGGCAAGAATGAATGGTGGTGGGTCCCAGTGTAGTCACTCAGTTTTTAATGGTTTTTAAATACTTAATAGTATTAAAATTTTAAATTTAAAAGATTGATTATAACTTATTAAAACAAACATTTTAAAAAATGTTGGATTTGTTAATGAACAATTATAGATAATGTTATCTCATGACTATCAATAATGTTGAATTATGTTCAATGAATAGTTGTGTGGGTAATTTTGTCTCTTGTGAGGATATAAGATAATTACTTTTTAATAATTTATTATAATCAACATGTATAACTAAGATATCTTTAATAAAAAGATATTATAGAAAATCTTATATTCATGAGTTTCTATCTTTGAAGGTATCAAAATAGTTATATATAAGATTATTAAGAAATTGTGATTCACCTAATTAACATGGATTGATTGTGGATGGATCTAATCATAAGATTAATTTTATTAAATGTAATATTAGAAGGTTAATTTATTGAATGTAATATTAGAGATCACATTTATGAAATTTTTTTCATCTATAACTAGTGCTAATTTTTTATAATAATGATATTAAACAATTATTTTTTTCTTTTCAATCCTCAACTTTTTCTCAAAAGAAAGATGCTCATCTTATGACAAGTTTGTATCTTCTTTCTCATATTGCTCTTTATTAATGATGATATATCTTCCCTTTTATTTGCTCATGCTTAGGTTAAATTTTGTTCTCTTCTTCAATGTTAAGGATAACCATACACTTATACTATTAATGATGAGATTAGTTGTATTGATACTAATACTCGACATTATTTCAAGAGTTATTTTTAAGTTTGTCCTTAATAGTCTGATTATTAGATAAATTTCTACACTTTATGATAGTATTAGATTTTTTAGGAATTGTTTTTAGAGTTTTAAATTTATCACTAGTAAGTGGGTCTTCTCAAGTCTTTTTCTTAATTGAGTAATGCTACTTAGCTCTTCTAAGGACTAAAGACTATATGACTCTACATCAAAATAGTTTGTTTTTATTTTTAAATCTTTAAAGATATTAAGATGTTCTTAAGATATGAAGTTGTCCTTGTAACCTTCTGTCAAGATATTTAGAAAATTATTAAGCTTAATTTTTTTTTCATCTTATGATAACTATTATTTATTATTTAGCTAATATTTTAATTCAAAATATTTTTGCATGTTTTTATTCATTTTTTTATAATTTTTTTGATGATAAAATTTATGCCAATAAAAAAATCCTTTATTTGGCCTAATCAATCTAAAAAAAATTTGTTACCATAAATATCATCAAATGTTTAACCAAACTATGAATATTCATGATGTATAAGAGGTAAAAGCGGAGCCATTCTATAAATATTTTTTTAGATGTTTGATAAGTCCTATTCATGGTGGTCATTATTTCCTAAAATAATGTAGCTAATTCATTTAAGCATGAGGCTATCGTACCTAGTCTATCTTATGAGTTTGTTTAGTACATGTTACCGTGTGTTTGTTTGTGATGAATTGTCATTGACTTAGGCCAACCACCAAAGGTCTGATGGTCATGGTCAGAACAGATAATCATCATGAGCATATACATCATATTTTCATCAATATGTTTTTCTTAATTGTATAATGTAACATTCTCAAAATTTGAAAGTAAAATATATTAATTTATTGTCATCAATTCATCAATAAGTTAAACATCTCAGAAAGTGAGTCATAATTAATTAGATAATAAATATTTCAAAATATGAAAATACAAATATTGATTGATAAAATTCATTAACAGTTTAATGATATTTGTTTTATATTAGAATTATTATGAATTATGAAGGATTGAAGTTTAAACAAGAAATAAAAATATTTATAAGCCATAAGTTGAATAACTATGTCCAACGTCTCTTGCATATTTTTATGCCTCCCTCATATGCATCAATCAATTTGCAAATTGTAATCTTAAATTTCTTTCACAGCATCATCACCATTTAAATGATGGGCATCACTAGACAATGTAGACTACTCATCAACTTTTTGATGGGATCACAGTAAGGAGGAACTTCGATGTATTTAGGAAAACAATTGTTGAAAATATAGGAGCGTAATGTTTAAAAGAGTGGGAAGGGAGAATTGTGCAACATTAATTCAAGCAAACTTATATTTAAGTAATAAATAGCAATGAAAGACTTTTCTTTTCTTCGTCTTATTAGCTAAAATAACACTTATTTGGTAAAACATTATTAGACTTTAGAAAGCACTTTATGCGAAGTGCAAGTAAAAAAAATAATTATTTCTTGTGATTCAATTTAAATATAGATCTGCACACACTCTAAAAAAATGTTGAACAATTCATTCCACATCGGGTTAAAATGCCCCATAAGAATTGAACTAACACCTAAAATGATGGTTTAATAAAAACTTTCAACATTAGTTTGACAAAAACTTACAATATCATCCTAACAAAAGCTTAACCAACAGAAGAACCAAAATCGAAGTTATAACATGAGTGAATATGATGATAAATACAATAATCTTATTAACAAAGTACAATTTAAGCAATATGCACACACAATGTCAATAAAATTATACGAAGAAAATTTGAGCTTAACTCAATTAATGTTCAATTCATGAGATTTTCTTATCCTGAGCCTTTAATAGCATAACGTTTTTTTAGTAGCAATAGTGGAAGTGTGAGAAATGGTGACAAAAAAAGGAAAAAAGAAAAATGAAGAGACTTTTTTTCACATAAAGATTGAAGTCTCAAAAAGTTTTTCTTCATAGATTTTTTAATTCACAAAATTCTAATTTTTAGAGTTTTTTATTATCTTGTACGAATGTTTGAATACAATATTTTATTATAAAACAAAAAATATAAAGTTTCAACAAAAAATATTAAATTCTACAAATTCCACAAATTATCAGCAAAACCCTAAGCATGTAGTTGTGCTGTTCACAATCATACGGTTCTGCGAGTGGCGACTTGCCCACATGCTGTAGCATGTGCTTCGGTGTGCTCATACCAGGCCAGCCAGCAAGGGGCAAGTGGCTTTTGTGCTTCGCGATGCAATGATAATTTTTTTTTATTTTATTTGATTTCTTAAATTTTTTCCAAAATCTATTATTCAATGACTTTAAAATTGATCTCTTAATCATAAGTCATTTTTTTAAGATTTGAGTCTCATCAAATCTTTTTTTTTTTAACTTATTATTTCTTATGTTTTTTTCTTTGGGAGTTGAAACTTGTGTCATTCCCATTAAAGTGTTTCTTTATCTCTATTATTAGTAAAACATTTTCGAAAAATTTTAAAAATATAAATAACTTAGAAAAAAATTATTTTTATAAAATTTTTATTGTCATAAAAATAGAAAGTGATAGGAATTTAAAAAAAAAATCTAATCCAATTATATTAAAAAAAAAATAAAACCAAATGTCAAATTTTTCAATTAATATTATAACAAAATCTTAATTTTACATGTTCATCAAAAAGATTTGCAATTGTGTCAAGGAAATACATGATCACCTTTTCTTTAAGTGAAATTTTTAAGGAAATTATTTCATAAATGTTCAATCTTCCTTCTCTCGAAGAATTATTTGTTAGTCATCAACATTTTAGAAGAATGGACGTCCAACAAAATTACATTCATTATAGTAATATGCAACACATAAAGACAATGAAACATTAGAAATTTCAAAAAGATAGTCACATATGTTCCTCAACCCAACCAAAATAATTACATTATTAAACTTCTTCAAACAAAGGTAGGCATTGTTCTATTACTCATAACACTATTTTTCTCTTTTTTTCAAGTACATTGAATCATTTCTATTTTCTTCAAGAGAAACTCAAAAGAATAGCTTCAAGCATACACTTTTCATATAACTTATGCTCCATTTTTATTTCTATCATTCACCATATCAATCACTCAACTATGTGGTCAAATTTGGCACATTCTTTTGACTACTATTATGTGGTCAAGTATTATGATATCCAACAATCTTCAATGCCAAAGACATTTTACCTTTAAGGCTACACTGCATAAGTCATCGAATTCTAAATTGTTTTTTCTTAACATGCATTTGATAAATTCTATATTTGTTTCATTTATCATCAACACTCATATTTTGTGACCTTTTTACACAGATCTTGATTCACAATATTATATATCTAATCACATCAATCAACATCACTCTATGTCATTAACTATATATATGTATATATATCATATTTAATGTATAATATCAATTCTTTAATTGTGATACATCATAAAAGAAAGTAGAAAAACAACCTTTTATATATTCGTTTCCTAATTTTTATGTAATTTTGAATTAACAATAATACCCATAATTACTTCAACAAAATAAAGGTTTTCCTATAAATCAATGTTTAAAATATACTCATTGGTGGGCTTGGCAAACAAAGCACACTTCATTCATGAAATCCTCATGATTAGAAGAAAAAAAAAAAAACAAAAACAAACATGCATATCTTAATTAGGAAACAAATTAAAAAGAGGCATTTTTTTTTTTGTCCAAGATCTTCAACCACCATTGAGGTACTAGTTCCGTTCATACTCCGACGAACCAAGAAAAGGATAATCCGTATAACCCACAACTGGATGAGGTGTGTAGAATGTAGTTCTATCATATTTGTTCAGCGGAGCTTTGAGCTCAAATCTTCTGGGCAGATCTGGATTGGCAACAAAAAATCGCCCAAACGCCACGAGATCAGCATATCCATCTTCGATCACTTGGTTCCCTTCGTTTCTGTCGTATCCGCCCGCCGTGATCAAGCTCCCATTATAGGCCTTCCTCATCGCGTGAAGGCGATGGGGAATCTTCATCTTCCCTGCCTCGTAAACCATCCTGGGCTCCGTAATGTGGCAGTACAGAAGCCCATACTTGTTCAGAGATCGAACCATGTAAACCCCGAGCGCCTCCGGATTGGAATCCCAGCAATCGACCTCCGTCGCGAAGGGTGAGAGCCGAACGCCAACCCGATCTGCGCCTATCTCATCCACAACTCCTTCAATGACCTCGATAGCGAACCGGCACCTGTTCTCCAGACTGCCGCCGTACTCGTCGGTTCGATCGTTTGCGCTGTCCTTCATGAACTGCTCGAGCAAATAGCCGTGCGCGCCATGTATCTCCACACCGTCGAAGCCTGAGAGGGATTGGAATGAGTCGGAATTCCGATATCATGGATGAGCTAATTGAATTAGTGATGTTTACCGGCTTCGATGGCGTTTCTTGCAGCGAGTCTGAAATCGCTAATGATCTGCGGAATCTCGTCGACGCCGAGTCGGCGAGGAGGGGAGTAAACTGAAACGGTGCCATCGTGCTGAGACTTTGGGCTGACTTGTTTTTCACTACTGGAGATTGGAGCTTGCCCGTTTGGCTGGTAATCTACATGTTTGATGGAATTCTTTCGGTTATATTGAGCTTATACCGATGAAGACAATGCCTTGAAGATAAAAATTTTGTCTTGTTCAATTCAATGATCGATTAAGCGTTAGATATGTACCGTAATGTGAGACCCTTCCCACATGCCAAATCTGACAAATGAAGATCCCACCCTTCTTATGGACAGCTTCAACTATAGGCTTCCAGGCCTCCACTTGCTCTTTGGTCCATATTCCAGGAGTATTCGGGTACCTAGAGAAGAAAAAAAATGTTAACTTCATCATAAGCTTGGACATTTGGGTTCTTTAATTAATATTGAAGTAAAGACTGCACTTAATTCATGTTGTATTTGATAAATGTTTTCTTACATGAAGTTTAAAACAAGACTGGGATAAATTGAGACGAGTGAGATAAATAGTTGATGTAACATACCCCTGAGCTGTATCAGAAACACCAGTGGCTTCTGTTATGAGAAGACCTCCCTTTGTAGCCCTTTGGGAGTAGTACAAAATGGCATGAGGCTGAGGAACGTTGCCATAAGATCTACACCTTGTGAGAGGTGGCAAAACCACTCTGAGAAGAAAAGAAGCAAGAATACAATTAAGCAGAAGCTTTTGTTGAACTCAGAAAAGGCTGCTTGCTTAAGGAATGCTGTGTATCATTTTAATGGAAAATATGGGAAAGTTAGCAAACCTATGAGATAGATTAAACTTGCCCAACTTGTATGAGGTAAGAAGAGGCATCTTTTCTTCTGGAACTGCACCCATTATTGCTTTCTATGTTTCTGTATATGATTGCTTTCCTAAGGTACGCTTTGAGTATTTATAGGCTTCGGAATTGGTTCCTTCGAGGAAAACTCTAAACATGAGAAGAGCTTCTTGACCATCGTATGTATCAGATTGTAGGAAAAGCGTTGCATTTTTTTGACTCTTCAATAAAAGTCTTGCTTTCTTTCATGTTGTCATTCGTGACGTATGATATATGAATGATTCGCAGCAAGAGGACCACTTTTAACTTTTCTATTGTTTCTTTGTGAAAAAAAATAATAAAAAAATACTTTATTATAATGTCAATGTCAATAGAAATAAGTTTCGATAATAAGTTTTAATAAGGGAAGACCAAAAATTGTAAAAATTGGGCGAAATCAAGTGATGAAGTTTTCTTAATAGAATATCAAGGAAAGCAAGATGAAGAATACATGAAACTTATAGTTCAAGTAAAGTGGAGACAAGGGCATTATAGAATTTATTGGAAACTAGAGGAATTTTTTTTACTTTGATCGGGGGTATACGTTGGTTCTAGTTTGAATCGAACCACCTAAAAATTCGATATATCATTTCAATTTTTTTTTTATTTTTCTTAATAATAAAAATTATAAATTATTATATTTGTAAATTAAAATTTTATAAAAATATAAATTATAAAGAATTTTAAAAAAATAAGCATAATTTTAAAATTAACAAAAATATTTTAAAACTCATAATTCACTATATTTTGTAGGTTTACATACTTTTTTTTTACTTCAATTAACATATATTGCATTCCTCTTATGGGTTTCTCTTCACCTTCTATTAGTTTGGCTACCACCATTTAGGTTTAGAATCAACAAATTTGAGAAATTAGAAAAAAAAATTAATTAATGTTTTATTAAAACTTTAAAACTTTTAACATTTTTTTAATTTTTATAATAATAGATTCTAAAAATGTGTTAATCAATTTTAAAATGAGTAATTTGGTTTGTTCACCTTTGTGGCTTTGAGAAGAGTTGTAAGCTCTTTGGTTTCTCCTTCAATTGCCTTAAATATAGTTTTTTTTTTGTTCGATATCTTAAAAATTGCCAATTGTGAATGAGTTGGTAGATATTGGAATCTTAAAGATATGGTTTATATAAGTGAAAATCCGGGAGCTAAAATAGTTCTTTTATTAATTTTATAATGTTTGGTATGAATAAGCCCATGAAATAAAATAGACAAATAAGATAACAAGTGAAAAAAGAAAAGTTCATTTATTTACATCTTAAGATGCAAATTGAAAGTTATATATCATATTTCTTTATCAACATTATTGATTATAGGTAAAACTTCATATTTCTTGAATCTTAAAATGTTCAAAAGAAAATTTAAAAAAGAAAAACTTTTGTAAATCATAATTTACTGAATGAAAAAGAAATCATTATTATAACTGTCCTTTAGAATATGAATGTTTAAACATTTGAAACACAAGAAGCAATTTTGAAGAACACTATGCAAACATGGGCTAACAATTGATTTGTTTTTCTTGCAGCAGGGAGCTTTTTCTTGTATTAGAAATCATGAGCAGCCTTTGAAAAGCGTTACATTTGTTTCTTGTGTCGGCTAACAGCATGCTATTTTTGAACCCGTTTGTGTTGGGTTTACTGATGCAAGTCGTGACGAATGATTCATGGGTCGAAGGAAGGCTAACACAAACTTTTTAATTTATTTTTCCCTGGGCTTTCTATGATCCTCCTCGTTCTATATTTTAAAAAAGTATTTTTTTTTTATAATTTTTTTTCACAAAGAAACAATAGTAAAGTTAAAAGTGGTCCTCTTCCTGCGAACCATTCATATATCAAACGTCACGAATGACAACATGAAAGAAAGCAGACTTTTATTGGAAGAGTCAAAAAAATGCAACGCTTTTCCTACGATACATTCACAAACGTTAGACTGCCCAACTTAAAATAAAAACAAAAATATAACAACAAATATATTTTTGATAAAATCGTATAAATTTTTTTATGCTTGTTGATGAATATAAAAATACAAAAAGATCTCAAAATTATAAATAAGATTGAGAAAATACAAGCTTAGAAAAATTTGGCTTAGCTTGAAAATTTTGAAATTTCAAGTAATCATAAATACTGTAAGGAGAAATTTACTTTAGTAGAATATAATATAGTCATTCTTTGAGATGTTAAAATCTTGTTTACATTATTTTTTTTCATCCACAATAGTTAGATATTTATAAAAATGTTTTATTATAATAGTTAGAAAGTAAAAGAAATGTTATTTCAAAAGCTGTTGTTGAATAGTTTAAAAAATTTTCAAAATAGCTTAAATAATTCTTCAAAAATGCTGCCACCAATGGCAAATGTAATAGCTACTAGAATAATAGCTGTATATTCTTTAGGAATCGATCCTAGAATTTTAAATTTATCAATAGTAAGTGAGTCATCTCAAGTCTTTTTCCTAATTGAGTAATGTTACTTACCTCTTCTAGGAACTAACGATTATGTAACTTTACTTTTTTCTTAATTTATAGCATAATGCTTAAGTCCATTTTTAGAATTCTAGCTAGTAAATGTTATTGATATAAAATCATTTTTTCTCTTTCTTAAGACACAAGAAGACTTTTTTGCTAGTATCAATTAAGTGGTATGTGGACTTTTATTTTTCTCCATGATGCTTTTGATCTAATAATTGATTATCCTTAAACCTAATCTAAGTTTTTTTTTTATTTTGCCATGCTCCCCCACTATGATTGAATGAGAATGGATAGGAGGCTTGTGGTGTTGATGTGCTAAGGTGGGGATGGCTATGCCACATAATGAATGTTGCCCCCCCCCCCCCCCAAAAGACATCTATAAAACTTAGAATTGATGATATTTTAATAGAAAAAATGATTTAAAGAACCACTACCTCTTACCCATGGCCAAAAGGGAAAAACCCTTCCCTTGTTATTGTTGAACTATTCTGTATCAATAGTCTACTCTAGTTTTTAAATCTTTAAAGGTATTAAGATTTTTCCAAGATATGAAGTTGTCATTGTAACATTTTGTCATGATGTTTAAAAAAATATCGAGCTTAATTTTTTTTCATCTTATGATAACTATTATTTATTATTTAGCTAATATTTTAATCCAAAATATTTTTGCTTGTTTCTATTAATTTTGTTTTTATAAAATTTTTCTTTGATAATTATCAAATTTATGCCAATAAAAGATCCTTTATTTGGCTCAACCAATCTTAAAAAGTTTTCTTGTCATAAATATCATCAAATGTTTAACCAAATTATGAATTTTCATGATTTATAAGAGGTAAAGGTGGAGGCATTCTATAACATCTATTTTTTTAGATGTTGGGTAGGACCTATTCATGGTGTTCATTATTTCCTAAAATAATGTAGCTAAGTCATTTAAGCTTGTGTTTATCATATATATTATATCATATGAGTTTGTTTAATACATGTTAGAGTGTATTTGTGATAAATTGTCATTGAGCTAAGCCAACCACCAATGGCTTGATTTTCATGGTCAGAACGGATAATCATCATGAGTATATACATCATATTTTCATCATTATATTTTTCTTAATTGTATAATGTAACATTCTCAAAGTTTGAAAGTAAAATATATTAATATATTATGATCAATTCATCATTAAGTTGAACATCTCATAAAGTGTGCCATAATTAATTGAATAACAAATATTTCAAAATATGAAGATACGAATATTGATAGATAAAATTCATTTACAGTTCAATGATATTAGTTTTATCTCAATTGTGATTTATATTAGAATTATTATGAATTATGAAAAATTGAAGGTTAAATAAGAAATAAAAATATTTATAAGCCATAAGTTGAATCCCTTGTTCCTAACTAGGTCTCACATTTCTTGTATTTTTGATATCTCCCTCATATACATCAAGCAATTTGCAAATTGTAACCTTAAATTTCCTTCATAGCATCATCACCAATTAAATGATGGCCATCACTAGACATTGTAGAATAATTATTATTTTTTTATGAGATCCCAATGTAGAGGAACTTCAACAACAGGATACTTAAGAAAATAATTGTTGAAAAGATAGGAGCGTGATGTTCAAAAGAGAGGGGAGGTTTGTTCAACTTTAATTCAAGCAAACTTATAGCTAAGTAATAAATAGCAATGAAAGATTTTTCTTTTCTTCATCTTACTAGCAAATATAACACTTATTTAGTACAACTTTATAACCTTTTAGAAAACACTTTATGTTAAGTGCAAGCAAAAAAAAAATAATAATTTCAGGTGATTCAATCCAAACTTGGATTGATATTCACCCTAAAAAAATGTTAAGCAATTCATTCAACATTGGGTTAAAATACCCAACAAGAATTGAAGTAATAAAAGTCTAAAATGTTGGTTTAATAAAATCTTTGAACATTAATTTGAAAAAAACTTACAATATCACCATAATGAAAACATAACCAACAAAAGCAACAAAAACGTAGTAATAATGGGAGTGAATTTAATGATAAATACAACAATCTTATTACTTAAGCAATATGCACACACAATGTGAATAAAATAATGCAAAGAAATTTTCAACTTAACTTAATTAATATTCAATTAGTGAGATATATTCTCATCCTGAGCCCTTAATAGCATAACATTTTTTTACTAGCAACAGTGGAAGTCGAAGTGTAAGAAATGATGACTACAAAAGAAAAAAAAAAGAAAGAGGAAGATACTTTTTGTTGCAAGAAGATTGAACTCTCTTAAAATGTTCTTTTGTCAAAATATTTTGAATTTACAAAATTCCAATTTCTATGTAATTTTGAATTAACAACAATACCCATAATTATTTCAACAAAATAAAGATTTTCCTATAAATCAATATTTAAAATATACTCATTGGTGGGCTTAGCAAACAAAGTACATTTCATTCAAAAAAAGCTCAAGATTACAAAAAACACACATGAATATCTTGATGCGAAAACAAATTAAAAGAGGCATTTTTTGTCCAAGATCTTCTACAACCCTTGAGGTGTTACTTCGTTCATACTCCGACGAACCAAGAAAAGGGTAATTCGTATAACCCAAAATTGGATCAAGTTCGTAGAATGCAGTTTTATCATATTTGTTCAATGGAGCATTGAGCTCAAATCTTCTGCGTAGATCTGGATTGGTAACAAAAAATCACCCAAATGCCACAAGATCAGCATACCAACTTTGATCACTTCGTTCCCTTCTTCGATCGCATGCTATAAATAAATTTTAGATGAAACTCATATTTACCATTATGTGTGAATTTTATCATGATAATGATATTACATGATTTCCTTCTTATAATGCCTTTACGTAATGATTTAACATTGCATATTGTTGTATGTAGTTGGCATGAACATTAGAATAAATAAGAAAAAAATAAAAAAATACATAATAATAAAATAGAAAATAAAAAGAGCAACTTCACTGTCAAGAAAATTTCTTCTTATTTTAATCAATATGTTAATAATCCATGTAAAAAAGACAAATGGGTATTATGGTTTACTACTTAAGTCAAGGAGACCAATGCTAGATAAAGTCAGTAAAGGTGCATTAGTAGATGTTAGAATTCACTTGACTAGCACAACAAATGATGATGAAAACCTAAGATTAAATAAAACACGGCTTTTGTAAATAGAAAATATCCAAAGACCAATTAAAATCGTAGACTCGCTATGTTGAGGTATCCCCTTTAGTTATTTCATATCGACCTAGTTATTTCATATTAATATGTTCAAACTAGAACCAACGTATACCCCCGATCAAAGTAAAAAAAATTCCTCTAGTTTCCAATAAATTCTATAATGCCCTTGTCTCCACTTTACTTGAACTATAAGTTTCATGTATTCTTCATCTTGCTTTCCTTGATATTCTATTAAGAAAACTTCATCACTTGATTTCGCCCAATTTTTACAATTTTTGGTCTTCCCTTATTAAAACTTATTATCGAAACTTATTTCTATTGACATTGACATTATAATAAAGTATTTTTTTATTATTTTTTTTCACAAAGAAACAATAGAAAAGTTAAAAGTGGTCCTCTTGCTGCGAATCATTCATATATCATACGTCACGAATGACAACATGAAAGAAAGCAAGACTTTTATTGAAGAGTCAAAAAAATGCAACGCTTTTCCTACAATCTGATACATACGATGGTCAAGAAGCTCTTCTCATGTTTAGAGTTTTCCTCGAAGGAACCAATTCCGAAGCCTATAAATACTCAAAGCGTACCTTAGGAAAGCAATCATATACAGAAACATAGAAAGCAATAATGGGTGCAGTTCCAGAAGAAAAGATGCCTCTTCTTACCTCATACAAGTTGGGCAAGTTTAATCTATCTCATAGGTTTGCTAACTTTCCCATATTTTCCATTAAAATGATACACAGCATTCCTTAAGCAAGCAGCCTTTTCTGAGTTCAACAAAAGCTTCTGCTTAATTGTATTCTTGCTTCTTTTCTTCTCAGAGTGGTTTTGCCACCTCTCACAAGGTGTAGATCTTATGGCAACGTTCCTCAGCCTCATGCCATTTTGTACTACTCCCAAAGGGCTACAAAGGGAGGTCTTCTCATAACAGAAGCCACTGGTGTTTCTGATACAGCTCAGGGGTATGTTACATCAACTATTTATCTCACTCGTCTCAATTTATCCCAGTCTTGTTTTAAACTTCATGTAAGAAAACATTTATCAAATACAACATGAATTAAGTGCAGTCTTTACTTCAATATTAATTAAAGAACCCAAATGTCCAAGCTTATGATGAAGTTAACATTTTTTTTCTTCTCTAGGTACCCGAATACTCCTGGAATATGGACCAAAGAGCAAGTGGAGGCCTGGAAGCCTATAGTTGAAGCTGTCCATAAGAAGGGTGGGATCTTCATTTGTCAGATTTGGCATGTGGGAAGGGTCTCACATTACGGTACATATCTAACGCTTAATCGATCATTGAATTGAACAAGACAAAATTTTTATCTTCAAGGCATTGTCTTCATCGGTATAAGCTCAATATAACCGAAAGAATTCCATCAAACATGTAGATTACCAGCCAAACGGGCAAGCTCCAATCTCCAGTAGTGAAAAACAAGTCAGCCCAAAGTCTCAGCACGATGGCACCGTTTCAGTTTACTCCCCTCCTCGCCGACTCGGCGTCGACGAGATTCCGCAGATCATTAGCGATTTCAGACTCGCTGCAAGAAACGCCATCGAAGCCGGTAAACATCACTAATTCAATTAGCTCATCCATGATATCGGAATTCCGACTCATTCCAATCCCTCTCAGGCTTCGACGGTGTGGAGATACATGGCGCGCACGGCTATTTGCTCGAGCAGTTCATGAAGGACAGCGCAAACGATCGAACCGACGAGTACGGCGGCAGTCTGGAGAACAGGTGCCGGTTCGCTATCGAGGTCATTGAAGGAGTTGTGGATGAGATAGGCGCAGATCGGGTTGGCGTTCGGCTCTCACCCTTCGCGACGGAGGTCGATTGCTGGGATTCCAATCCGGAGGCGCTCGGGGTTTACATGGTTCGATCTCTGAACAAGTATGGGCTTCTGTACTGCCACATTACGGAGCCCAGGATGGTTTACGAGGCAGGGAAGATGAAGATTCCCCATCGCCTTCACGCGATGAGGAAGGCCTATAATGGGAGCTTGATCACGGCGGGCGGATACGACAGAAACGAAGGGAACCAAGTGATCGAAGATGGATATGCTGATCTCGTGGCGTTTGGGCGATTTTTTGTTGCCAATCCAGATCTGCCCAGAAGATTTGAGCTCAAAGCTCCGCTGAACAAATATGATAGAACTACATTCTACACACCTCATCCAGTTGTGGGTTATACGGATTATCCTTTTCTTGGTTCGTCGGAGTATGAACGGAACTAGTACCTCAATGGTGGTTGAAGATCTTGGACAAAAAAAAAAATGCCTCTTTTTAATTTGTTTCCTAATTAAGATATGCATGTTTGTTTTTGTTTTTTTTTTTTTCTTCTAATCATGAGGATTTCATGAATGAAGTGTGCTTTGTTTGCCAAGCCCACCAATGAGTATATTTTAAACATTGATTTATAGGAAAACCTTTATTTTGTTGAAGTAATTATGGGTATTATTGTTAATTCAAAATTACATAAAAATTAGGAAACGAATATATAAAAGGTTGTTTTTCTACTTTCTTTTATGATGTATCACAATTAAAGAATTGATATTATACATTAAATATGATATATATACATATATATAGTTAATGACATAGAGTGATGTTGATTGATGTGATTAGATATATAATATTGTGAATCAAGATCTGTGTAAAAAGGTCACAAAATATGAGTGTTGATGATAAATGAAACAAATATAGAATTTATCAAATGCATGTTAAGAAAAAACAATTTAGAATTCGATGACTTATGCAGTGTAGCCTTAAAGGTAAAATGTCTTTGGCATTGAAGATTGTTGGATATCATAATACTTGACCACATAATAGTAGTCAAAAGAATGTGCCAAATTTGACCACATAGTTGAGTGATTGATATGGTGAATGATAGAAATAAAAATGGAGCATAAGTTATATGAAAAGTGTATGCTTGAAGCTATTCTTTTGAGTTTCTCTTGAAGAAAATAGAAATGATTCAATGTACTTGAAAAAAAGAGAAAAATAGTGTTATGAGTAATAGAACAATGCCTACCTTTGTTTGAAGAAGTTTAATAATGTAATTATTTTGGTTGGGTTGAGGAACATATGTGACTATCTTTTTGAAATTTCTAATGTTTCATTGTCTTTATGTGTTGCATATTACTATAATGAATGTAATTTTGTTGGACGTCCATTCTTCTAAAATGTTGATGACTAACAAATAATTCTTCGAGAGAAGGAAGATTGAACATTTATGAAATAATTTCCTTAAAAATTTCACTTAAAGAAAAGGTGATCATGTATTTCCTTGACACAATTGCAAATCTTTTTGATGAACATGTAAAATTAAGATTTTGTTATAATATTAATTGAAAAATTTGACATTTGGTTTTATTTTTTTTTTAATATAATTGGATTAGATTTTTTTTTTAAATTCCTATCACTTTCTATTTTTATGACAATAAAAATTTTATAAAAATAATTTTTTTCTAAGTTATTTATATTTTTAAAATTTTTCGAAAATGTTTTACTAATAATAGAGATAAAGAAACACTTTAATGGGAATGACACAAGTTTCAACTCCCAAAGAAAAAAACATAAGAAATAATAAGTTAAAAAAAAAAAGATTTGATGAGACTCAAATCTTAAAAAAATGACTTATGATTAAGAGATCAATTTTAAAGTCATTGAATAATAGATTTTGGAAAAAATTTAAGAAATCAAATAAAATAAAAAAAAATTATCATTGCATCGCGAAGCACAAAAGCCACTTGCCCCTTGCTGGCTGGCCTGGTATGAGCACACCGAAGCACATGCTACAGCATGTGGGCAAGTCGCCACTCGCAGAACCGTATGATTGTGAACAGCACAACTACATGCTTAGGGTTTTGCTGATAATTTGTGGAATTTGTAGAATTTAATATTTTTTGTTGAAACTTTATATTTTTTGTTTTATAATAAAATATTGTATTCAAACATTCGTACAAGATAATAAAAAACTCTAAAAATTAGAATTTTGTGAATTAAAAAATCTATGAAGAAAAACTTTTTGAGACTTCAATCTTTATGTGAAAAAAAGTCTCTTCATTTTTCTTTTTTCCTTTTTTTGTCACCATTTCTCACACTTCCACTATTGCTACTAAAAAAACGTTATGCTATTAAAGGCTCAGGATAAGAAAATCTCATGAATTGAACATTAATTGAGTTAAGCTCAAATTTTCTTCGTATAATTTTATTGACATTGTGTGTGCATATTGCTTAAATTGTACTTTGTTAATAAGATTATTGTATTTATCATCATATTCACTCATGTTATAACTTCGATTTTGGTTCTTCTGTTGGTTAAGCTTTTGTTAGGATGATATTGTAAGTTTTTGTCAAACTAATGTTGAAAGTTTTTATTAAACCATCATTTTAGGTGTTAGTTCAATTCTTATGGGGCATTTTAACCCGATGTGGAATGAATTGTTCAACATTTTTTTAGAGTGTGTGCAGATCTATATTTAAATTGAATCACAAGAAATAATTATTTTTTTTACTTGCACTTCGCATAAAGTGCTTTCTAAAGTCTAATAATGTTTTACCAAATAAGTGTTATTTTAGCTAATAAGACGAAGAAAAGAAAAGTCTTTCATTGCTATTTATTACTTAAATATAAGTTTGCTTGAATTAATGTTGCACAATTCTCCCTTCCCACTCTTTTAAACATTACGCTCCTATATTTTCAACAATTGTTTTCCTAAATACATCGAAGTTCCTCCTTACTGTGATCCCATCAAAAAGTTGATGAGTAGTCTACATTGTCTAGTGATGCCCATCATTTAAATGGTGATGATGCTGTGAAAGAAATTTAAGATTACAATTTGCAAATTGATTGATGCATATGAGGGAGGCATAAAAATATGCAAGAGACGTTGGACATAGTTATTCAACTTATGGCTTATAAATATTTTTATTTCTTGTTTAAACTTCAATCCTTCATAATTCATAATAATTCTAATATAAAACAAATATCATTAAACTGTTAATGAATTTTATCAATCAATATTTGTATTTTCATATTTTGAAATATTTATTATCTAATTAATTATGACTCACTTTCTGAGATGTTTAACTTATTGATGAATTGATGACAATAAATTAATATATTTTACTTTCAAATTTTGAGAATGTTACATTATACAATTAAGAAAAACATATTGATGAAAATATGATGTATATGCTCATGATGATTATCTGTTCTGACCATGACCATCAGACCTTTGGTGGTTGGCCTAAGTCAATGACAATTCATCACAAACAAACACACGGTAACATGTACTAAACAAACTCATAAGATAGACTAGGTACGATAGCCTCATGCTTAAATGAATTAGCTACATTATTTTAGGAAATAATGACCACCATGAATAGGACTTATCAAACATCTAAAAAAATATTTATAGAATGGCTCCGCTTTTACCTCTTATACATCATGAATATTCATAGTTTGGTTAAACATTTGATGATATTTATGGTAACAAATTTTTTTTAGATTGATTAGGCCAAATAAAGGATTTTTTTATTGGCATAAATTTTATCATCAAAAAAATTATAAAAAAATGAATAAAAACATGCAAAAATATTTTGAATTAAAATATTAGCTAAATAATAAATAATAGTTATCATAAGATGAAAAAAAAATTAAGCTTAATAATTTTCTAAATATCTTGACAGAAGGTTACAAGGACAACTTCATATCTTAAGAACATCTTAATATCTTTAAAGATTTAAAAATAAAAACAAACTATTTTGATGTAGAGTCATATAGTCTTTAGTCCTTAGAAGAGCTAAGTAGCATTACTCAATTAAGAAAAAGACTTGAGAAGACCCACTTACTAGTGATAAATTTAAAACTCTAAAAACAATTCCTAAAAAATCTAATACTATCATAAAGTGTAGAAATTTATCTAATAATCAGACTATTAAGGACAAACTTAAAAATAACTCTTGAAATAATGTCGAGTATTAGTATCAATACAACTAATCTCATCATTAATAGTATAAGTGTATGGTTATCCTTAACATTGAAGAAGAGAACAAAATTTAACCTAAGCATGAGCAAATAAAAGGGAAGATATATCATCATTAATAAAGAGCAATATGAGAAAGAAGATACAAACTTGTCATAAGATGAGCATCTTTCTTTTGAGAAAAAGTTGAGGATTGAAAAGAAAAAAATAATTGTTTAATATCATTATTATAAAAAATTAGCACTAGTTATAGATGAAAAAAATTTCATAAATGTGATCTCTAATATTACATTCAATAAATTAACCTTCTAATATTACATTTAATAAAATTAATCTTATGATTAGATCCATCCACAATCAATCCATGTTAATTAGGTGAATCACAATTTCTTAATAATCTTATATATAACTATTTTGATACCTTCAAAGATAGAAACTCATGAATATAAGATTTTCTATAATATCTTTTTATTAAAGATATCTTAGTTATACATGTTGATTATAATAAATTATTAAAAAGTAATTATCTTATATCCTCACAAGAGACAAAATTACCCACACAACTATTCATTGAACATAATTCAACATTATTGATAGTCATGAGATAACATTATCTATAATTGTTCATTAACAAATCCAACATTTTTTAAAATGTTTGTTTTAATAAGTTATAATCAATCTTTTAAATTTAAAATTTTAATACTATTAAGTATTTAAAAACCATTAAAAACTGAGTGACTACACTGGGACCCACCACCATTCATTCTTGCCGATAAATTCTTCATGAACATGTACATATATCAAAATAAGCCATCAGATTTTTCAGACATAAAGTAGTAAAAATAACATAACAACTACATACGAAAAACAAACTTTATTAACGGAGTGTTAAGTTGCTCGAGTTTCAAACATAAAAGTTCATAAACCCTTTATTTATTCCATGAACCATGCATCAACAAGTCAAGCACCCAATGGACGATCAATTCAAGCGATGGACAGCAGCAACATTACCAGAATGAAGCTGAAAAGTTCTGCTGGGCACCACCTGAAGAACCCCTGGTTTCTCTGCAGAAGAAGACTCAACTAAGAACCATTAATTATTCCAGACAATTTAGATGCAAGGGAATCAATAAAAAACATTCATTAAAAATTCATCAATTCAAACAAGCTCTGCAATTCTAATGATCCAAAATTGACCACCATCTCGACAAAATTTTTTATGTGGCTTATTCGTGGACTTCTTTGACATCATGAATAGATGGAAATAACATCTGCCTCTTAAGAACAGCAATTGATTCACTGTTTCCCCACATCAGACAATCAGGTAACAATAACACGCAATCATCAATAATCCATTCATGTTTCAAGTCGTACCAAATCCAATTTGCCACCAAACAGGTTCATAAATTGAATAAAATGAATTGCACGAACGAGAAACTTACGTGACAACTCGGTAACTTGCCGAGGCGTCAGCTTCGCGGAGAACCCGCTCGCAGAGTGCTTGTAGTGATAGATCAGCGCCTCTCTTGCCGCGTCTTCGCTGTAGAGAAAAACACAGAAGGTTTGGGAATCCCTTATGCAAATCCTTAAAAAGCCCTATTAAACAGAGAGAGGCACAGAAAGATAGAAAGGGAACGTGCCCTAACCTTCCAAAGACGGAGGAGAGTGTCCGGATATGAAAAGCCTCCGGTTCCTCTCCCTCCGGCCGATCGACATAAACGATGTGAACGGTGGCCGCCTCAGCGGAGCCTGGAGTGGATTCGGCAGTGCTCTTGCTTGCTTCCTCTGCCATCAGAGAAGGGATCGATGAAATCAATAGGAAAACGATGCCAAATAACACGATCCGCATCGAGTAAACTTGCTCTAGCAGTTGGGCGGCCGGCCGCCATTTTATATAGGGGGAAGAGAGCGACCTTCTCTTCCTAGCGAAGGAACCGCCTTGGACGAAATGGTCAAGCGCCAATCACCAATGAAATCGTTGAATATATTTGTACGCAGTTATTTTTTTGATTAATAAGCGCAACGATGTGAGAATTTAAAATATAATATATATATATATATATGTATATATAAGCTTATTGTTATTAATATTTTAAATATAATAATTAAAATATGCCATTTTTTGAATTTCTAAATAAATTAAAATATAGTTTTATTTTAAAAATTGTATTCTCATTTTAATATTTGATGAAATAAATTTGAATATCAATATTATAAAACAAATATAATCTTATTCTGTTGAGAAAAATTTGATGTTTGAGAGAAACTTCTAACAATTTAAATTAGATAAAAAATATTTAAAAGATTGCTTATAACCCAATTATTGTATTTTTTTTTTAAACTTATAATTTAAAAAATTATAAATTGAGATCATTGGATTAGATTTATAAACCTAAAAGTGGTTCTAAACTCGTAAGTATAAAAACAAGCGATTTTGATTTTTCATGAAATAAACAAAGTGTCAAGCTTTTATATCATCGTGCTTTCACGCATCTTCATTTTTCTTTAAAAATTTTTTTAAAAAAACTTAATTTTAAATGGCTCAAATTCAATAATATGTCTCAAATTATTATAACAAATATATTTAGTCAAATACAATAATATATAGCAATAATTTCGCTAATTATAGTTTTACAAATTTTAAATTAATTTAAGATTTGAGTTTCTAAACTTAATACTTCTTAGAACTAAACAAATATTCATCTTGCATTATGAATATAATAAATTTTCTATCTATCTAAATCATTGATAATCGTGGTCAAACCTAATAGTCCTCATGAGCAGATATATCATATTTTCATCAAAGTAGACTACATATCAATATTCTATATTATCATATGATGGCGATTTAAGGGTCACACCTATATAATTTACTTTCACGTAACACTTAAGACAAGTCTGATATAAAACTATTTATACTACTATGGTAATCGTATCATATATGTGCAACTATTCTATTAAATCAGGATAAGTAAAATTTATACATGATTATACAATAGATCATTCTTATACAGTCGTATTATACAGTAGTTTTTTGACAATTTGGTACTTAATTAGAATAAATAATATAATAGAAATCTTCTATCAAATATGTATGATTTATTCAAATTATAAATATGATACTTATTGTATTAATATGATTTGTGTAATCTTTTAATGCAACAAATGTAGGTACTTATGCAGTACATTAAGATTTGATGTTGGACATATTAGGACCTTTTCAAACATGTATGATAGATCTTTTTGATTCAATAATGCTAATCATATCATGGGATTATTGAGATGATTCAAGTTCAATGATCATATTCCATTGATGCAAACTTAGATGATAAAGATCTTGTGTGTGATTTACAAACAAGTTTAATGGAATCTCTACTGAACCCACTATGACATTTCATTCTCATTTCTTACTTTCTTTCAAACATTTTTAGTTCGTTGGCATTATTACAAGCATTCTAGAATATTTGCCACTTGAGTGTTGTATAGTTATAGGTTTATTATAACAATACTTATTATAAACTTGATGAAGCTTGTGTTTGATTGGCTATAATAAAATTGTTGTGAGGATTTGTAGCATACTCGCTATTGACAAAAAGATTGATTAGTAAAGCTTAGTTGGGTCAACTACGGGTGGACGTTAGGGATGAACCACTTGAAAAAATTGCGCACTTGTTTTGCTTATTCTTATTCTTTTATTACTTCACATTCAACAACTATTGATTTAAAAGTTAAAAAAATATTTTAAATATATATAGCTTGTTGGTTGGTTTTAAGTTTATTAATTTACATTAATTAAAAAAATTAACCAATCATAATTAACCCCCCTCTTAAGTTTGACAAGTAGCTTTCATCTTAATAGACAAATTAACGAATTATATATATATATATATAAACTTTTAAAAGAGACATTAAATCTCTGTACTAATTTTTGTTACTTAATATCAAAGAAGGAGAGAAATAGATAATGTGTGTTGATAACAATTGAAAGGATTACAATTAAATATAGGTTCCTTAAAGTTAGGATTGATAATATGTTGGATTTAGCTTTTAATGCCAATTACTTCACAAATAAATTTTAGATTGGTTACCATATTAGGTTTTATTTTAGAGATGGATAAAATAAAACTTCATGAGTATATGTGCATTGTTTGATGTTTAATCATGTATTTTAGATTTCAAATATAATTAGTACCTTTTATTCATTCAAAGAACACAAATTTGAAAGCATTCATTGGTAGGTTACCAATGGCATATTTTGATGATATGATATCTTGATATATTGTTCAAATAAAAATACACATTTGGATCATCTTAGGAAAGTTTTTAAGAAATTAAGAGGTAAAAATTATTTATAAGTTTGGAAAAATATTTGATTATGAACACAAATAATTTTTTTAGGGTTTGTCATGCATGTGGAGTCTCTTTAATATGATTCTATAAAATTAAAGTCAATGATAAATTAGCTCATATCTAGAAGTGTTACTGATATTCATAAGTTTTGTAAGCTAGTCATATTCTATAAAGATTATTAAAGATTTTAGCCCATTTATAACATCAATAACTAATTTTTTATAGAAGAATAAAGTTCTGTGAATTAAATAAGAATGAAAGACATACTCAAAATAACTCCTTAAATGTGTGTTCACTTATGTTATAATTGTAAATTTTATTTAGATATTTGAGACTACATGAGAAACTTTTAGACTTTGTAGTAATGAAATTTAAAGGTATTATTTATTCCATAAAGTTTTTATTCTAATGATAATCCATGATGTCTTGAAATATATTAATTTTAAGTAAAATTTGAATCACATAGGAACACAAAATAGATTGAATATTTTATAATATTATCCTTTTGTCTTGAAACACAAACGTAAAAACAAGAATAAACAAGTTAGTGTTTTACTTAAGGTTGAATCAATTACACTATCACTAATATTTAATTTTCTAAGTTATATGATTATTTATTTTGTTTTTTTATAAAATTTTTGATAAATTAAGGGATAATCTTGCATTTTTATAAGACCTTTTTCACTTAACTGATTGATATCTTTCAAAAGAAAAGATTACAATTCCTTAGACTTTAGCACCAATTTTTTTAATAATTAATTTAGATTGTAGAGGAAGAGTTGGCCACATGGGGCATGAGAAGATAATTAGTTTGTTATAGTATTGATTTTATTAGCTTTTATGTTACATTTCTTGATGCAGGGAATCTAGTGTGAGCTCATAAATACACCCCCATTGGTACCGCATTAGTCTTACTCTAACTTAGAGTCATACTTCAGTGGAATCCTATTTCGACTAATCATCTTTGTTAACCATAGGGATCGACTATAGTACTTTATTTGTTTATAATTATCCATATTATTTTTACTTTATGCGTCCAAGTATTTTTTGCAATAAAATATGTCATCATAGACTTCAATTGTTGTGCATGCTTTGCTGTTATTATCAGTCGTCTATCATCAACTAGTCATTTGTTACATTCAATCTATGTCGCTTAGTTGCTTAACATCACGTGGTTGCCCATCGTCGTCAGGTCACTCAATACTCCTTGGCCACCCAACATCTCTTTGACACCCATCAACCACCTATTCTCTTGTTGCTATCAACCTTTGTCATCTATCTCATCCACTATATACATCTTAATTGCATCGTTATTAAAGTTCGATCATCATGTTGCATAATTACATAATGTCATTATTATTTCATGTATTTTGATTTTTTGTATTTAATGTGATTTTCTCATTTGGAGTAATGTCTTAGAATTTTGAAGATCTTTTTTTTATTTCTAAGTTATTTAACTTTAAAATTATCTTTTCTCATACCCATTTAGAGTTAATATCTTAAAATTCTAAAGATCTCTTTTAGGTTCTCAAGTAATTTAACTTCAAAATTATCTTTTTATATTAACTTCTCATATTTCCCATACTTCTATGTTTTTAAGATATATTTAATTCTCTTTTTATCCCTACATAATTATTAAGCTCTTATTCATTTATAAATAAAAGAGACTCTCTCATTATAATATTATTAAATAATAAATTTTTTTAATTTATATACTTTTATCTTTGTGAGTAAAAATTATGTATTCAACTCTAGTTGAAGAGATAATAACTTTCTCTCTCATTATAAAAGATAAAGATCAAAGATAAGAGATATTCTATTAAGAGAATCAATAATCAAATAAATTCTTTCTTTTTTCACGACCCTTAAATCTTCACTCAATTTTTTACTCTCTTAATCAAACCACCAAACTACCATCCATCTTAATAAAACTCTAAATCTTAACTTACTATCTTATTACCCTTTAGTCAGGCTTTCTTTTTAACTCAAACCTCCACTTTATCATAATTTTCTTTTTTTGATACTCTATACATCAACTCTAATAGAAATTATAAGATATCATTACCAAAAAGGTATATTATTTTAGTAATTTTTATTTTCTAAGTAATAAAGTTAAAGTTATTTTTTCTTCTATTAAATGACTCTGCGTAGAGTTTATCTTAAATGTTTTATTTTATATGTAAAATCGGATGCGATAATATTGCTTAATAAGATTTTTTACTTAATGCTTGATGTGTTACCATCTACTTTACTTAATAATCTATATTATGACTTTAAAAACTAATGTTTGAATAATTATAAAATATTACACATGTCACTTAAACCTAATTTGAGTTTATGATATCTTTTAATATTTTTTAATAATATATTGAACATCTATAGTATTGTATACTTCAAATTAAATCTTGATAAAAGTCTAGATTTCATATATCATCTCTTCTTTACTAGCTAAGGCATGTTATGTCTATTTGAGTTTATTGATTAAAACCTATAAATTAATATGACTAAGTTAGATTACCACTAATTATACTTTGATGAGAATCATATAATATAATGATAAAAGATAGTTTGGTAAGATAAAGAAATAAACTTCTTTTAAAACTCAATTATTAATATCATATAGTATATTATTTGTTAATTCTATAGTACAATTTAGAAAAAGATGTAATTGGGTTGTAAGTATGAACAATATGTTAAAGCAGATTTTGTTCTACTAGTATAACTTTGTGATCATATAAGGATGATGATATTATGAATGTTAATAGCCATATTTATTCCATAGATATAAAGTTAAGGATCATATAAGTAGATAATAAGAGTAAATATTTTTTTTCTAATGAGTTAGGGTGAGTTAATAGATTATATAGTATAATTAATATAATCGTGTAAATATGATCAAGTTAAGAGAACTATTATATATATAAATAATCAAGTATAAAATATTATACATAGTGTATCCTACATGTATGAATAATAAAATTATTCATTTATGAACAATGGTGTTAATAGTCAATAAATGATTTAGTTTATCATACAGTATGAAATAGTTATAATACCATTTTCAAATTTATTCATTATATAATATTATTTATGGAGTATCTAGAGTGAGTATTTTAGGTTATGATAAAAGTTGACGTCTTAGTTTTGAAAACATTTGCATCAAAAAAACGGGTACCACTATTAGATTTAACCCAACTTACCATTCTATGACTCGAACAAATAACGAGAGATATTCAGACTTTTGGGATTCTTTTAAGATTTAGTGTGTAGTCTTAGTCCTTGAATTGGTTTAGACATTTGCCACTGATAGAATAATTGTATAGCAACAATTACCAGCCAGCTATTAGCATGACACCATAAGAAGCTTTGTGTGGTCGGTGTTATAAGTGTCCATAATGTTGGGCTAAGGGTGTTTCTAAGTAGGCTTTTGAACCTTAGATTATAAAGGAGAATATTGAACAGATTCATAGATTATAGGAGAAACTACAAGTTGTACAAGATCGTTAAAAGGTGCTTTGAAAGTAATTGATTGCATGTTCTTCAAAAAAAATCCTAAGGATCTTCAATTATAGTTAGATGTCATATCAAGTGTAGTTGGTGAGTATTTTGTAGTTCAATACCAAACAACTGAGAAATCAAAGTTTACTTATAATCAAAGTCCTTTAGAACAATCATGATGAAAGAGAGGCTACTTGGTAGGTGAAAGCAAGGTTCATCACAAATGGTCAGTCTTATTTTATGGATTTTAAGGACAAAATCCTTGTTAAATTGGGAAGAATTTGTACCTCCTTTGGCTAGCTGTTTATAACTTTCCCCTTTATAAAATAGCCATTCCTAGATTTTTCTTAGAGGGTCACTCAAATCCTTTTATCTAACATTTTCCCCTTATTCACATTTTGAAAACCATGACAAATTTTTCTTTTAAATAGCAAAAGAAATTTGTTTATAATATTTGTAAATCGATGATGAAAGTGATTAAAACCATCTTTTATACAACATTTTAAAAATTGCATTTCTTTTAAACAAATAACATATTTCATACAACACAATTGAATATGATTTTATTACATGTCCTTTTGATCATATATAATAAAAATGAAAATCATCACATCTAGTGCCAAATATATTATCTTTTAAGTTAAAGTATTAACTGTTTTAATACTTGTTTCAACTCATAACTCTATGTAGTGCCTCCTTTGATTTAAAAGTATTACTCTATTAGAGATAAGATTCACCTAACACTGGTTTAGTCAAAAAACATGCATAATATGTAAATAAATACATTATTAAGTAGTCGTATGTATGGTCAATTTTAACAATATATGAAGACAAGAACATGAAATGTATAATAAATTCCATTTCAAAAGTTTACAATATAAATAGGAAAAGTAATATTCAAGTTGAAAAATTATGAGATATATTTATAAGTGTTCATCTACATCTCATTGTATTGTACCATATTGTTGTTTCTCTGTTATCTAAAAAAATGCCAAATTAAGGCTTTTAAGCTTTTAGTGGCTCTTTAGATGCCTCTTTTTGTTGCAATGAGGTCATGAAACTTGTCTATTTAAAGCTTTATTGAAATTTTCTCTTCTTTTCAAGCATCAAACCTCCCTTAGAAAAACTCATCATTGTTTCATGTGGCAAAAGTAGAAGAGGATTTTTAAAAGATTTGTATATTTTGGAGGCTTTTCCAACAAAATAATTGTTGATGTGATAAGAAATCAAGACACCTATCCTTTTTAAGCTAATTAAAAAAAAGTAATTAAGAGATCTATTTCAATGTGATTTTAATAAAAGCCACAAATTGGGATCTTAATAATCTGGAGATTTCTTTAAATAGAGTTCCATCAACAACTTTGTATTTCTCTAGATCTTAAAGTTTATAAAACATTTTTATTGCTTTGAAGTGTCTTATAAAATGTATACATTTTTCAAATGGTTGTGGCAAAAAATCTAATGTAGTAATTTGTCTAGTTATTATCAAAACTATTGCAAGCAGAGCCACAATATACAGTGGCATGAGCACACCAAAATGGCTTCAATTTAGCAAAATACTATAGAGCTTTCTAAAGATGCAACCACAATAGACGAATTGAATTTTAAAAAAAAATCAATTTGTGTAAATATGATAACAAAGAAAATTGATATGCAACAACACTTATACAAAATCATGTGAAAAATGGATCTTTTATATGAAGCTTTAGAGGCTCTATCGTAATGTCCAACTTCAATTTTTGGACAAATGAAAGTTTCATCAAATGAGGAATCAACAAAGATTTCACTTAATAATCTTCAATGAACTCAATCAAGTAATGTGTAGTGAAATACAACCGTGAACCGGATAATGGACGATTACGGCATACTTAGAAAAAGCTCTAAGGAAAAGAAGTCAAGTCTCTTCAATTGTTGATTTGGAAGCTTCATAAGACAAATTATTCAGCACTATGATCTTCAATCTTCGAAGAAAGTTAATGATGAGCAATAAGATACAATTAACAATTTGTGCTACTTTATTGTAAAAGTGAAGAACTTACTCTTGTGTTGAGAAATCGTTCAAAGAGGAAATAGAAAAATGGTAAAGAGAAACCCATTAACCTAAAACGTGCTCATAGAAGCACTTGAGTCATTCAAATTGTTTAACAAATGACTTATAATTAATATTATCATCATTTGGAATATAACGAAGGCATCAAATAAAAGTTTGAATAGTTAGCTAAATTAATTAGTTAAAACAAAAAATACTTTGATAACACTAATGGAACAAATGATGCACAGAAATAAATTATCTCAATTAATGAAGAGGTCGAACTTTGAACACTATGTAGAAGACATATCCAACAAGACTTTGATACTATTAAAAGAAAGATGTGAATTAGCAAATACAAATAAATGAAGATCAATTAATTCATTTGTAAATGGAAAATTCATTATGAAATACATTTGCTAACTACACTTTCATTTATTCTAAGAGTTTATGCACAAAAAAGAGTGTTATAGAATAATCTCATTCTAGCAAAGGATACTAATAGTTCATAGCTTATAAGATATGATTTTAATGAAATTACATCTATTGATGAATATAAAGGTCAAGCAATGCATAAATTCTTGGATTGTGTTAATCAATGCAACATTAAAGAACTCCCTTTTGTTGACCCTTAATTCACATGTACTGGTTAAATGAAAGGGCAGATAGATCTAGAAAAGGTTGGATAAATATTATTAATAAATTAAGGATTTGATTTAATTCCTATAATTGTAGTGCAACATCTTTTCAAAATAGAATATGATAATCAGACAATTATGGTAAATTGTGTGCGCTTGATGGCATTTGCCATTAAACTAAAGAGGTTGAAAGATTGCCCTAAATAGTTGAATAAAGAAAAATTTGATAATATATTTGATACAATCAAATTGGTTAGGAAATTAGTAAAAATGAAAGCAGTGTTATTTTAAGCCTATCAAAATAAATAGATATGAGGTAAGTTAAATGAGGATAATGATTTTCTTAATGCAATTGTTAAAGAGAAAATATATTGGAAGAATAATGTAAGAATTAGGATGCTCAAAGAAGGTGATAAAAACATAAAGTGTTTTAATGCAATGGTGAATAATAGACGAGAAAAGCTAAAAATTAATTGCATAAAAAGCTCCATAGGTATTTTGATACACCAAGAAGAAAAAAATTTACTCATGGGACCAGGACTGTTGTGGATTACATATATGATGCTATAGTTCAATACTTCTAGTAATTGTTATCATCTGTCATTCTTACAAATAATGAGAAACTATTGAATTGCATTCCTCTATGTTTATAGAGGAAGACAATATGTTGACGAAGGAGGTCACGATGAAGGAAGTCAAAGATGTTGCATTTTTTATTTTTCAAATGGTTCAACACAGTGCCCTTGGACTAAATAAATATAATGGCCAATTCTTTATAACTATTGGGACATCATAACAAATGATGTATTGGATGCTACTAGGAACTTCTTAGTGGGGAGCTCTTTTCTTAAAAGGATATCAAGTACAAATTTGACTTTAATTCCAAAAAAGGATAATCTTGAAGAATTTAATGACTTAAGTACAATTTTCTTATATAAGTTTACATATAAATTATTTCCCAAGTTATTGGTTGACAAGTTTCATAATTTTCTTCTAAGGATATCTCCTTTAAACAAGTTAATGTTGTTAAAGGAGGAGAAATAACTGATAATATTTTATTGTCTCGTGAATTTATTGGGTTGCTAAATAGAATAATGATGGGCAAGAACTATGTAACTAAGATGGATTTCAAAAGTGTTTTTGACTGTTTTTAATAGTAATTATTAAGAAATGTGCTTACAAAATTCAACTTTGTGGAGCATTTTGTCATGGTGATTAAAAACATACTTGACAGCACTTGGATCTCAATTATAATTAGTGGTAAGCCTAGTTTTTTTAAAGTGTCAAAGGAGCTTAAACAAGAGAATCTAATCTCCTATTTATTATTCATTTTAGTAATAGAAATCTTCAATTGAGAATCAAACAAGATCATTAATCATAAGAAAGCATTACATTATCTAAACCAAAAGGATGTCCAATGATGACTCATTTAGGATATGTAGACTATATCATAATCTTTTAAAGAGGTGATATGAAAATCATTTTTGGTGTCCATAAATTACTAATTGCATTTCAAACAAAATCAAGTCTTCAAATTAATCATAAAAAGTTCTTTCCTAATAATAAATTTGCATTTAGATTAATAAAAAAAATTAATCCAATAGTTTGGGTTTTAGAGAGGTAGTTCTTATTAATCTACTTGGGTTATGCTCATTTTGTTGGTAAGAAAAAGATTGTTTACTTTCAATATATAATCGACAAAATTGATAAGAAAATGTCAAGTTGAAAGAAAAAACTCTTTACGATGTGGGGAAGATTGTCTTGTTATTTGTGTTTTCAACTCAATCCCAATTTACTCTTTAATAACAGCTAATCCACCTCTCCACATATTAAATGAAGCCAAAAAAATTCATGAATAACTTTTTATGGGTAACTTAGATAATATACATAGGTTCCACTAGATTAATTAAGAAAAGATCAATTTTTAACAAAATAAAATGATTTTTCTCAAAAATTGAAAATATATTTTGACTATGTTCTTAGCAAAATCGAACTATAAACCATTATCTAATAATTTGCTTTGGTCTTGCTACATTAATAGAAATTTATAAATTTAAATTGGAAAGGGAATAAATTATAATATTGGAAGTGCATGGATATTATAAAAAAATTGTTTCAGATCATACTCAATTAGGAAACACAATAGACACCTACCATTAGATCTTAATTATGGATAGAAATTTTGGCATGTAGTCAACCTATATTGCAATTCAAAACAAAAGCCTTATTCACAAATTGAGGTAAATGGTTTGAAATTTTCAATGTTCAATGAAAATATCAATTGTGCAAAGGTTATTGAATAAGCTTCTTCAATTTCTAGAGGAATTAAGTGATTTTAACTTTAAGTTAGCATCTAAATATTCTCACTACCAAAATGAGGATTCATTGAATCATGCATTTGTTAGTTTCTAAAATGCAAGTAAAATGTCGTCAACTTTTGTCACTACTTTGAAAATTTAGCAAGTAAAGACAAATAATATAATGGATATACTATATGTTTGGTTGACAGCAAAGTGACAACCACTCTATTAAAGAAGAAATAATGTCCATTTCAACATTCATTATATATTGGAACATATTGAAAGAAATGAATTTAAAGATCTATAAGAAAGTAAACTAACTAAGAATGACAATTATAAAGAATGTCATGCTTAACCATCTTCAACATCTTTAAATGTTTTCCTTTCATACAAACATCTTAGAAAGACACTTTTAGTCCAGCTCGACTTAGCCCCACCTTATTCCCTATTTCGATGTAAAAGTTCTAAAGTGCCGAAATGGATCCCTCCATTAATTCATAACCTAAGGCTAAGTGTCCTAAGTTATATGAATTATAAAAAGGGATATGTTGATTGTAATCATATTATCTACAATCATAAAAGCTAAATAATGGAATAATTTTCTAGTGTAACTTACAAAAAATCAAAATTTGAAATAACTAGACTGTCTTTGATCTAGGGCTAAAAAATATTCAATAAAAAGAAACTTCATAAAATTGTAATTAAATTTGACTACAAAGAATACCCAAAATGACACGATCAATGAAAGTTATCTTGCTATATGTCTTGCATTTCTCAACAAATCAAGAAAGAGATCGATTCTCTTATAGTTCATTGGAATTTTTTTCAAAAATAGGGAAATAAATTGACTAATTTCCTTGTGAAAATGGCAGCAAAGTAAACTAAATTAGAAATTTTGGATTCATAACACATGCTAAATTTATGTAAGGTTCTAGCTAAAATGGATGAAGCCCAAATTCCATAAATTCTATCATCATATATGGCACGAAGTATTACTCCAATTGCTTACCCTGATACGATGCAAGAAAATTGGTGTTTTGATTTGATAACAAAACTTTTTTTAGAATATATCCTTTATAATCACGCTGTATAAAGAATCATCTGTATTACAATCTCAGAGCAATCACAAAATGTAACACTACAGTTTATCTTCAAGCATCTATGATTGACAATCATTTTAATTTAGTACTTGTCTAGTAGTTCATACTTCATTATTCATCCAATGGTTTAATGTATACACACAAAACTTAAAGCCAAATCATATGACAAATATGAATAGTTGCTAGTGATACTATTCATATTTGCACTACACCATATCAAGACATTTACTACAAAATTTGCTTTGGATTTATAAGTGTGATAGTACCCACAGTGTTCACATCTAGTGAGGCTCATCAAACAAATACTTTTATCGTCACGTGACACTCTTCAACAAATAGGTGTGATATTCAAAAGAGTCATTATTCATCTTATTGTACCTTTACGATATAACTTTAGCTAAGATTAAGCTATAATGATAGACTTCTCTGATGATGATGCAATCATATTTATGAAATGAAGCATGAAAAAGTGTCAAAATAATATGCCTCTCAACTTCACAACAATACTTCATTACTTTATATCTCCTACCACATGCTACATTGGTCAAAGTTGCTTTGTGCAATACTCGATATAAGGGGAACACTTATTTAGTCATAGGAGTTATCTTTTATCGTACTTTCATGTGATCAATTACATCATCATTACATGGTGCCCGTTATATGTCATAACAATTTCTCAATTAATAAGATCTTGATTTTATAAAAAAGTTAAAAAAATATCCATTACACAATAGTAATTTAAAATTACTATAAATAAATTTTGGTTTAATTGTTTGAAAGTTTATGTTTTATATAGGAAATTATGAGTTACAAACTATATTTTGGAGGGATAATAATCTATTATCATAGTAATTGACCTAATTAAGATTTCATGTCATAATTGGTCTTCTTTAATAAAAAGGTGGATGTATCCTTGTTATATGATCTCAAACGTAGCTCATACGGTTTCAGATCAATATGGATAAGCTTAAAAGACTTAGAAATATTGGATAAGATATTCTAATAAGTTTTAGGTTCAATATTTAAGAGAAATCAAGGCTAGGCAATGAATTGGGTTTAGGTTATGGTTTCTAAAAAATTAGGATAAGATTTAAAAGGTTTTTTAAAAGTGAAAATTTATAGATATTTGTAGATAGAGAAAACTCCATAAAAGAAATTATATTAATTCTTTGAGAGTATGTAAAGTAAGGGTTAATAGAGATAATTCTTGATAAAATGTAAGGTTTTGATATGGTGTAAAGGTAAGGTTTGGATCACAGATTGGGATTAATGACCAAAATCATGAAAAGAGAAGGAGGAAAGAGATAAGCAACCAAGAGGTAACCGAGGCCCTTAATGGGTTTATGGTTTTATTGTGATCAAGAGAAAGCTTTAAGAATTATTTGGTAAGAAGAGAGGTGGGTAGAAGAAGAAGAGATAATATGATAAGAGAAAAATGCCAACTACCTAATCGCTAAAAAAGCGACTAACTACTATGCCTGCACATCCAAGGTTAGGTTGGCTATTAACCACATTATGGAATTCTCACCAAACACAAGAAAAATAAGTGATAACTACACACGCACACACAAACTTTCTCTGTCTATTTCTCTCTGTCTTTTTTGAAACATAAACTCTAACACTCATTTTTTGTGAACATAAAAAGTTATTTGTACATATAGAAGTTAAAATTTAAAAATTAAATTTAAAATAAATCATATATTTATTATTTAAATATTAATTATGAAATATATTATCTAAAGTAAAACATCTTTACTTTAAAGTTGTGTATGCATAGCTTACATAAGTTATATAAAAATATAAAATTAAAATAATACAACTAGTATTCCAATTAAAAATTCATCAAATAGATATATAGCATCTTATCCATACATTATTATAACAATGTATAAGATATTTCTCTTTATATTGAAGTTGGTACAAAATGTCTAGTTTAGAACATTGAGGCCTTATGGATTTTTGGAAGCCCATTTGTTTTATGTAATAAGATATGGACTTAAGAGTTTTGAGAGATTTATTGGAATTTTTTTAATCTTTTATTTCTTCATGGATGATTGCTTGCAATATTTTTTCCTCAAAAAATTGAATCATAAACAAAATAGATCAACGAAGTTATTGAAGGAATTAAATATTGACATTCTATACTATCCTTATCATGAAAATGTTGGAACAAATCCCTTGTGAAGAAGATTATATATATTTATATTAAAAATATAAAATTAAAATAATAGAAATAGTATTCCAATTAAAAGTTCATCAAATATATATATAGCTTATTATCCATATATTTCTTAGAACAAAGTATAAGATATTTCTCTTTATATTGAAGTTGGTCCAAAATGACTAGTTTAGGATATTAAGATTTTATGGACTTTTGGAAGGCAATTTTTTTATGCAATAAAGTCTAGACTTCCGAGTTTTGAGAGATTTATTAGAATTTTCTATTCTTCTATTTGTCTCATGGAATGTTGCCTACAATATATTTTTTCTCAGAAAATTGAGTCATAAACAAAATAGATCAATGGAGTTATTGAAAGAATTGAAACTTGACATTCTATATTATCCTCATCATGCAAATGTTGTAACAAATTTCTTGTGAAGGAAATTTTATATATTAGAATTTAACCTAAAAGCATATGTTAATGGAAGAAATAGATAAATTTCTTTTATAAATGGTATTTATTATTCAAGCTTCTACAAATATGCTAATGATCATTCAGTTTACTTTGTTTGGTTGCATTTAAGATGCACCAATAAAGGATTGCAAATTGGTGATTCTTATGAAGCAAGTTCAAGCATGTTTTTTTACCCAAGTTTATGCTTAACCAAATCAAGTACTTTGAAGCTTAGGACTATGATGCATGTTCCTAATATAATTGATATCCTTAAAAAAATGTTTATGATGCATACTCTATTTATCAATTTGTCCATCCTTGTTTGTGATGTTGCATCGAGGTCTCAAGAATCTCTTCTTGTGACTTTTTCGATGGTGTTGAATATTTACTTGTCAAGTGATAAAGGAAAAGCTCTTATTAAGTTATTAGAGTCATCATAAATTCCAAAATGAAAATGATAGTCAATTATTTAGAAATTTGTAGATGGTTTATTTAAATCCAATAAAAAAATAATATAATTTGGGTGGTTGTAGGAAGATTGAGCTAATTATCTTATTTTTTTTACTAATTAAATAGATTTTTTTTAGTTAAGAGGTTTGTAATAATTCTACCAAAAATGTTGTGTGTTTGTATGTTATTCCAATGTCTATTTTCATGACAAAGGAGACAAATTGACTTGCATATTGATGAAATTGAATTGGTTATTGAACATAAGATTAGATTTTAGTATGATGTTTTATTTACAAATAGAAGGGTAATTTGAGGTTGAAATTAAATCTTAATAAACTTATTGAGATCTTATAGTTTAGATTTTGGTGATAGTTGGAAATTTTATTTCTAATTTTTTAATTCTCATCTAATAAAACTTATATGTCAACTATTTGTATGACTACTTATAAGCTCTTTTATCAAAGAAAGTATAAATAGTTATACTTATTTTAAATTGATGAAAGTGAATGGTTGAGAACATAAATAGTTTATAAGGTCTCTATGTAGATTTTTCATATTCATGAGGGCATTAAAGCAACTTAATAAAAAATATATATTTTGATTGAAGACACAAAAATGATCATTTCAAAATTGATGATCACCTTTTCCAAACAGTATGCTTAATGCAAAAAATAATTAGGTTTGGACTAAATAGAAATATCAAGTAGGTGATAACAAAGTAAGCAAGGTTGCATGTTGGCCATCTCTTCTTTCATGATTAGTTATTCAAGAGTTTTTTAATTTTTTTACACAAATACATGTGCATTTTTAGTCATATGATATTTAATATGATCCTTTAACTGTTATACTAGATTCGAGTTGTAATGATATATCATTATCTATATTTGATTATATAATTTGACAGATGAGATGATAATCTATTCCATTTGGGCAAGTTTTCATAAGAATCAATTAGTTTGAGAAACAGTGTGAGAAATCAAGAAAAATTATAAACTAAACATAATTATTAATTTCAAAACCAAGATGCAAAATTTAATCAAATTAAGTTTAGAGAGAGGAGCACAACATGTTAATTGAAATTGATAGCTCTGCACACAATTTCTAGTGTGGAGAAGCCTTCTCTTTCAAAAAAAAAAAAATAAAAGTAATGATTACTAACTAGTTAATGTTACTTAATTCTTATCCATGAAATAGAATATACTTGATTCCTCAAAAAAAAAAAAAGTTGAAAGAGAGGGGAAAGAAAGGAAGGAGGCCAATATAAAGTTATCTCTAAGTTGTTTTTGATGACTAGGCAAATCTTAGTGACATGATTTGATGGCAAAGAGACTTACGAAATTAATAAAGAAACATACATTAAGGAGAAAAATGTCTAAAAAGTGTGATTGTGTATTATTTGCTTAATACTTAATCTTAAAAAGAAATATTTTTTACAATTTTTTTGTCATAATAAAAATAAAATGCAAAATACCCTTTTTATACTAATCATAAGTTATTATTTAAAAATTTTTTTTTTAATTATGAAAATTTATTTTAAAGCTACAATATAACATTACCTAATAACTGTGGATAGTGGATGATGTAAAGGGACTCGAATACCTTGAATACTTCCTGCCATCTCACTCATACTTAGAAGTAAAAACAAATAAAACCTGTTGTTACGACGTGGCATGACGTTACTGGTTAATGTTAATTTGAATTGCGAAGTTCAAAAAATTACCATCGCTGCATCTGAAAGCGGGATCCATGTTCGCCCAGAACGCTACTTCTCCCACCATCACTGCAGTAAGGAGCACTTCTCCAATCGCCAGTATAAACTGCTTATTGGGATTTCGGAAATCAGAATAATCCCGAGAAGCCGTAGCCTTAGGGCTAAATCGCAATGGCCGAGCCTCCGGAACAAGTTTTATCGCTAGTCGGAAAGCGCCTATCGGAGCATGGCATGAGCAAGGACACTCTGCTTAAACTCCTTAAGGTAGGAGTCCTTATGCTTCCAAATTTATTTTACATCTTTTTCTTGCCCTTCTCGGCGATCTCGAAGAAGGCCTAGTGGCATTTTCTGGATTATACTTCTGCCATTCACTTAATCATGCCCTTAGGATCGCGATTTTCGTCCGTTTTGTTGTTTATTCTGCTTGTGAACTGTTGTAAACTACATAAATCGATGCATATCTATCCAAGCCCTCTTAAGGGCAGTGGCTGACTATTCTTCATTGTTTCTGTTTCCTGTTAGAGAATGATGACGCTGTATGTTAGAGGAAACGTTTACTTGGTATAGGAGATTCTGGCATAATATATAATTTGGTGCATTTGTTGTGGTGATGATATGTTGGTTCCTTTTGGAATTGGAGTGGTTTCAACTTATCCGGAGTAGCCTAAACTCTTTAGTATGTTTACACTAACTGAGGTAAAGATTTACACCGAATGATTATGTCCGTCTGCTAGACCAATAATGTTTAAGAATTAATTCGGCTTTTTTGGTGAATAGGTAATCTAAAACGGTTACAACTTGGTATTGTACTTTCTTTGGTGGTCATAATGGTTAGATGGTAGAAAGGCACAGACCGATTGGAGACTAGGAGGACTGCAGCCTACGGGAAAGTGCTGTAAAAAGGGCCGGCCATTTATAGATGCAGGAGGCTGGTGGTTGCTTAAATAGCTAGAGGCAGGGAGAGCTAGATTGTTGGGTTAAAGAGATAAGCTGGTTTATCTTGAGTAGGGGATATAGAATTACTTCAGTGATTGTAGTTTGCTCCAGGATAGAGTTTTGGGCTTTTACCTTAGGTTAACTTTACTCAACCGAGTCCTACATGCAAACAAGTTGTCCAATAATGTTGTAATGTTTAACCATTTTGGTGACATGCAGCAATGTGTTTTTTGAACTTGGAAAATTTATATACCTTGATAAAAGCTTCTAAGTTATTGAATCCTGATGTAAAATTCAAGATACTTGTCCTTTGTAAAGTGCATATCACTTCACCATTATCTTTGTAAAGTACCTTTAACCATTTATATAATGAATTGTTACCTTAGATTTACAGTCTCAAAGCTTGTAGCTGCAAAAAAATGTAAATGTTAGGGGCATGGTGATTGACTGATGATTGGCTTTAAATTTCATGCAAACTATGACAAATCATTCAAGACTGAAAATCTGTTTGTTTTATAAGTGCAAATAGTAGAGTAATTATCGTATTCTTGCATTTTCCCTTCTAGAGAATTTGCATGACTCAGTACCATAGGTATCTTTTTGAGCAGTTACAATTTGCATCCTACTAGTAAATATTTGTTTGTTTATCATATCACAATTCTTTGTCAATATTAGTGTCATTTTGTGCTGTGAAAAATTTTAGTTTCTTATCAGATTTTTTGGATGGATTTACCGATTTTGTTTCCTTTTGTTTGTTATTCTAGAGAGCAGAAGCTGCTCTATCAGATTTGTGCCCATCTTCCTCTTTGCAGTCAGTGCTAACATCTTTAAGCAACTCTCTAGTTCAGAACAACTTATTTAAGCATAAAGATGAAGATGTAAGGTTATGGGTTGCTGTTTGTTTCACTGATATTATTTGCCTTTTGGCACCTAATCCTCCTTTCAGTTACGAAGTATTTAAGGTAAAGTTTTTTTTATCTATCAATCAATGATTATCCTTTTTTTTCATTAATTATGTTAATATTCTCATATTTTGGTATCCTCTTGAAAAAATTTGGTTGCATTATCTTGATATAGCTTATGTGATGTAATTTGCATGTAGAAATGTTGTTTCTAAAATGTTTTTTCCCTTTTGGTTTTGATGAGAGGTGCTTGAAGCACAATTTCTTCTTCAGTAGTTTGTGCTTGATGTGGCTGAATATGTATAACTTTACATTTTCTTAGAATGCCATTTGTCATCTAAAGTTGCATTATTTTGTTCTTTATTGTTTGTCTATTATCAGTAGTCTAAAGATGTATGATTACTTTTTTATTTGTTTTTGCCAAATATATGAAAGTGTGTCGTTTATTTCTTGAAGATAGGATAAGTACTTAGAAACTTCTTGTTTTGTGTTCTTGTGATGTTAGGAAAGTTGTGACTTGTATTAGTTATTAGTTTAGATGTCTATCTCTTTACCATGTGTAATATGTTGCTATGTTAGAGGGTTGAATAGTAAGTTTTTTATTTAAGATATACTTTGTGATTATGAGTGTCTTTGGTTTATTTGACGGATTTAAATCCTTCAAGCCTATCAATATTTTTAAAAAATCAAGTTCTTTTTCTCTTATTGTGCATGTTTATATTTTTTTCATATGTCACATACACTGCTATATTTATTTTGAATACCATGTTTACAATGTATGAGGTACTTGGGCGATATTTAATGTTTTAGGTTTATTCAATAGATTTTGATACTTAAATGTCTTTCATGGTATTTTACAATTCAATGTCCCATTTTTTCTTAATGAGTACAACATTCGCAATACATATCAATTATTTTTTGTAAAATTAACCATTTTGACTTTTAGATCGCAAACCATAGCCTTTCCTTTTGCCAAATCAAACATTAGACTTGTCACATCAACTAATAGGTGTTGAAAAAGGTTTGCACAAAACATACATAAATTAAAAAAATTAAAACAATCAACATGTTTGTGGTTCTACCAATGCTTTGGCTTAAGTATTAGAAGTGCTCCAATTCTACTAGTGTGACCACCTTAGAACTTTAGGTTAACTAGAATGACCTCATTGATTGCTAGAGTTGTTTGAAAGGACCATAGCATGCTAAGTATCTCATTTGCTTGTTTGCCCTGTCTTTCTTATAGCATTGACTTTAGCAAGAGAAAGATTATATTTTTTTTATTCAACTTTGCTTGAACAGTGATTCTCATATATACTATTGATGCCATTTTCATGTGGATATTTGTCTTGGTGTTTTCCATTTAGGATTGATCATACATATCACTTTGAACAATGCTAGGAATCTTTGCATTATGAATTATTGAAATAAACGCTTTATAGGCTTGAGCAACAAGTTTTAAGTAAATTGATTTGAAATGGATTGTTGAATGCATAAAATAATCCCTTTTTTAATAGCAATAGGAGCATCAATATCATCAACGATGTCCTATCCTTGCATGTCTTGTAAGGGGATTTGTTTTGGTTTTGATGACTAGTTTTGTAGAGTCAATCATGGCCTTTTTGAATAAACAAGAAATTGATTATGAACGTGGTTTTGTGGTTTTGTTTAGCTTCTCTTCCTTGACTTCTATTGTAGTGGTATCTATTTCCAAATCTAGTTATGAGTAGAATATAATAGTAGAGTAGAAGGTTCTTGATAATGTTGTCATTTTCTATTCAATTATTTGAAAATATGTTTATCCTTCAAGAAATATTGCATTAGATTGATAAATACTTTCTTTTTGATAATGGATAGTAACACATATATATGCCTTTTAGGAAAGGTGATAGATAATAGGTACATAATACCTTAAGGATTAAGCTTAATTTTGGTTTGATTGTATTATTCAAAATGTTATGAATCCAAAACTTTAATTGCAAGTTTCAGAGGATTGATGCCTTTGTTGCCAATTGGCGGATTCGTCCACTGTCGCTTGTTGGCAGAGCTGCCTTGGCTTCCTCTGTTGCCATTGCCATCCCGAGTCACATACTATGCCATTGTGTTGTGCCATTGGGAGTCATTGATGAGATTGAGAAGAGGATCAGAAGCTTTCTATGGTGCGGGGCGAGCAGCGCGCACATGATGCACTATGCGTCCTGGGACAACGTCACCTTACTGAAGACCGCGGGCGGGCTTGGGCTTTGGGACCTCCGCGCGTGGCATCGCTTGCTGCAAATGAAACACTGTAGGAGTATAATGTGACGGATACCGCTTCGAAAGCTCCTTGGAACGCATCTCATGCTTGCAGGCTTGTGCTGGAGGCAATGCCAGATGCGGTGTCGATCTTTGTATGGAGAATCGGCGATTGGAAGACGGCAAGGTTCACGGAAGACAATTGGATTGGCATCCTTCCCATATGCAGCTGGCCTACCTTCCTCAACATGAACACTGTGGCTGACGAGCGTGGCTGAATGCATCACAGCGGCTGGAGTCTGGGACGTGGATAAAACACGTCCATGGGCTGGTCAGCAGCTGCTTGACAGGATTCTGCACCTCCCCAGGGCTCGGATGTCTGGACAGGATACGCTGCTTTAGGCGCACACCGTGACGGAGTGGGTCGACAGCGGGAGAATTTATCTACACCTGAAATGCAGAACAGCGGTGTGGATGTTCCTGTGGCGCGTGGTAGGCGATTACCTCCCTACGGCGGCTTGGATGGCTCGGAGGGGATTGCTCGAGGGTAGTGGCTGTTCTTGGGGCTGTGCGGCGGAGGAGTCCATGCAGCATGTCTTCTGGGACTGCCCGCGCGCCCAGGAACTTTGGGTTGACTGCCAGGCTCACGGGGCCGTGGCCGCGCTGGGGTCGCCTTGGGGTGCGGGTGTCGGGTTGACTTTTCTTAACCTGCTCATGGAGCTTGTCGGTTCTCCGGCGGCGCGTTGGGGGGTTGGCGCCGGGCATGCTGCTACGTTGGCCACCACCACGTACTACTACATCTGGGAGAGAAGGAATGCGATGAGGCACAATGATCTCATGGTCAAATCATGCACCATGTTACGTAAGATCAAGATCGAGGTTATTGCAGCAGTAAGACATTGCAGCCTTTATTCATCCATGTCCAACGGGAACCCTTGCAGCTCCTCCGAACTACTTGTAACCATAGTTGGGTTCTCCCCCACTGGATGGATAAAAGTGAATTGTGACGTTGCTGTTTGGGAGAATACCGTTGGCCTTGGGCTGGTGGTGAGGGACTTCATGGGGAAGCCGCTCCTGGTGGTTGGTAAGAGGGTTTTCTCTCAGGATGCTGAAGCTATGGAGGTTCATGCTATGCTTGAGGCCCTTAACCTGCTATGGGATACCCTTTCCTATTTTCGTGCTGTGGAGATTCAGACAGATTCGATGCTGGCGCTGCAGGAGGTCCACAAGCTCATATCCCACCCCCCTATGGCAGGCCATTTTGCTGAGACTATCGAGTACACAAGGTACCTAGATGCACTCAGACTTTCTCACATCTATAGAGAGGGGAATGCGCCTGCTGACTGGGTGGCGTGCGCTGCATGTAATGAGTTTGTCTGGGAGAGGGGGGACTCCCTTCCCAAGCCTCTCATTAAACTTATGCTGTTAGATTTTATGTTTGATCCTCCGTGAGGATCATACATGAGAATCCTTTTGTATGGTTTATGCCTCTTTTTGATTAAAAAAATAAAACTTTAATTGCAAGAGATAACAATTTGATGTACAATGATTTAAGCATGCAACTTAGTGTGATGTGTAGTCAAGACATTTTATGGAATCAACTATAAAGGAACAAACTAAGAATTTCTTTGAGTTAGAGATAAAATCACAAATGTCACTATGTTTAAGAAATTATTTGGAGGCTTAGTAAGAATTGATGCGGTGGTTTTAAGCGTTGTTATAATGTTTACATCAAGAGGTAGAAACACCTTTATTTTTAAATAATAAAACAAGTCTTAATTGCATTGGGTGGGTTTGGCAACAACTAAACCCTCTCTAATTGTTTTATTCGTTAACAACTCTTCATTTAGTCTAATTCTTTTTAAGCCAATTTTCTAATAATTTATTGTCACACTTTTTTGAATCCACCATTTATTCTATTCATGAGAGGATTTTATAATCTCACATTACTTAACAAGGGTTAAGTACCTTTGTTTAATGTGTTTTAGTTGTTTAACCTGACTCTTTCAAAGTTTATCTTTAATCATTTTAAACAAACTTTTTGATGCACAATATTGGTTGTATTAGGTGGTATATATTGAGCTAAGTTGAAGTGCAAGAGATTCAATTTTGTTATAGATAGTGGACTAATTTGCAAACAAATGTCGACAATAGGTCTATATAAGGGTTTTATTAGTTAGTATTTTGGGTCATTATTGGGTTATAGTAGGTATTTATGTGCCTAGTATGGAGTTCTTATTTATTTTAATACATTTTTTTTGTTTTATATTTTTTATTTGGAGGCTGTTTTCTATCATTTTGCTTCTCAATTAGAGTTACTCTTTGTTTCTCTCTCTCTTTATATATATATCTTGCGATGGAATGAAAAAGAGCCTTGTTTTAAAATTGTAACATTCATCCTCTTTTAAAGGTGATAATTTATCAGGTAGCCTATCAAATTACTTATATTAGTAACTTATCGAATAATAAAAGTATAAAATAAAGAAAGCATAAAATCAAAATATTTTATGTGATATTAAATCAGGGTTATAAATATTAGAATATTTTACACTCTTTCTCAAGTTGGGTTGTAAATATTGATTGAGTCTAGTTTGGAACTCAGCTTTGAAGTTTTTTCTTATTGGTGTTTTAATGATGATTTCTATTATTTGAAGACACATTGGCAAATATAGCAAGTTGATTATTCTTTCTATCTTCTCTTTTATGAAGTGATAGTCAATTTTTGTATGGATTGTCCTATCTTGATGTATTGGATTTCTTGTAATATTAATAGTTGATTGATTGTTGTAGGACATCTTCAAAGGTTTTTCAATCATGATTTTCAGTACTTTTAAAAGTCTTCTCAGTCGCGTATCTTTATATATATTATGTGCCATTGCTTTGAATTCACTTTTGCATTACTTTTTGACATAATAGATGTTGTCTGTGTCAAGTGAATAAATTCCCTAAAACATGTGCAATAAAAAAGTTGGTCTTCGATCTTTTACTGATCTAGCTCAATTAGTATTACTATATATCTTAGTATCTGTGTCTTCTAACTTTCTAAAATACAAAGCTCTTTTTGGTGTTAGTTTTAGTGTTTCAAGATTCTATACATTGCTCACATGTGTTCTTTATTTGGATTATTCATAAATTTACTCACCATACTAACAAAGAAAGCAACGATTGGTCTTAGGTAAGACAAATATGTAAGTTTTTCAACAAATCTTTGATGTCTACTTTCATTAATTGGTGACTATCTTCTTTAGTTCTTAGTTGAGTTGTTGAGTATATGAGGGTACTTGTTGGCTTGCATTGTAGCATTCTTGTTTCTTTAGAAAGATTTAGAACATATTTTCTTTGGGTGACTACAATTTATGTTTTTGACATAGCAGTTTCTAGTTTGAGAAAGTATTTGAGGTTTGCTAAGTTTTTGATTTCAAGTTGTTTGGCAAGTAGACTCTTAATCTCTTGCTTATAATTAATTACTAAAATAATGTCATCCACATATAATGATAAGAATTGCAATAAACCCTTCATATGAGTGTTTATCAAAGAGAGTATGTTTTATTTGATATTGTGAATACCCATATTATTTGATCACTCTTATAAATTTGTCAAATCAATTCTTAGAAATGGTTTATGTCTATATAAAGATTTTTCTAAGCATATAGAATTAATTGATTGTGGCTTGTCTCTCAAATTTAGGTAGAATGCATGTGTACACTTTTTTAATTAAGTTTTCATTGAGAAAAATATTCTTGGTATTTAATTAGTGGGTGGCTAATCTAATTAAGAGATTGAATCCATGACATAAGCACTCTACAGCAGAAGCAAACCATTTCAAGTGAAAACCAAATGCTCTATCAAACAGTAGAGGAATGTGTCTTTTTTGGAGAGCAAGTGATGCAAGTGGTCATGTCAGAAGTAGCAAAATTTGGAGCAACCGGATAGCCTGATTTTCTAGAGGTTTTTAGAGTTAGGATCTATGTATATTTTGTGAAGGAGAGCCATGTAAACTCCTTAAGCATACTTTCACTCCATTTTTCTCTATTATGTTTTAGTAGGACCTCTTATGGGTCCTATTTTGTAGACTCCTTGATTATCTTCTTGGAGAAAGACCTTGGAAGTAGCTGGCAAATACCTGGACCATAGTATAAGAGTGGAGGAGAGCGATGAGCTGGATCACAATCCATATTTGTCACAAGAGATAAGAAAACTTGCACTGTGTTCAATTTGGCTATTAGAGCGAAGGTTTTGTTCATAAGTGATTCTGTAGGATGATGTAAATCCTTTAGTAACAAGTTGAGCCATGCATCAATCTACAACTAGATCTTCTTTATATTTAATTGTGAAGGTCCTTTTGCTATTGATAGGATACTTTCCATTTGGTAGTTCTTTGGTCTTATATGTTTCAATCTTCATTGGTGCACAGATTTCTCCTTCAATAACAACTTTGCATTCTGATATCATGAGACTTTTTGTTTGGATTTAGGAATCTGCATGTGATCCAAAATTGTCATAAATGTTCTATATTTATTAGATAGTCCTTGATATGATACCAAATAACAAATTAGGTGCTTTGTGTTTTCTCTAACACCATTTCTCAATATAGTAAGTCACTATCTTTTAAAGTTTTGGGATTAGAATTATCTTTTGGATCTTTTGATTTTGAATTTAGATCAAATTTTTGGATTTGCTCAATAGGTATTTTTTGTTTTATCTCCTTTTGATTCCTTGTCTTCTTAAAGTGATAAGATTTCTATTGTTATTGGAATGAGTGATATTTGAGGAATGGAGACTTAAGGGTTGCTATTAAGAGTTGGTTTTATAGTGTTTTAGAAGAAGGGCTTGGGAGCTTTGGTACATTGATATGCAATGTTTGGTTCACTTTGGTTAGTAGGAATAGATAGCTCTATCTAGTTATTGACTCTTTTTGATGAGGTGTACGGAATATTTAAGACACTGTTTTTTGTAATGAGATCCCAAAGCTTGGTGTTCTTGTGTTAAGCTGCTCTTCCCATAAATTTCATATTTGAGGTAATATCGTTGGTGTTCAAAAAATATAACATTCATGGAGCTATAGAATTTCTTTGTGGCTAGAAATTAACAATTGTTCTGTTTTTCATAAGTATCAAAAGAAGATGCACTTAATGGATCTAGGGTTAAATTTGTTTTGGTGTGGCTATGGATGTATACAAATGTTGAACATTTGAAAATTTAGAAGGAATGAAGAACATAAGATGGATGGCTGGATATGTTTTGAGTTGAGTTTGACTTGAGGTTTGGAAGTTTAGAACTTGAGAAGACACTCTATTAATAAGGTAGGTTGTGGTGAGTTTTGTTTCTTTGGGCATTGCTTTGGTACAAGTTCAAAGAAAATGAGGAACAGGATTTCTTATAGAAGATTTTTGTTTTTCTTTCAAGTGTATTATTTTATGAAAGTGTGTTCATACATGAGCTTAGATGAACAATTCCTTGACTTATTGGTTAATCACTTAGGATGCATGTAAAATATTATATTGTATTATTTGTTTTCCAAATTTATATTTATGTTTGAAACTATGTTTTGAACTATGGATTAAATTTTTCGAACATCAAACTTGTTTTTGATTTTTTTTATTAAGAAAACCCATGTAAGTTTCGTGTGATTATCTATAAGAGTCATGAATAATTGAAATTTGAGAATCTTTTTGACTCAAGATGGTCCCCAAATATCATTGTGATTCAATAAAAAGAGTTGTGATTCATTGTGAGATAGGCTAAGGTAAGAATTTCAAACATATTTTGCAAATCGACAAATTTTTCCTTGAAACTTATTCAGATTTTAATTATTAGTAAAACAAAAAAAGTTTATTGAGATACATAAAATTTAATTGTTTTAATCTATATTATCATAACATAATTGCATCATCCATTTTTGAATGAAAAGCTAAAGCAGAATTCTGATTTATCGACACTAAGTGGTTAAGATTGTAATATTTTCTATTAAAATCATTCCCCTCAACTAGATTGGCTTGAGCACTCGTTAGCATTTCCTTTGAACATTGTTTAGCATTGCCAAACATCTTCCCTTAATCTAAGATCTGAAATTTACAAGAATTTGGAAAAAATGTTTTTTTTTTAAAAAGGTCATTTTGATCATTGTATAAGAAGACTCAAAAAAGAGGGGGTGAATGTCATTTTAAATCCACTAATGATAATTTTGTTAGAATTAGATGTGGTTCGGTCATAAAAAGGAGATTGGAACATATGGAAGAGTGCAAGTTTTAGTAAGTTTTTATTTTTAAAGAAAAGGATATTTTATGATCCTTTATATGATGTATTATCTTCTTAAGGAGAGAGAAGGCTTAAGGGATTAGCTTGAGTTCCATGGGGCAGCCGAAGGAAAGGCGACAAAAAAGGTAGAATCTTAGAAATCCTTGAAGGAAGAAGCTCGATTTAGATCTTTCTTAGGAAGCAAGGTGAATCTTATGATTTTCATTTGATTTCAAGAAAGCTTACGAAAGTCCAATTAGAATTGCATGAATTAGTTTGCTTAAGGGCTAGAGCTTGTAATGTTAAGCTTATGGAGCTAATGTGTAGTATCTTAACCTTCATGGCGAGGTATTGTCCTCAATTAATTGGGTTTTTCTTTTTGCACAGGGGCTTTTCCCTTTATAGTCACTCATCCTAAAATTTTTTTGCTTTTGCCATGCTTAATTATGGAGTCTTCATAAGATTCCTTTTAAGGGTCGTTCTTTGTTTGATGATTCTCCTTTTTGAGACATTACCATGTTGATCACTTTCTGTCATCTTGGTCTTGTGTGTTATTGGCCCATCAGCATCCACTTGGTTTGTCCTCGAACTATATTGGTCTGGAGAATACATTACTTTGATATTATATTATAACATTTCGGCCTTCTTGGTGAGATATTGTCCTTAACCAATAGAGTTTTGTTTTTTGCACAGAGCATTTCTTGCATGGTCATTTGTCCCAAAACTATTCTATCCCTAATATGCTTAACCATAGAATTTTCATGAAATCTCATATAAGTTTTCCCTCAAAAGACGTTTTACCAATTTAAGGTTTATAACTTTGCTTATATTTTAAGATTTATCATTCTATAGTTGATGTAAGATTTATTCATTCTTGTAACCTTCCATCTAGAAGTATGTTAAGAGCCACTTCTTATACAATGATTCTCCTCTCTAGGACGTCTCTTTATGATCACTCTATACTCTCTTTGGACTTGGTATTACTTAGTGGGTGCTTGTAAGTGTAATTTGTATTCTATTCAACACTACATGTGTTGAACTTATAGCTCCAGGTAAGCATTGAACGGTCTAATCGAAGGATCAAATGGTTCTATAAAATTGCTAAAAAAGATGAAATCTAGTCATACATTCTATAAAGTGATCAAATGGTTCGGCAAAAGGTTAGATGATCCAATGAAGGGATTACATAGTTTGATAATTTTCATGAACCAGATCCAAAGTCTTTGTCAGACGATCGATAGATTCTAATGATCGCGTGATGTGTGTCAAAGTGAATCATAAGATGAACAAACTATCTGATAAAGACTTAGAGCTGAAATGGATGATGGGATAGATGGACTCTCTAGGCATTTGGTGTTTGTTAGATGCACATCGGGTGGTCCGATGATGGTTCGAAGGGTTGATGGACTTTCCGATTATAGTGTCTAAGCTTCAGCTCAATAAGTTTTATGGGACTCAGTTGATGTGATCAAATATGATAAATACCAAGATGGTATGAAAACAAATAAATGTCATAATAGAGCTTGTTGTGCATTAAACATTTGAAGGAAATGTAAATGCATGCTCTATGTATGTTAGTAGGAGAAGGACAAAGATAAATGAATTAAATATCATGATTGGTGAATCTTTGGTAGGCAAGCTGCACAGTTGTTTATGCGTATGATATGTCATGTTGCTATGCTAGAAGTAAGCGCTTTGGTTGCTCGTTAAGTGTGTATGATATGCTATAATGTTGAATTGCGACCGAGTTTGTACAACTTGTTTGTGCATATGATTTGATGTAATAATGGCATGTTCATAGAAGGGGTATTATATGTTATATCATAAACTAATATATTGTTTACATGTAGGTTTTGGGAAGAGTAAAAAAATAATTTCTTCAATTATAAAGGGTTGAGTATAAGAATATGTGATGAATACTTAATCCAATAGCAATTATCTATCAAATTGGGAACTTATTGATAAAATAAATCTATAGAATATTTCGATAAAATATTTTAGATCTTGGTTGAATATTCTAGAATTGTCAAATTGGCTATTTCAAAGTTTATATTCCTTCTTAAGATCGTGCATGGATATCAATTATGCCCAACTTATTCGCAAAAAATTCAAAATTAGATATAAATAATCATTTGGTGATGATATTAATTATTTGTTGTATAATAGGGATAAAAGGTATACAAATAGTTCTATAATACATTTCTTTTTATACAATGTCTATCAATCTCCACATTTAATGTTAATGGCAGCATTGTTGTCACAATATTGTTTTATTGATAATTTAATTAACATTTTTAGTTTTTGAGGATTCTTTTATTATAATATCTCACAAACTTTATTAGTTATTACTTTGTATTTTGTTTTAGTGTTGCTCTTTGCCATTGTATTATGAGTTTTGCTTCTCTATGTGACTAGATTTTCACAAATATAAGTACAATATTTTGACGTATATCTTCTATTAAAAATTAACCCAGCCCAATTTGTATTGGTGTATGCTTCAATGTCCTGTAAGTGGGGTCTTCTAAAGATGTAGATTTCTCACTTGAGTGGTTTTCAAATACCAAAGAATCTGACAGACCTTTTTAAGATGCTTCTCATATGAAAAATACATAAATTGACTTATCAAGTTTACAACAATTATATGAGATAGATGAATTTTCTATTGGTTTTTGATGGAGTTGTGTTTACGGGATCACTTTCCTTGCCATCTTAGAGCATCTAACTCTTCTAAGTCTCTTTGAGAAGATCAAGGACACTTTTGTTGGGAGACCAAAAATAATATTTTGGATCTTGTAATCTCTATATCAAAGTATTTTAGAGATTTTAATTCCTTTATTTTAAATATTGAGAGGGATGTTCTCAATTGTTTTATCTTGAATAGATTATTTCGAGTTAGGATGATGTTAGCTACTTACATAATTTTAATCAGCACAGTTATATTCTCATAAGCACATTTATTTTCCCATCTAGTTAATGTTTAATAAATATTGTATGATTTGCTTCTTGATTGTTTAACTTATTTGATAATCGAAGTTAATTTCTCAAACCAAGTTCTTGGCATTGCTTCAACCAATATAATGATTTCTTTAATCTACACATCTTTGTTTTGAACTTTTCATTGAACAAACACATTTTTTGTAGCTCATTGTTCAAATAGTCTATGATTATGATTATAAATGTGAACAAAAATGGTGCAACTAAATATCTTTAATTGTAAATTAAAAGACAATCTATTTGTGGGATAAAACTTATGAAATATATTAAAATGTTCATTAAAATTCAACATTTTACTAGGTTTCCAATTTTTCAAATAAGTAATGGTTAGAATTGCTTCTCCCTTAAAGACATTTTGATACTTCAGTGGTAAAGAGTATAGCTTTAGCTATGTTTAATGAGTTTTTATTTCTTTTAGGCAAACCATTTCGTTGTGGAGTTTAATGTAAGAATTTGGATGAATTATTATTATTTTCTTAAAAAGCATTACCCAAAACCTTCTTGAAGTACTCTTTATTTTATCACTTTATGAAATTTAAATAGGTTTTTGAAATTGTGTTTATACCATGGTGTAAGTTTTTTTGAAAATTCTTTACCTTATATTTTTTGTTAAATGTTATAAACTATCTTTTTTCTAAAAAATGTAGGTGTTTTACATAGGTCTTAGATATCTTTATGAATTATAGTAAATGGTGAGGTTGGTTAATAAGGTTGAGGAAAAAAAGATGCATGATGATATTCAACACACTAGCATATTGTAAATTGACAAAAAAGATGGCTCTTTTTTTTGGAATAAATTTGAAAACATGTATTTTATATGCTGAAAATTAGCGTAATTTAGTCTATAATGTCATAACATAATATTATTATCCTTGGAAGCAAAGGTAGAGTTAAAAAAATGCTTTTATATTGTTTATTTTGATAAGTTTTATTTTCAAATTACAAAGAATTGTTTATTTTCTAGTACTTTCAATCATCTTTTTCATAGTTAATTCTTGGAACTCATAATGGAGGAATAAAAATTAAATTGATATTGATGATTAGTGATAATTTTATTGATGGACAACAAATCACAAGACAAATTGGGACATAAACAACATTATAAAGAATTTATAATGGAGCAAGTGTCAATATTCTATTCTCAACGATAACGTAGTATTAGCAACGTTAGCATTTTTATTGCCTGCATAAGGATTATAAGATGTGAATAATTTGGAATATCTAGGCATACGATTAGTTGCATGGGAATCAATAACTAACAAGTGAATAGGATTATGAATGACACCCATGCTAGAATTCGTTAAGAGTTACTCTTATGAGCGAAAGAACATAATCAGGTTAATGATAATGTTGGATGTTGAAATCGTTCGTATAGTTGTTTTATTTGCTCTTTAGTAAAAGAGATTGCCGCTGAGTTGATAGATAATTTCTAAGAATTTTTAGCGGTATCTTAATAGGTTCGACCATTGCATTTAGACTTTGGCTTTTGGTTTAGTAGTTTATTTGTCTTATCAATCAAATGTTCAGCTTTGCCCTTACCAGCGATAGTTTGTCTAACGGATTGACCCGACTTGAGATAATGTTGTCTATTTTTTTTAACCATTAATTCAAGGGTGGAATTTTGCAAATAAAATTTCGTAAAAACATTGATGAAGGAAATTGTAGATTTCGAAAGAGTCGGATGAGATGGTGGGGTTTTTTTTTTGTGTTGGTCTTCGTTGCCATCTTTTAGAATATCATGAAAGAGAGCAATCTTGCTTTGATATCATATAGGTTTTAGAAAGATAGAAATAATAACTTTTTCAATTACAAAGAGTTGAGTATAAAAAGAAATATATGAAGAATGTTCACATAAATGATAACTATTTACTACACAAGAAATTTAATTTCAAAACAAATTTGATAGAATATTTTAAATTTTGGCAAAATATTTTAACAGAAAGTTGGTAGTTTTATGTTGAAAACTGGTATTATAATGTTATCATTTTTGATTTTAAATCATTTGTTATAGTAAATAAAATTGAAATTTAAAATGTTTGAAGTTTTGATGTTCTAAAATTCGGGTATGATTGGGGTTGATGTTGTACCTACAGATTAGGGCTAAGTTATGGGAGATGATTTGTGACTAGCATGGGATCAATCACACTAGCAAGTACCATGGCAATTTGGAGCTCTAGCTTGGGTAGATCGACGTCTACTATAAGACCATCGATGATGGGTACGTCCCTAGAACAGTGCTTATGGATTTGGAATTGGGCACCATAATTCCTCGAGATTTGGATCGTATGACCAAATTTTCCATTTGGACAACTTCAAGCAATTAGGTGCTGGAAAACATTAGGCAAAAGGACACTACACAGATGGTGTTGAGCTTATTGATGTGGTAATGAAGGAGTTTGCCTCTTCCTTGGGCCCGTTGTGGCTAGCTTGAACCCATATTATGAATTCAAATGTGATATCATGAGGGATCTGAAAAGGATGAATTTTATTTTCTTGCTTGAAAGTTGTAGTTGATAATTTATTAAGTAATTAGGGAAAAATAGCTTGCTGAATTACTTAAATAACCTATCAAATAAGAAAAATATAAAATCATGAAGTTATAAAACTGAAATATTTTATGTGATTTCAAATCTAGGTTATAAATATCAAGATATTCTACATTATGCTTGTCTTCCAATTGGTACAATCAGTCTAACTTCTGGCTCAAAATGCATTTCAAGTAATGTTCATAAACTTAGCAAAGGATGTCGATGACTTTCGTTCCAACTTTTGCTTTCATCTCTCCTCAAACTTGGCTTCTCCCAATGTATTGACCTTGCTCCATCATGGTTGTACACATGACCCTCTAAAAAGGCACAACTAATTCTGCTGATGTGATCCTTTGGGTATTCACATTGTCCTTTGTTGATCTTAAAAATGTCATGTTCAATTCTTTGAGTTTCCTTGGTGATGGAAGGCGGTAGATACGAATTCTCTTTAAGTTATTTATGGGATGTGATGGAATTCAGAGCAAGATCTAGTACCAATTATGGGATGATGGTTAAGAAAAGGTGACATTAGATGCTTTCAAACATGAAATGGACACTCTTTGCATTGAGGATGTGATCTCTTGGATACATTTATAGTGGGGAAAGTGAAGTAGATGATAAGGTGGTGACAAATCTTTTTCTAGTACTGCTTAACAAAATAGGGAAAATCTTGGTTTATCTGATAGTCCTCAATTCTTTCTCTTCTCTGTAGTATTTGCCTTCAATGCAAGGGAAAGGTGCGATTGTCTGCCCTTTATTAGGAGATGAATAATTTTTTATTTGTTTTTGTTCCACAATTGGAAGTAATTTTCAAGAATTTTTTGTCTTGTATGTGTTGGATAAATCTGGATTAGGGAGCCGTAGGGTGGAAGGAGAAAGTTGCAGTTGCTTAAGGTGAATGCTGACATTAAGGAGGGAAAATGATGACCATAGGAGGAACAAGTCATGATAAAATAGAGGAAGCAGCTTTTGATGTGACTTGGCTCACTAGGATTCAGGAGAGATAAAAAGTTCTGGTTCTGATGGGAAATTGGTTATAGCAAATGGGTTTACAGTTTAATTGGACAATGCTTGTAGTTTTGGGGTTCTTGCTACTCTTAGGAAGAGAAAGAAGACAAGTGTGATGTAGGCCTTGTGTTGTCTTTGTCAATTGCTGGATTTAATTAAGAATGGTTGAAAACTGATCTTTGCTTTTGCACCAAAGAAAGTTGATGTCAAAGCTAGATCATGATTAAAAACTTATGTAATTGCTAAAAGCATGGAAAAAAACAATAAGAAATTGCAACACAAGACTTATCATGGAATCCTTATAAAAAGGAAAAACCATATTGTTGATGAGTTAGAAAATATATCTACTGGATGCTAGTAGGTTTATAGAACTCAAGAAATATACGTTAGTAATTACAAACTCTTTGTTCACACAAGAATACAATAATACATCATAAAGTGAGGTAGAACTTTAGTACTTGGTCGGTCCTCTTCCTTCATGTTAGGGGGTGCTCCATATATGGTTAGGGATTCCTCTCTCCAAGGTGAGTGCTATTTCTGTAGATGTTTATGTAAGTTGTGGTTGTTAGGTTTGTTTAATATCAAATAGTTTGGGAGAATACTCCTTTGTCCTTTTAGGTTGACTAAAGCGTTCTTTTGGTATTTATGTATAAAAGATTGGGTATTCATTTATTAGAAGGGGAATGAATGTGAAAATCATGATCTTCACATGATTTTAACTTGTTATGTTGACCTTTATGTTATACACCTTTTTCTAGTGAGGCTACAATGGTAATTTGTGATTATGCTCTTTACAAGCAAGTTGTAAGGCTAAGTCCAATATTATTGGCTTGAGTTGGTGGCCAGTGGAGAATATGGTATGGCTATCCTAACCCAAGCCTCATCTAGTAATTAGGCTTTTAGCATTTGTAATAAAATTTTTGCATAGACAAATGGAAAAGATTTAGTATGTCTTTTTTTTGGGTTAGCTTTATCTTTTAAGAAATTTGACTTATATGTGAAATCCATTACAATGAGCTATTCCATTGTTATGGAAAGCAATGGAGATGTTCCTATGGATGTCACCTTGTAACTAATAATGTGATCTGATACATTATAGTATTTGTTATTCTAATTTTTTGTTTTTCCATTGTTCTAATTTGCAGGATTTTTTTAGGCTAGTTCTACCAGTATTTAAGTGCCTAACTGATACGAACAGCCCTTATTTTGCAAGGAGGTTAAAGATTTTGGAAGCTTTTGCTTACTGCAAATCCTTTTTAGTAATATTGGGTAGCTGTGAAGATCTAGCTGTGGAAATTTTTGAAGTGCTTTTCAAAGTTGTAAGGTAAGGACTAAACTTTTTTTTAAAATTGAGGCTAGTCATAGTAGCTATAAAATGGTTTTATTCCACAGGAAATACTTGCCTTTATGAAACAACCACTTTGGGAAGAAAATGCTATGGATGGCATAATGGTTTTCTAATATAATATCTTTCTTTGAGAAGTCTTTGCCTCAAATGTCAATTTGTTTTTCAGATCTCACAATTATATTTTAGAAAATTAGCTGTTTCTTGTAGATGTATCTTTATTTATCAAGATAATGCTTATTAGGATTGTATACTTGGTAATTATTATTAGGTATATTTGTTTTGTTTTGGCACTTCATTTTCAAAAATTGCATTTATAACTCTTTCCCTAATGCTTATTAGAATTTAGTTTTGGCATTCATTCAAGTAATCTTACTATGTTGAAGTTTTAGATTGCAGATAACTTGAATTTTACGTAATATATATTTTAACTAGGATGATATTGGATTGGCAAAGTAGCGCAACTCTTATATTTGATTTTATGGTAATATTGAACAAAGTGTTAAATGATGAAAACAACTTCTATACATTAAATATAAGAGGCTAGTATGGCAAACAAATACAAAATTAATTCAAAGGATACAAAAGCCTTTTTGTTCACATCGAACTGATTGTTACCTTCATACTTGAGGCTCTCCAACATGACAGATTGTCCTCTTCCTACTTGGTTGATCGGTGGCTATTGACCTTTTCTGTCATTGGTCATTGCACTCTTGTTTTTGTTGTTGTCGCATCTTATTTGTCATTGTTTGTGATCCCTTTTTGCTTTTTATATTGGTTTCTATGAGGCCTATCTCGTTGGCATCAAATTCTCCACTTTCTTTGTTAAAGGAGATTGGTGTCCCTGACTCTTCTATTTTGAGTGGCATGTCCACCCCTTGATAGTTGTCGATGGCAGCACTTGGAGTATAATTGTCATGGAATGGCGCAGCAAAGTTGCCCTCTTGCCCATTTTATTGCTCAGAATCTCGAGCATGTTGTATCTTCTACTATTTCCCACGTTTTATGAAAGAAACTTTCTTGATCTTCCCTAGTTTTGGTCAGGTTTTCTATAGCTTGGGTACTTGAGCATGTCTCTCTTTGAAACCCCCAACTAGGGACCTAGTTGTTTGTTATTAAGATCTCATGCTTTATTATCTCCTTCTTCACATCTGATTTTGCATTGCCAAGCTGAGTGTTTATTGGCTCATGCTTATTGATAGAGTTGGAGTATGCTTTGTTTTGGTCATGGTGTTTATCCACCTACATCTCTATGGAGTAACAGTAAGATGCATAGTGCTTTAAGCTTTTCCATTAGTATTGCTTTTGCCACATTGTTATTGGTTGCATTAGATCCACCTAGGCCTTCGTTGATCATACTGCAACGGCCATAATTGTGGTTATTTCAAATTAGAAGTCGCTTTGCTAAGAGATCCTACTTCTTCCAACAGCTTTAGTTCTTATGGTAGGTCGCCAGTGTTTTTCACTCAAGAAGAGATTTTAGATGGTAAAATAGAATGGGAATGCTTTCTTACCAGTTTGTATGTTGGCAAAAGTCCATATGTATACATTGTAAATGCTACCAACAAGCTGTAGAAGCAGTCATAAGCACACATTGTTTTTGCTTGCATCAAATATTTAAGTTCTCTAATGAAAATGATCTTCCAAATGTTCTCCAATCTGGTGTTTGATCTATGTGAGGTTGTACCCTCATTTTTTGAAGATGGAATTGCAATAAGCTCCTCTAAAAGGATCCGTTTGATAAAATCCTTCTTTGGCTCAAAATCTTGCATTTGTTACTCCAATTTAGAAATTCAAGATACTTGTCTAAATGTACAAGTCAAATTGGTGTCCTAATCATGATGAACAAACTCACAATGCTTAGTGCTCGCCACACATTTGTGAGGTTGTTGGTTGAGGAGGATTCAAACTCCACACATTTTCCTTTAGACACTTGTTGAGCATGTTTGGAAGCTTACTTATTACTTTTCATGTGTTACATTGAGCAACACACTACTTGACCCAAAAGGCCTCTTGTTCTTAGCAATTTGGTTGCTCGTATCACTTAAGACTATCTCTCCTCCCTTTGATGGTCTTATTTTGGGAAACAATGACTTTTACATAGTTGCTAGGTGAGGAAGAAATGGTGTTTGTTGGCGATTGTTGCTTGCTAGTTTTAGATTGTCCCTTCCTCTTGGTTCCTTACTCTTTTGTGACCTTGCCTCAATTCAAGGGAAAAGGCCTTAGTGTTTTACCTCATCCAATATTGCAAGGGTGTTTCTCTTGAGCGTGGAGTCTTAGGGACTTTGCATATGGATTTGGTGCTGCCTTTCTTTAGCACCCATCATGTTGGACAACTTTTTGTACATTCATTTTTTTGTTTGTTAATAAACACTATTTGCCTGTCAACTTCATTCAAACATAGAAAAACAAGAAAATTAATTAATGCTTCAGTTTATGGAAAAATAAGAAATAGCTGACCAAAAGGTCTCATTAATTCTCAAAAATTTGGGAGTGGGTTTTGTTGATCCTATGGATTTATTTTTTAGTTTTGCAATGTTATCCCTTAATTTAGTAGATGTCTATCATTCTTAACTTGCTTACAAGTAGATTAAAGTTTGCTTGTGTATGAAAGATTTTTTGAAGCCTTTGTAGAAATGTATGTTGAATCTTGAATTAATCTCACTCTTGATATTCTTATTGAACCTTACATGTTAGATATGGTCATGTAGAATTAGGTTATCCATGATGCTGATGATAGACTTGTTAGAGCATGGTTTCATAAAACTTTTAGTATAATATCAATTGGGGATTTGCATAATGAGTTTCGAGGTAGACAATATGAACTTTTTGTTTTGGTGATCATTGGTTCAATGACCCAAAAAACAAATTGCATGAATAAATAATATGTCAAGGCATGAGAGATTTTGTTCTTTTTGGGATATCTTTTTTTGGTGTAACATTCTTTTAGAGAATGCCACGTGTTTCTTACTTGCTTGTCCTCTGCAACTCCAACGTCAGGCTCTGCTATGGTTTTCTATTAGTGCGCTGCTCACCTCCTGCTTGTCTCTCAACGAGCTTATCTCTCGCTTCCTCTCATGTTCTCTCCCTAGATCATTGTAACCGGGGTGTTGAAAGTAGAGTGTTGCTCATCCCTTGCGATTTTAATATTGGGCCCCACTAAGGGTTTTGAGTAAAGTGCCACTCATCTCCTACTCGTCTTTCGCTAAAGCTTTCCCTCTCTTGCATTTTCTTGCTCTCTTCTAGGATCGTCCTCATCGGGGTGTAGATGCACTCTCGATTTATTCGAGACTTCAAATTACTTTGGATCGGCGGAGCGTTTTGCTTGTGCCGACATCTCATGGCCATAGAAGTTGGTCTTGTTTGCCTTGTTGCTAGTTGTGATGGTTGGTCCTCTTCTCCCAGCCACTCTTTCGGTTCTTTTTGATCCTATTTTTTCCTATGGCTCTCACTCCTTTGGTCTTAGTTTATTCTCTGACTGCAAGTGCCTTGTTTGCACAAGTGGTTAAAGAGGTTTTGGTCTCCAATTCTTTCTTGGCAGCAACCCTTCGCAATCCTGTTGGGGGATCAATGGCGTGCTCAATACAATCATTTGCGAATATCGTTCAATTGCACCCCAGATGCTCGACTGCTACTAATGCAGTTGAGAACAAATGCACCTTCATTATAGATTAGTCGGCTATTATGAGGGATGCCACTATTTACAAAGGCAAACTCATAATTTTATTTGCTGACAAGGATATACATATACTTTCAATCCCCTTTAGATTTGTTTTTCTTGGAAAATACTCTTTGGGTTGCCTTAATATGGATTCATTGCATTAGCCTTGAGCATGTTCATGCAAATCAATAACCCATTGAGAATCTCAAGATGGAAAAGCAAAAAATTTGAAAATAGAAACCTCCACCCAAGCATGATACGTTTTTGTCACACATTTCTAGAGTATGAGATATATTGACTAATGATAATCCGAATACTTCTCTTTAGATTATTGTTGCTTAGTGTACATTGCTCTAGCTCCAGCTTCTATTGAGGGCATACCTACTAATGAAAATATTGTCTCCAAAGAGTCCTTTAATTCTACTACTCTTGAGCCTTTCATCTTTATCCTTTTTTTTTTCAAGATATCGAATTTTTCTTGGAGAATTGATTTCTTTTATTGGGATGACGTTTTCATTAGGTAGAATCTTATATGGCTTCCCACTTGACCTAATCTCTCTCTGCTCCTTTACCATCAAGTGAGCTTGTAGAGGAAGCGCTTAATTTGTGCATTATCTTGAGGTTTCATCAGATTTATGAGAAATGCATGTCTTGTATTGTAATACAAAAGTCAAAAAGGTCAAAAACTTTAATAAAGAACTCTCCCTTAGACTTTGTGCTAAAGGATTTTTTTTTTCTAGCATCTAGTTATGTAGTAATTGACTTTGATAAAGTTTTGGTCTTGTTGAATTTTTCTGATGACTACTTTGCTCTAATTAGAGTGGTAAAAAACCCCCAATTCTTCAATACAAGCACAAAGAAAATAAAGGAAAGTCATGTAGGGCTAAGCGTTAAACTTTATTGTTCTTTGCTAGTTTATTGTTTTGCAAGTTATAGCAATACTATGTCAGTATATCACATATGAAATCACATTAATTTGTTGGATGAATAATAAAATAAACTTTATGATAAAAAAACAATAGTGTGACCTTTATTCTTTAGTTCCCATTTAGCCATCACATCTGCAAATTTTTTTTCAAAGTGCACTTGCTGTAAGTAAACTAGACAATGTTTCCGTAGAATAACTTAAGCAGCTTTTCCTAACATCGTAAAAGGCATCAAGACTATTTTGATAATCTAATTAGGAAATGATTCATCAGCAGTATGATTGTAGCACCATCTTTCTAAAAACATTTTGCTAGGCTACTGCTGATTTTTTCTTAATAGCCTAAATTTTAGCTTCTAAGATAGATTGATCGTAAAGCATTTATCCATAACCTCCATCATATATACCTTTTGAATCTTTGAGTGCTCATGCTGCAGCTTGTCTAGTTGTGGCACGCTGCTACATCAACATTAGATTTCATTCAACCTACTATTGGAGACATCTAACCATACACATATCAATTGTTACTAATTGATACCAGTATTTTTGATGTGGTCAGTTTTATTACTCGGTCTCTTGATGCCTTTGCCATGGAGCTACTTTTCCTCCATCTTCGAAGATATAACTATTTGTCATGAAGTAAATCTTCCAGTCTCTATTTTTCTTTAGTTGTCTCACAGAGTTGAGGTTTGCATTCAGATTGTAACTTAGCCAATCCCAAGCTCCAAAAGAATTCTTCTTTATCTTGGTTTAAGTAAACCACTGTTGATATTGTGTGATCTTACACTATCATGAAGGTAAAGAATTTGCATTTCTTTCTATAGCATGCATGACATACACGTGGTCATTTCCTTCACACCATTCATGAATTTGAGCATTTGTGAGAAGCTTCCTTTCCATCTCTTTCCAAAACAATATCTTTCCAGGGACCTTAGCTGCCTAGATTTGCCTCACAATGGTCACAAGGCCCTTCCTTGCTCTTCAAATCCAGTTTAGAAGCAATTGAGAATTTCTCATCTTCTGTACAATCCTAACAAATCTCATCTCGAGAAATTCCTCCAGAAGGCATTGATGCAAGGAGAATTTGAAGATAGATATCATGAAGTAAATACCTTTTAGTCAGGTCTTCCTTCCATTGTCCTTTTCTAGAGATAAACCAACTGACCTTTCTATTGGTTTTCACTGTGAAGATCCCTTATGACTGTCTTGAAGAATGCATATGTTGCTAAACCAAGCGTCTCACCAAAACCTTGCTTCCTTTCTTGTTCTATAGTCCACACATCATTGTTCAATAACTGGTGAATTGTCTTCCAACTATTAATCCAGAGTTTGTGTACTAGCTTTTCCCTTTCTGTTCAATAAAACTAGATTGCTCATGATCTTAGCCCGCCAAATATGGCTTGCCATTACAGCTCAGTCTAGATTTGTGATAAACAACTTGTTTAAAATTTTGATTTTATTGAAAGCTAACCTTCCCTCTTAGGTTTGCACTTGGTGTTTCAGCTCATCAGCACAGCTTTTCTCTTTATTGTAATACCTCCATAGATGAAGTCCTTATACATCCTTTCAAAGTCATGCCAAGTCCTCAGAGGAATAGTGATTGTATCACATGTTGGAAGACTTTGAAGAAAAACATTTGCCAAACAGACTCACCTGGCCAAGGATTAAGTTTGAAGCTTTTCATTTTGTGACCTTCTCTTTTGCTTTGTCAAGAATAAAAGCATATTTGTCTTTTGTGATTTTCCCTTCCAGATTGGAGCTCCCAGTATTTACTCTTATTTTATGGGGTAAATCATGAGAATTGGCTCACATATTTAATGCTCCTTGCTGTTGTCCCTTTTGTAATATAGATCTTAGTTTTTTGAGCACTAATCCTTCCTCCTGAAGCACCACATAACCTCTCCAAGCAGTTAACTAACATCTTAATTTATTTGTAGGTTAACAAATGAATTGGAATCATCAATGATCATGCGCTGAGATACACCAATACTATTCATTCCAACTCTGAACAGTTTTCAAGCTGTTGAGTTAATTTTATGTTGAATATTTCAAGGCTTTACATTCAAAAAACGAAAGTATAAGGAGTGTCTCCTTGTGCAATTCCTCTAAGTGTGAAATTGCTTATGCAAGCACTATTTAAAGGAATATCAACGGATGACATGGAGATGCATGCCATTGTATACTCAATAAGTGAACTTGGCAATGAAATCCCAATCCAGCCTATCAATGGCCTTCTTCATGTGTGCCTTAATTGACATGTACTTTGTTTCTTTTTCTAATGTTATGCAAAATCTCTCCTAGTATTGTAGTTTTTTTTTTGAATGAGAGGCCATGATCTATTTTATTGCTAAATCATAGAGGATCATGCATAGTATTCTGTTTCAAGATGCAAAATAACTCAGTGGGAAGGGGCATCCCTCTCACCCATACACAATCAATTGTTGAAGCAAAGTTGTTTGCTCAATCAGTTGCACGGTCCCCCTCTTTAGGTACACGAGTAAAGCTGAAGTTGTGGAGACTGAACGGCTAGGACCATAAGAAAAACGTTTGACATTGATTAAACTAGAGAAGCAGCCATTGATGTGTTGAATAATGGAGTTTTTCTTGAACTACTGATAGAAGTGTTGAAGGAGAGAGATGACAAAGACAGCCTCGTTGAGCACACTCTCCTCCATCACCATGAGAGTAACCAAAGAGGCTTCTCAACCGCATGTAAAAATGAGACCTAGAACTATCCCTAACAATGATCCCAATGCCGACAAGGAAGCAATGTCGTCATTGATTACCTTGATTTAGTTAGGAGTGGGGGGAGCCATCAAGAACAGTTTGAAAATTAGAGACCAAAAGCTATTTGAGGTTGTGCTGATGAGGGATTTTGACTGACAAGCTCTGAACAATGACTTTCACTCGAACTGATGTGCTAAAGGCTAGACATGGGTCACACAGTTCTAGTTATGCCAAAGGTGGTGGGTGGAGGGTAGGAGTTAGGCATTATAGTTTTGTCTTGAATACCTTTGCCTAGTGTGAAACATTGTTTTCTAAGAGCTACAATCATATGCATTATTGGCTTCAACCAGTTGGGGATGCTTTTTATGATGATTTTGCAGATAAGATTGCATAAACTTGATTTTTGTGATGTATTTGAAGAAGTAGCATAAAGAAATTTACTTGGGACACCAGCTTTGGAGCTTTTACATTTGGAATTAAGATAGACAAGACTATATCCTCATAAAATCTCTGACCACATCGAGCACTAAATATTTCCTCCACAAGGGTTATTGGAAAGCAATCTGTCCGAGGTGCTTTCCATCCTCCCATGGATAAAAATTAAGATAGACAAGACTATATCCTCATAAAATCTCTGACCACATCGAGCACTAAATATTTCCTCCACAAGGGTTATTGGAAAGCAATCTGTCCGAGGAGCTTTCCATCCTCCCATGGATAAAAGTTATTGGTAAAAAATTTCCTTCTTTGAAAACACCTCAATAAGCTTAGCTAAGGAAATTCTAGGTAGCTTAGGAAAAGCATGAGATATGATGAGAGATTTTGTCTACTTCCTCACAGCTAAAATGCATTAAAAGAAGCCTTCTACATGAGCCTTGAGCTGTTCAAGTTCTGCTATCTGGAATTATTCACTACTAATCCCTTGATTTTGTTCATCCTTTTAATTAAAGTGGATTGTTCGAGTTAATTAGTTTACCATCCTAGAAAGTTATCTGATTCTTCCAAGACTAGCAAAACAATAGTTCTTCTAAGAACTAATACCATCTCAAACTCCTTTGTGTGCTCTTCTTCTAATTTGTCAAAAAAGTGGTTACTTCCTCGCTTCTAGGTTTCTTTTTGATATTGCCATGCTCTTTCTTCTAGGCTGCAAGTATGTTTCTAATTTTTAAGAGATTTTACAGATTGCTCTTATGAATATTCCAGCATGGTTGAATAATGGAGTGAAAATGCTTTTAGTGCCCAGAGCATCTCGTAGTAGAAAGGTCTTCTACCCATGCCCTTAGAGTCATCTCTAAACATTGAGAACAAGATTGCATGGTGGTTATGTTTGAACCTAAAAGGAACTTATACATTTGAAGTTTGAATTGTCATTTTCTTTTTTGTGATCCTCAATTTTCTCCTTCAAATCTTTCTATTGCTTTTCAACTGAAACTCTGGCTATCCATTTTTTCTTTACTTCTCTCCATCCTTTTCTTTTATTTGTCTTCTCTTGTACCTTTTATACAAATAATAAAAGTTGCTTAATTTGTTTCTTCTCTCCTCCAATGAAGAGATGGGTTTATTGCCAACAAATTGTTTCATGAGCTGATCTTTTTTCGTGGTTCAATTACTTCCTTCTAAAACTTTCTCACTAGCTTCTACTTTGCCTTCCGTGGTTCTCTAGATTCTCCTCCTTTGACTTCTCATTGGACCAACATCGATGTTTCGAAATTCTCCTCTCCCTTGGCCATGCTTATCAGCCTTCTTGTAAGAGAAAGATCTCTACAAAGCGTTCTCACACTTTTCTCTGTTTGTTGACTTGTAATCATCAGACCTTGTTGCCATATCCATCATAATTGAAGTGAACATTCTAGAGAATCTCACATTTCAATTACACGAATCTTCCCTCAAAATCTAAACTCGGACAACAAACAAAGCTATTTTAAATTACCATCCATTAAATTTCCGGTGTATTTCCCTGTTGTAGGTTCTGTTGTATTGTCCACTTCTATGTTGATGATCCAATTGATGTTGTTTCTAATATCCCCAAGAACCTTCTTGTCATAATATTCCATTAGTACCTATAGGTTTCTCAACCACTTGATATATTCTCAATAATTTCAACTTCTGTATCAAAATCGTTTTCCATTGTTTCGTTTTCAAGTGACAATCTAGACTGGTCCAACGTTCTGTAGTCATTGCTGTGTCATAGTTCCCCTAGCGAGCAAACCTCACTATGTAATAGTAATTACCAATGTCAATGAGATCCATTCTTCCAGTTGGCCTCCATTGAGCCAATGATCCTTGAATTAGAAATTGGTATCCCACTTGTTTTTTGACAATTTGATGACCATGGAGTTCTTCCAAGGTCTTCTGATTCTAACTTTTTATTTCTTTGAAGTTCTTATTATTAGGTATCCTTCTTTTTTTGCAGGCTTTACAGTCTTTTGGTCTTGATACTAATGGAATTTCACCCTTCTTAATGATAAGCTGGGTCACCCTTCAAATGTTTTGTGTTATCCCAGTAAGTGCCTTCTTTTCATTCTTGTTGAAATCCTTATTGCTGTCCACAAAGGATTTCTCATGACATTCTGTAATTTTGTATGAGCTTTCCATTCTATTTGAGTTGATAGTTCTCCAATGAAGATCAGCTTTCTCTCTCTACATTGTCATCTTTTGCTCACAAGTTTGGACACACAATACTCTTATTAGGATGGTTGGATGGAGTTGGCATGCTCGATTTTTAGGATGGGTTATTGAAGGATAGAATACAATAACATAAGAGGATTTATATTGTACACTTGATTTGAGGACTTCAATGCTTTCATGGCCATGTTCGATCTCCTAGGTTATCGTGAAAATCTTTGAAATGTTTTTGTCAATTCTTGACATAATAGTAGTATGTTTTTTGTTTTGTTATTGCTTACATTCTTGACTTCAAATTTCACTTCCAATATTAGAGTTTAAAATATGCAATTTTGTGATTGTATATGGTGGTAACTATTGATTATTTGTGAAATCATGCTTTTCATATAAAAGGCTGATGTTTGTAAGTCACCGGGGATGAGTTGGGAACATAGTAGTTTGGTCCAAGAAGGGGGAGGGGTTGAATGACTGTATTAGGTATCGACAATTGAGGGAATTTGTTTTGAGAAGCTTATGGTCGGAGGGTGCTGGAGATACGCCCACTAAAGATGGAAGCATGACTTTGCAGCGCAATTATGACCATACGGTGTTCGGGGGGCTGGAGGAGGGGAGCCCATTGTGAGAGTTCACAAAGCTGGATGGATGGATTGTCAATGGTAGTCAGGGTAGAATTGGAGCTTCTTAAGAGTGGGAGTTGAGGGACCAGTGCCCAAAGATGTCATGCACAACAAGGGTAAGGGGGTTGGAGATAAGTTCACTAGAGATGGAAGCACAACTTTCAGAGCTGCCCAACTATGACTGGAAGGTGGGGGAGGGAGGATGGGAGCTAGTTGTGAGAGTTCACAATGCTAGATGAATGGATTGTTGGGGCATAATTGGGGTATAATTGGGGCTTCTTAAGAGATGGTGTTGGAGGAGGGGAGTGCATGCTTATCATGATTAGTTGACTCACAAAATTAACAATGTTTTTGAATGATTGTCCAAATCCTTATATTAAGTCTTGAGATAGCTCAAATAGGTAGTTATTAGATAGTGCCAAAAATAATAGGTAAGGGCATTTCCCTAACTTACATGTAATTAGAAGATATAACAAAGTTTGCCATCTAATCAACAATGCATTGTTAATAAAGTGAGAGATCTTGAATCTTGCAAAGGACTAAATAGTCAAGGGCGCTTGTAGGAGACGTTGATTAATTTCCTTATCAACAAAAAAGTGGATGAGGTGGTTCATGATCTTAAATGAGTCTGATTTCAGCTAGATTTTGTAAGAAAAGTCGAAGCGCTAAAACACCATCTTAATATTCACAAGGATGATGTGCTCTTCCATGATTGTTGATGCAATACTAAAGAATTCCCCATTATAGGAGGTAAGAAGTAACAGACCATTTAAGCCCAAATGACAATACATATCTCAGCCTCACCATCCATTGTATAAGTAGCATTGCCACTAACCTTCATCTAGCATAGTGGGAGCCACCAAGAAGGTGAGGGTGAATGTAGGCCATCATAACCAAGGTAGTCCCAGTGATCAAGTTTTAAGAGAGTTCAATTGCTTTGCAGATTGAGTGATGTGATGAATTAAAGTAGATGGTCCCATACAAGGTCTTGAATGAAGTTTATTGCTTATGTTGCAATAGAAGAAGTATAAAGAGGTAGCCACAATGATCATTGCCATGTCTTGTTGATTCTATAAGGTTTGTCTTTATTGTATAATAGCATCCAAATTATTGAGTTGTGAACCAGTGGAATGTTGAGAAGGAATGGTGGAGCAAACTTGTTGCTCTACTGTGTAATTATCTAAAGTGTGATCACTAGTTTTGATGTAGGCATAACACCACGGGAAGCTCAGATCAGAGCCCATCCCATGCCTGTGAGGAGGGCATCATAACAAAGGTGCTGGGGAAAAATTTGTATGTGTGATTGTTCAGTCATCTGCCACATCCAGGCACCATGGGGCATGCATAGAGTGTTGAGGTTCAAGTAGGAAGCATAAAGAGTTACACAGTTAGGCTTATCAATCTTAGAATTGCATCACATGAGATGATTACTTGGTGTCGTACAACGTGATGGTTGTGCGAAATCTGGCATGTCCAATTAGCACCGAAAATGCTTGGAGAGATTTTGACGTTCAATTCCTTGAGAAATCCATAAGACCAGGTGGGGATTGTGGAAGGTCCAAGTCTATAGTGATAAACATTAGCATTGGCTACATTTCCTCTGTCCTGATCTAATTGTCAAAATTAGTATAGATGTTGGAACTATGGTCAGTGGGCTAGAAAATGTGTCATGTCTCACCTAACCAAATTATGTCAATTAATTATAATTGGAGATTGAATATAAATAAATAAATATGTGAGGACACACTAACATCCGAAGTAAGGACTTAATGGTGAGACAATTACTAAGCTTATTTCATATTAATATTTTTAAATTAAAACTAAAATTCTTAATAATTAAAACATCTATATAAAAGTACAACTAAAAATCTATATTGTAAAGAAACCATATTAAATAAAAGGTATAAAGTAGCACAATAGATATGTAACAATCATCAATATATATGGCAAAATCTCAAATACACAAAACCCAAATGTACATTATATATCAAGTCATATAATGAGTAGTACTCTCATCTATTTTTTTATATTCTCTTTTTTTATGCATAATAGATACATGATTTATGATATAAATACTAGTAAGATTTTATAGAGCTTAACATATAAATAATTAGATAACAAAATATAAGAACACGATATAAAAAAATAACCCAATATAAGAATATGATCATGATATCTAATAATTGTGATAAAAAAATAGCTAATAGGTAGAATATTTCATTAATATTCAATTACATCATTTTTCATATTTTTTTTATGGGCTATCTTTCTTTTGACTATTGTCTTCTAGATTCATTAATAACTCTATCTATATTCAAATGATCTCTACCTAAAACAAAATCAATGGGCATCCAACCACAAAGGTATGACTTTCAGATCTTTATTTGGCTTCCTTGCATGAAGTCTTAGTAGAATATTCAATATCATACAAGGTGTGGTCTTTGGACCTATTCTAAGTCAACTCGAACAAAATATTAATGATATGACCATTGAGATCATATAATGCGCTACTTCCTAATTAGGTAGGCCTTTGAACCTATACTTTGTCACCCTGTACAAAGTACTATTAACATATACATATATAATGAGAATAATGTCTTAAAGAAATTCAATTTTATTAATTTCATTCTATAAATAAAAACCATTTAATTTATTTCATAAATTTTTTCTTCTTTATAAACCATCTTTTATGTGATAGGGATGATTCCCTTGGACGTGCTTTGTTAACCTCGTAATAATATAAATAAAAGATTTATTAAAATATAAAATCATGTATCAAGGTGATTCAAATAACTTATACCAAGATAACAATGCCATATATCAAAATGTATCATATAAAATAGCACATGAAAATATCTAAATTTAAGACCAACTAATTTATTAATTTAGTACTATATTTATATTATAGTTACTAAATTTACTTATCTAAATCCAAGATAAAGATTTCTTATTTAGTCTCTTTTTTTTAATTCTTATAATATTATACATATATTTGAATTATTACATTTTTTCTTATAATACAAATATCTAATATTCTTTAGGTTTACACCTAAAGCACTCTTTTTATATTCCCTTTTTACCGCCAATATGTAGTATTGTACGATTTCACTCATCATACCATATAATTAATACCATGCTAAACCCTCATCTTTGATCCTCTTCTGATCATACTGTATGGTTTCTATATTTTATAATGTGATCCATTTAACTCATACCCCCAAACTATTTTGACATTGTTATCTCTTTGACTTCCAACTAATTATACAATTTTTTTGATTTAATTGTATGGTACGATTTATTCAACCCTTTATATGATATCCCATCGAACTCGTTGGCCTTGGTGCACTGTTTGTCTTCTAGATAATCTAATTGTAAGATGTGCTCATTATATGATATGAATCCATTTAAACATTATACGATGACCTTGTTGGACCCTCTGATTCCCTTTCTCATTGAACCAACTTACTATTGAGCATATTGTACATCAGTTTTGATTGTATGATTTGTTTCCCTTTAGATGAGAACAAGGCTTCCTAAAGTTACTCTATTCCAACTCAAATCAACTCCAAACCTACTCAAATCATTCTCACAACATTTTATAACTCTTACAATGTGCTAAACCCTTCAATTCTTTCTTAAATCCATTGAAATTTATTTAGAAAACATAATTGAAACCTTAACCAACTTCCTCTCTTTTCTCTATTTTCAGCATTGTAACACTCTGTGCAGCTTCCTCTTAAATCCTTTCTCCGTTACTTCCAACAATTCTCCAAAAACTACAAGAACAATCTCTTAATTGCTTCCCTACTTTTGCTCTTCCACCTATTAAGTATTTTTCTTCGTCCACTCCTTTCCTTCATTTATTTCATTATATCTGAACGTACCATCTCACCAATGCAACTTATTTAATTTGTTGTTATTCTATTAGAGGTATTAAGACCTAAAAATAAATAATTATCAAGTTAACTTCAAACAATTTCTAAAATTATATATATATCTTTTTCTTTAAAAATTCATAACTAATTATTTTAATTTTAAAAAATCACTAAATCTTTATCATTAGATTTCTCATGAATAACACTTTCAAATGGTTTGTTAAAATAAAATTTTGACTTTCTTTGAAATCATAACATATTTTTCAAGATAAAACTAATATAATAATTTTTTAATTAATAAATATATATTTTAGAAGATTATATTTCTTTCCTTGGAATACTAGTAACTATAAATATATTGATTTAATCTCAAGATTTACAATACATTATTATGATTAAATTTGGGGATATTATAGAATGTTTAGTTGTGCCAAATCTTCAACAATGCAAAATAGGTTCCATACAAAAAAGTCGTCATAATGAGTGTGAAACACAGGGGAGCGACCTCTTTATTGGGCCTGTAATGTGTAGATTTAAACGACATCCTCATGAGCAAAAACTTGCCGATTATGGTGGCAAACAAGGGCCGTGCGCCATTCCTTGAGCTAGCTGACGCCCAATCGTGCATGTCCTTCACTCTGGCAATGGTGTACCAATCAACATGGTAACAATTGCTATAATGTAAAGTATGATGGTAACTACTTAAATAAATTACCAGATGACATCCTTTCAATTTCTGAGAAGACTCGTAGAAATCAGATTACTAGACATGCAATAAACTTGAATTGTTGAAAGAGTCGATTTGGTGAGCACCACCTTGCTTACAGAGATACTTGCAGTGTGTCGTAGTAGCAGACTTTGTCGATAACACGTTGAAAAATGTGGGCAAAATTGGCAGCCTTGGGGATCTACACAAGATTGGGATGCCCAATTAAGTACATTGGGATGCTTGAGTAGGTACATTTCTTTTCTTGTTTCATTTTTTAGCTTTTTAGTCATCATTTTAGGTATATTACTTGTTTCATTTTTTAGCTTGTTGGTTATCATTTTCTCGTGCCTTTTGCTCATGCATTTATTGAAAATGACCATGGATTTCTAGTAGTTAACCTATTGCCGAGCCGTGGACCCATAGGAGAGGATAATGTCCTAGAATGAAGAGGCTACTAAAGATGTAGTAGGATTGTAAAGAAGCATGTCGTCTACATATAAGGGTTGAGCAGACACTGACTTTTAGACTTGGATGCCCAAATTTGTACCTTGGACCTAATGATGCTTAATTTGGAATGAAAGGTACTTCAAACAAACGATAAAGAGGTAGGGGGATAGAGGGCATCTATGACAAAGGTTGTAGAATCCAATAACCTAAGTGTGATGCTTCTCATATTTGTTAACAAAGGCCATAACCTTCAAGCACTAAATATCCAAAAAGTTCATGTTGAGTAGTATAACAAAAACGTTGTCCTAACGGAAGTGATCGCATACTTGTTGCATATCAACTTTGATAGCTATAAGACCCTCCATATTCAAAGGGGTAAAAAAGTAATGGTTAATCTCCTGGGTCATGAGAATATTATAAAAGATATTTTGGTCTTTTACAAAGGTGTATTGTTCATGGGATGTGAGATCGGTGAGGTGTTGTAGTTTGAAAGACAAAACCTTTGTCACAATTTTGTATATTGTGTTGCAAAGACTATTGAGATGGAATTAATTGGGAGAAGATGCTCCTATAACCTTGGGAATGAGAACCACAAGCATGCCTGCCATTGAGTTGGCATGTGGGATTGGTGAAGTCCTCAATCGCATTCAGCCCATCAATTTTAATCATGTTCCAGAAGGCCTTCATGAAGGAAATAGTGATACCACTAACACTTGGAGCTTGATTCAAGCCTGCCACCCAAAGGACACTTTGAATTTTGGAGGTGGTGGGGTTGGCGGCCAATGTTATTGACTGGGCTAACTTTAAACGCTTGCATGACATAGTGATGTTGAAAGGAGTAGTATGCTGCATTGAAAACTATTTCTGGTTAAGGAAATCAAGCAAAATCTCAAAAATTCGTATATAGGAAAGTTCTTTTCAAGGAGTTGTCTAGCAATGTGGTGGAGACGAACGACACTCTAGTTTCCATTAAAGCAACTCGAAAAATGCAATTATGTTGAATAACTTATTGAAAATGGTTTTGTGAGGTCAAAGATCTAATGTCATAGATGTTTCATGACGGGTCATCAATCGAGAAGGTGTGGATAGAGGGGCATTACCTCTCTTGTGACTAGGTGAATGACTTCTCTCCTTGATATTTCTAGCATGTGTGGCCTAAGATTCTTGAATTCATGATTCCCATGTTTAGGAGTTGATTTGTTGTACTATCACTATTTCATCCCCATTCATGGTGATGTCATGAAGAAGAGAAAATTTGTGATCCAAGGGCTGCAAGAGGAGTTCATGAATTGATAGTTGTATCTAGGTCATTCAATTATACTCAAATTTAAGATTTTAAAGAACTATTTCATAATTAGTTGGTGAGTGAAGTTGTTATAGATAAGGATGTTTCATGGATAGGAATGACTCCAATATGTAGGGATTAGATATAGAGGATTGCATTGTGATATGTGAAAATTTGAGAATGAAAAATGACGATTCACTCTATTTTTTAGTGAAGCTGTACATGAATACATAGCAAAAAAAAACAAGAGAATCATTTCATGAAATTAAGAAACAAAAACTAAAAAATAACTAAATAGGGAATTGACAAATTAGTGGCAATATCACTCTATTATTGTAAACAAATCAATCCAATTAGAGATTGATGAATTAATACAAATAACTCTTATCTTAGGAAACAAATCAAACTAAGTAGGGTATCAATAAATTAATTCCAATACCCATTTAGTGCTGGAAATAACTCAAACTAGAAAATCATGGATTTCTACATGATCATGAGTGTTTTTTATGTCCATATTAAGGGCATGTATTAGTGATATATATTGTGTGCATTTTTGTTATGTTTCTTTTGTGACTCTTGTGATGTAAAAGAGACCAATGGGGGATAAGAAGATAGTCCATTCCATAAAGCTATCATGTTGTGAGCCATGCCACTATTGAGGTGCGAGCTTGAGTTTTAAATGTTTTAAGATTGTGGAGAGCTTTAGAAATTTGAAGGGCAAGGTATTTTCTATTGTTATGGATATGAGGTTTTATGTTTTGTGATTGGCGGTCTGTAATGTTTTTCCTTGTAGAATTAGTGTTTCTTATATCTTTCTTCAAGTCTCTTCTCTTTCTTCCCAATTTGAGTTCTTCAAGAGAAGCACAACATGGAGGAAAGTCATTTAGAATTCTACTTATTGATTTCAAGGCATTGCATTCTTCCTTCGTATTCCAGAATTTGACACGTGTTAACCATAGTTGATGAGAGGATTTACCTCCTAAAGGTGATTCAAATCAATGTGATTTGTGTCTTTTTAGTTGGCTCCATAATTGGCTAGATTGGGCTAGCTTTCATTTAATTCTTATCTATTTGAAGATGGCTTTCTAGAATAGGATGGTAAAGATAGATCCTTTGTTATTGTTTTAGTTGCTAACATTCTTTCCTTTTGAAGCCATGTTAATAATCCAAGAAGTAGCTGCAATTTTATTCGTCTAATTTTATGGGATATTATGAGCTTTGCTACTTTTTTTTTATTGTATATGATGATTTCAAACAGTATTTCTTTTTATCTGTATTGAGATTAATGTTGTGCTCTTTAAAGAGGGCTATTTTGTTTACAGATGTAAAGATCAAAGAAGTTTGGTACAAGCAATCTTATTAGTAATGAAAAATATTCTAGACCAACAGGTTACACCAAGTATATTATATGTGATTCTACACAATGTTTTGAAGCAAGAAAAGGTATGAATTTATATTCATTAACATTACCTTAAGATAATTATGCAAATTTCATTATTTAAATTATGCATTACAAGCTTTCTTCCTTTTTTTGCAGGAGTTTACTTTTTAGCATATTGAATTGGGTAAATTCTTTGTGCTTGAGAATAACTTCAATATTAAGTCTTTTTAATAACATAAGAAAAATCTTTGATGCTTATTTTTGATATTAAGTCTTTTTAATAACATAAAATTATTGTTATAAGCACATAAAAAATGAAGAGAATGGCTATTCACAATTCAAATAAAATAAGGGAGGAAGAATGAGGAATAGAAGAAGAATGAGAAAATATGTTTGGAGGATGAAAAAGGGACCAATAGCAAGGTGTGGTAGCTCCTTGATGGCAGCCTTTCGGCAAGGTGAAACAAACAAAGGATAGGTTCATGATGATAGTGTCCACGATGGAGTTTGCAAAATATAGTAATGGTGAGGAGAGAAGATGGTGGCAGCAAAAGAAACAAAGGAGGGTGAGATTAGTGGGAAGGCATTGATTCGAGAGGTACTTTGAGAGAGGGAGTAGTTGGTTGTGTGAGACAAATTATAGGGAGGTGATTAGTGCAATTAGGGCCATTAAAATGGTTTAAATTGTTCTAATTCAGTTGGGCCAAGGTAGTTGAATTCCTTTTTTATTGTTATATTTACTTAATCTTTATTGATCTCGATAAGGCACAAGATAAAGCATTATAATTAGTTAAGAATAGAGTTTAATATTCAACATATTGAAGTCATCAAGGATATCTATAGTAGTGCAATAATGTGTATGTTCGTAATAAAGATTGATTAAAGAGTTCTAAGAGTTCTTTGTTATAACTAGACTTTTCAAGCCTTCACTTTTTGTCGTCATCTTTTTTGCATTTTTTATGGAATGCTCCAACTAGTCAATTCCAATATAAAGTGTCATGGTTTAAGTTTTTGTTGATGATGTTGTATTTGTTAAAACTGGGGTAAGATAATTATAGGATTCAAGTTAATTGGATAAAATAGAAAATTATTTTTGATGTCTTCTATTGCTAAAACATCCTATTTAATATTCTATGAAAATTTTATAAGAATACTAGACCAATGATATTTCATGTTTTGGATCATTGGCCTAAAAAGTGTAAATATGCAAATAAAATTAGTATTGTATATATGTGGATGTTAAGATTGATAGATGATCATACTTGAAGGATATGATTAGAATGATTACTTAAATGGAAAGTTTGTGCATCATAAATTGAGGATGAGTTTAAAGACAGTTGGTTTAGACAATTTGAGCATGTTAAATAGAAGCTACTTATGTTCTATGTGGTGTTAGAATTTTTCTCTATGAATAAAGGAGAAAGTGCATCCAAAATGGCATAATAAATGATTATTAGAATGGATTAGCATTCATGAGAGAATTTATATATTAGACCACATTTCGTAGGATTAAGGTTTGATTCTTGTTAAATGGCCAGTCAAGAATTAACTATTTTTTGGTGCTGAGCATTGTCATCATCATGACAACTTTTTTGGAACTTTTGTACTAGATTGTGCTTTACTTTTGGCAAATATTGTGTTCACTCCTAATTTTTGAGTTTTTGCTGAAACTTCTGTGTAGCCATTTCTTTTAATATTTTGTTTACTGTTAAACAATATTACAATTCAAAATTTGTTTTCAGTTTCTTTGGAGTTTTGTTTGGTATACAAATTGTGACCTTTATTTTGAACAGGGTTCTGATTGTATTTCTTCAATTAATTCATTTGTTCTCCAGGATTATCCTATCAAAAGGGTATAGGTTTAGTATTTTAAAGTGATAAATGTAAAGCCAATAGGCAAAAATTAATGGCTTTTACTATAGGTAATAGGAATACAAAATGGTTTTTTTTTTTAAAATGTAGATCTTTAAAATGATGTTGGTATAACTTTTGCTTGAGGTTCTACTGCATCCAAGAAATTGGGGATGCTCGATACTAATTTTTCCAATTTTAACATGCTAAAATGACTTGTGGTGGATCTGTGCTTGCTCTGGTGTAAGGGCCACTTGCTTATGGCCTTTTTAGCTGATCATTTGAACGAAATGAATGATCCAATGTTCAAGTTTTAAGCATATTTTGGAATTTTGAGCTAGGCCAAATCAATTTTTCCAAAATGTAATGCTTCACATATAATCAAGGCCATGCTTTTAGATTTCTTCATGGCATTGTAGCACAATTTTAAAGTATACATGAATGATATAGATCATACTCTTTACTTGTCTTTACCGAGGTGTGATCTTCTGCTCTGAATTTAGCTTTTAACTGCTGGTTTAAATCTTGTAACCTAGGAACTAATTTGCGAGTTTATGGATCGCAGCAGCAATTTCTTTCTTCATTTTGTGGGATCATAACGTTACTGCCGCACTATGCATACAGGATTCCTGCAATTCTGGGGGGTTATGCTCATGCTTATGACCTTTTTTTATACAGGCATCTAGTAATAGGTGACCACAATAATCTCTCTTAGGCAGTGGGAGACATGCTTGGCTGTTTTGTTTTGGGGAATCCTTGATTGAAAGAATGTTTGAAAATGATCTTATATCTGTAAGACAAAAAAAAAAAAATTAAGTATAAAATGGTATGATCTGTGATGCAAAACTTTGACCCATTGCTAATTCATAAAGAAGATCAATAGTTTACTTCCAAATTAATTGTTATATGCTTTGAAATGTCTAATTTTTAGTACTGCACAAATAGAAATTTGCCATTTGGTCAAGATTCTCTCTCAGACCTTATTACTATCTTGGTTTAGAGAATATTGTTTTAAAAATTTCATGGATCCAATGAATTTTCTGTGGAGGTGGAGAAATCGCTAGATTGCTTGATATAGTTTCGTTCACGAAAACATCCCCTCCATTGTAAGTAGGCATAAGACTTTGAACACCATTGCATCCAAATCCAACGTTTTGGGAAACTTATGCTCAGGTTTTCAATTTTTTCTTCTCATTCTAACTTCCATTTGTGATCTTCAGAACCTGGCAAAAAAACTTTAATTAATAACATTAGGAAAACAAATTACTTATTTTTTTTTGATAGACTTCAAAAGTCAAAGGTTTTATGGGATTGTGCATAGCAGGTCGATTGCATTTCTTCCTGAATCCATATCCAATTGGTTATTACTTTTCGCAAGTTTCATGATTGGTTTGGCCATTGTTCATGAGTCGTTTAGAGCTGGATCACACAGATGGCGCTCCTGTGTGCCTTCTTTTAGTGGAACTTATGTGCTGTAGTTTGATGTGGAGACTTTGTGTTATGTTGTGATTATGAGATGATTGTTCTAGGTGGTGAAACATAACTTTTCTTGAATATGTTGTGTAGAATAGGAACTTGAGGCTCGTGAAACCTCTAAATGTTTCTTAGTAGTTTGTGCACCTCTTGTAATTCAGCTGACTCTTTGGATTATGGAAATGAGGTATTTGGAATATTTCTTGTCAGTGTATACTTGAGTCATAATTATTTATTTTTCAAAGAATGTTTCATTGAATTCCTTTAGATGATGCATTGTCTGTATGAAACCCCTAACATGATGTTTTCCTAGACTGCATCCTTCAGGCTTGCTCTTTCTGTCATTCAAGACTGTGCATTAAATCTGGAGACCTTACTCTGTGGCTTTCTGACGTCCTGTATGCTTGACAAGGAGAATGGGGATCAGAGCCATGAGATTCTTTGTGGTAGTTTTGGCAATGGTGGCAAAGAAGTTGTTGATGTATCTGAAAATCATGCTTCTGTAGCTGAACTCAAAAGCTCTTACCATGACATTATTCTAAAAATATACCCACATGCTCCTCAACTTCTGACTTCTGTGATGCCAATTTTGGGCCAGGAATTACTTGTATGTGATACCCTTGCATGTTAAATTTCTGCAACCTTTTATTTTAACTCTTAGGACATTATTTCAATGTTGTGCTATGTTTTTTAACAGATTGATCAGGTGGATGCTCGCTTGAAAGCTGTACAATTGGTTGGAAAACTACTTGTTCTTTCTAATCTTTGTTTTGTTCGGGATCACCGACCAGTTTTTATTGAGTTTTTAAGAAGATTCTCTGACAAATCTGTTGAAGTAAGACTTGCTTCTCTAGACTGGGCTAAAGAAGGTTACCTAGTTAATCCTATTGCAGATGAAGCACAGCGTATTCTGGGTAAGTTCATATTTATGGCCTTTAACTTATCCAGTTTTTTTATACTCTTGTTACATTATTGATTATTTGATTCAGTTGCTGTGGAAGGAAGGCTTTTAGATTTTGATGATAAAGTGAGATCTCAAGCTGTGGCTGTAATCTGTAACCTAGCCAGCTCCAATATTCCATCGTTTCCATTAGAGTCTGTACTAAAAACAATAAAGCGTTTGCGTGATAAGAAGGTTATTTTTCATAATTTTTTTCACCCTTTTATACAATTTTTTTAATCATTTGTAGCCTTCTTAATTTATGTCTTATAGACCTGTGTCAGGAAAAGTGCCATGCAAAATCTTCTGGAGTTGTATAGATGTTACTGCATTAACTGTTACAATGGGCTATTCAAACTAAATGATGTCTATGAAAAAATTCCCTGTGGGATTCTTATGCTCTGCTTTGACAAAGACTGTAAGGAATTTAGGTAAGTTTATCTTTGTTTTAGGCTTATCTTCTGCAACATAATGTATATTAATTTTCCTTATAGGCCACTGAAGATGGAGGTTGTCTTTGCAATGGATTTATTCCCATCCTCACTTTCTGTTAGTGAAAGGAAAAAACATTGGATTGCATTATTCTCACAGTTCACAGAGCCTCATTTTAAGGTTTTAAACAAAATCTTAGTTCAGAAGCATAGGTATAATTTCCTATGATTTTCTGTTGTTGCTTCATTGTGTTTCAGATTGTTTAATGATTAGGTCTCCTTTTCAGGTTGCAGCTTGAACTTCAAGCTTACTTAGCTCTCCGTGCTGCTGAAGAAGTATGTTTATTTTTCTTTGAAAGGAATTAGTTTTTAATTCTTGATTGTACTATCCAAGTTATTTAGCATTGATTTATATAAATTAGATACTTTCTTTCCCTTTTATTCTATGTGGGCCAAAAAGCAAATCCTGAACTTAATCTCTTAACCCCATTTCAATTGAAAATCATCACTCAGTTTTTACCCTCCTAGTGAGTCATCATACATATTGTTGTTAGCTTGAGATTCACGATATATGGAACCTAAAATTGCGTTTGTGCATTTGCATTCTCATTCTTCAAAGTCATACTGGACAATTGGCCAGCAATTTATACATGTTTCTGAGGTATTAAAGATTGTATTCTAGAAAGTACAGGGGCATACAATTGTAGTATCATGATATAAAAAGTCTTAAATGATAATAAAAAATGTAATATTTCTGTATTGAAGCTGTTTTAACAATTAATAAAGAAAATTTTAAGAATTGTTGAAGAAAATGTTAAGATTTGTCATTGGAATATTCACAAGGTATGAATGTTAAATCATGAGCTTGGAACGTGATAATCCTCGGCACAAAAGGCTATGTTAAATTATATTAATTTAAAATTATTTGCCTTTAATACAACCCATATAATTGCACCAAAAATTTCATCTGGTACCCAATTGTCTTGTATCAAATCATTAGATATCACCATAAATAATAATGACAATGTTGACATGGAATTTTATTTGGATTGAAGATCAATAGGGACATATTTGGGAACCTGGAGAAAGGGGCTTTTTCTGCTATCTTTGTGTATGGAATGTGGCTTAATGAACTTTTGGGAAAAAATGCCTAGAATTTGGAGTTTATAGGAGAGAAAAATTCACTAATGAAGAGTGTAAACATGTCAAAATTAACTCAATTAGAGTCTTCTATGACAGATTTTGATGAATGATCTCTTGCGAATGTTGAAGGTAATATGTTATAGTGGATTGGGAGGTAAGCATTAAACTTAAAGTTCATGCTTCATTTTCCTGTTATGTCATAATCTTTTGCTACTTGAATGTGGGCATAACACATCTGGGCCATGAATATAGCGAGGGCCATGGATATGGCGAGGGCTATGATGTGAGCATAAGTTGTGGTGCTAAAATCTCCCAGTACTTGTTTGTACCTTGGGATTGTTGATGCCAAAGGGAGGGGATGTCATTTAGCTATGTTTTTGATAGCATTTGCTCGGGCAGTGTCATTGGGAACATTTTTTTTGAGGAACTTACATCTTTTCGGGGGTTACTGATGGGGAATTTCCAGTCTTAACATCAAAATGATTGTTAATAGCTTAGTTTGTTTTATTGGTAACAGACTCAGTGAATAGTTTTCTTGTTTATTTTGCCTTCATTAGTATCCATGGTGGATATGGCAAGAGGTGGAGCATAAATTGCAGCATGTCTATTAATATTGATGTCCATTGGGTCTGTGGTTGACTTCAAGTTGCTTCCTGTGTTGTGGCACTGATTGTGTTAAAATGGTGTCATATGAGGCCAACTGAGTCTTACCTAGGGGCATAATTCTTCTAAAAGTCGAGTTTTGTTCATCATTTTTGCCCATCAAATCAGATTATCAGTTACGTAGGTTAAAACGCTGAATGCCACTGTGCTTTTGTTAGTGGGTTTGATCACTAAGTAGTTTGACGTGACCTTGATTGAATTTCTATGCTCTAAATTTGAATTTGAAGGATCTTGCCAATCATTCTGACTTGTTATTCCCTACCTATATAATTGGGCCTTCAATTTAGCCGAATCCATCTTGTTCTTGCTTGTCGTCTTTCTGGCCTTTGCTTTTTTAAATCATTGTCCCTATTGCCCCTGTTCACTTTTGTCCTCTTTCATAAGAAGATGACCAATGCGGTGGCTCGAACCACCTGAAAAAGGAAGTTAGATTCTAAAGATGTTGCTTCCCCTGATTTTGAGAGCATCATTGAATGCTGGTCTGTCGAAGCTGCCATTGCTGAGGTTTCTTTGCCTGAGGTGGCGTTCAGCTTGCAAGTTCTTTTCAGCTGATTCCCCTTGGTATTCGCTCCAATACAAAGAGGGAAAGGATGGCCAAGCAGGAGTGAATTTCCAATCAAGATATTGACGTTGCTGGATGGGAGGAACTTGCTAAGTAGGCTTCGCTTAGTCACAAGGGGAAGAGCTTAGCAGAAGTGGATGATAAATGAGCCTCGAGCCTCCCTGAAGGGTTTTAAGTAACCAATAGTAGATGTGTTGTTGGGGTTAGAGTATGAGTTAAAGATTGACAATTTTGAAGCTTTAACCCCTTCAAGAACTTCAGATCAAGTGGAAGTTCGTACATGGTGGTTTAACTCCTAATCAAGGATGCGTAGTGTTAGACAGCTTATATGTTTTACAAGGTTTGTCAAGTCTCTTGGTTGTTGGAACAAGAATTTTCTATCTATAATGATGGACTGTGATCTGATATGCTTTAGATGTACAAGATGTGGCATTTTGAATGTTATGTGGGTTGTGTTGAAGGTGGAAAAGGCTGAAAAAAATCTGGATGTATTTCTGTCTCAATTATTAGTTGTTAAAGCTTTAGAAGCTTTATCTTGAGAAGCTTTAAATATCAAAGCTATAGAGGGAAAAGGGCTTTATCAACCCCAAAATTCAAGTCAATCCAACTTGACTTATAAGGTAAACAATTCAAATATTATGACATACTAAATTGTTTATTTTATCCAGATGGAATTCTTGTGAGATTTATGATGGATAAAAAATCATGGACTCTTTGGAATATGGTTTTGAAGTAATGATGAGTCAAGATCACAAAAAAAAAAAAACATCTGTTTAATTCATTTAAAGTGGAGCTTAAAAGTAAGATGGAGGTGAGATTAGACAAGTTAAGAAAGAATTATGTGATGGAAATTTGGAAATGGTTGAAGATTGTGATATATCACTTGTAAAGCCTACCAAAAGTATATCTAGATAGCACTGTATGACTTTCCACTAGACATGGAATCATACCATGTGATTTGGAAGAGTAGTAGTTCTCACTCCTTACTTGGGAAACCTTATAACTTGGATGAGCATACTGAAAGGATTTCATTTTTGATGTACCACCATAACATTTGCCAACTCAGATAGTGGGCAAAAGATTCTTAGATTCATTCAAAGCAACAACTTTATTTATAGAGTTAAGAGGCTTGGGCAACATGAAAACTTTTTTGTAGTGTACAAAAAATGGCTTATTAGATCCAATTGTCTTGTGTTGTTAGTGGACCACATGTTCTTATCTGTTGAGACTTGTTAATATTAGATGGTCTATTGGTGTTGTCTTTGAGAGCCCTTAAGTAGTGTCACTAGATTGCATGGCATTATTGGCTTTAATTGCAATATTGATCGTCAAAATATGGTTTTGTATATCACATTTCAAAACCAATTCAACAAATCCTATTATCAATCATATATCACATTTCAAAACTTACATTCAACAACACACATAGATCTTATGTCTTAAGTCCTAAAAGAATTAGTAGTCTTATTCGAGTTCATGCCTCTTGGCATCCCATCAGATTTTTTTTGTGAAGAACGTTTCCTAAAGAATTATCAAGAATTTAAATCTTTTTTTGTTCATTTGATCTTAGTAAATTGTCATTTTATGCGTGTATTAGCATGATGATTTAGTATTTAATCAAGTATTATTTTTGTTCATATTAACATTTATACTACGACTTACTATTTTATTACTACTATATTGTATGATGAACCAAAATTAGCTATTAAGAAATTAAACTTAAGCTTTGATGGTCTCACATAACAATTTTGCCGTAATCTGATATGAAATGACACAAGAAGCTGCTTTTAGTCGATTGCCAGTGCAATGACTAGGCCTCAATAAACATGGCGAGATGTAGAATTCACCCAATTTACAAAAACCATTCAGAGGCGGAGCCAACAAGACAATGAAATCTAAGTCATCAATCAAGAGACTCAAGCAATCGACAATCATCATATGCATTCCTCCTTAATTAATTGTTAATCCAAGGCACGACAAAGAAGTGGTAAAAGATTTTGGTGCGCATCAAGACCTCCATGTAAAACATGGCCTTTGATCTATTAGGCAAAAGGATAAAACAAATGAGAGAGAGAGAGAGAGAGAGAGAGAGAGAGCCAATATGAGGATGAAAACATCAACCTTTAAACTTGCAAGCCTTCCTCTTAGTCCATTAGGGCCTGCTATCATCAACATTTAGAGAGATCCCAATTGAAATCTCTAATAAAAGGCTTTATTGAGCTCACAATGGTGTACTTATCCACTTCACTGGTGCCTTATCACTTTGATTTATTGTTTCGAATATTGATCACAATTTTACCCAGTATAGAGTTGCTTTTTGCACGTTGTTTGCATCATTGATGTGACCATTATGCAGGTTATGTATTGCATGATATTGGTGTAATTGTGGGGGAATGGCCCTTTCCATTGCTTAGTTGGTGATACCATCCATCTTGGAGAGTAAGTGCGCATCCTTGTCAACAAATCTATGTAGCTTTTGAATGTTTCTGCAGACTTAAGGAGATTTCTTGCATAATAGCCTTTGTTGGGTTCGTAGGGTTGACATGGTGGTTTTCTGAATGCTTTGGGTTAGTTTTATGGGTGAATTTGATCTTTGTATCCATGCTTGCCTCCATCCACTTTGAGGAAACATTCATGAGGCTTGGAAGTGATAGCTTTAAAGTAGAACAGGAGGAAAAAAGAGTTTATGGAAAGTGTTTTGTTTTGGAGGATTTAATGTAAATTTCTTATCTTGGCCTGGTTACTTCTGTTCTGCCATTTTTTCACCAGACACTACAATAAGGTAGTGTACTTAGGAGTCTATTTTAAATTAAAGAAATGCATTTTGAATTTATTTTCCATGTGCACATGCATCAATATTGAAATAGTGTATTTTGTGGCTGAGCGCAACATGTTCAAGGGATTGTTTTTTTCCATGGCTAAGTGCAATGAGATGAATGTACAAACTGCATGCTACATTCAGCTGCGGTTTCTTATATAATGACCTACATGACTTCAAATTATACCTTTTTGGTGTTGGAAGGGGGTGGTGGGGAGTGGGAATGGCTTGGGCTTGGGTGCAAGTGGTCTCAGTTCTGCACATTTAAGTGTAAATACCCGTTAACTAAAAAAAAAAAACTTGGTTAACTGTCTCAGGTTAATGGTAGCAAATGCACCTTTTTGTGCCATCAAATATGGAGAAGGCTTGCATACTACTTTTATAACTGATTAGGTTGGGGTTTATAGCAACCATGTCTTCTGCTTTTCATTTTTTGACGCTGTCATTTGGTCAATTTGAGCAATCTATGAAATTGCTTACACCATTTTGACATTTAATAAGAAGGATGAGTGGTAGATTTCTATTTTTATTTTTCTTTTTCCACATGCATGCCATGAACTAACGCTTCCAGTATTAGTTTGTGATGGAAATTGTTTCAAAGACTAACCTTTATTTGACCTTTTGTAGGTGTTTCTTGATCATGGTTTGTTCTTTTTGTTAGTTTTTATTTTTTTGTGCATCTCACTATGACCATGCTGATGCAATTTTTGTTCTATTGACTGTACTAAATTGCCATCAAAATTTAATAGGTGCATGAGTCGGAGATATTTAAAAAAAGAGTTTTTGATTCCTTCTCAAAGATGGCATACTATTTTGTGGACCCTTTTGAAGCTAATGAATGTTTTAAAAAGTTGCATAATATGAAAGATGAGTGCATTTTCAAGTCACTGCAGGACTTGGTTGATGAATGCACCTCTTTTAGAGCTGCACGAAGCATTCAGGTTAGTTTAATGATTTATTTTATCTTAGTAATTGTTTTTGATGTTTTCAGCCTTTATCAAAATATTTTTTTAGAATATGATCTTGCAGATTACAGATATCATTAAGTGTTGACAATGAAGATAATGCTTTAGGAATTATGTTTGTATTTAAATGTCCTAAAGGATTTCTTTAAATGTATTTATAATCATAATCTGAAAAGAGAAAAGTTAGATCTAAAAGTCTTTTAAGTGAATCTATCACGCTTGTGTATGCTTTCTATCCAATAATGCAAACATACAAAAAATATCAAAAATATCATAGTAGACAACAAATCAAAGGACACTACAAAGACCTCCTAGGCGAGAGTGATGGTAAAACGTATCTCAACAACATAAATCAGTATATAACACAAGCATATAATTTCAAAGTCCAAATAATCAAAATATAGTCCCCATATTATACAACGTATGATAATAAACAACTCATACAAATCATTGCATAATTCCCTCTCAAAAGCTTATTTCAATTGCCATTAGATTTGCTAGCTGTGTACATTTGTGGATGGACCTGTAATGTAAGTAGGTGACGAGTTTTGCAAGTTTAGTAAACTAATAACTGCAAGCAACAAATCAATATAAAATATGGTAAAGGGAATAACTTGGAATAATGAGGGTGTACTAGCAAATGCATTACATCTTTGAAGTACTTAGTAAAAGCATGTCACTAATGTCATTTATGTATAATGCATATTATGCTCACTCTTACACATATGTACCCATAAACATAAGTTGTCTTTTATAGTATAGTATATTTTTTACTAATGCTTTAGTTATTTCTTATTTTGTTCTCTTTCTCAAAATGCAAAGGTTCAAGTTTTGTTTCAAAATGACCATTAGTCAATTGCTATGAGATTTCATTTATCTCATATCATATTATTTGATATCTTACGATATCATACAGGCCTCATTCCATATGCATGTCATTTCTCAATGTAAACTTGTAATATTAGTTAAGCCTCACACTAATTGTATGCAATTATCTTATTTTATCAATTTTTCTCATTTTTAATTCATAGTGGCAGCGAATTTTGCTTGTTCTTAGTTTTAGTTATGGCAGAACTTAAATTTTTTTTAATCTGTAGTGACAAATCAACATGAGGTCTGATGTCAGCAATATCATACTATTTCTTTTCATTTTTGCTTGTTCTTAGCCCATAGTAGTAGCAGAACTTAGCTTATTCTCAATTGGTAGTGACAGTTGAATATAGTGGTTTGAGAATATTTTTATAGAATATCTTAATGTCTTATTTCAGATCATACGACACATATAGTCTAATCTTTTTTTTTATTATTTGGCATTTTCTTTTAATCATGTTCTTATATGTATATCATTCAAATATATATGTAACTATACTTATTTGTATTTCATACAGCATATGATGCTAATAGACATGCCATTATCAGAATATGTGTGTTCATATAATAGATGATGTGATGCTACTATGCTCATGTGAATATGTTGTTTATAGGTAAATAACAATTCCTCTTTGTGTCATAGTTATTCTAGTTTATTTCTGTTTCTTTTATAATTATTCTCTTTCCGTCATCCCTTTTTTTATGCAGCTTGCACAATCAAAATATGCACTTATCATCATACGTCTCACATTATATTCTCATTTTCTTAATTTTTCTCAAACACAAAATTTCTCAAATCTTCTCTAGTTGCTGCAATGCCCACGTATAGAGTACGTCTTGTCACGACATACCATAATGTCAATCCAGACGTAAGGCATGCTTGGTGCTGAAAAGATTCCTAGCAAAGCCATTCTTCACTGGTAATGCTTTGATTTGCTTCTAAACTTAAAGAAATAAATTTTACCATCAAGCAAGGCAAAATGGAAAAGAAATTAAAGAAAAAAAAACTTTTGAAAAACTTCAAACAAGGGTTCACCATACAAAGCTTCTTCATGCATGCAGCAATCAACAGCTTGTCAAAGGATTTCTAAAGGATTCACTACTGTTTTTTCTGGATTGCAAGCTCTCTTCAAGCTCCAGCGGGTCTCTGCTTTAAAAAGTCTTTCTGATTTCACCACTGCTTTCTTCTACTCCTCTGCCAGTGGAAGCACCAACTTCCCTAAGCTGCAGGGAGACCTGTTCTACAAGCAATGCTTCTTCTTGCTTCACAAAGTTGCGGCTCCTTTGCAATGCAGCAACTCTTTTCCTTTGATTTATACTCAAACTGCAGCAGTCCTCTGATTTTTCGCTTGCTAAAGCAACAGCCATACACCTTTCCATCTCTTTTTTGCATTACTACTGAAACACAAGCGTTTCCCTGATTCTTTCAGCTAACTTCTTTAGTTGAGTCTTCCCATGGCTGTAGCACAACCTCATTGATTTCGTTCACTCCTTTCTTCCAAACTTCTCTCAGATGCCATCACAATAGAAGCTTTCATGCAATGAATCTGGTCTACATTTATTCTTATGCGAAGGCAGCATTTATCGTTCTTAAGAAAGGACCAATATTCCCTCAGTTCCTTAAGAAGATGAGGAGAGGAAAATAAACAAATATATATAAATATAATTTCCTTTGAAGTCCCCTTTGCTTCAAACAATTTGAAACAAACTCATTTAGCTTTTGAAAATTGCAAACCATGTGCCAAAGAATTCCTCAGGATAAAGAGAGGAAAATAAATCAGTAGCTGATAGAAATATATATAAATATAATTTCCTTTTAAGTCCCCTTTTCTTAACAATTTGAAACAAACTCATTTAGCTTTTGAAAATTCCAAACCATGTTAAAAGGATTTCTCATGGTAATTATTTCTTTTCAAAAATGTGCTTATCATTGAATTTTGATTTATAGTGATTAGCAGCCTCCTAAGGTGTGCCTAATTAATAATATTTTATTTTCACCAGCAAAAATTAAAACATCATCTCAATTAGCTGAAATGCACTATCATTTTAAATACATGAAAACTAAATATAAAAAAAAAATTTGGGTCGTTACATTCTTTTTTCTTGTATAAATTTAATTTCAAAATTTAAATGAGCCCTTGGTATTGGTTTCTCATATTAGCTTCAAGGGGCCCTTGATGTTGATTTCTTATATTAGTTTTAACTTTCCAAGTAGTTTCTCTTTTAGTTTAATTATTCCATAGCAATTTGGCTATGGGAGCAATCTTCTTTTGGGTCTTTCTAATTGAATTTGTATCTTTTTTTGAATCATAACTTATGATGTGGGATGGGTCTGAAATATGCTTTCTTAAGGTTGAAATGTGGAGGATGTGTTGAACACTAGCTAGTTTCAGCAACAAAGCTAACTTGTAGGTGATTTGGCTAACTTCTTCTATGATTTGAAAGGGCCTAATGTGCTTGAGTCATAGCTTTCTAGCCTTGCGAAAACTAATTACCCTTTTAAAGGGAATTACTTACATAAAAACATGCTTACCTTTTAGGAATTCAACATTTCTATGCATAGCATCAAAATATTTTTTGTTTATCTTGAGCAGTTTAAATTCTTTTTCTTAGCAATTTCATTTTTATTATTATCTCATCTATAAAATTTTGCCCAATAAACTCATTTTTTCTACCTTTAATAAATCGTTTCATAGAGAACCATTCTTAACATAACTTGAAAACTATTATTATATGCAATTTTGTTAAGGATAGATGTCTCTGTCAATATCCTTTACAATTAAATATACCGTTTAAACAAATCTATTAAAAATTGTCAGTTTTTTCAATCAACCCATTTGTCTGGGGATAAAACGTTGTGTTAAATTGCAGTTGGGTGCCAAAAGTTCGATGACCCTTCTTCTAGAAGTGTAGTATGAACTTTGGATATCTTTCTAAGATGATAACTTTTGGCATACTATGGAGTTTTTCTTTTTTTTGCACATAGATTCTGCCTATTTCTTTGTAGAATATGTTGTTTTAATTGCCAAAAGTTGGCCGATTCAGTTCATCTTTTAATTACAATCATTTGGATTCATGTCCTGTAGGTGGTCTACGTATCTCACTATAAAGGACCTGACAAGTATTCCTATTTCTATTCTGAAATTTGTAAAAGTTGTATTAAGCCATTGGGTTTTTACTGCTCTTTCTTTACTTGCTGATGCATTAGATATTCCTTGCTCAGCCTGCAACATCTTTTTTTTAAGTTTATGAATTTCAAGCAAAGAATCTTGTGTTGCTCTTGGAATGGAAGTTGCTCAAAGTAAACAAGAGATATTCATATCTCAATGATAATATATACCAAATTTGTCCATGGAGATAAAGGAAGATGCAATGCAAGCTCGAGAGTACCCCTTCAGAGAGAAATTGTAAGGTAAAATCACTGAGCATAATCGTCCACTAGATTGTGACCAATGCCAATGTTTGGTAGGGAAACTCATTTTTTCCATGCTAGACCTAATATTGCCTCCAATGTGGGTCGAACTTGCTAGTTAAGCCACTGTTCAAGCATGCACAATCGCGATCTCTGATTTCTAAAGGAAATACTAGACAAGGGAATTTGTTCAAGAAAAGAAACAATTGAGATGTAGAGGGATTTGCTAATACACATTGTTCAGGTTCAGTTAGAGATAATATCATTGGGTATTGCATTAAACTTTGGAGAAATATCATAACTTAAGGGAAGCAAAAACAAATAGTCATAATGACTAATGCTGAAGCTAAGTATTAGGCAATTGTCTTAACTAGATTGCGAGCTAATTTGGAACAAAATGCTTCTCAAAGATATGAAGATAACTCTAATTAGTCCTATGAAACCATATAGTGATAGCAAATTTTCCATCAATATTGTTCCTAACTAAGTATAGCATTTTATATGAACATGCCCAAATAAATTGAAGATTCATCAAAACATTGTTAAAATTGTGATTTGAATTTTTAGTTGACAAATTGAGAATTATAGGTGCTTATTAATCAACTTGAGGGAGAGTGTTGTGAAGTCAAGATAAATATCTGATTTAAAGAGTTAAGTACAAAATTTTTATTTTTCTTGTTTGTAGATTAATAATTTTATTTCTCTTTATATTATTCTTTGTTTTTCTAATTCTAGGAGTTAGTTTCTTTTCATGATGTATTCTAACAAAAAAAAAAGATTAATTCTAACGATTGTATATTTTTATTTAGAAAGATCAATAAGTAATCTTTTCATAAATTCTTTGTTCAGTAATTAATGGTTTACTTGGAGAAACCTTGTTTAATTGTTGTAATATATGCTGGATCTAAATTTTCTGATAATTGCAGTTTTAGGTCAGGTAGGATTTTTGAATTTCTGTTTCATAAATTTTTAGTAGAAAAAGGGAGAAGAAAGGGTTCATGTGAAAGTTGAATAAAAGAAATCCTTCATCTTTAACCTAGTTTACCGTAAAAATTCTTTTCCCATTGTGTGTCATTTAACCTAGTATTCCAAGATAGAGGAACTTTATTTTTGTTCATCAATTGATTGTGCATTGAATTTCAACTAATGCCTAGAAGGCTTAGATTCAAATTGCCCGAGAAAAGAGTTGTCTCTGATGTTACCTTACTAATTGAGCTATACTAGACTCTCCATTACAGCTTGAAACAGCAACAAGTAACATTCTTATTGAGCAAACAGCTATGGCAAAATGCAGTCAAATACATTTTAATGCTTCTATAATGGTGTCATTTCAGTTGGACACTTTTTGGTGTCTTTATGGTCTTCAGGTTTTACTCGTCATAATTGTTATCCTAAAATGTTTGTTGCTATGGTTTATCACTACGGTGCTAAGTCCTTCACATCTGTTGGTCCTATTTGATATTCATATTCTGCCCATTAAGAAATTACTCCATTCATTCACTAAAGTACACAAATTTAAAAAATACAAATAACTGTTTGACATGCATGTTAACATGTCCGTGCACTTTTTGTTACTTGTGTGTCAAAGAATTTATTTGTTATGTTTTCATTGTTGTCCATTGAGTTTTGAAACTTTGTGTTCTATAATTTTTGTCATGAAAGCTTAATGTTCTTTAATGGAATGTAATTTTGCTTTATCTATGCTGTTCATTATTCAGGATTCTTTGCTTGAGAGAATTGGGAAAAAGAGTCCATATTATAATTTCTTCAGAATTCTCTGTTTGAAATGTTCGTATAATATATTTGACTCAGAGCTTGTTCGGAGTGTTTTGGAAGAGATTCTATACAGGCAGAGTTGTGGTGATAGTGATTTGCGATGTTGCTATGAGCTTATACTTGTGAGTATTTGACATTTTGCTGCCATTCAATATTCACCAAAATACCTATTAAGTTTTTTCAAGTCTTCTCAGTGAAACAGTTTTGTGGAAATTTCGGATTGTATGTGAAAGCTTGCAATTTGATTCAAGTTCTGCTGTGTGCTTGGTGTGAAATATTTGCCACATCACGGTACAGGCTACATTATGGTTTCTTGGATGATGAATGATCACCTAGGGTCATCGTTTAATATTCTTACCAAAGAACCTTTTCTTTTCTAACATACGGTTTTACTAATTTCTGTTCCTTCTACTTAGAAGACTACCATGACCTCCCCTTAGCTGGTGATTCTTTTTCAAAGTAATGTTCATGCGAACTTGCATCACCTTCTACCAAGGTATTACGGTCTTAGTAACTTCCACCATGTTCATTTTTCAAACACACTTGCCACCAGAGGTTCTACGCTGATATTGTTTAGTCGTGCTTCGTTTGAAAAATTTGGATGGTGCCCATTTTAATCCAAGCACTTTCAAAATTTCAAAATTACACATTTTTGTACCCCCCAACACCCACAAACCACGCACACACCAATGTGCACCAAACTGCATGTACACAACCTAATATGAAAACCTGACAAGAGTTTTGGTACAGCGTGGGTTGATAGAATGTTGCACATATGGGATTGTTCAGACAATCCTTAGTTAAGGCTGAATCTTAAAAAATAACCTTTTAATGAAATTTTAATTACTAATGCTGTGTTTAATGAAAAATCAGAGATGGAGTATCCTAAAAATAGAGATATCAAGCTTTGAAATTATGAATTTTGCTGAATTTTTGTTCAGCTCTTCAGAAGATTAATCTTGAGCTAATGTTGAATAGATGGATTACAATTTTGGAACAGTTAAATTTCAACAAAATTTAGGTCATACACTTTTTTAGTAACTTTCAAATGGTTGTAGTTTATGGTCCACGTGTGATTTTGCATGGTGAAACTTATTTTGGAAATAGTACGTTCTTTGACTTTTAAAAGTTTGTAGATTTGCTTTTATTTAAGAGTGGATTGAAAATGCTAGGGTTTTATGATAGACATCAAGAATTTCAAAATGAAGGGCAAACAATACTTGATAATCTACTTTAAAAGTTAACAATTTGTAGGACTTTGTTTTGCTTTCTCTCTTGAGTAATAAAACTCGATGATAACCATATAAATATAACATTTTGAAGATTGTTTTAAAAGAAGACCTTTATGACATCGAGTTGAAATATAGGCGAGTTTTAATTGATTATAAGAGAACATGATAAAAATTGAATTTAGATATGTAATAAGAAAGTCCCATGCTAATCAATATCATAAGTTTAAGTGAAGCTTTTGACAAATCATTAAGCATTGCATTTATCAATTGTACTATGTAGTTTGTAGTTAGGAGTGAATGCTCATCTACAAGTAATAGGATTAGCATTAGGAGATACATGAACCAAATCTCACATTCCATGAGATTCAAAAGCGATCATTTCTTTGACCATAGTCTATTATCACAAAGGATGCATCAACACTCCTTAGTAGATCTTAGGAATATAAATGGTTAAGAGGGATGCGGTAAAGGCCTTATAGGAGAGGATAAAGTTATGAAGAAGATATGGCAATATATCAAATGGGTGGTATGTGACCATTTTCCTCGGCTTAAAGCTACGGATAAGTTAAGGTTTGGGGGTGGTGCTAGTGGTGGATCTATAATAAGCGAATTATATAGAAATTTTAAAGTTGGTGTCCTATTAGTGATCAGTGACATGCAAAATTTCATTTGGTCATCTAGAATATGCTTTGGTAGGAGCACGAGTGACATGTTAAGCTATTGGATTGAGAGTAGAATTTTGCCATAGAGGTCAAAGGAAAGAGGAGTATGTCTTGAAAAAAATGTGATTAGTTCAAAAAGATAACTAAGGAAATTATGATGGAAGGATTTTATTCTTTGATTTAAATATATAGCATACAACCCTTTTTATCCATGAGAATTCTTTTAATAACTAGGAAAAATTAGCTTACTAAATATCTTGCATAAATAACCATCTAAATAAAAAGGATATTTTACATAAATAGCTCACCAAATAAAAAAGAATAAAATTGAAAAGAAATAAAATTTGAATGTTCTACTAAAATAAAATTAAATAGTGTTAGAATATTCTAGTATAATATTCTACACCTTCTATAGGCTGGGTATAAATATTGATTAAACCTAATTTGGAGTTCAAATTTTCGAAGTTCTTTTTTGGTAGGGTTTTGAGAAAGTTTATTGTATGAGGCAATGTTGACAGAAATAGCAACTTTTATAAGTTCTAATTTTCGAAGTTCTTTTTTTTATAGTGACGATTTATTTCTACATGCTTCATTTTATAACAATGCATTAGATTCTTTTAGATACTAATAATTAACTGATTATCTCAAAACTTTTTCATAAGTTTTTTTAATTATAATTTTTAATTCTTTTTGAAGTTGTTTGTCATATAGTCTCATATTTATATCATATGCTTTTATTTTGGATTTATCTTTTGCATTGCTGCTTGAGATAAACGATTATTTCTTATTTTATCATGTGACTAAATTTTACAAAATATATGTACAATGGCTAGAAGTTGATCTTTGATCTTGTATTGATCTAGCCTAATCAATATCATCATATATATGAATGTTTCTATTTGGTACTTTTTGAAATACTAATCTCTTCTTAATATTAGTTTTAAATATTTTAAGATTCTATAGACTGTTTCCATGTGTTCTTCATTTGGATTGTTTATGAATTGACTCATCATATTAACAGAGGAACTAATGTTGAGTATTGTATGAGATGGGTATGTAGTTTTTTTCACAAGTCTCTGATAGCTGCCTTTATCAATCGGTGCACCATTTTCTTTAGTTCCTAGCTTTGTTGAGTCCGTGAGGGTATTTGTTGGGGTTGCACCCAAGCATTCTTGTTTCTTTCAAAAGATCCCAAACATATTTTTTCAAGATTCAGAAATTCGTACTATTGATTAAGCAATTTCAACTTTGAGAGGATATGTAAGGCTCTCCAAGTCTTTGATCTAAACTCATTTTATTAATAAACATTAAAATGTTGTCATTTACATATATAATAAGAATGATAATTTTTTAGCCATGTGTGTTTAACAAGGAGAGCATGATTTATTAGAAATTGTGAATACTTATGCTACTTGATGCCTCCATAGGTTCTTGGAGATTGTTTAAGTTTATATTAAAGTTTTCTTTATTTATAAAATTGATTATGGTTTGTGTCTTATATCCAAGAGGAATACTCATATATACTTTGTTATCTATGTCTTTATTGAGAAAATCATTTTTGACATCTAATTGGTGAAGTAGCTAATCTAAATTTACCACCAAAGATTATAAAACTTGAACTATGTTCAATTTGGCTACTGTGGTGAAGGTTCTTTATAATTGGTTTCATAGAACTGTGTGAATCCTTTCGTAGTGAGTTGAGCTTTGAAATGATCGATACTTCCATCTTTTTTGTAGTTAATTGTGAAGATCAATTTGTAATTGACAAGATGCTTTCCATGATTTTTCATGTTCCATTCTTCTTTGTGGTTCAATCATTTTCTTTCATTTCGATATCTTGCGAGCTTCTTTTATGGACTTAGGAATTTGTATATGGTCCAAATTTGTTAGAAATGTCTTATATTTATCAAATAGATCCTTATATAAAATATGACATAGCTATTAATATGGTGTTTTATCTAATTCTTTTTCTTAACAATAGGTAGGTAACTATCTTTCGAAGGTTTAAAATTAGGATACTTTATGGACCTTGTGATCTCTAATCTATATTTATTTTTGAGATTTGCTTACAAGATACTATTTGCTCTATCACTTTTTGGTTTCTTTTTTTTTTCTTGGAGTAAGTCATGAGATCTTTGTTGTCTTTGGATTGAGTAGTATTAGAACAATAGACTCTTGGTTAAACTGTGTTTGTAGAGGTGCTTTAGAGCTTTAGTAACTAGCCGAGTGATTCAAGACATGAAATTGTCGTTTTATATTGGTTCACTTTTGTAAGTAGGAATAGATTATCTATTCATTGACTTGATTTGTTGGGTTGTGGGAAATATCTAAGGCATTAATTTCTTTATAGCAATCCCAAAACTAGTACTCCTATATGAAACTTCTTTCCTCCTGAATATTAGATTTGAGGTAATGTCATTGGCATTCAAAGAATGTCACTTTTATGGTGGTGGTATAAAATTTATTTGTGGTTGAAGAATAACATTTATATTTTTTTTTAGTGAGAAAAGTATCTTGGGGAAATATAGTTAATAGCTTAAATGTCAAGTTCTTCTTGCTGTTTATTATGGATGTGTACAAATGTAGAGCTTTTGAATATTATAAAAGAGATGAAAGATGTGAGATGGGTGGTTGAATATGTTTTGAATTGTGGTTGACATGGGATTTGGAAGTTTAGGACTCGAGATGACATTTTATTGATTCGGTAGGTTGTGATGTGTATCGCTTCCTTTTTTTATTGTTTTGGTAAATTTGTAAAGAACACGAGGGATTTGGCAATTTTCATGTGATGCCTATTTTTTTTATCGACTACAATATTTTATTTAGGCATGTCAATACATGAGCTTAGATTAGCAATCGCTTATCTTTTCAAGTAATTATTAACAATAGTTGCAAAATATTTATTTGTGATATTTGTTTTAAAAATTTGTATTTTGATTTGGAATTGGTTTTGTATGTTATTAAAGTTTTTGAATATTGGATTTGACTTTGATTTTTCTTTCATTAGGAAAATCAATGTAAGTTTTTTGTTATAATCTATATATGTTATGAACCAATGTGATTCGATAATATTTTGTTGGAAATAAATTTTAAATCAAAAAATTTATGAAATAATTAATTAGAAATTAGAATCCATAGATTATGGAATGGACTAAAATGGAAGTAAAATAATTATATTATATATATGACCTAACGAGATTTAATTTCTACATATAATTGTACTTGTAATTTAGTGTATCATTAGGTCTTATATAAATCACATAGATCAAGCATTATTGATAGAGAAAAAATGATATTGCTCCTTGTAATAGTCTAATTTCTTTGTATTTTTTCTTCATTGTAATAGAGCCAATTGAATGGCTCAAAATCTTAATGTGCAGAAGAAAGGCACTTGACTTGATTCTCTGCTTAGACAACAACTCAATTCTCTTCTTCCCCGAGCTTTTAAAGTGACTTGAAGACAGACAAAGATTATTCTAGAAGATGGAGGAAGACAATTTTGGAAGAACGATGAAGATGCATCTTTAGAAGATAAATGCTTTGAAAGCCACTTGTTTGCCATCCTTATTGGGGATGCATCTTTGGAAGAATTTTGGGAGATGTTTCTCTAACAATTTAGAAGATGCTTTTATACACTTCATAGAAACTTTCTTAGTTGAAATAGTATTTCAAAAGCCTAATTCTTAGTAGGCAGATGCAATTTTAAAGTTCAATTAAAAGTTGATTTTCTTTTTTCTATTTTTTATAATACTAAAAGAATTCTATAGTATTGACAAAAGTTATTGGATGCGAAAAAATCTTTATTAGTAGCTTGAGTAATGGCAAGCTTAATGCCAAACTCACAAATTATGGAATCCTCTGAGGTGTTGATGGTTTCAAATCCACAACTATCTTTTACTCTTTCTCAGCTTGATAATCATTCAACCCAATTCATGATACATGGGTTTTATGGTAGTATTTTTGTAGAATAGTGTCAATTTATTTTACATGTAATCAATGGGGGAGACAGAAACGGTTTCTTGATAGGAGCAATGGTGATTCTTGAAGAAAACTCAGTGGCATATAGTACTTGCGAGGTTGAGAATTCTATTGTAATTACATCGTTAATAAATTCAATTGAACGCAAATTTGGATGGCTATATCCTTTTTGTTAAACAAACAGAAGAAATTTAGGATGCTATAAAAGAGATGAGTTTTGACTTTTCAATATTTTGCAAACTTTCGATGGTCGTTCTATCATTCGAAATACTTGACATAATAACACATTTATCACTGATTATTTTAATATTTTCTTTGAGTTATGACAAGAGATACATTTATTTTATAACGTAAAGTGAAAATATTCTAATTATGTAGTCATGTATAATAAAATGTTAGAGAATGACCGAATTTTTTATTTTTGACAAAGTTTAAATAAAAATTTTGAAGTTTTGAGCATTGTCTTGGCATAAGACCTCTACTTAAGTTGAAGGAATTTTTTGCCAAGGTAAAGCATGAGGAGAGTAGAAAAGTTGATGTTCTTATTTTCTTAAAATACGATTATAGATATTATATACCATGGATCCACTTTTGGTATCAAATCATATTAAAGGGAGTAATCCAAAAGAGTAGAATAGAATTGATAAGAAGCCATGGTAGGAGCATTATAGTAAGCCCTATCACACATAAGTTATGTGTTAAGAGATTCATGGCAAGCTAGTAAATTGGAAGTCACGAAATTAACGAAAGAATATCAAGTTTCATACAAGAGCAAACCCTCAAAACCATTTATAACATTATAAATATATATGCTTTGAAATTTATGGAGTCATCCAAAAGCTGTTCAAGAGTAGACATCTTGTATCATTAAATCTTATTGCTCTTATAACTCAAAGAGGTAAATCGAGGTTAATCTCCTCCTTTCTCTCTTATAACCGTTCATGTAATAATTGGGTGTTCAATATGCATACATTTGATCACATTACAAATTTTACAATTGGGTTTATGAATTGTAAACTGTATAAGGAGAATATAGAGTAATTATAATAGATGTGTCAATGTGCAAGGCTATAGGACATGGATTTTTAAAATTTTTTGATTTATAATTAGATTCAATAGTTTGTGTTTGAAATTTGAAATACAACTTACTAGTGGGTTTAATAACTAGGGATTCAAATTATTTTTTATTTTTTTTATTGTAAATTTTATTATTTTATTTTCGGTTGATGATTGGCAATGTTGAGGAGAAAAATGGTTTTATTATCTCTTAGTTGGGGATTCTTTTTAAAAATCTAATACACTTATTATCTTGTTTTTTTTATTCAAATGTTAAGCTTTGGCATAATTAATTAGGTTATTCAAGTTTTTTTTTATTGGAAACACTTGCATTATCAGCTTTTTATCAATAAAGACCTCTATTTTCTTTCGTTATTGTCATTATATTTTGGTAAAGCAATCTTAAGTATGTTATCCTCCTCGACCTTACAAATCATCACAATTATTTCATCTTATTAATAGTAATGTATAAGGCTCATGTAGAGTAACAGATTTAATTGCAGATGTTGGTTTGATATTTTTATTAGTTATTAAACTTGAGTTTGTTTGGTATATATAATGAGAGGAAAATTAAAAGAGCATTATGTTTAAGTAATTTTATTAATTTATTAAGAAAAATTTCGAATCTTTTATTCATTTTATTTTTATAAACAATGAATGGGAAATTTTCTTTGAAGAGTCAAATTGTTATCTTGAGCATAGTATATTTCATTAAAGCTCATGTTCCTTCACACATTAACAAAATGGAGTTACATGAAGAAAAAATCATCACTTAAAGTTGCAAGGTTGATTATGTTTGTTAGTCATATATCACATTCTTTTTTTGGAAAGGCCATTCTTACTTTAGTATATGTCATTATCTTTTGAATTGTTTTTTATAAAAAAATTTGTAATATCATACCCCTTTTAATGAGTTATTTTCTACCTTCCATCATCCTCTGTACACAACACCTTTCTATTTTGTGTTTTGGTGTGTGTGTTGGTTTTGTTTATAATATCTAACCTAATTGTAGTGAACTTGATCTCAAGGCTTTTGCATGTGTCTTTGTTGGTTATTTACTAGTTATTTACTAGCACAAAATGGCTGCAAATGTTATTCTTTTCTTCAAAACATTTCTTTGTTTCTATAATGCCTCATTTAATGAAATCTAAATATTATATTCCCAAGTTTCTCTCAAATGAGAGAACAATATTCAAGGAAAAAATATTAGGGTACTCTTATTGTTATACTTATACTTGAATCATATCAATCCTAACATATTATTACTTAAGCCTTAGATTAAGTAGGAGAGTTTAACACAACAATTTTGTGACTAACCTTGGTTCACAATAGGAGTTCAAAGGTTCTGATAAAACACTAGGATTTGAATTATTGACAAATCCTTTTATTATGGACCCAGAAGAGAAAGAAGTGTATATAATAGATAATGGATGAGTAGATGACTTGGATACCTTTATTATTGTAAGAAAGGTGGTAAATACTTGTATTAAGTATTCACTTTCAATTAACCTCACATATTCCAAGTTATATAATTTTAAGGTATTTATTATAGAAATGGACAAAATTTAAGTGTTAAAAGATATTCTTGAAACTCTTTAGATTTAAAATAGGAGACTTTGTTAGAGGAATTGAAAGCACTGAATAGTAATGAAACTTGGGAGTCGGTGTAGTTACCTATAAGTAAGAAGGGCATCGACAATAAGTGCATATTCACAGTTAAGTATAGACTTAATGCGATAATTGATTGATAAAAAGTAAGATTCGTGGCACAAGGTTACACTCAGATATATTGAATTGTCTATGAGAAAACATTTATTCTAGTTGCAAAATTAAAATTTATTGGAGTTATATTATGTATTTTTTCAAACTTAGATGGAGGATTATACAAGTTTAATATCATGAATGTTTTTTTAATGGTACTTTAGAAGAAGCATATATAAGAGTTCCATCATGATTCGAGACTCAATAAGGTTCAATTAAGAAAGTAAAAAAATTTCGTTATTGCCTAAAACAATCTCTAATGATTTGGTTTACTCTATTCAGTACAATGTTAAAGCTATTAGGCTACAAGCACAAGCAAACTAATTACATTCTATTTGCAAAAATATGTGAGATTAGAAAACAAGCAGTTCACATTATTTATGTGGATGATATAGTTATTACAGGAGATAAATCGGAGATTGAGAATCTCAAAAAGAAACTTCAAGCTAAATTTAAAATAAAAGATATAGGAGGCCCAAAATATTTCTTAGGGATGGAAATTGCTAAGAGTTAGAATGAAATCTTGATTTCGCAAAAAATTTACACCTTTTATTTGCTTAAAGAAATTGGTAAGCTTGGGTATAATCTAGTAGGAAAACCTTGATAATGAAAGTTAAAGCAAATAAATTAAGATCCACTAGTAAAGATATAGGAGGCCCAAAATATTTCTTAGGGATGGAATTGCTAAGAGTTAGAATGAAATCTTGATTTCGCAAAAAATTTACAACTTTTATTTGCTTAAAGAAATTGGTAAGCTTGGGTATAATCTAGTAGGAAAACCTTGATAATGAAAGTTAAAGCAAATAAATTAAGATCCACTAGTAAATTGGGATAGTTATCAATATCTAGTAATAAGACTACTTTATTTTTCTCTTACAAGGCTAATCAGTGCTTTTAATGTGAGCATTGCTAGTTAGTTTACTAATGTTCATACAAAAAGGTACTTAGATGCAATAAATCAATTCTTAAGTTATTTAAAGGGAAGTCTTTGTAAAGGGCTATTGTTCAAGAAAACTAAGATAAGAGATGTAATTGGATACTCAAATATATGCTTGGTTAGAGTTGTTGATGATAACAAGTATACAATTGGATATTGTCTAAAGCTATTGGAAAATTTGGTTGATTAGAGAAGCAAAAAAGCAATTTGTAGTGGCACATATTAGTTCAAAAATTGAATTCAAAACCATAGCATCATGAACATTTGAGCTTATCTTGGTTCAAAGGTTAATGACTAATTTGAATATGCTTTTAAATGGTTCTAAGAAATTGTTTAGTCATCGTCAATCAACAATCAATGTGGTTTACAACCCAATTCAACTTGAGAAGTTGAAACATGTGAGAATTGATAAAAATTTTAATATGATTGAAATAAAAACTAGACTATTGCTTTATCATATGTTCCTTCCAAGCCTAAAGTAGTTGTCCTTATAAAGGCCTTATCTAAATCAAGATTTGATTTGCGTTAACAAGTTGAGAATGATAGACATCTATTTACTAGCTTAAGCAAGAGTGTTGGAGAAATATATGAGAAATAAGATTATTCTCGTGTATTTTCTAATGAGATTTAGTTTATAGTAGATTAGTTGTAATTAAGTGTATAATTGGGTCTTATATAAAAGTATGTCCAACATTTTTAACGAACAAAAAATATCATTTCTTTGTCTCCTTATTCTCTCTACACACTTTTAAGTTTTTGACCCTTGGTTGTCCCTGCATGTTGTTTTGAATCAATAAAAGTGGTCGTGATTTCTTATAAGTCATGTTTATGTAAGAATTTCAAAATTGGTTGCAGACTAACAAATTTCATATTAAAACTTATCCAAATTTTTATTATGAAAATCAAATAGAAAATATTTTTTGAGATATATGAAATTTGGATATTCTATCAACAACATTTTAACATGAATCTACTTTCCCTTTTTGAATGAAAAACAAACTTGGGCTCTAACATATAGACATTAAGGAATAAGGATTTTGTTTTTTCTCTTAAAAAAAAATCATTCACCTCAAGTAGGTAGAGCCTTAAATACTCATTAGTATTGCTAACTATCTTCTCTAAATCTAAGACTTGAAATTTATAAGAATTTGGAGAGAATTTTGTAGCACAGTTATGATCCCATATAATTTTATTAATTGACAATAAATTACAGTTTAATTTACGTACTAAAGAATAGATTATAAGTTAAGTTTTCTAAATTTTTTATTCATCCAATATCAATTTCTTAAAAAACTATTCTATCAATTATACTCGTTATGTTTTTATGGTATGAGTTAGAATTTTTTGGATCGTTTTATTTTTAGATATGTGATATGATATTCTTAGGTTTGTAATCCATGAATTTAAATTACGTTTCTTAATAGTTGAGACATTGAGGAAATTTTCTTTTTAATCTAAGAATTTTATTCCAATAGTCACGGTCGAATTGACTGTTTATGGTTAATTGATCAATTGTTTCAAAATCTCTAGTTGCTTCTTGCTAAATGGGTTTGGTTTAGCTTGCTTAAAATTTTCTTTTCTGGTAGAGATGTTGTCTCGACTCTCTTTGTTTTGTTTGGTGTGATGGTTGCAATTGGCTTGTTTTTCATGAATCTTCCATCATGTGCATTTGGGGTGATCGGGCTTTTCGATAATGATCGTAATATGTTCGTTCGCATGTTTTCCAACTGAGGTGTAGCAATTTGAGTCTTGACATTTTTTTACTTTCTTATATCTGGACTTAAGTGAATGCATCTCTAGGATGTTGTGATGTCTTAATCTTGAATTCTTCCTTGAGCTTTGTAAACGTTTTTGGTTGAGCATAAACAAAAATTCATGCTCTTTTCTTCTCTACAAATTGTATATACTTTATTCAATCTTTTGGGACTCTTTGAGTATTTCTTTCTGATGTCTACTTGTTGTCGATACCATGTGAGTGTATTGAAGACTAATTCTCCTTTTTTACAAATCATGTAAAATATTTTCTTTGTTTGAATATATTTCTATTCTTTCCCCCTAGATTTCTCTTGCTATTTTATAAATAAGAAAATCTTCTTATATCTTATTGGAATAGAATAATCAACCATGAGATAATAATATTTTCTGCCTTTTAGCTTTTGAAGGGACTTTTGCCACATGAGTACGTCAAAGATCAAGTTTTTGTGATTAGAGATGATTTGGGATGTTGAGTAATTGAGTCTCTTTGTTGCCATCCCATATTTCACCTTACGAAGTTCTTTCTTGGGTGGATGAAATTGATAATTAGTTAAGGAGGGTGTAAATGTAGGCTTTTAAGTGAGAGGAAATTGAATGGATCCGGCATATCGTGCAGGAGATAGCTTGGACAGATCTTCGCACGGTTGACATTGATTCTTAGGAAGTCAATGCAAGCTAAGGACCTCGCAATGTTCACAGTTAGGGTAAGCTTGGCAATGATGAGGGTGGCACCAAGGAGAGGAAGTCAACCACAGAGAAGACTCAGAGTTTGTTGAGGCAGCATTTGACGAGGACGATGTCCAATGCATAGCTGGCAAGCTAGAAGGCTAAGGTGTGTCGAATGTTGTTGGTGCGTTGGCTTCTAACATGTTGTTAGATGGGAGTTTGTTTTTGATATCATTTGGAAATTATGAACAAAAAATTTTATTCTTTTCTTTAGACATGTAGAATACAACCCTTTTTATAGGTTAATTTTTTTTTTGTAATTAAAGAAAACCAGACTGTTAAATATCTTACATAAATAGCCTACAAAATAAAAGGGCATAAATTAAAAAAGAATAAAATCGAAATGTTTAACAAGAATGAAACCAAAATAATATCAAAATTCTTTGTATTAGCTTTTGCAAAAACGTAATGACAATGCTTAATAGTATCATAGCTTTGATACCCTTTTTGGATTTACAAATTGCCAACCAAGGTGTGTTTAAGTGCTCGTGGGGTGTAGTTTATATTCCTATCCCGCCACATATGATAATGTAACAGCTTCTCTATTAACCAGTTCTTCCATTGTTGGTTTCTTGTAGTTTATTTGCATCTAGTCTAATAAATCAATCCTAATGGGCTGAATTCCATTCAATAGTTTGATATTATGGTAATGTGGCACTTGATGAAGCATAAAAATCCAAATTGGTTATGTTCTTTCACAGCTCTATAGAATATGATTAATGGTTTCATCATGAGGGTAGCCCCATGGGCACATAATATTCTTACTGATTCCCTTTTGATGAAGACAACATTTTTGTAGCCACAATAGATAATAGAATTCAAAATGCATATCTTTTCTTGAGTTGGATGTGCAACTTCCAGACTCTATTCATCGAGCTATCATCATTTTGATTTAGATTCAAGCATCTTATATATATATATATATTAGCCAATATGTTTTTGTTTGTCTGTATTATGCCAAACTTCTAGTTCTCCGTTTCCTGCCAAAGCTATATTAGTTTTGCTAATTTTGTCCACCAATTGCAATCCAAAACCTGCACAAATCTTATTCCAATTGCATTGTTAATTGCTGTGTAGTAGGGAGGCAAAGTCATTCTAATCATCATTGTTGTTGACAAACATAGGCCATTTGTTCAGAGGCATATTGTCAATCTATTTATCATTCACTATATCACATTGTTACATATTATCAATCCACCATGTAGTTTTCAACTATGGTAAATTTGCATACGTCGCAAATCATCCGCCAAACGTGAGAGTCTACTCTTCATTGGAAAGTGTTATTGTGTTTAACATATTTGAGATTGGGAACATCAATCTATATGGCATTCTCTTGCAAGGAATCTCCTACAATGATTGGTCATTAAGGCCATTTGCCATGTCTTTAGTCTCTTTAGTCTTCAGCCTCCTAAATCTTTGGGCATGGTAACTTTCTCTTAACTTATGTGATGTAATGCCTTGCCTTTTGTCGAGCCACTCCACAAAAAGGTTCATGTTATTCTTTCAAGCTTAGTGATAATCTTCACTAGGACCATGGTGCGACTAAAAGTGTAAAGGGGGATGGCCTCTAATACTAATTGATGATAGCAACCCTTTAAACAAGCGATAAAGACCTATTTGTGCAAACCACCAGTTTATCCATAACTTTTTGTATAATGTGCTTGTAATCTTCATGTTTGGCATTTTTGGTGAGAAGTGTGATGCCAAAGTATATCATTGATTGGCATTGCTTCATTTGTAACTTCCCAGTCTTCATTTTCCTTCGTTTCTTCAATATTCACTGAACATTGCACAGGATTTGATGTAATTTACTTTTTGGTATGATGCGATTGCATATTTGTTGATGATCTTCCTGATGGATGCCACAACAGCACATGTAATCAAAGCATAAGGTATCACATCATTCACATAAAGTACATGGGTGATTGGCAATGCTATTGGGCAAATTTGAATACCCGTGACTCTCCTTTCCCTTTCATCTTGAAGATTAACAAAGATAGGAGCTTTTGAAGCTATAGTAAAGAGAAATGGGGAAAGCAGGCATCCTTGCTATATTTTGGGCTTAAGATACAGGTTTTGACCCAAGCACAACACTTGCCAAAAAACCCATCTATTTAAAGCCCATGGGTTCCAGGGAAATATCAAAGCCCTTTAGATTTAAAAGAACTTTGTTCACCTACTCAGATTCTTGCTACATCTTCTTTATGATTACATCAAATATATTTATTACTAATGAATCTTAAATCATATAAATTCAAACTACAAATAAGTTGTTGAAATTCCTTTTGTGGTACCATAAACTTAAATCTCTTTCCACTTTTTTCTCAGCTTAAGACAAAATAACATTACAATCTCCAACAATAAGCATGGGATCATTGTAGGCAGCTGAAAATCAGATATGTTCCCACAATTCTCATCTAGTATGATAGTCCTTTGAAGCATAATTGCATAGAAAATCCAATTGAATTGGTTCTCAATATTACTTTGCATCATAACAATTTGCTTAGATTACTTGATAACCTGTACCTTGATTGTATTTTGCCAAAGAACAATAACACCTCATAAATGTCCCTCCGATGTTTCTACAATATAGTCCTAGTTTCTCTCTAATAACTGAGTAGCTTGTCAATTGGTGAAAGCACCAACCTTAGCTTCAAGGCAACTAGAAAGATCTTGTTTTGCTTAACAATTTCTGAAGATAAATTCTAGGTTTTGTTGATGAAACAGTCCTAATATTCCAAGAAAATGCTGCCAGCATTATGATTTAAGATGTTGAAAGCAACAACCCCTTTTGCTTTATCGTTGCTATGAAAACCACTTAGTCCATTCCATGGAGCGGATTAAAGGATCTATAATTGCAGACTGTTGCTTCACTCTGAAGGGTACCTTCAACTATAATGCAATGCAAATTTGAGATTCGAATTACTTTCTCGTATAATGTTGTTTGCTAACTTCTGTTAGAATTTAGAGTTGATTTTGAAGCTTCTTTTGTTTTTTTGAAATTTGGACCAGTGCAACATGTATAATAATCACATTGATTCAATTTCACTGATTAATAATTTGTAATTTGTTATCAACTTATCCCATTGCAATGATACCAATACATAAGCCCTACTCACTCATAGCGTTCAAGGGAATGGGTTCATTACAGCAATCAAACTATGCTTCAGCTTGAATCTAAGCAGGTTTTTTTAAGGAAAATTCACAACTAGTAACACATTAGAGTAATGATGAGTCCATTGCTCATTATTCCAGCGCATTAACTGAATGTTCATCAAATATATCTCTTTGTTTTTTAAAAATAAAAATATTTGCTGTTTTTCATAGGAGTACACTTGCAGCCTTGTCTCAACTTTTGAAGATTCAATATAGATTTTATTGTGTCTTAAAATGTAATGGGATGATCTTTATTGAAAATTTGGATTATCTGATTGCTTCACTTATCCAAGAGACTCTTACACTGTTTTGGGAGACTAAGCTTCATGTAGCACACACAAGAGTGTATGTTAGTATCAATATTCATGTCATCTCAAACTGTCAATTTCTTCTTTGAACAAAATGTTCCAACTTGTAGTGAATTAGATAAATGCACAAGTAATATGCAGGAGAACCCTTCAGGAACAGGACTGTCCTTTGCCCAGAGTAAATTGAAAATATTTCCATCTTTTTCCCCATTAAGGCTATAATTGTTGCATCTTCCGAAATAGGCAGAAGCAGCCCTGCATCCAGATTAGCTGTAGTTGGATTGAGCTCTTCTCACAATGCAGAGAGTGCTTAATTATATAGCTTCCTTTCAAGCAATGATTACACTTAATAGAGGAACTCAACTTCCCGCAACAATGTCCCAATACTATAAGGATTTCAAGTTCAACACAATGGTGAATAGGACTAAATTTCACAAGAATGGACTGTATAAATAGATCAAAGCTGCAAAATAATTTTTGGTATAGGATGTTACTATTCATTTTTGCTTTTGTCAATGGAAAAGTTTGCTGCACCTAATAGCTACAAAAGTGCATAAGCATTTTCATTTGAAAATACTTTGAGAACATAGATTTAATCCCCATCAAATTACAAACTAAATCTGAGCTCATTTTTGAGTTTTCAGATGTTGACTTACACCATTGATGTGCTGCTTGGGTGATTTACTATTTGCTCGGTTATTGTTGTGCTCATTCTTAAGAGAATATCGTTGAGCAGCCGTAGGGGCATGTTTTTGTTTTTCACTTCCCTGTGCCGTCCTCCACTCAGCATTGCATTTGCTTGGCAGATATCCATGCAATCAACATCCATTGGTGCTTTTTGAGTGTCTTCTATAAATGTAGTATAGGGCATTACCAGTGTTGGTGTGGAAATATTTACATGATATTGTTTTATCAATTGCGTGGCACTCGTTTTACTGCTTACTTCCTGAACCAAGGAGGTCTTGATCCTTAATTGCTGCTCGAAGTCTACAGATTTCTGTTTCTGTTCAGGCATATTTAATAACTATAGTTTTTTATTTTCCTCATTAGGTTACTGTTTTCCATGAGTACTCAATTTTGATTGCGATATAACCTGAGAATTGCTTCCATTGTTTGCTTTTATATTCAAGTTTGATCCAAACAATGTTCCACCTTTGCTTCTTATTGCACGAAATTTCTTCATTATTAAATTCCTACTATCAATAGGTTTCCTGTGTCTAGGATGAATTTGCATTCACTATCCTAAACCTATCTTAATTTCAACTATAGTTAAGAGCCCTCTCAGGAAGGTTGAATGCCTTTGGCTGCTTTTTCTTGATAGCTGCTTTTGTTGGCTCCAAATCCTTTTTGAGTCCTTCTGAATGAGTTCCATCTATCTAAACATGTATGTGCATGGACTAGTGATGTATCTTGCCTTCCTGTAATCAAAGCACATGATAGGAAGATTTTCAAACTTGAATCTTTGGAATGCCCAAAAGGACCATCCATCTGCATTCCTAATTTAAGCGGTTTGCAAGATCCATGCAAATGCAAGACTGTTCATAGCTCGATTCTTGCATATTTGTGATCCACTTGTAAATTTATATTAGTTTCCTAATTGTCGATGCGATTGGCAATAAATTCTGTGTTCAAATGCATCAAATTAGTGTAGGGAAATGGACACAAACCAAAGCACACATGATAGCAGAGAGGTTAGGTTTGAAATCTATGGTCCAAAGGTCTAATCCAAGAACTTGTCCACCCAGTTACTATGGGGACCCAAACTAGACAAAGTCTCAGTCTTCTAGATTGTCAAAATATAGGAGGAAGGATCCATTGTTGAGATCAAAAGACTTAGAATCCTCTCAAATGGCCTTATCATCATGTCAAGGTACGAGCAATCCATGGGAAAGTAAGCCTCCCATTATAAACTTGCTCCTTTAAGTCAAAATTATGTGTAGCCACCCTATTGGGTTGAAGTTGCTTGGGACAACTTAATGACTTCATCTTGTATGTGCGAATTATCTTTTTGTGTAATATTAGAGACATCAATGTTAGTTGACATTAATATTTTATTGAGTGGATCAATATCCATTTATATTTACATTCAATTTATTAGAAGAGCCACTAGTAAGTGTGTCCTTGAAGGTTATATGGTTTGTATTGGGAGCAAACTAGAGTTATTCACTTGAACATGCTGTTTTTCCTATTGTGGCATTTTCACAAACTAGTGTGTATTTAGTAAAATTGCCTTGATTAGTGCCAGTTGAATTACGCTTGTTTGGATTAAGCCTATTGCAATCAACTAGTTCCATATATTTAAAATACAATCGTTTTTCTAGTGCAATTTTTTATTCATTACCCAAATCATCCTTCATTTTATCTTCAATAGCATAGCTTGAATTAGTTGAGTTTTGTCTATGCAAATTATTTTTCAATTATTTTGTTGCACAGTCCATTGCTACATCGATGGCCATCTCTTTCCCTTGTTGAATTTCATTTTCATTATTCTGTGTAGCCTTGCAATTTGCCCAATTCAAAAAGCTAGATTGGCCCTTTTCGTTGCCTTCATCATTTAGGTTTTGCAAACTTCCAGCATCCTGAAAGTTCGATGGCTCTTTCTCTTTCAATGTTTTATTGTTTTACATTACAAGTGCAACAACTTTGGTTTTCTTTTCCTTTCGACCCTCCCTTTGAGAACTCCTCTTCCTTTGCTGTAAAGACTTTTCTATTGAACTGTTGTGCCGCACGGCTATGTAGACCCTTTTCACTCACTCCTTCAATCTCTGGTATTCTTATTGCCACTCCACGTTCCTAGCCCACCAGTTGATAATACAGTCTCTCTCCATTTTCTTATTTGGTTGAACCTTCCAAGCATGAACACCAGAGTGGAAACCTAATTCGTCTTCTAATTTAATGTTCAAATCCGGATGGCTCTCTCTTCGTCACCAATATCAAAGTAGCAAGAGTTGGACAAGATACCAGAGATGAAACCTAACTTGTCTTCTAATTTAATGTTCAAATCCTAACGGCTCTCTTCGTCGCCAATATCAATCAGAGTAGCAAGAGTTGGACGAGAAGGTCACTATCAAGGGGTAGACGAAAAGTGATTCTCTGGTACTATGACCGATGTTTGGAAAAATTATATTTTATAATATAGTAGGTTGTGAGAATAGCATCCCTCCATAATGTTAGGCACATACACTTGAAACATGAGCATGCAAGTGACATAAGCTATATGTTGATGCTTGCATTCATCGATGCTATTTTGTTGAGAGGCATATTGACACAAGGATTGTTTTATGATGCTTAATGTATTAAAAATATCATGCACAAATTTTTTAAATAAACTCAAGCATATTATTTAAGCAGAACACTTTGGTGGTAGTGAAAAATTTGTTTTTGTTTAATTACAAAGGGATTGTATTATGTTTGAAACCTGTGATTTATGTTTCAAAAGATAAAGTAACTTGAGAATATTCAAGAAAGGTGATGAAATAATGACAACCATTTATTGTCTCTATTCGTCGTGAACTTTAAAAATCAAAATGAATTTGACTTTAATGAAGTAGGGTTCTTTTTGTTAATTCATACTTAAAGCTTGAAGACTCAAGAGAAAAAGCTACTTTAATTTAAGAAGAGATTGATGACCTAAACTATAATGCCACCTGAATAAAGATGTTGAGTGGACAACACCTTGGCAGTGGTAGTTGAACTATTATCATGCATGATATAAAAATTGTCATGTTCATGATCATCACAAATTTGCATCCTTGTGGTCAAGTCTTGAAACACATAGTGGTTGAGGTGTTACAAAGCAATTAAGTGTTTTGGTAATTTGACTAAGAGATAAGAGGCTCGAGAAAAATTTAGGGGTGTTGAGCATATGGTCATGAGATAAGGTTTTAGATGCTAGAATGGGTACTACTCTGGTAACAGGAGAATAGGAATCATCTATAATATAAATAGTGGGTAAAGATTGGTTAGAGTTAATTATGAAAAAAATTGGTTTGATTACTATTTTGTGAGATAGGATACCAAAATCTAACATCCAAGACTTGTTAAGTATATGGCTATAATTGTTGAAATTGATTGAATTTATTTATAATATTGACCTAAGAAAGCATTTCTAATTTTATTTAGGATTTCAACAAATGTGGTTAGTACTTCAAATGACCAAGACCTTGACTCTTAACAATTTGAATTGAAGATTCTGTAAATATAACAGGTCTGTCAAAGGTATTAGAAGCACTGAGTATGCAAGAAATGGTGACTAAGAGAGATGTAGCTCCATCAATAGTGATGATTTGATGTTAATTTATCCATAAGCATCCTTGTAGTTTATAAAATACTCATAGAGGCTAAAATTTCTCTTAATGAAAATTGAAATTCCTCTCAACAACTAAAACACTAGAGAGATGTTCTCCTAAGAATATATCTTATAAAGCACATCTCAAATCTTGTGTCAAGAAATATAGCAAAAGAAGAGATGTTGGCTCCATATTATTTAGAAATCAAGATATAACCATGTAATCTTTTTTCTATTATTATTTTTTGGAGATAAAACTCTTGTTTTCACCATTCAAGGGATGATTAGGTGGAAGGTAATCTAATTTGTCTTTGTTGGCAACAAAGTCTTTGATTGTCTTTACCACAAGAGGTAGTTTTTGACTAGTTATAGTCGTGCTAATAATAAACTTGTTTGATGATACCATCATGCATTGCTAGAAAGACAAGTAGTTGAGGATTGTAGGGAAATCGAGAAAGATGCTAAAAAGTGGCTATGCTTTGCCGATAAAACTCATCGTTAGAAAAGAGGGCGAACAATGACGAAAGGAGAACGAAGGGATTGAAATCCTAAATAAAGTCAAAGGTATCTTAATTTATATTCTTTTGAACTTTATTGATATCAAAAGGAGGAAATGGGTACCTTTTATATAAAGTCCAAAATACAAATATGCAAAGAAATAATTCACCTAGGAAAAGCTTCATAGACCATAGAATGTTAGGCCTACTATTTATAGGTCTTCATCAATAGAATATAAATTAAGATCAAATATATTCTAATAGTCAAAAGAGTAATGACAAAATAAAGTCTCTACTTTGGATGAAGGGACTAATTTTTCTTTTATGTATCATATGAAAGTTTTATAGATTATCCATATATGTATAAATTAAGCAAGGAATAAGATTATATGGAAGGTATACCTTTTTTGTCACCTTATATAGGATAGTTAGTGTTTCCATTTTTTTTGGCATTCCTATTATACCTTTCACTTGATCTTTTGCAAAAATTATTCTAACATTTCTTCACATCCTCACTGTACTCTCATTGTGGTCATGTTAACCATATCTTTGAGAACTATTGGCTCAAGTTTGAGAAGCTTTAGTGAGTCCATAACATCAATGGTTAAATGCCTTCTCTAAAGCCTCCTAAAAGCAAATTTGGCATCCCTTGATATGATATGAGCATGACAAGTTCAAGCAACTACAAAAGCTTTTTCAACCCTTGGATGCCCACTTTATTCAAGCCAGGTTTATCATTTTAGTATCTTTTAGGTACTAACGGCAAGTCTTGGATGTTATATTTGCCAGTTCTCATGATATTGGCAACTCCACAATTTCTAGTTTTTCTTGTTCATTACCGTCTAGTGCCACTTCTTACATTATTTTTTGTTGCATGCTTAGGTTCATTCCAACATTCAAAAATTTTTTCATTGACCATGTTCTCTACTCCCGTAAGTTCCTATGTGGCCCCTTTTTTTTTTGCTAGCTTACAAAAACACTTATTTGGTATGTATGCTTTAATCCAAGCATTGTTGTTTTAGGGTATAACAATAAGGATACAGATTGGTGTCTTTATTTCTTGGGTACTAATATTACACCCATCTCTCCCAAAGCATTGCTTGGTCGTGTCTTAAAATTCATCCCAGCACAAGTTAATGCAATTTCTTTCTGTTGGGCCTTTGGATATTGTGTTTTAGTCCTATGAGTTGCAAGAGCATCGTTGTGCTTCCTATCCTCCTCAAATAGATAATAAGAATTAACTCCCTTTGAGTTAATTCATTCTAACATTTTGGTTTCTCATTGAGTTGAGTTTCTTAACAGATTTTGCATTTCTTTCTATATAATTATTCTTGAGTTAGATTTTTCTTTTAAAAGATGCATCTCAAGTATCAACAATATTTAAGTTATTTTGTAATGAAATCAAGACTTAATTTTGTATTACCATTTGTTTTCTTCATTCTAGCAATGTTTTTTTGTGTTTTTTTAGAATGCTGTCTTCTTTCTTACTTTGCTAGGTATCATATGGTAGATATCCTGCCTTTATTCATCTTAACTAACTAGTGCAGCTAAAAGAAAGCATCGACACATGGTTGATGTTGCTTTTTTTCTTCTTATACAAATTGATATGTGCAAAAAGTTATGACGGAGGATGTTCTTATTGCTGACTAAGCTTATTAATTGAATTCCTTCCTCCCTTTAAGATGGTTTTATTCCCTTTAGTTTTTTATACGCCGACAAACCATCTTCTCTTTCACTTTCTAAATATTTTATTGTGACTTTCATATCCACTCCATTCTCTTGGTGTTGACAAGTTTTTCCCAAGACGGTGAATTGTGCCTTTCTCAAAAGCCCTCACTTAAAGGGGCTATTAATGTAATGAGCATGTTGAACACCACTTCTATGTGTATGTGGATTCCACTTTCTTTGAATTAACTTTATATTTCTCCACCATAATGTCCTTATTCATTCCTTAACCTCCTTGATTAGTGCTTACTCCTCCATGCATTGGTTTTGTCTCTCCTACTCTATTTGTGTATTCTAGACAAAGAAAACAAGCTGTCTCATTATCGTTCATTATTGACATTAGGCCACCTAACCTAGATATTCCATTACCTTCCTTTACCTAGATCATCATCACCCCAATTTTCTAATTTGTACTTCCAATTAAGGCTTGTTTTCTCTTAAATAGAAGTAAGAAGTAGAAAATAGGATAAGTCACGTCCCATATTCATGTGGATTTATCCTAAGCAAGGGAAGTTATTTCGTCACATGCAAATGGAGTGTTATTTTTTAATTTCTTCTACTTGAAAAAATTGCTTTAGTCATTGTGTGTTGCTACCAACTAGCTTTGTTTGTCACTTCCCACCATAGCTCTCCATGTCCCCTCTTGTCGCCTTACCATCGCCTCCATTTCCTATCGTCAGCGGTAGATGTCTAGTTTTTGACCAGTGATGGGGAAATAGCAACCACCGGTTAGCATCAATGACAGGTCCTCAAAAACTCGTTGTCACTTCCTCTTCCACTTTGGAATCAATCAAATGACAGCTGAGAAAGTGTCACTTCTCAAGACCAAAGAACATTCTGAGAGCAGTCTTCTTTACTTTCACTTCTGGAAGTGGAAGCCCTTTCAACACTTAACAAAAAAAAAAAAAAAAATACAACAGGCCCCTATGTCAAAACAAACAAACGTAGAGAATAGGAAAATTTGAGGCTGTGCTGACATCCTTGCAGGGGAAGGAGGAAAGAGGTGGCATTGATCATGGTGATAGGAGAAGAGAATAGAGAGACAAGATGATGGCTTAAGTTTTTCACTGGATGGTGAAAAGGAAAAAGGAGGCGATGGTGGATCTAGGCTTAGTAAAGGAGGGAAGTAGAGTGGAGGTGGGAAAAGTTGGGTTTGTTTCCATCTTTCCCTTTCCTAATGTGTAGGGCGCTTCTCCAAGATAAGAAGAGAGGGGATCCTTCCAGATCAGGAGGGAGGAGGGGGCACAGAGAATCTTGCTATAAGGGATGAGTGGCCCAACTTGCCTGGCCTAGATTTATTATTATAATAATCCTAATAAGATGAATAGCCTAAGATTATATGATGAATTAAATCGTTTATGAAAGGAATGGCACTGCTCTTAGCAAGGAGATGTCTACCTCCAACAGCAACTGTGCGTACAAGCAGGCAATGAATTAAGTAACTACAAATTAACAATCCAGAACAACATTTAAATTCAACGTCCAAACAGGAAACGTTGAGGAATTTAGTTGCATTGTTAAATTAAAAGCATTTGATTGTGTTATTTTCATTGTCATCCAATGTATAGAGTACTTACTATCCTTTTGTTTGTTTTTATTGATACCTTGTTTTCGTGTGAGTTTTTTGCTTACCAGTCATATATGCTTAGATTATCTTCTCTGGGCCTATTCTATTTAGTTACAGATTTTCGTTCTAGTGCTTTTGATCTCTCATTGTTGTCTCAGCAGTAATGAGATCTGTCTAATACATTTCTTTATATGATGGAAGTGGATTATTTCATTGATCTCTTATTTTTATTTTTCCGTCAGTTCATCGTTGAGGTTTGTCCTGCACTTGTGCGGGGAACTGAAGATTTGCTTAAGATACTTTTGGAAACTACTGGAGTAGCTAATAAAAAACTTCTTCAAATTTTAGCTATTGCCAAGAAGCATACTTTGATTCAACTCAGGTAGCATTTTAACTATGAGATTGAAGATTTTTTTTTTCCTGATAAGCATATTCTATAATTCATATACTCAGGGTTTCATTTATTATTTTGATGAAAATTTCAATAAGTTTGTGAAATTGGTTTATGTTTGTATGTAAATTGCCATGCCATTCAATTTAACATGAATAACTGGTGCAAGTAAATAGGACCCTTAATGTTTATTGGCTGATAAGAAAAGGGATGGATTTTCCCCACAGTTAATATAGTAGAAATATCAACTGCTCTGATAATCCTTCTTGCTTCTTTATGACTCTTTTATTCTGCTTGTGAAAGTCATTTATTTTGTTTTTATGCTAGCCTTAAACTTTCAAGTAGTTATTTAACAATAGATTAATGTGTTAAACTTTTTTTTTACTAATCATATATTTGTGACATAGTTTATCATGTTAGTATTTTGTTTCTTTATGCACTTGTCTTAATCATGATCTTTTACAAATTGAAGTGGTTAGTGCACTAACCTTGAACAATGAAGCTTTCATGAAAACAGTATTGCTTTTTCTCTTTTACTAATTTCAAGAAGGAAAGTTCATGCAATAAAAAAATATAATTGTAAATATGCATTTACATATCTCATCAGTGAAATTTCACTTGGCTCATTTTCTGGTAGAGTTCAACTTTAACAATTATAGTTTCCAAGAGGGGTTGATATGGGATTACACATTTGTCCTCAAAATACATTTGAAAACCTGGTAAAGTTAAACCCACTTCTATTTTAATGACATATATGTACCATTCTCCCAAGGAAATTTAGTTGTTAAGGTTGAACTCCACCAGAGAATGAGGGCAAGCTGATGAGATATGTAACTGTGTATTTACAATTACATTTTTCTCATAGCAAGCAGTTTTGGAACTGTTACTATTTACAATTGTTCTAGCTGTTGGGAATACCATTTATACTTTTGTTTTTCTTATTTTGCAGTGATGTTTATCAATGCTTAGAGAAAACATGCTTTGTAGGATCACGTGCTGAATCTAAGTTTGCTGTTATGGCGATTTCTTGTTTTGTTGATTCAACTGAAGATCTTACGCTCTCCAATTTATGCCAGGTATCTTCTTGAAATTCCATTTATATTAGTTCTAGTGTTGTCTACATTAAGCTCAATGTGCTTACATTTGATGACCCGTCTATGCTCGGTCTTTTATATTACAATTTTCTTTTGGCCAATTCAATGAATGTTTTTTCCTCAATCCTCAGTTCCAGTGATTGGTCAGTTTTTGTATTGTTTTGAGCTTCAAGTATGGTTGGCAAAATTGTCAATTTTCCCTATTCGGCATTAAATTGTCAACTTAGCATAAAAATTGCTTGAATCTAGATTTGGTAAAACAGATTAACTGCATGAATGATGACTATGAAGCACATCATAACGCTAGCCATTATAACAAGACAACTAAAGGATTTTGGAAAAACTAGGATATTGTAATTCCATAACAAACCCAATAAGGCAAAGTATGAATGCGTTGTGTGACAAATGCCATCTATGTCAGAGTAACAAGATTGGAGGCAACAAATTTGTGGAGATTCTAAGAAGATCAAGCACATTAAGAAAATATCAAGATTAATATGATTTGACTTGTTTATGTTAACGAAAAGGAAGCTCACAAAATCCTATATCACACCCATTTTGTCACCAAACAAAGAGGCTCATAAAATTTCTCTCTAATCAAGATTACTGTATAGACATAAGAGATCTAAACCGAGATGTACCAAAGGTCTATGCTTTTAAATCGGTGGGAAAGATTACCAAAATGCATTAATGATGAACATCAAGCCCAAATGAACAGTTGATGGACTCTGTCATCATTTAAATCTTAAGGAAAGGCTAAGAACTATTATTCCTCTTATGTTCTTTGTTGTTAAACTCTTAAATAATCACAGTTCTGCATTGCAACACCATTAACATAATAAGGATAATGGATGGCAACATGTTGTTTTCATGGAAAGGTGCAATGGTTGTAGGTGTGATCTGCAAAGATTGACAACATAAGAGATTATTTTAGTGACTTTGATGTGCTCATGAAGAACCATAAAACATGGAGAAGCAAGCTCTGATACTTCGTTGATCCTGAACGATTAGGAATGCTAGCAGAATTCTAATTGTCAACACAATAGACCTTAGATAAAGAGGAGTAGCCCATCAATGGAGGGAGGGACAGAGATGTTAATAATGATTAACTAGTGTGATGCCTAGTACTTCGCACCACTAGGGCTTTAGGACCACTTTTTCTATGGAGGTTCTGTGGCTATTGGCAGCCACAAGAAGTAAACCAACAAAGTTTAGAAAACTCTTATGTGAAATTTGCAAGAAACCCTTATTCATCAATAGAATCACTTCGTTTTCAACGCTTACCATGGTTTTAAACTGACTTCCTCAACAGTTCAAAAGCTCTTCTAAATAGACCGGCTTTAAGAATTCAAATTCTGAATTATTCATATACAAGCACAAGATAATTTTTCTACAAATTTGGATATTGGGACGCATCAATAAGCCATAGGTATGATTTGCTCTTTTGTAGGGAATGGAATGCCGCATCTTAAATTATGCTCTATTCCAAAGAATGTTTCTGATTGGATGACTATCATTTGATGAATCATATCGCATTTTTAAATTATCCCAAAAATGCATCCACTGTAAAATTATTCGTAAGATAAAATAGATGTAACTACTAATAAGCAGCAAGTGATAAATACTAAAATTCTAATAGTAATAATAATTGAAGCATTAGCAGTAAGATTAATGAATTAGCAGATCCAAATGATATCCAAGCTTATGAAATTCATAATAAAAGCAGTATCATTCCTCAAAAACAGGACATCATCGGTATTGGTTGGTCCAGCAATGTGAATCAACTGGGAATGGACCCACGCTTGAATCAGGTTGGAACCCATGCTATTTATAATGTTTAAAAGTCAAGTTTTTATAGTTTTAAAGTTATAATAACAAGAATACTAGAACTTCTTTTGTGAACTCATTTTGGATACAAATTATTTTGTAAGTCTGGATAAATTCTTAGGTGTTTTTTCATGAATTGGATATTCGAATGTGTTTGATTTAAATTTTCACTACTTTCTATTTAATCCATGATTTTTGTTTTGATATGGCAGATGTTTATCTTGTCTGGCTGTATGATTTTCCTAAATTGTAAGTTGGGAGATAGTTGTAGATCATCCCTAGTCATCTTAAGAAGTTTTGCAACTTGTCTTGTAGGTGAGATCATAAGGATTTTGATAGAAGATAGATTTTTATGGCTTCCATATCTCAATTATCTCCTTCCACATAATTCTCCTCCATTTTATCTACTGTTTATTTCTCTTCCAAAGAAGGGATCTTGTCCACAGAGGAAAGGACCTTACTGTTGTTCATAGTTAAATTTGCATGGGCATGATTTTCCTTTCTTCTTTTTTGTAGCCAAGGTATCCCCATCTGTTTACTATTTCTATTTTCAATTATCTTCAAGCCCTTCTCACTATCAACTGTGGTGTATTTCTCGTATATATGGGTTATCTTTTGCTGCAAACAATGTTGACATTGGATGACACCAATGGTAAGTTAATTGCAAATGAAATATAAATGGCTGTAATGGTAGAAGGCTCTGCTATAGTTGAAGCTTTGGGAATGCCTGACATTGTTTGCAGCAGCTGATTTGTTGGAGAATAACTAGAAGCCTGAAACTCTATCTTGTTTTTTTTTCATTTCATAAGAATTTTAATTTTTTACCTATAATTGATCACGGATAGTTTTTGTACATTTTAAGGGCCATTCAGTGCGTGTGACTTTTGAAGTTGAAAATGGTAATTTAAAAGTTTTTAAAAAGGTGTTGTTCATAATGGTAATTAATGTGAGTAGCAAAGCACCTTTTGTATAGAGTTATTTCACATGGTTTCTTAAAATGTACTTTTAGAAGCCAATATGCCTGTAGCCAAACAAACGTTTATGTACCTGTGGTCATGTTCATGAGTTTGACAAACAATAATTTTGATTATGTTGTTTTGTTTACTATCATACATCATAACCTTATAATGATTCTTAACCTCCCAAAAAGAATAATCAAAGTTAATATTTGCCTGCCAAGATGAAAGTTTGGGCTTGCTATAACTAAGAAAGCTTGAAAAACATTTCAATCCATTTATGCATCTGGCAGCCACCTAATTGTAGTAGCTACGTTGCTGCATAATAATTAATTGCTCTGTTTCTTGTGGAGTTGACATATGTTCATTGTCCTTTTTTATGTTTAAGAGAAACTTAACGTCTAATATGTTTTTTTTTCATTTTGCTTGCTACAAATTAATTGCTCAGCAATTTCAGGCTTTATTTGATAGTGACTTTTCAAACTTTGTTTTAAATTTTTTTCTTTTTCATATTTTATTTTTATTAAATATTTTTTATCAATTTTTTTATTCACATAAAACTCTTTTTCTACAAACTCCTTTTCAAAACATTATTCTTAAACCTTCTTTCTAAACTCAAGCTATTGTCAAATAGAATAACAAAATTGATTCGCATCAAAACAGTCTGCTATGTAATTTGTTGTTTCAGTTGATGATACCACTATGTCAAGCATCATTCTATTTCATTTGTTAAGACCCAATATGTTATTATATCTTTCTGCTGCATTACTTGTGCTTAGTATTTGTTGACTTTTTAGACTTGCTTGTTCTTATTTTTATTATTTGAGCTCGTGCAGAAACTTGTAGCATCATTGCAAAGTGGTCAGAATATTCCGACTATCTTGCAATCTTTGAGCGTTGTTGCTCATTGCTCCTTTAGAACTTACAAGCCCCATGAAAAAGATGTAACCAACTTTATTGTTCAGAAAATTTTCAACTCAGAAAAGGTGAATTTTTTTAAGTCAGTTGTGACATTGATTTAATTCTAGAAAAATACATTTCAATTAATGTTTTTTATAATTGTGCTATACAGGTATATTCTGTAGTTGAGGAAACAATATTGACTGGGAATCTCTGGTGCAGCAGTTTTTGCAAGCTGAAGGTGGGCTATTTGTTGCAGCCCCTAAAGTGCTTTGTTGCTTGTTTCTTTTTTTTTTCCAAACAATTCTAGGTTGAGGTATATTTAGATTATGAAGTGAGCCCACAGTGAAGAAGTATTGGCCTTCTAATAAAGCTTCATGAAATGCTGTCATAACATCTTCAAACTTTTGCAACCTGAGCCCTTTCTCTTCAATAGGGAAACTTTCTTCTAGCTAGCCCAAGATGTTTGTGGCAATGAGTTGAGTCCCCCATAGGAATCCATTCATGTGGCATTCAATTATATGACGAATTTGTTTTTGGACGACAAGAAGCTATTAGAGTTTACACAGGAATAGAAGCAAGTATATGTTTGATGAGAATTAATCGTCCACCCATGGAGAGCAAGTTTTTCTTCAAGTTGGCTAGTCTATTACATATCTTTTGTAATAATTTCTGGAAGTACACTGTTTTTTTCCTTCCCTTAAAAAGGGTGCAATCTAAATATGTAAACAGAAGCTCGCTCTTCAAGAAGCCTATTAGGTGGCAAAGTATGTGAGCCTGCATTGGTTTGCAATTGTTGTTGCATGCTAAGAAATTTTTTGGAGAGTTAATGTGCATCCTTGAGCACCCTTGGAAGTCATGGAGAAAATTTATGATGTTGGTTATCGATCCTGTATCACCCTTGTGAAGATAATGAAGTCATTAAAAAAGCTAAAATGTAAACAACCTCTAGGGAGAGCATAGCTGAGAGCTTTTCGTTGCATGAACAAATTTTTAATCCCACGACTAAAAACATCACTAGATATGATGAAGAGGAGAGGGGATAAAGGGTTTCCTTTTTTAAGGCCTCACAAAGCATAGAGAAAGCATTTGTTTTTTCCATTTATGATAATAGAAAACCAACCATCTTGAAGGGTGTTTATAATAGGTCTAACGAAGTTTATATCAAATCCAAAATTGAGAAGAATTTGCTATAAGAAGTCCCATGACAATTGCTCAAAAGCATTTTTCAAATCTAATTTGATTATACAATACCCTCTTGATTTCCTATTGATATCATCTACTAATTCTTGAACAAGAAGAATGTTCTCCGCGATATCTTGACCCTTAACAAAACCAGCTTGTGCACGGGAAATTAAAGAAGCAGAAGTTGTCGTCTAATAACTAGAAGCTTATTAAAAATTTTCTCCAGGAAGCTGCATAAACAAATGGCCCTATAGTTACTAAATGTAGAAGGGCTGTATTTTCTTAGGAATGAGAACTAAGTTCGTGTTAGCATTTCTTTTTGTGATTAGCGTTCCCATAAGAATATCCTTGGCAGAATTTAACATATCTTGTGCTATCATTTCCTTGCAGTGAGTAAGATTACTCCTTTAAAACCATCTAGACCTGGGGTGCTCTATGAGTCCATCTCAAAAACAATATGCTTAACTTCTTCCATTGTGACTTCTTTAAGAGTTGAAGATTATCTTGTAGAGTAATTAGAGAAGGTACATGATTGAAAAGAGATGCCATTTCAATTGTGGGAGAAGCTGACAGCAGGTCTTGAAAATGGTGAATGGGAGCCTAAGTAATCCTCACTTCATCTTCAATCTACTTGCCACAAGAATCCTTAATACTACGGTCATGCTTTTCCTTGACTAGTGCATGAAATTTTTTTGTAGTGTTTTTATCATCTTTTAGCCATCTGATGTTTGCCTTTTAGCTCCAAAAGTCTTCCTTATTTTTAAGAGAAGAAATAAAATGATCTTTAACTTTCATCAAGTCCACTGGAGACTCATCATTTTGTTGTGATTCAAAAAGTCTCTTTTTTGCAACCGATCACTCTATTTTTAGTAAGGTTACAAATATGTTACCAAAGTGTGATTTATTCCATTCTTTGAAACAGGTTTTTAGATATTTAAGTTTATAAGCTAGAGTATACATATCATAACCCAAAACAAGTAGGTTTTAATTTTTCTCGACTGTGGTCATAAGGAATGGCGATTTATCTACATTATGAAATTTAAAATGTTTAGGATTAGATTTAATCTTTTTAAGGAAGAAAACAACAAAGGAGAATGATCTAAAGATGCTTTGTTCAAATGTTAAACTGTAGCAGTTGGCAAGAAGTTAATCCAATTTTGACTCACCAAAATCCTATTTAGTCTCTTTCATACCCAATTCCCTTTCCTCATACCCAACTAATTGAAGAGGTTACTTGAGAATGGAAGCTCTCGAAGGCCACAATAATCAATGCGTTCCTTGAACTCATTAATAGCTCTAAGATTAAGGATAATATGTCTCTTGTATTCCCCAAAGAAGCAATCACATTGAAATAGTCTCCAATTAACCATGGTAAACCAGAAGATTCTACAATACAAACAAGATTTTGCTAAATATTTCTTCTATCAATGAAGGAACACTTGCATATTTGAAAAAGCAAACTACCTAGCCATTCCAATCATGATTTTTAACTAAACAATGAAGAAATTGCTCAAGGTTTACCAAAACTTGACGGAAGAGCAATTTTTTTGTGGCAGACAAATTTTGTTGGAGTTGCTGACTTACAAAAATCAAATACTAACCTTCTACTAAGTTTATCCAATTATCTTCTATTAACTATGGGCTCTAGAAGAGCTATCCAAAAAATATTGTGGATTTTGGTGATAAATTTGAGACAACTAATCAAATCCTTTCCTATTGCCCCCTAATATTCTAGACAAGGAGATTAGACATTATGGTTTGCAGTCTTGGCCATTTGGATAGCCCTTTAGCTTTTTTGGTGCATCTTGGAGTGGTCAGTTTATCCAGGCCCTTCTTTCTCCAACTTTTTAGAATTGGAAATACTCATTGAAACTTTTGAGAGATTGAAGGACATTGTCTTAATGAGGTTTATTATCTTGAATAGCCTCTGAGTCAAATGATGAGGCACCCTTGTTATCTTTCTTATGTATCTCGCTCTACTGCTTGTAACCATTTGATATCTACTGGGAGGGCCTTCTACTCTCTAGATCCTAAAGCTACACCTCATTAAATTGATGAAACAATTTGAAAGTCTCAGTAGATAGATTTTGAATTTCTCTCAATCGAGTGTTGGGGGTTTAATTGGTAATTCCAAATTTGCTTGGTCTAATGGTTTGTAAACAGGAGGATCCTCCCTTGCTACATGAAAGCCTTGTGCCAAAGGTTCCATTGTATTGAGATGTGTATGAAGTGAGTTAAGAGGAGGTAAAACCTGCTTCTTTGGGGCCTTACGGTTTCCTTCCTCTAGGAAACAGTTGGATTTGTTCTGTTTGCATTGATGCAAAACATGTTCTTGTATGTTGCAACTCTTACAATGATTTAGAAGGTTATCATAATGCACTTCCAAAATTCAGTGTGATTGTTCTTCTTTCTAGATAATATTTTAATGGAAGTTGGGAGTTCTTTGGCCAAATCAACCTCCACATAGACTTTGCCATGTGTGGTCGTGTAATGTTGATGGTGGCCGCATCAAGTTTATGTTGAGTGCCAATTGCTAATGCCAAAGAGTAAAGAACTGGCTTGTTAAAAAGGTAGAACAAAAGGTGCTCAAAAGAGTCCCACACCATAGCTAACAAAGGTTTTAAATTTAGTTGAAAATTTGGATACCATTTGAGGACCCTCAACTGAGACTCCGCAATAGACCAAATTCTATGCAGCCTATAGTGAAGGTGGTTCTATGCCGTTGAATGGGGTAATAAGATGTGGCAATGATCCAGATAACCAACTGAGTACAAGCCTAGAAAGCTTATTTTCTTGAATTCTATTCAGATTGGTTCCATGTTCAGGTGACCATCAGAGAATTTCTCAATCTATGTAAATTTGAATGGTTTTTTAACCTTTTCCTCTTGAAAGACCACTTTAGTTTCCCCTTTGTACATGGCAACGGGTTCGATTTTGATCGAAGGAGAGACCTCAGTCTCACCCAACAACTTGGCAAAAGAACTGTCAGGGGACGATGAACCTACAAAACCCTTGGTGGGAGCAACCTCTCAAGGTCGAACGGCCTGAGAGCAAGCTAAATTTCAAATCAAATCTACAAGGTAAGTGATTACTTAAAATTAAGCCAAACTTATTGTGAGCCGGACACCAAAATACCTTCCGCTATCATCGACTACTATCGTCGCCTTCATGCCTAACAATAGCCGTCTCCTTTTTCCAAAGATGTTCAACTGCTTTGGTTTAAAGCTTGGCAACTCATTTGTTTGTAAGATGTGACATGAAATTTTGGTTTGCTTAATGAACATGTTGTTAGGATCCAACTTTTCATCTTCTTGTACACTTTTTTTCTCATTTTATTTGATGTCTTCTTTTGTATAAAAAGTTTTTATTTATTGTGATGATTTGACTTTATATTAAGGGTTTAGTGCATTATAAGCATGGATATGACACAATAATGTGAATGTGATATATTACAAATATGGTTTTACATCAAATGTTAAAAAAAGGACATGGATGCATTGGGATGTGTTAACTATGAAAAGAATACTTAAATATAAATAAAAAAGTTGTGAATTTATCAAATTATCTTATAAAAATAGTTGTAGCTAATTTGATACTCCCTACTTTTTTGATAGAAATGAGGTTTGAATTTTCATATCATGATTAAGATTACATTCTAATGGTAATTTTGTGGAGTTTGCAAATTGTCATACTCACCTTGCTTGCAAAAGTCAAATCTCCCTCAAGACCGTGCACTCGCCAATGAGCCTCGCTTGCGACAATAGACTCTCCCTTCGGACTCTCCAAGAACAACCCTTTCTTCTATGCTTCATTTCTTCTTTCAAGTGACTTCTTCCAAAATATGAGAGGAATGAACGTCAGACGTGATGAAGTTTTTCCCCTTGTGATTATCTACTAATCAAGCAATTCACCTAAAGCTTGTTGCGATTGGTAGTTCAATTCCTGACCACCTCTCATATCTAACTCCTTTCTACTCAGAGCTTCCATTTAGATGCCATCATTGTATTGCTAATCTTCTATGTCATTCTCTTCCCTTTATGTGCAACCTTGTTGTGGTTGAGTTATGGCAAGCATGGGCTAGGTTCCCCAAATCCTTGAAAATTCCCTTGTGTTCTTCCATGAATTTGTACAATGACTGCTCCTGTTCAGATACCAAAATAAACTCGAGACCTTCGCATATGCTATAGATGTTCAGTGTGCTTTCTAAAGTGATGTGGTTAGCCACTTTCCATCCCCATTTTTTCTAAGAAATGCTCTAAAACCAGGTTCAAGTTGTACCTATATGGACTTAGAATTTTTGTTTACTAAGCCAGTTATTCATATAAAATGGCTCTGTTTGTATGTCGAGATGGAAGGACAATGGCCTTGCATTTTTAGTATGTTATTGTATTGGAAGAAGACCAATTTATTCATATTGGTGATATCTACCAAACATATGTGGAAACTAATTGGCTATCTTGAATTCCTCACCCTGCATAAATGCTTCTTTCACTTTATGTTTGTTTTGGAGGTGGACCTCGTTAATGTTCCTCAAGCTATATATAGGCTATTGGTGGCAAGATTCTAGTTCTAAGGTGTTTGTCACTTGATATGACTTTTTAGAAACATGCTCTTTAGCACATTGTAGTCTTGGTCAAATTCTTTGGGCTCCCATTACAGCTTAGGGGTACTAAATTTTTATAGAGAATGGCTAATTTCATTAGCAAATCAATAATGATGGATCAAATCATGTCTTCAAACTAACGATTATCTTTTCGAATTTGTGTTGAAGTTGAGATTGGTTGTAGCTTTCCCTCAAAAGTACTCATGTAAATTGGAAAAGTTTATATTTTTGTTGTTGTTGAGGACAATTGGAAATCTAATCTTTGCAAATCATACATCATTTTCCAAATACAACTTCTTGTTGCCCCCAAGTTGCTAGTGAACAATTGAGCAAAAAAGGGGAAATTTGTTTGCTTTATTACTTCTATTATTCTAGATGATCTCACCAGGGTCAAAATCCTGGGGAGAAGCCACTATAGGACTTGATTGCAATAGGCAAAGGTTGATATACCACCCACATAATATGGAAAAATATAGAGCAATTGGAGGAATACGCAGAATGGCAAGATTCTTCCCCTCTCCCAATCAATTGTCTCTAGAGATTTCCATTAGGACAATGTGATCAATGAATCAATTGAGTTATTTTTTATGTTAGTATCTTTCTTATTTCTTCCCATGAGATGGTTCATGATGACTAGAACAAGCCCATTAAACCCATCTTTGAGGTCTCTTATTATCAAAATAACACGTGGTAAAGTGGCACCTCTTATTGATCCACTCTTTAGAAGTCTTAACTTTTATTTCTTTCATATGACTACAGTCTCAAGCATTCTAGCTAGAAAGGTTAGAGAGTACCACGATAGCTTCAAAGTTTTGGAGAGTCGTCATAGTTGTAGGAAATTTAAATGCAAGATCATGGCATTGGTTGAAACCAAGGTGAATACTCATGATCTCATGACTTAAGTTGGAAAGTATTGGCTCTTTCAAATTTTATGAATGATTCATAATTTGGACTTGCAAATTGGTGGGCGTATTCTCTGTCTATAAAACTCCAATATGATCTCTATCAGTTTGTTGTACTTTTCCTAAATTCTTTGTTGTAGGATCTGCTCTCTCATGTTTGATGTTTGTTTCCTCACTATCACTCATGCCTTTAATGATTGCATAAAAAATAATAGTATGGGAGGAATTCAAAATAATCACTTTGTATGGCCAACCTTGGCTCATCCTTGGTGACTTCATTTGTATTTGTAGTTTCAATAAATTGTCGGGTTGGATGACTTTCGATTGGTTACACATGTAACTTTTACAACATGATCATAGATATTAATGTAGAAGACATGTCTCCAACAAGGTCTAATTCTTTTGAGTTTGAATCATATCATGCATAATTAAGATTGGATGACAGTATTCCCTAATTCTTATGCTTACTTCATAACAATCTTGTGTAAAGCTCTTGTGAAGGAGCAAGAATCCTTTAGATTCAAGAATTTATGGACTATATATGACTTTAATGAATTGGTAGCAAATATATGGAGTGAAAGCGAGGAAAGAGGTCTCATCCTTGTCTTTCAAGCAAATTTAGGAAAATTAAAGCGTAGAAGTGATGGGCTGTTGGTTGTTCTTCTTGATTGATTCGATCACTTATCATAAAATCCGAGTTCTTTAGCTTCCATTGTACTACTACATTAAACGTTTCATTATTGCCAAGGATTTGAAATGCATGGAAGAGCTGTAGTAGTTGAAAGACCTAAAATTACTCTTGGCTGATGCTAAAGTGCAATGGCTTCAAGAAGAGGACAATTCTTGTTCCCCATATAGCAAAATGAAATGCAAAAGGTGCTACAATTCTCTTACGTTTTCTTAGAAGATGGTCAGCCAATTAATGCTCATAAGCCCCTTGCAAATCACAATGTACAATCAAGGTATGCTTTTTCTTAAGACTCTTACTCTAATAACCCTAGTGATTAGGTAATCTCATACGTAAAAACTAAAGTTTTGGAGAAAAATGTTAATGTTGAGGAAATCTTTAACATTGTCAAAATAACTCCAAAAATCAAATCATTGTGACTTAATTGTTTCATTGTTGAGTTCCCTATGCCTTCATGAGATGTTATCAATAAGGATCTCGTTGAGATTATATCATATGCTTTATCCTACTTTAAGTTATTTAAAATGCCACCCATTAAGATCATATTGATTCATAAGTCCAATAATGTCACTACCATCAAGGATTATTTACTTATATTGTTGTGCAATATTTTTTGTAAAATCATTGCCAATATTATTCCCAAGAAAATACAACCTATGATGTCAAAGTTAGTTCATGCTTTCTAGGCAACTTTCATCCCTAGTAGAAATTTGGTCAATAATGTGTGGTTTGCAAGTGAACTCATAAGTTTAGCTTTATCTTATCTAATGGTGCATTCTTTACGAAGATTGACATTACTGAGGCATTTGACTTGGTAAATAATTTTTATATCAAAAACTTGTTGAGAAAAGATTCCCATTGAAATTCATAAGCTAGATCGACATGTATGCCTTCAATTTGTATTTCTTAGTTATTACATATGGTGTCACTGTGAGATACATAAGCATGTCCAAAGCCCTTCATTAGGGATGCCCATTATTTTCCCTTTCATGTTTTCATAGACTTGATCTCTTATGATTTGGAAAGAGAATAGGAAGTAAAGAAATTTTGGACTCTAAATATCTAAAACACCCCTGTTATTCACCTAATTGTTGTTGGTGATCTCATGAGTTTTGATTAGGTTGATAAGATGATCCTTAATCCCACTACAACTTTGTCCTTGAAGTCAATAAGCTAAAGAGGTTAGCAATTTTCTAAATAATTAAAGAAAGCAAACTCTAACAAAGCATATTGGTTTCTTTCTTGGTAACCTTGCGATTACTTCGGTTTTCCTTTTTCATTAGAAATGTTCAATGCAATGGATTGTGCCCTAAGTCTTCAAAGTAAAGTTACTAGCATGAATAATCTTCTATTTTCATTTGGTACTAAGCTTCAACTTGTAAAAAACTACCATCATTAGTAGGATGTAGTTTTAGTGTTAGTCTTTCTTTATACCAAAAGTAGATTTGAAAAGGACAAACTTTATTTGCCTTGGGTTTCTGATGTATGCAAACACTTGTAGGAAATAGGTCACCATTGTGAGACATTTGCATCTAAAGCATCTTGGGAGGTTAGATGCTCTTGATGCTCTTTTATTAACAAAGCTCACATTGTGTAGTTGCTTTGAGGATGTTGACTTTAAAGGCATTTGGAAATATTGGAAGATGTCTAAAAAAAGCAATTTTTGCTTATGGGAAAGCCAATTTGGTTGAGAGAAGTGAATTAAATGACCACCTTGGGGATTATGAAACCTATGCTCTTATAATTCTTTATACTTTGGTCTCTTCTATAAACACAATCTTCTAATTTTATGGCACTTTGGTTTGTTTAGGTGCTGTAGAACTAAATATAATGCATACATGTGGATGATGACCATTCTTGGCAAATTAGTGCTTTTTAATACTTTAGCCATCTTAGTTTGCTTTTCATTTGTCCTCTTTGAGACACATCATTGGAGTCGCATAACTATCTTCTTTTTGAATGTTTGTTTAGTAGAAGAATTCTTTGCAAACTCATCCCATGGAGTGGCTTTACCTGCTCTATTCAATATTCTATAGATTATTTAGTTCATCAACTCTACACGTAATTCTTCCAAGATAAACAAAATCGTATTATTTGTACTTATCTATCATATTTGGAAGGAAAATAATGTAAGAATCTTTTTAGTACATTCTATCTCTTGGGAGATTATGCCTACAAGTATCAAAATTAATATCAATTTGTGTTCAAACTATGAGCTCAAATGAGCATTTTTAATTTTGATAATAACAAATCATTTAAATGTCTTTTCTTGGTGAGACATCATCAAGCATATATTCGTTAAGTTGGTTAGAAGTATTGCATTCTTTTAAAAAACTTTGGAATATAAATGATTATAAATTATATAAATTCTAGATTGCATTAGCTTTGATGTACGACACGTCAAGGAATTGCGTAATGTTTACCATTTGAGATGTACAATATACCAGTTGCATCAGCTCCATCCTACGATTCATGTGCAACAGATCAATTTTGATGTGTGTAGTTCATTTTACATGATAGACTAAAGAGGCCATGACTTACGCAGAGTATGTGAGGACGATGAGTCTCATTGAAGGTACATCAATATTCACATATAGTACATAAATTCATACTTACAATATGCCTAATATAACAAATATGTAACGATTAGTTTGACAGTTTTTTGAATTCATTGACTAACAGCCATATAGCCATCATGAGCCATTTTGAACTGTTTCTAAGGGACCAAATGCATATAAATAATCCTCCAAAACTGTAGAAAAATGATGATGAACATGGATTAACATTGTGAGATCATTTGAGTGCCTTTTTTCATTCTTTTAGCTACATTTCATGTAAAGAGAAGATTTTGAGAAAGCTTTTATTGCAAAATCATCTGGAAGGAGAGAAAGTTCATGCATTTGGTTTTTAAGTATACATACACATCCTCACATCACATGAGATTTTAGATGTTTTTTGGTAACTCTTTAACTCAATCTATTAATAGACTTTATTGTATATCTATCCAATTGTGATTATTGGGTTGTGTTTATAATATTCTCTATATTCACAGCATTTGAGTGACCCCCTTGGTTTGGGTTATGAGCAAGGAAAAAGGCCCACTTTAGGCCATAGATCGTAGAGGTGAGAGGTCTACTCTATGTCTTAGAGTGTGGAGGTGAGAATGTTAAGTCTAAACCTTAGGAGAAAGATTCAAAAGAGGTTGTGTCTTAGCCTCAGAGAAAAAGGCTCAAGAGATTTTTCTACGAATTGTGACAAAGGAGATGAAGAAGGGATTAGTCCTTAGTCTAGTTGGATTGGGGTGGACGTAAGTTAATTGGGTAGTAGCTGAATCACTTGAAAAATTGAAGATGTCATTTACTTTATTGTACTTTATTTCTACATTTACATTCCCTATGATTTACATTCATCTATCCGTTGTAGTGTGATTTGGGGTTTGGTAATCAAAATATTGTGATTTAGCGAAAATTATGTCTACCTCTACTTCTAGAGTATATGATGGACCTAACAATATGATCCTCTTTTAATTTATCTTGGTTCTTCAACAACAATTCATATGAGCTTTTATTTTTGGTTTGTGGTCAGCTGGGCACCTTCTCTAATTTGGCATGATCAGCCTCTTTGACTTTGCCTTGGATGCTCTCTTTAAAGGTGTTTTGGTATAATGTTTTTTGGATGGTATGTGTTTTGGATATTGGCCCACCTTTCTTTTGTATTATTTTCTTTATAGAAATATACTTGGCAAAGCCCTTACCATTTTCCAAAAGATATTGTAATGGTTCTTAAATATACTAGTTAATATATAATTATCATTAATGTGTAGTGCATGTGTTAATTTTAGATTTTTTGTTCCTATTCAAATGTTTATTATGACAAATATGTTAATTTTATTAATTTACTTTTTTGTTCAAGAAATGTGCCAATAATAAGACTTTCTTTTTTGATGTAATATTTTTGATAAAAATCTTGTACACATTCTTAAAGAAACTAAGTTTTCTATTTTCTTTTTTTGTTTTGTACTTGTAAACATTTGTCTTTAATTTTTTAATCCAATCAATTCACATCATACATTATATGAAGACATTATGTATAGTATTTGATAAGAGTTCATAAGTATCAATTCATTTAAATTTTTTTGTTATGCCTTGCAGCATATCAAATATATATGGGGCAACTTTTAAGGAGGTATATTGTCAGATATATGTTCAATACACTAAACCTAAAAAGAAGTATTATTTTTTTAAGGGATGAGACTTAATGAGAATGTCTATTTTTTCTTGTTATGTTTGTGTTAGAAGGAGCAACCAATTTTGAGGTTTAGCATTTCATGTTTATGGATTCTTAAATGTTGAAGCATAAGCACCTATGTTAATTAAACATGATGTCAACCAGTGTCTAAATGAATTGGTTTATTTTCGTACTAATTATTTGGGATATTTTGGCAGTTTGTCTTCTTTTATTTAAAGTTGTCTTCAATTCAACTATTCATAATAGGATTTATACTTTTTACATCTTATAAAATAAAATCTTCTATTTTTAAAAAAAAGTAGAAAGTCTTTTGTAAATAGGCACATGATAATTTGTCATGGACTTGGTAAAAACATGTCCTATTATTTTTGCCTTTGCTAGCATATGCTGTTTTGTATTAGATTTTGAAGAACAAAATGGCCTATTTTTTAATTGATTGCTAGAAGTGCATATATGGTTTCTATATCCTTTTACTACTTTTATTATCTTAATAAGTATAGATCATTTTTATTTGATTTCTTTATCATATTAAGTATATATAAATGCAAATTATTTTAATTAAATAACCATTCTAGATCATTTATTTAATGCATCATTTGAACAAGAGGTTTTGGCAATATTATGATTGGTGCCCTTGCGGGAATATGGTTGGATGGTGGCGTACAGATACTTTGAAGTAGGAAAAGGGATAAGACAAACAGTGTTTATGTTGGTGAGTTCTTATTTTTATTTTATGCAGTTTTTGTAAGTTGAAAACGATTACAACAGTCGATTAGGGAGTTCTCAGTGTTCTTCACTGGCTTCCTTGGTCTCTTAGAGCTCATGGTTCATTTCTTAGAAATGGTTTTTTCAATGCAAGGGCAAGAATGCATGGCCGCGACAGCTTTCAAATGGGCCTGGTATTAACTGGGCTTTCTGGTTCTTGAATGACGATTTCTATTAGATATTTAATTATTGATCACTAGTTTTATCCATCTATTATGTTTGCGGTTCAATTATTAATTTTATTTGGTTTACGCATTGCTTTAAAAATTTATGGATCCTACTGTTCTCAACAAAGACTAATTTTGATGACAATATCTACTCTAAATAAACATAGTGATTAGAAATGATTTGTATATGAGATCAGAATAGCATTGGTACAATGTGGGCTTAATGAACTTTTACTTTGATGGTTTTTATCTATTACATTTAGACCATTTAGTTTAGTTGGGAGAGACAAGTTACTGAAATTCTATTATTGAATATGAGAAGAGAAAGACTTAATATTGATGAGAATACTAAAAAGAAATTTGTATAATTGGATCTACAAGGAAAAATTTTTAATAGGAACAGCACAATAATACTAGAGCACTCATGCTGTTGATTCAATTATAATTAAGACTTGATATTTTTGCAGGACATTGATGTCAAACAAGAACAATTTACCGATATTCTTTGGCAATGAACTTTTACAATGTCTTGATCCATGGGTTCTTTTTCGTTTCCTATTTATGGTAGTACTTTTTTGTAGACTTTGTGGCATTATAATCTCTGCCATGTTTGTGTATTTTTTTTTGTTAAGATTACTTCTTGTTTTAAAACTGATAATCATCCGACTTTTTTGCATCTAGATTTATGGCTTGAAAGCACTGGTCAAAACATTCCTTCCAAATCATCCAACTCAGGTCAGGCAGGAAATAGAAGAACTTCTGGACATCTTGATAAACACGATTCATGGTAATAGCATTGTCTACAGTAACATTTCCAGGTATGCTTATAGATTTGTCTACAGTTTCATTTAAAATTATGTTTATAGCATTATCTGCAGTAACATTGCAAAATATAATCTTTTAACTCTTCGATGGCTTACATTATTTCTGATGCTTTATAGTCAATTTTATTTCATTAGTTGTAACATTCCACAAAACCTCCTACATAGTCTATCAGGGCTGCTGCAATAAACGGAGCTAATAGACTCAATATGTAACACTACAAATTCAACAGGCCTAAATGGAAAATTTGTTTGCTGGTTATTGACTACGAGCATGAATATATGAGCCAACTTTAAGCTGAATTTCTACTTGTAACCGATCCTGAGTCGGCTTGAAATATGTTTGTTATATGTAATATATAATATGTATTTTATATCATAAATGCTTGTTTACAAACGGAAGATTCAACATATGCACGTTTAACATCTTGCAATATGGAGCCAAACTCAAAATTATAAGCTATTTGAACGTGAGATCCAATTTCTGACCTGGGCAAGTTCATGGTCATAACTAGCAGGCCAACTCACATCTATTAGTTCAAAGATAAATAAAAAATCAAATTGTTTTTTTAGTTCGGATTAAGCTCAAATTGAACAGAGTTAGTTCTCAAGCAAAATGTACCTTTGGTTTAATTTCTGAGCAATCACAACTAACTTGAGATCAGCTTGGGGTGCATGTTTGTTTGTTTGCATGTATATGTGTATGCATGTTCATGTTTTGTTTGTTTATATAGGCCTTTTAGTGGTTGTACTTGATTATAAAGGTGTAGAACTAATTGAGGGTATGCTAATAGCAGGTTAGGCTTAGTTGGCTTGAGCGTGTAAATGGGGACAACTTATTGCTTCAATAATGAGACATTAGACATTGGAAGAGTTAGACTCAAAAACATGATAAGATTTTATTAAAGAACAGTTGATGTGCTTGAATTTTAATAAAGAGATATGAGTAGATAGAGTTGTATGATATTGGATGATTCAATTAGTGTCCCATTTTGTGATCAAGCCTTTTTGTTGTTATGTAAGATTTGTTGTTGTTGTGTATATGTGCACAAACGTGGTTTAAGTTTGAGACAACTAAGTGTGAAATCGAGAGTACAAGCTCAAAATAAGCTCAATAGTAGCTTTGGCCAGTTGTGCTCACAAATTTTCCTTCAAAATTGACTTGGCAGTATAGTAACTTGATCTCTTACTATAATTCACAATTTTTTTCAACATCGATAATTGATTTGATGCAATCTTCACTTGTATTAGTCATTTCTTGTTCTTGTATAGTTTTATTTTATTGGTGTTGAATTTGGAATTTATGTTGGAATGTATAGAATTGCTCAAAGGGAAATTAATTGAATTTGATGATTGTACTTTTTTCTCCAATGATCTTTCTTGAGATAATTTGCTAGGCTTTCAATAGAACAGATGTTTAAATAGATGAATTCAGCACACTTTAGTCAATCTATCATTCTTAAAGTCTTTGCCAAGGATTAGTGCACATTAACCTTTAAATAGCTTGAATTGAGGTCTACCTCGTCAAACTTAATCAATAATAACTTATATTTGGTTTATTGACTATATTTTACAATATTAATTAGTATTTAAACTTTTTTTTTTCCATAAAAGATGAGGGCATGCCCCATATATTAATTATAAACAAGAAAAAGATAGGCCCTTAACAAATGATTTAGGGAGTCCACAATGTAAGCTTAATAAAAATACATCCTCAAGGGAGAGAAGTGAAGAAAATAAAAAATAAATGATCATATAAATTCACCACTTAAAAATTGTTATAAAAACAAAGACATCATGTAAGCTGAGATGGTAATATAGATGATTAATCTTTGCAACATATCCTGAAACTTGATGCTACAAAAAGTCAATAGGCCTTGAGGGATGAGGATAAAAGAAACATAAAAAAGCAAAAGAGACAAGCATACTCAAGGAAGATATGTTATAAAGAAAATCATGAGGGTTAATTGTGAAGTTTCTAAAACACTTAACTTGTGTCTTACTTGATCTAAGAAATGATGGATTATATCTAAGATTGAACAATCTTAAATTTCATTCTTCAAAATATAATACAGTAGCATACTTATGATAATCTTGATATGCCTAAACACAATGCATATGTTAATAAGAAAACCCATTGCTCAGTTAAGAGTGGTAGTTCTATGTACATTAACAATATTAGAAGAGCATTGTGGAGTGTAATAGTATATATTGAGCATTATCAAAAGATATGCTTATGGGAATGAGGTGTTGATTTGCAAAATTGAGAGATCAATCCAAGACCAATGTTGAAAGTTATAACAGATTTTTTTTAACTTGTTGATGGTCATCCACAACTAGACATTAAATATCCATCTGCATTTGCTAAATAAAACATAATCAACAAAGGCTGTTAGGGTGAGACCATTAAAGAGTGTTAAACATAAGATGACCAAAAATTTAATCCAACTACATTAGGATTAGGCGTGCTTGCCAAATTCCTAATAATACACTTAAGGTTTTTTCTAGTATTCATAATAGCTTTCTAGTAAGAAGAGCCAAACTTCTTAGACAACCCCTAAAATTTGAATGGGCAAGGTACTTCCGTTGCATCTAAATGGCATGTAGAATGCCCAAGTTGATAAACTTCTTGATGTTGAACAATCTAATGCCCATGCCCACCTATGTTTGTATGGTCTAACAATACTTATTACATTCAACTATATTATGTGTATATTAGTTGTTCATTTAGATCCTTATAATATCCTTGAACTTTTTTTTAGATAAGATCATGTGTTATTTGGATCATTAAGTTTCATTAGGAGTTATGTTAGATAAATCGTTACATTAATAGGAAATGTGGTTTTATCAACAAATTTTTCATAGATAATTTGCTTGAACTATTAAGGGCATTTAACTCAAAATGCCTAATGCAATCCAATCATTTTCCTAGGGCAATTCTTATATGCATGGCAGCTATGTTGTGGTTTTGGTAGTTTTAGGTGTTTCATTTTCCTTTAAACTCCAAGAAAATGATGTTATTAGTAGTTTTTAATGAATCCAAATAATGTTGTTGCTACAAACCCTAAAAAGATAAATCCATTGTGGAATCTTGTTGCCCCATACATTTTGTGGAATTTTTAGCGATAATGTGAAATGCTATCAATACTAGTGATCTTTGGTGGTAATGTGGATTTGGCAATGGAATACTTTGTGTTTATGATGCTAAAGTTTATTTTTAGTGTTTTACTAGTATTTTTTTGCAATTTTCTAGAATTTTCAAGGATGCTTGGTTTTGTTACTTGTGTTAAAAATGGTTTTAAGATCAAACAAATGCCAATTGATGAGAAAATCTCCAAATTTTGATTTCATGTAATTGCTTATGATCAAATGAATACTAGATGCCAAGGGATTTTCCTCTAGGATGATTTGATCTAATCTTGGTGTTACGGATCCCCCCAAGACTTGAAAGAAATTTTGTAGTGACGAACTTTTTGCTCTTAGCCTTTCTTTGAAGGCATCAATGATTAGTAAATGACATACATGTAGGTCATCAAAAGCTAAACTACTCTTGGAGAGACTAACGTTTTTTTATGTAAATCAAAGCATATATTTGAAACATTGGATAGGTATTCTAAATTGTTTTAGTTGGATCAAGAAACATAATAGAGAAAGATATTTTGCTTCATGTCACTTAAAAGCCAAGATGTAACTATGTACTCTTCATTTTGCTATGTTTTAAGTGGTAAAACTCTTGCCCTCACCATTCAAAGGAGTATTAAATAGAAGATAATCTAATTTCTTATCATTCAAAATAAAAGCTTTCAATGTTTGGTACCATGAGTGGTAGTTTGGAACAACCAATTTTATGATCATGCTAGTAATACATTTGTTTGAGAATATAATAATGAATGTTAAATAAAGAAAGACAACTAACAAATGATTACGAGTAAATTGTTATGTATTTGTAATAGTAGATCACATAGTAAGTTAATGTACACATGTATTTTCTATTATTTTTTTTAAGAGAAGAATAGTGTGGGTTGGGCTTACCTTGGCATTGTGAGGTAGAAAGAATAAATGGTTTGTCATCAATGTTGAGCTTTTTCTCCTTGCAAAGCCTTCTTAGATGGCAAACATGACAAAATTGATGAGGAAAGCAAAGATTGGACAACCATGTCTCAAACCTCTAAAGATAGTAGTATATCCTTTCATAGCTCTATTAATAATAGTAAAACATTTTAACTCCTCTGATGTACATTATAATATAGCAATAAAGTCAAAGAGGAAAATCCCTTAGATAGCTAGTCTATGGTATAATGCTTCTTTATTGATGGAATCAAACTTCTTGGATATATCAAATTTTGCACAAAAGGCCCTTTTCTATGAGATCACTACCACTAAACTTGTTTACCAATTTTGCACAAAAAGCCCACCAGCACTTCCTTCTCCAAGCCAAATCCCTAAACTTATCGAAAAACCCAATCAACCTATTATTAGTTGAACACCTAAAAGTAATTGTTTTCAATGCAAAGATAGAGGTGATATGGCTGTCCCATGCCCCACATGACAAATAAGTTATGTTAAGGAAGAGAGATATGAGGATTTGAACACCGAAGAGGAGCGATTGAAGAATATACTTTCTATTCCAACTTAGTCAATGAATACTCCGAGAAGAAAGAAGAGAACATCTCAAGGACATTGAACCCGTTATAGTTGTGAGATGTATCTTCACCCCACCTATGGCTAGCGATGATTGGAGACGCACAACCATCTTTTATACCTTTGTTAAACTTGGAAAAAAAATTTGTAAGATCATCATAGATAATGGCATGGTAGTAATGCTATTTCTATCAATAGTGTAGCACACCTTGGACTTTCAACATTCACCACCCAAAGCTGTGCATTATTTCTTGGATCAACAAAACATCTGTTCCTATCAAGAAACAATGTGTTGTATTACTTAAATTTGGCTAATATTTTGAAGATATTTTAAATGTTGTTGTTTTTATGTAGATAGGACATTATTTTAGAACAACCTTAATCGTATGACCATGATGCCCTTCTCACACAACAAGGCCAAAAAATTTAAGCTACACCCATCACCACCCAAGGACCACATCCAACCCATTTAAAAAGAAGCTAGCCATCACCCAAGATAAGAAAATCCAGTTTATGTTCCATGGTAGAGTAAATTGGGAATTTGCTGACAGTACTGTCATCTAGGCTGTTGTAGTAAGAGAGATCTCAAGTGAGGTACTTGACATAACTATACCTCTTTTAGTAGAACCCATTTTTTCAAGTTTCCCTGATGTTTCATTGAAGAATCCCATGGTTTGCCATTCTTTCATGACATCCAACATGTTATAGGCCTCGTGTTTGGGGCTAGTTTACCAAATCTGCCACGCGATAAGATGAGCCTTCCGAGCACCAAGAATTTGCCTCATGAAAGACTGTTCATGAAAAATGTGTATCAATAATAAAGCTATTAATAAAATAATTATAAAATATAGGTTTCTATCTCATGTTTGTTTTGATATGTTAGACCAAATGAGTGGAGGCACTATCTTTTCAAAATATATTTAAGAAGTGGATACCACCAAGTTAGGATCTAATCGTAGGATGAATGAAAAACTGTTTTTAAAACAATGATGATTTATATGATTGGTTAGTCATTCCCTTTAATATATTTAATGCACCCCACATGTTTATAAGAATAATGACCCAAATACTTCAACCCTACTTAGGAAACCTTGTCGTAATTTATGTTGATGGCATCTTAATCTTTAGTCGCATCCTTGATAACCACTTAGAATACCTTAGAAAGATTTGCTCAACAATTAGAGAGAACCACTTATATGCCAACCTTAAAAAATGTGTTTTTGTTACAAATCACATGAACTTTCTAAACTTCATAATCTCGAAAGATAACGTGTCAGTTGACCCAGAAAAAATTAAAACTATAGTTGATTGGCTAATACCTCAATCCGTCTATGATGTCAAAAGCTCCATTAACTAATGACCTACTATAGGAGATTTATTAAAGGTTTTAGTGCCATCACTGTTTTAACATATCAAAGATTATGTGAATACATGTTAGATAAAAGCACAATTGTCATCTAGACCCTTCAAACAGACCTTCAGAAAGATTAATAGAAAAGAAATGCCATATGATTCTTGAAAGAATCTTTTCATGGGCTTAGGATACATTTCTTTGATACCAAAAGTGTGTACTTTGTTGTATTACTTTGGTGTAAGATATTTTTATAATATGATCATGTATTCTCTGTTCGTCATCTTATTGTCGTGTCTAGGCTAGAGTAAGGGTGTTCCTCTTACATGGCCATAATTGAATAATATCTTCTAAAGTCTTTCTTTGGAAATGATAATCTCCAATATTTAGGTTTCTTCTTTCTTTTCAAGTCATCTAAACCTTTAATAAAGCACAATTAAGAAGAATATTCAAGCCTAAGCAAGAAGTCATCTTAAGCCCAGGGAACACATTATAGGCTGTAATTAAAACCGCAAATTGTGTGTTCTTAAATTTATCTATCTCCCTGAGCAATTGCAGACAGCTCACCTAGTTAAGCCAAATTAAGGAAAAGAGTGGCTCAAAATAAATCAAGCCTAGATTTAAATATCAAAAAAACCCAAAGAGAAGACAACAAAAGATTATATGAAATTATGGTGCCTTATAGAGGGAAACCCATTCTCATTGCTATCATTCCAAAAACCCACTTCTAAATCTAATCACAATCCTTCTTGTTACCCAATAATATAATTTTAGAATTGAACATCAAAATACTTTGAGAAATTTTGAAAAAATTATAAAACAATTAGCTAGAAAAAATATGACTAAGCATGATAGAAAACAATTTAGAATATGTAAAAAATCATATTAAGGTTTTATTAAATCCTTTTTCAAAACTTCGGTATCTAGTACTTTTGAAAAAAAATAAAATACAAGATCTTGAGAAAGTACTTAAAAGAATAAGTGAAAATCAATTATATGTAGTTAAATCAATTAATACATTATTAGGATCATGAGTGAAATTTATTGCATAGCATTTAAGCAACTTGTTTAACTCCTACCATATAACTCTTTGACAATAACATCCCATATAAAGAAACTATTATAGAACAAAATAAGATATTAGCTAGAAAAATAATATGATCATTTTAATGTTAATAGAATTAGGTAAAAAAATAATAAAATTAAATTCATTAAAAAAACTTAGAAGAGAATAGATGAATTAAGTAAAGCTTTTCAACATTTATAATTTAGAATAGAAAAACCCATTAAAACTAAAAAATTGTTCCTCTTTTGCTATTTGAACTCCTATAAAACTTAATGGTAAGTAGTAGTAATAATAATTCAAGTATAATAAAAGTAGTTCAAAGTAAAGATAGAATTAAAAAATTTAATGCTTTAATGTTAGGAAAAATGACATTAAAACTATGAAGACCTTAGTAACACTAGATTAACAACTACAATGAATAAAAACAAAAAAATATAAACTTGGTTTTAGGAGAATTATATAAACATGACATTTTTTAAAATAAAAGTAAAAATATATGAGCACTATGATGAAGTAGAAATTTGTAGTCAAAATGATGAATCACAGGTTTAGACCTTATAAGTCGAGAAGCCTATGATAAAATATTAGCACCTAATTATTCAATAATTTGTTTAAGATTTTTTATGTTAGGAATTATCGACTTAAATAGATGAGGGTTAGGAATAAAAGACTTGGTTTCCTTACTAGACACTAGAAACAGTATTTATTAGCAATGCCTTAATTGCCACCATGGAAGTTGATATAAGCAACAACTTTGAAGTTGTTTACATCGCCCTTGATTATCTTATCCTAGTAAACATTCTTTATAAACATGTAAAATCAATTGTTAAATCTAAAGCATATAATATGCTACCCTCTGAACTAAATCTTTAAGTAACTTAAACTTGTATAGGAAGAGTCACTAACCAAAGTAATGTTAGACATACGATTTATAACAACAAAAATATCCAAATATTAGATAACCAAGGAATCAAATTCTTGCCCGCTAAAATGTATAGCTCAGACCTTTTAGCTAACCTAGAATAGACCCCAGACTCCATGTGTCTTGAACCATTAATGGTCCCTTTTGAAGTAAATTATTATGAACAAAATAATGGAAGACTTAGCTTAAGAATGACAAATTATAAACCATCATTATGCATTAATGAAGCAGAAGAAATAGAGAAATCATGGCTTTATTTGAACAATATCCTGATTATGATTGAACAATGAACTTTGCAGAAGGGCCTAAATTAGATGACAGTTTTTATTCCAATGTAAATATAATACATACCCCTTACCCTTATCTTAAAAAACATAATGGACAAATATTCATGATTAATTGGGTTTATATGAAGAATTAGAATTAAATACTAATGAAGAAATACATGATTTTGAAGAAATTTTAAAACACTAAGAAGAATTACAAATAGAAGATTTAAATATCAACGAAGGATCATCGGGATCCGTAGTAACTCAACCAATAAGGCTAAGTTATCCTGCTATTGTACTACTAGAACTAATAGACAACATAGACAGACAAGAACTTAACCTATAAGAGCCTTAAGTAGATATAAACCTTAAGATAATTATACAGAATATAATCGCAAAATAAGAGAACTGATCTATTAGAAATACTAAGACTCGCCAAACAAAATTTGGGAGATAACATGTGGATATTAAGCTCAATTCATCCACAAAAATTGTTTGAACTCATTGATAGATGGGAATCTAATGCGATTAATGCCATACATAGAATAGGGCACACCTTAGAAGTAGTACAAGTTATAACTGTTATTGAAAATGTTGTAGGACAAACTATTAAGAATATGTTTAATTCCTGGAAATGAAATTTTTACTAAGATTTTGAAATCTTAGTAAAAATGCTTGACCAGCCATACAATGTAGCATCCCAAATTAGACAGATCATCCTAGGCATTAAACCTACATGAGGTGAATTAACAGATATCAAAGCATGTGATCTAGAACGTCTTCAATTAGATAGTTATAATAAAATAGTTAACTTTAGCCTAATGAATTAGTAGTTAATATTGGGCTAATTTTTTTTTGAGTAGATCTAACTAAAAAATACTTTAACAAATTAAATGAACCATTAGGAAATTTAATTTACAAAGCTTGGGTATCTCAAGGAAATAAAAATATGGCCGAAGTAGGTCCCGCGATTTAATTTACATTTAATTTTCCGAAAAAGAGATGCTTAGAAAATGAAGCACAATGGCAAATAATTTCTTATAGTTATGACAATAAAATCTATGTCGCAGCACTAAATAAAAGAGTTGTGTTTATGAAAAAATTAGCCATTATGCAAAGAATGTATAAATAAAAGAGTTAATAAAAAAGTTTAAATATATATCAAGACTTAGATCTTTTTACAGTTATTGACATTGTTAGTATTTCATACAATGACTTGTAACATGATAGTGATGTTTGCAGCATTTTTGGAGATGAGAAACATGTGGAGAATTTAGAGGAAATGATAGATATTGAACAATTTTATGTTATATTAAAATAGAATCTATCTGATCATTAAATTAAAATCCTAAGTATTTTTTAGAATAATATAATATTAAAACAAGAAATATTTGTATGCATAAATAGGAAGATTTCAAAATAACTCCTAAAAATAGATGTGAAATCTATTATAAATACCACATAGAAAGACATAAGATAGTATGTAGCATTTGTAATTTATCAATGCATAAATTCTTTGTAAAAACTAAATACGAATATGATATGTAGATTAAAGAAAGAATACCTCAAAATTCAAGAGGTAATAAATAAAGAAATCATTAAACAACTCTAAAAGTGAATAGAAACCTAAAAGAAGAGAATGAATAATTAAAAGAAGAATTAGAACGTTATAAAACAAAGCAGAAAGGAAAAGCAATCTTAATCGAAGAATATATGAAAATAAAGAAAGATGTAATACAAAAAAAATAAATATTAGAACTAATAATGTATTAAATATAGATTGTGTGATTTAGTTTAGGAATAGATTTAATTTACCTGTTATAAGAATTATAGACATAGGAGCATGCAAATCACATATTAGTAAAGGTATCGTACCCAAAAAATATGTAGAAAAGGCATTATATAAGGTGATTACCTTAGATGTTGTTGGGAACTAGTATATCTTCGAAGATAAATTAGTAAATTGCGATATTATTTTTCATAACAACGAGATAGTTTACCACTAACATAGTTTAGGAACTTAAAAGATAATAGTTGTATGAAATTAATTTTAGGAATGAATTTTATAAATTACCAAACAAATGGTAGGATTGTTGAAGGGGCTCTTGTAACTTTTTTTAAAAATCTGATAATATTATTACCACACCAAAAGTAAAGAAGAGATTGAAATAAATGAAGAAATAATCCCCTCTTATTTTAAATTAGATTTTATAGAATAAGAATATGTCCAAACCCAAATAGAATTAAATAAAATGGAACCTTTTAGAAATATTGTTAAACCACTAATAATTGAATTAAAAAATGATGTAACAATGGGAGAAAATCCAACTAAAACTATAATAGGTTCAAAGACACATGTAAACTAGACATAATTATCCCCGATATTTAATTAGCATGTCCTGTTATAAAAGAAACTCCGTATAAACAAAAAGAATTTGAAAAACACATAAGAAATACTCAAATAAAAACTTATCCAAGAAACTAAAAGCCTGCATAAGCACGAGCATTCATCGTGAATAAACATAGTGAACTTGTAAGAGAAAAATGTTGCATTGTATTTAATTATAAAAAGGTTAAATGATAACAAAGAAGACAGCAAATACCCCTTAACTCATAAAAAACTGTTAATTAATAATATAAAAAATACATTTATATATAGTAAATTTGATCTTAAATCAGGCTTTTGGTAAATTAAAGTGGATCAAAGTAGCAAAGCTTGGACAACATTCATAGTACAAGAAAAAATTGAATTACAGCCACATTTATCTCAAGGAATTTTAGACATGCTTGATAAATTAAAAGATTTCAAATCTCTCCAATTGTTTCTAGAAAAGCTAAACTATGCCAGGAATTTCATACCTAATTTAAGTAGATTAATTGGACCTTTGTATGCTAAGGCTAGATTAAAACATGAACGAAAATTTAATCTTGAAGGTATTAAATTAATTCAAAAAATTAAAGAACATGCATTAAATCTATCCTCTTTAGAGTTACCTTCATCTAGAAGTTATCTAATTATAGAATATGATGGCTGTACAGGAGGATGGTGGGCTACTCACCACATAAATTTGCCCCTAATGAAGAAACAAAAATTAGGTATGATAATGGAATTTACAATACAAAAGTAACTGCAATAGATGCTAAGATATTAGCAACTCTTAAAGAATTAAAAAAATTTAAAATTTTTGTAATTGTTGAAGAAAAATTTATTTTAAGAACTAATTGTCAAACTATTATAGCCTTTTACGATAAAAATTCTATAAAAAAATAGATTGTTAAAATTTGTAAATTTTATTGTAGGTAATGGTTTTAAAATTATCATTGAATGCATCAAGGGTACTGAAACCTTTTTTGCAAATCAACTAAGTAGATTAATTACAATAGAACTAAGTACTAAAGCCAAATAGCAAGGGTCCATATCCTCATATAAGGGAAATATATAACTCCATATGTAAGGACTTCAAAAGTTCAATTCTTAATAAAGAATTGTTAAAGGTCCATTCGAAAGGCTTAAGAGAATATATTAGTCATTAAGACAAAAAAAGGCCAAAGAGGCCCAAAAATATTAGCATGAATTTAAATGGTATTAATATTTTGTAGATCATTACCTTAGGATCCAAAATCGCATTACCATCATATTTGACCCAATATTCTAGAGATTGAAACCTACAATTTCAAGCCCATTCCTTCTCAACCTATAGCAATAGTTACTCCTTACAAACCTATACAATAAATGCCCTACTCCAAAATTAATTATGCATACAATAGCCAATCTTTCTAACTAAAATACCCAAATAGCTCTAGTTGCACATTTTCCTAATTCATCCTTAAAACCACAAACTTTGGTGGCATTCATAGAACAAGAAAAGAAAATCAAGCTTCTTGAACAAGAATTACAATGGAGATGAAGGAAAACAACTTAGAGAAGTAATACAAGAAAAAGATAATCTTGTACAAGAATGAATTACTATCCATAAAAAAAGAGTAAAAAAATTTGAAAATTTTCTAAAACAAATTCTTATGTAAGAGATATTATCTTCAAAAAAGTATGAAGATCCCAATATGAAGAGTTCATTGGCATGCAGACAATCATCAAGGAGATGTTGAAAACATAATAGGATTATCCCATGTGAATGTCCTTTAATATGTTAGCCTTATATGAAGAATTACATTGTAGGCACGAACATTGTCATTGTGTTATTGGATTTATAGTAATAAGGGTTTCCTTAGACCTTTCAAGATGGAAGGACCAAAAGATTAATGGTTTGGATTTTTTGGTAAGGAAATTAATGAAACAAGGATTCCTCTCAAGATTGATTCTTGTGAACGTAAAACAAGTGAAAAATATTCAGTTTTCTTGGACACTCAGTCATATTTTATACCAATTTTTTACTAAAAACTGCAAAACTGATTAATGATTTATTAATATGCAAATATCAACTATCCCTCTAGGATATGAAACAGGTTATCCCTCATAATGTTTGCGACACTCATTCGGCATCAAATAGGGTTAGTAAAAAAGTTTAAGAATAATTTTATGCATGAAATTCATCGTAATGTTTGAGTTTGTTTAGAACACAGAACATTCTACGTTCCATCATTTCTACCTCGCATTTATTCGAGAAAATTAAGTTCTTTAACCTATGAATGTATAAATACAAAGCTTTTTGGCATTCATTGACCAATCAATTATTGAAATTATGCCTTAACTTACGAGGTACCTAACAAATGATTTTTCTTATCAAATGCAAACAATTGTGCCCCTCAAAATTAAAGACCAAACGTTTGTTAAAAAAAAATATACTAAATATTTAGAAACTCATATTCTACATGATATTCCATATCAATATGTAATCTAACCAACAAAGTGAAATGGTTTTCAAGTTTTTTTGGATTTTGTATTCGTGTTGTGGACACAAATAGCTTGATAATTTGATATTACTCCATGTGGTTATGAATGCCTTGGCAATAAGGCGATTTTCATGATTGATTCTTGTTCTAGATAAGATTTTTCTTATTGCACTGGATTGTAAGCATCATGCTGTACTATTGCAGTATGTTTAAATGGGTAAATATTTAAATTAGTGACTGAAGACTTAACTTTAGCTTAAACTTTATAAGAAACTCAGTGATAGAATTCTTTAACTAGTAAATGAGCTTGTGTATGGTTGCTGCATGTTCTAGAAGTTAAGCTTGTACCTATAAGAGCTAAGGCATTTCCTGTTGGCAATTTATTGCATACTAGACGTCCTCCAAATTAAACATAAAACAAACTGAACCGCAACAATCATTGTTTTATTTCCTTCATAAATTGGGGATGTTGAATCTATACAGTTGCCAGCAAAAATGACCTTAGTTTCATGTGAGTCAAAAGTATTTTTTTAGGTATCTTAAATCTATTAGTTTGACCTAGGTGCAGGCAATTTTAAAGGCTTCTTTTTGTCAGCCAAAGGAAGTTTATTGGCAATGACAAAGAAATTGATGCTATGAATGATCTTTGCTTTTAGTAGGTTTTAAGGTTTGGTATTTGCTTTTAGTATCATAGCAAGCTTTCTTTGCTTAAAAAGGAACATAGTTCATTTTATTTGTTCTCTTAAAAATGCTGCACCTCCTTGTTAATTAAACATGTTTTCTTCCTTTCTAAGCCATCATATGTATTCCCCTTCCGTCAAGGATCTTGAAATATCCTTCCTCTGCCTTAGCCATAGCCATCTTTTACCAAACTACCTTATCTTTGTATTGTCTTCTCTTTTCATATAAAATTTAAAATTTAATCAAAACCATCTTTAATCACACATCTTCCATACTTATAAGCATTTTGATCTATCACCCATCTCTGGGCACCACTACCTCATGAATTTGAGTCCTCACAAGCTATTTTCCTATCTAGTAGATTGTGATGATGCTTGCCATTGTCATCTCCTTTGATGTCGTCAACATCCTCAAGCATTGTTGGTATTGTTATTCATCTTCACCCTTTCAAATGCATTGGGACCATTATTTCTTTTTCGCATTGACACAATGTCATGTTGTGTCACCTACTTCAGATGCTCACCAATTCCATATAGCCATCGTAACCGGTCTTTTTATATCACTCCTTTTACAACTAGCTTTTTATTCATTGTTCCTTTTATATTCAATGCAAACAGCATATGAAGGACCAATAATATCTTGGTTTCAAAAAACATGAAATTGTGGAATGTTGATAAATTTTACTGATTTTGTACTGAGGGAATTATTGTTAAGTTAGTAAATTTGACTTTGAACACAACGATTATGAGGGTTACTCATATTTCCACTTAATAATTTATTTATTTTAGTATATTTTATCTTAAACAGATGTAGTTGACAATGAGTTTTCTTCAATTTTTTTATATCAAAATTTATTACATTTTGAGAGAATTATAGAGTAAAGAGTTTGTTATTGTAACAAAATAATAGGACCCAACAATCAGGGAAAACCAAAGCCCTCAAATTAAACAATTAGTTAAATGGTCAAGGAGATTTGTCTAGTCTTGTGTTTTGTTCTTAAGCTAGGGTATTGAATCTTGTCTAGCTTGGTTAGATTCATACAATAATTGGGTAGTTAATGAGCTTCATAAGTGTTGGGCCCTAAGTTGTTGCTAATTGTATTACCCTCTCTATAAACATGTTGAATCTGTATTACTTTGAGATATAGCAACTCTTTGATATGTTGAATATTGTTATACATCTTCCAATGGACACTTTGCCTTGTATCACGTATAAATTATTTGGCAATCTAGTTCCATACAAACATTGTTAACACCCAAATCTCTACATATTTGGAGTCCCAAAAGCAGTGTCATTCCCTTTTGTTTTTAAGCTAATGAAATTAGAGAAAGCTTTTACCAAAAGACTATGGTGATCTCTAATAATCCCACCACAGCTAGTAGGACTAGGATTACGGCAGGCGGAGCTATCTACTTTTAGTTTTTAAAACACTGCAAGAGGGAGGAAGCCATCTCACAATCTGAACACTTTTATACCTAAACTTTAAGAGAGGAATCAAACCATAGAGAATCCAATGGGGATGTTTGGACCCATGAGAAACATTGATAAATATTGAAGTTGGTGAAGAGAACATCATTAATAATGCTATTTATTGTGAGCTTAATCTCCTCAAAAAAGTGTCAAACTGTGGGCTTTCCAAATTTCCCAACAAATAAGAGAAGGAAGCAGTTGAATTACTTCTCCCCTTGCAGTTTTTTAGAACCCATTCTTCCACCAATTCTAAACCATAGACTTCGTGCCATTGAAATTCACCTCATGCATATCCAGGAGTTTTGCAAAGCTTCAGGTTTACCTAGACCAATAGCAGCCAATAACTACATGATCCAATGAATCCTCATCATAGTAAAAGGATGCTTGGATGTTAATTGAAAATTGGATTTATGTAAGATTTTCGAGAATGGTAATAGTTCATTGATGATCTTCCACATTAAAATGGAAATCTTCAGTGGAAGCCTGCAGTTCTATATTTTCATGGAACCAGTAGATTCAAAGTGTTCTATGTAATTCAAGGCAATATGTTTGATTTTTTCTATTTAGTTCCAGGGGAGATTGTGGTTTTTCTAATTCTCAAGTCATGGTTTAACATGAAGGAACCCATAGAGTAGTAATCCAAGCCTTCCAAAAAAGCTTCATACTAATTATTGTCATAATATCTTCAAGTTTCTTCAATCCGAGCTCGTTCTCCTGAATTAGGAACTTATTTTCTTCTAGTTGGCCTAGTGATGTTTTTGACAATGAATTGAGTCCTCACACAGGAATCTATTCAGTAGACTCTCAATTCTATGAATAATTTTTTTTAGACGCAAGAAGCCATCAAAGTGTTTCTTATCCCAAAAATAAAAATATGAGTTCACATTTTGATGTACATTATTGAGATACCTCTCAAATATAATTTTAATAGCTTACTACTTGCACTGTTTTTTATTACTTATCTTTTTGTTTTTTGCTAATATTTGAGAAAGCCCAGGAATTCTAACTATTAGGATCGGTTGTTTTCTCTTTTTCAGGGATTTGTTAATTTATTCCAACTTCAATTATATATTCAATTCACAAGCCAGTTAGCATGATTATGTTTAAATGATTTATTCTGGCATTCCAATTTCCTGCAGTGACAAAGACAAGGAGTGTATCAGATTAACTGCTGTTAAATTACTTCTTTTATGTGCTACAAGATTTGATTCATACATTTCACAAAAGCCCTTTCATGTGATCATTGCAAGCGCAAGGGTAACCATATTTTTCTTCTAAATGCATGTGCAGTGTAGATTTTTGTTGGTCTTTGCAATTGCATTTGATAAATGCTAGTGCAAATATTTTTTATACCTTTTTACCTATTTGGTTAATTGATGGTGCGTCTATTTTCCATATTTTGTTGTGTTGGCTTGCCAGCACGGGTATATTCAATGGCATGAACATTATTTTTTTGTGTAAGCTTCAACTTTGTTACATGAATGACCTTGAAGCCCCCAGCCAAAGACCTTTTTTCCCCCACTGATCAGGCCAGGTTTTCTGACCTGAACCTGCATTTGGATGGGCCTGGGTTTACTTTCTCTATGTTTTCATCTTGGTTTGTAGCATAATGAGATGTTAAAGACTATTAATCTTGTATGTTGGAACTTTACACAATGCCTTTAGTGATCTAACAACAAGAAACAACCAATTCTTAATATTTGATAGATCATAGATCTCATATTAGTAATTGACTTCAGAGATTACTGTTTTAGCTATATGCTGTAGCCTCTCAACAAAAATTGGATTCTTGTGCATCATTTACATATTGGAATTGATAAGAGAACAAGAGTTATTTGATTCAAAAGTAGGATATTGCATTAAGCTTTATGCCAAAAATGTTAGGATATCAAGTTTGTTTTAGCGTCGTTCACTTTTTCTTCTACAAAAAGATCCAACTCCATCTCAATTTTTGGTTTACTTTTCTGTTGAAGCTCCGTTTGATTGTCACTTAAAATTTTGCAACAACAGAGGACTGAAATCTCACTTCTTTTTCATGTCTACATATGTTTCTTGTGGTCATCAAACAAATGATGAAAATTTGCAAACAGCATATGCACAATTGTCAGTGAATTTCTTAAAAGGTTTCATAAAATAGCTTTCATGAAAAGGTTCTTTTTTAGTTCCATGAAAAACTTTTACTGTCCAGTAAAGCTAAATTATCAAATAGATTTAAGTGTTGGATTGTAAAGATTAAATTTACTAACAATGATCACAACTTAAATGTTGGTTTCAAGCAACTCTGCTCTTTGGTCATAAATGTTTGTGTAAAATTAATTTATAAAAATTGCTTGACATTAAGGATGTAATATAGCAATATTAGAGAAAAAAAAGTTTTTAACTGCTGCTGTAAAATCGAATCGATCAGATAACTGCTCTAGCATATGATTCGAGTGTAGAACAGTCAAATTGCCCAATTCAGTAGTGTAGACGGCATCGGGATATTGATATTGTGGTACAGTAATTTTATGTATTCTCATTTTCTTGTCTTTTTTACAAGAAAGAAAGAATGACTAAGTGGCACAAATTGATCCCAAAGTTTATAGAGAAAAGCTAAAGGTAACCATAAATTAGAAATTTTAATTCATAAGAACGCATGAATTCATGCTTATTAGCTATATAAGGTAGTTGAGCGGAGTAAAATGCTAAATCATCAAATGAATGTCTAGGAAACTAAAGAAAATGAAAACAAAACAAACATAATTAGATGAGGTGTCATTTCAAATCGATTTAATTGTGTTATCACATTGCTTTTGAAACAAAAATAATAATTTTATTATCCCCCGTTCAAGTGTTTTCCTGCATTGGTACATGATGGAAGCTCACATTTGTTTTTCTGCACCATTCTTTATTTGGAAACTTTGTTCAACTAGTTTTGATTGACTCAACCAGTTTGCCCTAGCTCTACCACTTCTATTTGGTTTGCTTTGGTTCAAGCACTTTCCAGTTTTCATATGCAGCTAAATTTGCCATCCAACTTGTCTTGGTTGAACCTATCTAATCAGTCATGCAGATCAAGTTTTGTTAACATTGGTTTCAATTTACCAATATTTAGCAAACTTGTCATGCACATTACAGGGTGCTTGTTATGGCAGTTATGCTAGTCATGATGTTGACAAAACTAATTGAAATATAAATTTGGCATTTTACACAGCTACAAAAAGCTTATATAATTATATAGACACTTGCACAATGCTCTACTTAGGTTGCAAATGAAATCTTGGAGGATGTCACGAAAACCTTTCATACTCAATTATCTATTAAATAAAGCTCTCATTACCCACACAACTGAAAATAGAGTGCTAGCAAAAATAATCGTTGAGCAAAATGTGACCACATAATGATTGATGTACAAATTCCCAAATCTAGGAAAAAGGCATGGTTGCGCTGGATCATTTTCATTCGAACATGAGAGTGATTGAAAGTTTTTTCATAGTTTACACTCTCTTGTGATTGGCACTAGCCCCATGGATGTTTCTTGGTAGCATTCAATTGTGAAAGAATAAAGCTTTTATGGCAACTTTTATGCATACAAGTTCTTTAGAGCATTTTCCACAAGCCTTGTGGCTCAATAACTATGCCCATAATGTAAACACATGCCCTAAGGTACAATGCAACTTGTGCTTACCATAGTAATATGCTTCTGTTATAAGATCTATGACACCAATTGATATACAGACTTGGTTAAATCCATTTGAACCTTGTTTATCAATAACCAGACTCTACATCCAACAGTTACATCAGAAGAAACCATCAATAAGCTTTTTCGTCTTGCAATTCAGTATCCATTCTTCATTGAAAGCCATAAAATGTTGGAATTTTTTATCTTTTTTTGAGAATCTGGAGTCATTCTAATAAAAAGGTGCTCAATCCTTGTATATTCTAAACCTGAATTATTAGAATTTTGATAAATATTACTGGGTGCTATGGTAAAAAATTTCTCATATTCTCCATCTTTATAAAACATCAAGACATGATATCCCTTTTCATTGTCTGCCTACTATTGAAGAGTTGTTTTCTTATGCAGTTGTTCCTTCCACCTTTTCATAGGTAACATTAACTATAGTTTTTGCATAAAGCTTTTTCAAAGTATTAGTTTTTGGTTTCTCCCTACTCATGTAAATCACATGATCAAAAAAGCCATGAAAATTATGTGGACTAGTGATCCTAATTGTGTATGACTAAAAAAGATTATACTACTAAAATGAACTAAGTTATCAGAAATAAGAGGCTTTATCTCTTTGTGATTATGGCTTGTCTCGTGCTATCAATCAAGAAAGATGGCATGGTAGCATCTTAAGATAATAACTGGGGAGTTGGAAGTGAGAACAAAACTCTTGCTGTGGCCATGGCAGTTGAGAGCACATTTAAGAGATGGTTAAACATATGTCTTGATACATATAACTAATGACAAATAAGACTGATAGTAATTGTGAAGACAATGACTTATGGCTAAGTATTTTGTTCTGTAAATTGAATGGTAAAAGAGAGGGAGTGGGTAACTTTGTGTTGTTGGGCTGGGTTGTTGTCATCTAGCAGGGCCTTGTATATGGAAATTTCACAAGGTGTTGGGTGCAGCAGAACAAACCAAGCAAGCAATCTCCAACTCATGCTCTACCTGCGATGGGTGGGTCATGATAGCACTTTTGTATTTTTGAGGAAGCTTGGAAATTGACATAATTTTATTTGTGGCTAGCAAATTGTTCAATCATTGATGTATCAACAATGTGGATAATGATAGCACTTTTGTATTTTTGAGAAAGCTTGGAAATTGACATAATTTTTTTTGTGGCTATCACATTGTTCAATCAATTATGTATCAACAATGTGGATTAACTAAATCTATTATTTTAATTATGATTCTTTTAATATGCAAATCAATTTTTTCTCATATTCTTTGTCCCTTAAGTAAAACTTAGAGGTTGTAACAGTGTTTTGTTTAAAGAGATTACATTATGAAGTATTTTTTTTTGCTTTCATCATTTACAAACCATAATCAGCTAAAACATAAAAATTTTCCATAACTTTAGCAAATTGTTATGCATAGCTCCACTGCTAAGTTCTTCTCCAGAAAAAGAAAACAATGAAGCTTTACAATGTTATTGAACTTCAGTTGTACAGCTTGCTTATTTGTCAACAGCCTGTAACTTTACGTAGATGTTCTTAGACTCCAGAACAATATTCAAAGTACTTATGTTTTTTATGTAGTTTTTGAATCCTTTGAATTGCTGTGTCACTGCTTTGTGCCTTGGGTTCAAGTGCCATTGTTAGGCTTAATGTTTGAATAAATTGTCTTACCATGCATTAGTTATGGCTTTTAATTTAAGAACTTTATTTGTTCTTTACACTTTGCTTTTGTATGAAATAGTCGGCAGATAAGCCCTTTGGATATTTTATCTATTTTAAGCCTAGTTGTTTGATTAGAATTTTGTTAAATCGAATTTGTCACGCCAGTCTAACAGAAAATTCTCACTTATTAGACTATTGAAAACCTGTGCATGAAATTTCCAGAATAGTGAGCTTGCCGTGAACATTCATTTTTGAACCCATTCTACTATTTGCTGCCAGCTGCAGACTTCTTTGGAACTTGTTAAGGTTACATTGTTCTTGTGTATCTTCTCTTTTTTACGTTGTTCTTTAGCTTGATTTCTTGTTCATGTTGATCTCCTAAGATTTTTCCAAAGGTCTAATGGAAAAAGAAATTTGTTGCTTTGAGCTATTAAATTCTCAAGTTCTAAAAGAAACTGATTTGAAATTGTATTCTAGTAGTTTGATTCATCATTAAAGGATTTCTCAAATTTACAAATTGTGATCATGTTTATGGGCACAGATTTAGTAAATAAGTGCCTGAAGGTAGTAGTTTATCCTCTCTATTCAAAGGAAAATTTTTGTCTAATCACTTGAGCTGTTGTTGGGCATGAAGCAAAATCAGTATAGACTGTTTTGGTAGAAGAATCAGTATGACTTTACAGTTATTTTTTTCAGTTCTTTTTGGTTTATTTCATTTCTAATTTTGTAGGACCCATCATGCTCTGTCCGCAAGGCATTTCTGCATAAAATACATGAATTCCTCACCAAAAATCGAATCCCACTTAGATATGTTTGTGCTTTTGCGTTGGCTTCTACAGATTGCATAAGGGAGGTTCGGACTGATGTAAGCTTTTGTTATTCTCTTCTTATTAGAAGGCATTTTTCTAGGTGTGACTGACTAATTTTTGTTTTTCTTTTGTTCTTCTGTTCAGTCCATGAAGTATCTCTCAGAGTTTATAGAAATCCATCATATGTATATTCTTTCGCAGAAGTCATCTACCATTGAAAGTGAACAAGTTATCAACTCTCCAGAATATGCTGTTGTTTTTCTATTGCACTTTCTTGCTCATGATCAAGGCTTTTCATCAAGTTCGGAAAACAAAGAACTTTATCATGAACTTTGCAGGTACCATGTTTCTTACACTTGGGAACATTTTTAAAATATTATAAAAAAACTTTATGGACTCCATTTAAGAGTATTAATTATTGTACAGTACATTCCATGTAAGGATTTGACTATAAAAGTAAAGCCAAGTGTTGGAGTTCGAATTTCATGAGGGCTGAGAAGAACGAAGCACTATCACGTGCTTTTGTCGTATATCTTGAATGGTCAATACGTGCTATGATTTTGGTGCTGTGCAGTGGAAAATGAAGGCATAGACTGTGACATAGTGATGTGAAGAACTTTAACCAAATAAATTATGTGATTTGTTTGCTATAATTGTGTAAATAAAGAACTTAAGGTAAAAAAATAATATATCAATGTTCACCTGTGGCAATTTTTAATTTGAAATTGCTAAATCAACAGCTAGTTACACTACTTGTTCCTAAGAAATATTATCTGATGAAACTTTCATTTCTCATTAAAACATATCACACTTATGAGTAAATATGTCTTACATAGTATGCGCACATATGTAAAATTGAATGCCAAAGAAATGAAATAACATCAAGAATTAATATTTGAATGATGAATTAAAAAAATTTAAATTGTAAAACCTGCTAATTCAACAGTTATCAGTGATATATCTCTGTAAAGTCCAACAAAATGTATATTTTGAATTTAAACGCATCATAACAGCACAATAGGTTGTCTAATGTATTGCACATTTTATGGAACTGACACAATGCCTGATTATTATGCATAATAAATTGTTCAGGTCAATGAAGAAAATTGTAAGCATTGTTTTTACAATATGAATATACTTTCAAATAGCTAAATGACAATGGCAAACTGCAAGGGGGATCAGACTTCTGGAGACTCAAACAACAAAATGATGGCTTTCTTATAAAAGTTGGGCACGGTATTGTAAAGAATAGTAGCCAGTCAAAAGTTTTTAAAAGCATATATGCCTGTAGATTTTAAAAACATTTTAAGGTAAATTATAGTTAAGTCTCTTGTATTTAATTGTAGAAGTAGGTCATTGGTCATCAAAACTAGCTAGGGAAGTCTATTAGTTTCCTAAATATGATGTTATCTTTAGAAAAACTTTTGGAAGGTTACTTGTTAAGTATAGATGTATCTGGAACATACTATTTTGCTCATCAATAAAATGAATTTAATGCTATTGACATTATATAGAAGAGGGGGCTGTTTTTCAACATATGCTTAATCGATGACAGTTGATTTCTTCTTTGGGCATCTAATTTCCCTGGTGATTTCTCAAGGTTTTGTAAATCTTGCTTCCTGTTTCTATGATTAACCCAAAACCTGACCCTTTAATTCTGATATGTATTTAAAATGAGTTTTATGGATATCTCAGTTCTCTGCTTGTTTCATCAACAGCCCACTTGTCATCTTTTTGAGAGCATTAGTTAATTTGGAGCCTTTCGGAGGAAACAGTAGAGCTAACAGCGAGACTCTATCGAATTTGTTTGCAGTCCTGCTTGCAATTAAGAAAGCAGAAGATGCTGTGGATGCCAGCATTACTCCGGTATGTCATTTATCCCTCTGCTCGCATTTATAGTTTTTTGAAGTTTTGGGATAGCACCAACCCTGGAAACTCTTGCAGAAACTTCATGTTCTTACCGACATAGCTTTGATAATCTTGAGGATACTAGGTAAAGGTTTGAAGCCTTCTTTGAATAAGCGCCAAATGGTTTTACTGCCATTATCATTCTATAAAGCTCATAGAAGTTCTCTGTGTGAGGTGAGCTTTTAATGTATTTAAAACAACATTGCGCTATTTTGATTCTGATCTTATTTCTTTAGTCTTTCTTCATCCCTATTCCCTGAGTCTCTCTATCTCCTTCTGAACCATTGAAGGGACATGATCTTGACAAAAGTTTCATTGATGACAATTTTGTCAAGGGAATTCTTGATGTAGTTGACTCTTCTTTTATTAAGGTCAGCTGTTTTCTTCCTTTTCTTATAAAGAAGTTGTTATAGCCCTTCAAATTCTGTACAGAATGGATTATGATTCTTTGCGTTCTTTTTGTATATTTTAATCTATGCAGCCTTGTACATCCAATTCTAAACAGCTTGGTAGAACTCAAACTGGTGCTGATCATAAGGGTAATAGGAGAGACTATGATTTTTTATTGAATGCTAGACAAGGGAATCCGTCTACGTCCATATCAGAGATGCAGAAGGATATTGATATTCACAATGGTGATGCTTTTGATATAGAAGTACTGCAGGAAAAGACTAGGAGTCCTCAGCCTTTCAAAATTTATTCTGCTGTAGCTTCTGCATCGTCCGGCTTCCATAATGAGAATTGTGATGTTTTTGGTAGCAGAAATGTAGGCTTGCATATTCCCAATGTCATTCTGTCTGACCAACAGCTATCTTCCTGTGATTTTGCAAGTGCTGTACTACACTTTGGCCCTCTAACTTCAACAACAGAGCCTGATGCTGAAACCTTGAACCCTCAACTTGTAAACCAGAGTGTAACAAAATATGAATCTGCTACATTCTGTAATAGTAAGAAGACTCTTAATGATGATCATTTTATGTCGAAGGTAATATTGAATTACAAACAAATAGATGTATAGATTTTATGCTGGCAAGTGAGTATGTTTGTTATGCTTGCAGAATAAACTGGTTCATGAAGGTGAAGGGCTTGTTGGCAAAAGGATTTCCAGGCGGTCTCCAATTGATAAGTGGTCAGTTGTAGAAACCTCTAATAATTTCTGGGTTTATGATTATTTCTTAATACCTGTAAGCATGTGTTTTTGCTATCTCATTATTTTCGTTTGTACAGCTCTTATTCTGTAACCGTTGATTCATGTGATTCGCAGCAAAATAACTACAAGGTACATGTCGAATAATTGTTATTAACTGTTGTTTATTTACTTTATTTCATAGTAAAGCCTAGGCTTATGATCAATTTTTAATTTGTGCCTCGATCAAGTTTTAGTTGTTAGTTGGTTCAGTATTTTCTTTTAAAATTTACTCTTATTAAAATGTTGATGATTAAGTATTTCTCTCACATTGATGTTTGCAATGTCCATAAATATGGATGCCATATGCCAATATTCGTGGTCCCTGTAATTCTTATTAATGCATTTTCTACTCTTACAATTTTTGCTTGCTTGTGCATTTGGCATCACTATTTGCCTTATTAAGCTACTTGTTTTGGATTTCTTGGTTCTTATTCTCCGTTCCCCCTTTAGTGTTGAACTATGCTTTGATTCTAGTTATTTGTGTTAGACTTCTTGTTTATTGTTGCTAAATGGCTCTCTTTGGAAGTGAAAGAGAACCTTCCTATTTGAAAAATACACTGACAACATAATTGTAATAATTAATAATAAAATAAGATAATACCAGTATTTTTACATGTTTTGACAATAAATAACCTACATCTATATTGCAAAAAGAAGTCTATTTTACTATCAAGATTAAGTACTAACATTTTTATTTATTTTCTCTTTCTATAAGAATTATACTTAGGAACTAGATGTCAACCAATTAAAATATTTCCAATCAAAAAGCTTTTCTAATAGAGCATTTCACCCATTTTTATCATGTTATCATATTAATTTCTCATTAGGTATTTTTATTTTTGTTCTTCAAATTTCAATTAGAGAAATAATCATATATTGAGATATATTCAATATTAAGGATTAATGGATATTAATCTATCCAATTGCATCCTTAAATTTCATCTAAATTTAGAGAGATTAGCTTTGGTTTGGAACAAAATTAGTTTACATTCTATTTGCAAACAAAAATAGTTAATAATATTTAATAAATTTTTCTTATCTCAAATTCTTGGTCTTATAAGTGGATATCAATCATCAAAGTACTAAACTTTCTCTCATCCAACCTCTAGATGACATCAGCTATTACAAATTTCAATTTCAATTGGTATAACTTCTTCATAATGAAAACAGCACTACAATTCATTGTGATCTTTGATAAAGTAATAAAAAGACATCAATAAACTTGGTTCTTTTAAAATAAATCTAGTTTCATGCAAGATGCAAGCTAATCCAACTATAAATAACAAAGCATTACTAGTGTTATTTTCTAGATTGAAATGTGAAGTAATGAGAATCTTCTTTTTAATGACAATATCTCCTCTTTTATTCACTGCCTTTTTGTATTTGTTCAAAGTACCTATTTATATACACCCTTCTTAGTTAATGATACATTAAAAAATTTCCCCTAACGTGATATTTAAATGCGAGTGTGGCTTGCTGCCAACCTTCACCACTTTTCCATTGTTGTCAACCTCCACTTCTAGCTTTCTTCTATATGACTTGGCCACCTTTACATCACATCCTACTTCTCCCTTAGCCTTTCCTACCTCTTTTTCTTTCTTTTTGCTCTTCTTCCTCTGTCAGCTAACCCCCTGGTACTTTGTTAAAGTCTTTCTTTAACCTCCTCCCCAGCCTAAGCTCATCACTCTATTCCTCTTTTAGGTTTTGTCCACATGGCCATCAAAGACCAGGATATTAGTTCTGTCATGCTTTCATTGCAAAAAATGTGTTTTCCTTGTCCTTTTTTACTGTAGCTTGTTCTTTTTAGCCATCTGCCTTCAACATGATGCCAACCTGTCCACTACTGGTTTAAGATATTACAATTTCAAATGGAACTGAGTCAAACCTTCTCTATGTGTACAATTTATTTGGACCCATTTCTGAGTATGAAATTTAAGTTCAGATGGAATATGTGAATACTATGAAGTCGTAAAATATCCACTACCTCATGTTGGAGTTCCTAGAGAGGTACTTGGTTTAGGGGCTGTGCATGTTTATGAATTTCTGATAAGAGAGTGATTTGTGCACCACACCTTAAGCTCCAGGTGAGAAGGTTTGGAAGACCAAAAAAAAGTGTCGGACAAGAGTTGCCACATTTGCAACCTTGCAGCTTCATTTTTTAGTAGACTAGAAGTACATTATTCAGAAGTTAAAAAGTTTGTTTTTGTTTAGTGCTCATCTTAAAATTCAGATTAAATAAATAAAACAATGTGATTACTAGAAAAAATGTAATATAAATGCATTGAGAATCAAACCCAAACCTTTCTTGTAGAGAAGAGAACAGTCTACCACATGAACTGCCACCTTCTGCATTAGATTTACTAGTAATTTAAAAATACAATAAAAATCTTATTTTAAAAATATTCAATATGAGTATGGGTACTTAATAATACAAGTTTATATTTAATCTTATAAGTCTACTCAATTAATCCATTTCATATTTAGTTAAATAAGATAAAGCTTAAATGGTTAAATACTCATAAGATCATTAGTATTTTTTTAACCCATTTAAGTTTATTTAAATTTTAATCAATATTTAAAATATTAAAATATAGAAAAAAATATTTTTCACATTTTTGTGATAATTAATAATTTTTAGAAACCATATTCTATGGGGTTAAATAAATAGTTCATATATCTCATTGTTGATGCAAAAAATGGGATTCAGCAAATCTGAACAAAAATTTAAGACAAATATAAGAAAGTCAATCTTGTAAGTAATAGTTTATCTTCAATCTCCTTGTTTGAACCTAAGTAGTGTATTGTTATTAAAGTGAAAGGAGTAAAATGATCCAATTTGATGAGATTTTCTTAAAAGAACTAGGTTTTAAACCATTCAGCATGGGCAACACTGTTTGAGATAGTTCGACATTATGTGAGGTAGTTTGGCATTGTTTGGAATGGTCCAATGATGTTGGAGATTACAGCGACACGGCAGTGGTGTGATTGACATAGAGATGGTGCAGTCAGACATGGAGGTGGAGCGATTGGTTGCAGAGTGTTTCGAACATGGGTGGGTATTGTATGTGCAAACAGGGAGGCTAAGGTGTGGTCAGGTTTGGTGTGGTACAGGCAATGTTGTGGGACACGACGAGGCTTTTTCCTTGCTCAAGGGCAGTGCAATTCAAGCATAAATAAGAGGCAGGTTAACTAATAGATGCGGGTCAGCATGGGTCGGCGTGTGTCAACATGGGTTGAACTTGAGTCAAACACAATCTATTGAGTCAAAATGGGATGGCACGGTCAAAGTGGGTCGACGCGTGTCAGCATTGGTTGCTTCTGTCTAATCGAAGTAGGTCAATGCGGGTCGGACACAATCCACCAGGTTAGAATGGGACGACGCTGGTCGATGTGATCTACCATGTCAAATTGAATCAACTTGAGTGGGCATTGTATGGATGAACAAGGAGGCTAAGGTGTTGGTTAGGTTTGGTGTAGTACAAGTAGAATTGTGGGACATAAGGCTTTTTCTATTACAAGGGCAATTCAACTCATGCAGAAATAAGAGGCAAGTTAGCACTAATCGATGCAGGTCAGCATAACTCGACGTGTGTCAACATGGGTTGAACCCAAGTCAAACATGATCTATTGAGTCAAAATGGGATGGCATGGTCAAAGTCGGTGGGCATGTGTCAGCATTGGTTGCTGTTGCCATATCAAAGCAGGTCGGCACGAGTCAGACACGATCCACTGGGTTAGAATGGGACAGTGCTGGTCAAATGCGATCTGTCATGTCGAAGTGGGTCAACGTGGGTGTGCATTGTACGGGCAAACAAAGAGGCTAAGATGTGGTTAGGTTCTGTGTGTCATAGGCAACATTTGGGTTTTTCCCTACACAAGGGCAGTGTAATTCAAGCATAAATAAAAGGCAGGTTAGTGCTAGTCTATGCGAATCAGCATGGGTCGACGTCTGTCAACATGGGTTGAACCCGAGTCAAACACGATCTATTGAGTCAAATGGGATGGTACAGTCAAAGTGAGTCGGTGTGTGTCAGCATTGGTTGCTGTTGCCAAATCTAAGTAAGTCAATGCGGGGAGAACACAATCCTCCAGGTTAGAATGGGACGGCGCTGGTCAAATGCAATCTACCATGTTGAAGCAAGTCGACGTGGGTCAAAGCTAATTTTAGGCAGGCACGTGCAAGCCAAACAGCATTTGCGTTTCCTAGGTTGCACAGGTAATCGCAATGGGTTATAGGATTTGAGAGGCTTTCGACGTCGCAAGCAAGTGCCACAGGCAAGCGAGGATCAGGAAGATGTGTGAGGGATTAGTAAGGAGCAAAGCTTTTGAAAGGAGAGAGGAGAGAGAGAGAGAGAGAGAGCATGGCATTCGGTGTTGGGAGCCCTTGGGAAGAAGGGAACGGAGAGAGTAGGAGTAGCAGAGAGGGGGAAGAGAGGCTTGGGAGAAGGGGAAGAAGGGTGCTTTTTGGAAGCCCGAGGAGCGGCAGGGAAGTTCAAATGGAGAGGAAAGGATGAAGAAGATAGGTCAAGCGGCTTAAGGAAGGAGAACTTACAAGCTCAAAAAGGGAGCGATGTAGAAATCTCCAAGGGAGTGAGCTTCAGTGGAATTGTCGTGCATCCAATGCCCTTCAACCAGTGAGGAGGGATTCTTATACCGCTGCTCTACAAAGGCACTAAATCCTCATTGAATCCTTGTTTCTCTTCTTTATGCCAATGTGGTTTTTTTTCTACTTCACCATAAATAAAATAATCTTGTTAAGTCTTTGAAATATATGAACTTTAAAAGAGAACATAAATAAATTTGAGTTTATCAACATACACTCTTAATTCCAAGCATTTTCATTGTTTGGCCAAAGACTTAGATAATTTCATATTAGAAGTTTTTATAAACTATATTTTTGTGGGATTAAATGGATAATTTATATATCTTAATTATGAGATAATCTTGTTAAGCCTTTGAAAATATATGAACTTTCTAAAAGAGAATATAAATAAATTTGAGTGTATCAACAACACTCTTAATTCTAAACTTCTTATTGTTTGACCCTTTAGATTATTTCAGATCTTAGTTATACTTGAAATGGATTCATTTGGTCTAGTTATTTTGTTATAGCTCTTCCTTTATGGTGTTACATATTTTTTTCTTACTGTTTTCATCCTATTATATTGATTGCTTGATTCGGGATGTATTGCCTGCAAATTTGGTAAATAGTTTTTATAGTAAATTTGCATAATATCATAATCATATATTTCTCATCATAATTGTTTAAGCAATGAGGGGTGGATGATTTCTAATGTGTGATTACATCTATATAGCATTAGTTTCTTTTTATAGTGCATGCTTAAAGTGTATAGTTTTGACGGACATTTTATGGTTGTTTATGACAATGACTATGTGGAACTGCTGAAATTGGATGAAGAAAGAAGGGAGCTGGTCCTTCAAAGCTTTTTTGTAATTATGGTTAACTTTGAGTTAATAATGCAAAATCCTAGTCAACTAAGTTACTTTCTAATAATTTATGAACTTCATACGATGTAGGGTTCATTTGGTATTCAACCTAGAAATTGGTAGGAATTTGCTCCTTTTTTGTATTAGGATTTTGCTCTAAATTTTATTTATCTTGTTATAGAATGAGTCAGATTTTCTTCTAGTATTTACAATTTTGCTTCCTAGTAATAAACACAATAACACCTAAAAAGCATTATGTTTGTTTTTATTGCATGTATTCTTTTTTCAAATGTCTCAAAACAATTGAGATATGTCAGTACTTCAGGAAAGAGTTACTTTTAAGTTTAAAAATCAAGAAAAAAAAATTTTTTATATGAAACCTTTATTTGAGAATTAGAAAAGAATTGTGGATATGAATAAAACCCCTTTATCTAGAGCATAAATTTATGCTCCCTTTTGTTGTGTTAGAAACAATTAATGTATGAATTATTCAAATTTATCTTAGGTTCTCAAGAAGTTTTATTAAGACAATTGCATTAGATAGAGGTCTAAGTTAGCCAAATATACTCTTAAGTGAGTATCGAATAGCTCAAAAACTTTATGTATAGTATGGAGATGATAGTAATTGTTATTAAGATTTTAGCACTACACTTAACTTTGAGTATGGCACTAGTCATAATCCTTTCTTTCAAGTGAGAATTCATTATTTCTTTTTTCAACTCAAAAATTTTTCAACCACCTAAATCAAGTATGATGTCAAACATTAAATACATGAACAAGATTCATTATGCCTTCTATATTACCTGTGAATTATACTCTAATATTTTAGTCATTGATAGCCAAACACGAAAGTTGTGTTGGTCATGCGAACCAAACTAAGTGGCTTAATGAGAACTTGTTAATACCTTTAAATATCATACACATCAAGGGCTACTTGATTATATCAAAGATATTATATGAGTCATTATACTTAACTATAGTAAAAGATAGTGAGACCTATAAGAGTCACAAACCATATGAGTCATCTTAACTAACTTATCTCCTCTTTTGCCAAACTTGATTTTCATACCATTTGTTAAAAGACTTCATGTTTGCCCCAAGTCTAGAAGGCAATACATCCCAACAACTTTGATGTGATGGATTTAACCTCAACTCACACAATACAAGTTTGGGGTCAATGCAAAGTAATTTAGCTTTGTATTGTAAAAGAGAACAAAGCATATTTATAAATAGAAGAAATTAACAATAATAGAAACATTAATTTTTATTTATTTAAAAGAAAAGCATATGCTATCATAATAAAATCTAAAATAATTAAAATACTAATTATAACCCAAGTATTACAAATAACAAGATAATCAATTAAAGCAATAAAATCAAACACTTAAATACCCATCCCAAAAGATGGTTTATTATTATTCTTCTTATAATGATGATTCATCAATCAATAAAAAAATCATCCGAATTTGCGAAGCAAACTACAAGGTAAGACCACCTGGCAACTCATTAGCAACAAGATAATGGCAATGAATATGCATAGTAAAGTGCCATGAATGAATAGAGTACATATAATAATTCCTACATAATGTGGACTCATACCTCTAATATGTAACCAAGTAAAGTAAACATGTATATAATATCTTTCACACGTAATAATCATAAATGACAAAATTTTGGTGTGCATTAAATGCTCAACTGTTAACTATAATTAATTAATTAAATCAATCTTGTTAACCAATATAGATCTAATGGCATAATGTCCACAAAAGTTATACATTTTGACATCATCAATAACTAATATAATAATCATACTCATAATATCATGAATAGAATGAGTATGCATCAATAATTTAGGACATCCATTTAATGCATATGTATTTAAATAAGCTCTGCATCTCACCATTCACTCATCATAATTGATATATAACCTTTTATTAATACTTCAAAATATGCATGTAATGTAGACATTTAAATTATGTACCTCACCATTCACTCATTATAACTTGTAAATGATATAACCCTTTTGGTAATATATCATGGTCACCTTTAAAAATGTACTCGTTATTCTAAAATAAAGGAGTCCTCACTTTGAGGACTCATCAACCCTACTAGCTTCTCATATATCAAAAAAGTATCATTGACCATTGCACTTAGATACTATCTTGCATCTTGGGTCTCACATAAAGCACCAATGTTATAAATGAATAATCATCATGTACCAAATATAATCAACATGTCACAATTTATTGTTTCTTGTCCTATTTGAAGAATGTAGTTATCACAAGAAAAAAACTAACATTAGGTATATCTACCTCAAATCTATTACAACATGTTCAAAATAAATGGTTATAGATAACAATGCATAACAGCAAATTTTATTATCTAGTAGAAAACAAATTATAAACATTGGTTTAACTTGAATCAATAATCCAAGGACAACCCAACAAAGGGTACACTCATCTTCTAAAAGGTAAGATATGTGATTCTCAAAGCCAAGGCTGATTTGAGTTATCTAAAATGTAACATTTAGTTCAACAACATATTTACATGTATGAATAACAAGAATAGCATATCCTTATCAAATACTAAGTTAATTATTGTAATTATGCAAATTGATTTAGATTGTACACTAAATATGAACTTCTGAGAATAACATTGAAATTAAATTCCTTTTTTTTCTCCAATAAATGCTTTGCATTAATGAACCAATCAACTTAAAGACATAAAAATTTGAAGCATAAACAAAATAAACATAAATATAATATGATAAAAGAGGTCACTAGAAGAGAGAGGAGAAAGAAAGGAAGAAGGGAGAGGAGGAAGGAGAAGAAGAAAAAATAATAAGGTGGGGAGAAGATGAAGGAAAGAGAAAGGGGGACTTATGACTATATACTATGGCAGTTTGTTGGTAGATGCCAACAAGGACGGAGCTTGCTACTAAAAAATGTCAATAAACTAACGGGTAATACTATCTTGTTGGTTTTATTTTAATAGATTTTAGTTCCAAAAACTTTTGGATTTTAGAGATACGGAAATGCATTTCTCAAACAAACATTTGAATGACCACATTTTGAAATCTTAGGAGATGTGAATATGCTTGTTGTTTGTTTGGTAAGCTTTTTGAGAAAATTTGGTTAAGAAACTTGCCATTACTTTTGCAATTTCTTATCAAAATGAATTTTACATATTAATATCTTGAATCTTTCCCACTAACAATAGCTCTATCTAGTTGTTTCATGTGATTTGGATATTTCTGAAACAATCATTTAGAAAACGTTCAATGTAATTTTGAAGAATTGAGGTTTATTTTTGATAATGTATTGGCTATCAGTAATTTTTATTTTACCATGCCCCAAGTGCTTGAACAATTTCTAGTCAGCATTTGAATGCTGTGTTATGGAAATGAAAATGAAAATAAATGAACAATGGGTTGAAATGAAATCTATTAGTCATTAAAAATCACATATTTGGAGTGCTAGAGTCATGGAGCTCATGAGATTTTGTCCAACTCACAGCTTGCCTAATGGACATGTATAGTTTCATTTTCTTCTGCTAAGAAGCATATTGTTATATAATGGTTAAGCAGATGATGTCATTATTCTATTCATATGGTTTATGATAGCATATCCATTTGTTACGCCAATATATTGTATGTTATGTCTTGATGTTGCAATCTTTTGAAGCAATTTATTGTAGATTTATTGCCGAAGCATCCTATAACTAAAAAGCATTGAATGGAGCTATCATATGGTCAAATGCAACCAAAGTCAAGTAATTACATGCTTCATGGTGAAGAAGGTTGCCTCATACATTATATTAACTAAAGCATATTTTGCATTAACATCAACATAATTTGTAGCATGACAAAATGTATTTTTGTTCATTTCTGGACAATTTCATGTACAATGTTGTGATTATATGTGCATTGAAATTGGTTCCTCCAAGTGATGTTTTATCATTGTTTTATTCATATGCCTTATCCTTCGAGACCCAAACGTAATGCTTGACCTCTACAATCTTATTGTTGCTATGGCAACAAAAATGGTACGTTTTCATTTAATTTAGGACGACTGATTTCAACCAAAGATGTGTTATTTCAATCCCTTCTTCTTCTCTTTATTCATGCATTGGATTAAGAAAATTCTTTGTTCAGGGGTAGCGAAGGCAAAGAGGCAAAGAAAACGACTATAAGCAATGCCAAAGAACACATGCAAAAACGTGAGCAAACTAAGCCGAGATTTATTTAGTTTTTTCAAATAATCTTCTTATGGCTTTTATATTTGAAATAAATCAGGTTGCACTAAGGACTCGACCACAAAGTCCTTAGTTGCCTTTGTATTAAGTACGTGATTTCAGTTGTCTACCGTATCTATATAATTTTATACATAGATGAACAATTCTGTGACTGGCTTAGCTTACACAAAGTTGTGTTACATTTATACTAAATGCAGCTTTATGATGTTTCTAACCAATGTGCTTGTATGTTACAAAGTATAAGTATAAATATAGGGATTAACAGAAATGGAGATTGATGGTTACCCAACATCAAATATTTTATTTTAAGTAAAATTTTAAATGTAATAATAGATTTAAATTTTGTTTAACAAATAGATTCAATCAATATTGTTGTATAAGATTATAATTTTGGTATGAAGATTAAATGGTTTCTTAAGAGAAGACATTGGGTACTAATTGGATCGTTATATATGTTTAACTTTTGAATTTTTTTTAATATTCACCTTCACGAATAATGTCTAACAAAAACAAGGGTTATGCTCAATGAAGGTATGTAAAAAGTTTTTTTTAATTTTAAAATTATCAAAATAATAATAATATTTTGATTACATTTTTCAAATATGTATTTTTATAGTGAATTATAAACTACATAATCTTTGAATGTAACTCAATAATAATATCTTTTAAATTTATATGTTATTAATTAATTTAATGTTCAACAAATATATAATAAGAAGTGTTTAAAGAATTATTATAAGTCCTAGTATAAGATTCCTTATATGTACCATTGTGCATGATAATATTGTACTAGTTGATGATCTATGTAACATTCAAGAATATACTTGAAATTAATGTATGTGTATATGTATTTGTTTCAAAATAAACATAGTTATTTTGATGCTAACTAGTCCTAAACGTGAAATAAATAAACAATTTCAATCATATTTATAATCATAGAATCATTTAATGAAATCACATTATTTTAAAAATGATTTTAAAAAATATAAAATATGATAAATAAGATACACATAATGTATAAATTTATAATACAAGTTTCTCAAAAACATAAGCTCCACAAAATATATAAATGAATTGAATTGGATGGTCTACATAAATCTTCTTGACAATTAACCAATCATATTGAGATGGTCAATATCAATTGACAACGACAATGGTGTGTTGAAAACCACATGTTTTATCACTACATGATTGTCTTTGATCATGACCCAAACCCTAGAATATCAAAAATGGCCCTATACAACCCAATTCAATATATGAATCTAATTGAACATCACATAAAAATCATGGGTGTAAAAGATATTACTTACAAGATTAACATAACACAACAAATATGCAAATACAACTAGGGCAATTGCATGTCAACAAGAGCCCATGACAAACAAACAACAAGCTATGAAGAAGAATGTTAAGAACGTACAATTAGTTTCAAATACAAACCATAATTGTATTCTCCATTTGTACTGCAACAACGTACCTGGATCAGAAATTGAAATGTTTATTTATTTCAAAGGATAAATCCCCATGAAAGCTGGTATTTGACAACTTTCACTTCAAGAAAACTTTGTGAAGACCAAGACGAAAGATTATTAGAACTCCCAATAGCCCACAAATCATTCTCAATTCAATGAACTTCTCAGGTTTCAAGAACCAAAAAGTTACCTCGTCTGTTATACAAACGGATCAACGGAAAACTAAACAAACGGTCAAAACTTTTGAATACTTAACTCACCCAAGACAGAATCCTGAGATGAGGCTGCACAACAACAAATAACAATCAAACACAGAAAGTTCCACGAGGAGACTGAGGCGATCCGGTGTCCAGCAAAATGCTGCGGCTGCAATATGATCTTGTAGTACTAGAAGAAGACATCAGACACCTCGGATCACCACTATGGGGAATGAATTCATTTCCCTGCATCCTTGTTTGGCTATCCCTCCTCATTTCCCAGCCTTCTTCTTGACACTGCACGGTATCGAAGCACTCAGAGAGCATTCTGAGCACTTGTTTGATGGATGGTCTCGCCCTCCCTTCTCTGTGTGTGCACCATTTGATGATCTCAACCACAATTTTGACATGTTCAAAATCAAAGTTGTGTGCAATTGCAGGATCAACCAGTTCATGCAGTTTGGAATTGGAAGATAGAAACTTATGAGACCACTCAACAATATTTTTGCCATCTTGTATAACTCTCCTTCCTGTCAAAAGCTCAAGTAGCAGCACACCATAGCTGTAGATGTCGCTTTTCTCTGTTAGCTCCTGCGTAACAACATACTCTGGATCTAGATAACCTGCATTTGCAGCATAAAAATAATAAGCAGTCGTCAAGCAACAAAAGCTTGCATTTCTAGATAAAATGATAATTGAACATGCTGATGACCACTATACAAGCAAGGATGGAAGAACAGCTGGTTGTTCTTTAGGTTACTTTGATCTTAGTTCAATATTCAAGGTATTCTAAGGATAGAAGAATATATTGCAATAACAGGTGCCATATCAGCCCGTGCGAGAGCAGAGTCTGGAAGAACAGCAGGTCTTTCCATTTTTGTACTTCATCATTGGATCTAATTAGAGGCAAAGTCAACATACTATTGTCATTTCCTTGAACCGAAAAGCTTCTTATCAAAGCCCTCGTAAAGTTTCAAGAATAAAGCTTCTTATCAAAGCCTACATAACCTCGAGAACTTCTTGCTGGCTCCATTGAAAGTGAACTGCTTCCCATGTTATGCTTGGAAACCACCAATGGGAAGTATTAAAATGACACTGAATTTTCAAGATCGCATAAGAAACCTCTGTTGAGTTTGCCTCTAAGCATGAACAGACATCTAATTAGTTGACAACATAGAAAGCATGGCTCAAGAATGAAGAAATTTGGAAGAACCTTCAAGATTGTATGTCCTAATTAGATATAAAATGTTAGTCGTTATAGGACTAGTATAAATGTTGGGTAACTAATGTGTACTTCCCAAGAGAAATAAACTAGCAATTGTTTACTATGATTATGGACATGGTTCTAACTTGCTTAGAAAGTTAAACTCAAATTAGTAACATGCTCACAATGTTTAAATGAATTAGTGGTTCAAATTTGAATGAATTTAAAGATTGGATGTATTGATTTGAACTTTAGGGCTGAAAACTAAGTTTAATGACACCCTGGATATCTTTTTTAGAAAGGAACCATGCTCTTGGGTTTAGCATGAGAACCATGTTTGACTTCCCACGATTCAACTTTCACATCATTTGGATGATAATTCACTCTTTTAGACCCGTAGGTTGTTTAGTAATAAACATTATTACATATCTTGACTTATGGAATAAATTTTGGCATAAACAAACAAATTCAAATAGTATTCCATATATTTAGCCAGATTTTATATCATTTGGATAACATCTCGTTGTGTTTGAACTCTTATGTTACTTGATTTAAGGGTTCCACATATTGTGCAGACCATGATAAGTTGCTAAATATATGGATTTATCTAAGTTCAATATAACAAAACTTTTCAAATGTTATTTCAACGTCATGATTCAAATCTCAGTTCCTGTTGAAATCAAATTCAATAACTATACACTCAGAATGGGTTATTATGGATCCTAAATAGCAGATTGCAATGTAAAAATCATAAAAAAAAACTTCACAAACACTTGGTAGTCCCTATCATGTGAACCTTAACAATCCCCAAGCTTATGGCCCTCCACATTAAGCCATTGCTCCACCCAAGCTCTATAGCACTCCCCTTTCCATATCCCTCTTGGATAGCCAACCTAACCCTCACAGTCCATAGTAGCCGTTGCCATCTCAAGTCTCTCCAAAATGCTTCAAGCTTGCCTTCCCTTCCTCGTATCATCACATTTTCCCTTATCACCTTTGTTATTCACACCTCCAATCTTAACCTTTTGAGTCAACCTGATCCTTCAAGGCTGACATGTCCTACACCTTTGAGTTAGTCTACAAATACTCCCTCACTAGCAACTATTAGCTCGTTCTCTCATTGGTTACTATATTGGGAGACGACCCCCTTGCTCCATGATATAAGAAGCTGCCAAACAAAAATATAGAACACTAAAGACACCTTTTAAGGTTTTAGCCATTCATCAAGGATTTTTCTTATTAAAATTGTTCTAAGCTTCAAACCATTATAATGTTCTTCAAGCCGATATTTGAACTCGAAGAACACATCCACATCATCAAGGAGTGAAACCTTATTCATTGGATAAAACAACTTCAATCTCATTTCCTTGTAGATAAAATACCTCAAACTCTCCTTGCACCTCAGATAACAAATTTATGTCTTACGAAATACAAGTTTTATGGGTAAGCTCATCTTGATTGGCAAGGTCATTACCAACAATTCCAAGCTTACCAATTGCCCATGTCTACATGGAGGTTAGCACTACCTAGATTCATTGTAGTGATGATCTATTTGTAGTGGAGGTCTATTTGTAATGGTAACCTATAATTGGACTCATACCCCTATCATACTTATGACACCTTTGGATACAACCCCTTGCCATTCAAAAAGCTCTGATTCTAGCTTCGCAGCCTTCAATAATTCATCCAACTAGCATTGTGAACTCTCATAACTAGTACTCCCTTGCCTCATGGTCACGATCATGGCAACAATGAGAATACACTTACTATCTCAAATGAGCCTAACACTCGATTACAACCCCTAGATGGGCTTCTAAAACAATTTTCTCACTTATTGGTGTCTAGTACAAACGTTTGTTCTACTCGAATCAGATTGCAATAATCCCCACCTTGAACCAAACTACCATTGTTCCCATTCTCCACCTCCTACCTTCAAACCTTGACTTTTTACTATTGCCTAGCTTGTACTCCAGGTGTCTTCATTAAACATCACTAAAAAAGGAGGTCTAAATCAACGTCGTAACTCATTTTTTTTTTTTTTTTTTTTTTTTTTGACTTTTTTCACTTTTTAGAAGCTTTCTTATTTGAACCAACATTTAATTTACTGATAATTCTCAATAGCATATACAACTTTCATGTGAAATCCTTTATAGTAATAACATTAAGTGACGCTATTGTCTAATTCAAAAAAAAAAAAGCCCTTACACTATTCCATCAAAATAGATTTTTCTACAAAATTTTATTATATTTAGGTCTATAATTATATTTTAAAATTTTCAAATAAACAAAATGATCTATCAGGTTTTCAAGACTGCCCATGGTGATCTCCCAAGTTTTTAATAGGGGCCAGCCCATGCTAGATAGCTCATTACTTTTCTGCTAGAAAAATAAAACAAAACAAAAAAAGAAATGTATGCTACAAAAGAAGTACTTACCAGGAGTTCCACAGATATCTGTATTCACAGGCTCAAAAGTAATTGCACTATGTATGCTACAAAAGAAGTACTTACCAGGAGTTCCACAGATATCTGTATTCACAGGCTCAAAAGTAATTGCACTATGTATGCTACAAAAGAAGTACTTACCAGGAGTTCCACAGATATCTGTATTCACAGGCTCAAAAGTAATTGCACCGCTTCTTGAAGCATGTGCAAGGCCAAAATCTGCAACCTATTGGAAAGGAAAGGCTAACCATTACGTATTATTAGTTATAAGGCAATGCAAAACAGTAACATGAGCACAGTTAATTTACCTTAGCGACAAAGTTCCCGTCCAACAAAATATTACTGGACTTTATATCTCTGTGACAAAGAGGAGGATTGCAGTAAAAATGGAGGTATTCCTGCATTACACCATGTCACCTTGTTATCTCAAGTGATTAAAATTCTATTAAAAATGTAGCATAAAGGAATTAAATTGCTAATATGAGCTAGCTATTATTAACTGCCGATGAACACCAAGGGGATAACTTTTCTGTTGAAAATTTTATAAAATTTATATACAACACAGTACAACTACCTGAAATAATAAATAGCCTTTTCGACTGGAAAGCCAGCTTTTTAAAGTGTTTTATTGTTTTGTTTTCCTATAATATATGACATACTCAATATTGATCTCAAAAAGATGAATGAGATGCAGTTCATGATATATTATTATGAAACTTAAATTGTAGTTTACATAAAAAGTATAACTTCCTGACGTGATGAATGATATATTATTATGAAACTTAAACTACATTTTTTTATATTGCCTTTTGCTTCTGTTACTGAATTAAATGAAGCACCCGAGTTAATAAAAAATATGACCGACCTGCTCTTCCTGTTTATGGCCTATTTTCATGAAGTTATAGAGTGAAGAGTACTTGTTTTCCACATGAACCATGATTATTATATGACAGGTTTCCAGAACGCAAAATCAAAAGAAAGCATTGCGTCAACCAAGGGCTTCATTATTGAAGGACCTATTCTTCCTCAACAAAGTTGATGTAAAACTACTCGTGCAAAAAATTTCAAAGAAAACTCTATATAATACAGCAAACATTTTATAGCTTCACGACTCTTAGACTATGCACTGCAGGGCAGGTCAAAAATCTCTATGCAGGAAGAAAATTGAAGCAGATATAGAACAAGAATGAACAACAAATTCCAACAACATTACCAAACAAAACCCTAGGGCACATTCATCATCTGCATTATGATTCGCCTTAAAGTTGAATGCATTCCAAAAAAAAGAATGTTGCAAATTGTTTATATGCATTGACACTAATTAGTCAAGTAAAAAAATTTACCAGAGCATTGGCCACATCAGTTGCAATTTGTAACCTAGTGAGCCAACTCAAAGGGGTTCTCTCAGCAGCTGTATATAGATTGTTTGCACCATTATGCAAATATTCAACAAAATACACAACAATAGTACAAGATGGTTGGCAGGCAGTGAATAGCATTAGTACCATGAAGATGATCCTTCAAGCATCCATTTACCATGTATTCGTACACAAGAAATCTTAAAACAGGAAATATTAGGACAAACTATCAATAGAAAAGCATAGACTCAATCATGAAATCACCTGTTGCAATAAGATAAAAATAAGGGGTAACAGCACACCTTTCATTTCTCTTTATACAAAAGCCTTTAAGAGCAACAAGATGACGATGGTGCAATCGAGCAAGCAGCTCAATTTCCCGGCAAAATTCCTCCTCACCTTGCTTGGATATTTTGTTCATCCTCTTCACAGCAACTATGGAACCATCACTAAACTCAGCTTTATACACTGTTCCAAATCCACCTTTTCCTATGACTGTGCTGAGATTTTTTGTTGCTTTCAATGTCTCTTTATAGCAAAACCTTCGAAACATGGGAGATGGACCTACAAAACAGGCTATTAGACTAATTGTATCATGAAACTAAAGGATTGGCGATCCACAAAAGTATGCGCTACCATAACAAGCTATATGATTAAAAGGTGATTCAAGATATTATAACTAGCCTAATTCAGGAGAATAAAAATACTGAAAGGAAAAAAAAATACAAAAGAAACCACAGGTAAAAGGTTTCATACTAGCGAAACCTATTTTGGTCTTCTGGACAACCAAAAAAAATGCACAAAGCCATTGTTAAGCAAGCTCGGAAGAGTAAGGGTGGTGGTGGATTTGGAAGCTCGTCAACAAGAAGGTTTAAGCACATTATAAATGTTTCATTAGACATTAGAAGTTTGATTGATGCCTTTCTCGTAAAAATGCACTGCATAAAATTCTGAAAAGTTTCATTAATAACTCAAAGAAATAAATAGAATGAGGAATGGGAATGGGTTAAGCAAGTAAATACTTGCACTATTCTAAAGAGAAAATTGCCTCCCTCGTGTGAGATTTCAAGGCACTGATTTGCTCTTTTGACCTTTTTGATCTCCTCAGTTGCATGAATCTTGTAGAGATCAAGTAAATGTTCAGCACACCTTATGACTAGAATAAAAAACAAAATCAAGTGTTCACATGCAGCAAGGCAGTGTTTGCAATGATAAGAAAATCAAACAAGAATTTTTTTTCTTTTTGAGTGGCGGCGAGGGGGAAAGGAGTGAAAAAGAGCACAATCCATCAATTGATTCAACTCTTATCAATGCATTTATGGAAATACTGTTGAAAATAAAAACCTGGCTATTATGGATTTGACTTTTAAGAAAATAAATTTGAAATGAATTAAACAAAGATTAATTTGAAATTTGCGACTGACAAAAAAATTGATGAGCCAATTTAGAAAAGATTTTGGATAATCAATTAAATAGACAAATTGGATATTCAAATTTCAAAAGAATTAATTTTGAATTAATTTGAGATTTCTAAAATATACAAATTTAACGAAGATTACCCAACTTGGAGATTTTTAAATAATAAAGACTCCTTAATTTATCCAAGAAAAAATCTTGTTTTAATTATAAATGCATTTTTCTAAATTTATTTTAATTATAAATAAGTGATATGCTTAGTCTTGTAACATATTAACATCAAGCATTAACAAAATTTTTCTAGTCCTTTTATCCTCTATCTATTCTTATTGATCGCCCACCAACACTTCTAACAATGTGGTATTAGAGTCTTTATCTCAAATCCTAATCTATGATGATAAACAAAAGATCTAACATCTCTTTTCAATGACCACAACTAATCAAGTCGAACTCTGATCGCTAGTTGAAACAAAGGTAAGTCATATTAAGTCTCATGCCTTATAGTAGATCATAGAGAAAGTTTATATGATGAGCACTCCCACAAGAGTACTTTCATGATAGTCAAAATGGAGGCTTGATAAAGAAAAAATAAGAGAATTCAAAGCACTATCATCCACAAAGATTGGAATGATAATATGTTTGAGAAAATTGCTAACGAGATGAATTTCAAAAATGCATGGGATATCCTTTGAAACACTATTGTGAGAGTTGATAAAGTGAAGGTACAACTTCAATCTTAAGGGTTGAATTTAAATCACTCTTGATGAAGGAAAGCAAGTCCATAGCAGACTATCTTGCCCGTGTACTAGTGGTGCTGAAAAGAGTGATCAAAGCCTAAATTAACGTCATTAAATGGGTTCATACATATAATTAGATACAAAAATATTGTACAACTCTGGTAGGAGGGGCATGCCACAAGCCCACCTAAAATAAGATGTAATAACTACTTTTGCTATCTAATTAGTTGCAGAGTTAGTCTTTTCAAAAGGATGAGAAATCTGAATATCTTTGAAACAGTAGATATCACACCAAGCACATCGAAAAGAATTTGTCCTATTAACCTAAAGGGTAGCCATGCACCCTAACATAGAAATGGTTTGAAGCAAATCAGACTCAAACCAAATCCCCAACAAATAAGGGAACTAATACGCCACTCAGGAAATAACAGCTAGAATCGCATGTTCCTCCATATCGAAGTAGCTACAGAGAACTAAGTCCAGCCCTCCATCAATAATGGCCTACCATTGGTGATCTTGAGTATTAGTGATGGTGAATTAAATGAAACAACTTGGAGTAGCAATGGAAGATGTGCAAGCAACAGAACAAGTTCTATGATCCTTCATTTGCTAAGCTCAATCATGTCATAGTGGTGATTGAAGAGTTTATGATTACTGATAAGTTGAATGGGTCATTGTTGACCCATAATGAAACAATGAAACATCACCAACAAGAGAAAGTAAAAGCAGATCTTGTTAGTGAAGTTATCTCTAAATCAAGAGAATATTTTGGAAATAGGTGTCAGGGGAGGACGCGGTTGAGGACAAGGCAATAGAAATTGCCATGGTGCGGATGAGCAACATTTTGCTCGAGAGGGAGAAAAGAAGTATTTCCTTAAATACCGTGGAATATGTAAGGAAAATTAAAAGAAAAACGACAAAAGCCAATTATAGTGCTACTCATAGCATTATTCTTATGAGCACTGAACTAAAGATGGTGATGAAGAGACAACTTTTCATGCACAAAGAGGACATAAGTGAAACATATTCTCTCAAAAAGAAGGCTCCTTAGTAGATGTTATGCGATACATTAATAATGGTTACAAGCAATCATATAACAAGAGGTAGAAACTAGTGAACCCCATGAGTCATAAGACATTTATAATATTTTGATATAACAAATCATTTTTTATGTTATTCTTGTGATCTAACTTATTTACGTAGTAAGTTACAAGTTGAACCATAAGTCAGGTAGATGAAGTGGATTCAACCATGGTTGGGTGACGAGCATGAAACAACTTTTTGCATGATATCCAAGAAAAGGAAGAGGATGTCATCCAATAGCTTATGACAAGAAGAGATGAAAGCACATGTTCTCAAGTTCAATTAGTTATTCTAGGAAATATATATAAGGTTTACATTTCAGATTACCATCTATAAGAGCTTTCAATTCATTTCTTCCACTTACATAACATAGGAAATCAAGCTCTAATTGTTTTAGTTTCACATAAATCTTAAGGTTAATTCAATTCATCTCACAAACACAAGTGCACAAATCTATAAGATTTGATGAGTTAAGGTAAGGAGAAGTTGAATTGAAGGTCAAGTCTAAAAGTAGTTAAAAGTTGTACTAATCATTTACTATAAAATTGACAATTAGCACTAGGATAAGTGGTCGATTGATGAAACACACTGTTTAATCTAAGTTGTATTTGGTGTTCTATAGCACTCAGATCATAAGATCCAATTATCAGATAGTTCTTAAAAGTTATGTCAGGCGATCAAACGGTTTAAAAGAAAGTGGTATAAGAGTGTGATCTGTTAATATAGGAATACTGAGAACTTTGTATGATACAATTTTATTTATCGGACAATACGATTTCATTAAGAAAAACTTTAAGCAGATATCAAAATGATAAAACAATAAAATATTATTAAACTATATAATATGACTTGTCAAACAATATAATTTACTCAAATAAATGTTGAACTATCAACTAGTATAGTCACATTATCCTAAAACTTTTGTACAGTATGTTAATAATTTAATAGAAAAAATAATTATGTAAAGATACTTATTCACAACACTATAGAAGAAAAACCAAGACTTTTGTACAATATGTTAATATTTCGACGAACAATATTATTGTGTAAGGATACTTGATCTTAGCATATATAAGAAAAATCAAAACTTTTGTACACATGTTAATATTCTAATGGACAATATAAAAAGTTAATTATAAGAGTTTAAAATTGTACTATACATGTCCTGAATCATACAAATAGGTATGAAAATTCTCAACAACTAGTTCAAACTTCGATAAAAATATTAGTCGTTATATGAGCCATTGGAATTTCTATTAAAAGCATAAAGGATTGCTTAGTATAAATAGAAATTGAACAATACAATAAAAAAAGATTTTTGAGGAAGAAAAAAGGTTAGAAGAGATTACTACTAGTTGAAAGAGGTATGTACTATAATAGTAACCAATATTGTTGAAGAGATCTGCTTGCTAAAGAAAATCACCATTGTAATACCATTCTCAAGTTAAGTAAATAAAGGACACATTTGAAGAAAACATTTTTTAATCCTTATCCACTAAAAGGCTATCAATTTCCTAGTATCACTTACTTGAAAACCTATTAATATTATTTTAGTTGCAATTGTACATCAGATTCACACTTAATTGAGCCATTTGCATATAATGGTTCTTTTGATTTGTTTTTCTTGGCCCCATCTCCAAGTTGCTTAATGTGAAGAGGCCTAGTGGAGCTCACGATTGGATAATGTTGACTAGATTTTGGTTGCGGTCGATTCGTGAAAAACTTTGCTTGTACTTTCCACTAAACTATGGCAAATAAATGATTGGTATAGTAGTGCTAAAACAAGTAGCTTGAGGGTGAACGCAGGCTTAAGGTTAGACAGAACCATCAAAAAATCTTATGTCTCCTTTGCACTTACTTGTACTTAGCTCTTTATGTTATTTAACTTAAAATTCTTACAAAATCTGAAAAAAATCATCAAGGGGTGTGGTTCTATAAAAGAAAGTTTTCAAAGCTTTATTTATTATTTAGTTTGTCGAAAAATTACTTTAAATCTTGGAACACTAATTCACTCTTCGTCTTAGTGTGCCTCCTTAGAACCCAACAAAAGCAAATTCATAAAGCTAAACATAAGAGAAATATGCAATGTCCATTTTAGAGATGATACAAAGGGAGAAATCAAGGGAAATAGCTCGATAATATTGGCCACAAAGAATGGAGGCCATAGGCTTCTTCACAATATGTACTATATACCCAAGATGAAAAGTAACATATTGAGTATTAGGCAACACTTCGAGAGAAGTTATAAGGTAGAGATGGAGGACTGCCACATGTGGCTTCGAGATCGAGAAGATAAGTTTGTTGCCAAAGTAACCAGGACAAAGAACTACATGTTCCTACTTTAATGTGAAGAGTGCTAAGGTGATGTACTTGAAGTCTTGTATCAATGATCTTTCTTGGATTTGACACATGAAATTTTGATATCTAATTTTGAAAGGTTTAAGAACCTTAAAAGAGAATAACATAACGAAAGGTATTCCAACAATTGATCACCCTAATCAATTGTGTAAAGCATGCTTACTTAAGAAGAATATGAGTTCTCTAAAGGTGTACAACTCAAGAGCTATTGAACCACTACAACTTGTTCAGTTGATGTGTGCAACCCCATCATACTTTAATCTCTCAATAAAAGCTTATATTTTGTCCTTTACATCAATGACTGTTCAAAGAAGATGTCAGTGCACTTTCTAAAGAATAAGAAACATTTGAAGCTTTCAAGAAGTTCAAAGCCCATGAGGAGAATGAGAGTAGATACTAGATCAGAGACCTACAAACTATTAAGGATAGAAAATTCACCTTGAATGAGTCAAAAGAGTTTTGCTAGAAACATGGGATTTGATGACCTATGACAATCCCAAGATCACCATACGAAAATGGGCCGTCAAGAAAAATAATCGGATGATCCTCAATATGACAAGGACGATACTAAAGAGCAAGCATTTGCCCAAGGAGTTCTAGACTAAGGTAATTACTCATGTTATTTATCTCACTAATCAATCACCCACAAGGAGTTTGGAGGAAAAGACTCCAACAAAAAGTATGGAGTCAATGGAAACCAAGTATGAAACAATTGAGAATATTCAAGTTTATTTTATATACCCAAGTCCCAAAAAAAAAGAGGACAAAGCTTGATGATAGAAGCAAAAAATGGTGTTTATCGGATACGCCAAGAATTCAAAAAGGTATATACACTTCGAGCATAACACAAAAAATTGTGGTCAATAAAAATGTTGAATTTAAAAAGGGAGCATCATGGGATTAAAGAATCCCAAAAGGAGTACATTTTCTCTCATATTTAAGAGAAGAAAATTGGGAGCAAGAAATTGAAGGTGAGGGCACAAACCCAACCAAACCAAGTTCTTCCTTACCAAGCTCAAGCAAATGATCTCCAAGATTTTGAAGTATAGATGAATTTATGATGGAACCAAAATGATAGATGATGAGAACTTGCTTTGTTTGTTTACAAGTGATGAGCCATTGAGCTTTAAAGAAATCATAAAAGAAAAGAAATTAGTATAGGCCATGGAGAAAGAAATTTACTCAATTTAGAAAAATGAAACTCGAGGGTTTGCTATACTTCCAAATGGTCATCAAGAAATTGGCATCAAATGAGTGTATAAAGTGGAGAAGAATGCTGGAGAAGTGGAAAGATGCAAGGTGATGCTAGTCCCAAGGGGGTATAAGTAAAAGCAAGTCCCAAAGTGGTATAAATAAAAGCATGGTGTGGACAACAAAGAAGTGTTTTCACCCATTGTTCATTTGGAGACAATACGATTGTTGATCACTTTTGCAGCCCATAATCAATGGTCAATCCACCAAATAGACATAAAATCAACATTTCTAAATGGCGCTCTTGAAGAAGTGTATGGTTCATAGTGAAAGGCTATGAAGATAAGGTGCTAAGACTGAAAAAAGCCTTATATGATCTCAAGCAAGTGCCACAGGCATGGTATAGTCGTCTTAACAAATATTTTCAAGAGAAAGGGTTTTCTTAGTGCATTCATGAATACGTACCCTACATAAATGAGACAGAAGGTTTATCATTCATTTATATGCATATAGATGACCTTATTGTCATAGGAAATTATCCATAAATGTATGAGAAATTCAGAAAGATAATGATTCATGAGTTTAAAATGAGTGATATTTATCTCATATCATATTATTTAGTCATTGAATACAAATAATAGAGTGATGGGATCTTTATCTCTTAAGAGGAGCAAATCAATTTCTTCGATATTTAAAAGGTACTTTTGATAATGGAATTTTCTATTCATCTTAATGGGAGATAAATTTGAGAAAATATTGTGATAATGATTATCACAAAAATTTGATGATCAGAAGAACACTAATTGGTTTCTATTTTTCCTAACAAACAATACAATTTCATGGAGTTTAAAGAAAAAACCCATATTGATATTGATATGTGATTCAGAGCATGTAACCATCACAACTATTACGTGTCACACAATATGATTGAGTTTGTTGAGGTAACTCCATTTTGAAGAGAAATAAGCCACCAAGATGATGATAGACAACAAATCAGCCATTGCTTTGGCCAATAACCCAATGTTTCATGATTAGAGTAAGCATATTGATGTGATTTTCCATTTTATTTGGAATTGTATTTTGAAGGTGATTGAGCTCAAGTATGCCAAGACCCTTGATTAAGTTGCTGATCTTTTCGCGAAAGCTCTCAAGTGTGACAAACTCTAACAGTTAAGGGAGATAATTGGAGATGTGAAAAAGTCAAGTTTAAGAGAGAAATTTTAAAAAAATAAACTTGACTATTAAAAATTTAACTTTTAAAGAAATAAGCCAAGGTACAGAATATGCAATTAAATTGAAATCTGCAACAACAAAAAAAATTAATAAACCAATTTGGAAAAGATTTTAAAAAATAAATCAAATTGACAATTTAGATATTCATCATCCAAAGATGTTGATTTTGAATTAATTAGAGATTTCTAGAATATACAAATTAATGAAGGAAGATTGCTTAACATACCAAGAAAACGTCTTGTTTTTAATTATAAATGTATTTTTCTAAATTTATTTTAGGTTTATAAACAAGTAGTATATTTAGCCTTGTAATATATGAGCGTTAAACATAAACAAAGTTTCTCCATTTCCTTTTCTCTTATATTTGTTGATCGCCCGCCAACACTTCCAATAAATTCACCACTTTAGAGAAAAGGCATTGTATGGTCTTTGAAGATTGCATTTTTTGGCTTCACTTGTTCAAATGTTGTCTAATAGCAATCAAGCCAACAAAAGCCATAACAGAGATATAATTTTTTTTCACCTAATTGGTGGATGACCCAGAACATGTCCATGTCATGAACAAGAATATACAAGTAATACTTACATAATCCTTGCATTAATCAACACACCCTCCTCAAGATAGAATTGCTACTAAAGTTCTCATAATATTTGACTCATATTTTGAACTTCACCAAGCCATTCATTAACAAAAATAAAATCCTAAGAAATTTGGATAAATAAGATAATTTAGATCAAGATAAACAATAATATATTTCCCCCACAAAAGTTCAAAACTTGAAACAAGAACGTATTCAAATGATATATTAATCATGATGAAAATAAAGATTTTAAAGAATTGAGCACCCTCTTAAGATTGTATTTTGGATAAAAAGTTCATGTAAGTCATAGTAGTCTAATACTGCAAACATTCTCATCACTAATTCACATGTAAAACAAACAATATGATAAGAACAAGTAAAATGTTATTAGTAGATATATGAGAAAAGCTTTATGTGGTACCTTGATTGTTACGGTGCAACAAAAACCAATTCTATAGTTTCTAGGTCTACAAAGCTTGCTCAAAGATTACCCAAAAATCGGAAAGGTTTTGCTTTGAATTAGGCTTTATATCGGAATCCTAGCAAATATGTAGTGAGCCAAATATGTAGTCTTGTGATTCATTTAAGTGGTGACAAAAAGGACAAAATAGAAAAAGCCTAAACCCAAGATTTGTAGTGAAATCTAAAAGCTTAGCTTTTTCTTAAGGGCCATCCACAACAAAGTTAAAATCAATGAAGTTTTGCATGGTGGAATTTTCTAAAGAAGATCACATGGTATTTAAGGTATCAACTTTACAATCTTGAATATCAATTATATTTTCTTGACTAGGGAAGTACAAAGAATATACAAATTTGACTTCATAGCAAGTAAAGCTTTTTAATAAGATGAACCAGATTCGCATCCAAATTGCCCAGAAATTATTAGAGAAGAAAACCAGTTGAGCAGTTTTCAAGAGATGGGCATGATTTATGTAAATCACATCAGAGACAACCCAACCCCATAAAGCCTTCATGGTGCAAATATCTATCCAGGCACAATAGCCCATTTTTGTCAACACTCCCATGCAAAATGAAGTGGGCACAAGTTGTTGGTCTTTCTAAGAATAATTTCTTGAATGGGAAAAGAATAACACCAAAAGTGGAGCATGCTCATGATGGTAGTCATCACAAGCTGAATATTGGCAAGCTAAAGAAAGAAGATGATTGACCATCCACCCAGCTTGGAATGGATCCAGTGGAGAAGATGAAAGAAATCACTAACATTATTTTTCTTAGAAAATGGTAAAATAATGCACCTAGCAAGAACCTTGCTATTTGTGACCCTTTTTGAAAAGACAATGGAATTCTTAAGTTTGTTTATGAAAAGCCCAAAGTGCATCTGAATTATGTCCAAGAATGATTTCAAGACTACAATGGAAGCAGAGTTCGCTTACCAAACACCATACAGTCATCAACAACAGAAAGCTGGGCGATATGAAGGCTTCTTGTTTTAAGAGACTCAAATTTTTTTTTCCCCGCAAAGCTTATCAAGTTCCTAAGCATTACAGTCTACAGAGAATTGAATTACTTAACGAGGTCTCCAAGCCATGACAAAATTGCAATTGAAGCCTATATCAATGCTGACTATGAAAGTTAGTGATAGACAAGAAATCTACCTCTTGGAATTGCATCATTCTTGGAGGAAAAACATCATTTGGAAAAGTAAGAAATAATATTGTGGCAAAGTCAAGTGCTAATTGAATTTCTAAGCCATGGCACGAGGTATATGTGAGTTACTATGACTATAGATCATCTTGGAAGATTTGAATATGAAATGAGACAACCCTATAAAAATCTGTTGTGAGAACAAGTCAACCGTCAACATACCACATAATCATGTACAACCCATTGAAGGTAATAGATACTTTATCAAGGAAAAACTATGCAGTGATTTTATTCGTACCATTTATGTGCCTTGGAGGTCACAACTAGTAGATGCATTTCAAAACTAGAAATGGACAATATTCATTCATTAGCTAAAGAAGAAACATAATAAATAGCAATAAGTTATAGATGATTTTTTAAAGAATTTTTCTTTAAGGATTCTCTTCATTTTATATATCTTTTAATTGAAGGATAATTTTTTTCCTGATATAGAGAGTTCTCTTTATTATAGGAATTTCATAATCAAATTTTCTTTATTATAGGAATTTCATGATCAAAAGGTGGATATTTTCTCATTGGCGGATTCTCTCCATTATAAGAATTCTTTAAGGATTTTATTTTTCTAAATGTATTTATTTCTTTTATTAATTGTTTTATACATATGAATGAAATCAAAAAGGCATTTTCTAAAATTTTGCTAAAATTAATGTGAAAAAAAAATGCTATGAACAAGACCAAATCATTTACATCTATGCATTTATATACCAAAAATGGGTTCATATTATTCATAAATGCATTATCATGAGAAGTATCATTAAAGTTTTCAACTCTATATACATTTTTTCTAGTAAACAATTAGCTGGTTGGCTCTATATGAGGATGTGGTGACTACAGCTTCTCTTTTTCCAAATTATTGGTTCTAATATCTTCTTCATTCAAGTGCAGGTAATAATGCATCATGAAATTAATCACAAATGAATTTCAACAGTTTCATGTATAGAAGTACTAAGGCTAAAAGGCACATACCATCCTGACATTTAAGAACTGCTCGAGCAGGTGGAGAACTCCGTGATGTCTCAATAGGATCATCCGTAATTGCTAATTCCTTGCTTTTCTTATGAATAAGTAATAACGTGATTAGCAATAGCAAAACAGAAACTGCAATCACCACAACCCCAACAGCAGAAATCAGCAACAGCTGATGCCGATTGTGGTGTCTCTTGAGAGGTGAGTTATTTTGGCTGGTTTGGTTCTGAACACTACTTTGAATAGACAGTGGACTTGGAGGAGAATTATGCTGTTGTACTTGGGATGAAGGCCCTAAAAGGTCATCAAGTAAAACACAGAAAATCTTACATAAGCATAAATATCACCTATGAACTTAGAGAAATTAAGTACCATGAAGTATAATTGAATTCAGTAGATCTACTGATTAATATCCTAGGAAAGACAAAATCGGTGCAAAGGCTAGCATATGATGCAAGGGTTACAATGTATTCAATATTCAATGTCAATTCGTAAAGGAAAAATAACATATTTACAGAAAATTACATTAAACAGTGAGCTGCCAGTCACTTCATAAACATTTTGTGGTGTCCCGCTACAGAATACCTAACAAATCTACAAAACAATGAGAAAAACCAACTTGAATCCACCCAAAAAAATTTTCAAGCTCCAAATAGTTTTTTGACGAACAATGTACATACGTATTGATACAATATCCTCTCTATATCTGCCTTCTGTTCCAGGGCATTGAGTGGCACAAATATTTTGAAGTAGTAACAAAAAAATGTAAAGACTCTCTTTCTACACAACCGTAGGCCTAGAACTCAAAGGTATCATGCGCTAAAAGTAATTAAATAATAAATGTATAATGTTTTTTAGGAGAGAATACTTAACACATAATTTAGCATGACTAACAGTATATTGCAATCTAGGAGCAAGGCGGCATATTGCAATCTAAGCACCAAGCAATTCTAAAAGAAATTGCAAAGCCCAAATATCAATCACGGGTAGTGTGAAAAAGAGGCTAAATCACGACACTACTGTTATGAATAAAACAGCTTATGAGAATAAATATTTTTATATATTTTCAAGTTGAATTAAACAACTTTTGAGCAAGCTAACCTAAACTTCAAATTGAATCAAAAACAATTTATATGCCTTCTGTTGACTCCAGCTTAACAGGGATTTATTTGTTGCTCTCTGTTTGAGTTTAATGTTGAATGACTTCTGAGTGCGTTTTGTGCTTTGAGTGTTTTCACCACCCATAAAGCAGCGGCTTCTGTCATCATCTCCTTGTATGGGCCCTTTGTCAATGATGCTCTGCATGGCATCCTTGCATCAGGACTATTCCAGTAGAAGAAGTGATCAGATCAAAGAAGCAATAGAGAAGGAAATGAAGGGTAAAGATTATGTGAGGAAAGCAGGAGATAAATTATGCTAGCTTGGTTAGTTGCATCCAAACCATTTAGAGTGGATGCAGTTGGGCTCATTTAAACCAAAACTCAAACTACATATGCTGGTTCAAGCCAAAAATAAATGTTTGCAAGCCCATAGACCTATTGAAGTGAGAAATCTGAATTATTTTCATCGTTGGTTATTACAGTTTTGTTGAACACCAGTTATGCTGAGCGTGCAAAACCTGAGAATATATTCACAAATTTGCTTAATCGGTCTCCTTTAAATTTAGTGCGACTAGCAGAGGTATGGTGGTTTACACACCTCTTCGCACACAAGGCACTCAGGATTGGTACCAAGATTTTGCAATTTTGTGCAGAAATTTTGCTTGGTTGACTATAAACATAACAAAAAAATGCAATCCCTATCCACCATCCGACAAATTTTAATTGCATGGTGTTGTGGTTGTGGCATCTATTTTTCATAAGACATTTTTCTGTTCAATTCAGTACCTTGCAAACTTTTGAAATTTTGTCACCAATTCAAGCCAGCTCAAACTTAATTCAAGACATGTAGAACTCAAAAGGATATCAACTCAAATCAACTTGAAACTATTCTATGATTGGATGGTGCTCAAAATTTTCACGTTAAAGATGAGGCAAGCTCGCTTCAAATCAACTCAAATCTAACCCAACAATGTCCCAACAATCCAGTCTTAGGCACTTACATGCCTCTTCACATGCAAAGGTGCAAACCAATGTGTTACTATTGAACCTCTTTTCTCTAGTTAAAATAAACCCATATCCTCTTCAGATCAAACCTAACTCAATAGAGCACATTCAAATTGTTCTGGTGCTATGTTGACAAATTTTAGAGCCTCTCTCTTCTTGTGTCCATTGTCACCAACCTTCAACTAACCAATTAACCTTCTAAACTTCTTCTGGAACCACCCAAACCTTCTTGTATTGATTTGGACTTTAACTTTGCAAACTTCTCTCCTCACTTTCATCAATTTCTACCATCTTCATCCATCAAATGGCTTTGTCCTCTTTGGTTGACAATGGTGAACTCATCCACTCCAACGGGCATCCCACAATGAAATTTTTCTCACCATCTTCTTTCTCTCTTACAGCAATGCCCTAAAAGCATACTCATGCAACTTGACCAAAACTAGTCGAACAAACACAAACCCAGCCTAACTTGATTCTATTTGAAAAAACTAACATAGTTCACTTAATGTCTAATCTATAGGCAATTCGAATGACTAAAGCATGAAATTTTTGTCAATTTAATCACATTGATAACATATCTATTTTAATAATCACACTCATAGCACTTCTCATATGTCAATTACAACTCATGAAGTTTCTATTATGTTAATCACATTCATAATTGTTCTATTATCCTAAACACAAAATTGATGTTTATTTTATCATAGTAATGCTAATTAATTCATGATATTATTTCTATTAGCTATATTTTTTATGTCAAACTTTCCGTTGTTTTTAATGATTTATCAAGAATATTATAACTTGATTTTTTGTAGTAACAATATACCCTATCTAATTTGCATGATTAACTCATTATGTTATGACAAACTCATTAATTTATACGTAAAAGATAAGCAAGCATAATATGAGTTTGTACATTCTTAGTAAGATTTTCAAACCTTCCCCAATTTATGATACCATCCTTGCTAACTTATACTCATATGTTTGTCTCTATTGCTAGTTTTCATAAGTCTTTTATCATAAATATCTCATACATGCAGTCTTTTTAACTATCTAATGCTATATTGGGTTACATGCTCACGTATGAGAATACTTTAGTTTTGTAATTATATTATCCAATGCTTTATTAAATTATCTAACTTATAAACTACCATTATGATTTGTTACTTGAAGTAAACCTAATAAAATCTTGATATTTTGATACTAACCAAATTAGAGGCATAACATAAATTGTAACTATGGGACTACAATCTCCAATAAATAACCACATTTCGAACATAAAATGAAATATCTTGACTAGCAAGACAAGTCTTAACACTACTAAGTGAGCTCGACTAAATGCATCCTCAAACACAACTCATTAACACAAAAGAGTGAAAGAACTTACTAATGTTCTCATATTATGTCTTTTTTTGAGCTTTCTCTTCCCACATTAGCAAATTCCATGCACTCTACATGTCTAAACCATCCAATCTAACTTTATCAAAACTTCTCTTAAATAGAGCTACTCCATTCTTATAGATGTATTGATTTCACATTCTTTCCTTTATTGTGTGCATGTTTATCCACCTTGGAATCCTTATTCAGCAATATTACTTTTAAATTTTGTTAAGTGCATGCCCTCCTACCATTCCACATAATGTATAGGCTTCACTATACTTGCAAGCTCTTTGGCAGCCCATGTGGCACTCGTCACAAAGTTTTAGAGTTAATCAAGCAATGAATAATGTCGATAACATATTTGAGAAAGGCATTATACAAGTGAGTATAAACTAATTCCACATCAAAATTTTGACACAATGCTGAAGCCTTACTATATAATTAGGTAGTCCCTACACCTAAAATGAACCTATTGGCTTGATGGGTGTTTATCCAATAGTATGCTTGGGGGCCCAACATTAAACCATAAGTAGATCTATTCTCTTAACATTACAAAACAAGTCTAGAGTTAAATAGAATAAGTAGAGAAAACTAGGTTCAAGGTTGCCAAAATTCTAAAAATTCTCTCATTTCTCTCCCCATCTCCTTGATTCTGATATCTAATATTAACCTTTGTCAAGCAATCCACCAAATGCTAAAAAAACTCTAGTAAACTCCATCCTGTTGCAATTTTTGTGCTCATTCCAGATCCAAGATCCAAAAGAATAGCCCAGAATTTTCAAGAGAAAGGAAACAATGACAAATAAAAGATGAGTCTTTGCTACTAAATTAGTAAATATAATCCCATCTCATCCACCAAAACAATCTCTAATACAAAATTTTAAGGAAAAGGAGATATTGCACCTCTAAATCCCTTGTAAGATGCAAAAGATATGTACTAATAAACCCACCTAAAATATGGTTAGCATGTTAACAAACAATAAAACAAATCACTAAAACTAAAGTAAAATGTGATTGAAAGACAAGAGTCAGTTATGTCTATCATTACCTACTCTAAAAAGTGCTGAATAGTCTTAATATAGCTAAATCTCTAGTATAACTATAAGTCTAACTCTACAAAATCAATACATTTATTATCAAATCATGCATTCCATACTTATTTAAATTCAATCATCCAACAATTGTATCAAACCTGGGAAGATGTTCAACCCTTTTACTCCAAAAAAACAGCTGGCCATGTCTTCAGGTGACATATTACCACCTTGGTTTGCTAGGACGACAAAAACTGCATCACGGCACATGCTCAATGCAATATTGTTTTCTGGACCCACAAGATGATGAAGATATAAAATGCCAGTATTCAAACACCTCCTGCAATTATTCTCTAGTGAAAGAGGCACTCCGCAGTTACTTATGACATCAGCAAAATTAGGAGATTGCATCATCTCCAGTACAGTTTCTCTCCCACTGCACAGATAAGAAACTTGTATCTTTGGGCCCAGTCCACAGAATAGAGAAGCACCAGTTGGAATTCCATATGAACCAAATGTTTCAGAAACAGAATTTAGGCAGATCTCAGAGAATGCTGAAGGAACACCTAGCTTTCCCGTTGCATTAGCATAATGAGCAATGGAAATTGCAACAAAGGCATTAATGTAACGGCAGCATTGTGCCCTCTCACCAGGTATTGCACAAGTAGAAGCTGCCAAGGTAAAATTTGCCCAGCTAAAATCCAGAGGACAATCTGAGCAAGAAAAGAAGCATGTAAAAGGCCTTATTGTCTGTCCAAAAAGCTTGAAAGATAACCAAGTGAATAAAGAAACAGCATGCCATTCTATTTAATAACCAAAGAGTAATAATGTTGCATGATAATTCTACATTATGTCAGCAGTAATAATTTCAGAATATCCCCCAAGAAAATAATATTAAAATATTCAACTGATACTTCCCATAAAAGGAGATACTAGTTGCACAAGAAGAAAATGTGCAGAAATAAAGTAATTTAGTAAGTAAAGCCAAAAGAGTGAACTTTTTGACCTTGAAGAATCTGCAATTCTACAAAAAGATTTACTATTTTGTTCTCATAGTTAAAAGAATTGATAGCGTATAAGTATCCACTTTCAATGATGTACCACTGTTAAGAAATTATGAGTTTATGAAGAATGTGCCAATTTGCTCACTTCACAAAGGAAATATAGCACTGTCATTTTTTTGTTGGAAACATATAAATTAAAGAAATGAAAATGTAATGCTCTAAGACAATAAAATGAAGACAAGACAATCATCATAGATCTATCATGAGAATAGTCATTGCCATTTGATGTAAGACTATAACAAGACAGAAATAAATAGACATAAATCTGAGCCAAAAAACAAAAACTTGAAAGCATCACAAGGAAAAATAATAAATATATGATAGATAGATCAAGGAATAATAATAACAACATGCCTCATGCTTATTGCACAAAATATCAACACTGTACAAAATCAACAAAACTCTCTTCTAAGCCACAGTCAAAGAAAATGGTATTCCATCACCAAAAAATGAACTTTTTCTTAGAATATAAAGCAGCTTTATTGATAGCTAAATTGATATAAAATTATCCATTGTGCCAATAAGGAATTTATACAAAATTTATAAAACTAATTTAAAATATAAACATGGTGTCACTCTAATGATGCTTTTGACTTTACATCGCCATGTTGCTATAGAAAACTAAGTTATTATAGAAACAAATAAATAATAGAACACAGCAATAAGGTTGACCAGAGCCAGATTGGTGACCTCAAGCTGATCAAGTTTCCAAGAGCGTAATCTATCTTTTAGCTGAAACATAAAGTTGCATACCAAGGAAAAGTGAATCTTATGCTAAATAAATAACAGGATACTTTCTAAGCACCAACACTGTCCAAATTGGTTCACAAACAAAGTCATACTTTTGCATGAGATGCATATTTTAAGGCTTTATAAAATGAATTAAATTTATTTACAATCCAAGCTTTCAATGTTCCAGTATATGAATTCTAGAACAGCTATAAGATACCTTAGATTTCATCACTTAAGTGATTAACTAGAGATCATTAGGTAATGGCCAAAACTCTATTTACTGGTTGCTAAAACCTATACTGATCATTAAAAGATAGAAACATCACATGCTGAAACTATGATTAAATTGTGTTAGTCTGATTGCTTAAACAATTTTAGGTTTGGGCCAAAAGCTCACAAGGTGTCTAAGTAGTTCCGTAGCCTAGCTAGTTCACATGTCAAAGGAATACTTTTCTACTGAAGTTAGAAAGTCACCTAGATCTCAGAAATGGATTGTGCAACGAGAAACCATTAAAGTAGAATATCATGTAAATTAATTTGCGTTAGGCTTGCATGAATACTCCAAAAAACTGAAACCCATTAAGGGCAACAATGCAGAAAGTTTTTATTGATAGTTGCCCTAGTATTGTGTCCAATAAGGGTAGCGATCATAATTCTTGACGGTCGCATAATATAGAAAATAAAAAAAGGGAGATAATTTTATCAAGGCAAAGGTTAGAAATAGGGATATCATCACAGAAATTTATTCTACCACCTACAAATTCACGTAAAGAGTGATTCCTTGAGCACTCAAAACCCATGCACACCCGTAGGACCCCGTGTTATTACCCCATTGTTCAGGATCCATATCACGGACACACAATATTGTTAAAACAAAGGAAAGCGCTAAACATGCTCAGAACTAAGAAGAGACTTACAAGAAAACACATTCAAACAATAAAACACATTTGTTTTCCCCCAAAACGTAAGGAGAGAAAGAGAAGACTCTCCCTGTTCCCCCGAAACATTATCCCTCCCCTGAAAAATAAGCAAACTCTGAACAAGGTAACAGAGGCAGAAGCAGAACCTACTACCTTCCTCATTACTTGCATCATTAATTGAACCAACTACGCAGGAAAAGGAGCTCACCTCCTGCGATCACAAGAGCATTGGGAAGTTCCACGAGAACAACCAAAAGCAGTAAGCTTGAGAGCAGAGCCACCATTACAGAATGGACTAACGCAGCTCAACAAGGAAATGTGGCAGAGAGAGAGAGTGTGTGTGTGCGTCTGTTGCGAGCTTAGAGCAAGCTTCGATTTTTCTTACTGTTTGAAAGCAAACAGTGGATAGTCGAGTTAACGGGGGCATTCGGACTACCTTTCTCCACTAACTGCAGTCTTAGTGGTCGGAACGGGCTTCTTCCCGAGTCCTCGTCAAGCGCCTTAGGACGCCTTGCGGTGCCGTGGCGGGGCCTACTTCTCACACGTGAATAAGCCCAATTTATGCGTCTAAGTTGTTTAGCATTATCATGTGATGCACACTTTGTCTTTGGTGTTAAACTAATTTAAAAAAATATTTTTTAATAAAAATTTAAAAATATCAAAATTCTAATAAAGCATTTATATTAGAACTTTTTTTCTACTTATGCAAAACTATTTTAAGTGCTCTTTTTTTATTCTTAAATTTATATATGAAATTTTTAATTGGGGATGAAAATAATTGTTAGTTGTTTTATTTTTAATCAATTCAATCCTATTAAAAAAATTTAAATTTTTTAGAATCTAACTTTAGATAAAAAAGTATTATATCAAATCTTAATATGAGTAAGAATTGACTATTGGGTAATAATTCAAACTTGATTCATATGAAGAATAATTCATTTTTTATTGTTTTTATAACTTTTAAAAAATTTGTATCATCATTCATTCATTCATAATAAAAGCATCAATATAATTTGATTTAATAAAATTTATTTAGTTGTGAAAACTCATTTTATCTTAAAGTTATTCATATACTTGGACTCAATATATAACTATTAATTAAGATATTATATGCAAATTCAATATAATTAATTTTTCAAATTTTTATATACTACATTTATTTAATCATTAGTCTAAGTATAATAAGTAATGGAATATAGGAGTTCTACCCTTAATTTGTTTAATACTATCTTTTAAAAATAACTTATAAATTTAATATCACATTTAGACTTTACAAACTCAAGCATTATATTGAGATATGTTATCACATTCTCAATATAAAGCCAAAAAAATCATTCATCAATCATATCTAATGCTTTATTTCAACCAAATTGACTAATTAGTCATTCTAATTGTAATTTTTCAATGATTAAAACATGAATAAAGACCTTTGAAATATAAAGTCGATAACTTTTAAAAAATATATCATCATTTATGATATTTTCAAGATATTACCTAATGGATTCTTTGTGAAAGTTTGTAAAGACTTTTCTAAAATGTTTTCCTGGTTATGTAAAGTTCTTTAAATAAGTCAACCTACACAATTTCTAATTTGCATTATTTTGAATAGTAGGGATATCCTACTTAAGTCATTAATATTTATATTTTGGGTTTTCAATATTTTTGGATAAAAATAATTAAGTAGTTTATTGGCTCATTTGATGTGATGTCATCTCAATTTCCTTTCAGAGTTGAGGTATGGTAGAGTCGATCAAAGTAGAGCACAAACTTACGATGGTGCAAGTAGTGCCTCAAATACGACAAGTCTTAAATGGAAATGCAAAACTTATGTTGTAGATTAATTATTCTTTATTTTGTCTCATTGAACTTTTTGTTAAAATATGTAATAAGATGTCATTTCTTAATTGAGAATATTATCAATTGCAACTGCTAAAGCATTAAGGCGACTTCAAAAGCTTGGGCAACTTAAACAGGGGGGCTTTACTTAGTAATCTATGATATTATTAAATTCATTGGTGGCAACATTCATTCATTATGACTCTCATCTTCTTAATGATCTAGTTACAAGAGCTAAAATGATATCAAAACCCATGATGACTCATTAATAAAATACTACCAACTTGTGACTTTATATTTTATGAATTTTCATTAAAATAAGGCACACCTATTTGCACATTTCTCGTTTTAGTTTTTCTAAATGTCTTGGATTTTAAAAAAGTTTTATAGAGATCTCTTTCTTAATATAACATATCTCAAAAAATCAATGCTCATAAAAAAGAACACACTTCTTGAGTTTGACATAAAACTTCAACTGCATAGTACTTTTAAAAACTTGTTAAATAATTTAATTGTGATTCCATAATTATCATGCCCCACTTGGACCAATTAAGGATTTATCAAGAATTTAACATCATCTAGACTAGGGTGATAATGATACCTACTAATATCATATCTCATAACCTAAGTTATAATCATAATCATAATATCATAATAACATCTCATTATAATAATAATAAATACCATGCTATATAAAATAAAAAATAAACAAGAAAGAAGAAGACCACACTACTCAAGTTTAAATATATCTCAACATAATCATAAGCAAAATTACATTACCATAATAATAGTTTATTTTATCTCAAGTTTGACAAACTCAGCATCACTCAGAATGTGTTGGTACCTTTATATTTGCTCCTTCTCTCATCTTAGTATAAAAATAACTAAATATTTTATGATATAAGTATGATATAGGCCTCCAATAAACTCAATAAATAATTTAATACAAAAAAAGAATAAAAATATAACAAAATATCTTAGAGATATCATATAAAACAAATAACACATGATAACATAAATAAAGATAAATATAATTTATCAATGCATAATTAGTAATAAGAAAATATTTTTTCTCTCTTTCAACACTTAGCTCTTTTATCTTTTATCTCTTTATATTTTTATTCTCATTTAATAACCTATATTTCATGTGACTATTATCTTCATCCCAAATTACATCATATTATAAAATCGTATATCTATGAAACTAGTCATATTAAAAGACCCCTAATGGACAGGTCTTTAACTATAAGCGTCTTTGTCATAGTCAATAAACACAATATGTCATAGTTAACATGGTCTTAAAAATAGTACTTGTCTCTCTAGCAAACTCAAAAGGCAAGCTTGTGACACATCTAGCATTGCTACACAAACTCATCTCTCTAATAAACCTAGAGAGCAAGTTAGTGACAATCATAAGAGGTATTAATGCCTTATAGACACATCATATTATATCTCATATAAATACCTATTAAAGTCAATCAAGGGGTAATATTAGACGAAAACTTATATCATATCTCATCATATTATATCCTTATATAATGTCATCTAATACATATCATAATACTTACATATCATATAATATCATGTCATATCATATCTATCTTATTTTCTTCTTTTATTACATATCATGCTTAATTATCATATTTTAATAATTCATTTTTGTACAATTATAAGAGAAATGAGATATCATATATGCCACTACATCAATATCATAACATAAACCATATAATTGCATTGCATATCATATATTATGATAGCATATAAAAATTTCTTTCTTGCATCAAATGTCATGTAGCATCGTAATATATAACCATCTTTAATTATATGTCATATTATATAATTAACACACTAGTGAATGTACTTATATCATAATTATTAAATTCATCTTTCTAAATCATCTATTATTATTCTTCTTCTTTCTTAGATTTTTTTTTATTCTTGTTCTATATATTATTAAGGTATATAATTTCTACCAATTTCATATTCCTCATAATCTTAATTATTTTTTTATAATATTTTCATAAATTTTATATTTTATTTATAATTGTGTTCATCTTTCTTTTAATTCCTTTTATTTAATTACTTTTTGTAATTGCTTTGATCAAATCATGTAACCTCCTAATCTGACGCATCTAAACCTTGATTGAATTATTTAATCCATCAATCAGATCATTCAATCCCTTATCTTTCTCAGCTCATCTTGATCAAATGGATAATATGACCACCTTATGGGTCATTTTGAACTTGGAATAGCAACAAGAAACTTTCTTTTCATGTATATTTCTATTTCCTAATCATCCATATACTATCTTTTACCCACATAATACTTCATTATTTTTTATAGCTAAAATGAACTATAATTCAAGCACTAGCCATGATTTTTTTAGCACAAAATTAAATTCATCGATTAACATGCCTCAAAACTCATGGACTTTGGATTATAGAGTCAAGGGAAAGAATTCTAATTACAGTCTATTGCTTTGTTTTTTATTTTTATATTTATTTCTTGAATTATAAGTTATCTTTCTTTGATTATTCCCTTTCTCTCTTTAGTTCAACATTTTCTCTTTATCTCTTTCTTTAAAAAACTTCTTTCTCTTAGTTTTCCTACCAAACTTTTGCATAATAGATATTAAATAAAAGTTAAGGCAAATGGTCAGTTCCTTAAAAATATAATTAACTACTTTATTATGCTTTTTCACACAATTATTATCTTTTATAATATTTTTTAAAGAAAGCATAATAAATTTATTCGATCTTTAAAAAGTATGAATAAATTTTTGCTAGATTTATCTCAACTTGCTCATTTCAAGATCATAATAATTTTAAAATCTAGAATATTTTACATAATGGTAAGCTTTATAAGAAATGTCACAAAATCTATCATTTCATTGCCCAACTAAATTTTCTGTATCTACAATATCAAAAGCATGCATTAAGATCATTTATACCTTATTTATTATATTCATATCCTTTTAACATATTTATATAGAAAAAAAACTTATGGTGTAAAATTTTTCTTACACTATAAATATTTCATCCTTGAAATTTAAAATAATATTGGAGATCCTCCCATTATTTGTAATTCAATTTCCTAAGTGGATTCTTGTTTGGATATTTTGTTATTGAATTTTGATTATTAATATTACTTCCTTTCTTAATGTCTTTTTCTTTTTATTTATAATTCACATTAATATTTTTCTTATATGTTATGTTTAATTGAATATTAATTTATTTAGTATTATAGCTTATAACACAAGTGGGATCTAAAATATACTCTCTCAATGAAGGAATATGAAACATATTATTATCATTAGCTAATTATAGTGGTAGTTCTATACGATAAGTCATTTTTCTAATTTTTTCTAGAATTTGAAATGATCCAACACACTTGGGCTTCAATTTACCCAATTTACTAAACTATTTAATAAACTTAGTTGGATTTATTTTTATGAATACATGTTCATCCTCTTGAAGTTTAATATTTTATATCTTGCATTAAAATATTTTGTTGTTTATCTCAGATTATTTGAATTCTTTCACAAATAACATTTATTTTTTATTTAACTTCATCAACAAATTCATGTCTTATAATTGTTCTTTCTCTACCTTCATGCAACTTAATAATAATTTATATTTTTTTATATAATAACTCATAATGTGTAATATTAATACTATATTGATAGTTATTATTACATGCAAATTTAATTAATGATAGATAATTTTTCTTGTTTTAACCAAAATCTAATATACATAACCTTAACAAATATTTTAATGCTTTAATGGTTCTTTAATTCATTTATTTATAAATGGAATGCTACACTAGATATCAATTACGTGCTAAAGCCTTCATATAAACCCCTTCAAAAGTGTGAGATAAATGCTTGATCTCAATAAAAAAAATAATTATCTTTAGTTCACCATACAAATAACTATTTAATCTATTTAAGTTCTAACCAACCTTTTTTTACAAAAATAAGTTGCCTTCATTAGAAAAAGATGCATTAATTGAGTTTATCAATTAATACCCAAATAAAACATGATGTGCTTCTAATATGGGCAACTCATTTAGAAACTTTATAGTAATTTCTTCTCTTTTTTACTCTAATATAAATAAGACTTATAATTTAGTATATTTCTAATTTTCTCCTTTAAGTTGTTGGCACATCAAATATTTTCTAAGTCATTCATCTACATCTCATTTCATACCTAATCATTAAAATCTTTCAATTCTTAATGCATTTATTTTCAATTAAACAAATCAAATATCACCAATTGTGCTCTTATTTAAATAATAATTATCTTTGTTGTTGGTTCTTACAAACATCTAATGTACTACACCAAATTTTATTCTACTATAATAACTTAATTCAATAATATATTATTTAATTAATGGTGGAATTTTCTTATCATATGAGTTTTGTGATTTGAATATGAGAAAATGTTTTAGAAAGTATAATAATTTTTGTGATATATCTTATATGAGTGTCACAAAAAAAATATTTTAGATTTTAAAAATTATCATATTTTTAGATAGAGCTCTTCAATATTAGTTTAATAACACTTATTTTGTTTTGATTGAAGTCCATTTGAAATAATCATGAATTATTGAAGTAAATGCTAAATAATTAAATAAAATATTTAATTAATATTACTATTATATTTAAATATCTTAAGCTTCTCGAATAATTCACTCATGCATAAGCACCATTATTTTTTTTTACTTGCTTGGTCAACCACTCTAAGGGTTTTTGAAACCCTAGCTTTGTTTCATTTTTACTCATTACCATGTTGTCATTAGTGTTGAGCCTTTGATACCCTACCAAGGAAGAAGAAGGATTTAGTCTCCTTATGTTTAATCGGATAATTTTCTATAAAATAACCTCAGTTGTTGATTCGATTATTATTGTTGTGATCATTTCAAGAGGGAGGATGTCATGGTGCTCTTATCTGGCCAATACTTGCATTCACAATACCTTAAAACCAGAGTTTGATTTTAGTTGAGGAAGAAAGGAAAGAGAATGAGGAGGACAAATTTTTGGAAATTTAGGGCAAAAGAATTTCAATGAGAGAAAAATTGAGAGCTTACAAAGAATTGTAAGAAAATTATGAGAAATCAGGTAAGCATATAAGCATAGATTTCTTTACTATTGAATTATATGTATCTAACTTGTAAAAATTGATATGTATTTTAATTAAAGATCTTAGACATGTGATTCAAGAAATGTAGCTTGTCAAGAATTATAAAAATGTGTGAAAAAAATGAAATTTATAGTATTTTTTATTGGTGTTGTGTAGGATCAATGATGAAATTTTATATAAAACATTTTTTTTGAAGTGGATATAATATCTATTATATCAAGATGGCCTAGCCATGCCAGAGTTACAAAAGGATCCCAAGGAGGATCGAAAGTGAAATCAGATAACATAAGCTTGAGCAGGGGCTTAGGGATGGGAACCCCAGGGGCCCAGTGGAACTCCTTAAGGCGAACAGCCCGAGCAGCCCAATCAGCAGGCGCATTCCCGTCTCTAAGGATGTGGGAGAACCGGACAGCCTCAAGACCCCTAGCAAATTGAATAGCCGCAACATAAGCGCCAGTCTCAGGAGGGCGGGACATCATCTCACGCACCACCTGAAGCACTAGCATCGAGTCAGTTTAGAATTCCACGGCACAGTGCAGGGGAAGGTATTCCCTAATCATGTCAAACGCAATAAGCAAAGCCTGGGTCTCCATCATGTCCACCACCTGGGAGAGCATCCTTTTACCAATAGCCAGGAGGGGTTTGCCCATGCAATCCCTCACAACCATGCCCAGCCCGGCAATAGAGTCACCAACCATAGCATCGCAATTCACTCTGATCCATCCTGTTGTTGGGGAAGCCAACCATGCGCAACAAGCAAGTCTGAAGAATTGCCAGGTTCTCGCTGGACAGGGAGGAGAGAGATGATTGCCAGTTGAGAACAGAATGTACCTCGATCTTAATAGTCTGGATGATAGAGTACAGCACAGGCACCGGGATGTTGTGTCTGGCAGTGTTCCTCCTCGACCAAATATAGTACATCGTAATGGCAAGAATGGCAGCATGCGACTGCCCGGTACCACAACGCTCGTCAGTTGAGCCGATGAATCGGATGACACGATCAATGAACAGTAGACCGGCCCCAGTTGATTGGCCCAACACGATCAACGCCACACAAGCTGTGTGATCAGCCCAAAGATCTTGGGCACTCGGGCAATCCCAAAACAGGTGCTGCATTGTCTCCTCCTCCACGCAGCCCTGCTGGCAGAAAGTATTGCTACAAAGCCCCCGGTGGGCCAGCTACACCGCTGAATAGAGGTAGTCACTGGGGACCCTCCACATGAAGAAGCGGACTCTAGGAGTGACCTTGAGCTTCCAGATGTCGCGGTATTCCTCCATAGGTAGACTGTCATAACGCTTGCCATCCTTCCGAGCATTGTAGATAACGCTCGAGTAAAGCTGGCCACAGTTAGCCCGGGTCTTCTCGGTGTGGGACTGGTGCAAGACATCCTAGGATGACCACAGGGCTCTCGGGAGATGCATGATGCGATCCAACAGCTCCCCACCCGCCCACGAACGAATGGCCTCCAAGTTCCAATCCCCGGTGGGCTGAAGGCACTCAGCGACGCCGGCCAGCCACTGGGAGTCCATATTGATGAAGGTTGGCCAGCAGCTCAGAGGAAGAACCCCCAGCCAATTATCCTCAAAGAACCTCACTGACTGCCCAGCACCAATGCGCTAGACAAAGAGAGAGATGGCCTCCGGCATCGGCCCCAACACCATTTTGCACACTGGGGAAACATTGCGAGGGGCCTTCTTCAACGGATCATCCATGACGTATTTCCTTCGCATCAAATCAACCCAAAGACTGGGTTCCCGGTTGAGGATACGTCTGCAGCCCTCCATATGGAGCACTCGGTGCCAAACACGGAGATCGCGGAGGCCCAGCCCGCACGCAGCTTTCGGCAACGTGATGCACTCCTAGGCCGCGTAATGCATGGCCTTTGCGCAGTTGGTCCCTCCCCAAAGAAACTTCCTGATGTGCTTCTCCATGTCTTCAATGATCCCCGCCAGCACCGCACAGTGCCTCAGCACGTGGCAGGGGATGGCGTTGAGAACCGAAGAGGCCAAGACGGCCCTGCCCGCCATTGAAAGAGGCCGAACCCTCCAGCTGATCATCATGGCGTCCAGCCTCTGAACCAGGAAGCTAAGATCAACCTTCGAGAGGAGCTTTGCGGCGATAGGGATCCCCAGGTATGTAAAGGATCAGCCTTGCTTCATGCGGAGCTTCCTAAGAATCAGCTTGGACTTTTTCCTGCTGAAGTTAGAGCTGAAGAAGACCCTGGACTTCGCGAGATTAACTCGCATCCCAGCGGCATTCCCGAACACCAACATAATGCTCTGGATAGCGCACGCAGCGATGCGGGTGGTAGGAGCAAAGAGGAGGACGTCATAGACGAAGAGCAGATGCGAGACACATGGCGTGTGCTATCTCGGCCTGAACCCCAAAGCTATCGGGATTCATAGTTCCTCACCATGCACGAGAGATATTTAGTGGCCAGGACAAAGAGATAAGGGGATAGCGGGCAGCCCTGTCGGAGACCACGCTAAGCAACCACCCACGGGAGGTGAATGCCGTTGATGAGGACACTAAACCTTAGGCTACTGATGCAAGCAGCAATCCAGTCGTGCCAAATGGAGGGGAAGCCCATGGCCAGCATCATCTCGAGAAGGAAGTCCCAGCGAACACGGTTATAGGCCTGTTCCATGTCAAGCTTCACAGCCTTGAGGCCCGAAACGGCATTGCAAGTGCGCGTCTTCACGGCCATCTCCTACGCGATATTGATGTTGTCGGATATGCTGCATCCGGGGATGAACGCCGCCTACTCATGAGAGATAAGGTCCGACATTAAAGGCTTCAGCCTCCCGATGAGGACTTGCGCCACCACTTTATACACGGTGTTGCAGAGGCTGATAGGCCGGTAGTACTTCGGCTTATTAGCGCCCTGGTTCTTTGGAATAAGGATGATGATGGTGTCCTTCCACTTATCAGGGACCTTGCACTCCTCAAAGAACGCCAACACTGCTTTGATAACGCCATGGTGCACGATAGCCCAGTAGCCATGCAGGAATTCCGCCATAATCCCCGTCGCTCCTCAGAGCCCTGTTCCTTTTAATACCATGTAGAGCCACGTTAACTTCCTCCTCAGTGACCCTGTCTCCCCGCATGGAAGCCACTTCATTGTTCACACTAAATGAAGGAGAAATAATTTGCGGCATATTCTCGGGATCGCCACTCCTCCATTTACGTTCAAAAAACTCCAATAAGACCCGCCCAATGCTGTCCGGGGAGTCCGCCACCCTGTCGTCATCACCACAGAGCATGGTGATGCGGTTCATACGGGCCTTAGACGTAGCCATGTTGTGAAAGAACCTTGTGTTGGCATCCCTGACCTGCGCCCAGTGAACTTTGGCGCGCTGCCACCACGACTACTCCTCGTGGGCACAGCCACGGTGGAAGGTAGTGATCAAGAACCCAAGGCGCTCATGGTCCTCCTCAGAGAGTCCTTCCCTTGATTCTCTGGCCTGCAGCTCATCAATATCCCGCATCAGCACCTGATTCCAGTTGACCAGGCTCCCCACCTCCTTCCGGCTCCAATTGCGCAGTGTCAGCAGCGAACGCTTAAACTTCGTTGAGACAATCTCCATGGGGTTACCCTTCGACAGCTTGCGCCAAGCCTGGTGCACCTCCTGAAAGGATTGAGAGTAGTGGAGCCAAATGATTTTGAATAGAAGTCTGCTGGATTTCGGCCACATGTTTCTGCCACCCAAGTTGAGCAGTAGCGGGCAGTGGTCCGAGCCGAGACGGCAAAGGTGATGTACAGAGCTCTCAGGGAATGAACCTAGACCAGCTGAATTCAACAGAGCACGATCAAGCTGCTCCAAAATGCGCGCACCACCCTTCTTCCCGTTGCACCAAGTGAATTGGTTGCCGGAGAAGCCCATGTCAGCGAGCTGAAGATCTTGCATGAATTCAGGGAAGTTCTGCTGCTCTTTGCCGTAGATGAATTGGCGCCCACCCCGTTTCTCCTCCTGTGCCATGATCAAATTGAAGTCTCCTGCAACCAAGAGGGGGAAATTACCGTAGCGAGATGTTCGGATGGCGTCCCAGATCGCCTAACGTTTGTGAGAGTCGCTTGGACCACACACAAAAAAACAAATAAGGATGCAATCCTGCCGAGGGATGATCGAACAAGCCACCATAAATGCCGAGGCCGCCGTGATTGCAAGCTTGATCTCCTTACTTCCACAATAAGATGATGCCAGTTGACATACCTAAAGAGGGTTGGGCCGCAAATTCCCAGTCCTTCCCTAAGATCTAGTTCGCGTCGCGTCGGGAGAATGTCTCGCCTTCGTTTCCATAAGCACCACGACCTCCACATTCCACTCGCGTGCTAGGCGCTACAGATAGCTCCTCGATTTGCCTTTCTTAGCTTCTCCAATATTCCAGATGATGATCCGCATTTGGTGTTAGCAGAGATTATTTGCTTCAATGCACCCACTCATTGATCGAGGACCAGCCCCCGCCATCAGCCAGCATGCCGACCTCTGCACCCCACGAAGCGCAGACAACAGAACATCCGAATTAAGAGTCAACCCCATCAGGGTTGGAAGCACAATCACCCGCGATCTTCACCTGCGGCAAGGATGAGTTCGTGTTGCTCCCTTCAGCACGTGCCACATTGTCCGAATGCCTTACCGACGGGGGTTGCTCTTCAGGTAATTCTGCTTCCCAGTCTGGGAAGCTTACCTAACTCTGCTTATGCTGCGATCTCTGGATGGACTTTTGGTTCCTCGGGATGTGCTGGCCCGTCACGGCCCTTAGTTATTCTGCTAGCATCTTTACCGAGAGGCAGTTTGGTCATTCCCCTAGGGCCCTTGCAGCTGAGTTTCCTACGCTGCACGATCATCCAAGGCCCCAACCCGTGCTCCTCTCCATGTATGACTTTTGCCTGTTCATCCAGCTTGCACGGCCTGCCGGCGCCCTCTGGCTCCTCAGGATTGTCTCTACCAAGGGCCTTCTCTATCTCCCCCTGATGCTTCTCCCGCACCTCAGCCGTGGTTGGGGGCCCGCCAAGGTCAGCACCCTCTGCCGTGACAAGCTTACAGTGGCTCTCTAAGTGTCCGACATGGCCACAGGCAAAGTAGATTCGCGGCAGCCCCTCGTACTCAAAGGATTGATAGACCTTCCCGTAGTCTCCGTTAAGCCAAATGCAAGGATTGAGTGGCTTTTAAAGATCCACACGAACACAGACACGCGCATAGGAGGAACCTCTAAACCAGCTGTCCAGCCATCGAGGAGGAATGGTTCACCAATGGCCTTGGCTATGCGATAATGTTATCTACGTCCCAATATATAAGTGGGAGGCCCGGGAGCTGTACCCAGACGGGAGCGCGCATTGCAGAGGCAGAGTTAGGGCTAAACTCAGGCCTCCAAGTATCGAGCCCCATGGCTTGGCTGGCGATCTGCCACGACCTGCCAAGCCAGAGTCGTTCCGATCACTGATGCACTTAAAGTGCATACAGAAGCAGCTGGCGGATAAATCAAAGATCTTGAAATTCTTGTAGTGGCCCCAGCGCTTAAGCAGAACTCGCACAATGACGGAAAAGGGGAGAGTATTCCCGTAGATACGGCCAACAAGATCGAATTTATGGTATTCGATGCGTCGTTGGCATGCTTCCGAAGACATAAGTACGTCCCCTCCCTCCACGTAGTCGGGGATCTCCGCCGCGCGCTCTTTGACATCAATGTTCGCCAGCCTCACATGCGAGGTCACCCTGTTGCAGTAACTAAGAGCATTATTAGCAGTTAAGGCATCTCTGAAGCTCACCTTGTTTACAGTAGTTGTGCAATTCTCCACCACCGAATGGATGAATATGTTACTAATACATTTTTAAATTAGCCTACTTTGGTCCAATTCCATATTTTTTTTAGCAATTATTTTATTAATAAATCTTCACAAATCCATATCCAAGTGATAAATACTACAATTATTCAATAGACATGGAATTATGATTAATCACACACATTTAAAGCTAAACATTCTATTAAAACGTTAAAATATAATTAATACAACTCTTACTAATAAATTTATGCTTTTAAGTTATTATAATTCGATTAAAAAAGGAAACAGAGCCACAGAAACTAAGTTTCTACATTCGTTAAAAATATTTTTTTAATATAGATTATAATGTGGCCTTCAATCACACGCTTAACGTTAAGTCTTACATCTATTGTGTGCATTTCAACTTCTCCAACCATTTGGAGATATATCTTCATTCAAATGATGACGTAACTTTCGTCACCCAAATGTATAAAATTTTATTTTTATATAATTATTATTTTTCCTCTTCCCACTAAAAAAATAATAATTTTATATTCGTATAATAACTTTATTTTTAATATAATTTTTTAACCAAAAATTTACCATTCATCAATTTATTTCAATGACAACGATCCAATCTCGGTGCATTAAAAACCAAACCAAGATCAACATTCATTAGGTTACAATTACAGTTCACCAAAATGCGATGCATCAACATTCATTAGGTTACAATTCCTTATTACAAGTGACCTTTAAAGGTAGTCATCATGATTGAACCGCGAAGAAAAACCGGTGCTCATGGTTTAATCTATGGCCAGAATCAAGAAACCAACAGAGATGTACATGAGGAAAACCGGGTACAAGGCGAGAGCCTTTCTCCTGGGACTCACCGCAGCGCTCATGAAAGGATATGCAGTCCATGAGCTCCATGCCAACGTTACAGAAGCAACAATCCACTTGAGGAAGACACTGCCACTAAGCAAGCAGATCAGAGCTCCAACGTCAAGGGGAAACAGGCAGTAACCAAGAAGGCTGAGGCTTTGGAAGAAGTTGATATGCCCACCCTGTAGTTAAATCCCTCACCATTTAGACGTCTTGTGTTGATACAGGAATAACTTGCTATGATCTAGACGAGATGGTTCTTACCAGAAGCAACACATTCAGTGTTAGTATTACTGCACCGGCAGCGAGGATGGCGAAGGCAACAGCAAATACTTCAGACTGGGAATGCAATATCAATCAGTTTTAGTTGTGGTGGAGATCTGGAGAATTTAGTACAAGAAATAAGTAGGATCTGCTTAGTAAAAACTAACAGCATTAAATCATTGTGAAGCAGGCTAAGCTTCCAAGCATTTTTGTCTGGTAACATTACATATTGTGTATACTTTTGAGGATTTCTTTCGAGCAAGACAGCGAATTCCATGATAGATGAAGCCATAATGTTTAATTTGGAGTATCTAAAAATCCTAAATCAAAACAATAGCATACAACTTAAATAAACATAAAAAATCTAAACAAAAAAAATTATTATAAAAAATATTATATATATATATATATATACACACACACGTGTTTTAAACTTGATAACAACGTTAGTTAACTTGGAAAGACTGGATATTACAGGGAATAAGCTATAAATGTTTTCAACATCATATTCGTGTGGTGTGAGAAGCTTTTGCAAATAAGCACATTAGTTGACAAAGCCTTGCAGTTGGGTTCCATATCAGTGCACAATGGAAGACAAAACACTTGAAAATTATTGCATGGGTTTCATCTATACTGAAAATCATTATTATACAAATGTACTTCATTTAAAGCTTGCAAAGTGCACATTAAAGTTTATTGCTATGCAGTTGCAGGCTACATTGTAGACCTAAAGAAAACCTCATATTAAAAACATGACTCCACAAAATAAACTCTCTCTTCATATTTGAATTTTATAGTTAACAATCATTTCGAGAAGTTCCATTTGTAGTTTCAATTTAAATGAACTATTTTCACATATTTTAAATAAAAACCACATTTTATGTTCAAAAATCATTTATAAAATATTTTTTTATTTTTTATCTTGATTGAAATATTATACCAAATAAATTAAATTATAAATCGAAGTAAACTTATTTTAGGTGTATGAGAATTGTGTTAATGCAAATTTTTAAGTATCATTGATAGATAATCATTTTAAAGTTAACTCTAAATAAAATGCGTAAATCTTAAGAATCAAATATAATCCCTCTTTTATAAAGATAGAAGAATTTGATTGCATAAACCATACAATCTTTGCATTAATTACACTTAGAAATAAATAAAAAATTTAAAAGCTCTTGGAATTGAATCCAATACCTCTTTTATCAAGTTAAAAGACTCACACATGAACTATACAATCTTTAAATTGATTTTGCTAGAAACAAGTTTATTTTTAATATAGCAAAAATTCTTTTTTGCAAAGTTAAAAGTTTTTGTTTAGTGCGTACTTTAATATTGATGCTAAGAAAATAGCATATAAATGCTAAGAATAAAATCCAATACCTCTTATATGTAGGTGAAAAAATTCTACCACAACTTATACTATCTTTGTCTTAATTTCACTTGGAAATAATTTAAAAAATAATAAACTTATAAAAAATAAAGCATAAAAATACCTGGAACTGAACTAACTTTTCTTTTATAAAGATGAAAAATCTCCATCACATATGCTATAACAATCTTTAATTAATTTGTTTGAAAAAAATATGCTTAAGAATTTTATAAAATAAAAAAAAATGAGAGGTGCTCATTAACTGATCACCTCCTTTTAATTTTAAAACAGAACACTAAAAAGCCTAAACTCTTTCTTGTAAGGATAAGATAAAAATTAATACATAGAAAAAGTCTTTGAGATATAAAAAAAATCAAAATCGAACTAGCTTGGAACAAAACTGGTTTGTTTTTAGATAAAATTCACCAGAAATGAGCATTGATGCTAGTTTTGAATCATTCACAACTAAAACTAATCCAAAATAGATTATCTATATCATTCCCAACTAAAACTTTAATGTTTTATTGTACAACTTCCAAGAAGAGCAAAAAACTTTGGACATATAATAGATCTTGAAGTATAATTTGTGTATCTCCCTAATAAAACCATCCTATGTTTGGATTACTTATTGATGATTGATCAAGTTTGATGGATTCACATTTTAAAACAAGAAGTTTAGGATTGGGAGTTATGATATTAACCTCTTGATGTCTATTCTTTAGATCAACTATAATTATTTCATATCCCCCTTTTTCTTTGCATATTATTCAACTTATTAGTATCCTCTAATAAGTTGGGGGCTAAGAAATATCCAAAATTGATGCATTTAATTCAAACAATTTGTATAACTTTTTATGTATTTGATAATAGATATATGCATATCAAATCATTTATGATGACATTAACAATTTACATAATTAACAAAAACTAAATGATGAAATCATTCATCTTACCTTGATTTTGTTTTAATAAGAACAATGCTAGTCACCTTATCATATCCCCTAACCTTAATAAGGACAAAATCATCTAATCCTATATGAACTATACTACTTGGGAGCATAAAGTTAAAAGCAACAACCTAAGTCTATAACTAAGAAAAAGGTATAATATAAGTTACTCTTTCCCTCCACTAAGACCTCATGTATATAGGAAAATTCATTATCGTGTGTATATATATATATATAGACCTTGATCTAAGGGAAAGGAGGGAAAAGTTGTACTCGCTTTCATTCAAAGTAGAATTCACCTTCATTACTTCGATGATTTTCTCTGACATGATTTTTCATGCCGATCTCTGCATTCCCTCTGTTTTAATATTTTTTTTTCTTTATTTTTTCTATGTTTATTCTTAAAGTTTTCCAATGTTTCCATTTCCTTATGATGTTCAGGTTAACATAAGAATGCATGCCCCTAGTTTTGGATTCACTAGACTATTTTTGACAATAACATTACCAAACAAACTTTCAGTGTTGGATGAGGGCTAGCGGAGTATTATATTGGTCAAAATGGCTACAAGCTTAACGTCCATGGTATTATGGTTCATTACTTGAATAAACAAAACCAGTTCTGATACATAATATTTTTAAGCCACAACTTTTAACAGCAGCATCCGATAAAACGAATTTTAATTTCATTGATTGCAGAAGTTTTTGCAAACTTGTCTTTTTGTTTCATTATGGAGTATATCAACGAGTAAAAGCCAATCTCCCTGAGAAAAGTCATGCTAAGTGCTTTGGTATCCTTAACACTATCTTTGCACGAAGAGCATCATATATTAGGAGTAAATCAAAGGATAAAAAGAAAAACAAAAAAATGCTACCGGGCTGAAGGCAACATAATGTTTTCCCACATGCAATTAATTGCAAAGGTGATATGTTCATAATTCCCATCAAATCTTTAATTTTCTGAGAATTTGTTATAGTTTAGCTGATATTTTGCAGCCTTGGGAAAAGATTTATAAGCAATTTGATGACAGCATATTAATTCTTGTCGAAGAATAACTAACATGAAATTGTTCGACGATGCGTAATTGCAAATTCACCGAATGCTAAAATCTCAAAAAAAAAAAAAAAAAAAAAAAAAAAAAAGGGAAGTGTTGAAATCATACAAAGAGATTTTGAGAAGAGGTTTTTTTGAAAGAGATAATACCTTCTTGACGGACGCCGACCAAGAAAGAACGAGACCCAGGAACACGATGAAGAAGAACGGTCCCCAGAGATCCCAATCCCTAAGAGCTTTTCCGGGGTCCTCCCTATAAGGGTTGGGGAATACCACCAGCTTCAGATTCCTCACGATCAACGACAAATCCCTCTTCACGGTGTCCCAAACTGGTTCAATCAGCGTATTCGGTGGAGTCCCGAAGGCATCAGATGAGATCCCCATGGGTGGAGAGGACGCAGCGACAAAGGCTGGAACAACCGGCCGTGTCGGCGGCGTAGAGGCCATCGGTTTGTGGTAGGGTGGTGGAGGGGCATTGGAATTGATGAATGTGGACGAGGAGATGGGAATGGAAGCTCGGGGAGGGCTCGCAGGCGGCACCTGGGGAACCGTGGCCGAGCTGGCGAGGACGCTGTCGTAGATGAGCCTCTCAATCTCGTCGATATCGGATTGGGAAGAATGGTGTAGAGAAATAGTATCTCCGTGGGACATCTTGGTGTCGGCCGATATCCGAGGAGGAGGAGCAGGATTGGAGGGAGAAGATTGAACTTTTAGGAATGTGGGCTAATGATAACGAAGGATTATGGAGGTCGAGAATGGCGCGAAACCTCTTCGTCGCCTTCCCTGAGTTCGACAGAGAAAAAAAAGGAAAACGGCCCATACCTGCGTAACCCGGGACTTTTAGTAATATTGCGGACCCGACCGGATTTCGAAGAGCAATCAATGGACAGTTGGACCGGTCAGACAATGAAATTTAATCTGTCATATATAGAAAAACAAATAAACTTCTTACAAAGGTGTTTATTAATTTTGTTAAATTATAATTTTCAACAATCAATTCAATGTTCAGTGATAGTTGTGATTACTAAAGTTGACAAAGTTCAACACTTGATAAGTAGTAAGTGATATTGAAGGGAGATGATAATAATAGAGTTTGACATCATACTCATGAAAGTTCGAGAGTTATTTATTTTTTAAATCACAAAAATGATGAAAATGTTTGAAGCTCTTTAGCTGATAAAGAATGATGGGTTATGTATTTGACAAAATTTAACTACGAGTAGCGACAGAGTGAAGAACTAATTTTGAAGAAGGTGACAACAATTTAAACTAAACAAGATTTTTATTTCACCAACTTTTTTTATGATAAATAATGGTTAAGATTCCAAGAATACATGTGAGACAAAAATTTGCTTTTAATTTGTTGGATTATCAAAAGACAAAATAATATCAATTTAATAAATCAAAAAAGAAAATATACTATTATTTAAAATATTAATATTAAAATTAATATTTAAATCATTTTTTTAAAACTCTATCAAATTTAAACTTATCATACACATGATAAAATGTTTTTTTATTAGATAAATTTTTATTGAAAGTTTTTGATTATTAACTTTCATATCATGTATGTTAAACAACCATTAGGTATCGAACTAGTTAGTGAAGTTACCTTAATAATTCACAATAAGTTAAAAGACAAGAAGATATTCATAAAAAATAAAAAAAATTAATCATGTTGCTATTGGACATGCCCACATATTAGCAACATCTCATGCCTTATAAATATCATACTTATTTGTATATGCTACTAAGTCTTAAGGGTTTTGCCTCCAAATGGAGAGTATAAGAAAACTTTCTCATAATTAAGATGTAAGCAGCATCAATCTAATGGTATATGCTATTAAAAGATTATTTCGATATCATTTCTTGTTATTTGTCAACTATGATAATACACTTTACAACTCAAGAATAATAAACATGTTAGTCCAATAAAAGAACTATAATTGTCTATATGGCATCCCCCTTCTCAACATTAACCTTTCTCGATCTTTGAGTGCCATTAACTCCTTTTCACTATCACTCTTTCATTTGCTTCTTTCTTGAAACTATGTAAATATCATGCCACAAAAGTATTTTCAATCCCTTTAAAAATGAAGTAGCATAAAGGGTATAAAATAAACTATTTATAGTTATTATAAACATCAATGTTTTTCACATTTCTTTTAAAATCATATATACATATAAAAATCAATGATTATATATATATATATATATATATATATATATATATATATATATATATATATATATATATATATATATATATATATATATATATATATATATATATATATATATATATATATATATATATATATATATATATATATATATATATATATATATATTCTTAAATAAATAATATTTGTAAATAGCACTTCTAATGAAAAATGATAATCTTTAATAACATGTTATCATAATGTGGCATACCTTTTTTTATCATCAGTTTTTTCAAGTCTTAAGTTCTACTTAACAATATTTTCTTACTTTTTTTTATTTATTCACAGTTTAAAAATCATGCAAAGATTTTTTTAAATAATGAAAGTAATTTATTTTAAATATAAAAAATCAACCATTTGTATATTTTATATAATGAAAGCAATATAAAAATCAATCATATATAACTCAAAAATATCAAGTTTTTAATGTTATTTTTTAAAATCACATATATATACAATATCAATAATTTTATATATACTTTTTTAAAATAAATAAAATTTTCAAATAATGCTCCTATTAACATAAGATCACCTTCTATAGTATGTTATTATAATTTATATTTTATTTCTCTCTTATAATCATATATGGTACCTCATTTGAGAAAAAAATATTAGGTTAAAATAAGCATGAGTCAATTGACACTAATTTAATGGTAAAAAGCATATAACATAATTTAAAACAAGAAATTGTTGGATAATCGCATGCATGGTATATATCAAATATAATATGAATTAATAAATTATATATCAAATCATGTTAATAAATTATTACAAATAACACAAAATATCCTTTGATTAAAATTTCTTTTATTATTTAAAATATGAGTAGTTGACTCACAAAAGCTTAGATTATTATTTAAAGTCTTGGTTGTTATAATACATAAGAGTCTTTCTCATTGATTTTGTTTTTGTTGTACACTTAATAATGTAAGATGATTTATTAAAACTTATTTTTGACTTATAGATAATAAAAAAATGCTCAAGTTTAAACAATATTTTTGTACAAAGGCCTACCTAAAGTGAATTAGGTTTTAAATTAAAAAATCCCAAGATCATTGAACAAGTAAGAGCTTTTCTAAGATATTAAGAACTTGCATAAATTCTTTAACACAAGTGATCCCAATGTAACTCAATTTAATGTAGTGGTAAGGTACACATAAGTGAAGTTCTAAAATGTAAATACAAAAATCATATATTCACTTGCATCACCTAGAGAATTAGATGAGACAATTAGTCTTTCTTGAAAGACAAAATAAAAAGTAATAGGGTTAAATTTTTTTTTGGTAATTTGGCACTTTTGTATATGTTGAATAATGGTTCACGATCTCCCATGTTAAGCCTCTTTCTTGTCTTCTTAAAGCATCATCAGAATCACATTATTAGATTAATAGCACATGAAATGATCCTATCAAGTAAGCTCGATGATAACACTTTGTTACTTCATACAAAATTTGGTACCTTACATTTTGAGCATCCTTATTTATAAAAAATTTATTGGCATAATAATAATTTGCTAGCTTAGGAATATAAAAGGATATGTAGGAATACTAAAGATCACATTTTAAAATTTAAAAAATACTTTAAGAATTTCAAAATACACGATAATAACAACGATGACCAATAACCAAAACAACCCAAAAAACTTATTTTAAGTCAAAATGGGCTAAATTTTGTATCAACAGAACTACGAGATTGTTGCAAGTCTTGAACAGAATTTCAAGCTAGAAATATTTAAAAAGTTACCAATTTACTTTTATAAACTAAGAAAATAAATTTAAATGTGTCATAAACAAGGGTTCACTATAATCGATCCCCAAATTATAAGAATAATAGAAGAGCCAACATTGGCACGACTTTGAGTCCAAATAAGACTAGTATGTCTCTAAGTAAAATTTTTGCATGATGCATTGGATGCTACTACTTCACTTAACTTCTCTCAATTTTCTTAAACACTTGAGAACTCTTTCTTTCTCTTTTTCCTTCACTCTAACATAAGTGACTAAAGTTGATCATACTAATACATTAGTGAAAAAAATCTTTTTATGTTCAGACTCACTTGCTTTTATGCTCAACCAATGTTTTTTTATATTCAAGTCCATTCATCTCCTTATAAAAGGTTGTGTTCCTTTGATTTTACATCTTTTTTACTTTATTTTCACTTAAATTCAATGAGTTTTCTTCAATTATACTCTACTAATGATGATTCATGTAGTTGTTCTATATGTGTGCTTTTTATATGCAAATCTATGCAATTTTGCATACTCTACTTCTATCGATTTGTCATTTTGTGTGTTCTTCTTCATGCCTCTCCATATGTTTTTTTTTGCATGCTTTTTTCTTCATATGTCCCTCCTTACACAATATGAATATTTAAGTTTGCTATTTTTTGCATTTTTTATTATTTACATTCATAGATATACACATTCGATCTCATTCTCTAATCTCTGACTACTCCCATATATCTTCATGCATCATTTTACTACTCCTACTATTATTCTATTATTTATCTTTTTCAACTACTCAGGATTATGTTGCCTCATATTCACTTGTTTTGGTGGTTTTCAACCACACCAATGTTGTTTCTTTGTCAAGATTATATTTATTTAGTTACTCTATTAGGTATAATAATTGCTACTTTAATTCAAATGTTATGTCTATCACTTTTGATACTCTTATTTCAAAATCTTGATTTATATTTTTACAAAATATAATTTTATATCCTACACTTCTTATAAGCTTATCCCTAATCTTACTTATAATCACATGCCTTGTTAATCAAACCAATATATAATGCAAAATTATCTATTTATATATGATCCTTGGGCAATTTTACATGTAATTGCCCATATCTCAACTCATATGTCATGTTAGTCAATACAAATACTTGCACTTAAAATTTGTTAGCAAAAATCTAAGGCCAATACTTCTATAAAAGAAACAAAACCATGTTCCTTTGCATATGACTTTATTACATGCAGCTAAAGTTATATGTCTTAATATAGCTAATACTAGCCTTTATAGACACAAACCTCTCATTAACACCTATACATAATTACTTGTGCACTTAATAACTATGGATGTACCTATATTCATATCTAATTATTAATATAGATTACTCCACTTTCATAACAATTCAACTACTCATATTCATCATCATTCCTCATGTGTATTAGATTCACTCCTCAATGTTTATACTTGTGCCAAATATATTACTTATATAAGACATCAAACTCTTCTTCATAGTTTTTGACCAAGTTGATGAATCCAATTTTGCCTTTTTTTTCTACCACTCCTTGTGAATGAAAACTTTTTTTCTTTTTTATTAGTAACTTTTTGAACTCTTAAATATTAGTATAGTTGATTTTGTTTTCACTAATATGATGGTGACTACTATTGCTATCTCTCAAAAAAAGAAATAATTTACATATAATAAAATGTCCCATAATATAAAAATTATTGTAGTGTATAGTCAGTTTAGGTTCTTATTAAAAAATAGCTTATAAAAAGGCCTTTTGATAATATTTATATGAAAAAGTATTAAAGTTGTTAGTACATTTTTTTGTGATTTTAAGATTTAAAAAGAAAATATAGCTTTTGAAAACGCAATCATCAAACAAAAGTTTGTGCATTTGGACGGCAAAAGGGACTTACATGAACGCATTGCTGTTAATTACCTGCGTTACAAGGGCGAATTAACCGTTGAACTCGTGCCGCCTAAGCTTCCCCTTCAATGGAAGTTAAAAAAAAAAAATGTAGGTGTGCAGCTTCCCTGTTCCCGCCTCTTCACTTCCCCGCCAAATCATATATAAACCCCTCCCCTCCGTCCTTTCCATCAACATACACAGCCATGTCTCACTCCCACAAATCCCTTCTCCTCGTCGTCCTCCTCCTCGCCCTGGCCTCGCCCCTCGTAGCCCGCCGAGACGTACTCCCACCCCTTGCTGTGAGATTAGCGGCGGCCGCAGCAAACCACGGCGAGAGGGAAGGCATAGTGGGATGTTTGCAAGCCATGACGGAGCTGCGGTCGTGCACTTCGGAGATAATCCTCTTTTTCCTCGACGGTGAGAGCTACCTCACGCTGGATTGCTGCCGAGCCGTAAGAGTCATCACCCACAGTTGCTGGCCCACCATGCTCTCGGCCCTCGGCTTCACCGCCGAGGAGGCCGACGTCCTCCGTGGCTACTGCGATGCGGAGGTCACTGCTCCGCCGTCCCCCAAAGGAGCCCCACCGTCGGCTGTATCGCTCCCTCCCTCTGCTACTAGTGGTCTTTAAGGAATAAATTGAAGTATAACACGCGCATGTTGCTATCTTGCTGTCTTTTGTTATTAATGTTGACTGCACGTTTAACGTTGCATCCTTTGCCATTCGTGATTAGTTTTTACTGTTCCTATGATTGACAAAAAAAAAAAGGAAAATTAATTAATAATAAATAGTTTTTTGTCATATATGATATAATTTTTATTATAAAACCGAAACATATTAACTAGTTTTCTGTATCACACGAGATCATTTGAAATTTTCATTTTTGATTTTGAGTCTACAATATGTGTATATCAATTTTTGTTAAAAAAGATATACATAATGCAAAAAGTTTGATAAAAGTTAAAAATTAATATTTAATAGTTATATATTTTAAATAAAATAGTAATAAAATATTTATGCATATCATGGTAGTGAGAAGATGTGTTATACAAGATCAACATGCTAATGTTGAAGATAAATGCATGTATGGAACAGAAGCCAAGTGTAGTCATTATAAAGTTGACCAAGGTTGTAACAAAGATAATAGCTATGACATTATCATAAACTTTATTGCCTTCATTGGTGGATGCATATCAATAAAACAATGACTGTTGTAGAGAATATTCTTAAGCATATTGACTTATAATATTTAGTACATTTCATAAATAGTTTGGTTAATTTAATAAGTACTTTTTTTGTTATTGTTACATATTCCTAATATATGACATGATAGTATAATAATATATAAATTTTATTACGTGAATAATTTGTAACTTATTGAATTAGTATTTAATTCATATTTTCTTGTAGACAATATTTCATTAATTATTACATATACTAAATGGTTGTTTCATAATTAGAAGTTTTAGATATTTGTTGAACATGTTATAAAAAATATAGTTTTATGCAAAATTTTAGTTGTATTATCCTTGTTTTATTTGTTTTTTTTTAGAGATTTTTATAATTCATGCATGTAACTTATTAAGGCTATATGGTTGAGTACTAATTTGTAGTTAGACTTATAAGATATTTTTATAATTCTTGACCATATTGAATAATTTATATTTTAAATCACCATACACATTATTAATTAGTTGTGGTAGCATAGCTAAATCAATTTTGATAACTTAGTACATATTTTAAATCTTTAATTACTTATGTAACTTTTATTTTAAGTATATGTTATGTTACATGTTTAACATCATTTTAGATTATTCATATTGATTATTATATCAATAACTAAAGCCATGTTAATACTTAAATATATTTGTAATTATATGTGGATTGATAAGATATATGTGTTAGTATCTTATTAAATAGATGCTATATTTTGTTCAAGATGAGAAGTTTTGGAGTTGTGAATTGATCAACTAGATTGGTTGGAGGATCTATATAATGGTAATTCAATTTATTTAATTTGGCATGAGCCTTCTTATAATAGGATGATCATAATGTATCAATGTGATTATTATATTTCTTTAGGAGAATATTGTGATATGATGGCAATTATGTAATCAACGTGACATGCAAATGAAATTATATCCATTTGTCATATAATTATTGTTCTATTTTTTTAATATTTATTGTACATATGCTCTTTTATATGTTGTGGTGTCCTTAATCTCTTTTTTTGAGATGCATGATGTCATGTTTAAATATATCATATCTTATATACTTTAAGTATCATGGATACTAAATATTGCTTATATCACTCATATTTATTTTTTTGGAATTAATAAAACAAATAATATTACTCATCATATTATTTTTTGAATATTATATGTAAAAATCACATTGGCATTATGAAAACAAATTATCATGTTTTTATTAATATTATTTTATGATATTTATGCCTATTATCTTATATATTAAATTATAATCCTTATCATTTATATTTTAATAGATAGTTTTGTTAACTTTTTTGGTTTGTAAGGTCTCCCTTTGGGATTTATATTTTATGCTAATAAAGAGATGTTTATCACATAAGGAGCACACATAGTTTTATTGGGATATTTATTTGATTTTATCTAGTTTTATTTCATTTGTTCATTTTGGAGACCAGACATTTAGATAGTTGTTTTTTAGTATTGATATTGTTGGGATTAAATTTTGGTTAAAATTATTTTATCTTTTTTCATATTTATTTTTAATATATTAAAAACCTTGTAATTCTTAATTTTTATTATTATGTTATTAAATTAAAGTTAAGATACTTCCATATACTCTTCATAGTTGAGATGAATCATCTTTTGAATTTAGAGTGAGATAGAGTGATATCAAAACTATTATTTTATACATATTGATACTTTTCAAATATGTTAAAAAGGGGCAAACAATGATAGACTTTGGCAGATTTTATTATGAATTATAAATTTATGTATATATATATGTATGTATGTATGTTTGTATATATATATATATATATATATATAATATTTTTAATAGTTTTTTAATGATAATAATTTTGTTGTCGATGTCTCATAAAAATAGATTGTCATATTCTTGCCTTACAATAATTAAGAGAAAACTATTTTATTGATTTTTTTTTTGTCTATGTCTTAATGATATCTTTAAGATTATAATTGAGCATGTTACATTAGGCTTGCATCCTAAACTAGATACACAATTAGAACAAACTATGAAAGATACATCTCAATAAACAACATAGACAACAACATAATAAGACAATTCAAGCAACAATATGTTAAGTAATAGCATAAGTAACAACATTTCAATCGACATGCAATGAGTTGCAAGTAACAACATAAGTGACTAAGTCCCAACAAATAATGAACATTAGATAGCTAAATAAATTCTATGAATTCTCATATTTACTTGCTTTATAAATTAAAGAATTCTAATTATTCAGCATAATATAAGAATGTTGATTTATACAATACAAAAAATTATTGAAGGCACATTCTCTTAGAATTTGTGACATATAAAGTTTTGATGAGCTTTGAGATTTAAAATAGAGGTCCAAAGTAAGGATGAGCCTAAGAAAGAGCATGTGCTGATTCAACTTCTTAATTTTAAGAAGATACAAAAGATTGGTGAGATTATATCATTGAAATATCTTAACCATGTCATCTCATCTCTTAAGGGAGTTTCAAGAGACTTATTTTAAAGAAGCATTTGTGCCATCAAAGGTATGATTAGTGAAAATATTTATATCACTTAATGTTAAATAAAATGATTTAGTCATCATAATTCATTTATAGTAGACTAAAGCACAAAGTGTAATAATATTTTTAGTGCAAACCAATGGATAACATTAAAAGAAGAAATATTAATGGAGGCATCATGATCAATGATGAAAATGGATGCATTTTCTTTAATACCCATAATAGTTTTTTCTTTAATTCATTAATAATGAATATGCTTTCACAATAGTATTAGTAGGTTCTTGCTCTAACTCCCTTGAAATTAATAGTGGTACCCAATTTGGTTTATCTATTGCAATAATTTAATTAAAATTTAAAAATATTTTTTGTTGTGGTAACATGTATTATTTACCTTTAAATCATATGACAATGTTATGATAGATCATCAATATTTTAGTGGTTAATATCATGGTATTTGCATTATTGTTATCCATATGACAATCCCACATTGAACCAATTAATAATCTAATAAGAATCTTGAGATAAAGGAAAGAACTAGAATATAATTATACCTATTAGATAGAACTTCATTAATCATACTGCTTATCAATGAGATCTATCTCTCAAACAATTTTAAATTAAGAGGGTTGCAAATGAATAACTTTGCCTATTGTTGTATTTAAAGAGCTACAACCCCACCAGTGCTTGAGCTTTTCATGAATGGTGTTGAATTGAACATGCAAAATATTTTGAGACTTGATTAGCATGTTATAATTCTTTATTATACATGTGAAGCATGTTCTTACATATCTATTTGACTTATGATGGTTACATATTAGATCATTGTCATAAAGAATGGTAAATGACAATAAAAAAAAAATAAAATAAAAGAATAATATATTACATTATATATTGTGTTATATGAGTTTTATAATATGCATCATATGTGATGATGTTATGGTAAGGAAATGATATGATATCATGGCGTGACATTATATGAGATATAAGTTTTCTTATGTGTTATTCAATGACGTAAGTAAAGTTATAGTCCTTAATAGATGATTGAGCACCAACACTTTTTGTAGGGCAAAGTAAGGCATGATATAACATGGTGCCAAATGTAATATAATGTGACCTTTTATATTTGTGCTAGTAATTTGTGCAGGGTATGATGATGGTGATAATGGTTTATGCAAGGTGTGATGATTGCGCTAACACTTTGTGTTGGGCTTCACAGTAATACCGGTACTTTGTGTAGGATACGATGGAGGCATTAGCATGTTGTGTATGACATAATAGTGCGACCACTTTATGCAAAGCATGATGATATTGTTAGTACTTTTGTGTATAATATGATCAGTATTATTAAAAAGCCTCATACCTTATGTGATACTAGCTATAATTGATATTTATGTCAATAAGTAATGACTCATGGATATATGATATAATATATGATGAAGAATGAATAGTGATCATACTTTAATGATAAAAAAAAGTTGAATGAGATAGAAAAATAATAAGAAAAAGATATAAATAAGAAAAAAAATAGAAAATGAAAATGGATTATATGAGTGTATTACTATTATTATGCATCAATTAAATATGATTTTCTATATTTGGTGTTGTAATGGATTATCTATTTATTCAAATTTTATATGATATTATTGAGAGAAAGAAATGAATAATATAATAAAGATAATAATGGAAGCATTTCATTGTTATTACTTATGCACGGTTAGGCATCAACTCTCATTACTTATGATAATATGTGATATTGCTTACTATATTGTTGCTATTATATTGTTGATATACTAACAAGGTTTTATTTAGAAATTTATCAATTTAGTTCTTTTGAGGTACATTCCCTACTTATGTCATAGGTCATGACACATAAAGAAAAGGATTAGATGAGTTTGAAGGTGATTTTATTACGAGTATTACTAGTTGGTGAGATTGTTAAGTTATGATAATATAATACTATATGTTACATGTATAATTGTGTAAAATTATTTGAGAATTTTTATATAAGATGATTATATATGTTATAATTTGGTTATCTATAGATTAGGAGATAATTATTATTGGTATTGAGGATGTTGCAAAATTCCTATATATGTATAAAGGAAAAACATACATTTACAAGAAAAATTGTATCTTTTTGGATATTAAGAAAGAGTCATATTGATATTTTTTTATTAATTATTATGATTGGATTATTTAGTGAGTTATAGATTATTCTTCTACTCAATGTCACCTTACCACTTTAATGGATAAATGTATTTTTACTATAATTATCATTTGATTATCTTCTACTCTCTCGGTTAGGGATTTTTATTTTATAAGAGTAACAGTGTTGGTTGATCATGGATTATCAACAATAATAATTTCTAATTGAGATGCTTTATTTCTTTAAGTAATTTTAAGCTTACATCGTGGTTGATGATAAACACAAGTGTACGAAAAAACACTTCTTTTCATTTGTAAACTGATGGTAAAATTGAAGTCATAATTGATGATCATTCATCCATTAAGGGTTTATAACTTAAGACATTTGAAGAAAAAGATAAAAATTTATCTTATATTTAGTTTTCTTACAATGAAATTATTTATGATTTCATAACATGGAGTCTTTCAAGGGGTTCAAATAAAAATATTACGATATTCACATAAAAGGGGAATAGACTGTAACTTTTTATAACATTAACAAACAAATATTAATAATATAAAGTATGTGAAACTTTTTTAATATAATTACTCTAGAATTATTCATTAAACTCCTCTTTAATTTTAAAATCTTCTTGTGTGAAGAGTACGATAATGAAAATACATTAAGATTTTTAGATCATTTGATTTCAAACATTAAATGCATATTCACACTAATCATGAATTTGTATTATTAAAATCTTTTGCAAATGGTGGTAAGCAAAACCCTTATATTAAGCCAAAAGATTATATAATAACCGAGTTAGAAGATCCCATAATTTGCCAACTCAAAAAGAGCTTACAACATTGGGCTAAAAGATCAAACACAATATAGCTAAAAGACCAAACAAAAGATCATGAAGAGATTAAGTTTCACAATAACACAAATCACAATCTAATTGTAATTAGATAGATATACAATTAAACTCACTAAAAGATTTAAAAATTATACAAAGTATAACCAAGAGTTTATTAAATCATTATAATATTTTTTGAATATTTTTCTTTTAAGTATTTTTTTAAATCACATATTTCAATTATCAAATATATTAACTTAATATTAATACTAAATTCATATAACATTGAAGATAATAAATTGCTTAAATTTTTTCATTAAACCTCTTCTTTAATTTTGAAAGCTTGTTGTACAAAGAGTGCGATAATGAAAAAATACTAAGATTTTTAGATTGTTTGATTTTGACCACTAAATGCATATGCACAATAGTCATGAAATAACAAAGCCTGCCTAATTAATTTTTTTTTGCAAATGTGGGTAAATAAAACCCTTATATTAGGTCAAACAAAAGATCATACACAATATAACCATAAAAACCAAATAAAAGATTAGAAAGAGATTAAGTTTCACAACAAAACAAAACACAATCTAATTACAAATAGATAAATATACAATTAAACTCCTTAAAAAATTTTAAAATTATATTAAATATATCCAAGAGATTATTAAACCCCTAATACTTAAACCATTTATTTCATAACAATAAAATCATTATATTATTTTTCTAATATTTTTAAATATATTTTAAATCTTATGTCTCAATATCAAATATATTAACTTAAAATTAATACTAAATTCATAAAAAATTTAAAGATAAAAAATTAATTAAAAATTTTCGTTATTATTAATTAAAAAATTACAAAAAGTATATACCCTCCAGCATAATTGTCTACAGAATATCCAGCCCTCTTCTCTGTATGAAATAACAATTGGTTTTATTTCCACAAGAATATTTGTTATACTCCAACTCTAACTGCATAAATTAGCCTTGTCCACTTGTTTAAATGGGTGCAGGCACAGTTAAAATCACAACAAGAACATAAACATAATAATAATAAAAAAAAACCGAAAGAACAAAACAACAACAAGAGGTGTATTACCTTTTTGTCCTCGTCCCGTTGTCCTATTCACAAGCCAGCTTGGTATCGAAGCTACTCAAGCAAATGGCAAATGCCTGGAACGCAGACAGTGGATATCGATAATCCATAGTGAAAGTATCCTTCGCAACCTTTCCAAACTGCAAAATAACCTTATCCTGATCCGACTGCGCCACGAGCTGAAAGTTCTTCACCGACGCAATCGTGACGCGGCCACGAAAATTCAAGCACCAACACTGCAACTGGTCGTGCCATCTCGGCGCCTTGTTGCGCAGCACCAACGGCGGTTCTCTGAACTCCTCGGTCCTATAATCCCCCGAGAGGTCCGAGAACCGCGCGCTGCTGAAATCCATGGACCGGTCCGTGAGGGAGGATCGCGAGAAGGAGATGCTGCGAAATGAGTCCTCGAGCGAGCGGAGGTTGATGTGATCCGGTTGTGTAGGGACGGAGCCACCGGGTTCGAGAGCCGAGGCGGGGATGGAGTGCATCATGCACTGCATTCGACGGGGGCCTCGGGTGCCGAGTACATTGAGCTCGTAGGATACCTGGGCGATGGGGTGGCTTCCCGTGGGGACTTTGGGGGAGACTTTCTTGGCGTAGAAATTGCGGCTTGTTCGCGGAGGAGGAGAGATGGAGTCGGCGGTGTGGTTGGTGGGTCGTGTGTCGTATATCAGGAATTTTGTTCCGAGAAAATTTGATCTGTGTTGCAGTGAGAAAGAAGGCAATGAGTGAAGATGGGTTTTACTTGGTTTGCAGTGTGAGAGGAGATAAGAGTGTTTTTCACCTTAGTTTGCCGATGTAGGTTTTGCTTGACCTTGAAATGTGGTCGGCGTCCATAGAAATGACATACTCCGTCAAGGTGGTGCGGCGGCTCCTTTTTGCTGATAAGAGAAATTTGCCATTCTCAACAAGCACAGCTACAACAGTAAATAAAAAATTTATCTCATTAGTTAAATTTGAGGACTGCAGCCAAATGTTGCTTGAAAGACAGATAAAGAGGTAAGGAGGAAGGTAAGAAGGAGAGGAGCCGAGAACTATGGAGGTTTATGGCACTTGGTAAAAGAGATGAAGGAAGAGTAGCTATAGTATTCCTTAGCAATGCATCAACAACTTCCTAAGCAAGAATATTTAGGAATTTAAATGAAAGCATAGTTCACAGAACCCCTAAACAAGCGGGATTAATATAAAGCCATAAACCATGTTCTCAGAATTCCAGTAGTTATTTCATGATATGAAAGGGTTTTCTTTATCGAAAAGAGTAACGGTAACTTGGTTGATAAATAGCAGATAAAGCATACGGGTAACAAAGGAACAAAACAAATTACATTATATAGAGGGTGTACCAGCAGAAATTACCTAGACTCATAGAAAAAATCAACCGGCATTTAACGGTAACTTTCAGTTGGTTATGAAATCAACCTTCTGCTTCAAAATTTCAACATATAAATAATTCCCTCTTGGACTGGCTGTCTTTGCTAAGGTTAATTAGGCCATCCTATTGATTTGGGAAGAGGGATTGATTTATTTATTTGGTCACTTGCTAGATTTGACCAATGCGTCAATTAGCTAAAATAAACTAAACGGATTATAAAAAGTCTATAACTCTATATGAAAATATCCATAGTTAATACAAACAAGAAGTCACCAATTTCAGTACAACCAAGGTCTACATAATATATTTATTTAATAATTCCTACTTTGGTTTTTTTAAAAATTCAAAATATAGAGATCATAGGATTAGATGGTTCTTAAAATACCATAGATCTAAAGTAAAGAGAACTATTGCTTGATGTTACGAAATCGGATCAAATTACAGCAAACAAAATCGAAATGAAAGAGATTTACGTGGAAAACTCAAATGGAAAAAACAACTGGAGAGTACGAGCTAAGAAATTCACTATAATTGAGTATTATAAAAAAAATTTGGAGGAAAAAAACTGTCCTTAAAATGACTAAAAAATTGTTACAAATCCTTAAGCCAATATAACATATATATATATGAACTTAGGACAAAATGCTAAGTAAAATTACAAATATGCTCTTATAACATCCCTTCTTTTATTTCTTCCAATGATAATTATCCTATCCATTGTATTGGATTACATATTTAGGATATACTTCACTTTTAATTTTCAAAGTTCAAAATTCAAGACAATATCAACAAATATCTACCTTGACTTGAATTCTCTTCTAAATTAAAATCAATTGAAGTAAGCTCGACTCTCCAAAAAAGTGTCTCCATGAATCATATGACAATAACCAAGTCCAAACAAAGTTTTGACTTAGTTGCTAGAAGCATCTTTGTCATCACATCTACGGGGTTCTCCGTAGTACTGGTTTTCTAAATAGCTACATCTCCAGTTTCAATCCTATCACAAGTGATACTAGATATCAATATGCTTTGTCTTTCATGAAACATTTGATCCTTGGACAAGCATACAATAATATGATTGTCACAAAACATGGTGATCGCTCCACCAATCCCACTCAGCTCTCCAAACAAACCTCACCGCCAGATAGCTTCTTTCACAACATCAATGATTGCCATATACTCTGCCTCTGTAGTGGACAATGCAACTGTACTTTGCAAAGCTGATCTCCAACAGATAACACAACCCCCAAGAGTGAAGATATATCCTGCGAGGAACCTTCTTCTATCATAATCACCTTTATAATCTAAGTCAACATAACCTTGTAGTCCTGAAATGTTTCTTTCAAAATATAGACAAGTGTCAACAGTGCCACATAAGTACCTCAAAATCCACTTAACAGCCTTCCAGTGCTGCTTTCTTGGATCAATTATATACTTACTAACAACACTAACAGCATATGCCAAATCAAGATGAGTGCAAACCATCACATACATTAAACTACCAACAGCATTTATATAAGGAACATGCTGCATGTATTCTGCCTCCTCAGTGTTTGGACACAAATTTTTAAACAATTTGAAATGAGTAGCCAAAGGTGTAAAAAACAGGTCTAACTTTTTTCATCCTGAATCTCTAAAGCACTTTCCTAATGCAATCACTTTGAGATAAAAGAAGTCTGTTTTCCTTCCTATCTCTCATGATCTTCATCCCAAATATCTTCCTTACTGTCCCTAAATCTTTTATGTCAAACTCTTGTCTGAGAAATCCTTTTAAACTCTCCACATGAGTCTTGCTCTTTACTGTAATAAGCATGTCATCCACATAGAATAACAAGCACAAAAAAGATTCATCTACAAGTTTCTTTAAGTATACACAACTAACAAAATTGCTCCTACAGAATTGATGAGATAGCATGAAAGAATCAAACCTTTTCTGCCACTGTCTAGGAGACTGTTTCAAGCCATACAAAGATTTTCTTAATCTGCACACACAGTCTTCTTTACCTTCACAAACAAAACTTTTAGCTTGCTTCATGTATATCTTTTCTTTCATGTTTCCATATAAGAAAGTAGTCTGGACATCTCGTTGCTCCAACTCTAAATCATTCACAACCAAACCAAGCAAAATTTTAATAGATGTATGCTTTACCACAAGTACAAAAATATCAGTAAAATCATATCTTTAACATGGTTGTATCCCTTAGCTACAAGCCTGGCCTTGAACCTGTCTTTCTCAACACCTGAAATACCAAACTTTTTTTTAAACACCCACTTGCATTTAATGGCTTTCTTACCAGCTGGAAGCCTGGTCAAATCCCAAGTTTTTTTCTTATGTAAGGGCTCGATCTCTTCCTGCATAGCCAATAACCAATCTTTTGAGTTTTCACAAGTAGCTTTCTTTGAATAAGTACAAAGCTCACTCCTCAAACTCGTGTCTTAAGCCATAGACAAAGCATATGCAACCAAATCAGTATATACATATCTTTTTGAAGGTATGATCACCCTTCTTTCTCAATCCCTTTCAATGCTATATGATTGTCCTTCTTGTGGGATCAGATCATCTTCAATAACCTGTGTATTTTTTTATAAGCCATCTAAATGAATCTCAATTTCTACATCATTTGGATTGTTACTTGCAACATCATCACAAACAACAATAGATTATTTAGAAGCATTTAAAATAAATCTTTCATCAAACGCCACATCTCTATTAATTATCGATTTGGATTTAGGACACCAAAATCTATAACATTTTGTCCCTCCTTCTTGAGCATAACAAAGAAAGACACATTTCATGGACCTGGGGTTCAATTTTTCTTCTCTATAATGAGAGAAAGTAACACAATCAAAAACCTTTAATTGATAATAATCAAAAGGTTAACCTGACCAAATCTCTTCAAGCGTTTTCATGTCTAGGGCTGTGCAAGGTAAAATATTAATCAGATGACAAGCTGTGGAACATGCTTCTGCTCAGAATGATTTTGAAAGACTTGCAGTAAACAACATGCATCTAACTCTCTCTAAAATGGTACGATTATATCTCTCAGAGATATCATTTTTTTGAGAAGTTCTTGCACAAGTTCTATACCTAACTATGCATTCTTTTCTACAAAATTCATTGAATTCATTTGAACAAAACTCCAACCATTATCAGCTTGAAGATGCTCTATGACTTTTCCTATTTGCTTCTCATTAAGTGTCTTCCAATGGGCAAAACTTTGAAAAACATTAGCTTTTTCTGTCAAAAAAAATGCCCATACCTTCCTAGAGTAATCATCAATGAAAGTCAACATGTATCTGACACCGGCCTTAGATGACCATTGAGATGGACCCCAAAAATCTGAATGAACATAATCTAAAGGTCCTTTTAGTTTTGTGTTGTCCAGAATAAAAAGTTGCTCTTCTATGTTTACCCCTAATATACTACTCACAAAACTCTAGCTTTCCTATCATATTTCCAGGTAAGAGATCTTTTTTGCTTAGTTCAATCATAATCTCTCTCACTCATGTGTCCCAGCCGCATATGCCATAGCCTTATTATGTTAGAATCTAAAATAGATGATAATATTGCTGCTCCTATCATAGTAGATCCTTCAAGAGTGTATAATCTACTATTGGTCTTCTTCTCTTTCATTATCACCAAGGAATCATGAACAACTCTTATAACTCCACCTTCTCTGATGTATCAATAGCCTTTACTATCAAGTAAGCTAAGAGAAATAAAATTTCTCTTTAGGTATGGAATGTGTCTAACCTCATCAAGTGTGTGGACAGATTCATCAAACATCTTGATCTTGACAGTTCCAATAACAACAACATTAAATGATCCGTCGTTGTCGATAAGCACAACTCTATTTGTAATAGGCTCATAAGTGGCAAACTAATCCTTGTTCGATGTCATGTGAAAAGAGCAAGTTGAATCCATAATTCATTCTAAACTTGAGGAATTTCCTAAATCTGATACAAGCATGATATCTTTAATACATTCTTCCTCACTAACTATGCTAGCTTCTCTTGATTTCTCAAATCTACGATCACCTTTCTCAAATTCATCTTTTCTCTTCAGTTTATAGCAATATGCTTTTATGTGACCCTTCTTCTTGTAGTAGTTACAAATCAAATTTCTGTGTTTGGACTTTGATCTTCCTTTTTGCTTTGCATCAGAAAAATCTCTTTGCTTCGACCATCCTCTAACAATCAAACCTTCTCCTTGCGATGCTAACGGATCTTTATCAAGCATTGTTTTTGACAAGGAGGGCCCGTGAAACGTCGTCAAGCAAAATCAAATCTTGATCATAAAGCATTGAATCCCTTAGATTGATGTAAGAAGGTAGAGAACACAATAGAAGTAGAGCAAGGTCTTCATCATTATACTTAACTTCAAGCATCTCCAGATCTGTAATAATTCTCTTAAACTCATCCAAATGAGACTTGATATATTTGCCTTCAGTGAGACTATATGTGTATAAACGCTACTTCAAAAGGAGTTTGTTTGGTAAACTTTTTGTCAAACAAAGAGTCTCCAATCTAAGTCATAGAGCCACAGCTGTCTCTTCCCCCTTCAGGCAATCTTGTAGAATCTTATTCGACAAGTGTAATTGGATCTGGGTTTTTTCTTTTCGATCTTTCCTCTCTTTCTCCTCTTCTATTAAGGTTGACAACATCTCCATTCCGAGAAGGGCGTCATTCAGATCTAATTGCACCAAAATTGTTCGCATCTTGACTTGCCACAGAGCAAACCGTGTACTCCGATCTAACTTCTCAATGTTGTACTTTATGGTTGCCATTTACAGAAAATTTGATGAATCAATAGAAACGACTCTGTTACCAATTTGTTATGAAATCGAATCAAATCACAGCAAACCAAATCTAAATGACACAGAGATTTACGTGAAAACCCCAAATGAGAAAAATCACGAGAGAAAGCCAGCAAAAAAATTCACTATAATTAAGAGTTATAAGAGAGTTTTGGAGGAGGAAGAAAACTGCCTTTGAAATGACCCAAAAACTGCTACAAAATCCTAAGCCAACGTAACATATATATATAGATAGGTTTAGAGCAAAATACTAAGGAAGTGAAATTACAAATATGGCCTCATAATATCCATTCATTTATTTCTTCCAACGATAGTTATCCTATCCATCGTATTCGATTGCAAATTTAGGATATACTTCATTTTTAATTTTCAAAGTTCAAAATTCAAGACAACATCAACACTGGATGACCCACATCAATTCCACTCTATTTTAATAATATCGTTGCTGATGACATGAGTTGTAATATGCTAAGGTGATATGCCGTCATTTGTATATCTGTCTTAATAATGAAACCACAAGAACAAACATCAATTGACTTGTAGGAAATTGAGATGAAAAATAGCATGAGAATATTGTTATTGTTGGAAAATGGTGAGCCAAAATAATGGAATAACATTGGAATAAAGTGGCATAAGGCATGGTAGCTCTTAGGTTTGTAGAAGGCCGTTGATGGAATATTTGCATTGGAAAAGTTCATATAATGTTTACTTGGTTACAACCATCTAGAAAACAAGGAATTAGAAAAAAAGAATTAAATCTAAGTCCACAAGCATGCATAGCAAGGAAGGAGAGAAGGGGCAAGAGAGAGAGAGAGATTAAGAGAAAGAGAGAGTTCCTTGAAAGGATAAAAGAGAAGAAAGGAAAGAAAATAATGCTTCTCCAAATTCTCAACCACAATTGAAGACAAAAAACTCGACTAAAGATCTCAAGAGTGAAATGAAAAGGAACATCGGCCCTCACAATTCCGTATTATAAGCAAACTTAATTAGATGATATCATTTCCCCACTTGATTACTGTTAGCATTCTGTCACAAAAGTTAAGGATGTTCTCATGATACTTATGAAGTAGCATAAGTGATGCTGGTTGTCTGACATGGATGGGACATAGACAGAATAGACTGAGTTTTTTTATGGACATTTGTTGTCTCTTGTTCAAGTGACACATGTCTATGGAGCTCTCTTGGCACAACAAAGCGCACGATAGGCTATTTGGTACTTCAATAGATGTGTGACCAGCAAGTATGTCTTGCGAACTGACGGTTTAAAAAAAAATACACCAAATAGGGACTCAATACATTCTTTCTCTCGAATGTCAAGCTACACAATCTTATAACTCAACAATTGAACCATCCATCTTTGATTGAGATTATATTGAGAATTTTTACATCTTCATTAGAGGAAAACATTACTCATTTGCATAACAATTCCACCAAATAAATCCCATACCAACTCAAGCTGAACCAACTCCACTAATGATATATCTTGGAAACTTAACCAACCAAATGCCATTGAGATGTTCAACTTAGGAGGAAATAAAGCACAGCTGATGACATAACTACAATCCATGGACTAACAAATCTTCCAAAACTAGTCAAAATCAGATAAGGTTTCTAAAGCTTCTTAGACCATGATTAATGCAGACCTCCATGGATAACAAGATACAATGCAAGGTTTCTTAACTAATAATGAAGAAGATAAAAGATTACCAGGGTTAAGACATAGATATAGATGATACGTCATCTTAGACTTATCTCGCTTGATGAAGCATTGAATTGTTCCATCTCTAGGCCCAGGCTGCAAATGGAAACAGAAACAATGATATCTATTGAAATATCAAACTTCAAACTTATAGTCATCTGATTAACATGAAGATGTTAAACTATAAGCATTTCAGAAAAAGAAGATCACAATGCTCAGATGATGACACTTAAAAGAACTACCTGTTTCAGCGATAATGGGAAAGTGAGCCTTCCACAAAACTCAGGACTTCTAATTATCTCTTTGCACAAGTACCTCCATGATCTGCAAACTGCTGCACATGCAACAACATGTTTGCGGGAAGGCCATGTACTTTCGCTCGCCTCTAACCTTTTAATCACATCGCTAAGTAGCTCCGGAGGGAGACCAGCCCATCTACTTTGCTGGACAATCGGTGAAGAGCCAAGCAGTTCATGAACTGAGCTCTGGGATTTTCCCCTGTTAAAGCTTGAAAAACTTGGCTCAAAACTTCTTCTTGATAGACTCCCAATGCTATCTCTAACATTACACACAATATTACGGCAAGACATCTAATCCACAATAGAGCATAGACAAAGAATAAAGTCAGGATATGTGTAGGGAAACTTATTTGATGTAAGCCTGCCAAGCCTGTAAACCAAATTACCTGTTTTCTTGACAGAAAGATCACAAGAACATAGAAAACTGAGGCCCTATAATTGTAAATCAGTGGGAGTAATCTCACTGAAAACAATTGGTATAAATATTCCTTTCTCCAGTTTACTTCGTAGAGAAGATTTCAAATTCTTCCCTGAAAGATAAATGCACAAACAAAAAGATTTCAGCAACAAATGTATTAGCTAACCAGTTTAGAACATATCCAAAATGAGAATTCATTAATTAAATTCCCATGGGATAAGAAAAACTGAAGTTAACTTAGAGTACAGTATTTCAAATGATATCCAGTGAAGTCCAAAGTGATATCAGCATAGCAATTTTCAAAAAACATGCATGAAAAAAGTGTACAAACCAGCCTCTTTCATTCAAAACAAAGAAACAAATCAGTTTCTGTTTTGAATTTATAAATGACAACCTAATATGAAAGCTTTCCCTCTCCTATCAGCATGGAAATGTTCTATTGTACAGTATTCTACTAACATTTTGTAAGAGGTTGTTTATCCATTGAATCAAATACAAAGCCAAGATGAGTTCATAAATTAAAGTAGAGCATAAAATCCTAGGAAATATATGACAAACCTGATTTTTATTTTAGAAAGAAGATAGCAATGGATTAAATGAATTCAAACCAGTAAACACTAAAGCCAAAAATCTCCCGACGGAGAAATCAATCGAGTTGTTGATCAAGGTCTTAAAACCTATTCAATGTGCCCCAAATATTAGGTCCGTAATGAACCCAATGAATTCAGAACAGCAAATACAAACGCAAAAAGTCCCCAACGACCAGCCAATCCACCTGTTTGATTAAAAAACCTGATTAATGATGGAAAACTAACCTTACGAAGTGCTCCATTATTAGGTCCTCATATAAAGCCATTCTAAAGGATTATCAAACTCCCAAAAAAATACAAGTCAAGGAGGCTTCCAGATGGAAGGAACAAAACAAGCTTTACAATTAACAACCCCATCCAAAACAGGTTTCTCCTTTTGTTTATTTCAGTACAGGAAACCAAGTTGGTCAATGTAATCAAAGAAGAAGCATCTCAAAAGGTTAACAAATTCAATAAGTTAAATTCAAGAGCAAGTTTTGGATAAAACCTTGGAACGTTCTACATTAAATACTGTCCCAAAGAACAATCTTCACTGCGTTCAGAACCCAAAAAAGTTTTCCCAACGATTGTATGTAGAGGAATATAGCAGCGCTAAAATACTGATTTCCAAAGAAATCAAAGATTTCAAAGCGATAGGGCAGAGAGTTCCATAAAATATATTATCAAAAACGATCAATTCAACCAAAATAAAAACAAATATGAATAACGCATCAAATCAAGATATGCTTCGATTGCTGATAGAGAAAGGCTAAAACAACAAGATAACAATATGAATCACATCAGCCAAATAACCTCACAAAAAAAAAAAAAAGTCATTTTGCTCCCATTCTCACTCAAAGACTACGCCTCGTGGATCTACAGTAATCCCCAACCAACACAAATTTTCGATTCAGCCACAACAAAAGCTGCAAGCTGAAACGCCTGATCAGCAAATCCATAGCATTCCCCAATCCGCAATCAAATCAAAGAAAATACAGAAAGAGCAAAAATAAATAGTTCAAACACCACAATCGAACACTCACCCGAAGTGCGATACGAAGGTCCGATCCTCCCCGTTGTCAACCCTCTCGCTTTTCGTGAGAAACTGACCTTCTTTTAGCTTTCTCTTATATTAAATAGGTGAAAAAGTAAGGAACGGTGGAAAGGGCAGACAAAGCAGCGTCGGCGGGTAAATGGAGGTTGACCGCTTTATCATTTTCTTTTCGCTCTTTCCATTACACTACAAATGGATATAGGCGGCGGCAGACGGCCGAAGCCGGCTTGGCCTGTCCGCTCCTCGTCCACCACGCTTGCCAACTAACGGAGCAACTTACAGAAGCTTCAAAGAAACTGAGCTTAATTTATATGTTTAAATTTTAAAATCAGTATCAAGCTTCAATTTCTTAAATCACAAAATATTTTAGCAAATATTTATGCATCTCAAATAATTTAACTATTTTATTGGATCTAAATACAAATTAATTATCTTCAAATTAGTGTGAACAATTTTTTATTAATCTTTATTATATTTATTATCATTTTTTTTATCATTATATTTGTTTTTACTCAAATTTGACTTCTCTTGTTTTAACATTTATGAGATCATATCTGATTGGAAGATTTTAATTGCGATGATTTTCTATTAAAAAAAAAAAGAAATAAATATGATTTTTGTATTAAGAAAGTAAATATTATATTTTTTAAATGAATCAAGCAAAATATTAAATAAATTATTGTTAGAAGTAAACCAAATCGTACATTTTTAGTAAAACTAAAGAATTTATAAATTTGAAAACATTACCTTTTGGCAGTATCATTTATAAAATAGTCTTCGGTTGAAACCAAATGATCCAAACTGAAGGTTATCGTCTATAAAATAGACTTTGAAAACCAAACGCCGGCTAGTTTTGGCTGCTGCCGTCAATTATTTATATGGTAGGCCATATCCCCAACATTTGACTCAACCTAAGCTACGGTATCCTTGGCTAGTTTTAGAAATTGAATTATACAAATTGTTTAGTAAATATTTAGATGTGGTTGGATTGAAATGAAAAAGTGCTTCTTTTTAAAAGTCCTTATTGATATACTTTTAAACTTGTTATTATTTTGTTATCAATCTAGCAATCGATAAAATGTGAATACACTGTTTGTCGAGGAGTTTATGGGAAAATGTTTAAGAAAATTTGTGAGGCAGACAATAAGAGAGTTGGAGTCTTAAAAGAAAGAAAGAGAAAGGAATTCTTAAAGAAGTATTACAATTTTATGATGAGATAAAGAAAGGGAGAAAGAATTAGACTTGGGAACATTGCGATGAGACATATGAGTAAGAAATAATTCTTCGACATGATCATTATAATAAAAAATTAGGCTAGGGTTGTTATGTATTTTTGATGCATTTGTTTTGATGTATGATGTATTACAACAATTGGTATTTGATATAAATTAATTTGGAACTTATGTAAGATTAAGTGATCTATATAATTTTTTATTTTTTTGTGTTATATTTTTGTAATGAAAACTAGTAGCCTTCTTTATATGATATGAAAAAACTCTTATAAGAGTAGAAAGTTACATTTTTTTTGTTGCATATGTTTAATATTTGTTGCAATTATTGTTTTTTTTAATGTAAAGTTTAGTTTTTTTATGGACAAGTTAATTGTAAATCATCTTGGTGGAATAGTTGGTGTTCGTTGTAATGCAAGTTGTTTTTTTATATGCATTCCAAACTCTTTGTTAAAAATTATCATGCTATTGTATCAAGTTATTTCTTTTCGAAATGATTTATATATAATGTTTTAGCATTACATGTGGATGCATCTAACTTTGGCATAGTCATTGATATGAATAAGGAGAAATATAAAAAGGAAATCATAATGATAAACAAAGGTCTTTTAAAGGGGCAATGGGGTTGCTAAAAAAACTTATTTCTATTTTGATTTATGGTTAAACCATTCAAAAAAAATGTATAAAGGGTGTTGCTCATATTGAATAGAGCTCGTAATGATGCATCCTATGATTTATTGGTTTAAGCGATAAGGATGCATGAAAAGTATTTACCTATGATAGATATGACCCTCAAGCATGCATTTAGACATGGGTTAAAATTGGCATCACTAGCCCAATTATTGTTGATGAAAACCTAAATCAAATAAGTACATGGTTTCTAGAAGTTAGAAAGTTCAAGAGATCAATACAAAAATATAAATTGAATATATAAAGGAGCTAATAGAAAAAAATTTGGGAACAAAGAAACAAAAGTTCCTAATAAATTGTGATATGACATTCTTGTTTATATATTTGCTTTTATATATTTACAATACATGTTCTCGTATTATATCATGTAGATGTGTTATGAACTTAACATGTAATATGCCTTAATTGTGTAGAAGTTTTGTATTGAGATTATGTAGTTTTTGTTTATGGAACATATGTTGGTTAGTTCAACCTATTTTTGGTTTAATAATTATAGGTATGAGAAAATATTTTGTGAAACTCAATGGGTAGTAAGTGGAGTTGACAAATTAGCATATTTAGTTATTTTTTATTTCTATCATAATGTATTAGATGGAGAATACTTTAGTTGTTGTTAGTGCTGATGCAATAATAATTTGTCATGATTAATATTTTGATTTATTTTATTTCTCTTATAAGAGTATGTGAATATTTGAAATTTAAAAGATGGGTTTTCTTTTTTTGTTATGATGAAATGAAAAAGTTTGTTTACATTGTTAATAATATATGGCTTATATTTTTAAAAGCAATCAAATTACATGTCAAAAGAAGATTTTAAAATGAATGAGTTTTCTAATAAAAATAAAGATTGTAAAATAAAATGAATAAATAAAATTAGGTGGTGACATTAGGAGTACCACAATGCTAGGAAAGAAGATAACTTCCAAATACATAGGACATTTTATCTTGCTCCATTGTTAAAAAATCCATCTCAATGATTTCATGATAGATTTTGACATTGCTTTGATTAGCCAACTAGCATTTAATGTGCTGAAGTATAAACCATTCATCAATCTTTTGAAGGGCATAAATCTCGACTGCCTTTGTCGTCTTCATGAGGGTTTCATATATTTCTTTGTCAACTTTTGATAAACCTTACTATTAGCCTTAACCATCCCTTTTATGACTAAGAAAGGGAGCCTAACTTTATCACTAGATTAGCTCTTAAATGCTTATCTCTAGGGGTTCAACCATATAGTTCATAAACATGTCGACATCAAAACAAACATAATTATTGCACTCATTTTGGGCTTATTACCCGCACGAATGAGTCCCTCACAAATATCTTTATTATTTTAATAAAGGAATTCCTTGATAGAGCAAACCATAATATCATTGTTGAAGAGGAAAAAAAGAGTCAAAAAATTAAGGATCAAAGCACAAACTAGTTTTAGCATACCAATTTATGGTAAAATGCAATTTTAATTTTATTTTGAATTATCTACATTTTTAAAAACTTTATGATAATTTTTAAAAATTATTTTATTTTTGTTAGAAAATCATGCATTACTAAAAATAAAAAGATAGCCTTCCTATAAGATGGGAGAGAGAGTGAATTATGCCTTATAAAAATTTTAACGAAAAATGAGTTCAATGATTACAATTCTTGAAGTTGTATTTCACATATCCAATAAATCTTTAATAAAAACTCTTGATTATTTAGTAACAAATTTTGTAAGAATATAAGAAATAAAAGATAATAATATTTTAAGTGGTTCGATTATAACCAAAGCCTACGTCTATTCCTCGTCTTAAAATAGCTTACACATTAAAAAAAAAATTTCACAAGGCTAGTAGACAAAAAACCCTTACAAAACAATGATCACATGAATTAAAAAAAACCCAAAAGAGCTTAAAAAGAGTTACAGACACAGCTAAAATGGCCTCAAAACACAAGCAACATAACATAGTAAACAGTCCAAATAGTTAACATCTTTAACCATGAAAAAGTTTGTACTTATATCCTATAACCAAAGCAATATCTTCAATGACTCATCTTCTAGATATAAGAGTAAAGATATTAACAATAGAGAAGCAATGAAATGATGAAAGCCCTTGTGAGTAAGCTTTAAGAATATGACCTTCACAAGTTTTCCAATAGCAAGTTTTAAAAGTATGCATTAAGTTAAGCATAAGCAGCCCTTAATAGTTCTTTCAATATGTAGATTAATCTTCTCTAAAATGAAAAACTTGTTATTTATACTCCTAAATTTATTAAACTTAATTTTCAAAAATCTAATAACTCAAAAAATATATCTTGAAAATGATTAACTAGTCATTACCAATCTTAGGTTGCATTTGTATTAATATGAATAGAGGATTATACACAAGAGATAAATGAATAAGCCTAATATCTCAATGATATGTCTTTACAACTCTAATATTTTAGTTAAATAAAGTATATCATACAAGTATGATGTCAGGCACCCCACCTTACCAACTACAGTAAATTAAGGATGCTGCATAAGAAATAATCTCGAGTGAGGACAAACCATGCCTAGGTGGGGACCCGACGGTGAGACAATTCTAACCCTCTAACTAATCCCATATATTTTTAAAACATTTTAACCAAATCCAAACCATAGAGCTGAAATGAAAACATGTGTATATTAAACTGTATATATATACAATAAACCACAAAACTGAAGTACCAAAAAGTACCAAAATAAAACCAAATCCACTCCCACCAAAAATCTATCCCCTCTCACATGTCAGGAGTATAGTCCTCTCCTGTACCATTATAATCCCCAGCTCTCGGTGTAGTGGATACATGACCTGTGATGAAGCACTAATGAGACATATATATCTCAGCAGATAAATCCATTATGTAACCAAGTAAAATAAATCTCCAGATATAGAAGACAAGCCGTGAAACATGATAAAACAAAATCCATCTCATAAGCGGTGAAAAATAAACCTTATGAATACCTTCATATCAAATGTCATGCAATATCAAAAGTAAACCAGATAAACATGTATACCAAATTTTCATTTCCATTATTTTATATGTTATATACTTACTGGGCCCGATTCCCTTTGAATCATCATCCTCTGGATCCAATCATCATATCAAATGACCTTCCAGTTGGCATCCATCCAGTACATAACACTAGGCAGATATCTGATCCGAAGACCGATACCCTGCGATCTCATCCGCTAGGCCTAGTGCCACCAGGCAAGTATAGTACTGATACCCTGCGATCACATCCGCTAGGCCTGGTGTCATCAATATATACGGAGGTCATGGTACACATACACACTAGGCAGATATCTGATCCGAAGATCGATACCCTGCGATCTCATCCGCTAGGCCTAGTGGTGAGGATAATGTCTCCAGGAATCCAATTTTCATTTTTATTTTCCAACCATGTCACACATGTGATAAATATGCCAAAACCATATCAATATGTCCAACCAATTATATTTTATCTCATATTATGCTTTTTGTTTCAATTTCCTTTTTGTCATCTTTTATGCTTTCAGTTCAATTAGAAAATAACACCATAAAACATATATCAAGCCATGAGATAAAAGTCATGTAAAGAAAAACTATAATGCAGCCCATAAGAAACCATGTATCGAAATATAAATAAATATTATTGTGCTATATCACAGGTTACGAATTTATCTACCTGAATTTGTTGTACCACCCGTCTTACTCACTTCTGATTCTTCTTGATGTCCTACAAGCCCATAAAATACAAAAATAATTATAGCCAAACAGCGCTTTCTAAAAGCTTTCCCAAACACACCCTAAAATAAATCCCAAAAGACGCTGGACCGGCCACGGTCTGCGCTGGACCGCCCGCGCCCGTCGCTGAACCACCTGCGCATAAAAACTTTCTAAAAGCTTTTCCAAACAGCTTTCTAAATTCCCAAATTTCTTACGCCGTCGCTGGACCGCCCGCTCGGCGCTGGACCACGCGTGCTCTCGACGCTGGACCGGGCGTGCTCGGCACGCTGGACCGCGCGCGCTCGGCATCCGGTTCAGCAGCGTAACCCGGTCCAAAGCCTGGACCAGTTCACGCCGCCACCTCTCTCTCTCTCTCTCTCTCTCTCTCTCTCTCTCTCTCTCTCTCTCTCGCGTCCGGCGAAACCAAAATATTTCGCCGGCGAACCTAGAAATTTCTTGCGTCTCTCGCCGGCCAACTGACCGTCGCTTCCCAAAAAGCTTATAAAAACAACAAAGCAAATAAAATTCTAACCTTCGTTGACCGTCGTCGTCGCGTGCCGAAAATCACGAAAATTCCTCACCGCCGTGCCTCGCCGCCGTGTTCGCAGAAAAGCGTTTCAAACACACAAAGTTGGCTGTTTCAAACGCGCAAAAATCGGCTTTTATAGCCGCGGCCGAAACCGACTAAAGGGACGTTCGTGAAACGCATGTTTGCAGAAAACCCCCTCTAAATTTTATATTTGCAAATATACCCTCCGCCAATCAGATTTGAACTAAACCGACATTTAAAAATTACAAATCTATCCTCAATGTTACAAATTTATCCCAAATCTTCAAAAATTCATAATTTATTCATTAGAGCTCCGAAAATTACAAATTTAACATCGTTGGATTCGTCTCACAAAGCTCTTTCGTTTAAGCATATAAAAATACAAATAAGAGAAAACTAGGGCTGTTACATATGACATATGTCATTGTACTTATATTGCATGTTTTTATTCACTTTTAAAATTTACCTTGAGTTTTTAAAATTTTGTATTTTATGATCATGAGGATTTTATAAGATATCTTTACTATATAGGTCGGTTAAGAATCATCACAATCGATAAGTTGATTGTTAATATATGATGAATTTTTCACCAAGTGGATCATGCTTGGGTTTTTGGATAACTGTTGGGTTTTTGGGTATGATATCGAGATTATATAAGTACAAAAGTGTTAATTAAGAGTGTTGATTTAGAGAGCTATAGATAATTTATTTCATACGTGTACAGTATTGTCGTTGTATTTTTATGAAGTTATGCTAGTTAACTTATTTTATATATCATATAATAATGGTTATCATATCATCAAAAGTAAAATTCTCTATGTATTATGAAATTATTTGAAAAACTATTCAAAAAGATCGTATGAGAGTCAATTATGCCTTCAACACTTGTAATATAATTGATCTCATCTCATACCTAGATTAACAACTCAAGTAAACCTTTAGAAACAGAACATATGATTTTGATATTCTTAAACTATCACAAAAGATTATGGGATTAACAAAAAAGAGATGTGAAACCTCAATGGAGAAAAGTAAAGTGTAAAAATAAATGTAACAAGTATTTGAATTCAATGATATAAAATTAGTTAAATTTAAAATTTTGATATGATAAAAAAAGATTTGAAATTAATAAAGATCAAAGATTAATAAAGATTAATTTTTAACCTTAGAACTCTTTAAAAATATCATTTGTAAATATTTTGTGTACCATAAATGATTTTTTGAAGAAGAATAAGTTAATGTTAGTAAATGTTTCAATTGTTTCAAAGTGTAAAAGGCAAAACTTGTTCATATCTCTCTCTATTTGAGCATTCATGAACTGATTTCTAAATTACTTTGCTTGGCTTCATTTCAACATGCTTTAATCCTTACTAGTAGCTTCGTCTTTTCATTGAGTGATAGGCTCATCAATGGTTTGTTGTTAATGCAACCTACATGGCTACATTCCGCATCGACAGTTAAGATCTAGCTTGTGAATTTTCACATTTTAGCAAATATACAATTAGTTTAGAATGTTCAATCGAAAGGGAAGTATATTTTGTTTAAGATTACAAATATTTTATCTACTATTTGTATTTATTAATATAATATTTAAATTATTTTAACAATATCCTTGTGTGATGTTGTTCTCGATATTTTACTAAAGATTAATATGTTAAACAAATTTAAAATAAAATAAATTAATTTGACATACTTTTACATGTTTATTTAGAAAAAAAAAATATTAGAAGGGTATTTAATAAAATAAAAATATAATTTGTATTTTATTTAAATTGATAGATTTTATTCTTAGTATACAAATTTTCTTTTTCGAACAATATATTTAATTTTCTTAAATCTAGTTTATTCAACTTATTTATTAAAAAAATTTGAATAATAACACGGCAAAATTTGCCTGGTCACACCTTTAATGTCTTTTAATTATAAACATTATGATGACATAAGAAATTCTTTTACACATAAATTTCTCTATATTTTTCATATAATTTTCATAGCGAAGCATTAAAAAAGCTAAAGTGATTTTGTTTTATAATCGATGCCTGAAAATCAAATAAATAGTTAAAGATGAAAGATGAATAATATTAAAATTTAAAATATTTAATTAGTGAGAATACATATATTTTAAATTTTATATAAAGTAGTTGTTTTTTATAGATACTAAATATAGGAGTTTCTTAGTGAAATACTAAAATTATAATGGAATGTACATAATAACAAAGATTTATATGCATAAAAATTGCTTATTTTAAAATTAGAGTGAGGTTTATTTTATATTTTAGTTTTTAAAAATATAAACATTCATCTTTAAATTTTAAATTCAAAATTAGTTTTTATTGCATTATTTTGAATTTAAAATTAATTAATAAATTTTAAAATACTTTTTAAAATATTTCACCTTAGTTTTTTCAAGATGTTGGGTATGTTTCAAATTAATACATTTTAATTAAATCACAAAATTACAAGTTATTTTTCGTATAATGAACGGAGACAAAATTGTAAGTCAAACATTATTAGAAGTAAATCTAATTATGTATTTTTAGATGAACTTCCAAATTCAGAAATTTGAAAATAATATAATAATTCAATAATCATTTTTACTTAAATCTAATAATAACCCAAATTAAATAGAGTTTCAAGCTTTCCTCCCAAATATTAATAAACACAAAAATTTCAAAATATTATTAAAGTATTAGTTGAATATTATTAAATATAAAAGTATTTTCCATTTAAAAAATTTTATGTGCATTTCTTTATGACAATTTGGAAGTAAAAAAGCAATGAAATGTTTTATTTGGTTAGGTACTAATCCACACATTTAAGTCTGCATCAATCATTAAATCGAGATTACGTGATGCATTAGTCTTTAAATGCATTTTGTATTAGTCTAAAAAAGTTTTCTTTTTTCATTCTATTATATGAATGAGAATCTCTTTTATAAAAAGGGTTTTTATTCTTTTTTAAAAGAATAATTAACGTTAATTAATAAAAAATTAATATATGCTCTGAGTTACCCGAGGGAACAAATGGAAGCACAACGAGAAAGCTTGGTATATTATATTTGATAATTGCAATTGTTTTGCTTTAGTGTTAGTGAGGTTTGGCACAAATCAATCATGACACGATATTAGTTTTACATATTTATAATTTTTATGACATCATATAATATAATAAAATTGAAAATAACATAATGATGTACCAATAATTATTATACATTTTGTATATTAAACAATGGCATATGTAAATATTAATTTATAATGTCTATATATAAATATATGTTGATAAGATTGGCATATAAAAACTTATATGTTCTAATATATATTTTAATAATTAAAAATAAAAAAAATTAATAGATATTCAGTCAATATCAAGTCCAATAAACTCAAAATTTATCTAGGTAAGGCAAGCTTGTCTTTGAATTTATTGAGTTCAAATTGTAATAGCTATTGAGGTGACTTGTAAGGTCTAATCAAATCTTAATATATTGATGACTCGAAATTAAATGATTCATGTTTACATTTTTATTTATTTTGTTGTGATATCAATTTTTAATATTTTGAGGTGTAGATGGCTACAAAAATGGAGGTCAATTATACCAAATTTATGATGATGATGATATATATATATATATATATTGTATATTTTATGTTTTAATTTGATTCTTTTGGAATTTATTTTTTAAATGGAGAGAGTTTTTAATGATGAAAGATTATAAAGTTGTGTTGATAAAGACAAATTTGTTCTAATCACTTGAAATATGAGTGGATTAGTTATACATAGAACTATTGAAGAGAAAGCTTGGGTGAGGAAACTTAGGTGATTGTGTCCTAAGAAATAATATTATAACAATGATCATAAATAGCATAATTAAAAAAAAATTCAAAACAAATAAATATGATTACATTATAATTACACAAAAATGAAAACAAAAAGAGATAAATCACTCAACTGATATATGATGCATAAATACAAATAATTTTATTAACAAATGTAGTACTTTTAAATAGTACTCAAACAATTTAGAATGTCAACTAATATAAACTTTCAAAATTTATCCTTTATACATGAATAGTTTTTAAATTCTAATTTTAGTAATCCATATTTTCATTTATTGTTTTGAGTTTTGTCTTAAATATTTTTAATAAAAACTTGTTGATAAGGCCTATTATCATTTTGAACAATAAAGTAATATAACGAACAACAAGTTGTTAGTCATAAACCATTTTATGTGTTCTATACTTCCATAATTTTGAAAATAAAACAATGAAATATTTTACATAAATGTTAGGATTTTGTTCCAAGAACAAAGAACTCTTAAATGTTCATTAGCTTCTAATAATATTAATTTAAAAACAATGTAGTTATAAGATAAAACTTATTATAATATACAAATTTGATATTTGAGATCATTATTATTTTATAATAAATAATAATACTAATTGAATTTTTTTTATAGATGTTAAGGTTTTTAGTTTACTCTATCTTATACTTATAGATTCATCTTGATGTCAAAAGATAAGACAAACATTATATTTCTTTAAACCATATCTATGAACCACCAAAAGACCCTCTAGCATATCAAGAGGCACATAACATCATATACACAAAGTTCAGTACACAATTTTATACGTTTTTTCTTACTCTGTGTTATAACTTATGAAGCATTGATAGCCAAAATATTCCTCCACACCATCACATATGAAGCATCGATAGCCAAAATAACATATATGGTATTTCAGGTAGGCTTTGATATCATATTAGCAAGAGAAATATGACAATGCATACAAAGTCAAGAACTAAGTTTTATATGTATTAGACATATAAACTATAATTTTACTTTTTTAATAAATTAGTTTTTTCTATAAAAATAAAAAAACGTGTAGTATCTATAAAAAGATTCAAATATAGATTACAAATCCAACTCTTTAACATGTATTAAATCTAATTTCTTAATACAACACCAACCGATAATATCACAACACCACAATGACATGTACTTATGATAAGGTCTTAAGTGTAGCATATCAAATTGAAGTTTTAGGCACCTATCATGAAGCTTGAAATGAAAGCACATAAATAAATTTTTAACCAACATATGAAGTTTGCTTGAAATAATTATAAAAAGTTTGACAATAATTTTGAACAAATATGTGAAGCATTTAGAGGTTTTATTTAGATTGTAAAATGATATTAGTGGTTTGTTATTATACCAAGTAGGTGTTGATACTTTCTTACTTTTAGATATCATAATCTCAAATACGTAATGACAACAAGATACTTAAATATATGTTTAATAACTTGGAGATGTGATCCATATGTTTAGCTTAAAATCTTGCACATAATCCAACACTAAAAATTATGCATGATCTGTTCACTATAATATACCACAAACATTTGATCATTCTTCCCAACAATTTTGTATCTATAAGGATTCATCTAAATTTTGAATAAATAAGGTGTTGTCCACTTTGCCTCTAACAAATCATTTGAAGTGAGAAAAGTGAGCAACCTTTCAAACCAAACTCTTGAAGCTTGTTTAAATCCATACAGAGCCTTCTAAAGTTAATAAATATGATCCTCCTTGTTATGTACTGAATAAACTTCTTTATTTGCGTAGCAGTTTAAGAAAATATTTTTGACATCTATTTGGTATAACTTAAATCTCTCATAACATGATTTACATCTATTCCTTTAATATGAAGTATTATTTAGCTACTAATCTAGTCTTATTTCTAATGACTTCTTTATTCTCATCTAAGTTGTTTTTGAAAACCTATTTCATAACCATAATAGTTTGATTACTTTGCCTAAACACAAGCTATCATACTTAATTTCTTTCAGAGTAATCTATCTCTTCATTAATAATAGAAACCCATGCCTTATCTTGAAAAGCATTTCCAATATAAGTAAGTTCAAACTATGATATTATCACATCCATTTTTTTCTAAAACCAATACTATAACCAAAGTTCAAAAGATCACAATATCAAAATATACCTATAATAGACATTACAGTAAGATAAAAAATGCTAACATATTAAAAATCCAACAATTATACTCATCTATAAAATCAAAGAAAAAAATAAAATATTTACAAAATTAATAAATCTTTCAATCTAAATCCTAAGTTCAAGACAATACTATAAATAACTATCATAATCTAATAAGAAAACATAATAAGTAAAAACCAAATCTAATATAACAATCTGATATAATCTCATATCAAATATAATACAATTAATGATAAATGATATCTAATCTATTATTAATAGTAATGATGAAATATAAAATAATGAATCAACTAATTGTTGTATTAAATTTGATGATCTTCAACTCGATTCATACTCAATCCTAGATTATTGATCCTATAAAAATATAAGAGGTACCAAGTTGAAAGGTTCAATAGAGAATTTTTAAATCATATTATAAAACTAATATATAATAACCAATAAAAAATATTTTTATAATATATTTTTGAATGAGATACTATTTACTTGAATCATGAACTAACTCCAAATATGTTTCTCCAGTTTTTTTTTTAAGAGGAAAATATGTTTCTCCAGTTTAGCAATCAAAATCAACATGAGCTTGATGAAAACTGATTAAGATCATTAGTTTTGTTCGATTTTGAATTCATCTAATGTTTTTCCATGCCCATGATAACATGAACTTTGACAATGTCCTACAATGGCCTTCACCACTTCATACAAAATGATTTATTTGAACAAGTAATCCAATAATTTTGACAAGTTTTACACTTCTAATAAGGCTTCAGTGCTTCAAAATTCTAGTTATTCATAATCCACAAAACAAACAATACATTCCAAAATTAAATTAAAAGAAAACTTATCAAAATGAGTTTACAAGATTCAGCTACCCTTTTTATATTAAATTTTCTGTTCCTTTTTTGTTGGAGCTTTAGGAAAACATTTGTATAAATTCTCAACTGTTGCAAATTCCCTTCTCCTCATCTTCATTATTGCTCTCGGTCTTCTCCCCAAGCTTTTCTGCAGGGCAAGCATGCCTCGGTGCCCCTGCGCACTGTAACTTGGTCGAGCTGCGCTCCACCACTACTTCAATGGCTTCCCTCTTCTTAGGCAACTCTTCAACTTTTTCTTCTGCCGTTTCCCCTTCTTTCCCCTTCCCCCACAGCACAAAGTATAACCCAACCACGATCAACAACGCTCCTATAACACTGCAATAGAAGAAAACTCAGTACCGCGAGAACTTAACAATCAAGTTAGATAGAAGATACCCATATGTTGAGAACTAGATTACCTTCCAATATATAACTTCTCATTTAGTAGCAGCGAGCCAAAAATGGCCACAATGACAAGCATGAGAGGGTTAAACACCGAGGCATATACTGGACCCTTCTTCTTAACACACCAAGCCAACAAGCTTACTATTAGGCCAGAACCAACCACGCCCTGCAGCAGAAACCATGATAAAGTTTAACCAAAACATAAAGAATATTGCAGTTTCTCTGACTCTGCTTTCATATCCTCCCTCCTCACTTTCCCAATCACATCTACAATATAACATTGACTACAAGAAAAAAATGTGTAATTACATTGTAACTTTGGCATGCTATTAAATTTTTAATATATACATAGCGTAATTCTTATTCATATGTGTAGTTTTTTTTTTTTAGTTGTTAGACATCTATAAATCTAATTTGATTCTAGTTTAATATAACTTTCTGAATCAATAATCAGAGCTAAAATAGATTAAAATTCAACTGATTTCTTTATATCTTTGGCAATTTGCATAATCATTGTTGGGTATTATTGGGTAGACTTTAGATGAACTCACACAATGGTATACATGATGCTTAAGATGTTAATAAGCTTAAAGATTAGATTCAATTTGATATTATAAATTGAACATATTATTGAAATCATAATATATAATTAACATGATTTTTATTAATGTACAATCTTTTGTGTTATTTAATATTCATCTATAGGTATATTAAAATAAATTTGAACATCAAGCAGCTACTTCTGCACGCATTGAAAATTTGCAACGCGTCTCACCGAGTAGGTGACAGAAACAAGTCGAATCCCGAAGTCCATGCGCCATTGCTCTCGCTTGCTTCCCATGCAAAATGCAAAGACTACGGCCTGTATCGAGCCCATCAGGCACATAAGCGCCGTGCTGGAGTAGTGGCATGGATATGCCTTGCTTAACTTAGCCTTTAAGAAGAAGAGACGACAACATCAAACTTAAGAAGAAAAAAAAAAAAAAAAACTTGAAAAAATTTAAAAAATTTAACGATACGCATCACAGTGCAGCGATTCGATTGGGTGATCACCTGAATTATTAACCAGATAGAGTAACAGAGACAACTGCCCACGGCAAAGATTGAGCCCAACACTTGACTGCTCGAATGATGTTGCAGAGACGCCATGCGGACTCCAGCATTGCTCTGTGGTTTGAGGAGGTCGACGCCTGGCAAGAACTGGAGCTCCTTTCCTTTGAAGAAAGTGAGGACCATTGCTCCGAAAATACCCACGAGAGTTCCGAGCAACTTTGCCTGCCCTGATCTTTTATTAATTCGCAGGTTTTCCAGCCTTGGGAGATGGATAAGAAAAGGAACAGATACTCGATTAGCAGCGAAGAGATGAGGGAATCTCTTGTGTGGAATGTTTGATCTTCTGTGTGGAATTTGTACCTGAAAACGATGGCCAAGACGAAAGTAACGGCTGGGACGAGGTTTGCCATGGCTGCGGTAAAGGTTGCGGATGTCAGTTTTATGCTTGTTAAGTAGAAATGTTGTGTCAATGTTCCCCTGCCATGTCATGATAATAAAAGAATATGATTTGGCCGTTTTACGGCAAACATGAACATATTTCTTTTTAATTTTAAATAACGAATATTTGTTTATTGTAGTTACAACAAACTAAACAAAATGGTCTTCAAAATAGATAAATATTGAAGTAACAATGATTGAAATAAAATATTGAAAACAAAATGGACAAAAAAATAAAATTATTTTCATAATTTATATATTTTTAAATAACTGATAATTTTTCATAAGACGCATTGTTAATATTTGAAACATAACTTAAATCTAAGTTTCATTTACTACAGTTAGAATCATGGCAAACATAGGTATTTGTCTTCATATTAATTAATATCACCTAATTTTTTTTATAATATATAACTTATTTATGATTTTATTCATGCATGTATCTATATATATGTAATGAAATTTATATTAAGCAATAAAAAGCTATATTTATATTATAATCAATTGTTCAAGCCAAATGATGCACTAAATCTAAAGAAAGTTGAAAGGAAATTGAACATGAATTGAAGAACACTTAATACTGGATTATGCTATCGATCAACACCATGATGTAATAAAAAGATAAACAAAAAATTAACTTACGTTTGCATTTTAATTAACATGTTTTGCAAAAATCAAAACTGTAGCATGATGCTACTAAGTTTTTAAATAATGGAAGATGTACAACTTTGAGCTTGTTATTAGCTCAAACAAAATTAATATTAAAAGAAATGACTTAGCAAAATAGATCACTATCACATATAAATTGATGTTAAATGAAGAGACGAATAGTAGTTACCCAAATAATGCACAAAAGAAAGTTTGCATCAATATGTTCAGAGTTAGCCTTGGTCGAATCTTCCTGCAATTTCATACAAGAAAGAATTATGTTAAATACATAACAATATACAACTGAAAACAATATTTATAAAATAAAAACAAAGCTTTTCAATATTTATTTTTAATGTCTAGAGATGACCTAAACAAATCACTTTTGTTTTATTAAAAAAAGGTAAATTTGACTATTAAGAAAATAACTTTTGAAAAAATGAATCACAAAAAAGATCCTATAACTGATTTGAAAGTTACAGCTAACAACAAGAAATGGCTCAGTTTGAAAAAAATATTTAAGTTAAACTAAACAAATTGGTATCAAAGTTAATACTTCAGAATCTTCTAATGCTTAGAATTATTTAAAGATTTTTAGACTGTGTAATATTAGTAGAGACTATCTAATATAGTTCAAAAGATTTTTGATTTTAAATGTAAACATATATCCCTAAATTTTATTTTTTAAGTAGTATACCAAAATTTTTCTAATTTTTTTTTATTTACTATTTGATCTTGTGGGAGAAACATCTACCAATGTTTCCAACATTATTTTAAACCTGAAATTAAAAGGACGACAAATCCTGTGCAATCAAGAAAAGAAAACACAAGGAAAGAAAAAGGAAAAATGTGGAGAAACAAACCAAGAAGAAGCACTAACCGAAAGAAATATAAAACAGTATGCCTTCCTTTTCGAAAGCTTTCACAAAAGAGATCAATACCGCTTACCTTTCTAAAAAGAAGGCAAAGGGAGCTAAAGATACGGTCGCAAAGAGATAACGGTAAGCAACCAGGATGCTCAAATCCATCCCGTCGTTAATGGCAAGCTTATAAAACAAGTTGACGCCGGCAAAGACGATTTGCACCAAGACCATTCCGGCAGCCGGCTTCAGCCCCTCTGCAAAAGCCCACCCGTTTCCCTCACCTTCACCCATTGATCTTTTGTAGAGAAGGAAGCAACCCAAAACGATGGTTAAGGTTAAGGAAGAAGGCCTTAATCTACATGACTTGTCATTCTTTGAGCATCTATTTATAAGCGAAGGAGAAGCGAAGGGTGAGTGTATAGCATGCATGGTGGCCTTTGATAAGGACAGTGCATTAGTCCCACTTGAGAAGATGAGGTGTCATGAAAGTTTCTTTAGCACGTTTTCTTTTGAAATGTTATGTGAATTGGTCACACATGTGGGAGATTTTGGAATGACTGATTTATTTATGGGTCGTTTTGATGGGAAGAAAAAAAATATTAACTTTACAGTAAAAAAATGTATTCAGTGCTATGGTGGGGTTGTGAACAGGCTTAATAGAAGGCTCAGCAAAACTCACGATTAAACTTTAAATAAGCAAATAAAAACCACATGAAACCATAACATTGTTCCTCAAACTTGAAAAAAAAAGCTGTGTGTAAATGGTTGTAAGAGTGTTTTTTCTTTTTTAAGCATATGTAATGAAGGAAGTTTGTGTTGCAACAGTAAGTAAAATTCAAAGTAGTTTCCAGTCTTCCTCACTTTGGCAACCCAACAGTAGTTCTACAAGTGTGTTTGAGTTATTTTCCGGAAGTTTTTAAGTGATATTTTCAATAGCAATTTAGTGTGGTGTTCGCAACAAAAGTTTATAGTGAAATTTACAATAACTGTTTGAAGTGGTGTACCTTTCTTTTATTTATCAAACTGAGAGCCTCAAGTTTTAGAAAAACATTATTTTTTTCAAATAATGTTTGGAGTTTTACAACAATGATCCCAAAATTGATTAAGAAAAATATGAGAATCATTGTATCCAGTTCAAAGCTCACCTTAGATCATAAGATATTTGAGAGATTGCTACTAATAGTTATGAGGAATCAACTATTATTGATGCAAAAAAGAGAGCTTTGAAAGAAAAAACAGAAAAAGAATAAAATGGCCATGTTCTTTTCATGAATCCTCTTGAAAGAAAGTGGTGCCTTCGAGAACACAGAAACAAGTGGTGAATGCCTATCGTCAGCTCGTGTAGTAAGAAAAATTTTAAAGTATTCAACAATAGCAACTATATGATAAGATTTGGAAGGCAAACTTCTTAACACTTTTTCTATAACTTTCTACTCTTCTACTTTATTAGCATGTGCTTTCATTTGAATTACAATAATAGAAAGTTAAGAGAAAAAATTTTTTTATTAGCTTTGTTTCCTTTCACAAAAGGTGTCTTAAATTCTCTATGTAAAGCATGGAGTTTTGAAACTATTATCTTGTTATCCTTATGATATTCTTGATGTCAAATGCTTATGCTGCTTTTGATTTTGTTGTTTTGCAATAATGAGAAAATTATCTATCATAACTTACTATATTACTAATTAATTTGCATCATTCTTTCCATTTTTTTAAATCTAGAACTTTCTTAAAATTTGTATTACCATTTTCCATTAGTTCTTCAAGACCTTTTGTGATAAAAAAAAGGTAATTTGGCTCAAACTCCAACATCATATGTTTTAATAGAAAAAGTTGGTATTAATGCTTGAGAGAGCTTTGTTATATTCGAACTATTTGTCATCACTAAGTAATATTATCAACACAATGAAAAAAAAGCTCAATGCAATAGCTTAAGCACTTCTATCTTCATTAATAATCTCTACCAAGAACTATGCCTAACTTGATTAAGGCCAAATTTTTAAAATGAGTTTTTAATCAACTTATAAACTTTCTCTTTCTCAATTTTGAAATCATTAAAATTAGGAAAATATTTTCCATTTAAACTCCAATTTTCTAATATAAAATTCTTTATTCAAAGCATTTTTGAAAAACCTACTTTTCAAAACTCATTTATGAATTCACAAGCCATATGTAAATGAAGCCAAAAAACACATATTATAAATCCTTATTATCTAACAAAATTTCAAACACATATATATATAATAAGTGCTAATTAAAACGTAGTATCCTTACAATCCCCTCTTTCTTGTTTTCCTTCTTCCAAATAGCTTTAGGACTTGTGTTCCCAACTTAATAATAACTTCTCAAGTACTAACCATGCAATCATGATTTTGTTATCTTAAAAAAATTTAATCTACCACATATTTCTACAAAATTGGAGAAGTGTAAAAATTGTTTTCACTGAATTCACTTACATTGCAATTCTATTTGTCTTTTAATTTTCTTCCTAATATTACATTCTACCCATACACTAATCTAACTTATGCAATGAAGCTTTGTCAACCAAACGCATATTGGTTTCAAAATGATTTTTGTTTGATTCTATAGTTACACAACCGTCATTTAAGTATATTTTTATGTTAATGAAACTTGTGAGAAGTTTCCATGTGGCAAAGAGTTATTGGATCACAAATGCAAGCAATTGTCCCTTACATCCTTGACTTCTTCACTTGAAAATTTACAACTCTTTTTTCTCTTTGAAGTTTTTATTGTTTAGAGTTTCTTGTGATCACACCACATTCCTTATGTTTTCTCTCTCTCTAGTTCATTATAAAATTTGTTCGAATTTTTATTTAATCTATAAGTTTAATTTTTAGAGTTTGCCTTGCAACTCCATCAATGCCTGATAATGAGAGACTCTTACCCTTTTGATCATTCTTTCTAAGTGTTGTAGTGACAACTCTTATTTCCATTCTATCAATTAATGAGTGTAGATCTCACTTGTGTTAATTATTTTCTTTAGCTAAATCCTAATTATTTCTTTAACTCTCACTCATCATACAAATCCCCAAGGGTAATTAGTATTTGTTAGTTGCTTTCCCACATATTCTTTTTTGTAAGCACAAGGTTTGCTACATACATAGTGTATTTTCTTTGTGCTCCATTTGTAGTATTGTGAACCGTTTTCTATTAGAATTTAACCAGGTAATGAAAGACATTAAATATCAAAATTCTAAAAATCCTAAATCATTTCTATTTTAGCAAATATTAGTTACCAGCAATTTGCTAAATCCATGCCATTCATTAAAATCATGACTACAATTCATCAATATCTATTTTTTTCTCTCCAAAAACTACCATAGGCATTGAAAAAATTTAATATCAAATAATATTAATCCACTCAAGTTAAATTCTCATGTAATTTACCAAATTTAATATAGGCTTACCAAAATTCATGTGTAGAGTTTGATTATCTTATAATTTAAGAATATTTAGAAAGCTTTTTTTAGTGGTGTTAAAAGAATTCATATTAAAAATCTTTTTTTCTTTGTAATGTGAGATTCTTGATTATCAATTGCTTGACACAAAGGAAATGCACATCCACCAAAATTCTTAAATTGAGTATCTTAGAGCTTTAATTGATACTGATAATCAACTTGTGTCATTTTCGTACAATCTTTACCACTCAATTGACACTTTCCAAGGTAAAGAAATAATCTATTTGGGTTCTTGAAAAAGCACTATAATAGCAAACATATATATATATATTCTTCTCTTTTCTCAAAAAAGTAAATGGAGCACCATAAAATAATAACATGCGAAAGCAAACTCAGTAATTGTTGTCATTCATATGACTATTCCACACATGAAATCAATGCAGAACGTGAAAATAAGATATATATTACAAATTTTAGAGCTAATTTAATACATATGTGACAACTCTTATTGTATATAATATGCATCCCTAAAAGTATGCGTAAACTAATTTTTTTCAAGCACAGCGTGGAAAACATTGAAGAGATGTGTTCATCAAGCCTGACACCTGAAAACACAATGATAGACATAAAGGGGAAATGCATTTAGTTAATGGAGTTTCCTTCTTCACAAGCAGAAACTGAAATGACCTAACTTCTCCACCTTGTCCAACAATCATATAGAAGGAAGGTTTTTTTGCCTGCTTTTGAACCCAACTGAGTGTATTCATCTGCTGTCTTTACCGAGCCAAGCAGCTGCACTAATCCAAATTTGCATCTCTTCGTATGCTTGTTTCACGACGGTCTTTTCTGATGTGCTGTGTGTACATCACTTTGGAAACTTTGCGTGTTGTTCAAAGTATTGTCCACTGCTTTCTGGAAAGCACTCCTTTCTTTTATAAAATTTGCTTACAGGCATGGAAGTTGCTGCTCTGTGAGCCCTTTCTGCATCAGTTGGAGGATTATTATTGGTTTCGGTGTTGCTTGCCTGTGTTTCCTGGAAATAGAAGCTAAAGGACCGCTTGAAATTGGTCTACACGTGTAAAAGCGTGCTTCAAGAAGTCAATCACTTGTGTAACGCAATAAGCACGTTGCTATCAAATTAGTTTAAGGAGAAGATATTAAGAATAGCAAATAAAAGTTTAAGTAAAGTAAATCATTTTTAAAAGGCTATTGAAACAGCTTTTAACATTTTATACGTGTAAAGATATTGGGCATTTGCTTTCAAATGTTCTCATGTAATATAAAATTGATTTATTTGATTTAGAACATCTATTTAGATTTTTGTTTTTTCTCGTTTTAATTTCTAGTATTTATCTTATTTGTTTTGAGATTGGAAGCTTGTTTGTGCTTGCATTGTTGACAAATACTAAGAATGAGTTAAGTCATCTTCTACAATGGCAAAACTATTCACTCTATGCTAACTATTATAAGAAAATAAAAAGAGGGAACTTCATTTACTTTTATATGCTTATATTGTTGACAACTACTAAAAAAGGATAAGTCACATCACCTTTTTCTATTTTAAGATCTTATATGGGTAAAAATTGATCACTATATGTTAACTAGTCTTAAAAAAAGTAAAGGCTATAATATGAAACCTATGAAAAAAATAAAAGCTAAAAAGAGGGGGGACTCATAGCTTTGCTCTCTCTTTTATCTCTGATAGGTCTTACAAAACAAAGCTTTATTATCTCTATTTTTTTTTTGTATGCAATCTTATTTATAACTTTTTTTCTTTATGAAATTTTTATTGCAAGAAAGAGAGTTTTGTTGTCTTTATTTTCGTTTATAGTAAAGCCCACTAATATTGTGTTCTCCTTTGGTGTTTTTTTTCAATTTAAAGTTTTTCTTATAAATGATATTATTTTTTTATGTTAGATACTTTTGTCTTGCCATACTTTCCCTCTTTTCTCAATAGTTCAACGTTCTTTGAGCTTCATGTTATCCTAAAAATATGCATCCCATGTTTTTTGTCATATTGAAGAGGTTTTTTGAGAAAATAAATGGGGCAAGAATAACAAAAGAGAGTGTAAAAAAGGGTAAATATAGAAAGAAAAAATGGAAAAAAAAAAAAAGAGAGAACAAATGGCCATAAGAAGATAGAGTTTTCCTTTATGAAAAAAGCTTAAAAATATCAGAAAGTAAAAAAATAGGCACAAATTTTAGAAGTGCCAAAAAGAGTTTTCCACCCATCCAATAGCAAGGTTTTTTATACACATGTTTAGAAAATAGATTAGTTACTATTAGTTACAAATCAACATATAGTTATAATAGAATTTTTTTTATGAAACTTTTTAACTTTTTCTTATTGGTATGGTCAAGAAGCTAACTTAAGAAGCTCCTTTTGAAGTGTTGTAAAAAATTATGAGACTATATAAAAATTTTGTCAAATAAAATTACACACACACATATACATGCATATGTATACTTATTATATATACCGTTTAATTGGGTCTTATAAACTCAAGAAGTAGCATGGAGACTAATTAGAAAACTACTCAATGACCACTCAAAGAATGCTCAAGGGTAGGTTGTAGACCATTTAATTGTGGGCCAAGCAATGCCCAAATTGTTGTTGAATAATCTTGAAACTTCAAAAGGACACTTACTAATATCAAAGTTGATGAGATCGATTATGGACCTAAATTTAATTTTCAGGTTTTAGTGCTTTACAACTATTGACCATATTTGTAAGCTAAGTACTTTAAAACTATATGAAGATAAATTACAATAAAATGAGTTTCAAATAGTAGAACAATATTGAGACAATGAGGACATTATTTTATACTAATTTCAAGGACTTCAAAAGCTATTGTAAACACCTTAAAAAATCAAATGAAAACAATTATAGTGTGGGTTGAATGTAGTACTAACATTTTGTAATGTTGATTCGATGAAATAAAAAGACTATTAATTATGGTTCCAAAATATGTATACCCAATCCTAAACAAAAATACAAAATGTTTTGAAGAAATTAAGAAGAACAACAATTGAGACTAAATAAGCATGTTAATAACCTTAACATATCTTGGCGTCAAACACACATTCAAGTGTTAAATCCTTGAACTATAAATTTTTCAGGCATTAATAAGGTTTTCAAGCATTACACAATGGAGAATTAAGTAAAACTATTACACATTTTATCATGTTAAGAGCTAATCTCAACTTCACCAAGAATATCTTAGTTAACCTCAACTTAAGTTGGTGATAATGCATTCGATTGGGGTTGAAGAGGATAAGAACAAGAAAGATAGCAATCTTAATTTGCTTACAAATACAACAATATTGCTTGACACAATCAGCCCATCTATCTAGGATGGTTTGAAATAATGGCTCATGATGATTTTGATGGAAATAAAAGAGAAGGGAGAAATTGGGAAATTGCAAAGAAAGACTTAAGGAAGAAGAAGAGAATAGCTAAGAAACTTTTATTCATCAAAATTGCATTATCACAATGAACCAATTACATCTATTTATAGCCAAGAAAAATATCTAATCTCTCAAATCTTTTCTCATAATTCAAAAGTTTGTTTCTAATCCCTAAAAATCCTCAAAATACTTAAATATGCCAACCATGCTTAAAAAGTGCTAACAACTCCTTAAAAAATGCTAACAAGCGTTTGAAAAGTGCTAACCATCCTTAAAGTTTGCTAACATTACTCCTCCTCAAACTTGAAGTATTTCATCTTTTGCAGCAGCTTCTGTTTCATCTCCAATGGCATGCTGCCCATGAGTTATTCTGTCACCATCTGCATGATTCAAAGCTTCCTCTTCAGCACATGTTTCGACCTTTGGTATATCAACTCTAATCCAATCATAGATTTCGAAATTTCCTTTGTGTGCATCCCTCCTTGAATGCTTTCCTTTGTGTGCATCCTTCCTTGAATGCAAGTTCACTTCATTCTCTTCTTTTTTGTTGTTGCTAGCAACCAAGATTGCTCCATTTTGAGGCTCAGCACCTCTTTTTTGCTTCAAAACACTAAGTGTCTTTGGACCTTCAAACGAAACGGAAACATCATAACCTGGAAGCTCTGCTTCCTTCAAGCGCTTCTTGCTTTCAGGCTCCAGAGAGGAAATCGAATCAATATTCTTGATTCCATCAGCTCTTGCTCCTCTCAGCTCTGCAAGACTTCTCGAACCAGCAAAATTTAGAAGATTCACAGCATATCCTGCCTTCTCGGTTCTACCCATCTTTCTTGCATTGTAATGGTAGTTCTCTGCAACTCTACCACCAAATCTCCCTCCAAGGTCCTTCAGCCTTGCCAGAATTGTTGTTCTTGCTGTCCTTTTCGTCTCTCCAGAAAAAAAACTTTCACACTTTGCCATTCTCGGTTTCTTTTCACAACTTTTAAGAATTGCTTTGCTTTCCTTGGTTTTACGGTAACGCGAGCACTGTCGTGGCCAAGTCACTTCCGTAACATATCCCTCTTCGCACAAGAGACGTGGAAAATAACTTCTTCGTTGCTCTGCTGCTTCCTTCGAGCGCAGTATTCGAAACAGAAACAAAAAACCGAAACCTTGCTGCTGCAAACAAAAAACCGAAACCTTCTACCTTCTGCCGTGGCCTTCTACCTTCTGCTATGGCCTGCCGTGGCCTTCCTCCTCTTCTTCTACCTTCTGCAGTGGCCTTCTATCTTCTGCTGTGGCCTAACACTTCTGCTTCTTCCTTTTGAAGCAGATGTCTAAACAACAATAAAAAAAAACTTTGCTCTTCTCCCTTCGACGCTGCAGCATTCGATCTACTTCCGTTAGCTCTGATACCACTTTGATGGAAATAAAAGAGAAGGGAGAAATTGGGAAATTGCAAAGAAAGACTTAAGGAAGAAGAAGAGAATAGCTAAGAAACTTTTATTCATCAAAATTGCATTATCACAATGAACCAATTACATCTATTTATAGCCAAGAAAAATATCTAATCTCTCAAATCTTTTCTCATAATTCAAAAGTTTGTTTCTAATCCCTAAAAATCCTCAAAATACTTAAATATGCCAACCATGCTTAAAAAGTGCTAACAACTCCTTAAAAAATGCTAACAAGCGTTTGAAAAGTGCTAACCATCCTTAAAGTTTGCTAACAGATTTGAGCTAATAGTTTGGTATATTTTGAACAACTAATTGATATTGTTGGGAGACCACTTAAGGGATTAAGAGAAAACGCTTGGGGAATTTTTTTACCACAAAGGATGGTTAGCTACTACCAATCTCAAAGGGATGGAGAAAGCCACCAAAATACTATTATTTTGGTTGTGGTCATATAATATAATATTAGTTCATAGATACAATTTCAATAAACCTTAAATTGACATAAAATGATTTAAAAGGGTATTTAATAGCATTAAACATGTCCCTTAGTTTATTAATTTACAAAAATAAGCATCATACACATTAATGCACAATAAAACATTACAAAGTAACAAGTATAGCAACTGAAAATAACAATCAATAATATTAGAATAATCACAAATCAAGTTATTTGGATGCATTGGATGAACTTACCCAATTCAAAAGACTCAACTTCGATGAGTGGTTGATGAAACATACTACAAGAAGAGTCTTGTGGTTGTCCCTTTGAGTGGGAATAGGTCATTGTCTTTGGTTAGAGTCATGTTATCTACAAAATTTGACATCCACCTTTTCATTATCACTAGAACCATTCATCAATATCTTATGAAGAATTTAGTGATAGATCTTTGATAACATATGAATCATTTAGTAAAATTGTTGTCTTTAGTGGTCATGTTGGTGGTATGTGATAGTGAATGGTGAAATCATCAAATGATAACAATGACTTATAAAGAATTAGAATATATCTAAAAAAACTATTTAAGCATGTTGGAGAGGAAACAAAGAGGAGGCACAAAGAAAAATGTATGATATTTGTTTTAGGTATGTTGTACTATAGTATAACAAAGGCATAACTAGTTCTCTCAATAGTAAGATCATGTAACTTAAGATGTAACCTATGCTTTCTCCTAAATAACAATAAGTCTCCATAAGGATCACCTCTAGTATTTATAGACTTTTATGAGTAGCACTTAACCTATATCTTATAATAATTCCACCTCATTCCTTGTCATTATTGTAATAAGCTTGATGGGTAACAAGCTTAGTCTTGAAGCAACCCAAATCATTTTAAATAAATAAGTAATTTGGATTAGTTTCATTAGGTTCTTATCAAAATTTGTTGTCATCCTCAACATTTTGTTTCTTTATTACATAGTTCAACTATTTATTTTTTGGTGAATCCTTATGGCCCTCTCCTAACATTGCTTGGTGCTCTTTTATTGTAAAATCAAGTGATATTTCTTTACATACTTCTATAGACTTAATGACTAAATTTTATACTTTTCTTTTAGAAAATTAATAGAAACAGTGACCCATTCACTTGTATTTGCAACATCTAATTTATGGAGTCACTTCTGAAGTGTCAAGCTTTTCTATCACACGTCCTTTGTTTTGTTACTTGAAGTGTTAACAAATGAGCTATAAGCATTAGGTTGAGACCTTTAGGTTGGGCATATAATCACTTACTTTACTTTGATTGGATCCTACTTTTATTTCAGACTAAAAATCAAAGGCTATATTATGGATTTCTTCTAAAACTAAAGTTATAGCATAAGAGTTCTCTGTATATATCAAAATATGATCCACTATTGAACTTAGCAACAATTGAATTATTAGGTTTACCCAACTTATAAAGAATAAGTAACTTTTGCATAATAGTCATATATTCAAGTACATACATTGTTACTTATCTTGGCATGAATAATTTATCTATCATTCTTTTAGTACAAGTTATGGAAAGATAATGCTCTCTATTAACTTCTTCATTTCCTCCCTCATCTCAACGTCCTCACAGAATCTCTTTTGGGTTTCCTTAACACCAATATGATAGACCTTTGATTGCCACATTAACTTTATCTTTACAAACCTAATCACATAATGTTTAAGCATGTCATTCCCTCAAAGTATTGATCTATGTAAACTAGCAAATCCATTACTATTTTGTTATTTTCTTTACTATAATAATGTCATCATCACTTTCTCAAAGGGATCTATAATGTTGCCCCTATCTCTTATTCATTTCTCTGATAATTTTTTGGTTTTCTATATTCTAGAGAATACCTAGTCATGTTGTTGGTCTATTTTATATAATTAGAGTCGTACTTGTTGAAATTTGAGTCATGACACTCTCTTTTGATCACTTGGAAACTTCTTAGAAATAATAGTTAGAACTCTCAAACTAAGTTAGACTATGATTGTATGCCATTGGCATTTGATCGTTTATGTTCTTACTCAGTTGATGAACAAGATCCATGGTTTTATTATGCCTAGTGCTTTAATACTTATTTGATATGGCATAAGATAGATCGAATTGATTGTGCCACATATGGAAGGCATGTCCCATTTCTAAGTTGAGGTTAGCTTGGAACAAAATGTGATGTTTTCAATTTTACATATGTTTCTCAAGATTTAATTAATTTAAAAAAAATTAGAATTTGAAAGAAAATATTTGCCATCTTTCAAGACATATTTTTTAAAAATTTTAAATAAAAACTAATGGTTTTGTTAAGTTCTTAAATCTTCATCATTTATTTAGAATATCTCTAGAATTCCAACAAGTTTAAAATGTCTACACAAATTTTTAATTATTATAACTTGTAATTTGTAAAGATAAATTTAGAGTTCAAATTTTTTTCTTACAACTAAAATAGAAATATCTTTAGACATTGTAAACTCAAGGATTTGAGTATTCAACATAATGTGTTAAATTACTTGTAAACATAGCATTGAATAATAGGCTTATTTATAGATTAAGATAGTTATTTGACTTTTCTATTTTCAAACATTTAGGCAATTTGTATAGACATGTGATTAAGATGCATTTCACATTGTTATTTCTTCATTGAAACAAATGTGCTTTTGATGTGAGTTGACAATGGCTTTGTACTTATCATAACTAAGAACATGCATTATTTTACTTTCCTCTTAGAGATCATTTATGTATTGTGCATAAGTACATGCATAGTCACTAATATGAAACTAATAACTTTGATAATTCTAATATGTGATTATATAGAATGGACTTATACTACTTCAATTAATGTTACTAATGCATGCAAATTTTGTCATAAACAGATAATATCCATCTTTTAGATTTCTCAAAATTTTGACATCATGATTGACCTCCTAACCATATGTTAACCAACTTAGTTTGACAACCCATTTAGGAATAGTGTTCTAAAAGGAATAATAATTTTTTCCCCATCTTTGACTATAAAGTTTTTCAAAAGTTTATTATGAGTTTATTATCTCTATTAGACACAATTGTCTAAAGAAAATTATAAAGCCTAGCAACTTCAAAAAAGAATGACGAAGCAATATTGGTCGTGTTTCTAATTTTCTTACACACAATAAAGTATATCGTGTTTGAAAATTGGTCAATGATCACCATAGTAAAAATTTGTCCTTTTGAAGTTTGAAATAATTCAAAGATAAAATTAGTACTCACATCTTAGTAAGGTTGATGCAATAAAACAATGGAGTATACAACCCAATGTTCAATTTACTTTCCCTTACTATTTGGTAGACCTAAAATTGAGCAAATATAGGATTTGTTTTACCTAATATGCCTAGCTAGATGTCCACATTGTAGCTCTTTAATTATGAATATTGGTAAAGATGATTACAACAAACAACTTTTAGACTTTTTAAATAAGTGCTTGTCTTTAATTTGATAATAAGTATCATGCCCATATGCTTGCTCAATTAATTCAATATAAATATCATTGAAGTCTAGCCTCTTTTCACGTAACATCTTCACCTTATTAAAACCAAAAAATTCAGCCAAAATCAAACTCAATGATATATACATTTGATTAAGGGCATCAATAGGTTTATTTTGTAGGCTACTTGTGCTTAAGAATGATGGAGCAATGTTAAAAGGTTCAATTGACTTTGTGTGTATAGTTCTTACTTTTAAGAATTTAGATATTTTAGTCAATGATGATCAAAGTATAAGATTAATTTCTTGGACTAGAGATAGTAATACAAGAGAGTTAATGCTTGAATGAACACACAAAAATTCTTGATCATAATTAGAATATTTTATTTGATGAACCATAAGGTTGTTCAAAGATCATAAAGAGAGGAGAATTATAATCACTCTCACAAATTAGTAAATAGATTATTTTATAAATTTTATTTTCATTAATATTTTTTAAAAAAATATTAATTTTTTTAAAATATACATCATCAAGAAGGCGATGTAACACTCAAAACGAGGGTACAAATTACAAAAATGGGAGTACAAATTATTTGGAATCCAGAGGTGCCAAGTGAGTGGAATTAGATGTTTTTAGGCTATATAATTGGATTAAAAAATAATATAAATTAAATAATAATTTAAACTATAATATTCTATGTAATAAAAATTAAAATAAATACCGATCTATATAAAAGAATTATAGAACTAAAATAAGATAAATGGGCTTATAGAAGTTTAAAATTATTTTGAAATGAATACAAGAATTTTGATCATAAAATACAAGGGATGAACTTGAAAAGAAAAATAATAATATAATATTTATTAAATATATTTTTATAAAAATATTAAAAATACAAAAAAGTGCTAGAGAATTACAAAATTTAAATAATAGGTGGAGCTCTTTGAGACGTTTTATTTAATAATGGTTAAAGAAAATTTGGAAGTCATTTGGATAGAAAAATTCAAGAAAAACCCTTAAGCATAAGATTTAAAGGTTAAGTGAGGAGAGGGAGATGGCAAATATGAAATCCTATATCTCTTAATGTATGCAAGCCTTTAGATGTAATGTTTTGCATATGGGCATATTTCCATTTGGGGGAAGGGAAATAGAAAGGAAGCATGATTGACCAAGATGCATTTAGAAGGAAAACTTTCATATGGAGCGAGAGAGAGAGAGAGAGAGAGAGAGAGAGAGAGAGAGAGAGAGAGAGAGAGAAATAGAAAGGAAGCATGATTGACCAAGATGCATTTAGAAGGAAAACTTTCATATGGAGCGAGAGAGAGAGAGAGAGGGAGAGATAAATGAGAGAATAATTTTCACAAAAGTCTCACAGGAAGAAATTGAAAAAGAATTTCTTGAGAGAGTTATTATATGAGGAATTGAGGATTTCTTTTGGTTAATTAAAGGGAAAGAGAGGTAATTACATGAAGATTTTTTTAAGGACAAAGAAAAAATAATTGATTTTGGAATTTTTTGCAAAGCAACACAAGAAAGAAGGAAGGATTAATTGCAAGAGAAATCTGCTACTATTATGTGAGTTTAGGTAGGCATATTATGTATCTTAGAACATTTATGTGATATATGTTATACTATAGTTTAATCCCTTTATCTTGGGAAGAAATTCATATACTAAAAAAAATTATATAAAAATAAATTGGTACTTCTACATTATTTTGTATAATATAAAAATTAAACCATTAGAGTTTCATATTTGGTAGTGTTAATTGATCAAAGTGCTATGATTGAATGCTTTGTTATAGGTGTTGGATTGTTTTATTTGATTTCTTTTAAATTAACTTATATACAAATAGGTTAAAAGTATTTGTACAAAAGTTTTGTCATCCATGGTATGATATATGTCACATGGTTGTAATTTATTAAGAAAAAAAAGAAAAAAGGTATTTTTAAAATTAACTAAAATATTTTTACAAATGTATATAAAGAGAGATTATAAGGCTAAAAATAAAGTTTATTCTTGAAGAAAAAGGCTATTAAATTAATGAAAAAAGTCATTATATTATCAAATGGATTCTCTTTTCAAGGTATTTTCTAAAGGTGAAGCTTAATAATAGAATTAATAGCAAAATATATCTTATTCTTGGTATCTTTCAAAGGTAGAATTCAAAATAAGAGTGTATGTCATTCTGCTATGTCATCCAGATGTGAAACCCAATTTTAAAAGAATATATACCATTTGTTCTAAAGACTAAACTACAAGTAATAGTAAAAAGGGAAAAAATAATTTGTATAAAGAAAAAGGTCGAAATAAAAGGATTTAAGAACCATGAATTTGAATTAGAAGGAATTTAAAAGGATATAATTTAAGGGGTGGGAGCATTGTGTTGGTAATATGTTTATTTATTTGGAGTTAACATATAGTATAACAAAATTTTGTACTATTTTATATTCTTATTATATAATTTTTAGCTGTTAAGCCTATGATGATTAGTTCAGTCTTTTTTATGGAATGAATAATCTTAGGAAATAAGGATTCATATTATTAGGATACATGGAAGCAATGAAAGAGGTAATATTTTTACATAGTTATTTCTTTAGCTTGTATGATTGTATTAAGATTTTGATCATATGTGATATATAGGAAGGTACCATGATAGCTATGTATATATTTATGTATTAGTTTAATATTAGTCATGGATTTGCATTCATTTTTGCTATGAGAATTATTTCATGTATGTGAACATTTTTTTTGAAAAATGATCTATGTTTAGGGGCCATTGAGCATTTAACTTATTTTAACCAAAAAAAGTTTATTATGATAAAGCATTTTCAACATTTAAGAGGTTTTTATAATAAAAGTTTTATAAGTGCTCAAATGGTACTTTTAAAAACTAAAAAAATAGGTTTAAAATTAGAGACTCCAAATAAATGATGCCACACCTAAATATTACCAAAGCTTGAAATGTGACAATAGGTGAAAGGAAAACACATTTTTTTGAGGTTGATGTAAGGCTTTTCTCTTTCAATAACATAAAAACTTGATAAAGAAGGATGTTCATTCTTATTGTGACTTAAAAAAGGATATTCTTAAAGTATGGAACAAAGTACCTTTCGATGAAGGGTGGTAGAAGGTGATTCTTGATCCTCACAAAAGCACTCTGTGCATTAGAATGACTAAATGACATCATAAGTTATTTGCATAGATCATCTTTAGTATTAGAAGAGAACTTTTATTCATCTACTTCTTATAACCAAATTAGATGATCGTAATAATCAATTTTAGAGAAAGACTATCTTGATACATCATATAAATCATTTTATTAATGCTAAAAATAGGAGGGCATGCAATGTGCAAGAGGATAAACTTTTTTAGTTGAAATCTTTCTCTTAATATTTATCTATTTATTCTCTTTATTCAACATGCTCTATTGAGTTTATCTTATAAAGTGGTATATTGGGCAAATTTAATCCAAAAATTAAGTCTATATAATGTTGGATGTCCAATAATATAGGTAGCTCACTAGGAAAATCTTTAAGATAAATATAAAAAAACTTGTTTATTGGTTGTACAATTTCTTTAAGAATTTTAGTCATTGCAAAGAGAATAATCCAAGTTCTTATTACTACTAGAGCATAGATAATACCATATTCAAAATTTTCTTTCTCAAGTTATTAATAATTTAAAATGTGAAATGATTAACCCTCTTAGTCAATATAGTTATGATCTATTTTTGTCCCAATTTTTTTTATCATGGCTACAAAGGTAATCTTCTATCCTTGATGCTAAAACAATAGGTATTGAAGCGACCCAAGATTGTTAATCCATGTTGAATAGCAATGGTTGACCTTAGGTGATGTGTTGTATCCATAGGAAAGGAATTATACCAAATTTAGTAAAAATACATGCAAAGTTGTATGAGCACATCACATTTTTGTTTAACAATCATCTAAATTATTATATAAAAATTAATAAGTAATATTATTATTGTATTTGATTTTATTAAATGATAATAATATATCTTGTTCTAGAAATTATCAATTAGGCCAAACAAATTATAAATTAAAAAATTTTGATTGCATAAAAAAGAAAACACTTAGGTAAGTTTAATGTTAGCATTGTTTGTCAATTTTGGGCATCAATTAATTGGCTAACATTAAGGCCAAATAAATAAATTAATATTTGAAACTTATTTATTTGATAATAATAATTACAATTTTTTTAGAAAATATAAAACATTTAAATTAGCATCAAATCTATTGGTTTTTGTCACTCATAAAATTCTTACTAAGTTGAATCTAATAACTATAATTTATTAAATCGAGATTTGTTAAGACTAAATTATAAATGTGTCAAAAATAATATAAAATAATAAAAGCATGAAAAATAAAAGCTATGCAATATAAAAACAAAATGAATCAATGTCTATAATTTATATTTGATTTAGAAGAATCAAAAGTTTAACATAATAAAAATAATAAAAAATTTGAAAAAAAGTATTTATTCTTAAAAGTCTAATAATATTGGATAATGGTGGCTAATCTCATAATAATATTTATGTGATGATTGAACGATATTGGATCATGTAAATTTTTATTTAATTTTCATGTTTTAATTATTATAAAAATGATTTAGAAATTATAGAACCCTAGGTGATTTAATTGTTCTATTGATCTATGGCCTTGTGGGGTGACGTGAGTTATATATATATAATTAGATAGAGAGATATGAGGGTTTATTATCTTCCCAAGTGGATGTCAAAACATGTGCATGCTTTTTGGCAAGAGGGCAGCACGAGTGACGTGAGATGCCGAGATATATAGCTCACGTGTATTCTTGTCGGCCATTTGATTTGATACTCTTGCGGTCATGTCAACTTTAGAAGAAATCTTTGGACATGACACATGATCGAGAAAGCCGACGGTACCACGTGAGGAAATATTTTCGGGCAAAAGATTTGGTTAAACCTATAAAGTGTTCTTTGATAATTCTCAAGGGTTTATTAACCTAATGTTATCACTTAAAAAATAGAAATTTAAAATATGTTATTTGGTGATTAATGATAATTTTTTTTTTGTTTTTTGCGAGTTTAGTCAAGTGATTAATTGATCTTTTAAATTTTTTATAAATATTATAAATTATTTTTTTATGAAAAAATAATAAATATCTAAATATCATAAAAACTATAAAACTAAAATTTCATATCTAAAATCTCATGAAAATGATATTCTTCTTCTTTATTTAAAAATCTCTATAATGATCATATGTGTGAAAAAAAATTAATAATAATATTAATTGATTGAAATATGTGAGAGATTGATGTATGATCAAAAGTTATAAATGTTAAAAACAACTTATATAATTAAGTATAATACTATCATCATTGCGTAAAGCATGTTGGATCTTAGAGACAATAGAGACCTAATCTCTCACAAGATAAACACCATCATAATAATCAATTAGCGAAAGAAGGGTAGAATAATCAATCATGGAATCATGGAGCCTTATATTAACGAAAACAAAGGTGTAGAAACAGACTCTGGCTATATCCAAAAGATGACCATTGTAATTACAAAATAGTGTATTGATCTTAGCTTAAGTGATTGACCCTATCAAAATTAACTTTTACCCAACTAAGGGGGATAGCATTGAGGGCTTGAAAGACTAAGGAGACTCAAAGCCTCCTAATACAAGAAAGTGAATTAATGTCAAATAATCATTTGAATGAGTGAGACAAATGATCAGGACATGTAAATCTAACCCCCTAGACACAGGCATTGTAGTTTTGCTAAATATAATAGAAGAAAGTGCACACAATCTTAAATTATCAGTTGCTCTTATCTTTCTCAATGACATCTTATACCAAGGTAGGAATCGTAAAAATTTGGTCTTAACTAACTCTCACAAGAATGCCTAAAAAGACACTGTATAAGATAGTAAGAGATTGATGACATGCATAGATAACATCATCCAAAAAATCTTTTAGTAATAAGAACTCGAAGAGTTTAGAGATGATTGACCAATATCATGATGGTTGAACTAGAGGGTAATGGGCACATAGTTATTACAAAATTTTGAGAAATTTAAAATTTTATTTATGTAAATTTTATAATTGTTCCAACTTTTGAACCAATAAAAAAATGTAGAGTTTAAGTACTTTTTAAAAATTAAATACATGACTATTTGTTTGAAACTTATGTTTATATTTCTACTAGAAAAAACTTTTAAAATCAATTCCAAACGAAGTATTAAATAATAGGCAATTTTTACTTAAAAAAATTCTAGATATTAAAGTGATTATAACTTTCAAATTATTCATTCAAATAATATGATTGCACACATTTTGCAAAATAGAATATATATAATTTTGTGTTTAAAATGATATTTAGAATTAGATATGTTGGCAATGTAAAAAAAAATCTTTCAAATGTAATTAAACATTGTGGTAGTTTCAAACTTAAGAATTTTTTTATTTTAGTTCTGTAGTAATAAGGCGTCCTATTTCTAAATTTGTAATTTTAATTTAGATGATATGAAGCTATATTAGAAAAAAAAAAGACTAAAATAGATTTGACAAGCTTTCAAATGCATTTAAAATGAGCTTCATTGAATATCAAAGCAAACAAGGCTTGAGAATTTAAAAGAGAGCTAATTTAGCTGATTATTTTGTCATGTGTCATACCAAACTTATGAAATAATTTTTTATTATTATTTATGATTGATTATATTTTATAATATTTTAATTTTTTATTTTATTTTTTAATTATAAAAAATATTATATATTATAACTTCTAAAAGAAGAGAAAAAATCTAAGAAATTAAGTATACAAATTATATGAAAGCCAATAATATTGTTAAAAATTAATTTTTTAATTATTAAAACAAAATATCAATTATTAATAAGAGCTTATTTACAAGTTCTAAAAAAATTAAAATTTAATTAAATATTAAATATTAGTGAGAAATTATAAAAAAAGTTACCAAGGCATAAAACTTATAAATATAAATTAAATAATTTATTTTTTTTAAAACAAGAGGTAAAATGACCATAGATTTTAGATCAAATTTTTTTTAAAATCTTTAAATAATATTTTTAAAATATTTTAAGTTTAAAAAAATTATTAAAAATATTAAATATAATAAAAAAGGTGAAATTCACCTGATAAGTAAGACTTGTTAAGTAGATTTAAACAAAATTAGTCAACCAATTTTTAAAGTTTGAATTGATAAAAAAATTAATAAGAAAAAAAATTAGAGTTTCCTAAATTAGATTAAAATAGTAATTTAATCTATTTCTCAAAGTCCTTAAGTTCCATATGTTTCTAATGCATGTGCTAGTGAACTTGAGCTAAGGTAATTTGATCAATGGGAAACCATTGGATTCCAAATGTTCAAAAGGTAAAAAGGTGTTCACATGAGCTCCTTGAAAAAATGTGATTGTTTGAGGGGATTTAGATGCTGGGTATGCAAAGGGTTTGAAACATGGATAAGAGATAGGAAGACCACGATTAATGGAATTCTTTGAAAGTTGGAAGGAAATTGATTGAGTTATGATTTTACAAAGAGAAGGAGAATGGAAGTGTATTAAAAGAAATTTGTGAGAAGACAAGCCAAAGATGGGGAGGGATTAAAGAAGCACTTTAGCAAGTACTATAGCAATATACAATAGAGAAGGTGGAGAAAGAAAAAGATTTGTGAAAAAGCACAAAATTCAAGATCTATTTCAAGGTATGACCATTACAATCAAGAATTATGATAGTCAAATTTGTATATTTATACATATAATTGATGTAATATTATTTGATGCCTAACAATCTTAATAAGAAATGAATTAAAATTTATAAATCTCTAGTATGATTGTTATTCTTGACTATTGCTTTGTTTTGTTATGCTTGACTCAACAAGATGTGTTTATTATTTTTAATATATTGCTATATGTAATATATTGTAATAATTAGTGAAATTTTGATAACATTCACAAAAATGGAAAAACAATAAATAAATGGTTATTTCTAAAGAAATTTGGAAAGATAAAAGAAAGGACAAGGGATGAGAACAAAATTAATAAAGGGCAATGGTGTGATTCTAAAGGTGAAATAGTGATTGGTTTCCTAATGTGACAGTTAACATTTAGGAATGACATGTTCCAAAATGAGTTAAGAGAAAATATTTTACTCTAAATAACATATTTTCAAAAATAGGCCATATCCATTATGATAATGTTTGTCTTAGCCAATTAAAAGAAAAGAAAAATTTTAAAAAGATAAAGGGAAAATAATTGAGAGAAACTTTACGTTTTCTTACAAAGGATCGAAGACTAGGTAAATTTAAACCATGAACAACATTTTGTTTCTTATGATTATCATATGTTATGATATTTATTGTATGAAATTAACATAAAATTTGATTGTTATATATATATATATATATTATTAAATTAGTGATAATTAAATTAGCCTATTTTATGACATAATAATTTCAATTAAATATGTGATACAACATGAAACTACTAGGGATGAGTAGCTCATAAGATTTTTTCTTATTCAGTATTTATTCTTTTATTAGTTGTATAAAGTTGCCACATTAACTAGTTATATACTTGTTGTAGCATGAACATATTGAATGTACCTTGTGTATTTGGTCTTGACATAATTAGCTTTCTATTGAGATTGTATTAACTTAATGTTTAAAAAAAATTAGAAAATATTTTTAAATTTTTTTTTACTATAATTTTAAAAGGGAAAATACTTTATACATACTTTAGGTATAGTTTAAAATGATTTTCAAATTTTAAATTTTATTTTGATGGTTTTGAAGTTTAATTCATTGTAATTATTTATAAAAAATATTTTTCAAGACTAAAGGAAAAGAAAAATGAAGAAATGTCATGGTACAAACTTTGTAAAGGTTAATAAGGGTTGTCACATGATGGCTCATTGCACTAGGTGGTTTAAGATAATTATACTAGGAAATTTAAGTTAATCACACTGTGTGGCCAAGGCACTAAACAAGATCGTTTGATTGATTCCAACTTGACAAAGTGTTAATGACCATCGTTTGGTGTTGTGGATACTATGGCTACTTTATAATAATATATGATTGCATAATGTAGGTTTAATAAGCAAAAAACCTTACAAATTGAATTGATTCAATTCAACACACTAGTAGACCACTTGATTTTTCTTAGGATAAGCTAATTATATAGAGCAAGTGACACATATATACATTGACAAATAACAAACTTGCAATAATTGAAATCAACAAACACAAACATTAATACTAATGTAGGAGTGTTCCTTAGACATACTTCAACTCTCTTTAGCAAAGAAAGAGCATGTCTTTGACTAGTAGCTAAAGAAGCACAATGTAGATGGAATTTTCTCTTTTTTCCCTATGATGGGACCCTTTCACCATCTCTAATCATGGTGGTATTGATATGAACATCTAATAAGAATCTTGGCATATTTTATAAAACTCTCAAAGAATTTTTTCTTAAAACATTTATTAATAATATTATAATGACAAAAGGAATTTTTTATGGTACAAAATAAAATAAAGCTATCTCTAACAATGCTAGCAATAATTTTTGACATTGGTTGGTAATGTAGTAGGCAAGAAAATTGTGTCAAAATTATGAAGTTTGATTATCTCAAAACCAAGCTTTTGTTGATGAGAATTTGTAGTTGTTGATTATGATGGAGCAAGGCATATACTAAATAAGTAAATTAAAGATTAATGACCTTTGATCAAAGGATTGGCTCAACTTCCTAAATTAAGGGTCATGTGGACTACCTTCTTATGGCATGACTAAACTATTTGGAGGTTCTCTTTTATTAAACTAACTTGATAGAACTTTAAACTTTTTCTTTTCGTGGTGGCACTTAATATTTCTCTTAACGTATGCATGGGTATATGTTAGACCATCTCATCCCATGTTATATTATTTTTGAATCAAATAAATCTTATTTAATATCAACGTGAAACATGCTTGACTTAGAGATAATCAAGTAATTGGAAAAAAATGAATTGATAATAAGATTATCATCTCATTGGTTATATGATCATAGAATACAATATTACTCATCACATTTGTATGACTTACTTCTAGCTTTGTAACTATAACTTAGAGTGGTTTACATATTATATAGGTATATTATAGTCATCATACATGTATGATACTTATTTAAGTTAAATGTACAAAGTTAATACATAATCACACATAGAATTAACCATGCATAAAACATTGATAAATTTTGGTTTTAAGTTATCACTTAAATTGTATATATATAAAGCATATTTCATACTTATATGATAATATTTTTTACTTAAAATTCTTAAGTCAAATAGAACCTTTATTAGATGACACAAATATATTTAATGTTTTAAGTTGGTATGATTAAAAGTGTAATATAATAATAGAACTATCAAATCTTTGAAAGTATGTGACATGCTTATCGTACATGCACTAAGTATTCATGTCCACTCAACTTATTGGTTTCATGGAGAGGCATCTTTAGACTAATATGCCTCTATATCGAACAAGAAATACATGAGAGTTGAGTAAAAATTATTGTAAATATGTGAACTTATTATTGAATATCTATGATCTCTAAACCTCATGTAAAATATAATTGTATAACTATATTATACTCATATCATCTCCATGATCTTCTTGTAAGATGTATACAAAACCCTTAATAATGAGTGATGAGTAGCAATCATTTAACTTGATGCACTTAGTCATACTTGCATGAAAACTTTAAACTAAGTAGAATGTAAGCGATAACTTCATTGTACACATATGATCTATTCGTTAGACATGTACGATCTTATGAGTAGTCAAAGTTGACTAATGTGTATAGTTGTATCATATGTGTATGATTCTTGTGATAAACTTGTACAAAGTATTTACAACTTAAGAACAAAATTTAAGAATAGATAACAGGAGTTAACTATAAAAGACAATATTTCTTATCATACCCATATGACATGCTCTAAGGAAGCAAAAAATCAATAAGATATTTATTGGATGTTCAGTTCTATATGTGTATTGTCTTAGTATGATCCACAAATTATACTTGCATGAATTATTGTCAAAACTTGTAATAGCTAGTTTATTCATTTTAAGAAAGAAATTATAGCCATTTCTCTTACCTTAATCATCGATAGGATGACAAGGATATAAATAAGAATGCTTTTCTAATAGAAGAACCTAATGATCTAAAAAGTAAAAACATTTAAGGGGTCAAAATAAAAAACTTGTTTTTACATCTTATCTTTCTTGTGTTAATTGCAATATCCTTTTGCTTGAGATCATCTCATTTAGGTTGAATTCTCATTGGTAGCATCCTTACATTTCATATAATTATTGTGATACCATTGCTTAAAGGATTAAGGTGTAGGTGTGATGCACCAAGAAATTTTTAAGTGATTTATTTATTTTCCTTTTAGTTATACCTCATTTGATTTGTAGTGTATCCTTAACAACTTAGAAAAAAAAGAGTAGTGTTTTTAGGGTTTACTTCTATCAGTTGCAACCAAAGGGAGTAGTTTTTAATGGAAACTTGAATGGGTTTCCAAAGGGTAGATGTAGGCATTGGCCTAGCTAAAATACTTAAAAATATTGTATTGCTTCTTTTAGTTATTTTATTCTTATTAACTTTCTTATCATATAAAGTTTATTTAAAATTTATCATAGTTTTTTAAAATTTTATCTATGATTCTTTCATTTCTTACGGTGTCTAATATTTTTCCCTAGAATGCAAATGTTCGTATATATCTTGGTGGTATTTTACCAATTTCAACATAACTATTAGATGCTCCTAGCTAGGGCTATGTTGTTGCCATCTTCAAATTCTACTTTAGTGTGATTAGATAGTACTTCTATGTCTAATAAGATTACTTTTAGTTGTATTGTTTTTCCTTTATTTTTATGTTATTCTAGTTCTTGTTCTAAAGCTTTAAGTCAATGTGAAACAGTTTGATGGTTTCTGTATAGATTTTATTTCTAATTTCAAACCTTTTTCTAACGTTATTTATTTTTCTTTTTTTATCACTCATTTGGCATCCTAATTTTTGTGCAATTAATCTACATAATTCATAAGCACATTTCTTACATATTGTTATACGTCTTGTTACTAAATATTTATGACAATCATCGCTTTTATTTGCACGTAATTTTAAAGTGTTCAAACTCATGTTAACAATTGGTTTTTAATTTTTTAAAATTATATGTTATGGCTAAGCTTATGAAAAAATGTTATATGGCTTGCGTTAAGATAAATTCTATTTTATTTGTTAGAGACATCTCTAAATTTTGTAGATATAGATACATATTAAACTTGTATCTATGATAATTACTTTATTTTTGTATAGTCTACTATAATACTTACTGATTATTTCTTCATTTTTAGGGGCTTCTTCATATGATTTTTCTTTTAGGATAACATGTAATATATATATATATATATATATATATATATATATATATATATATTATAAACCATCATAGTTTTTTTCTTGTACAATTTTAGAATACTTTCTTATAATAAAAGTAGCTATTTTATGAGGGCTGTTACTTTCCCTAATCAGGCCGAATTGGAGAAGTCCTTTTATATGCATGTTATATTTTTCTAAATCCTTAAGATGTGTGTCTAGATGGTTTATTTTAATAGTTGAATTTGGATTGATAATTTCTAGTTTGTAATAAATCTATTTTTTTTTCAATGTTTTAGAGGATTTTCTCTTATAATTTTTAGAATATTTAATTTTAAGAGAAGTTGATTTAATTTGTCTTCATATTTATCATAAGATTTTTCTTAAAAGAAACTAAAGTAGGGTGTCCTAAAATAGAAAATAGAAACTAGTTAGATTATTATATAGGCTCTCATATGAGTCTATAATGCCTACAATATTTTTTTGTCCCACAAACTCTTGTTATTTTTCACTTATAATTTTGCCTAAGGATTGGGATAATTCACTAAAATATTGATCACTTAATGCTACATCTATAAAACCTCTTTCAATTTTTGTCACTAGATTAAGATAACATTCATTAGAAGGCATTATATTGTTAAAACTGGTGATTACAAGTCTCTCAAGGTCTTGCATGGCTTGATCTTGTAAGCTCGTACGTCAACTACTAAGATTTGTCCCTAATATTATTTTACTAATTTGACTTGTGATATTATAGGGATTAACTGCAACCTAAAGCACTTCAAAATTTTGCAGAAAGGATAATTTTCAACTTTGAATAATCTTTTTGTTATTTCTCATAAGAAATTTTCTATAAATTGTACATTTTCTATAGGCTCCATGGTTTGGAATCGTCGTAAAGCATTCACAGCACCTTATTTTATTTATCGAATAATTCAAGCCATTTTGGGGTTAACTAATAATAACAAACTCCTAGAATTATTTTATTTAGGTTATTTACATATGGTATCCCATTATTCTCTAAGTCCCTTTATTCATAGGAATGTAAAATGATTGCTTTCTATACTCAAAGATGTTGGTTGTAGGGTACGAAGAATATGTGTAGGAGTTTGGGAATTAAAGGCTATTAGAAATATAATATTGGGTGTATCTACTATCATGGTATCATAATTGATGGTATTCATTATTAAAAAAATCTAATTAATTTAAGCCATGTCCTAAGGGTAAGGGAGACTAGTGTGAAATTTCTTAGGTTCCATCACTTACTAGGGGTACTACCATGCTTTTAAGAATTGGCATGGAAGTGTGGGTAGGACACAAGGAATCTTGGCATTGGAACAAAAATTTTGCTTCATCAATATCTGGAACTTTAAACTAGCCTTTTTTCCAATCATAATTAGGATAAGCTGCTAACAGAGTTTGCTCTTGTTGTTAGATTTTGTTATTCATATGAAAATATTCTAAGACATATGAACTATGATAATCTTAATCAAGGATATTAATCATCATTGTCAAAATCACTATACAAGAAGGTAGTTTAATGGTCAGAGAATCAATAACTCAAGAGTCCATGACTATCAATAAAGTAACTTGCTTGATTAAGAGCTAAGACTTGTTATTGTTTTATAGTACTTAAATCCCGTTCTAAATCAGCTAATGTTTCACTAGAAATTATTTCAGATTTAATTATTTTTATTCCTAAAGAGGCTAGTAATTTAATAACATCTAGTTCATTAATGTTACAATGAATTTCTACAAAATTTAATAACTTGCCCATAAAGGTTTTGCATATTAATAAGTTACTCCTATTTGTGTCATATTTTTTTTTTATTTTAATTGCTATTTTAATGTCTATATAAATTGTAGGTTGAGATATTGTAATCTAAGGTTAGATAACTTTTTTGCTCACCTTTATTCATGTCTAACTTGAGATTGCTTATAGGCTCTGTTTCATATTGTTATTGCCTGTGTCTATTATGACGACAAGGGTTTTTGTTTCTAAGTAATTTTTATATAGTTCTTTAACTACTATCATCATTAAACAAAGTTGCACAAACTAAAATTCTTTTTATAATATTTTTTGGTGTGTTTCAAGAGTGATTAATTCTAATTATATTATTTTATTATCATTTTTATATAAAACTTTTAATTCATTATAATGTTCTAGTAATATTTCTTCTTTATTTATCTTACCGTTAGTTTGTACTATCATTATTGGTATTAAATTTATGTTTTTATTTTTAAAATTTTGCAATTGTTTTTCAACATCTACAAGGACTTCTAAGTTACAAATATGCTTTCCTTTGTGATTATTCAACCATTACTATATTTTTTTAAAATTTATTATCCTTTTTACTTATGATTTGCCATGTAGAAAATTTATCTTTGGGTTTAGTAATTGTAGGTTTCTATTCCAAAGATAACTTTCCTAATGTAAAAGTAAGTTATTCTATATACTCAGGTCTTGTTTATTGCCTTAGCATCTTATCTGAATTTTTTTACATATTAGTGCTAATAATATAATTATTGTATTTAACTAAGCCATTTGCTTCGTGTCTTCTCTTGTCAATAAATTTCCTCCTTAGCAATTGCATCCATTAATTAATCATTGGCTTTAATCAGCTCTCTTGCACTCTCACAACGACAAACTTGAAATTGTTCTTCTTTCTCTTTCACTAATTCTTCAACTTATTTGATTGTGTTAAATATATTATCAAAGCTTTCTCTATTCCACTACTCCAAACATTCCTTAAGCCTCTTGAGGTTGATAGTTAGAGCTTTCATACTTGTACGATTAATTGGATTTACCCAATTCCTTGCTATGGTTTGCATGGATGTGTCATGTTTAAGCCACATATTTTGAAGTCTAAATTATTTAGGCATTGAGGTTAACTTCTTTGAAAATTGTAATAGTAGTGGGGTGTGATCCAAACCTATTTTAGTAATGTGTTGCATCATAGGTATTAGAAATAAATTTATCTAGGCTATATTTTTAAAATTTTTTAAAACATTTTCTAAATTCATCTCTCTTTTTTTTTCACAACCCAAGAAATGAAGAGGCAATGAAAGACAAATCCTTCAACCTACATTGATTTATGCAGTCTAAACAATTTGGGGAGAAATGTCCCTTATATTCACACATTCTTATAATTAGGTTATGTGCCCCACCCTAAAAAAGGTCAATAATTGAAAATACTCATTGCCATATTATTGAGGCTATTCTAGAGATTGTTCCTTTTTATGAGAAAGCTTTGGGCATAAATAAAGGTGAAGTTAACTTTTGAATTCCATATTAAGTTTTTGATAATATGTATTGCACATTCAAAAAATGTCTATAATAACTATATGTAGGTAGTTGTTGATTTGGCTTTGATTCACCTACCTGTATGATTAACCCATAGAATAGTTGATCTTTACCCTAAGTGGTCGATCCCCATTTCAAGCTGCACGATGAAAAACCAAACTATTGAGTAGCTGTCAACTGAATTAACATCAAGTATTGTGATTGTGATCATCCCATACGATCTCCTATCAACCAAATAGTAACAACAACTTCTTCACATCATTACAATGCTAATCGATGAGAGCAGTACATCGTACCTTATAAAATGAATGATTGTATAAAATTTTAACTTCATTCATCTTAACCAAGGCTTTGTAGAATTTAGAATGGTATACTATATACCGTGCTTCAAAGTTGGTTGTTTTTGCTACTATGTTTGTCAGAAAAGGTGCAACTTTATTACCCTCTTGATATATATAATTCTAGTTTATATAGATTGAATTCATTTGTTATTTGATTTTTTTAATCAAGTAAAATAGTTGTCATAGTATTTTAGCTTGATTTGACATCAATTTAATCTTTATCTTGTAGTCCTGTTCAATAACTAATCAATTGATTTTTTTTTTATTTTTACATTATTGTAGACCTTGTGACAAAGACAGAGCATTTAACCCCATTAAAGATTTATGAGCCATAGGATAAAAGAAGACTTTCATATTTTTTCCTTTATGATTTCTGATAATTCTCCTATGACCTGCAAAGCCTTTTTTGCTGTTGGAGTGGCCATAAATGTTAGGTTTGTGCATCTAAAATAGAGGTGGGATCCATAGAATTGCTTCATAACGTTTGTATCTTTTTGATGTGATTGATGGGTCTAATCCTAACTAAATTACATAAGTGTCCTCCTATGCCTTTTGTACGAGTATGAAGTTTTGGAAAGTAGTGTGGCTAAAAACAATGACCTTGTAAATGATATTCAAAGCAGACTAATTTATTTTCTCATATATTAACAAGTTTTTAGCTTTCCAAATTTTTCAATAGATGAGCAGTGTAAGAATAAATAAGACTTCATCCTTAGCCAAGTGTTCATCCCCTTGCTTCCACCAGTTATGTAAAAATCAGAAATGTTAAAGGTCTGTGCTTGCTAAATGTGCATTATGTTAGCCAATTGATTTCCACCTTTTGCTGTCAACAAATTTCCTCCTTAGCAACTTCATCCATTAAATAATCATTGGCTTTAATTAGCTCTCCTCTCTCAGTCTCATTATGATAAGCTTGAAATTGTTCTTGTTATTCTTTTACTAATTCTTCAACTTGTTTGATTGTGTCAAATATATTTGCCAAGCTCTCTTTTCACTGCTTCAAACATTCTTTAAGCCTCTCGAGCTTGATAACTTGAGCTTTCGTACCCATGTAGAGAGTGTTCCTTTGCTGAGGTGTTCCTTTCCATGCGAAAACCTTTGGTAGAAATAAAACATCAATCAGCATTATGGGGTTATCCTAGAACATCTAGCATTGAATTGCTATAGTCTTTTCGTTTACATAATTGCTGAAAAAGAATGAACTGCTTTTCAGAACCTGATGGTTCTTGTATTTATTGAAGTAAAAGGAATCATCGTCTTATGGCTCACAACTATTTGAACTCTGTACTTCCTTCTCATAATGGGGAGATAAGCAATTATTTGTTCAAGGTCTATCAAGAGAGCCGTGGGAATCAAGAGATATGGATCTAAGGAGCTGGACATCTCATTATTTCTCGAGGTTTGATTGCGGCAACACAAGAAGCTATTTCATGGGGAGAAACCGTGCATTTCACTTGATCTGATCTTATGTTAGGCTGGGCAATAAATACGCAATAAGGAGTGTGTTATAGACGTAGCTGTGCCATGTCTTCCTAGTAACACAAAAGGAAGCTGGAAAGAAGAACATGTAACTTAGGCGGGAGCTGTCGAAGAGTATCTCCCCTCAGGTGCTGAGGAAAAAAAGAAGGTATCCTTTGCCAGCCTCGCTGATCTTAAAGAATTATGCATCGGAGGTGGCAGATGGAAAACCTTTGGTACAAAAGTGGTCCGTTATCCTTGTTGAAGATTCTTAAATGTCTTTTCTTCACCTCCACTCGTGGGGGCTCCTGATGCTATGCCAAAGCACATAGACAATGTCATTGGAAGGACAAAAGAGGACATGGATCAATCATCCACCCCTATAAGTGAGACTACACCTGGAGTTGGACAGGCTTCATGAAGTGCAGCCTGGGGTTTATTAGCTACGACAATATGACAACTTTGTTCTCCACATTGCATTTTGCTGGAGACCACAGGCAGAAGGTCATACACATGAATAAAAAACTAGGTGATAGTGCACGTAGGTTGGGGCTTGGCATGACTGCAAGATGCCATCCACAAGAGAAAGAAGGCACGAGGAACTTCAAGGAGAAGTGAGACATATGGGGACTGCCTTGAATATTACCACTATAGCCACCCATCCAGCCAAGGCAAGCCCAGAGTACACTAATATATTCACCGTGCTTTGCAACTATGAGAAGTTCCAGTGTGCTGCTTGGAAGGTGCATCCTATGCCATATCTTACCAGGCCCATAAAGGGACAATTATTGAAGTCCAGGTTTGAACAGCCACTATTGTCGATGCCACTTGCCTCAATCCAATCGAGTTCTTGGAGCGTGAAGAGCTGATGACTTCTTGGTGGAATTGCAAAGAATTCAAACAATGGCTGGAAGAAGATTCATCTTGAATGCATATTCCTTTTTTACGAAGGGATGTACATTAAATTGGCATGTAATTGAAGTATGTTAAACAAAGTAGATATGCTTCTATCATGTGTCACATCATTTTTTACTGTTTCTTCTCCTATTTTGTTGCACAATTTTAGTCAAAGAGAGAGAGAGAGATGGAGGTATATGTTGTTTATGGTAACTTTATTTTGAATGCTCTCTCTTATTGTTTTATCATTATATATAGTTGTTTTTCTTCTAGTTTGTTAGGCTAGAGAGGTTGTGCCTCGTGAGTACACTCTTCTTAATGGTTGCCCTCCTTATTGAGAGTGATTTGGTTGAAGTGTTTGGGTAATGGAGTTTTATAGGGAGAACAGATTCAATACAATAAAATTATAGGAATAGTAACTCATTAGACCATTGGCCTTTCTTTGCACTTAGTTTTGGGCTTTAAGATCATGATCAAGTTCTTGTTTGTTGTTTTTACTTGACCATTAGTCCTTAGGTGGCTCATGGAAGCAACTATGACTTTGCCTTGAGGAAGCTTCTTGTAGCTTTTTAGTACCAAAAAAAATATCATTACCAATGACATGGGTGGAGTGTTGTACCTACAAAAGATTTTACATTATACGAATTATATATGCAATGATGGACAACTCAATCATTGGTTTAGCCTCAATCCATTTAATAAAATAGTCAATAAAAGCAAGTAGGCTTCTCTCACTGTCGAAGGTTGTTCAAAAGAGCCCAAGTGAGTTCAATTTTCTCACTACAAATTGTCAAAATTTGTTTATTAAGTGAAGGTTTGTGTCTTGCAATGTGGTTTGGTGAACATTTACTTGACATTTGTAGGAGCAAAGTAGGAAAAACTAATTATCTTTTTGGATAGTAAGACAATAGTATTTTAGTTTGAGCATCTTTGACATTAGGTTTTGGACTAAGGAGTGAGTATCAGACTCGCCCAAACTTATATCTTTAATAAATCAATCTACCTTGACTCTCTTAAGGCATTCAAAGAGACATTAAAGGTGGCCTTTTCATATACAATGCATTGTTTAAGAGGTAGTACATTATTGTTTGAGCTCATAAGTAGCTAACAATATTCTTTTAGGTACAAATAATTCAATACCAAAGGAGATTTACAAGCTGATTTATCTATTTGGGAAGTATTATAACTTGCAAGATCTCTAGTTGATCAATGCTAGTAATTGTTATTTCATTGATAGTAATGCAGTCTCAAGCATCGCTATTAAATTCATGACAACATTCTCTTCTCATTAAACTTGCTATTGGTCCATGAAGTGAGATGACATAAGTAAGCTCTATTCTTGAGCTAAGTATATTCTAAATATCAAGTTACAAGTATCATATTGTCCCTAATCTTACCTTTCAATAAGCTAGGAATCTTAGAAAGCTTTCATTCTCTTAGCAAATAACACTTTGGTCACTACAAGCCTAGTGAGTTACACTTGATATTAAACTTAGTTGTTGGTTATCAAAAGTATGGTGTAAATAGCATGATGTATTATAGTTCTCCTGGTGCTCTTCAACAAGACCCCTAATATATCTCTTTGCTCAATAAACATTATGTCAACTATCAAGACCAAGTTGTTAGCAACGTATCTACATGACATGGCTCTATACTAACTCCATTAATAAGAAAATTTATAATGGCCTTAGACTTGATTGAAGAATTCTGAATATAATTTGTCCCATATTCTCCAAGTTTCATTACTCACTTTTGAAGTTAATGAGATGTTAAGCAAAGAGTAGAATGCATCAAAGTAATTTACTCATAACAACTTTGATCTAATATAACATGCAATATGGTCATAGTTGATAAAAAATGATAACAAGAGCTAGAGGTATCCTTTAAAGAAGAGGTTGAAGAACCTTTGATTGTTTAATGCATAATTGACATATTAAATAAGATCTTGGATGTTTTCTTGCTCTTATATTAACACAAAACTAATAAAAACATTGTGGTAAATATGTAGATGAGAAGAAGCTCCCTTTTAATAGGAACTTGTGAATAGATGAAGAGGATAGAAACATCCTAAAATGTGCAAAAACTTGATAACATTTAAGCATCTGATTTATTTTGTTCTTGTTTTCTATAGCCTTGAAAAGGGATTGTTTTTGGTTAACTAAAGTAGAGAGACATCAACATAGACAAATAGATTGACCCATTAGTATTTCTATCTTAGTTCCTTTTTCTTGGAGATGGTATCTTGTGGATGTCTAAAATCTTCTTGAATTGATTTTAGGACATTCTTTGACACCATAAGTCAAAAAACTTTCTTGATGAAATATTGAATGTATGCTTGAGTGGATTAAAGTACATCTAATGTCAACAAAAGGTGTTGAGAGCTTCTCTAATATCATGAATGTGATATTGGAAGAATTTTCTTTTCACCACAATGTTTTCTACATACACTTTAATATTATTGCCAATTTGATTTTTTAAGACATCATGTATCATTTTATAGCATGTGACATCAATATTTTTAAGAATGAATGACATTGCATGATAACAAAAGCTATAAAAATTTTGATATGGCCAACTATTGAATTTATGTGGTGCACAAAAATGCATTGAAGAAGCCTAGGTTTTTTAAAATGGTCAAGTTCACTAGAATATTGATACTTGAAAGAAAATAAAAATCTTTCAAGACAGTGGCATTTAGGTACATGAAAACTATACATACTCATAACTAGCCATTCTCCTTCTTTGCATTGCATTAGCAAGCTATTATGATTATTGCTTACATCATATAAAGTCCAATTCAAAAAGTTAGTCAAGCTCTACTTTTAGGTACTTTGTCTTCTCTATGCTAATTGTCCTATTCTTATATCAAATAGGGATTGATACATGATTCATATTGATGTGGTGCTTGATTACATCTCCTCAAATATTAGATATATTCTCAAGCTTCCACATAAACACATTGATATAAGAAGCCAATAACATGAGAGTTGTATCCTATCTTATTTTTATTATCAATAAAAGAAATTTTTTTGATTTTATTTGGATATTGAGGTCTATGAAGACTATATTAGAAGTTTTCCTAGGTTTTTTTTTCCTATGAATGCTCCCTTTTGGCATGTGCTTTGGCATTCTTCTATGTTTCTTCAATCTTTTTCTTTTCTCTGTGAAAATCCACAACACCTTCATATTGAGGACACATGCATCAATGAGCAATGCATCATTTTATGTATTCTCAAGGGGTACAAGATTTGGAAGATAAAATGTGATAAGTCTTGAGTAGCACTAGGGTTACTAAAGTGATTCGTGCTAAAGAAAACCCACAAGGGGGGGGGGGGGGGGTGAATTGTGTATTTAAATTCTTATAATTTCCGAAATTAAATTTAAAAGACTTTAAGCAAAAGTAAAGAACATTGAACACACAAATTTTCAAGTGGTTCGACTCAAAACCGAGTCTACGTCCACCCCCAACCGGTGTTGGGAAAAATCCACTAAATTCTCCGATTACAAGTGAGGTTTTTCTTACGGTTCACCTCGAACCTACTTGGGATTTTTATTATGGCTAATCCCAAACCTACTTGAGTTTTTATCGGGCTCAACTCAAACCCGGGGCTTTAGCACAAACGCCGGGACGCCCTTGCCCCAAAACAAAAATAAGAAAAATTGGCAAATGACTTAAGAAAAATTGGAGAAAAGAGGAGGCACACACAATCGTCGAATTAGAGGGATAGAGATTTAGAAATGATTGAAAAACCTCTAATTCCACTAGCTTTCTTGCCGCTTTGCTTCTAGAGCTCGAATGCGCCAATTTTGCTCGGATGCTTGTGTTTGAGATCTGAAAATCTTTTGAAACAATTTAGCAAAGGTTAAAACTAAAAAATACATAATTTTTCTATATTTATAGAGCTCATATTTGAGCTCTAAAAACACCCCTAACGGCTCCAAAAATTAATTAGCCGTTTGGGCAACGGACGGAAAGCAGCCACCGTCCGATCCGGGCCCAAAAACGAACGACGCAGATTGTTTACGCATTTTACCGTTCGGGCTTAATCCAGAGCGTTGGATCCGGGCGGACTTGATCTGAGCCATTAGATCCCGCACGCTGAACGAACGGCGTTGATTGACCTCGCGAAACAGCCGTTCGAATTTACTCTCGCCCGTTGGATCTGGGCAGGCTTGATCTGCGCCATTGGATTGCGCGCTGAACGAATGGCGCTGATTAGCCTCGCGAAACAGCCGTTAGAATTTACTCTCGCCCGTTGGATCTAGGCGGGCTTGATCTGGGCCTTTGGATCCGGCCGAAGTTATAAGGTGAGATTTTTTAGTCCCACACTGCAGAAGCGAATTCAGCGCACCTCTTTATAACGAATTTTTGCCGTTTAACGTTCGAGCCACTTTGGGGCCGGCTCCCCCCTTCCTTGACCGGGATTTCATCACCTGGTTCGAGTTGACTTAGCCAAGCATTTGTTCATTGATTGTTGACCGCGCTGCAGTTTGACCTAGTCGAGCTCCTTTGGGTGGTCTTGGCTTAGCCAGGCACTGTTCATTTGACAGTTGACCAGCTCTAGCCGAGCTCCTCTCGGCGTGCTTTGGGTCCAGGCTAGGTTTAGCCTTTTCGGGTCAACCAAATTTTTATTTTTTAAATTAAATTTTTAATTTCTAAAAGACCTGGACGGGCTGTTTTGGCGCCGGGTCGACCCGCCCATTGCTACAGTACATTTTCCCGAGACTTCGGCTGTTTTAGGGTATTTTTGACGAATTTTTTTAGCCAAAAATTTGACTATAAGTGTATAAAAATAATTTTGTATTCTTATAGTATTATAAGTTAATTAAGTGGCTATGAAAAGAAATTCTTAGAAAACGATTCCAAAATAATATTAAAAAATCAAATACCCATGTCTATACATTTTGTCAAATATGCTTGGCCCAAAAATCAAAATTCAGTATTAAATAATTTTATAATATTTTTAAATATTAATACTACTAGTGTGCCTTATAATCTCAAAGTTTGGACATATCAAATTCAAGAAAAATAAAAAGAAATTCAATTATAAAAAAATCTTGCGCATGTCTCAAAATTCCTTGAAGTATGCCATGACCTCAAGGCCCTTAGAGACCATTATTTTAGACATCTAAAATACATGGCTTGATTTAATTAATTATTAACAATTTTACTTAAAATCAAGCCCAAATAAAATATACATATTTATGCTTGACTCATCAAACACAAGGGTGTAACAGTTACTAGACAATTCGAAGCCTTCTCAAGTTAATGAAGAATGGAGTAATAAGAGAGCCTATGTGTCACTAGAGATGACAAAAATCATGTTGCCCTTCATTTGTATTTTTCTATTCCTTGGATTGAATTTAGATGGACTAGGAAGAGGTTATGTTGGCTATAGTTATAAAAAATCTCACACAAGCTTAAGATTGTGCCTCCAACCTCACAACTAATTCTTGATAATGACTAAGAAGCTCACTCTCCATCAAGAAAGAAATTATAAACATTTAGAAGGATTGATAGCATTCACTACTATGGTCCTAAAACTAATGGTAATTATAGTAAAGTCCATAGTCAAGATAATTTCCCCTTCTTAAGTCCTCAGGACTTAATCTTTTGCTTAAAGATTGTCAAGTTCTCCTACTAAACTACATGTGCAACAAGATTTTCTCATTGTTGCAACCTCGAAGAATGGTAAATCAACTAGATTTTCTCTTACTACTTATCATTTGTTAGAATAAGAGTGTTAAGACATCTAAACAAGAAAGGGGTGAATTGTAAACTCAACAAGTTCAAGCTTTGCCAAAAGTCTTGAATATAGTTTAGTTATTTAATACTCATTAATTATTACTAAAATCCCTTATTAATCTTTGAAAGTCTTTGATTTCAAAATAAAGAGACAAAGATTTTAGATGGTTTAATCCTAAACATAGGATCCACATCCAAGCTCAATCACAAAAGACCATGCTTCTAACATCAAAACCTTTCATAGATGTAGGTAGGAAAAACACTCACATCGAGGTTAATGACCATATAAAAACTATGTCAAAGGATAGTACAATCACTAGAATAGATAAGCTTATAATACTAGATAGTAGATGCTACAAATTACAACTAAAAGACCAAACAAAAGTAATCTAAAAGTAATAAATACAATATCTTAAAAGGGTACAAGAAAACAAAATAAAGATTAATTTACAAGTCTTTAAATAAAAAATTCTTAGGAATACTTAATTGATATGTATAAGATTAAGAAGGATATTACCAATTAACTTAAAATAAAGATTAATTTACAAGTCTTTAAATAAAAAATTCTTAGAGGAATACTGAATTGATATGTATAAGATTAAAAAGAATATTACCAGTTAACTCAATATAAATTCTTGCTTAAAAGGCTAATATATGATGAATGAACCTTTTCACTTCAACCCAGCTTTTAAAGTAGATGTTCAAGAAAGGTGATGTGTGTTTAAGTATATATGCTCCAAAATGATATTTGATGGCTTATTAACTTTTTCTCAATGTTTAGATACAATTTAAAGGTATTTTATCCTTTTCAATAACTCAATTCTCCAAATGACTCTTTAATGACTATAAGTCAACTTCCCAAATTTGTTTAACTAGTTACTTCATATTTTATATATTAGATGTATTGTATGTCCCAAATGACATACTAGATATTAAGATTCATGTATCATATCTGAATATTGAAGTACTAGATGTTATCCATAGGATTAAGAGTACAAAAATGTGTAGCACACATGATAGACCAGCACATGCAGTAGAGCAATGCAAGCAAACTCACAATGCATGCATTGCACACACAAAGGGCACAATGCAACATATGCGGAGAAACCATCCTACATATTGTTGAGTGAAATACCTTTTCATTTTTGGTGCCCCATGATTATTAATATAAATTTATAAATTAAAAGAAACATAAAGAAGACACCACACATGTCTTAACATAATTGCTCAAACTCTATGTCCAATGCTAGTTACATTCTCACCAAATATCTTGCCAATAAGAATTCTAAGACTAAGAAAAATTCTCTCAAACAAGTCACTAATTAAGCTTTAAAGATGTGATCTAAAAACACTTAAGAAAAATGTATTAGTATACAAAAAATATTTTGTTGTCATTAAACAAGTCATATAAGGGCCAAGATTTAATAATTGCCTATTTTTTATATTGACAAAATTATTAGCTAATTTTGAAATGAAAAGATGATATATATATATATGCATACAAATTCTCCCCCTTAATTTAAACTCCACCAAAATAGATGCATTTAAAATGATGTAATCTTATTTTAATGGAGGCATAAGAATTTCCATTTCAATTTTACTTCTTTCCTTTATTATCATCTTTTTTAAAATAAAAAATAATATTTTATTATTTATCTAATGATAAGAAATTATAGGACCAATGGTTTAATAAAGTTCGCTTTTATTTTCATAAATTTATTTTCTTTCTCTCTCTTAAGCTAGCTTAGCTATTATTTATCAAAAAAGGTAAAATAATGTTTTTGTTGTTTATCTTATGATAATAAATTTTAAAGACCACAGGGTTAAGCAAGTTCATTCTTATTTTAATGAAGACATGAGAATTTTTATTTCAATTTTATTTCTCTCTTATTTTATCAAAAAAATGGGTAAGATAATGTTTTTATTATTTTTCTTATTATAAGAAATTTGTAGAATCTAGGGGTTGTTTTTATAAATTTATTTTCTATCTCTTCTTTCAATGTTATTAACTTATGTATACACTTTTATTCAATAAACAAAAGTAAACTTTGTTATATTTGTATTTGTTTTCTTCATACCATTAATCAATGGCCCAATTACAATGGGTGGCATGGTGGCCTTTCGTAGAAGGTTTTCATTCTAACCTTCTCTCTCTACAACTCTTATCCTTTGTCTATATTCTTTTTATTAGTTGATACAAGAGTAAAATTTGTAGTGTTTTAATCATATCCATGATTTGACATACTAGACAATAAACTTTTTCCATTGACATGCATTTTCTTTTGACCATCATTAGCCATAATTTCCTTCCACCACTTTCGGTCACCCATCTTCACCCAATCCTAATCATTATTGCTTAGTGCTTTTTGCATTAGTGTTGGCTACCATGGACTAACATCATATGCTGTCACAAGAACTTATCAAATCCCATCTTAGTATGCTACATTGATGCCCCTAAAGCCTCTTACAATCTTGCACTACCATAGATGCCTGCAGCCCTTGTTGTTGATTCTTCCCTCCTTGTGTTGTTAATATAATGTGTCTAGATCTGTGCACACTACATATCCCCTTTACAACCTCTCATTTGATTAAGGTAATGTCATGACTATCCCCATATCTACAACTACAATTGCCATGAACATCCCTTAGCAAGCCAGTAACTACCATTGAGACATTAATGGGTGATTGATGCATTGTTAAAAATACAATTGCAATAGTTGATTGGCTTAGGTCCCGCTCTTTAGCTAGTTAGAACTTATGGTGATTTCACTTCCACTCTTTTTTATTGTATTTTTGTGTGTTCTTTTCTAACAATTGAAAACTAGACCATTGTTAGACATAATAACTATTACTTTTTATAAACTCTTCTTATCTTTCTTTTGTTCTTCTATTGTGCACATTTTCTTACATCTATCTCATTGATAGACATAATGAGCATAGGTTACCATGTCCATTTCCTTTAGATGTCATTACCTAGTAATCTTCTTGTCATAATAAACTACATTAGATAGTGTAAGTCTCATCATCCAATGTTTTATTCCAACTTATGCTAGTATTCTTCACTAGTTGAGTTGCCACCAACTTGTTTGAAAACTTAGAGTTTGGTTGAAGATGAAGAAGCTTATAAAATATATTTAAATCAAAAATATGGAAAAAGTATTTTTTATGCTTTTGTGAGTAATAGAAGTTTAGAGAAATGGTAATGAAGCTCAAGGTGTCACCAAATCACATAGCCAAATTGATAGAAATGACCAACTCGATGAAGGATCCTTTTATGTTATAGAATGGAGTACTGTCTATTGTTTATAGTGGCTGTTATCATAAGTCTAGTGTCAATCTCCAAATTCTTATTATTTCTCTTTTTTATGTTGTGTGCATGTTGGTATTCTAATAATATCTTGGGATTTTCTTAGAAGGATCATGAAAATGTATTTTTTTGAAGAACTTGATTATTGTTGCTTACCTTAACTTTTCTTAAATTGTTGACACATTTTAATCATAGTTTTTATAATTTCTAACCACTATTTAGGTTTCCTGAGTCCTAAGATAATTTCTCAACAAGGCTCAAGGTTGCTTTCGAATTAGCCTTGCAAGGATTCTCCAACAACTCTCTAAACCATCATTTGAGCCACTTTGAGCCTCATTTGATCATAAAAAAGGAGCTTTATAAGTTGCTTAGTTGATCAAACTCTCAAGATCTTGTCAAAAGATTTCACAGATTTTAGCCATTGTAACTGCTATAAGTATTTGTATTTATTTAAAACTAATTTTGATGTCTAAACTTGTTTATACATACTCTCTCATAAGGGGATTATAAAGATTTTTTGGCCCCTCAGGTGTATTTATATAAAGAAGCTCTTAATATAGTTATTTTTCTTATGGTATTTTCTCTCTCTTCCTGTGCATAGTTTCCCTTCCAAACCTATTCAAAACCCCTATATGTTTTGAAGTATATAAAGATATTTTGGGATTATATAGAATGAATATGAAAATAATATGAATCAAAAAATTTTAATACAAATCACGGGTATAGAATTCAAATAAAAATATTTAATAGTATTTAAGAAAATTCTAGTAAGTTAATCTAAGAGTTCTTTTATTTTAATATGCCAAAAGACACTAATATAACTTAAGAATTCTTCATAAAACCCAAACCTAAGAATAAAAATTGTGATCCAATGGGGCTATGCCTTGAGTTAAGCCTTAGAGTAGGGTGGTAAGGCTGGACTATAGGCTTAGAAAGTAGAAAATGTCCTTAAAAAAACTTTGGATAGCTTTAGGGTGAGGGAGAGCTTATGAATTCTTTTAAAGGAGAGCTAAGGAGTCTTGCTTCAACCCTACACAAGGTTGGGGTCATGTGATTGGTCTTAGTTGGGTTTGATAAGAGCAAGACTTTAACTTAAAAATATTATGATAAGTACTTTAAGTTTTACTATTAAGCATTACTTGGGACTTGTAGAATTTTTTTTCTAATTGAAAAACTAATCATCATATGATATTTGTATTAGAAAAGGGATTGGATGCCTTATATTAGTCCAAGGGGTTGAGTGCAAGGCTTAACTATGAACTTTAAAGTGTAATGTGAGACATAAGAAAAGATCTTAGATGCCTTTAAAGGTAAGTGATATTTTGGGTTTTCTTGTAAGAATCCTTGAGGGGCTTGAGTTGTCTTCGAAAGAAGGCTGAGGAAAGTCTAAATCTCAATTAAGTACGATAAAAAATATTGGGATTGATTAAGTGGAAGAATTTAAGAAAGGACCTTTGATGAGGTTTAGGATAGCCTAGGAATTAAGCAAGTGTAATTCTTAAGGATTACAACTCGCATGAAGAAGATCTTAAAGGTAGAATTAAGGTTGAACTAAGGTTATCAAGTACTTGGTGAGACTTTAAGCACACTCAAGATAAGATTATGATATGATGAAGCTCTCTATTAGACCCTGAATGAGGGTTGATTAAGATAAAAAGTTGGGTATTACCATAGGAGTGTTGCTAAGCTCAATGAAAAGGCTAAATTAATGCTTTGGCTAAACTTTAATGTAGCTTGGTTGGCTGGTAGGAACATGAATAGCTTTGAATTAGGCTCTTAGGTCCTAGAATAACATCCTAGATAATGGTTTACGAGGTGTATATGGTTTAGTATAGACTTTTTAAAGGATGGTATGACTTAGGTTAGCCTACAATATAAGAGAGAATCATTAGTGAAACTAATGTAATTCCAAGTTAGAGATAAATACTAAGACTAAAAGAGATTTGAGCCAATAACTTATAACTTAAGTAGGCATTCAAATGTAAACTAGATAGGTTAATGGGCTTAGTTAGACTCCTAGATTAAGAAAAAAGCAATAACTAGACATGTAAATTGAAGACATAAGAAAAGATTACTCCAAATTTAAGTAAATTAGAATTTGATAAAAACTTTATGTTAACTCATATAGTAGAGTAGAGTTTTAAGAAAACCTTTGATAAATAGATTATGATTTGTTAAAAACCTTAGGTCAAACCAAATAATAGAATAAGAGATCCTAGACGGCTTAAGTAATAGATTAAGGTTAAGGTCTATCAGATGATAAATCAAGATTATGTAATAAATATTTATTAATAAAACGATATATATGATTATAAATAAGTCTAATTAATAATTATAGAGATCAAGCTGCAATAAATCCTAATTGATGGACTCCTTAACTAAAGCGAGACAAGTCAGATATACCAAATGATAGGGCTCCTATCAGGTATGAAGGTTACGTGCCTTATTGCTAAGATATTATGAGAGATTATGGATGTTCTTAAGCTTATGGTGGTGGAGCACCATGTATTGTTAAAAGTCTTTGAGCCCTACAGAGTGGTTTATGTGATTAACAAAGCTTAGATTAGAGCTATTAAATCATATTTGGAGAATTCTAAGTTGGCAAAGAGCCAGTATATCACATCGTATGAGATAGTGGATGTGCTTGACCACTTGTTAGAATGTCACATGACTACTTAGGACTTTTATGGCCTTGTGGGGTAGGGTATGAGACTGGAATATCAAATCTACATTGAGCACCTTAAGGGCTTAGAGAGAGTATGAGATTATTAGGATGTCATTATGCATTCTATGGATTGATCTTAATTATAAATCCATTGAGACTTAATGGGCCTAGATGGATATGCGATAAAGCTAGTGGTTATGATTTTATATATTAACTCAAGTTGATAGTATATTTATCTAATTCCTCTAACATGATGATTATACTCTATTATTATGTTGTTACATATATTTTTTATTAGTAGGACATGAGTGTTCCTATTAAGTATGACTCACATTTTTATATTATCTGTAAATATGAGTTAGTTGTTGTTATAACACAGAGTGAGTGATATATGATAGATTTAGATTTTCATAAAGGTCTAAATTAGAGCTTATAATATTAGAGATACTTAATAGATTATTAAAAAATATGAAAAAAATATTATGTATTAATTACGATTAAGTGACATTTGTGGTATTTTAGAGCTATTCAAAAATTGACATTCTAAAATTATAACATATATTATTAAATTGAGTAGGTGATCACACTTTAAGTATTAAGCATAAAATCTTATAAATAATTTTTTTCACATCCAATTTCATACTTATAAATAGAGAATTTAAAACAAACTCTATGTGAAGTGCATTAATAGAAAAGAATAACTCTATTTTTAGATTATTATTTAAAAAATAAAAATTATTAAAAATGTGCATTTTTTGTGATGATATCTTATAGTTTTATAGCCTTTGGCATTTGGAGCATCAAAGTAGTAATAAAGGGTGACGTGGTGGTGATTTGGATTAGTAGAGAAAGCTAGGGGTGCTGGCAGAAGCGAGAATTTGTTTAGTTATCAACTTTTTCAGTGGAAAGTCTTTCACTTTTGATTCTTATCTCTCATAAGAGATTTAATATTCAGCTCTCTTGATAGAATGTCTCTTATCTTCAATCATTGTCTTGCATAAGAAAAGCTGGAATTTCTCTAACTAGGGGTTGGGTAGACATACGTTGTTTACAAATGTAGGAATATACAAACAAAATAAATTTTTATTTTATCATTTTTTATAGCCTGGTGAATATTCTTTTTTATCGAGACCTTTAGGACATAATAATAATTGACTAACTTAAAAATATAAAAAGATATTTAAAAATATCAAATGATATATTTTAAAATTTTAAAAATATTTCAGAATTCTAAAATTTAACAAAAATTATAAAAAAAAATATTTTGAATAAAAATTGACTTAAAAATCTCTAAAAATAATTAAATTAAGCAATTCCTAAATAGATTATGAAATTTGGGTAGCAATAAAGGTGGACAACGAAATGATAGATGATGAAACTACTGAGCGCAATCAACGTGGTGCTGGTGGAGGTCTCAACTCGTCCAGTCAAGGTTTTGGGTAGGCCTAAGCTAGAAGGAACATAATGGGTCAGTGGGACTAGAGGGTTGGTGTGGGTCATTGCATGTAATGGGTCGACGAGTGTCGAGCTCAGGTCAAATAGTGTGCCCAAGTCAATTTTGAGTCACGCTAGTGCATGGGTTAGCTTGGGCTATGGTAGCAAGTGCTTATGGTGATGGTGAAAAACGGTGGCAGATGATGCAAATTATTAAAAAAAATTCAATTTAAGTAATTTTCAACAAAATTTTATACTAGTGGACTTGTGGAACTGGTGCAACGCCAACAAATTTGTATTTGTGAGCTAAAACTAGACGTCCTTACATTAGTGAGACTCATAGTAAGTAATTTAGTGAATCCTTCATTATTTAGTATCTTAGTTTGTTGTAATCATAATTTTATTTATTTTCAACATTGAGTTATATTTATTGGAGTTGGGTTGCATACATTAGATATATTAGACATAGATTGTACTTGACATTTTACCTAGACATGATATATATGGTTTATTTTTAAATGATATATTTAATATGAATTGGGTGGTTAATAATTATTGTGTATCATGTGAAAATGATTATTTGCAGGTATAAATTGCTTAAGTACTACGTACACTTTAATATACTTAGTCGTTACTTAGCTTAGAATGGGCAAGTTCTTGACCAACCTGAGCCATAAATTGTAGTACAAATATGGTCGATTTTAGGCAATACTTTGCAAACTTGATAATTAAATTAGGAGATTATAACTCCTAATTTAAATATTAAGCTCATGAAGTGAAATATTACTAGTTAAATATTTTGACTAATATATAGATTTGATTGTACTAAAAGAATTGTTACAAAAATTAAGCATGACATTACTTTTCATTTGGTATTGCATTAAAGATGTTACTTCAATACCTTGTGAATGCACTTGACAACATCTTTAAAGTGCATGTTGATATACTATCATATCATATCCCACCAATGGTTAATAAATCATAATATTTGTCTCTTAATTTAATGCATTAGGATCCTCCATGTAACTGTTGAGCAAGGATGCAAGTGGTTATTCCTCCCAAAGCAACAATAATAACAAGACATTAACAAAGAACCACATTTATAGCTGTTGTCTTGTGATCATTTGATGTTGATGTATCCAAACGTGGGAGATGACATTGTCCAAATAAGGTGACGTTTTTCTTTTATAAACAATTTTGTAATATTTTTAAAGAAATTTTAAAATTTACATAAAAAATTTATTAACTTTTTATTGCATTTTTAAAAACTTTCCCAATCGAGTTACCTCTGAAAATACAAAATAATACTTTATAATAATCTTTAGAAATGTCATTCTGTCCTAAGCTCGTGACTGAACTCTTTAATTTAGACAAAATAAATATTTTATTTTTTTAATAATCTTTTTTGGAGGTGTCATTCCAGATATTCATCCAGCTATAAAGCTCGTTCACAGCCAGACCAGCACCCTACCCTTTATGAAAATTTATTCGAGCACCTGGAAAAGGTTAACTCGTTCTTCACCTGTTAGTTCAAGGTGAGGCAAACGCTAATTAGTTCGTGGGTATGACAATGGTCAAAAAAATTGGTGACTTAGTTTCGATTTTCTTCTTTCCAGTCGTGACATGGTGTCGGGTGCCACCAAGGATTCCTAAGCTTTTTTTAAGAGCTTTATTTATTTATTTATTTATTCAATATGAATAATTAACATTCCGTTATTTATTTGATTTCTTGACTCGCGAATGGGCTTTATATGCGTTCCATAGATTCAGATCCGCTCATTCCTGCACTTCTCCTTTACCGATCGTTCCGGAATCCAGAGCGGAGGAGCGTCTTCTCGCATTGTCGCGGTGGGAAGGAAGGAAGAAGAGATCGTTTCCCGCTTCTGCTTTTTCTTTCTCTCTTCTATCGTTTCTACAAGGTGAGAATCGTCTGCATTCGTCTTCCTTGTTTCTAGATTCTTCATCTTCGTGCAAGAATATGTGATCGCTGCCGATCTGGTTGTAACAATTTCGCTCATAGACGTTTCTTATAAAATTGTGTGTGCTGGCGATCAATGGATTCGTATATGATGTGCATTTGTGCATTTGTTTTTCTTTTTAATTTTGTTAATATTGTTTTGTTCCAAGCTTGTGACGTGGCTTTTGTCTATCTATTGTACGTGAAGATGGTTTATATAGAAGACAAGGTTGATGAGTTGAACTTGTTCATTTTGTGATGGTTATCTTATTATTACCTAAAACTCGTTATGGTTGACAATTGTAGTTTTTCTTTGATAAATTTAATGCCTTCCATTCCAGCTATCTATTTTGCTTTTCTATAAAGATCAAACCGGTTTTAGGCTCGATTAATAATGGGAAAGCTATTCGGCATATTTGATTTCCTAAAATATGTTACTACTGTTTTGATTCGTGTTTTAAGCATGTAGCTGTTTTTATTCGGGTTAATAGGTAAACATGTAAACCTACGTGCACCATTTATTAGACTAGTGCACCAAAAGCCAACCCAAAACTGTTAAAAGTCGACCTGTTTGTTACTGTTTGAACTATCGCAAACTGGGCTGATCGGAATCCGTTGACCTTCTCAATCATAGTTGACAACTTATAAGAAATTTTGTATACTCAATTTATTCAGCGCATAAATCGAGTTATGTCATTATTGGATATATTTATTTGAAAATTGAAAAAAAAAAAAACAAAAACAAATGGTGATGGAAATATATGTTTGATTTGGTTTTAAAAATAGTCAAAAAGTGAAATGCATCCAAACCTGGGAACAGTACAGTCTTCAACACATTTTCCTATAATTTAATAATAATCTTTATATGATATGGATCTGTAAAAAGGAAGATAGAATTATATAACATGGCCTTAGTTTTAATAAAAAAAAATAACTCACTTATCCTTTGTCTTTTGTGTTCTTTCCCTGAAAGGGCTTGTCCGAAATGTTGGGAAAACAACATGGTTTCCTGATTTTTTGTCATGCTCTTGTTGACTTGTCGGACTTGCGTGAACCTTGGCAATACAATATTCCAAAAAAATAAAAATAAAAGTTACTTCAAAAAAGTACAAAAAAAAATGACAATGCAGAAATGAAATAATTATATAAAAGCAATCCCTGCAAGTGATCCATGTTTTTCATGACAAATTTCTTCCTAAAAAGAATTTTTGAGGTTGCACCAAATAAAACAACCGTTAAAGAAAAAACTTTGCCTTAACATGGCAACGTTTTTTCCTGAATGGCATTACCATTATTAAGCTTCTAGCTGCTATGTTATTGATGAAAACAGATCATTATTGTAATGTATTAAACGGATTAAACAACAATCTGCATCAAGCATATGAAATCTTTGTTTTGACTGTAAATAACTTCATTTCGTTGTACTTCTTTTCTCAGAATCTAAGAAATGGCTGAATCTGAGGATGTCCAACCTCTTGTATGTGACAATGGCACTGGAATGGTTAAGGTTTGTAAGCTCAGCAATGATGATCCTTAACATTTCCACTCCCTTGCTTTGTGTCATTTAAATACGTTTCTTGCCTTGTATAGGCTGGTTTTGCTGGTGATGATGCACCTCGAGCAGTTTTCCCTAGCATTGTTGGGAGACCTCGTCACACCGGTGTTATGGTTGGCATGGGACAGAAAGATGCTTATGTTGGTGATGAAGCCCAATCAAAACGAGGTATTCTGACATTAAAATATCCTATTGAGCATGGTATTGTTAGTAATTGGGATGATATGGAGAAGATTTGGCATCACACTTTCTACAATGAGCTTCGTGTTGCCCCTGAGGAGCACCCAATTCTTCTAACGGAGGCCCCACTTAATCCAAAAGCCAACAGGGAGAAGATGACTCAGATCATGTTTGAGACCTTTAATTGCCCTGCCATGTATGTAGCAATTCAAGCCGTGCTTTCTCTCTATGCCAGTGGTCGAACAACTGGTTTGTATTGCATAAATCTTGTTCTCATTACACTCTAATGTTGGTATTCATATAGTGGTTGAGACCTCTGCTGTTCTGAAACAGGTATCGTCCTAGATTCTGGTGATGGTGTAAGTCACACTGTCCCAATCTATGAAGGTTATGCGCTACCTCATGCCATTCTTCGTTTGGATCTTGCTGGCCGTGACCTTACTGATGCCCTCATGAAGATTTTAACCGAGAGAGGTTATTCATTCACCACCACTGCAGAACGAGAAATCGTTCGGGATGTGAAAGAGAAGCTTGCCTATGTAGCGCTCGACTATGAGCAGGAGCTCGAAATTGCCAAAAGCAGTTCTTCTATAGAGAAGACATATGAGCTACCCGATGGGCAAGTTATAACTGTTGGAGCTGAGAGATTCCGGTGTCCAGAGGTTCTCTTTCAGCCTTCCATGATTGGTATGGAAGCTGCTGGAATTCATGAAACTACATACAACTCGATCATGAAGTGCGATGTCGATATAAGGAAGGATTTGTATGGCAACATAGTTCTCAGTGGAGGCACAACCATGTTCCCTGGAATCGCAGATCGTATGAGTAAGGAGATCACTGCTCTTGCTCCAAGCAGCATGAAGATTAAGGTTGTTGCCCCACCAGAAAGGAAGTACAGTGTCTGGATTGGTGGCTCTATTCTTGCATCTCTCAGCACTTTCCAGCAGGTAACCTTAATTTTTTTTTGTGTATGCTTTTCTTGACTCCATTTATTGGTTCAAAACTTAATTTACATAATGAAATTTTATGAAGTCATAAGAAAATTAAAATTGAATCTATCCCAGAAATTCAAGAACTTATGTTATCTCTTTTGCATCATATTTGTATAATTTGACATTAGTATGCTTTTTTCATCAACAGATGTGGATTTCCAAGGGAGAGTACGATGAATCTGGTCCTTCAATTGTTCATCGGAAGTGCTTCTGAGCTTTGGGTTCCCTTCTTGAGTCTACTTTTGTCTAGTTTGTTTTTGGGTTTGGATTGTCATTCTTCTGTTTGATGTGTGTCATCAATTTCTACCGTGAAACTTTGTTTTGTTTTAGTTTTCTTTTTTCCAACTTAGAGTTCTAAACAACGGCCATATAATTGTTTCTATACTTAAATTTGAAGTCATGCTTGTATTACTATTATTATTAAGCATCGTTTGTCATGAATTCACGATCTCTACTAATAGTTAATTCAATGCAGTTTGTTTTCCTACTTTGCTCTGTGAAGGGAACTTTTGTCTTGGCTTCAGTAATCGTGAGTTGAATGGTTGTTAAGTTTACGAGTTGATCGAGATGTGTGTGTGTTGCCTATCTCATTCGCCTGTTAGTCTGTTCTTAGACAGAAATAGTCATAAAGGGTTACGAGTCGTTCCATAATAGTTTATAAACTGTATTTTGTATGTACCGTATAAAGTCCAAGTTGATCTCCTACATTTGTCAGTTGCCTCTGAGAAATAAACACAACGTTAGTAGAACATAGTAGAGAAAATAGAGAAAGCTAGAAGAACGGTAAAAAGAACCTTTACAAAGGATCAGAAGAAAATCTTGCTTCACTCAGCATTTAGGAGTCGAGTACAAAAAATCTCTCTTTCAATTAATCTTGTCATAGCAAGAATTACAGGTTTGGCAAGTATATGATTTGGTGTGAAAATTTTAATTTAGATTTATTATCTAAATTATTTAAATTTTAATGAGTTTGTTAGAACTAATGATTATGATCTCTTATGTGCAAGTAAGAGTTTGTTTTAGGAAATAAAATGAGTTATTTGGAGTGCATTTTTTTATTAATAGTATGTAATTTCTTTTATTTAGTTTTTTAGAATATTTAAATTTTATGATTATTTGGATTTGGATTAATTTTTTTATTATTAGCTTTTATATTTTAAAGTCAAAGACTTTTGTGTATAAATGAGATAGTAAAGAATAATAGTAATTTACATCCACATTTTGATTTGTTGCATGTGTGTTAGCAATCCATCTTAGCCTTATATGAGGCTAGCTTTTCTAAACAGTAGCAATCCATCTTAGCCTTATATGAGGCTAGCCTTTCTCTGTGGTAACAATCCATCTTTGTCCTTTGTAAGGCTAGCTTTTCTTTCTAATTTTAACCTTTGTAGGAGACCAACTTTCTTGATCTCTCTTTCCTTATTCTTTTTCTTATTCACATTTTTACAACACTTGTCCTTTAAACAAGAATGAGAAAAGAAGGAAAAGATTCAAGACAATGACAAGAAGAGGTAGAAAGAGAAGTGGAGAACAAGGAGAAAGAGAAATAAAAATAGGAAAATTAGGAGGAGTATGACAACAACAATGATGAGAAAAAAAAAGAAAGAGAAAAAATAAAATAATAATAATAAGAAGAAAAGAGAAGAAGAATAATAAGAAGAGGCAATGGAATAAAAAGAAAACAACGAAGTAGAAGATGACAAAAAAGACAAAGAAGAAGACGAAGATGAAGAAAATGATGAAAATGATAAAGAAGAAGAAGATAACAAAGAAGATGACGAAGAAGATGAAAAATATGAAGAACAAGAAGCAAAAAACTAAGAAGACCAAAAAGAAGAACATGAAGAAAAAGAAGATAATAAGAAGAAGAGGAAGAAGAAAAAAAGAACAAGAAAAAAAGAGAAAGATATAGAAGAAGAGGAAGGTGAAGAAAAAGACAAAGAGAAAGAAGAATATGAAGGAGATGAAGAAGAAGATGAAGAAAATGAAGATGAATATGAAGAAGATGATGACAAAGAAGAAGAAGACAAAAAAGATGAACAAGACAAAGAAGACGATAAAGATGAAGAAGGTGAAGAAGACCAAAAAGATAAAGAAGTGGAGGGGGAGAAGGGGGAAGAAGAGGGAGTGAAGGAGGAAGGGAGGAGAAAGAGAGGAGTGATATGATGTTGACCTATAGTTAGAATGTTTTGTTTGATGATAACAAATCTTAAATATTTCTGATGAATTTAGTTGAATAAATTTTTAAATTTTAGATAGCTAATGTGTTCGTTAATGAATGAAATTAAAGAAAAAGATAAGTAAATGCCTAAGCCCATAGAGATCATCTTGATTAAAGTGATAGACCATCAAGATATATATTTTAATTTCACCTCTAGGTAATATTGTTTTATTTTTTTAATTAAAATATTAAGTTTGATTTAAATTATTTCAATAAGATAGATAAAAAGAATTATTAAATTAAAGTTTAATAATAATTTTAAAAAACATATAGGTTTTTAATATTTTTAGTCATCATAATCTTAAGATCATTTTATTGATTACTCCATCTTTGAAAATTTTATTTTAATAATTATAAGTTAATTTAAAAAGAAATAGTTTTTTTAAGAAAACTATTTCTATTGTCTTAAACTATACTAACAAATTTAAGGCCAAAGAATTAATCCTAAACAAATTTGCTATAGTAATAAGAAGAAGAAGAAGAGTAGGAGGAGGAGGAGGAATAAGGGGAGCAGGAAGAAGAAGAAAAAGAAGACAATAAACAATAAGACAGAAAAAGATGAAGTTGAAGAAGAAAAAGAAAAAAAAGAATAAGAAGAAAAAGAAGATGATGATGAAGAAGAAGAAAAAGAAGATGATCATGATGATAAGAACAACTTGGAAGAAGAGGAAGGAGAAGAAGATGATGACAGAGAAAAGTGAGGATGAAGAAGACGAAAAGAAAGAAAAGAAAGAATAAAAAGAATAAAGTTTTTTAACATTGAATGTTGTTCATTAAGTGGCATTGGTTAATTCTTATGATAATTAATTTTAATGTTTATTTATTGAACTTATTTTCATTATTTCTAGGTTAATAAGATCATGTGAATGCAAGAGCATTGTAAGAAGAATTCTTCACTTTCTCATTTTTGGGGCTAATAGTCTTCTAATTGTAGCATTGATAATCAAGGCACTTTGTCGAGACAAGCTTAATAAGGCATTCTAAAGTAAAAGATGCAAGTAAAACTAATGAATGGTAAGATGCTTAATAAGAAAGCCCCAAATCTTTGGTTCTTAAGCAAGCTCTTATCCCTTTAGACCTACATGTATAACTTAAGGAAAGTCCAAGCTCAATACAAAATTCTTATCATATTGTAAAACTAACATGTATTAATAAAGTATTATATAAAATGTATATATATATATATATGTAGAATATAATCAACATTATGATCACTGTTATCATTATAATATACTATATTTAATTATTGCTTGGTGTCTCACGAGTGATCTAATACTTCCTCTAACTAATGAGAATATTTACAAGGGTCTAACTATCCTAATCATCATATAATCTAACACTCCCCATCTTAGGCTCTACTATTCACATGACTAGTCCTTTTTAGGCTCTAGGATCCTTAATAACTTATAAGACTTCTTATTGTATTGTTGACCCCTTGTCATGATGTTTTATTTGATGATAACAAATCTAAAGAATTGTAATAAATTTATTTAAGTAAATTTTTAGATGTTAGGTGGTCGATGCTCATATTCATAGGAGAACTAAAAGAATAAGATGTGTAAATGTTAAATTCTATGAAGATCATCTTGGTTAGAGTGACAAATCACAAAGAGATATTTTGAACTTAATTTTAGGTATTTCAATTTTATTTTAATTAGAATATTAAGCTTGATTGAAATATTTATTAGAATACATATAAATAAATTAAAATTAATCATATACATATATATATATATATATATATATATATATATATATATATATATATATATATATATATATTGAAGTTTCTAATATTTTTGAAAAATCTTTCTTGATTATCTTGATGAGTCATTTTTTATTCTAATAATATCTTTGAAATTCTTAAATAATATTTGTAAAAAATAATAAATATGATATAATTATTTTAGTTAATTAGTAAACAATTAATTAAAATTTATCGAACCCATTCGATACAACTACAAGTCATTTTGGGTTAAGGAAATTAAGCTTGAACTCATTCGATACAGAGAACGGGTCAAGAACCCAAGTCCTGAACATGGATCGGGTTTTTAATCTCACTTTTGTTAATTAAGTGTAATTAATTGTTGGACGTAAGGGAATGACCACCTAAGCATCCGCTGCCTTAATGGTTTACGTAAACTTATAAAACCAACATTTTTAAGGTCTGCTTCGACATGTGAGACTAAAACTCGATCTTGTTTTTTCTTGCACCTTTTCAAATTGTGGGAGGAACCATGGTCATTTGATCACGCAAATTTGCAATCAAATGATCGTAGCCTCATCTAATTTTTATAATACCTTATTATATCCTCCATCTGATCACATCATTTCGTGATCGCACGATCCTTGTTTATTCTGCACGCAGGATCTAAATCCAACCATAAGATCACGATTCATATCTAATGAACCAAATCAATTTCATATTTATAAATATGCCAATTTACTATCATCTATTTGGTCACACAGTTTTTGAGATTGAACGGTCATAGATCGTTCCCATCGAACCGATCCTATGAAATGACTATTTTAGCTGTTATTTTGAACAGTTTGTGATTTTTTAATTATTAATTTCCTAATTAAAATATTGCGAGTGTTGAAGAATTTGTAACGACTAAATTGTGTGTTTTGTAAGTGCCTTTAGTTGTTATAAATTGCCTATAAATAAGAGAATTTTTGTACAAAATAAAAAATAATAATTTTTATGTGATTAAACAAAATGTTTCTAGAAAAAATGTTTAAGCCATTAGCAGCTTGTTCCCATCATCACTTTCATATGCTATTATGTCATTCACTTGTCAAACTCCTAAAATTCTTTTTCTTCTCAAATTAATTGAGTTATTAATTTTTTTAATCTTTAATTCATATAATTAAGATACTTGTGTAACTTTAATGATTTTATCAAGTATAAGATTTTGGTTATATTAATTTCAATTTTATGTCAGAGAATATTTTTCTCTTTTATTACCATTTTATTTCATTGTGAGGTTATAATAGCTTGTTCTGTTTATTTTGTTGTAAGATTGTAGTAGCCAATCTCATTTGTTTCTTTATTTTGAGAGTTTAACTTACTTGTTCTTTGGAGAAAGGCTTGTATTATGTTTGTTTTTACCTAATTTTTATCGGGGGTGGGCATAGACTTGTTTTATAAGTCAAATTACTAAAAATTGATTGTATATATTTTTAATTATTGTTGATTTTTCAATTACACAATTTTTATAAAACTTAATATGTTTTAAAATAAAATTAAAGTTTGTAAAAAATCACTTTTAAATATTTTTAAAATATTATTAAAAATTATTTTAAATATTTTCTTGAATATTTTATAATAAATCAAAATTTTATTTATAATAATTCACCCCTCTTATGGAACCATGCTTCGCTTCCTAACATATATTCTAGAATATCCACTTTTCCCTATGGCTTTGAATGTGCCACTGTCTCCCATAAGGCTCAATATGAAAATGTCACCCATGGGATGTAATGAGAAATTGTCCTCTTATGGAGCTTAATATGAAAATGGCTCTTAGTTATGCTTAAAGTTTTTGACCACATGTTCTAACACTCCCTCTATGAGCTTAGCCAATTACACAATACAGTTTCCTCCTTATCATGTGAAAGTCATAATAGCCAACTTGCCAATCTCTGACTGAAGGGCCAAACCCAAATGTGCTTTGCATCCTAAATCTTATATTCATTAAGATTGTTATGATTGTAATACATAAATTATTCTAACCTATTTTTCCAACTATTTGGCATTACTCTACTATCTTGGATACTCCTTAGATTTTCTCAAAATCTTAATCAATATTCTAGGGTTAGTCCTAAGGTTTTCTTAAAACACTAATTGGTTATTTAAGTGCTTTCAAGTGAAGAGACAAAAGCTCTTATTCTACCTAATTAAATCCTCAAGTCTTATCACTCATTAACTATCTTTATAATGACAACGCTTATTGTTCATAATCAGTAGTGATAAAATTATTACGATGCTTCCTACTCTCCCATTAGACTAAACCTAGTTGCTCACTTCTTTCACTCGATATCATGCAAGTACTATAGTTCATCCTCTCGGATTAGCCAAGTACGTGTTGCTATCCATTAAATATCACTTATAACCTATGTTTGAATTTCTTGTCGACCTTATTTGTAAAACCTTTCTCCTTAATTGTTGATCATAAGGTACGAGAATCATTGCATTATACAATTATAGAATGGCCCAGTTGTTGAATTTCAACACTTTCTTTATTTATATCAACTGAATACGTCTTGTAATGGTTCTTTGTTACTCATTAGTTAAGTTGATCTTTCAATCAGTCTTGTTTATCCACCAACTTTGGTCAGTTCTCAATCATGTAGTATGATATAATAGCTCATATTGTATGATCTTGTACTTGATCAAAGCTACCTACCATTGCTCCAGGACTATTGACCCTCGCTCTTTATAAAAATTCTCCTTCTATTTTTCACCTAAAAATCATTGGTGAAATTTTTACTTTTTTTTTATTTTATAAATTTTATAAAAAAATTATTATTTTAAAAAATTAACATATTTTATAATAAAATTAAAATTTGAACAATATTAATTATAAAGACTTGCTCAAATTTTTATTAAAATATTATGTTAAAATAAATTTTTTAAATATATTTTTTAAAAAAATTAAAATTTTTATTTCTAAAAATTCACACATCTCTTGTTGAACTATACTTAAAAAATGGCTCTTAGAAATTCCTACAAATGTGGACACATAAACATTATATCATGTGCAAATATCATAGTTTTAAGGCAAAATTAGAACTGATGCACACAAACAAATGTAAAAAAAATAGAACTCCTTCACTTAATAGAAACATATATTTCATCTTATTTATTGATGATTATAAAATGATGACTTGAGTATAGTTCATTAAAGATAAATCTTATGCTTTTGAGACATTCAAGAAGTTAAAAGCTTTTTTGTGGAAAAAAAATGTTGTCATAATCTTAAATTTTTGAGAAGTGATCATCAAGGAGAATACAATTAAAAAAACTTTGATAAGTATTGTGAATGCAAAGTAATACATAAGCAACTAACAATATCTTATGACCCACATCACAATGGGATAGCAAAAAGAAAGAATAGAACAATATTTAAGATGGAAAGGACAATGATTAAGAAAAATGATCTACCAAATGATTTTTGGGTTGAAATTATTAATACAATAATCTATATCCTTAATAGATGTCCACCTAAAATAATAAAAGTAAGAACTTTTTTTTGAAGCTTGGACAAGATAGAAACCATTAGTTAATCATTTCAAAGTCTTTGGATGCACTTGTTATTCTCATATTCCAAATCAAAGAAGAAAGTTAAATGACAAAACTGAAAAATCTATCTTTGTTAGCTATAGTAAAATTATAAAATGATATCGATTTTTATAGCACAAAACAAAAAGGTTATTGAATAGTAGAAATGTAACATCCAATGAGAAAAACTCTTGGAGTAGGGGAGAAAAAAATTCATAAAAGTTCGATTGTTATACAACAAATATCTACTCCAACACTTATTACAATGCAAAACATCCATCCATTAAAACCAACAAGTCCAAGTTTAACATCAACTAAAGAATCACCTTCATTAGAATATCATCCAAAGATGATAAGATCTCTAAAAGAAATATATGAAGTGTATAATTTTTGCTTAATAGAGCTAGAGAATTTCAAAGTAGTAAAACAAGAGAAGTGGGTTAAGACAATGAAAGTAGAAATTTAAATGATAAAAAAATATCATACATGAGAACTTGTTGATTGACCAAAGAATAGAGAGTTTATCGAAGTAAAGTGGATATACAATACCAAGTAAAAATCAATTGGATCAATACATATGCATGAGACTATACTTGTTGCAAAAGGATTTACACAAAAGACAAGAATTTACTATTTTGAAACATTTGCGCAAATTGCAACACTTGAGACTATAAGAATTTTAATAGTTTTAATGGCATAAAAGAAGTGGATGATATATTAGCTAGATGTAACATCAACAATCTTAAGTGGTACTTTAGAAGAGGACATCTATATTGAGCAATCACAAGGATTTGAAGTTAAGAAGGTAGAAGTCAAAGTCTAAAAGCTAAAAAAAGTTTTATATGGACTTAAACAAATCCCTTCAACTTGATATAGTCAGATAGATAAATGCTTCATCAATTTAAGATTCACAAAAAATAGAATGAACCAACTCTTTATACAATTAGGAAAGGACAACACATATCATTTTTTCTTTATATGTTGATAATTTTTTTATGAGAGAAGTATTGAAGATATACTTAAAATCTTCAAAGAAGACATGAAAAAAAATATAAAATGAGTGAGAAGCTATTATATTATTTTGTGGGCATTAAAATCAATCAAACATGAGAAGGATATTAATTAGTTAAAAGAAATATACTGAAAATATTTTCAAGAAAAATGATAAGGAGCCACAACAATATTTTGTGACAACAAATCAATAATATAACCAATAACAAGCCAATAAGTCACGAGAGAACAAGGCATAGTACAATAAAGTACTACTTCATTAAAGAAGCAATAAAGAAAGAGGACATCAAACTTCAACACTTAAAAATAAAAGAGCAACTTACAATTATTTCTACAAAAGCCAAGAAAATTTTTTAATATCTTAGAATACTTATTGGTGTTGTAAAAGAAAGTGAATTAAAAGAAAATGTTAATGCATAATTAATTTTCTATATAATCATTATAGAAAACTCTAGAATTTACTTTCTAATTGATTATACAAGGTTCTAAAAGTTAAGAAAAAAGATTACTTTAGGAGATAGTTTAGTAGAACCTCTTAAAATCTTATTTTTATAGAATTCCCTAAGATTACACAAAAAGATAGAGAACATATAAAAATAGAGATGTATCTTCTTGTATGTAACAACACATTCAAGTACTAAGACAGGTATTCTTAGACTACAATCAAGCATCTTTTTCTTTCTCAAAATTTTCCATTTGATCTCCAATCTATCTTCCTTTTTAAAGCCTCTTCTAGTCTCTCAATTATCCAACATTGTGCAGATACATAGCCTATGCGTAATGCATAAGAAAATGCATTGCTACTCATGGTTGTCTTGCTAGGTCGACACCACCATGTGCAGTCATCCTATTAGCCATGACCCACTAGCCATTTGAAGTTGTCCCACCCACTAGTGCCCAACAAGCATGGCTTTGGGCATGTGAGAGCAAGAAGAGCAACGAGGTCATGCTCACATATCTAAGGACACCACTATTGCATGCATCTCATAGAACTTTCCTACTTCACATATCCATCCAGTCACTATTGAGTTCCTAGTCGATGAACGGTGCTTCCTAGTCGACATTTCTAATCAATGATGGAAAGATCTCACCTTGCACCATTATACATACATAGAATGTAACTATGGTTCATGCTCAAATGATTAAAATAGAAGAACCAATGTTAGATTTTCTAGATAAACATTAATTTGTTAGCGAAACAAAAATTAAGGAACTTGAACACTAATGTTTGATTTTTTACAGCTCATTTTTGTCTTGCATGAAATGTTTTTATATGGTTACATTGACCCAATTGATATTTCAATAATTAAATAATCATAATTGTTTATGTTATTCTTTTGAGCTACTTCCACTCCAAGTTTACAAATATTGATCTAAATTAGTCTCTTTTGGTTGGATATTATTTTAGAACAGGTTAACCCCCATACATCAATGTCACTTAAATTATCAATTTTAAGTTTGACTCAATACTACTAAAATAATTTTTATTCTACTGTTAATATCATGACATTTGACATTAAGACAAATAAAATTGAGATGTTATCTTTTAAAACCCAAATCATATTTTTTAAATAATATTATTTAACACAATTATTCAACAAAATACATCAAAATTTTATATAATAATTTCAGATTATCCAATGTATGGAATCAAGATGTCTGAGAAAGCACGCTGGTTAAACTAAGGCAAGCCAAGGCAAGCAAACTGATAACATACTGTTCAAGCATTTTTGATGAATAACTAATAAAATATTTATTTTCAGGTATTTTTTATGTTCAGCAATAATAGCTGGCATGCCGGATTACCCACTGACCTGAGATTTCAAATGAAAAGAAAAAAATAATAATAAAAAAAAAAAAAAAAAATCAAGTACGCAAGCTAGCTTTCAAATGTTGGCGTGAGAACCACATTCCCCTCACCATTGGTTTTTGCTCCATTGGAAACACAGCTTCAAGGTAAAAGCATAAAACCTATCGTTCTATATAAGCAAAAACAACTGATCAAGGTTAGGGCACAACAGCTTAATCACCTCGCTCTTTATAATCTTCAAAAAAACCAAAAGATATCAAATATGCTTACCCAACTTGAATACGTCGAGATTACTTGAGTATTATTACATACGTCACAAAACACAACAAGGGCGACCATATTTGAGATCAGTGAAGCATAAAACTCCCCATTTCTCTCTTCTTCTCATAATTCACAAGGAGAAGAAGAAATTACCAGGGCCGGCCATGTATCCATTATCCACCATGCTCTTCCCGCCATGCAACCCTGGGTTGAGCTCCTGAAAGAAGTTGAGCTGGTTTATGTCCACAGCCGCCGTCGGCGAGAAGAAACTCGGCGATATCGGCTGCGCCGACGTTGACGACAGGAACCCTGGCAACGTCCCTCCCCCTACGAGCCGACGGAGCTCATCCGCCTCCCCTTCCTTGCTCTTCTGCTCCGCGTTCAGGTTTTGGTTCAAGCGGCGACTGTCGCAACCGGAGGAGTCAGCAGGCGAGGACCAGCCGGTGAGGCGCTGCACGAGGGACATGAACTCGTTGGGCTTCGTGTGGATGATCTTCGGTGAGACCGTGTAGATGATGACCGGCGGCCGGCGTTGCAGAGGTGGCTCGGTCGCGTCCGGCTGTGAGGATGGCTTCTTGATCTTATGGGAGTCTTTGCTGACGGAGAGGGGAGTCGGGCGGGGGCCTTGCAGTTGGATTCCTCGCCTTGCAGATGGCCTCCCTCTTCCCTGTTCAAAGAGGTCCATTATACTACAAATATGTTGACAGGTCCGAGGTGGATGTTATGGAGCGGTGGAGACAAGAGGACGAAGAAGCGTTTTGAGGGTTTTGTCAATTGGACTCTATATAAAGGACATTTATTCGTATTGCTAAATGCAAAAAAAAAAAAAAAATATATATATATATATATATATATATATATATATATTCAAATTATTCTGAAAGATTGTAATTAGATAATTTATCTCGCTAGGAAAAAAAATTGAAATATTTAAATTTTTTTTATCAAATTCTTTGTTTATTGAAAAGTTTAACCTGCTTTGACTTGTAGAAAATTATATTGAAAGAATTATCGAGTAATAAAACTAATTTAAATAGAGTAAATTGCTGGACATGACAAAAGAAAAATCCAGGATGGCGGTTTTTTTGGATTTCTATATGTTTACTTTGTGGTTCCAACTTTTTATTAGCTTTTCAAGTTCTGTATTTTTTTTAAAATTTTTAAATTTTATAAAAAAAATATTTTTAATTTTTTTTTTCATTCCTGCAAATCTTTGGTATGCGTGGGCAATTGAATGTTTGTTGTTTGAACCCACCAATCCATGGCTCATGACTTAAGCCAGTTTGGTAATCGCTTCTCACAATCTGCTTTAAATGTTTCCCGTAGAGTCTTTTATTAATATAAAAATGTCAATTTATAATATCTTTATCAACTTTTTTTTAAATTCACAACTCTAACAAAGTCTAAAAAAAACAATTGACATGTATTTCGACTTGGTATTTTTTTGCTCACATATTTAAAATTTGGTATTGATATTTTGAATGTTTTTAAGAATAAAATAAAATAATATTATTTTCATGAAAGATAGTTAATATTATTTGATGATTTATCTAGGGAAGTGTATCAACAATTGTTTCAAAATTTTGTTAATGAGCACGTTTTTGGAAAGAGATCATCCCCATAAATCTATTAAATTTATTTTGAAATAGAAAAACAATTGAATGTTTGGAACTCATTATTTTTTTTGTTTTTTTTATTATAAGGATAATGATTGTGTCTTTTTATCTACTATCTTAAGCACTAAGGTATGACAGGTGGTCAGTTTGAGCAAAGTTTTATAAGGGCAGAACCTCGAAGCTTTGTTAGAGAAAGAGAGAGTAAGCAAGTCTCTAATAGCTATAATATTCTGATTCAATTGTCTTATTCTTTTATACATCATTTAGAAAGCTCAAGAGAAGGTTTCCTATAGTTAGATATGTTGATCAATTTTACAAAATACATCCCCTCAATTTGTGTGGATCTTGATTTGATACTTATAAGAAGTTAGGTTAAATATATGATCATAATTTTTGTAGGCATGGTTTGCCTTGAAGGAAGGAATGTGCCGCTTTCTTTGCTTATTCTTCTATATAGTTGAAATCTCATGAGAAAAATTATTTTTTTCATGATTTAGAGCTTACAAGCATTGTGTTTGCTCCTAAATTTTGGTGAGATTATTATATGGAGTGAATTATGAAGCATTTATAGATTGTCAAAGTCTTTAATACATTATCATTCAGAATAAGCTAATTCTAAGAGATAATAGATTGAAAATATGCTCCAACTATGCTTACTTTAAAAGCTAAAGAAAATGGGCTCAACGATGAAGAATTCCAAGATCTAATTCAAAAAGCTAAAACAAGATCAGTATCTAACTTTCATATTAATGGAAATTATCTATTATAGATTCAAGGTAACTTGTGCACCCCTGCATAATAGTATTTAAGGCAATTATAACTAAAGGAAGTCCATAATTCTAAGTACTTTATCCATCCTAATAAAAACTAAATATATTAAAAACTAAGACAAAGGTATGAATGGCTTGAACCTAAGAGAGATATCGTAGATGTTAGAAATGGGAGTCTTAGACATCCACATAAAGGAGGGAAAGGGGAGAGTAATAAGAATTGAAAACTCAAATATTATAATTTAAAAACATAACAAAAGAATTTAGAATTTCTTAATTGTACTTGTAACCTTATTTTATAAAATCTTGTTATTTTTGAAATTCTTATGAGGGCAATGCAACAAAGTAAAGACAATAAATTTTTAGATGATTTGATTTAAACTAAAATCCATGTCCACCCCTATTCTAATTATGTTCACTTTAATAATTATCTTTTATTAAATGACTAATAAGCGAATACCCCAACACTAGGACAATAGATTGTACAAAACATTTTGCTAAAAGACCTTATAATATTGGGTTAAAAGAGTCTATAAGACTTGACCAGAGGACATTATAATCATCAAGCCAAAAAAACCTTACAAGATGGCCATAATATTAAGAAGAACAAAAGACAAAGTCTTAATAATGAGGCATTTTAAAACCATTCAAATATTGACATCTCAAAGTTGAAATATGGATTATTAAGTTTAGTAGGTGACATCTTAAATATTAAGCATAAAATCTTATAAAATAGGTTTTATCACATCTAATATCATATATAAAATAGAGAATTTAAGATAAATTCTATGTAAAATAATTTAATAAAAAAGAGTAACTCTAAATTTAAATTATTACTTAAAAAATAAAGATTATTGAAAGACTGTACCTTTTAAATAGTGATATATTATAGTTCTATAAGAGTTAGCATATGAAGCATCAAAGATGAAAAATAACAATAAGGTGGTGGTTTGGGTTAGTGGAGAAGCTTGGTTTAAAATGATGACAAGATGGTAGACTAAGGTTTGGAACCTTATTGAGGAGGGTGATAGTTAGGTGAAGACTTACAAGTGTTGGCAAAAGTAAAAATTAATTTGATTACTAATTCTCTAAGTAGAAGGTCTCTCTCCTCTAATCTTTATTTCTTAAAAGGGTTTAGTTGGTTGTTGGCTCTCCTGATGAAAAGTCTCTCATATTCGATCCTTATCTCTCATAAAAGGAAGAAAAATTGAAATCTCTTAAATTAGAGTTAGACATATATTCTTAACTCAAAAAAATGAAAGCACATAAATAAAAAAATTATTTATCAACAACTCATTATAATGAGAGATCATTTCTTATTTATAGATAAAGGAGAGCTCAATATATAGAAAAAATAAAAAAAATATATCTTTGAAAAATTTCATAAAAATAAAAAAAAGAAAATTTTATAGATAAATCACTTGAGAATCTAAAATAGATATTTAAAATTTTATGATATTAACTCTCAGTGGATCATCTATATTAAAATATATGAGAAAAAATATTTTAAAATTAAATAACTTAGAGATCTAAAAAGATATTTAGAATTTTATGACATTAACTTCAAGTGAGTCGACCACATTAAATGTAAAAATAAAAATATATGAAATAAATTACGGTAGAAAAAATTATGCAATCATACAATATGATAATTAGATGCCAATGATAATGCAACTAGTATGTCAACAGTGGATGAGACGGATGATGATGATTGACAAAGATTGAATGGTGGTAGCTGATGAGTGGCCAGGTAATGGTGGGCAGCAAGGAGTAGTGAGCGGCCTAGTGATGTTGGGCGACCAAGTGATGTTGGGCTACTAGGTAACAATGATCAAGGGTAGTAGACGATCAAGTGATGGTGAATGATTAATGATAGTAGTGAAGCTTGCATAGGAACTGATGTCGATGATGACATATTGTACTTTGAAATAGGTTTGGACGAATAGAGTAAAAATAATAGAGATAATTATAGGAAAAAATATAGCACTGTGGATGTGTGTTTGAATAAGATTTGGCCTAGATAAGACTCTGAGTTTGAATAAGATTGGTACGATGCTAGTGAATGTGTGTTTGTGAGCTAACACAAGATACCTTGACATCACTTACCCTGATAGCTTACCCCAACAATTAAGCCCCTCTTGAAAGCAAAAGATCAACTTTGGGTTTGGTTTATAGAAGAAGTTACTTAAGTCCATGGTTTACCTAAGAGTTTACTCACTACCTTAGCCACAAAGTCTTAAGATTCCTCCAAATGCTACATCTCACTTCCAAGCCTTGCTAAAGATGACCAAACACTTAACTTTATTATTAAATCAGAACCAACTCACGTCAATAATCATCTATAGGTTAGATTATCTTACATATTTTTATGTTTATATAACTCTTAATCATTCTAAATTATAAGTGGCCAAATTCATCATCCTCTAATCTTTATCATGCTTGATCAAGATAATCATCTTTTAATCTAAATCAAGCATAACCAAGATTATCCTCTTTTAACTTTAACCTTGTATGGTCAAGATTATCATCTACTAATCCTAAATCATGCATGACAAAAATATCATCTATTATCCTTAGATAATTCATGGTAATTATGATCATGCCACTATGCTAAATTTAATCCAAACTTAACCTAATCTTTCATAGCCAACTCCTAACTAACTTTGTTAGCCTACCTAAGACCTTTACATAACCTAGATGTCTTATAAGAAAAAACCCAAGCCTCACCAAACTTTCCATCTCAATATCAAGAGCTCTTAATTACCTTAAAATTCATCTAAGTCCTCCTAAGTTTTAACCATGCCTTCATGGCCTTAGCCAAATCACAAACCCTAGCTATATGGGCATACCCAAGGTTATACACAAAGTTTGGCCACAACAATCATCACTAAGTGTGGCTAAAAATGTAAGTCCTGACTTAAAGTTTCATGATCTATCTTTGGGTTCTAATTGAACATAAATAAATTCAACATTTTTCTTAGCATTCTCAAGTTTGAATTAGTAAATTCAACATAATATGGGCAAGTTCATGGCAATCGTGACTTCATCATATGCATGAAATAAATTAAAATCATACTATGGAAAATTATAAACATAAGCTCTAGACATCATAAAAATGAAATGAATTATGTCATCATAACACAGTTTTGGCATCATGGTTCTCTTTCTCTTTAACATGAAACAAATATACATCACCTATGGTTTCCTCTTAAACATGAATTAATCTATATTATCATGAGATCCATCACAATTTAATCTAATATTGTGCTTGATAATAGTCACATTATAAAAATCATAGGTCGCAGCCATTGTATCATGCCTAACAATAATAAATCTAAAGCATTATCTTAATGTGATCATGGTATCAACCAATTTACTCATAAACATGCTTTTGATTAAAATTATTATCATCATGATTTATTCTTAAGAACAAATAAATTTATATTATCATGGGATAATTCTCAACATAATTTAATATTTTGTGTGCTAATATTTGCATTAAAGAAATCATAAGTCTCACCCTTTGTGTAAACTTAATATTAAACAAGCTAGATTCATAATTTCATGTAAGGATCATGATATCATTTGGATCAAATCCTAAGCATGCATTTAATCATAAAAATTTTCTTCATCATATCTTAGGTTCCATCATCATGAAATTAATATAGCAATTTAGATCTAGGTTTCAAGAGAAGAAGTAATCTCATGATATGACCAAACACCATTACATGCATGTTTAGCAAATTACTTCTTTGTTAAATCTAGCTTGTATCTAATTTAATGAAAGATCTTGAAAATCATCCTATCTCTTAACCTTGTAATGGATTTCTTCAAAGGATCTTCATCTTTTTCTTGCTCCAAATTTGTGATTACCACCTTCGCTTTCTTTCCCAAGGTTTGACTGTCCTCCCTGGCTCTTTTGGTTAACTTCCTCCTTGATCCTTATCATGGATATGGATTTTATACCCAAGTAAATTGCCCAAGAGATGCTTAAATACTTGGTTATACAAGGCTCCTAAAATTAAGGCACCTCATGAATATTTGGTTAAGGCTTCACTCCATGAAATTTCATGACTTACCCTTTAATTCTCTTAAGAAAATTGCACCTTACTCTCATAATAAGACCAATTATATCCTTTTTAATATAGATGTATCACATGAAGGGACAGGACTAGGATCAGGTTCACAAAATCTCATTCTTAAAATGCATGCATTGACGAACAATTTAAATTTTATATCTCTTTTTCAATTGAATTCCTAAATTTTGAGAATTTTCATGACACATAGGATTCTAGCTCATAGTTTGGGTAATGATAAAAGCATGCAAGGTCAACCTAACCTTTAAACTTAGTTAAAGATATACAAGAAGAATGAAATGAATTTGAAATCCTTGTTAAACACTATAATGTTAGGAAACCCATGCAACTTAATGGTTTTCTTAATGAATATTTTGCTATGTGATATGCATCATTGGGTTTGTTGTATGGGATATAGTTTGTCATTTTTGAAAATATATCAACAATTATAAAAATTCTATAATAGTGTTTTTAGGTATGTGATAGTCCTAAAATAAAATTAATAGATAAATCTGCTCATTGCATAATTGGGATAATCAAAGAAATAATTTTTTTAATTTTTTCTAGTAATATTTGCTAGCTTATAGTATGGCATTAGGCAACTACACTATGAGCATCTTTTTTCTAAGATGGCCAATAAAATCTAGATTTTAATAAAAATATTATATTATATTTTTTTTACATATCTTGTTATACCTCTTAAATATATTAAAAAAATAAAATTTCTCTAAAACAAGATTACGGAATACATAAAAATTTATTCTAAATAAATATCCATCTAGGACACAAAATAGACTCCCAAAGGTAAAGTGTTTTCACTTCTTTATAAATAATAATAAAATCTAGAAAAGTCAAATAGTCATATTTAATCTTATGAAATCCATTGAATATTAAATATTAGAGGTGAAGTAAAAAAAAGAGTAAACCAAGATAGTGTATTGATGGGTTTCTTTTAAACTTCTATCTTATATTTTATGGCAAAGGTAAAATCTTATAAAAATTCTACCAATTTTACATATATGTGGTTTAAGTTTCATTGGATTTTTATAAACTTCAAAGTCTAGTGGGCTGTATTAAAATATTAAGTGTTGATGTAATAAATAATGCCTTTAATATCTTAAGATTTGAACTATAATATAGAATTTCTTGTCATTAGTGGAATACATTGTTTGCATCATTTAATTAATCACTAAAAAGTGTTATAAGATGTGGCTTTTCTAATATAAAACTCTAATTATGCCTACTTGAGAAGTATTACAAGTTATTTCAAACACCTTTGATAAATTAAGTAATTTTAAGACAAGTGCATAAGTCATCTAAAATTTAAATTTAATAGAAGCTTTATTAACTGTAAGTGCCTATAAAAATTTATCCTATTTTAATGAATCAATGATTGGTGATACAATAGTACTAAAAACTCTAATAATCATGAAAACTCCTAACATTAGTAAAACTAAAAGAAATATGTCAATTAATTAAAGATTTAATTTGAAGTAGACTAGCTATAATCGAAATACTGAAACAACAAAGCCTAAGTTATTCACTTCCTTTTGCTTCTTAGATATTTCTTCAAGTTCACATATAACATTTCTTTCCTTAATAATTGCAAAGAACTCCTCAAACACCCTAAGCATTTTCATTATTATTATAAACTAACATTTTATTAAATTAAACCACTAAAACTCTTCTAATGAATGGTTTCAACATAGTATTCATTATTCTTATAAAACTATTAGGTACATTTGATAACCCAAAAATTATAGCCAATCATTCAAATAATCCATCTATTGTTTTGAAAGCATTATTTCTTTTAGCACTAGGTTTAACCTTAATCTAATAATAACCACTTCAAAGATCAATCTTATTAAAATAACTTACACTAGATGCTTAACCCAAAAGATCATCACGTTTAGCCATAAGGATTCTATGCTAGATAGTACTCTTATTTATTATTCTACTATCAAAAAACATTCTCCAACTATCATATTTCTTAGGTGCTAAAATACAAAAACAACGTAGTGACTCAAATCCTCTGACAAAAGTTCTTTCTTAAGCAGTTCATCTACTTACTCTTTAACATAGCATTTATTGTTTATTTCATCATATAATTATGTAACTTTAGTAGTAATTATGAACCCAATATGTGATATATATGGTACTGTATGTCTCTTAATAAGGGTAACTCATCAAGAAGCTCCTCAACAGTGACATGAGTAAACTTCGTAAGTGGATTAGTTATTAAAATCTCTCATAAACTTACTTATATAATATATAAATAATAGAAGATTATACGTAAATAATAATATCTTAGGTCATAATTACTCCTTTGGCAATGACTTAATAATGAAAACAATTTATCATTCTAAATCTCAATTATCTAAAACATTTAAAATAAAGGTAGAAGTATAAAATCCATATCACAAGTTTCTCAAGTCAAATCATAAACTACAAAATAATCTTGTTAGTATAAGAACAAACTCTAAAATATATCATAATATAATACAAAATCATATAAAAGTACATCTTTCCCAAAATCCTCACATATAAGCCACCATAGTGGATATAAATCTTATTCACCTTCTCATAATATCCATCTTTTTTGTGTAATGAAAGCATAATGATGTAAATATTAATGTGATTATACAAATCAATAGGGTATTAAGATATAATAACATAATATGTCATTATAAAAATATTATCTAATAAATGTCATGATAACAAATATCCATGAAATAAGAACAAAAAATCTATGTAGCAATGCTTTTCCATATTTATTAAATTATTCCAAAATTATTATATAAGAAGTAAAATAATATACTTTCATTAATTTTATTTCTCATGGTCTTATTTTTCTTTTACCTGTTATCTTTTTTTATCCAATAATATGTAATGTCATATTTAAATGAATTTTTTTCATTAGAATAAATATAGTTAGCATTCATTCATATGTAGAGATGTAGGTCCTAAACCAATACCTTAACATCATACACAAAGTATTATTGCCAAATATCATATAATCTATAAAGTTATGGGGTCTTAGACTAATACCTAATAACCTTATATAAAGTATTAATGACTATCTAATAAGATTATATCATAAGCATGAAGCTATAATAAATTAATGTATGATCCCAAACTACATCTAGCACCTTGTAGAACATGCTAATGGCAATCCAAATAATATCCATATGAGATGAAGGATTATGTGTCAAGAAAACTTAATTTTATTATAAACTTATTTATATTCTATAACATAATCAAGATAATATCTTATTTATTTTTCAATACATAATCAAATTTTATTTTTATATACTTGGTTCATATATGCATTTTTGTATTCATCTTAAGTTTTTCTTATATAATATAAAATCATAAAAGTACAAAGATGTTGCCCATTAAACTAATAGTTAAGTTGATATGAATTTTTCATATGTATACAATAAGTACATCATATATGTATGATAATATTTGAGTTAACTCATTTTAGTTGTATAGTATGATTCTACCCATATGATATACTATATTGTATTTGTTTGAGACTATTTTAACATTTTTTATCATTAGTTATTTTTATTGTTCTGTGAGAAAAGTGCCAATACTATATATTACTTGATATTATATGATGCTTAAGTGCTGAACACATAACAAAGCTTAAACTTGTACATGGTAGATATTATGTACAACCAAGCAACACTTGATCAATCTAAGATAAATAGAAGGACATATTAGTATTATGAAGACATCATACTTATACGACATGCAAAAACCTACATATATAAGATTTGTGACAAGAAATGGAATGAATGATGATCGATAGCATACTCTATGATCTATATACAGGTTGAATTCAAGGCTTTGTATTAACATATTTTGATGATCATTAGTTTAATATTAATCTAATATTAATTTAACTATTTAAGCAAAAATATTTTACTATTAATTAGCTAATTATTCACTTTTTAACTCATAATAAGATGATATAACAAGTATGTATGCATGAATGAAGAGATCTAACTACAATCCTAAGTACTACTATATAAAGGTGAAAGTTTAATATTCTAACCAAAGAACTATAGTAAATGTGAAGCTTTAAATGATTTAGCAAAGCTATAAAGAGCTTATCCACATAGCTATCAAGTTTGCAAGTTAATACAAAACCTTGAGCAAATTCACCAAGACTTAGTCCTCTTATCAAGTATGTGTTTTGCTCCTTCACAACTAGCCACTACAAATTTTCATCAACTAAAATAATTATTAGTTAACACAAGTTTTATTTTGTGATCATCAAGCCTCATGGGATTAGCACATATGTTTTTTCATGTTTATTACACAAATATCACGTTTGTTATTATTCTTTTTTCTATAAGTTATCTCTTTTATTATATTTCATATTACTTTACTTGTCTATATCTATCTATTTACCTATTTGGCTTGTTAGTCTCATCATCTACTTTCATTACAAAGCATAACACCAAAACATGCACTGAGATGAGGGCCCTAATGGTAGTGGTGTCTTGTCCTAAAAAGGGGAGCATTTGTGGTAAGTTTATTATGGATGCTTAAGCTAAATACGATTCTTTATGAGATGTATCATGCATAGCTTCAATGTGTAGGTTTCTGCTAATACTATGTGTTGTTGGTAATAGGGTGCTTTTTGGTGACATAAGTGTTGTTTGGATTGTAAACAGATTGTTTGTGATTACTTTGTATACTAGAATGTGATGGTAATATTATTTATAGCTATTCGAGGTTTAAATATTGAGATTATTGATTTAAGATAATAGATATATTGTGTTATATTACATTTAGTATGAATATGTAAATGTTTGAAAAAAAAAGATATTTTTAAGAAAGACTATCTATTTTAATTTGAAAAATTTGGACCAATTTTGATTAAATTTTTTAGAGTTGAAAAGAAAATAAAGTGATATATAATTAGTTTCATCATCACCCTCATCTGAATAATTGATAATTTCTTTCATTTGTTATTTACTTTGATAATTAATCTTATATTAATGTTATTAGATGTATTATCGAGTTGACTAGTCATGTGGAGTATGATAACAAATGCCTTGAGAGGCTAAATCCATACTTCCTCTCCTTCTCACTTTCAATAATGCTCTATTTAATTAAGATCATCAAAGGTTTAACCCTTGTTTGCTCTTCTCCTAACCTTTATCATTGTCTTATCATATAATGGTCTTAAGAAGCACAACCTTTACTTCCCCTCCTCTCTTTTATCACTGCTTTAGCATATGATGGTCTTAAGAGGCATATCCCTTATTTTTCCTCCTCGACTTGATCACTATCCAATAATATGAAGGCCTCCAGAGGCTAAGCCCTTACTCTACTTCTCACCTTCAACCTTACTCTATCATGTGTATGTCTTGAAAGGAATAACTTTTTCTTCCTCTTTTTCTCATCTTCATTACTATCCCATTATGTGAAGATCTTGAAAGATAAAATCCTTGGTTTTTTTTTTGTTTTATCTTCACCATTGATTAATCTTACATCTAAAATTCTTAATTAATTTTGTTATTTCTCTTTGAATCTAAATTTTATATCAACATTTGACATAAATAATATGAAAAATAGAGTAGAAAATGAGAATATAAAATTTTATTTAAATAAAAATAATCTAAATGATAATTTTTTTTAACAATCTTCTTATATTTGCATTTACTTGAAATATAATTTTGATTTCTCTTTACTATATTAATATATAAACGATTTTTCAAACATAATTGTTGCGATCACAAAGTGTTTGAGGGTTAACAAACTCAAGAAATACGTAGTCCGGGGATGCCTTTGGACGTTTTTCACTACGTTTGCTGCATATGTATTTGTTCATTATTTTTATCATGTTTCTTAAAGCCTTGCTTCCATTTGTAAGGAAGAGGTGAAATACCACAAGAACTAAAACTCTTAACACTTAGCCAAATTTCTTTCTTGGTGTTCTTTTGTTGACCAGGTAGTCTAAAAGTTTGCATCAACAAAAGATAAAAGAATTGTTTTGAAATTATTTTATTCTTATTAAAATAAAAATAGTAACCTAAGTCGACTTTTGGTGTTATTGTTTGAATTAATTTTTCACTATCTGATTCATTCAATGTACCCTTTAGCTTTAAAACAATTTTTTTTTAATAAAGAGATGGACTAGTATGGTACAAGTGGAGCTGAGACGTTGGGGCTATGCCCTTCGTTTCTTTTGAAATGGTAGACGATAAACAATATGCGTTAACATAAATAAGATTAGAATTAGTTTTATATTAATATTATAAAAAAAATATAAATTAAATATGAATTTTGTTTGAGTTTTGTTTTATGATGCAAGTGGAGGTTTATACGTAAACGTTACAGCTCTTTTTTTATAAGATAAAGCTCATACCATATGGACTTGACTTATTCGAAAATTTTACTTGAAGTTATAGAAAAGCTTTTTGAGATAATTATAAATATAAATTTCTCATATTCAATTATCCATGAACATACAGCTTGACATCTAGCCATGGTGAAAAATACAATTTGAAGTTGAAACATAGCAGCAAGAATGAGTACAAGAGAAAGTAAGAGAAGTAAGAATTTATATAAACATCTCAAATTTGAGAAAACAAATAATGATTATCTTCAAAAGATTTTAGAATAGATTATGAACATTTCTTGTCATTTCTCTTCTATAACTAATAGATAACAACTTCTTAAACATATCGCATTAATATGCACGATCATCCTCAAATATTTTTTAGTTTAATTTATTTATTTTGTAAATTATGGTTCTTATATTATTGCACCTGCAAATCAGAGAATGGATCATTAACAAAGAACTATTAATGCATATCAAATGATTAATGAAATAATCGTTTGTATGCCATTTTTTTGGAACCTACATGAGTTGTTTTTCTTTTATCGATGTAAAGGGTCTCCAACTTATTCTATTTCTTTTAATACAAACTTATTGACAATACTTTATGATAATAATGTTATGTAAAATATCACAATTTTAATGATCTTCCATTTAGGAGCAAATCAATTTTGTGAATCTAAGTTGATCTCTTAGATCTTTTAAATCTTTAGTTTTGCATTCTAGATTTTTCTTTTATACACAAGTCTACTGATACAATTTTAGTTGTTATGTCAATTGAATTTTTAGTTTCAAGAATTGTCTTTAGTGATAACTCTTCCTATTCGATATGATGATTGTTGAGTTTAATGCATTTTATCGTAAAATGAAGTTTGGAATTCTATGTAAGAAAAATACATTTTTCTTTTCAATAAACAAGATGAAGACTTTTAACTTTCAAAAGAATATTTTTCACATTATTTTTTGTTATCTTTTGAAGTAAAAATATAATTATCTTTTGTTATTAAAAAGATAATGTACTTATGAAGTCAAAATCACTAACTTATTATTATATCACTAATATTAAATATGAATTCAAATATATTCTTTTGATTTTTTTTTTTTTTTTTTTTTTTTTTTGAGTTGAAAGGTTCCTCCTTTCCTTTAGATACGGGTGGGCTAAGTTTTATTTTTGAGCAAGTCATAAAACACAAACTTCATTTTAACAAGTAAAAGTTAACATGAAAATCAAATCAAACTCTAGTTGAGCAATTTCAAATTGAGAAATGATTCTATTGTATTCTGGCTTGAATAAAAAACCAATAAATCCTTGCTTTTGACAGTTTTAATAGAACTTGGATTGAATTCAAATTGAAAAATTAAGACAAACACGAATTGTCTTAATCTAATGTGAAATTATTTTTCTTAACCCAAATTGAATTTAAGGAAAAAAATGTCATTATTTTAAAATAATCAATGATGTTTGACATATTTCAGATTGAATTATTTTCATTTATGTTATTCTTATTAAAACTTTTGTTGTGTGAAGATACATGCATATGAAAATTCATTTTTTGATAAAAAAAAAATTACATCATGCAAGTCTGAAAAAGGGCCAATGGTTGAAATAAGTAAAATGTTCAATGTTTGGATCAATAGTCAATCAATAGAACCAAAAAAAAAAAAAAACACTCGATGAAGTAGATTATTAAAGAACAACTAGTTGACCAAACACATCCTCAGGAATTCGTCAAGCTTGCTCCCTCCTCTGTCAAGAAGTTACTCTCCCAGGAAAAGAACAAACACAGGTAGTAGCCAGCATATCAACAGAGTAACTGGAAATGCAGGCAAGTTTAATAATTTACATCGTTAGCAAAATACTACCATAAGATCCTTGTTCTAAAACTCCACACACAACAGTTAACTATGCAAATAATTGCATAAATTATTATTACAAGAGATCAAATGCATTTATAATGATGAAGCAGTCGTTGTTATAAAAAAATGATCTGAAATAGCAGCAAATGTTTCCTCTTTATGACCATTTAAACTTATTGATTCATGGCAAAAAATGCCTGTTACAGCAATGGCTTAAACTGTTACTATTCATTCATAACAAAAAATGACGATTATTGTTGTCAGAATTGTTAAAAGTCAATTGTAATGGTTATAAATATTGCTATTGATAATAAAGAACAATGGTGGTTTAAATGGTTGCCATTGAGTTTTTATTTCTTGTGATGGCACAAGGCTTATTTCTTATATTGTCATCTCTCTTGACCAATAAATGTTATCATAATTGTTAAAAGTCAATTATAATTGTTATAATTATTGTTATTGATATTAAAGAACAATGGTGGTTTAAATGGTTGCCATTGCATTTTTATTTCTTATGGTGGCACAAGACTTATTTCTTATGGTGCCCTCTCTCGACCAACAAATGTTATAGATTAAGTTAAAACTTTTTTTTTTTTTAATTTGTCAACATTAGATAGGATCCTAAATGGCCCAAAAATGGATAATATTTGTTATGAAAAAAATTAAAAGTTAGATAAATATCAAGAGTGTTTTGTGGATAACTATTAGAAGTATTTTGTAGAAAGTTCACTATATTTCAATTTATATTTGAGTGTACTGAAGATGATGATATATCTATGAAGTTTTTTATGAATCAAAAAGCTTTCTCAAGTTTTAATATTATCTCTCTTCCTTCACCTATAATTTGTTCTTAATATCCATTCTCATTGCAATAATTTTAATATGCTGAAGTTTTTTGAAGGACAACCAAAACTTAGATCTCATGAGAATTCTATGATCAAGCATATTATAATAGAATAATTTTAGGATGAATGGCTAAACAAAAAAGGACGCTTTGGATAAGAATCAAACTAGATTATTCTGAGACAATGCCACATTAATAAATGTTAGGATGTTATAATAAAAAGTTTAGACCATTTATTGATTTATGTGCATCATCCCTTACACAAGCGCTATGCTAATCTTCTCTATATTATTCCAATTTGTTTGGATGTTTCTTACCATGTCACACCCTTATCTTACATCACATTCTAATATCATCCTTGCTAGCTTTAAGATAATGAAAATAAGAGTTCAAATGTAAGTAGAGAACACCCATGATGTAACTAGATGAGGAATGACAATTAAGATAAATTTTAATTCATTTTCACATTATTTATTTTTCAAATTATGACTAATAACATGATAACTTTAAAAAATCAATTACAGAGTCTCCTAAAAAATTATCTATTTTTTATACATATAATAACATTCATAATAATTCTTTCAATAAACAAATATCACATTTATCTTTAACTAAAACTCAACATAGCTAAACTATAAAACAAATCCACTATAAAAGAAAAAATATAATGCAATTCTCACAAAAACTATACATTAAATATGTTAGAGACAACACCATATCTATCTATAGTCTAAATTAAATTACTATTTATTCTCAAAGGACCTAAGTCATGCACCTCTAGGTTCCGTTATTCTGTGAATACTTATATTATGTCCTACAATGTAAATACAAGAGTGAGTATAATGGAAACAATAGATAAATTAATAGTTAGAGTAGGTTAAGTAATGTAAATATAATAAAAGAAATTAACTTGGATTTGAATCATTATAACAAAGACATAGAATCTACAAAATGATAATGAATAATCATATTTGTACAATATTATATCAAAGCATATACACTCTATTATCATTTATGTTAACAAGTAATAGCATATATCTTTCATCTTTGTTTTAAGTATATTCCTTTCTATATCTCTTTATATTTTTCATAAATCTCTTATTAATTTTGAAGTATCAACTCTATTTTTTTTCTAAATAAGTTCTTATCTTATCTTAACTGACATCTCATCATAGAAATCTCTAGATCATATAATAAGCAATGGCTGTTAGAACGCATTATAGTTGACTCATATCATCTCTAAGCTATCAGATCACACAACAAGTGGCTCGTATTATCTCTAAGATACTAGATCACATAAACAAATAGATCATATAATCTTTTGATTGCTAAATCACACAAAAGCAGATCTTATCTTTAGGTTTTCATATCACATAATAAGTGACTTATGTCATCTCTAAGCCACCAAATTACATAATAAGTGTTCCATATCATATCTAGGTTGGTGGATCATATAACAAGTGGTGCATAACATATCTATGATCATGTGATTTCTATTTAATTATCTATATCTAGTCTTAATATATTTTTTTTTCTACCTCTCAATATGATTTTATTCATCCTTTTATTTTTCTACATGTTTTTCATCTATCTTATATCTCTTATAATCATTATAAGGGTCTTAGTATTTTTTTTTGAATTATTATTATTCTAATACAATGATATCATATCTCATTTTATATTATCTGATATCACATCATATCATAGTATTTTAGAGACATATAATATCAATTTTGTATTAAACACACAATATACATATCTCATTTACCATCATATAGACATTAGTATATAGCTAGGGGATCTTTTTTTATATCATCTCTTTGTTATAATAGATCTTATCTCATATCATGTTGGCATCATAGTGAATTTCATCTCATATTATGTCTATAGTAGATTTGAGTATTATCCATATTTACAAATATATGATTTGTCACTTTTTAATTTGTTAATCATATCCTTGCTAGCACCTTTTGTAATTACATTTTGTTTACTTGAGTATTTTCTTGAACAATCATTGCATGACTTGGTTAGATACTAGTTGTCACTTGTAATTTCAATTACACCTTTAACTTAAGCTCTTTACAACTAAATTTGGAAAAAAAATATTAAAAATCCTTGTAAGAACATATACAAGTATTGTAATAATTACAATTGATTCTCAATATTTTTTAACCAAAATTACTTTGTCCATCTTTTAAAATACTTTTCTTTTATCTCATAGTCATTCGAGCATGATTTTAAATGGAAAGAATCTTTTTTTATCATTTTTTCATTACTTCCATAATAATTTGTCTCTAAAATATTTTCATATAACCTGTTTAACATATCACCATTAAATAATTCCTAAATCAATTTGAAAAACAAGATTTTTAGGTAACTACAATTTCTCTATTTGATAATATTTTAAAAAATAATACAATTCAACACAATTCACTATTTCTTTGTAGAATTATTTCGTTCAAAAAATCAATCTTATTAGTACAAACAAAAAATGGATAGTATCCATAATCCATTCATATCTATTAACAACTCAATAGTAAAATCATCCTTACTATTTCTTTCTAGTAACATTTAAATTATCATCCAAAGCATTTCATAATACATATATACTTTTCAAATTGAATTCTCTCTTACCTAAAATGTAATAAAACACATTCTAATTTATTATGCATCATCCCTTTTTATATTATTGTAATAGATTATAAATAGATCTTGTAATGATAATGATGATACAAAATGGTATACATGCTTTGAACATAACATTAAGAAATTAGTGCTCATAAAAGATGTAAAATTTGAGGAAGATGCATCAAGGGATTGGAGCACCCAAGAAGGAGATTGTATGACTTTCTACCATAAGTAGAAGAAGAGAATATAGAGCAAGAAATCATTGGCAAGAACACAGCCCTTAACACACCAAATTTCTCCTAACAAAGCTAAAGCAAGTAATCTCCAAGATCTTAAACTATAGATAATTTATATGATTCAACATAAATAATAGATGGCAAGAATTTGTTTTGTATATTTGCATGTGATGTGCCATTGATCTTTGAAGAAACAATAAAGGTGAAAAACATTAGTATAAGCCATGAATGAGTAAATCATTAATTGAGAAAAATAACACTTGAGAAGTCACAACACTTTTGATTGGTGATCAAGAAATTGGTGTAAATAGGTTTACAAAGTGAAAAAGAATGCCAAAAAAAAAGTGGAAAGGTGTAGAATAAGGCTAATTGCAAAGGGGTATAAATAGAAGCATGACGTGGACTATGAATAAATATTCACTCCTATTGGTCATTTAAAGATGATATGATTGTTGATTGCCCTTGTAATATAAAATTGTTGGTCTATCCACGAGATGGGCATAAAATTAATAGTTCTTAATGGCTTCTTTGAAGAATTGCATGTGGAACATTTGAAACATTTCATGATGAGAGGCCCTATAAACAAGGTGTTAAAGTTGAAACAGTCATACATGATCTCAAGCAAGCATCAAATACTTGATATAGTTGTCTTGACAACATCTCCTCGAGAATGCATTTTTTTATGCATTTATGAATATACACTCTATGTAAAGGAAACAAGAGATATATTATTTGTGTGCATTTATGTGGATGACCTTATTCTAACATAGAATAATCCACAAATGTTTTAGAGATTCAAGTAATGGCTCATGTGATGTCCTGTCATTTGAGCATTAAAGTCTAGTGGAGTGACAAAATTTTTGTCTCTTGAAAGGCATATGTAAGACAAATTATAAGGAAATTCAAGAGGATAAAGTACAATCCTATCAACACCCCATGTAATGTAGAGTAAAACTCCCTAAAGATGATGGAGCAAGGTCGACTCAACTATAATCCAAAGCCTTTTGGGGAGTTTGAGATACTTGCACAATAACCAATATACAATTCTCAACAACTGTGTTAGCAAGTTTGTGAAGAATTCAAGTGAGTATATAAAGGCACTAATGAAAATTCTTTAATATTTAAAATGAACTTTTTATCAAGAGTTTTTCTACTCATTTTTGGAGGAGATAAAATTTCAGCAGGTATTGTGATAGTAATTATGAAAAAAACATCAATGATTGACAAAGCATTGTTAAGTTTATATTTTTTTGGGAATGAATGTGATTTTGTTGAGTTCAAACAAAAAATTCATAATAACACTCTCAACATGTAAGTCAAAGAATGCAGTTATCATAGGTAGTGTGTGTGTCATGTATGAAGTATGATTCAAAAAGAGAGGTGAATTGTTAAGAATAAAAATTTGTTTTCTTAAAAAAATATTTAAAAAAAATATTGTAAAAAAATTTAATAAGATCAACAAATCTCTAAAAATAATTTTGTATAAATTTTAATTTTATTTTGATAATTATGTTTATAAAATTTATGAAAATAAAAATTCAACAAAAATTAAGATGTATACCAATGATTTTTAGGTAGTTCGACTTAAAATCAAGTCTACAGACCTCTCTCGATAAAAATCTGATAAAAAAAAACAATCAATGTAAATCATTCATCAAAAGATGGACAGGCTAAACCCTCGTAATAATGAAATAATAAAAATATACTATTACACTTATAACAAAATAACTTGGCAATAAAAAAATAATTTAATGACATAAAATTGAAATGAACATAAATAAAAATCATATGCTTGATGATATGCTTAATAAGACATAAGTATTTTAATTGAGTAAATTAAAATAAAGAACAAAAAGAACTTAACTAAATTAAGAAGAAAGGAGAAATTAGAGTTTAATGAATAAAAAAATGTAGTGTAAAGAAGTGACGATAAGTACTGGCTATTATAGCTTGAATATCCTGACTTAAAATTTTCTTTAATATTTTGTAAAAATTTTATCAATCAATTATGTTAAAAAATCTACTATTTATATACATTTTTTCAATGATTAAAAGGAGTTACCAAAGAGACTAATTAGTGATTATTGGTTGACCAAAAAGTTTTCAACGAAAAACAATATTTTTTTAAATAAATGTTATAATGACTCCTAAATAATGACTAAAATAGCCATTATACAAATGATCCTTTAGCACTCTTCGATTATGATCAATGAAAATGGTAGCATTATGATGGAAAAGACTAGGGGTCATTCGATTGCAAAAACTACATGATCAGATGATTGAAACTAAACTAATATTGTTTAAAAATAAGATTTGATTTGAACTATTAGATTTCAATCATGATCTAATAACTGGATTTAGATCTTATGCATGAATTAAACATGAATCGTGTGATCATAAAAATGCATGATCGAGACGGATCTAATTAAGCATTTTTAAAAGCAATGAGATTATGTTTGTTGATTGTTTGATAGCAAAATTGCATGACCGAATGGATTAATTCAATCATGCAATTCAAAAACTAGTCGTGTGAAACTAATGCCGAGTTTTAGTCCCATATTGCTTATTAAAGCTTGGAATATTTAGTTATAAACATTTCCCTATGCCTTAAAGGTACCCTTAACATTGAGGTTGTCTACCTCTTTGTTCTTTTGAGATTAGTCACCTACGATCCTAGTAATTGAGTAAACATTGATTAACGGATTTAGGAATAATGTCCTGATCTCACACTAATAAACATAGGTTCAATAATTGTTTTCCTACCAAATTACGTAAGTGAATCAGGTTCAGGCATTGTGCTTTGACTCGAGACTTTATTTTACTTTTATTTTATTTTTGATAATATTATTTTTTTAATTAATTAATTAATTATTATAAAAATTAGTTTTTGTAACAAGTTAATAAATAAATATTTTCAATGATATGATCAAGATAAAATGATTCTTAAGATGGTGAAAATAAGATAATCAAAATGACTAAAAATATAAATATTTTTAAGATAATTAATTTAATTAAAATTTAATTTGTACATTGTAAGAATGATTTCAATCATGTTTAATATTCTAATAAAAAATTAAATTTAAAATATATATTTTTTATGATTTATTATTTAAATCAACATAATATTTATAAGATCTGACATTTACACATCTTCTTCTTTTACATTCTTTCAAGAACACGAGTATCGACTATCTAAAATATGAAAATTCACTCAAACAATTTCATTAGAAATACTTAAAGTTTATTATCATCAAACAAAACACTATTACTAAAGGTCAACAATATGACTATAGAATTTGCTAAATAAACTTTGTTGTGTAGAGAAAGAAGTCCCCAACATGATAATGGGCAATAAGTCAGCCATTGTTTTGGCCAAGAATCCAATGCTTTACGATTAGAGTAAGTATTCGATGCGAGATTTTATTTTATTTTGGATCTTAACATTAAAGAGAAAATTAAGTTCAAGCATGTGAAAATACTTGATTAGGCATTGATCTTTTCATGAAGACTCTCAAATGTATTCAATTCTAATAACCAATAGGGATGATTGAAATTATAAAGAAGGTAAGTTTTTTAAAAGACAATATAAAAAAATAAAAACTAAACTATTAAAAATACAACTCTTAAAAAATGAGTCAAGAGAAAGAATTTATATTTCTAAAAACAAATTTACATCATATCCAAAAGCAAATTTGCTGAAGTTGCATATAAAAACAAACAAACATACGAATAACGTTAAGTACAGAACAGGAGAGCAACGTTTCTTTAACGCTCTCTCCCTACGAAGACAAAATAGGCGAGTATAAAAGCAGCGCAGGGGAAACAAAAACAAGGGACTGCAAGAAAATACAACTTTTATCTTTCATTCCTCCGCCTCGACCTCGTTTTCGTCCTCTCTCATCTTCCCATCCTCATTGCTTTCCTCATGCTCCGGCCTCAGCACCCTCATCATCAACCTCCCATCCTCCCGTGTGGCCTGCAACAACCTCTGTGTTGGTATCCTCATCTCCCTCAGCACAAACCGTCCCTCCTTTCTAAAAGATTTAAAATACACCCTCGGCTTCCCGCCCCTCCCTATCGTCGTTATCGGTGGCGGGAAGCGCAACTCTTCGCCGCCAATCCTCTGCCTCACATCTGAGTAGCTCCTTATGATGCACCCCTTGACGTCCTCCTTCTTTCCCTCCACCACGCTCCTTTCTCTTGTCGATTGGCTCCTGTTCATGACTCCAACTCTTCCTTCCTTTCCCATTGTATCCATAACTTTATCTCCGGACCCTGAGATGGTTTCGTCGCATGGATAGTGGGAAGGAGGAGGTTCGGTGAAAGGTGGAATGAACGGGGAAGAATTGGGGCAGAGATCACCGAGCGTGTTGAGGGAAGAAGAAGAAGAGGGCTCCGGGAGCGAGTCCTGTTTTGGGTTCTTCGTAATATCCATCGGGATTTGCCATTGGGTCATTTTTGCTGGGAGGATAGAGTTAGAGCAGTCGGATGATTAATGGTGGTTAGATGTATGCAAAGAGATGGTTGGTGGTAGAGGATTTGTAGGGCAGTGGTGTAGATTTGCAACGGTTCTCCTTGAATTTGGTCTTCTCCGGAGGGTTTTTCGCATGGATATATTTGGTTCGGGTAATATTCCAATTTTCTTGTAATTATTTCAAAATACACTTTAAAGATAACTATTTTATAAATATACATTTAAAATAACTATTATAAATATTTATCTTTTTTTTTCTATTGATTATTTTATCTTTTATACAATGAATTGTAATGTTGTAGTTATAAAATTGCTTTCAAATATACATGAATATAAGTGAGACATGATATTCTCTTTACATCATAACCTCTTGTCATTGGTTTCTAACTTTTTCTTCTTCGTCATCGGTTTTTGGCATCATTAGATATATCTTTGTCTATTGATTATCCTCTTATGTTGACAAAGATTTCAAAAGTAGTTAATAATATGTTCTTGGGTTCTTTGTTATCTTATCTTTTTTTCTTTTATTTTATTTTATTTTTTTCATTATCAAAACACTAGGTTTTCTATAGTAATTTTTAGGTGAATAGTACCAATTCAAAACTACTACTCTAAACATGTACAATGATTCAAAACCACCCGCATTTGATATCCATAATATAGTTTTAGTAATACTTTTTTTTAACTATAGAATATACTATAGTAATAATTTAAAACACTCTTATACATATAGTTTAAACCATTATCCAAATATATAGTTATAATATTTGTTATGATAATGATTAAAATATCCCTAAATTCTATTTAAAAATACTTTTAGAGACAAAGTTGTTTTTATAAACATACATTTAAAATAGCTATTATAAATATTCATCTTTTTTTTACTGAATTGTTTTCTTTTTATATAATATTTGTAAAGATTCTTTTACAAACTAGAAAATTTCTTTCAAATATGCATGAACATAAGGATTGCCCAATGTTCCCTCTACATAGAATCTCTTGTCATTAGTTTCCAACTTTTTCTTCTTCTTTGTTGATTTTTTGCATCATTGGACATATCGTTGCCTATTGATCACAGTCCTATAATGTCGAAGACTTTAAAATTGGTTGGTGGTATGTTTATTGGTTCCTTGTTATATTCCTTTTGTTCTCCTTTTTTCTTCCTTTTATTTGTCCACGTCTTCTTCCCTTTGCTCTCTTCATTACAAGAACACTAGGTTTTGGTAGTGATTTATAGGTTAATGACACTAGTTCAAAACTAATATTCCAAATATATGCAATAGTTCAAAAAATGCTACGTTTAGTATCCATTCCTAGCAAAAGTACTTTGAACTATTGAAATAGCCTATAGTAATAATTTAAAATATTATTATATATAAGACAATAGTTTAAACCAATTTTCAGATATATAGTTATGATAATTAGCCACTACTATAATTAAATCATCTATGTAATCTATTTTTACAAAACTAAAATAGTGGTTCAAATTACCACAATTGTTTTGAAACAAATGGTAGCTATTATAGCAATTGTTGTAGTCTTTGCACCACATTGCTTTAAATTGATATTGTAGTTAGAGATTCACAATATTAGATATAATTGCAAGCTTGTGATAATTAGGATTTCATTCTTATTCATAGAGATGTATGTGAATGTGAATGTGTTATAGAGATGGTCAAGGATCAAGACATAACTAACTAATATTATGAAAATAATTTCTTTTACAATTCAAATGAAATTTCTATTCAAGGAAATAAGTTTTTAATGTTCAAATGAAAATTATTCGAATGTTTGGATCTTAAAAAACCAACTTACTAGTTTGATTGCACCAACAAGTGTTTAAAAGTTAATGATGAATTTGTTACTTGATTGTGCACAAAATGCATGTCATTGTTTTTCTTTTGCATTTGCTCAATAGTTCAATCAATTCAACATAAGTTTAGATGTTCAATTCCTTTAATTTAGGAGAGATATCTAGAGTTAACTTATTTAAGAGAGATATCTAGAGTTAACTACTCCTTATGTCAATCTACCACCCATGTGCCAAACCACTCGTTATGTCAATCTACCAACCATATAACATTTGGCATAGATGCTTGATTCGGAGTTGTTTTGGTAGCCATCTAAAGATAGAAGGCATGCATCTTCCTTTTAAATATGTTTTACCAGCATGCATAATAGGCATCTCAACATCACAATGCAGTTTTTAAAAATCATTTAGTGATGTATTGACAAACTACACTATGAGAAGAGCAAAAACTTACATGGTGAGCTGCACGTTAAGATAAAGCTCTTCATTCTAGTGTCAATTCTTTATCTTTTTTTTCATCCAAACTCTTAATGATAGTGATAAAGAATATGGTGCTAACACATGAAACATTAATTTTACATATTTTAATTTAGTATTTATATGATTTTTTTTATTTTCTTGTTCTTCTTATAAAAAAAATTATATGAATGCAATTAGTATCATGCATGGAAAGATTTTGTGAATACTTTAAAAAAAATGTTGTGACTTAAATTATATTGACATTCAATAACCATATGTGATGAATCTTGTAACTTTTAAATCTGTAAACAAGGATTAGTGATAGATTCTTTTTTAAAGAGTTACGAAATTTTTTTACTACAAACATTTTTCAAAGATTATGACATTGTTTTTTTTTTTCTCTAGTAAATGACAAATAGTTCTATAGTTTGATTATCTATGATAAAATAATTAATGTAATCAATATGTAATAAGTAAGACTTAAAAATATTATTTTGACTTTCTTTAATGTTGGCCATCTTAACTATAAGACTTGAAAAAGTGATGAAATAATAAATAATTTGGATGATTCACTCATGTGAAAAAAATATTTATCATTATGAGTTAAGAATATAATCAATAATTTAAGACATAATTAATATATTTCTTACACATATATTAAACATTTACATTACAAGATGTTAATCCAACAATAAATTGAAAATAACTAAAATTGTTATTTTGTAAAATAATATTTTAAGATAACATATAGAAGACCATCTCTTCATTCTTCATTTGATTGCTTAGATTCATACAAAAAGAGTTTCAACTATTACATTTTTTTTTCATTCAAATAATAATTAGTTTTCATCCTTGAAAACAAAACATGCTCTTGAAATTAATCAACATAAAAGCCCAAATCTTTTGATTGAGCTGTATCAGATTCATCCACCCACAACATTGCCAATTAGCCACTTGGCTGAGATTTAGGCTCATTGCTTTGGACTTGGCAGATGAAACCATTCCTCCTTATAACAGAAGATGGGTTTGAGACCGGTTTTCCTGGTCGACAACGTCGAGAAAGACCGGGTCAACGAGGACGTGGCTATCGAGATGGAGGCTGAATCGGTGGCTCCAAAGCAGCAACCGGGCGGATCCGTCGATATCGACTGTGGCATCGAGAGCCATTCGGCGGCGGGTGGCATCGGTGAGAATGGAAGGCGCGTGGTGAGCAAGCTGGAGGCCGTCGAGGCGCGCTGGGAGATGGAGGAGGCGACACGACAAGGGGGGTTGAGATCCGGCGTCCAGCTCGGCGGACCCGAGGAGAGATCCAGCATAGAAGATGGAAACCGTTGCCGGGGAGTAGCGTATGGAGACGATATTGGGGTTTGTTACGTGGACGGCGAGGGTGAGTTCAAGGTCAAGGACTGGGAGGCGGAGGTAGAAGGAGGAGAGGGAGATGGATACGAGTTGGAATGCGGGGTCACGTGGCCGGGCTGCCACGATTGCTGCTGCTGCAGCGGCAGATGCAGTGGCAGCGATAGCGGCGGAGCTCCAACTCCAGGTCGAGCGGCGAAGGCGTTTCTCTTCATTGCTGCCCATAGAAGAAGGCGGCAGGGTTTTGGAGAATGGATCGGAACAGGACTCGTCCTGGATGTGAATAGGCGAAAAGACGTTTTTCTGATGAAAATATTAAAAAAGGAACAAAGTATTTTATATTCTTTTAGTATTTGTAACGTATTCTAAATTTAAATTTTTAAAAATAGAATAAAACCTTGAAAGAATATTTTGTAAAAACTGTTGAATAAATATCTTTTAAGTCTGCCGTGCAAGAAACTTTTGAAGTTACCAAAAAAAAAATGCTGAAACAAATAGATCTCTTGTAGGAGAAAATATCTTTTGTATTAAAACATTAAATATTATTTTCAAACTATGTTAAAATTTTCAAATTTATTTTCATTGTGACAAATTATAAACATTTGGTCATTTGAATGAATAGTTTTTTTCAGCAACTTTACGGGTCAAGGGGCAACCAAAAGGCAAACACGGGCATTGAATTTGAATTAGATGTTGAAACAGTCATTTGTTTTGCTAATGATATGATTACACAATTAAATGATGGGCACAATGAATTTTATACGAGCAGTGACATCAAAATGGTGTGAACTGAGAGTATAGTGATGTCAGTAAGATAAAAATCTGTAATCAAAATATTATGATATTTGATAGATACATAAAAATAAAATTATTTTAAAATAAAAATAAGAAGAAAAAAAATAGAAGGTATTGTACAATAATTTTAGATATTTGATGACATTTTAATTTTTTTTTATTTTAGGTAAAATCTGTGATATATAGGTCATATGGAATTCAATCCTATTTAAAAGATTTTGTTAAAATATAATTTATTGAGTTTAAGAAATAGTTATAAAAATTTAAAAATAAATAGAACCTTATATTCCTTAAGCTTAAATCAAAACTTTGACACTATATAAAAATTTTGATACTCTTTCATTTACCCAATAAATACAAATAGTAGACAATTTCCTCTATCTTCACAAGGAAGTGACCACAACAAAGGTCCTTTATAATACCTCTTTACTTAAGAGGATGAAGATACCATAAAAAGTCACTTAAGGTATATCTGAAAGATGACTATTAATCTAATGTTTATGTTATCAACATTATTTTCTTCATGGTAGCAAAATAAATGCCATTTTACTTATCTAATTTTTACTCTAAGATTTCTTTGTTAACTTATCTTTTTGGCTACTAGAAATTTGTTTGGAGAAGGTAAATTAGGTATAAGCCTTAAATGGGAGGGACATTTCTTTCATAGTGAAAATGACTTGTTAAACCCCACCTTTGCCTCTTATAAGAGATTACTCTTCCACACCACTTTTATAAACAAGGTCATAAACTTTATGAACATCCTTTGCCTCTTTAAGATTCGTCACATGATTCTCTATTTATATAACTAGTGGCAAACTTTTTTCCCCCTCTTTGGAGTCCTCTTTTCTATCATCTTCAATGTTTTTGCTATCCTTAGTGATGGCAATATAAGAGGGATCTCGAGGAATGCTAGTGGCAAAGACCAAACAACAACATCTAACTAGGCAACTAATAGACTAGCAACATTGGATAAGGTGATCAGAGTAGCTTGCAGGAGGCCTAGGACTTGAGCAATGATCATGGCATGGTGGTTAGAGTGGGGGCAAATATAATCATAGGTTTAATGGAGTGGCCTAAGAGTCGCCAATAACGATCAAGATCACAATTTCGATGACAGTAGAGCTAATGTGGGCATATGATTATGGTTGGGGGAAGAGGGTTCGCTCAAGAGAGTTTGGCCAAGAGACCATAGGTAAGGGGGTCTGTTTCAATGGAATTGATAAAGTAGATGATAGGTAATTAAAGTAGTCAAAAGTGATGCAACTAGGCTTCACACGACAGTGGCAACTAGGCTTCACAAGTGATCGAATTTAGTGATGGTTGCAAAAGGAATAGGTCATTAATTAAGATTGAGGGGTGAGACTAATGTAGCGTGGGATAGTGGGAGATGGCCAAGATTAAGAAAGACATGGCCAATGGAGTATTGTGTTGTGTTGGTTGTGAACAATAGAGATCGAGACATCATGATGTGGATGACAATGGTGAAAGTAGGACAATTGAATTGGGGAGAAGGACCACTCACACCTATTCTAAGGAATCCTCTTACACATGCACCTCATAGAAGTGTTGAAGATATTTTTTTATTCACATAAATTTGTTTTAAAATGATACAAAAGATTGACTTAATTGGCATATAAAAACTAATATGTCCCTAAACATAAAAGATAATAAAATAATATAAAATAACATAAAAGAAAATGTATGAGAACGTGTGCATAAAAAAAAGGCGCTATCAACGATCTCATAAATGACTCGTAACAATCCAATAACTTAATAAAACTCAATAACCATTATTTCTTGTTATTTTTTAGTCATTGCTTGAAATTTAAGCATGGTTGATAACAATTTGAGCCTCTGCTTTTGTGGGCTCTTTTTCACCTCTTGATGGGTTGTCATAACTCACCTTATTAAGAAAAATCTTGATATTCCAGAGTTGAAGTATATGTAATCCTTTTACAAGTGTGGTGCTAATCTCTCCATATCTTGTATAATTTGACAAGTATCTTTTGATAGTAGATAATCCTAACAACTAATCAAAAAACCTGTCATATGAAAAATAAAAAATATATTGGTCAGGATATTATCAATAATAAAGAACTTTATGTCAAAAAGGAAAGGTAGTTGGCTATTATTTGAGTTATTTGTAAAAGAGTTAGTCAACAAATTTTTATATCATAAATCACTCATATATTAAAATAAATTCTTAACATTAAAAGCATATCGAATAAACATGTCAAACAACAGCTCTATAACATAAGACATTATAATTCAAGATTTTAAATGAACCACAAGATCTTACATGTAACTTGTTAGGTTTGGCATTGACAAATCACTAAATACGAATAACCATTAGTTCATTATCTTCCATACTAAGTTCTCCCAAAGTCTTACTTCTACTAATAGTTTTAGCATATTTTGAATTATTAACTACAATTTATTGCTTTAACAATTGCAAAATTTTAAAATCTTTAGCAAATGAAAAACTAGAACATAAATAAAGATGTGTAAAAACCCAACCAAATTAATAAGGTTTTTAAGATCTTGATCACAAACTATGTTACACCCAAGGTATTGCCTTTTTTATTTAACATCTTTTTCTTAGTTCAACATTAAAATTTTACATAATGATTTAAAATTTAAATGTAAAGCTAGTTTGAATCTTCAATTTTTAATTTTGAATTGTGAATGATAAAAATATGGAATCGATAGATCTTTGAATTGATATTTTAGAAGTTAAATGTTTAAGTAAGACAATTCTAATAGAGATATATGTTAAAGAATGCATGTGATCCCTTATAGATAGGATCAAGAGCCAGATAAAATGAATATGGAATGTAAAAATCATAAGAAAATGATAAGATAGAATTATTTCCCTTCTAATCATGACATGCGTAAGGAGATTTAACCAAGAAAGCTAAAGAAGACATTAAAGCAAGGAAGGAAAGAGAATAATTTCCAAACTTGGTTAAAAAATATGAGAGATTTCTTTCTGGTGTAGATCTCTATGCAACTAAGAAGGAAGGGAATCCTCTTATTTTATATATAAATTTAGAGGCATATTAGGCAATAAAATGAAGTAATTTGTTACTATACTTGTAAAAGAAATTTTGACTAATGACATATGCTATTCTCCTTTCTTAAAGCTAAATTTTCCATCTTAAAATTTAGTCACGATCTTTATTGCTTTGGTGAGAAACATGTATGCCAAAAATTCAAAAAATTCCTAAAAGAATTGGAGTAAATTGTCATACAAAGGAAATTAGACAATTAAATGAAACTAACTAACATATATGATGATTTATTTATAAAGATGACAAGTTTTAATAAAATCTTATCTTATTCTTGAGTTTGTTGCTGCAATTATGCAATTATGTGAAAGTTAGAAAAAAAATAAAATAAAATGATGTATGTCTCAAATACAATATGACATCAATACTAAAAGAATCCCTTGGTTGTTGACATTATGAATTTCTATTTTAATTTTTTATATACAAATAGTGAGATCTTATGTTTATATATATCTATGTTTAAATTTGAATTTTCATGATGCTTTTTAGTTACTATCTTAATAAAATGTAAAATTATAAGGAATATTGTAGATGTATGCAAAACCATAATCAAATAAAAAATTGATGACATAATTTAAGTCATGTTTGGAAGATATTAATGTAAATGTTATGATTTTCTGTCCATGTTGAAATAAATCAAGATTTATTATGAAAAATTATTACTTAATTGAAATATAATAAAGATATAATGAAGATGATTCTAACTTAAAACTTAGTAATAAATATTTTTAAGTGATATTGTAAAATATCACCTAGAACTTGTGATACTTTTCTACTAAAAAAATCAAAACTTAGCAATGATTTTTGCTACTACGAGGGCTGGAAGCCTCAAGTTAGACTAGGGGGTTCAGTGTAAGGCTCAAACATATGCTTAAAATGTAATGTGAGATCTTAGAAAAGACTTTAGATGGCTTCCAAGGCAAGTAAAACTCTTGGGCTTCCTTGTCTGGAGCCTTAAGGGACTTGGGTTGGCTTTGGAAGAAAGCTAAGAGAGGTTTATATCTTGGTTAAGTCCAAAAAAAAGTACTGAGTTTGGTTAAATAGGCATAAAAAATTGAGAAAAAATCTTAGACTAACTAATAAGTTCAGTTGGCTTAGATTAAGCCGATAGAATTATTGGATTAAGCAAGAAAATCTAAGGTTTGAAATTTCAAAAGTTCTAAATTTTAAATTTAAATATCTAAGATTTGAAATTTAAATATATAAAATTTGTAATTCAATTAGATAAAATTAAATATCCAAGTAATCCTAATCAATGTTAGAAATAAGTTACAACTTGTATTTAGATTAAATAATTCCTAAAGACTAAAACTTTTTTTATTATGAAACCTTAAAAGTAGGAATTAGGGTTAGACAAAAGACACTAAGCACTTGGTGAGACATTAAACAAACTTAAGATAAGGCTATAATTTAATTAGACTCTCGATTAGACCTTAGATGAGGGTTGATTGAGATAAAGAGTTTGTTTTTGGCCTTAGGAGTAGTGTTGAGCTCAACCAAGAGACCAAATGTTCCCTTAAATTTTGGCTAAACTCTAATCTAATTTGGTTTGATGAGTAAGATCAAGAGTAACCCTTAGGCTATTACGCCATGAATTGACACACCAAACGATAGTCGAGGAGGTGTATGGTGCGAAGAGAACCCCAGATGGCTCAATTAATGTATTAAGGTTTTCAAGAAAGCTTAGAATCATTTAAATGACATCAATGTTAGGTAATCCTAAATAAATATAAATAAAATCATATATATCAATGTCATAAACAAGTCCATTTGATGATAACATAGACTACGATATAATGAAGCCTAATTGATGGACACTTCATCAAAAGTTAGGCAAGTCGAATATATCAAATAACAAGACTCTCCCCAATATGAAGGTTGCATGTCTTATTGCTTAAGATATAATAAGAGGGCTGCAATTGTGTTTGAACAAATTGTAAATTGAGTGGAGATGTTCTATCTAGGATACGAGTTGTTTTAGTACAATGTATAATTTGATAAGTTACTTATCCTTGGATGAACTTATTTCTAAGTAAACTAAGTGACCATTTGAGATAAAGACATGGTTTTTTTAGGTAGCATGCCATGAGCATGATAATCAAATTGCAGAATTACAACTTTCAATTTAAATGTCAAACTCGGGGAATAAAAATCAACGAGCCAAGTTCTCTGACTAGTGCATAGTTCTGGTTGCATCCAAAAGAAAAAAAAATACTGCAAAAAGTAAGGTGTGATACAATTGGTGTCAAAGCTCAAATAGCAAATGTTAGTGTGACTTAGGTTAGAGTTAGAATAAACCTAAGCAGATTATCTTTAGTACCACTAAGGTGGGGAGCACTTGGATAAATATGAATTTGTAGTAAGTCATAAATTAATATGTTCAACATTTTATCCAAAGTAATTAAGTATGATATTTTCTTCTTGATACGGATGACCAGGACTTGTAATGGTGCCTTAAAAGACGTGATGGATACAAACCAAGTTCAAAAAAAGCCAAAATTAGATTGACTAATTAGGGTTACATCGTCTCTGATGACTAATTAGGGTTACATCATCTTTGATCCAGATTGTACCAAGAGTGGAGCCATTCTTATAAGTTTTTATACAATTGATACCATTGTTTTTTTAGGCACAATCGATCTAGCCATAGTTAATGATTAGCTAATGCACATTTAGAAGCTATTTAATACATTGAGATGCCCAACTAAATAGATGGTTGCACTACAACCTTGGTTCTTGATAGCAAGGTGACTATTTGGTGGTGTGGTCAACACCAGACAATTTTCGAGGATGTCTCGAACAGTGCGATTCCATGGAGCTAATTCCTGGTACCTTTTAGAGATGGTTATGTGCTAGAGACAACCAAAGCTGAGATATGTAGAGAGCTAACTCATTTGAACCAAAGACAAATGTTTGTAGTTGATTATACTACTAGATTCATTTATCTCACACAATATGCAATAGAGCTGGTAATTTTAGAAGAGTGTCATTGCAAACACTTTGTTGAGGGACTTAGGCCTTCTATGAAGGGACACCTTGTGGTTACTTGTTTACATGATATCACGACTAAGTCGAGACTGTCAATTTAATTAAGTATGTGTAATGTTAGATGGAGGCTCACTGAGAGGCTAGCAAGAAAACGAAGAAATCTAACAATCCCAAAAATAAGAGAATGAGAAAATTCATGACAGGAAATGACAAAAGATATCAAATCAAGATATATCTTTTGCAGCTTAGTGCGTGACCTATAGAGCACTCCAAAGACCAGAGCTTGCGATGTAGATGCTATGATAGAAGACACATATAAGTCTCTCAGTTTAAATTGAATATTTGTAATTATACCTAACATTCTTAATCATATTATTATAAATTAGTTAATCAAGATTTTCTTAAATATGTTCATATTGGATATAAATATATTGAATTTTAAAATTTGAAATCTAAATTCCTAGAATTTGAAGCATGATTAAATAATGAAACTTGAGTTTTATCACATAAACCTTAATTTGGCTTAATACTTTAAAATGATCTTATAATTTTATTTATATTATTAATTTTATCTCTCATCTAATCATAAATACATAATAAAGATATAGATAAGATTCTTGAAAATTAAGAATTTATGGATAAATATAAGAGAATTAAAATAAAAATATATATGTAATATAGTTATGAATATTTATATATATATAATATTAAAATATCTTTTTAATTATATATTAGATTCTTAAATTTTAAGAGCTTGATACAGCCAATAAAAAAAAGATTAATTTGAAGATGTTTAATTTAAAAGGATGATTTATAACTATATCAACCAAAATCGACTTATACTAAAGAAAATGCTTTGTTTAAAGAGGTGTGGCCAAGGTTATTTAAATCCTTAAGATGTTTTTGTCAGATTTTAGAAAACTCAACCACAAAAGAAGAATTTATAGAGGCTGACTAAATGACATCAACAAAAGCAAGACAAACCCTAAGGAAGAAGAAAAGGGGTTCAAACTTTGAAGCAAGAAAAGATCTAACCAAGGAAAAGATCTCTATGATTTTTTCAAGTAAATGGCTTGTGAGTATATTCAATAAATTTAGCTAAAATCTAATAAAAGATAAGAAGAAATTGCTTTGCTAAAATACATTTGAAACTTTGAAAAATTGATTGTGATAATAACTAGTCACTCTTCTTAATAAAACTTTCTTAAAGAGAAATTTTCTTCTACTCGAGACTATAGGCGATTTATTTAGTAAAGAATGGTTAATAAACATTCTTTCTTATGCAATGTTTGTAATAGAATCATGCTAAATATGTGTATTAACATTTTTCTTTTGAAGGTAAAGTAAATTAAATGATCATATGTTGGATGTTTTCTTTAGTTATAGATATATGTAAAAGATAAATTTAAAATATCAATTTGCTAATGCAAAATACCTCTTAATCAAAACATTATCATGTGCAATAAGTTAAAAATATGGTAATTTTTATGCCTTATTGGTTGTCTAAGCAAGTATGCGTTAAGCACAAGTTAACACATTAAATATTAGAAATTTATTTAATATGAAAGAACAAATTTTGTTGAATATAACTTCTATAATCTAGACAAGTTAACCTTATTTTCATATTATACTTTATTGAAAGTTAAGATCCTTAATGAATTTTTCTTCCTTCTAAATATAATTGATGTACAATAATAAAGATTGAAAGCCATACTCACTTCATGATTATTACATGAGTAAACAAAAAGTTTCATAATATGATGAAGAAAGCAATGTGTAAATCAAGACTTGATTTCATGTTTTTTAAATAAATTTTTTGTTTAAAATGTATTTTTGTTGTGAGGCACTAAGATTGTGTTTGAAATTATCCACTATTTTAATTGATGCCATGACAAGATAGAAATGTGTTTTATTATCAAAACTGTGAATGAAAAATATATGAAATATTAAGTGATATATTTACACCTTAAGTGTATGTGAAATGTCTTCTAAGGTGTAGGACTCTTAGTCTCTAAGTGAAAAGCATTGAAAAGCTTAATTTAAGGCCTTCGAAAAAAGCTAAGCTGAGTCGGGATATAATTGATAAAAAAAGAGTTTAATTATAACTAGGAGTACTAAGACTAATATTAAACTTTAAAATAAAGATCTTTTGGATAATACATAATCTTCAGTAAAGTTAAATAAAAAATTTGAGATGCTTACATAGAGCTATGTGAGAAAAGTTGGTCTTGGAATTAATCTTAAAGACTTAAAAATAATCCTTAAGAAATGAAGATATAATAGAAAGTCCTAATGATAGATTAAAGAAACACCATTAGTGAACCTCTATGCATATTGTAAATGAAATTTTGGATAATTGAGCTCTCAACCAAAACATTGGAAGAAAGTAAAAAAAAAGCTTGAAATAAAACTTAAGAATGTGCTAGATTTAACCAAGGAGGTAATAAGTTAATGATATTGTCTAGAGCCTTGAGCTGACAAGATTCTTTAAGATCATTAGTGATCTTATTTAAACTCTTATGTCACATGATAACACCCTGGATGTTGATGGATGCATGATGGCTCAAAAAAAGGCCTTATAATGGGTATGAGAACTCATGATTACTCTAGAGACATAAAGGTTATTAATGATACATGTGTGAACCCATACTTAGTTATAATGACAATCAACTATATATAGAATCTAAGAATAAAAACCAAGGCTTTGTAAATACTAAGGTTGTCATAGACAAGATCCTAAACAAAATTAAGATAAGACTAAACACAAGAAAAAAAAGACTAAGATATTCTAAATAGTTGAGTTGGGGTTTAATGAGAACCTTAAGGCATTCAAATACAGTGGTCCCTTGATCAAGCATACCTACTTAGAAGATAAACAAATCAACTAACATACTATCTTGAGGAATTTGAGCAAGTTTACTCTTGCTCCTTGAGGGCATTTTCTCATCTTCATAATATTTTTTTTCCAAAAACTCATGAAATGTTATGTGAATCGTAACTCTTTCGAGCAACTTCAATCGATAAACCACATTACTTATCTTTTAAACCTCTTCAGATGATTCATCATACTTCATAATCAATCCAAGACACAAATTGATTGTTGAATTTTCTCTAAATCTGAGTTAACTTCAACCCATTTTGTCTCCTACATTGAACTCCACTCAATTATACCTCTAATCTACATATTTTTTCATCCTTTTGGCAATTTTCATCAAACTATCACGAGCTTCCTCCAGCATCTTTGCTTGTCTCTAATATAGTTATTCACTACAAGACACTTCCAACTAAATGTTTACTATGTAATCTCTAAGGGAGTGTGGGTTGCCCCAAAATCAGCTCAAAATGACAACTTTATAACTGAGGATGTATGCAAGTTAAAACAAAACTATGTATTATCCAACAATTCCAATCAACTCTAACTTGTCGCAACATAATGCCTCATATTTTTCTAGTAGTTGATTTATCATCTAGATTTTTCCATCAATTTGTGGGTCATTAACTACAAATTTCATATCAATTCCCAATAAGTTTGACAAAAAAAATCTAAAACCTCTTTGTAAATTATCTCAATCACTCATTGTCCTCAGAATACTTAACCACATATCAATAGAATAAGTTAATAGCTATATCAGAGGGACAAGCTGAAGAAGTTGCAACAAATAATGCATGCTTTGAGAAACGAGCAACAACCACCATTACTAAAGTCATTTCATTGATCTTTAGAAACCTATCTATGAAGTTTGTGGAAACTGATGCCCATGATTTTTCAAGAATTGAAAAAGGTTGCAACAAACCTACATCGTTCCTTCTCTCGGTCTTGTCTTCTTGGCACACCAAGTAAGTCTTGATATAAAGCTCAATATCAACCTCCATCCTATGTTAATAAGACGAACGAGCCAAAAGAGCCAACATCCTCTCCTTGTCAAAATGTCCAGCTCACTATGGATCATGCAACTCTCCACAAGCCACCTCCATAAGAGACAAATGCTACCACCTTTGGACATCAAGAGTCCATCCTTAATCCAACATCTTCAAACAATCCGTCTTAAAGCTGCTCCAAAAACTTACCATAAGTCTCAGCGTTAGCAACAAGCAGCTGAATTCAATCCATCACATATTTGTTTCCACCCACGTAACTACATAAATGGCAGCAAATACAACTTTCCAACCTAGCACAATAGTAATTTGATTATGTCAACCAAATTTTTACTCCAACGCAAGGTCATTCAACTAAGAACTCTCGCCAATAAGCCCACTTTGGAAATAACTTTTTTCACGTTTTAAAAAATGTGTTGCTAAAATTATGAATCATAATAAATTTCATTCCCAACAAGTACACCCTTTAAATCTATTGGCAACCATTTCTTTTACATATTCTGAATATTTTTAATCTACAACATACAATTTTTTGCTTTCAAAAATGAGATGACCTTACATTAAGACCCCACCAATCATTCGTATGCACCTCAAAGAATAACTTTGATAAAAATGGCAACCTTCAGTTTGTCAACTGCTGCTTGACAAGTATTAAACCAATTTCACCTCACACTTCAAGAGTCATCAATGAGAAAACCTTTGAGTATCTAGCCATGAATTTACAATAGTAATATGCTAAACCAAGAAAAATTCTCAATTTGAGTACCTTTGTTGGAGCTTGTCAATCCATAATGGCTTGCACTTTTCTTAGATCTATTCTCGCTTGATGATTACTGACCAAGTGCCCAACAAACATGATATATTTCGTAACAAACTCACACTTTACCATCTTCACATAAATCTCAAATTTCTTTAGTCGAAACAACACTTTCTACAAATGTATCACATGTTCTTCAAGAGAGTTGTTATAGATAACAATATTATCAAGATATACCACAATAAACTCATCAAACTACTTATAAAAGATATTATTCATTAAATTACATAATATAATAGGAGCATTTTTTAAGTCAAATAAGTCGTATCGAGTTACATAAGTGATCTTAACTTCAACTCCAACAGCAACTCTGACTTGCTAATATCTTGACCACAAGTCTAACTTAATAAATCTTGTTACCTTGTACAATTAATCCAACAAATTCTGTACCAAAAAAACCAAATACTTATTTGACATTGTCACCTTATTCAATACACGATTGCCTATGCATATATGTAAGGAACCATCCTGTTTTATTTGAAATAGCACTAGAGCACCATATGGACTTTGGATGGTTGAATGAAGCTACCTTCCAACAATTCATTCAATTTTTTGCACAATTCTACAAATTCCACTAATAACATACAATATAGGGGATGTGAAAAAGGAATAGCAATAAGCAATAGCTCAATATTATGATAAATATCCCTCATTAGAGATCAATTTTTAAACAGCATCGGAGATATGGCAACTGCAAATTCTTTAAGAAAGTTCACAATTACATCAAGTACCTCAATAATCTTATCTCCATCTCGATTAATGCAGCAAGAAACATATCCTCTCTAATTCTGAACCCATTTTCCAACCATATTGCTAAAATGCATTCTATTTTACTCTTTCAATTGTATTCTTCCTATATGGATGATAACAAGGAAAAAAACAAGGAATTGTTTCTTACATCACCATGATTTTATCAAAGGTTAGACATTGAGACTATCTTAGACTTCCTACAAAAGTCGACTTCAAAGATCAAATAAAAATCATCCAAATGAATTACAAACAAATCAATATTCCCTATCCAACTCTCAAATGTCAAAGGTACTCCATAAGCCCTTCTAACTACAACTTGAGCTTTGCATTTACTATTTTCAAAAAATTGGGACATTTGTTCACCCCAAGCCTATACTTCTAAACAACTCTTGCAACAATAAAAGTATGCTGCAATAGTCAATCATAACAACAATCTCTTGGTCTTTCATCTTTTTCGAGACATGCATCAACAAATAATATATTGCATTCATGTTACTACTCAAATTGTTCAATATTTTGGTTGAATCAACTACAAATAACTATGGGATTGAAACATGAAGGCATTAAGATTCTCACGCTCATGGCAATCTTGAGCACGATGAGGTCCATTAAACAATAAACTACCTTGCTGATTATTGGAGTTACGCATACCTTGGAAATAAGATGTCTCTTGCTTTCATTTGCCTTTGTCATTCTTCATGGCATCTTATTTCTATTCCCCTTCTTTTTCTTACTTTTTTTTAGATTTTGAAGGGATATCGAAAACTTTGGAGACACTCAAGTCTACTATAACATCGACCACAACAATTGGGCTCGACAAGTTTTGCACATTTTGCCAATGTCACTTCCATTGCGCCCAAGGTTGTGTCCTAGACGAGATGTTGAATAGCTTATCTTCTTTGAATATATTTTTTGGCTATCCAACATTAAGGAGTTGAATTCCTTAACATTATCCCAAATAAGTCCATTGTGCTTCAACTTTTCCAAGGGGCTTCATCAGCCACTCACAAAGTACTGTAAGGGTGAAATTGATCATTTATCTCTCAAACTTTTCCTGTGTATTGATTTTCAACTATTCAATATTTGCATCATCAACACTCCACATTCTCTATCATAATTTTGCATCTCCCATGAGATACATGTTGGAAATGGTCACCTCTGTATTCAACATGAGCAATGGTGAATATTGTTCTATGCCTTACAAGAAATTCTCCAACTCCTTCACATCCTAGTGTCATTGAACCACTTTAGTTGAAGAACCTTCACCCTTTTCTTGTTGCAAATTTATACTTCCAATTACTTTATACATCATGACTAACTCGTAATACAGATCATCTTGTGCATAATGAATTCTCACATAATCCTCAGAGGTCTATTGAAGCCTCTCCACAATAGAATCCAAATCTATAAGATGCTCCAAAATGGTATGGAAACCTTCCACATCAAGTGTGATGCCAAGAAAGATTTCTAAGTGAGAAATCTTTTCTCTGAGTTTGTTCTTACCTCCAGCCGTCTTGACGAACAACTCTGATACTAATTGTCACAAGAGCTTTGTCACAATCTTGAGCTTTTGCAACAATCTATTTCTTGTGCAACTAGGCACTCATCTCTAGTCTAGCTTTTTTGAAATATCCAAATGCACATAATATGTAAGGTTAGAGTTGGAAAATCATTTTCTTCTTTCTAAATTTCACAAAGATAGCAACAAACAAATACAAAAAAAATTAAAAAAATATAATGATAGTTTCAAAGGACCTCTATAATACCTATTTATAAATTAAAATAACAATTAACCCAAATTTAGTACACAACTTTTGTAACTTGTCCAACTGCCAGTCAAAGTACAATTGTTGAATTCCCAAATTCATTTGATCATAAATATACTATACAACCCTTACAGAAATCCCTAAAGCTAAGAATACAATAAAAACCCTATATAAGACCAAACTGTTTTGCAAACTTACAAAACGTGCGTGAAAGGTTCTTGTGATACAATGGTGAAGCTACACAGATGGGCAATTCTTCTGACAATCCTAAAGCCCTCTGATTGTTGTCTTCACAATTTTTTCTCTAGAATACACATAGCACGAAATATCTAAATAACATAAACAGCCAGCTTCTGAAGGCCAGCCCAAAGACTAGCCTTAACAAAGCTGCAATCTTTGTAGGCTGGGTTGCTTGTTTTGTTACAAAATGGACTAAAGCAGGATGCACAAATCAGAAAAAAAGCATAGATTCTGAATATTTTACTTCATACCAGATAATTAGAATAATTTAACGAGACAAATCAGCGTACCTATCCATATAGGACAATGCAACTGCAGCATGGAAAGCGGCTCCTATGGGAAGCACCTGCTCATCAAGGAAGAAGAAGGGAGAATGCAGTAGATGAACCGAACCGATGGACTCATTCTTTGTACCGAGAAAAAAGATAGTGCTCGGCATTCTTTGAGAATAGAAGCCAAAATCCTCTGCTCCCATAAATGGAGAGCTCAGATGAACGTTGTCAATTCCAACCAAGTCTTCCCCCACCTTCTTCGCATGGATATACATTTCTGCGTCATTGACAGTTGCAGGATATGGGATCATTGATTTCTCCATGAAGTCCACCATTGCAGTACAACGATGAACACTGGCTTGTGTCTCAATGATCTGCACCAATGTGTTGAGCGAACAAATTAGTATATGGTTTCATTGCTTGAGTTGTAGGAAAAATAAACTTTTATACATTTAATTGGAGAATTCTCATTTGTGGTTGAAAATTGAACAAATCCAAGATATTGGTGTCAAACGTACGACTTCAATTTTTTCAATACAAATAGATGCAAACCGCTAAATTGCTTTTTTTTTTCTTTTCAATATCAGAATTAAACCCGACTGAATAACTTTTATAACTGCATATTTTAGCTTAAATAAAATAAATTTTTTCAAAACCTTTTCTTTAGAACATCTTTTCAAAAACTTCTTTCAATCACAACCATTGTTATCAAACAAATAGTCAATGTTAAGAATCTCATGGGTTGCTTGCTAAATCAGAGAAAGGTTTTCAGAGCCTTGACAAGGTTAATGAAAAACTTACACATGTGCAAGCAACGGTCAACAAATTATGTCCAAAAAATTTAAAACAGCTCAATATACCACCCAACCCGACCTTGTCATGTGATTCCTAACCCAGCTGCCACAAGACAGGCCTTGTACTACATATCTTGCAACCCCATGTCTTGTACTTCATATCTTGCAACCCCATGCAGGACTCAAGTCGTATTCATATCATGGGCTTAGAAGTTTATAATTATTTCAGTGTTTCTATAGTTATATGGATCATAAGTACCCACCTACACAACATATAGTTCGTATCTCACGCTCAAATTGATCACTCCAATGAACTTATAATACGACTTTACATTGGCCAGACCATGCTAAAACAAGGTTTTTAATTATGAGAAGTGCTTTTTGCCTTTAGTTATGCTATATATGGAAGGAAAATTATATCTTATTAATTCCATAAGTATGATGACCATGTTTGAGTTTAATAATAAAAAAAATTATTATATTTTTTAATATCTAATATGTCTATTTAATATATTTTTTAGATAATTAATTATATAGATTTGATAATCACTATAGTCTTAGAGTGAATTAACAATTGAACAAAATGTGTGAAGATTAACAAATAGTTCAAGGATGTGAAAAATAGATGAAGTACTCCAAGGTGTACACAAGTCCTGAGTTTAGAGTTGATTTTTTTCCTCTTTAGGACTTGTGTAAAAATTATATTTGATATTTATGTTTTACTAATCAAGACTTTACACAGACATTTCACCATATTCTTTCACTTGTATTTTATTTGAAAGAGTTTATATTTAAGTATGACTCAAGTTAGCCATAATAACAAAACTTATAAATCAACTATTAATTAATTTATTTTATATTTAGAACCATTAGATTAAGTACAAAATATATTAATTTGTCTAGATTTATCTTAAAGAGGTTAATGACTAAACAAAAAAAAGGATCAACTTAATGAATTTAAAGACAAGTACTCTAAAGTCATAAGAATTATGTTAAACTCTCATTTCAAATACCAAAATTTGATTATAGTTTAACTATAAATAAATTCAGAGTTAAATTTAGTCATTTCAGCCATATAATCGAAAAGATAAGCTTAAATTCCATGAATATGTATTACTTGAGAAGTGTATCCATTAATGATACAAACCAATGGATTGTATGTAGAATATAGTCGTTACATCATTACTATATTTTGGTTTAAATTTGAAATTATTTAAACATCATTTCAAATATTTGGATATAAAATATCACTTAAGTTAAATAAAGGTTTACATATCAAATTTTATTTATCACTCTTTCACATGGATTAACGTGAGTATGATATCTCTAAAATTATTCAAATATCATCACTAAAACTTGGCTAAGATCTCAATTGAATTGAAGATCATTTGATTTGAGCACTTAGGTCGAGTTGGTCTAAATAAAATCAATTTGAGAAATAATACATATCTAAAATCAAAAAAATCATGTTAAAACTAAAAATTTTTTTGACCATTAAAATAATATGAAATAAACATGTTAACAAATATCCTATTTTTCTAATAAAACTAAATATTCTATAAATTCTAAAATAAAATAAGAATAAAAAAACAACTCATTACATATAATACACGAACTTCAACATATGATAAGCAAGATGATATGTACGTCACAACAATTATATACATGTGATATGCTAAAGCTATGTATGGTATATCCCTATCTTATGTATAGTAAATTGTAGTATGATTTTTTATGATGACTAATTTAAGTAGTTTTGGGAAAAATAAGATTTTTGGCACAATGGTCTTATAGTCATTCAAAGTCAATTGTAAGAGATCAAGTAAATATCAATAAATCTCATTTTGCTTCCTTAAGTTGTCTAGAGCCTACACTCATTTATTAAATCATATTCATATAAAGAGAGGACTTCTAAGGAGATTGTATTACAAGATCATTTGGAGGAATACTACAAATGTTAAGGCTTATAGCACAGCATTTGTAAACATTTAGATTCACAAAGCTCTTGATTTTTTTGGTAAATTCTTAATCTATAGTTGCCGAATCCTATAGGCCCTTAGGCATCAGTAAGGTTTTGATAATAGCAAACCATTTAAGCATTGCTCTTGTGATAATTTAACTTATCCACCTAGTGAACTTCAAGGTAAACAAATATGCAAGTAGATGGAGAGGTTTTATAGTCATAATTGGAGCTTGAATAATCTTGTCTATTCAACAAGTTGGTGAAGAAAGAATGAATCAAGTGCTCTTACAGTCAATTGGTTATTCATTCCAGGTCATATGTAAGGAATACATCTTAGTGTATCATATTTAAGAGTATGCACTTCACCTCATACACACTATACTTAAAAAATCAAATTTCTTAGGTTCTTATTTCTATATAGCATTTTGGAAAATGATAATACTCAAAAGATTTGAGTAAACAATGTGAGAGCAAACTAAAGAATATATCTTAGTAGATTCAAAAGATAATGCTAACCATATAATACAAAATCAATTTCGAACAGTAAGGTTAGGTCTGTAATAAAAGGACAAAAAGAGAAACAAATTGTTTGATTATTTATGCTTCACTGAAGCTTATAGCATTTGTAATCTAGTGAACTGAAACCAGCAACTATAGAAAAATTCTTCTGTGCAACACTCATTCATGTGAAGAGGATTAAGAAGTATTCAAGCAAATTATTAATATATATCTTTGCTATATATGACAATAAACTGAGGCTAGCAAAATTGAATAAACAAGGCTTGAAAATTCTTTACTATGCACTTATGAAAAAATGCATTAAACTCGCTTCCTTTAACACTTGCATTGAAGTCATGAATGAGCTTGACAGATCATTTGGAGAAAAGAGCTAATGAAAAGAAGGAAAAGTTGAAGAGAAAGGAGAGCAGGAGGAATCTAACAAGCACATTGGAGTCCACTTCACCAATAGAACTTGATCATTGTGGAGCTTTTTCCAATGCAAGTGTAAATCCTCAAGCTATTTCTAATAATGAATTGCAAGATACATTTGATGAATTGATTAAAGAGCATGAAAAGCTATAAGACAAATATGCCAATTTGAGAAAGGTATGCTCAAAACAAGAAATTTTAATTTATGAGCTTGAAAGAAAGTCTAATGAACTTATAAAAGAAAATGAAACCTTATCTGCTAGAATTCAACTACATTTCTTTTCTTTGATTGAGTTACATGATAAAGTTGATGAACTTGAGCATACATCTTTAAAAAATAAAAAATGTGCTAATTCCTTGAGAGTTAAAAAGACGTAGCTCCAAAAGGAAAATTTAGAATTGAAGGAAACATTAAATAGTTCTGTCTTGTTTCAACAAGAATTAGATTTATTGAAAGCAAGATTTGTTGATGAACTTGAGCATACATCTTCAAAAAATAAAACATGTGCTGATTCCTTGAGAGTTAAAAAAAACTTAGCTCCATAAGGAGAATTTAGAATTGAAGGAAAAATTAAATAGTTTTGTCTTGTTTCAACAAGAATTAGATTTATTGAAAGCAAGATTTGTTGATACTTGCTCATATGCCACTTCTCATGTTCATTCTTTTGTTCATGTAAAAATCTAGACGAGTCTTATATGGTCCTAATGATTCTCAAGTGAACAACTTGCATGCTTGCCACTCTTATCTACCATCCAAAGTGGCATGCAATTACTAAAATTAGGTCATATGTATATTGATTATCCTTTTAGAAAATTCACTCCTAAAAGAAGTACTTATGCTGCAAAATTTTCAAAATCACAATATTCACAGACTTTTAAATGTAAACCTGAGATGATTTTAGTTCCCAAATTTTTTGCTAGGATAGTTGTGTGTCTTCATGCCAAGAACCCATGAGGGCAAACCTTATCTTGTAAGTCATGTTTGATGATCAAATGTTCTGCTTACTTTAAAAAAATTAGTTTAATCTTGATAAGTATAAGAACAGTGTTTAAACTTTTCTATTGAACTCAATGGTATATCTATCAAATCTATTTAAATGTGGCATACGTCGCTAGAGTCAACATCTATTGGTATAGTCACAAATTTTGAGTCCAGGAACAAAAGGAAAATACAATACAAATAGTCTTGAAATGAGCTTATGTTTCTAAAACATGTGCTAGGAAATTGTCTAGAAAATCCAACATATATACATATATACATATATATATATATATATATATATATATATATATATATAATCAAATAAGCAAACCATACCAATATATAAAAGATAGAAAGGAAATAATATGTGTGGGGTCATATGAAGTGAATTATTAAGATAAAATAGCATATTAAATAATAGAAATAGAAAGTAAATTAAAAATTAGAGATTTTGGACTGCATTGATTGAGTTAAAGAACTGGCAATAAGCACTATGATACAAAGAAACTAATCGTACCATGTGACCACCCAAGATATTCGGAACTAGATAACTTTGAAAGGTCCAATTTGGTTGATCAAACCAAACAATTTTGTCAGACTATATATATCAATCTGACTTTAGATATTCTTTTCAACTGTTTAAACGCTTCAAGAAGAGAAAGATGTAGCATTCGATGGTGCTTTCATGCAAAGGACAGCAAGCTTAGAAAGAGCAAAAGTTAAATTTGAAGCCTCCATTGTATTCTCATTTCTATTTACATCAATTCTCACAAGTATTTACATCTTCATCGAGCATCGTCACTGGATCTCTCCTATTGCAATTATTGAGGTGAGTGTTAATTTGATTAACTTAGTAGAATAGAGATGTTTAGGAGTTATAATGCATAAAATTTTAAAAAATCTAAATTGAAAATTACATTCTCAAAGCCAAGAATTGAGCCAATATTACTCGGATAAGAATAACTAGGACATTTAAAAAAGGCAATCAAAGGATCAAAAACATCTACAAGCTACACCTTTTCGATCTAAAGCAAATTCGGAAGCCTAAGAAAACATACAGGGATTCCTAATGAATTTTGCAAAACCAATTCTACCCAACTTGGAATACCATATTAGGAAGCTGATATTGCATACGTTTGAAGGGATAAGAATGGAGAGGGTGCGACAAACAAATTATCCCCTCAACTTTGAATTAATTGGGCAATTCTATAGCAATGTGAAGGACTTCAATACTACCATATCTTTCATCTATAATAATAAAGTAGAGATCACAAAAGGTGATCACTATGGTTTTTTTGGAACACCAATTTCTAGACCCTCACTATGGCTAGAATATGAAGACAATAGCTTTGATTAGAGTGAGATGAACCTTGTTTAGGAAAATCTAGCTCCAAACTACAAATCCAAAAGGTAAAACCTAGTGCATAAGTCTTATCTCATCCAACACTTAAAAAAACTTTAAAGCCTTAAAGGAGGAGATAAGCATAATATTACTCCATGAATTTCATTGGGAACCTATTATCGCATGAGCAATGAACAATTTGATTTGGGAGAAGCAATTTTAAGACTTATGAAAAAGATAACTATCATGAGAAGCCCCTCTTATAAAAGAAAAATAAACTTAAGTTATGGCTAATTTATTGTAGCTATTCTTGGGTTTAAATACATTATGAGGGTTGAAATTAATGATTACATTCCAAGGACTTCTATAAAGGGTGATAGGAAGAGGACAAAATCGTACGTTCATAAGGTTAGGGTCACTAAAAGTGAAAGAGAAGTATGAGTTCACATAAGCGAATAGACCTGAGCTGTTTTTGAAGCTCCCTTCCAAGCCCACTAGGATGAATCAAAGACTGCTAAATCAAGCCTTGTAGCAAGGCATATTCCTACTGAACAAGAAATAAAAAGGTATGACATCAAAATTGATCGACTAAAGATTGTAATTGTATAAAGATGTGAACCATCAAACAAGTTTTGAAGATAGTCATCTAGGACTAACCATCAACTAAGTTCTATATCAGAAGCTAACCAATCAAATTTAAAGACAAAAGAAAATAATAGCTTAGCATTTTGTATTTGTTGATGTCAAAACTGTTTGAAAAGGATTGAAAAACTATGTAAACATGCCCTAAGTGATTTTGTATTATATCTTACTACAAATTTAATTGAGCAATCCCTGTCGAAGTTACTTATAACAGATGGTTAGTTGTGCTATTTATGTGATTGGTTGTTTTTGTCTGTTTTTTGTTAGACATTCAAATATCCTAGTTTGATATATTATTGTTAAATATCTTGCAATAATTGTTTTTGTGATACTATTGTTTTGAGAGTAACATGAATGTTGGATTATGGAGTTCTGTTTACAGCTAATTTATATGCACTCCATGAGCCCATGTATGTTAATTGATGGCATCCCACTTTAATGATATCAAAGGGGGCGAATATGTGCAACATGGGTAAGAATTTCTAAGAAAGAATGTTTTAGCTCTATGAAAGAATGCTTTTATTAGTTATACTGAAGATCTTGACAATAATTATTTGCAACTCTATAAAAGAATATTCTTACTTTTTATACTAAAGATCCATGATAATAATTGTTCAATGGCTTATTGTAGATCTATTGTCATTTGGTGTTATTTTGTTTTTATTGGCATATCTATTGAGAATGTTTTCAAGACATGCTTATCAAATTTTGTAAAAGGTTATCACATTTCTTTCTTATTCCTCACACAAAAATAGTTTAACAACATCAAAATGGGGAAGATTATTTAATCCTATGAGCTCAAAGGCATAAGCAAGGTTTTGATGATAACAAGCCATTCAGTGTTGCTCTTGTAATCCAACTTATCTACCTAATGATTTGTAGGGTGAACAACAAGCAGCTAGATGGAGTGGTTATGTAATTATAGCTAGAGCATGAACAATCTTGTGCATTCAATAACATGGTGAAGGAAGAAGAAAGCAAGAATTCTTAGTCACTTAGCTATTCACTATAGATCATATGTATGAAATACATCCCAATCTAACATCTTTGAGAGACGAACTTCAATTCATGCACATTATGGTTAAGAGGCCTAACTCAAAATGCCTTAAATTCTTATTTCTATAGAGCATTAAAGATAACAAGCATTCTTAAAGATTTAAAGAGTGCAAAATGTGAGAACAAATTTAAGTATAACCTTACTAGATTCAAAAGATAATAATAATCATACAATATAAAATTTATTTCGAACTGTATAGTTAGTCAGTCTGTAATAAAATGACAAAAGGAAAAAAAAGATTGTTCAACTTGTGCTCCACTAAAGCTCTATGTCATTCGAATAGTACAATCTAAGCATCGTACAATATGATGTGTCCTTAAGAGCTATGTTAACCGATCGAACGATTCAGGATCTCAAGAGGAAACAGTGAGGTTTGATTATAACAGATATCTCGAGAATTTTATATAATATAACTATATTTATTGAACATCATAATTTTATCAATAGAAATATCAGTCAGAGATTAAATGGTAAAATTATAAAACAATATTGAATTGTATTGTATGATCTATCGAATAGCATGATTTACTCAAAATATATAAGCGAATCACTTGACATAATCACGATATCTCGAAATTTCGCACCGTACGACAATATTTTAACGAACAATAAGATATTCTAAGGATACTTGCAATATGTAAAAGGTAAACCTATAGATTCATACAGTACATTAATATTTTAATGGACGGTACGATCAAATAAAAACTACCTAGTTCTCATCACATACAAAGAAAATTGAGACTATTGCAGCGTACACATTTATTCTTTTGGATCATATGAATAGTTATTATGAAAATTTGAAAACCAAACAGTGCAATAGCATTATTTCACACCATACACAATATTCAAAAAAAAAAATATAAAACGGTTCGATGCATGTTTTGGACCAGACAAATGAAATCGAAAATGTACAACGATTAGTCTAAACTTACTATAAAATATAAATTAGTTGATGGGAGTGCCATTGAGTATTCTATTAAGGGTTGTAAAGCATCACTAATATAAATAAAGATTTTAAAAAGAGAATAATAGATAAAGAAGAGATGAGAAAATAAGGAACCAGTGAACATAAATTACAGCAAAAAAGGGAGACTATCAATATTTGTAATCCAATAAAGTGAGAACAACAATTATAGAAAAATCCTTTTGTGCAACACTCATTCATATGAAAAGGATTACAAAGAATTCAAGCAAATCTTTATACACTCTTGTGCACCATGAACTCAAATTTCTGATATTACTGTATTGATATTCTGGTACATTTTTTTAAATTTGCATTGGAATGTTTGGCTCACTTGTGTTGAGCTTGTGCGTAGAACTTGTTTATGTACCTTTGTATCTATTGGCCTGAACCACAGCCATCGTTTGTGAGTTATTTGGTTGTGGATGAGCAGAAAAAATCTCAATTTGATAGTTTATGATTGATCCATGAAAATCTTGAACTTATAAATGGGTTTCTCCACTCAGCCATGATGAAGGAATGTTTATTTAGTAGTGCTCAAATAGGCTGCTTTGAGATAGATTTAAGTTTGATGATAAGCTGAACTAACTAAAAATATTGTCTCATTTACACATTTTATTCTAGTTTATTTACCTTACAATAACCTTAAGAAATTTTCATTTGATTATCTTGCTATATCAATAAGGATTTGAAAAAGAGGTGTTATACTTCAAAGCAAGTTTTAAAAGTTTTAACATATTTTTTTACTTTTAAAAACGATTGATTTAATTTGTACATCACCAATTCACCCCTACTCTTGGTGTGCTCCTGAAGACCCAACAATAGTGATCTTCATTGTATAATTGTCTTTTCTAGATTGAGTTTCTGTTATCAATTTCTCTCATAATCACATTGTATCAGCGATCCTCTTAGATTGATTTGTGAACAAAAGAGAACCCTTACACAAGGCTTTGTGTTGAAAAGTTAAGTAGTCTTTGTACGAAGATATTGTGCAGCTAAGATTGTGAGTACCAAAACTAGAGCCTTGTATTATTAAGGAGATTGTGAAGCATATTCCAACATTTATATTGGAGTGTATTGTAAAAGCTTCTCCTCCTCAAGTTGAGTGTAGGATTTTGTAGTGTTAACCTCAAATGGATGGTTAGGGGTAGAATAAGCCACAACAATGATAGTTAATTCACCTAAAAATCCTTCATATGCTTTTCTTTTCTCACATCTAACATTTTATAATTGCCTGTATTCTTAAATAAAATAACAATCAAAATTAATAAGATTTTGAGTTAACAAAATTTGATTAAATCTAATTCAGATCTCTCTTGGATGTGCTTATAAGCCAACATAATCTACATTTTAAGGATGATGTATGATAAGCTAACCATACATATTTTACATCAAATATGTGGAATAACACACATGGCTTCTACTTTCAAGTTCTTTTCAAATGTAGTCTATTACCATTGTACTCCTCCTAAAATATCTTTTGGCTAATATTATTATCACAGGTTATGCTAACCAAATAATTGGTTTTGTCTTTTATGGTTTCTCAAACTTTAATTCTTTAAATCATTCAAAACCACTTGTGGTCACCTACAACTATTGTTTTCTTTGTTATTTGTTCTCAATACTACTGCCACTTCTACAATTATTAAGTTTGTAATTTGTGTTAGACAATTAAAAACTTTGAATTTCTAGTTGGCTAGTCTTTAATATTCTCTCCACATTCAATTAGACTAAAACCATAATTGTGCACTCGTTCAACATATGCAAAATATGATATTGTATCTCATGTTCAAATTTGGCCGTATTGACAACTATAAAAATCTAAGGGATATCAATGCATCATTAAGAAAAATACTTTAGGTCTAGTTCAATAAAGTTGTGCATTCAAAGAAGATGACAAAGAACATTACAAAAGTACATGAACAAGAGTTACTAATTATGGTGGCACCAACATAGATACCACTAAAGAACCAATATATAAATATAAATGAACCTTTATAATACCTCTCTAATCCGTGCCATGAGCATGTATAGCCCTTCAGTTGTCATGCTTCTGAGCGTGCCTCCAAAGGTGACAAATTCAGGGACAACATTAGGTGCTTCACCAGCTTTGATAATCGCAATTGAAACTACCTGAAGAGAGGAGAATAGGGATCAAAAACATTAATCAATGATTTGAATCAGAAAATGACTAAAGGTTTTATAACTGGAAAAAAAAAAAACATGTGTCACTTAAGAGTTCCAACACTTCAGCATAAACAGCATATTTATTAGGTGTGAAAATTATAGTAACAAATTCATTTACTGGTTTAAATATTTTCTTTAAGATTTTTTAATAATCTTAAATTTATCAGAGGATTTTTTGTTGTGATTTATAGTATAATGGCCTAGTCTAACAATGATGACAGTGACGAGTGTAGTGGCAAACAAATGAGCCAGAAAACGAGGTACAATTTGAGCTGCTAGAAAAAATTGAATTACAGAGGCATTACCTCATTTACTGGTTTAAATATTTTCTTTAAGATTTTTTAATAATCTTAAATTTATTAGAGGATTTTTTGTTGTGATTTATAGTATAATAGCCTGGTCTAACAATGATGACAGTGATGAGTGTACTGGCAAACAAATGAGCCAGAAAAAGAGGTACAATTTGAGCCACTAGAAAAAATTGAATTATTGAGGCATGACCTGGCATATACCTCAATTAGCGAATTTTTACCATTTTTATAATGTAGAGTGGGAACCACATTTGATGCTTTATTTACAGGTTTTTTATTAGAGGGAAAGTTGTGTAGATCAGATTCAAAATATGCTAAAAAATTCTACAAAGCTGATCAGATGATCTGGTCATGAGATCAGACCAACATATTCATTGTTGGACCATCCTATACCTTCTATCGAGTGTTAACAATAAAGTACAGCAAGTTTAGGCATTTTCTGATGAAAGTGTCCAACTGACACATCCAAAAATCTAAGTTATTATCTGCACTGGTTCAAGGGTTGTAGTTTGATGGTTTGATGCTTATATATAGTGGTTTGGATTTTGTAATAAGTCAAACTTGGATTGAATGAACTTCTGCCAGCTTCCATGATTAGTTTCAAACATGAGACCCATCCTCCTAAGTGATTGGACTTCGTTCATACATCCCTCTTGAGGCTCATGGAGAAGAGTCCTCCGCAAGACCAGTTAACCATCCTTTCTCATTATCTTTTTGGTTGTGCATTTCTTATAGAATTTTGTTACCTTCAATGAGATTTCTACATAAGCTTTCAACACTTAAACGTCCAAATAACAGTTTCATAGTTTTTTTATTTATCTAAATTTTGAAACCTAGATCTAATGACTTACAATAGATTGTTGTAGGGCTAGCACATTACATACCTTCTTTAAATTTGGGGAGAAATCATGCAAGATCATAACAGTCTAGGTTGTTGTATAGATGTGTTGTATGCATTGTCTTAAATGAAAAGGCAGTGCCACATGCTCAATCCTATATAAAGTTATATGTGTAGAGAGCATTTCAATGCCTATGATTCAGAGATGAATATTTAATTTTCAAAGGTACTAATTTAGATAAAACCTATTATGTTGCTATACTTCTATGTGTCATGTCTTGTTTGAAAGACTTTGGTCATATGATCTGGATTTACACACAATGATAGAGCAAAATCTTGTTATAGACAATGATGGAGCAAGCACTTGTTTAAGGCTAACTTAAAAAAGGTGACTTTGCCTCCTGTTAAGCCTATGGATAATTTTAGTGCAATAAGAAAGGAAACTCACGTCTGCATAGAAAAAAAAAAGACTTAAAAATACTCTAAATAAAAAACAATCTGAGAAAGAGAGTTTTAATAATGGGATCATGTATGTTTTAGTATTATTATAGTTCATGAGTGACTTGAATGATTATGATTATTTGCATTAGAAAATTAGAACATAATTAGAAAGAAAAAAATAACATATATATCTTGATGAATTACTAACAATATTACCAACCATGATGAATATTCAACATGCTAGATAATAGAAAATATGTATTGCCAATAGGGGAATTAGTAAGATAACTATCAAGTATAGATTTCTCAATCCTAAATTAAATGATATGTTACATATGATGTGTTGGATAGTAATTTTTCCTAAGTTAGATCTAAATAATAATTAATCATTATATTAAAACTAGAGAACAAAATAAGTGAAACAAAAAACTTAAAACCAATATGTATTTATATGAATAGTTAATTATATCATTCAGTCTTTTGAATATTTCAAGTATTTTTCTAGAATAATGACATATAATTAGATCTTACATCGAAAGCCATATGATAATTTAGTTTGATGACATTTTAGTACATAAAAGATGTATTTCTAGTTATAAAATACTTATATGAATATTTTTGAAGTGTTTGGGCTAAACAACATCATATGAATTTAAAATCCTACACATTTATAATAGAATTTATGATTTTTCTAGAATATGTAGTACCTACTAATAGAGATAGATTTAAGATAAAAATTCTTGAAAACACTAGTATCTACAACTATACAAAATATTCATTTTTCATGATTTAGTTACCTTTCATTAGAGAATTCAGTATTACTATGGCATCTATTAAAGAATGTCTTAAACAGATGGTTTTAAGTGAGCAAAGCTAACCTCTCAAGGTGTTTAACCTAAGTTGCAAAATTTTCCTCTTGATCTACCCATTAATCAAAGCTTGAAGGATTGATGAGCATTTAGGCATCTCTTATTGCTTCTTCTCTTCTTATAATTCAACCCCCATTGCTCAAAAGACTACAACATAACCTCTATAGAATAGATCCAAACTATTATTTCACCAAAGGTTTCTCATGGGCCACATTGTGCATGGTTGTGCGACTACCACATGGCAATCAAAGTATTGCCCAAGGCTTCAAATAAGCTTTTCAACTTCGATGAATGTTTGAGGATATATGAGCATTGCTTGTTAAAACTTCCTTGGATCTTTACATCAACTTTCAAGCACCTTCTTGTGGGTGGTGCTTAAAATTATTTATATTACGTCTGTTAGAAATTCAACTTTATTACAGTTAATTATAAAGGCATAAAAGTCATATCAACATGTAGAGAAAAGGCATTATCGTTCCATCAACTTAATCATCTATAAATAGGGCATTGATATATAGAACTAAAGGACTTGAGTCCTAAGTAGCCTTTTGTAAATTAGAGTTTAAAAGATTTGTCTTTTCTTTCCCTCTCCTATCCATGTTCAACAAGTGAAGTTAGATGAATTTCCTCCCTATCCAAGTTCAACTAATAAACTAAGATGAGTTTCCTAAAAATTATCCTCCACACTCCTATGCAATTCTTATTTAAAAAGAGAAATTGTCTTCTTATTTCCCCATCCCATAATTAGTATCAATATATTTCTAGAAGCTAACGATCTCATCTTTGTCGTTAAGAAATCCAAATATCTTTATCAAGGTAATAATCATTAACCTCTAAATAGTCATCCTTCTAGAATTCATTAACTACCTCCCTAAGAGTTTGAAAGTACCTCTCTGAATGCTTCTCTTAAGGTCCTTACTATTATCACAAAGGAAGATTTGTTTCAACAGCCAAAGACAACAACTAAGTACATTAAAAATAAGTCAAATCACATTAAGTTTTTGTCACTAGACTAGTTTGGCAATTCCTTAACTATCAATCCTAACCACTTGTATTTACAAGCAACATTCCCCACCTTTAAACTGAGTCACTCTATAGTTACTTGCATCAATTTTAGCATTAGAGCACTAGATTGTCTAAGAGTTGACACCAAAACTTTGGCATTCATTTCACTTACTAAAAATTTCCTTTAAATTTCTTACACTTGCATCATCTCAATCATTTGCCCCATAGTCCTTGTGCAAAATCCATTAGCCTCTTATCATGTTCTTTTGCACTTGTTTATGCCCATTGCACAAGACAAGAATACTCTTAGGCCAAACCCTTGTTGCTATGTTGAACCCAAACACAAATGATACTTTGTTTGCTATCATGCTCAACTAACCTAAATGAACAAAAATTTGTTCAAAGAAGACTCACCATATGACAAAATTGGGATGATCTTGAGATTCTCGTAACACCTGCAAGAGTTAAGCAACATTTAACACACTTACTAGTCCCATCTTGAGAGGAAAGTCATTCCCCACAATTATGTCACAAGAACTGCAAAGGTAGAAACTCATAGTTTTGATTAAGGGTGAACAATAACTAGTTTAAACCAAAACCAACCGACAACCTCCAACTAGTTCGCTTTATATTAGAAAAATCGTTTGGTTTTCTATAGAAGTTTGATATTTTTTTTTTGTAATTCCATTTTGTTTTTTTAATTAAAAAAATAACAAATCAACTAAAAAAAAAAACAATTATTTACATTATAGTTTTTAATTTGCATTTCAATTTAGTTAGTTTGGTTTTACGATTTATTAGTTTCAATCTATTCCAAATTTCTATTTCTAAATACTAAATTCGATCCATTAACCAATGTTCAAATAAGCAGTTTATTTTTTTTAGTCGATTCGGTTTTGTTACTAAGTATATCACTTATTTTAGCAAGTTCCAAATTCAAGTGTTGTTGAGGATAACAATATAATTCTCTGATTCTCTCACATTTTCGAGCTACACGAATACATCAACCAAAAACATGCATTACAAGAGGATTTCACTCTTGAGCATACTTGCCAACTTATGCATACAATTGATCGACCACTAAGATCCATTCCATCAGAACTTATACATTTTCACTACACCCTTGACCTAACATGCTTGCAATAACATAACTAATGGTTGTGTTAGAACCTCGAACCCCTTCCTATTGTCACATGGTCATGGCAACATGATAAAGGGAAAAACCTACCATTGGAGCCTCTTGATGCATGCCTAAATGGCAATCATAATGCATCAAATACCATGGGTATGGATATATACACCATTCCCTACATCATATGGGTTACTATCGGGTTTGCATGCAACAATAACTTTTCTACAGGTGTATACCTTCATATTGAAGCATTGAAAAGATAATGAAAACAAAGCCATTAATACCTTAAGTAGAGCAGAATACCTTCTAAATATGATGAGCATAAAGGTTGTTGGTTTTGAGAGAAATAAGGGTAACTGAAGTTGCAAGGATTTTTGACAGTCTTGACAAGTGAGTCACCTAGACATGGTTTTTTAGAGGAATCAAGTTATGAATTATAAACACTTTCTTGGAAATATCACTGTTAAAGAAAAGTATGAGGAAAGTTTAGGAGGTCACGTTGGTGAGCACAAGAACCTAGATTTGGTTGAAGATAAGTTCCATTGGCCAGGATTTAAAATAAAAAGCTGCTAAGATAGTCGCTCAAATTGTAAGAATTGTCAAACTGCTAAGGTTAATAAGCACAAAATTAGTTTATATAAACCCTTGTCTATTCCAAAGAGACCTTGAGAGAAAGTTAGTACAGATTTTATATTGGGGCTGCTCAAAAACTACAGAAGCCGTGATTTTATATTGGTAACAGTTGGTAGGATTTCTAAGATTTCTTATTTTATTCCCTACAATAGAATTAATGAAACATCTAATATAAGCAATATATACTTTAGAAAGATTGTTAAGTTATATCTTGTTACAAAGACTATAACATTTGATTGAGTAGTAAACCCTTTAGTAACCAATATGGGCTAAAATATTGTTTTCAACTGCATAGTATCCATAAAATATTGTTTGAAGACTTGTTTTAGAACATTATTATATGGGCAACCATAAGGTAGGCTAAAGAAAACCCATATTTTGTTTATTACATATTTCAAGAAAACCCATCTTTCACACACGACATGTTTCAAGAAGAATCCATCTTTCTACATACCACATATTTGAAGAAGTAGAATCATTTGTAAGAGATTTGAGATTTCCATCAAAATATATGGGACATGCGATAGAGTCATTATTCTAGACAAAAAAAATCAAGCCATAATTTTCAGATGATGCTCAAAAACTTAAACATGCATCAAACAAAATGACCAAGGCTCTTGATGAACTGAATTCATTTAATGTTGTGAATTCAAATTTACAAGCAAGTGTGTTATATTAGCACGATTTATTCAACTTGCTAATTTCATCTTCTTTAACCATGGTAACCTTTTATAGGTAGGCTTCATAGCAAAGGATTTAAACTAAGAAAATTTTAAGTGTATGAATGTGCTTGACTTTCTCTATGAGCAATTCCTCAAAATAACTTATTCAAACCTTAGAAAACTAAAAAAACAATATCAGTCATCTATCTAGAAATCAAGAAAATTAACAGCTGGCTAGAAAACAATTTTATAAATTTATACATGAAGGATCTAAACGAGGTGGACAAGACAAATTACTTTGCTGTCAAGAGGATTTGATTCCCGAGATACAATCTGTTGAAGACTAAGGATTGCAAAGGAGGCAGCAATAACTGGATCTATTATTCTGTGTGGAGCAGCAGCATGTCCACCTTTTCCTTTAATTGTTGCCAAGAAGCAAACAGATGCTGCAAGAAGAGGACCAGATCTTGAAGCAATGGTTCCGGTTGCAGAAGTAGGGTTAACATGCATTCCAAAAATAGCTTCCACATCATGTAGGACACCTTCTCTTAGTAAATGATAAGCACCAGCATAACCCTCTTCTGCTGGCTGGAAGACAAGTTTAATAGTACCCTTTTAAAGCAATAAAAGCAAATTTAGTCAGCAAGCCACTTCTAATTTAAAGAACAAGCTGTCAGTAAATGGACAGCTTGAAATGAAAAAGATTAATAGACAATCACAAGACTAATGCAGCACCATTCACTTCATTACATAAACTAATCAACAGGTTCACCTTTTCATCAAATTAGCAAATGATATGAACAATGAACAATGAGGAAAAATAGTTTCCTACTTGACATGTTTGAAAGAAAGAACGCAATATATTGTAGCTCTATAACAATTAATGTTACCTTGAATTCATTCTTATGGTTTTGAAGTAACCTAGCTGCTCCTAGTAGCATTGTAATGTGAGCATCATGACCACAAGCATGCATCCTCCCCCTTAACTTGCTCTTATATTCCCAGTTCACCAGCTCCTTAAGAAGTTAGAGCTTCAACAAAATAAGTATATATCACCATGTAAAACAAGATATTGCAAAGAAGGAAACCAAGTTATGCAATAAGTACATAAGATGTTTTATTGTTATATACATGTGACTCTTTTGCATGTAATGAGAAAATTCATGAAAGAAAAGACAGGGAAAATATAGCCTGCTTACTTCTAATATTGTTAGAGAGTAGCTAAAGTTCACAAATGAATGCCACAAAAGCAATACACCATAGCCATATCTTGCATGATCTATTAATTATCGAACCTATTGTCAATCAAATCATACAAAACATGTAGCAATGAGATCAGTTAATTAAAGCACCTGAGAAGTTTCAACTGAAAATTACATTTTAAGCTTATTTCGGTAATTTTTAAAAGCCTCTGCTATTCCTTGTAGATAGATAAGTTTGCAAAGGTGCTCCACATATATTGTAGCATAAAGAAATGAACATGTGCCTAGAGATGTGCTTTTGTCTTTTAGGTAGAAATTAAAATTCAAAAATAAGCTAGCCCTGAAAACCATGTAAACAGCATAAACAAAGAAGGGGCATATTGTAAAACCAATATAATGGCCCTCACAACTAATAAAGGAACATGAAATACTAACCCACAATAAGTTGGCAAATAAAATAGATCTATGTAAAATCAATCATAAATCCATTTGACTTTTGTTCAATTCATTGAAATATCCTGATTTAATAAAGTTTAAATTTATCTATGAAAGGATTAGGTTAAATTCTTTATTTTACTGAGAAAATTAGTTCTCAATTGCCAATAAAAAGGGTTAAATTTTGCAACCCGTTACAATGTTTGACTTCAAGATTGAAAGTTAATTTGCTTTTGAAAATTAAGTTTGCTTTCATGTTTGTACTTCATTTGTTGATGAATAAGGAACTTTTGTGCTAACTTCATTATGAGGCTTCTAGTGTTGACTGAAATTGTTGGTTGTTTGGTGGTGTCTTTGATAACGGTTATAGCATCTAGTTATGGCTCCTTCCAAACCTATTATTTTTATGTTTCAACATATTCACCATCTTAACCGTTAGGTTTTTGTCTCCTTATCTTAGCCTTATATTTTCAATTATGACATCCCTTTTCATTTTTCATAAAATCGATTTTCCTTTCTATTTTACATTTGTTGAGAAAGCTTAAACAAATGGAAAACCCAAGATAAAGCCAATATAAACTTAAGCACATATCTAATAACTAAAAAGTCTAAACCTATAAGTAAAAACAATAATAATTATATATTAAGACTCTAGTAGAATACTCACTACACTTAATAAATCTCTCCCTTGAGTGAGAGTATCATTCACATTGTCCATCATTCTATTTTTTTCAAATCCAAAACTTTTCATTAACTGAGTTAAGTGACATTCGAACATCAAGGACACTGATATGCTCCACTACAATAGATAACACTACTATAGATAACACAAATAACTCTATCACAAATGGCTAAACTATAAGTCATCTGAATGAAGTCTATGCAATTCTATACAAAATACTATCAAGTATCACACATAACAAGAACTATTCAATCATATGAATACATTGTAGCATCAAAACTCTATTCAACCATAATAGAGGCCCATGGAAGTCGCAACTTGTATGAGTCACTAGATCCTAATAAAACAATTGACTATAATATCACTTGTTGTGAGAGTTTTACAAAAAATGAACCTATATTGAGCCCAATATACACGTAAGCGACATCGAGTAATACACTCGATAATACAAATGATTCAGCCTCCAAGTAGGAGTCTTTTTTTTTTCTTTTTTTTTTTTTTGAAAGAGCAATTTTTGTGTAACATAGCATATTGTTTAACTGGTGGCACGAAATACAGTGCTCAATTGAAGGGGTCAAAGGTACCAGTCTAAATCCCAATAGACTAACATCATACAAGAATGGCAATGCAAAGATGGTTGTACTCTAATGTACTTGTCCAATGTTTTAACCAGCTCTCCTTTGTAACAGAACAAAAACACATTGCTTTGAACAGTAATGTTTTCTATCGTTGAAGTATGAGAATGTTACCATCATGGTACGTGAAGGTGCTCAAATGAACAGTGCTTCAGAGACGTACTGCGCCGATCACAGACCACTAGTTTACGATATGGTATGTCTATGTTGTTCTAATTGTCTAAGTCTGATCCAAAGCACATGCTAATGTCATATCACTGCAATGCAGAATTTTAGTAAAGTTAACGATGGATGTTCGTACATAGCCTGGCCAAATGGAAAATCATTTCGCACGTTGACCGTGGTAGGAGTCATATTAATTGTATATTGAAGTTTTAAAAATATGATCAAATTTCAAACCAAAAATCTTCAAATGAATGAAGAGACAAATAGCCGTCAAATCCCTAATAGGCCCTAAAAGTCAATGGCATATAATCAAATTATAATAACAGAATACCTGCAGCTCAAGGCCATCCATATCGGCCCTAAGAGCAAAGCGAGGGGCGTCACCAGTCCCAATCGAAGCAACTACTCCTGTTTTAGCGACCGGCCATTTGTATTCGATCCCAAGGGCGTCCAGTTCTGACCTTATAAGTTCGCTCGTCTTGTACTCCTCGAACGCAAGCTCCGGATACTGGTGTATTCTCCTTCGTATGGCTTTCATCCAATCAAAGAACTCCGTCTCGAACGCCGCTTGAAGCAGTTCCTGAGCGAGTGGCGGAGAGCAAGCTGCCCCCGCAACCCATGATTGTAGCGGAAGAAAAGAGCAAAAGAGGAGAAAGAGGGGAAAGAAAAGACCAGAGCTAGACATGGCCGTAGAGATTGAGCAGCAAGCTAGAAAATGAGCTTTATAGCCGGTGATCCGTACGTTGCTCACAGAGAGCCGGACAAATTTATTAAAATAATAAATAACATAAAGCCAAAAATCTTAAAAAAATGTTCATTTTTTTTTTCTTGATTGGGTAAGGTAATAATTTGTCACATGTAAGATTTGGTGGATATGTTTTTAACATTTGGTCAAGTTTGTAAATGTGATAATTAATGCTTGAGCACAACAAACATCTCAAGTAAAGAGTTAAATGAGGACAAGATGTATATCTCATTTGCTAAAGTTTTTAAAAATCTTTGACTAAGACCGTTAAAGTTGTATGGTATTGAACTTCTAATGAATTATAATAAAAAAAGAAGTAAATAAAATTTTATTTTAAAAATATAAATTTTTAAACAAATTTTAAATTAAATTTTTAAAAATTTTATTTTAAACAAATTTTTTTATCAAACTTTTCTTTTTATTCATAAAAAACTCTTTTTCTAAAACTATTTTTTTAACTTTGTTTTATATTTTTTCTAAACTTAAATAATTTACAAACAAAATAGTAACAACATTAAAAAAAATATATTTGTATAATTTTATTTAGTTGAATTAATCATTTTCTTGACAGGCCAAGCTTCTTCTTTGACCAAGCACTTATCTTTTTGTTGACCAGATATGGTGCCGTTTGATCGACTTCAACTGTTTCCGTACCACTAATTCCCAAGGTCTTCATCATATAAGAAATTAATCGATGATGTTTTGCAAAATAATTCATATGTTTGGAAAATGTAAAACCAATAAGCAAAGCCTATTTTATCTCGAGTGGAAGAGAAATAAGAGACAATCAATAAAGTTTTTTATATTTCATGAAGGAAAATTTGTCACAAACACCTTATTATCATCAAATTTAATTAATTGGTGGTTTTCTTAAATTTTAATGAGTAAAATAATGACCTTAAGCAAAAAGTCTTAGAATTTGAAAATGTATATATTATATTTTTTAGTTTAAAAAATCAATTAATTAGATGCCAAAACAACTTGAAATTTTTTTTTAAGTTTTAATAAATTTAGACAAATCTTCATGACCTTATAGTCTTTGTAACTTCAAAATCATAGATCCAAATTTGAAGTTTAAAATAGTTTTACGAACTAAATCAAAAGCACTTTTCAAAACAAAAGCAACTTTTGGTATTGAAGATTACTACATAATATTTAAAATTAATCTTAAAGTAAACATCCAACCATTACATAACACTTATGAATTAGATAGATTTGAAAATAGTAATTATGCATTTTTCCTAGAACTTGAAGGAATGTTTCTTTCGATTTTATTGAGCTATAAACTAAGGCATTTCATGAAGAAGTTATGGAAATAACTAGAAGTATGATTTCCAACATGAAAGAAATCAATATAGCTTTGAAATATATACAAAATCATTGTTTGATTATTAGAAAACCTATTTCAACAAAGCATATGTTGAGTACTTATGCAAGCCAAAGTAATGAACGTAAGAACTTTCAAATCTCAATTGCAAGCTACTAAGCTTAAGTTTAAAAATTTGGTCACATGACCCAAGTTTGATTTCTCCATGAAACAATCATGCCAAAGATCTAAAGAACTAAACTCATCATTAATACAAACCACTAATTTTATTATAAGAAAGAAAAAGATGATTCGCAAAAAATTAACTTATCTCTCAATTGGGGAACCTTAAAGACATATTAAGATCTTTGTCGAGATCCATGAATCAAAGCCTTGGGATAATCTCTTTAAGCTGCACAAAGAGGGAAGGAAGAAGAGTCACGCATATCTTTGCCATAGAGTTAAAGCAATATTGTACTAGTTGAAACTCATTAGATTTCATCATTTACACCCTTTATAATCAAACTATATGTAAGGAATGTAATAGACATGCTAAAGAGTGGCATAAAGTAAACTCTCAAGTTCTTAAACTTGTGTAGGATCATCTTATGCAATCAATCCAATTGTTTGGTATGATTTGAATTAACAATTGAATGAAGTACTTGGTGACCACAAAAGAAAGGGAGATGAAATGTGATTTTGAATAGGATTTATATTTTTGATAAAAACTTTTTTCAAATGTTTTAACAAGAATTAAGATATGAATCTTTTGGAGTGCTCTTTGTTAATATTTAAAAGGCTATTGATTAGTGGAATGTTGTTATATAAGAAATGTAGTAAATAAAAGACATTATTTTTAGGTGATTTGATCATAAATAATAAGTCTAGATCCACTCTTAGCCACGAAAGACTATGCTTTAAAAAAAATCTAAACATCATTTATAAAAGTATGTAATAAAAATTCTAACAAAGATCCAAAAATAACATTAATTCAAAAAAGCCTACGCATACAATAAACCAAAATAGGTGACTACAAACTCAATTTAAAAGAGCCAATAACAATTTATATAATAGAAACAAAATATGAAACCAAAAACAAAGTATAAGCTCAAATACAATCACTTATAACCAAAGATATAATCTCAAAGATCCTTTAAAATCCTTATTAAAATAATTGAAACTATGTTTTCAATTTGTGTGGTAAAATGTTTACACTTCAATAAAGGTGACCCTCAACTTTTCTTTTCAACTTAATAAGATATAGCAAGTTGGGAATAAAATAGATTAGAAATTATAAAGAACAAGCTCAAGAATAATTTATTCATATTGTACCCTTTAATTATTACATCATTTATTTATTAACAACAAAATCTTTATGTTATGTTTACAAATATATTATTAATTTTAAATCATACATCTCAAGTTAATTAGATTAATCATATGAAGATCTTAATCACGTGACTCAATGAGTTTAACAGAGGTATTTGGGACCAAGAGAAACACATGCTCAAGCAATACAAGAAGAAAATCTTTATTAAGTCTCTTTATTTTGATGATTAGAATGTAAAAACTTCTAATAATTTAATTAAAGTACATTAGATTTTCTTAATATATGTATTTCATCTTACTTTATACATATTATCTAATTAAGAATAATATATTCATAATGAGTTATATCATTTATTAAGATTAAATCAAATTAGATTTGAAAAAATATTAAATTGATTGAGGTTTGCCTTCACTAAACTAATCATTCTTGTATAATAAACCAATCATACAGTACAATCAATTAATAGTTGAATCAAACAAAGTATTGATCGAGGGTACTCATAAGCAATATGTCTATTTTATACTTGTTATACTAATATGATACCCATATTATATAGTATATTAATCATTTACCTAAGATGATTGATTTGATATTTAGTATTATTGATTTTTTTATAATATAATATTACTATTTATACAAATATGATATATTCATTAGAAAAATTGGACTAAACAATGAGAGAAATTAGAATTTTTTGTAGTATCTTATAAGTATGATCATCATATTATAGAAATACATCATGTATTATGTTAAATGGTGTGAGGAGAAGATGTGTTTTGTAAATTATGATGATATTCCTTATAATTGGACGATTCATTTATATGTTTAATGAGAGTTTAAGACTTAGGCTATGAGCATGCCTTTTTTTGGTTGTAACATAAGATATCAATTTCATATAAGTATGATACCATTTTCACCTGAGATCTTTATTTTAAGACTAAGTTATATATTAGAAAAATTTGCATCATAATAGCATGACCTCCTTATCGTACTAATTGTTGTACCCTTTGATATGATGATCACAAAACCAAGGCTAAGTATTTATTAATATCTTGTTGAGCTTAGTGTTATTTCAATTACATCTTAAAGAATATTTTAGTGATTTGAATTTGTTAGAGAAAGAACTATAATATAAATACTAAATAAAATTTGATTGCTTAACTTACTGAGTTTGGAGCAAATGATAATAGTTTTTGTGGAGTGACTAATCCATAAATAATTTTATTTTTAAATCTTTATGGCTAACATGTTAAATCTTTAAATTCTTTATAATTATGATACATAGGACTATAATCCTTCATACATATGTAAATTTGGTTTAAGTTATATTTTATTTGAAGGAATTTGAGTTTTTAAATATTCAAATATATTTTATAAAAAAATTTATTATTAAAAAAGTTTTTCCTATGCACCCCAAATGTTAAACCCAAAGGGCTCAGGTTAAATGGCCCGAAGTACTAGGGGACAAAGGCCTTGGGGACCCGTAGGCTAGGAACAAATTGAAACCTAAATATGTCAACATCAAGTATCAGTTAAGTCATATTACTATTGTAGTCTTTGGGTCAATCATTTTAGGATATTATTTCTAAAACAGCTTAGGCAAAATAAGTTAGAGCAGACTCATTATTTAATTTATGTAAATTAGGTAATATTAGACTCGTAGGTGTGCACTGATAACTCGGGTCAAGACTTCCCAAGAACACCAAGGGGTAGCTAATTCGATTAAGCTGATTATAATGCACAGTGGATACATTACAAGTACAAATACTTGAGTTGTTTTGCAACATGAGAGTAAACATAAACTGTTGCCAAACTTAAGATTTCTACACTAACTTATCATGCATTTTTGCAAATGAATGATTGAGAGTCCCTTTGCCTGTGTGAACAGTAACCTCATCACCGTTACCATCCATCTAACTTTTGAATCCAACACTCCATATCTTATATTGTTGTGATTAGATATGGACCCTTTATTATTTAATCTGATTTGATGATTACTGCTTTGTTCACATAATCGAACAACAACTGTATTGTTTCTCCTTTAGTAACGATTAGCTTTTTGAAAAGAAAATTCTAGCCATTAGAGAAGTTATTTTTGGTGCTTTTTTATTTCAATTATAAATAAGTTTATTTACCAAATATTAAAACTATTGAATCAAGATTGAAAATTATCATACAAGTCCAAAGTGAAGTTCAAATCATGAGTAACAAATTTCTACATAATTATGGGACCTATGGATTTTTATGTCTCTATTTCTCTACTTCAATTCATAATGATTTATATATTTTCTAATAATATCTACTTCATTCATTAGTAATGTCATTTTTATATAAAGAATTAAAGGTGTAGGGGTTTTTGTAAGCAAAAAATTGTAAAATTTTTAATTTTTTGTATAGCTTGAATTTTTTTTATTTTGGTTCCTCATTGGAAAATCGATAAATATTTGGTTTACCCCTTTCAACTTTGATGAAAGGCAATGGTTAGTGGAAGTATGATCAGGGATAGAGAGTGGATATAAAAACGGGTTTTGATCGAACCACCTAAAATTTTTTTGTATATTTTATTTATTATTGAGAAATTTTATTTCATTAATAAAAAAATTTAAGCTAAAAAATTTTTTCCTCTAATATTTTGAATAAAAAATTTTGTTAAATACATAATTTACCCCTCTATTCTTGTTCATTTTACCTCATATGTTTTACAACACTAATACAATATCTTTTATTTATAAATACCACTTATCATATGACCTATTATAATGTATAATCATTCATTGTACTATATGCTTCTAAAAGTACAAAATTTAAATTTGCATAATTTTGTTCTAGTTGTACCAAATAATGACATTATATTTGCATCATCCATTTTGCATAGTGATAACAAACTAGTTAAATGTTGGTGATTAGCTTAATGATGCTTTTAGTGGTACATTGTACTTGTATTATCTCTTAAATCATATAATACAATTAGTTTGCGAGTAGCATCTAATTTGATAGATTTTTTACATAACCATTTGAGAGAGTATTAAAATTATTTAAGAGTATTCTCAAAAGTATATATCGACAGCCAAATATGATAGAAAGAACTAATGCTTGATTGAAAAGATGAATTATGAATAGCTTAATTAGATTTATTATTTCTAAAAGAGCAAAGGACATGACTATGTCATTTAGTTTAAAGCACTCATTTTTTCTTTCTTTTTATCTTTGAGCTAAGTTATATATTTTTTATTTCAAGCTATATCTATTATATTATCTTTTGTATGAAATTAATCTCTATTGCATATCTTATATTGATTCAAGTAATGTACTCTTTATTTAATTATACATTAGTTATAAGAATTATTATATTGAATTATTATTTTATTTGCTTATCATGTTGTGGTTTTTACGTACTCTTTTATTAACTTTTATCAAGTCATTATTATACACTTTTTATTAAGCCAGTGTGTTAATTTTTGTTAAATTAGCTGTACATCTTTATTAAACTAGTGTGTAAGTTTTTATTAAGCCGTTATGTAGATTTTTATCAAATTGTATTGTAGGCTTTTATTAAATTAATGTTGTACGTTTGTATTAAGTTAGTATTTTAATATATTGCTTAGCTATTTGGTCAAGAGTAGATCTATATCCAAGTTTAAATCTATCTATTTAAAACTCTTGTGTATACTTTACTTATATTATAATGTCAAATTTTTGTAAGCCTAATATCATTTTTTAAAATTATGTTTTATAATAGTCAACAAGATTAAGAATAATAAAGTCTTCCATTACAAAAGTAATTAAATTATTTATGTTGTCTTGAAAATCTAAATTTGCATAATTCACTCTCTCTTGTATGAATATTATGTCTCATAATTTATAATAATTAGTATCAGAATAATATTAAATCAATGAAAGTAATTACCACAAGAAGATCTTATCAATATCTCATGAAATAATTGATGAAAATGTTTCATTAAGTGATGGGATTTTGTCTTATTGTCCTCTCTTATTTAAAGGGGAAATTTATTAGTTTTAGAAAAATTTTATGCATGTTTTTATCGAATCCATTGACATTGAATTGTAGGATGTTTATTTCCATTTAAAAGGATTGGAGATAAGATTATTAGAAAAGCTTTGAATGAATTTTCTCTAGAAGAAAGGCATTGTGCTTAATTAAATTATCATGCTTTAAAGTTTGGCTTGTCTAATATTGTATTTGAAAGGATTATGAATCTTGTTATTGCTCATTATGCTTGAGGAGAAATATATATTTTTATTGCAAGAAAACATATTCTTATTTTATGAATAAAGATAAGGAAAAAAGAGCAAAGAAGAAGTATTATAAAGGCACAATGCCATTAATCTAAGCAAGCAGAACATCTTCAACCCAAAGGTCTTATGTTGGAGAAGGAGAAGAACAAGAAAAATAAGTTTAAGAAAAACAAAATGAAGAAAATGAGGAAGGAGGTTACATTGGCTGATTTATCACCATTCTCAAGAAGTAAGGAGAAGAAAGAAGATGATGTTGTTCGTCTCATGACACATCACCAGGATGACTCATTTAGGGGAGAGCAAGATGAGATAAGAAAACTCACTCGTAAAGAACTAGAGAGCAATTTTCTTTAATTAGTTGGTTTGTTTGAATCACTTGCAATTAAATAAAAAAATTCAAAAAAAGAGCACCAAAATATTTTAGTTTTTGTGATGAATTTGAATGACAAAATGAGAAATATTTACTTGATTTAAAAAATACTAAAATGAATCAACAAAATATGTTATTGAGAATACTAAGGATAAAGTTGTTTGGTGAATTTTAGAATTTGCATTCTAATTGTGCTTTATCTAATCACATGCATAAGAAAGCAACTATTCAAAATTCTAAATCAATACATATTGATGAAAATTTCTATTATACTCTATCTTTTACTAATAATTTTTATTTACAAAATATCATATTTCCAAAAATTATAATATTAGAATTAATGTGAATTTTAAGTATCTGAGTTATACAAAGGTTGAAAAGAAAATAAGAATGTACCTAGAAATATTTTATCACTTAATTATAGATTAGCTAGGCCCAAATTTATATGGGTTCCAAAATCTACTTATTTTGTTATGTTTTGTGCATGCTTCCCATATTTCAATTAGAAAAGAGGATAATTTCTTGAAAATATAATTATTTAGTTTAATTATCAAACATGTAAATAGGTTTTAATTGTTTATGCTTATTTGTTTGATTTTAATACAAGCCTTATATGCATCAATTTAGGAGGAGAAAATAAAAAAATGCATTAAAGTTTTGTTAAGGTGATTACTTATTAGATTTATTCTTCAACAAGTAAAATATTCCTTGATTAGCTTTTAATAGTCAATATGAATCTTTGGTCTTTTATTATTTATATTTTCAACAAGTGTATAATTGTGTACACCTTTTTTTTATTTTTTTTAGTTCTATTTTATCTTTTGATGCCTAATAAAAAGAAAAATACACAAGTGAGAAATGTAAATCATTCATAACATACATATGCTTTATCTGTTATGCATTTAAATTACATATATTGAGGGTAAATATGAATATGACGAGTGTATTTATATACTTACATGATTTAATATCTTTTTATTTTTATGTTTATTTAATAATTTTGTCATCATCAAAAGGGATAAATTGTAGTACTCTATAGTTATTACAATACTTATTTGATGATAATAAAACTAATATATTATGTCTATTAATATTTTTAATAAGTATTAATTTTAGATCATATATCTCAATAATAATTATGAAAATTTTGAAATAGCTTGATCATACTATTTATGAAGCTTAGTGAAAGTGTTTATGTATTAATTGTAAATGATACCATGAAAAACACAATGAAAAAATCTTTATTTTGATAATTATGATATAAAAACTTATAATAAGTTACTTAAAAAATTTAAGATTTTCTTAAGATATATATTTTATATTATTATATACATATATATCTATCTTAATATTATATTTGTAATGAGTTACACAATGTGTTAAGATTAAATCAAGTTAAAAATGAAAAGGGATTAAACTAAGTTTGTATTGGTTAAACTAATCATTATTATATGATGAACTAATTATACAGTATAATCAATTAATAATTGAATTAAACAAAGCATTGATCAAGGATAATACTAAATAATATGATTATTTAACACTTGTACCAATGTGATACCCCTATTATATAATATATTGATCATTTATTTGAGAGGTTTAAGTAGAGATCTAGTTTTCTTGATTTTCATATAATATGATATTATCATTAATATTAATATAATATATTCATTAAGAAGATTAGAAAAAGGATTACATTGAGCAATATAACTATTGACTAATTCGACTAATTTTTGACATAGTCATTTGAGAAAGTTTTAAAGTTATTTAAGAGAATTCTTATGAGTATATAAAGACAAAAACATTATGAAAAAGATTAATACTTGATTAAAAAATATATTATGAAAAAGCTTAATTGGATTCATCAATTCTAAGAAGAGCAAAGAGCATGACTATGGCATTAGCTTGGAATACTCTTCTTAGCCTTTTTTTATATCCTTAAGCTAAGTTGTACTTTATTTTTTCAAGTTGTATCTATTACATTTTCTCTTATATGATTATTGAGTTTCATTATATATCTTATATTGATTTAAGTAGTGTGTCTCTTACTTAATTATTCATTGGTTATAGGAATTGGTTTTTATTTGATTTTCTTATCTAATTGTTAAGACTTTTACTTTTTATTGACTTTTATTAAGTCATGATTGTAGGTTTTTATTAAGCAAATATTTTGGCTTTTATTAAGCTTATTATAGACTTCTATTGAGTTAGTGTGTTGGCATTTATTAAGTTATTTTATGTTGGTTTTTATCAAGTTAATGTTGTAAGTTTTTATCAAACTAATTTTAAAGGCTTTTATTAAGCTAATGATGTAGGATATATTAAGCATGGTGCTTTAGGCATTTATTACATGTGGTATTGTAAGTTTTTACTAAGTTGATGTTTTAATAGATTGTATAACTATTTAATTAAGGATAGATATAGATCTAAGTTTAGATCAAAGAACATAAAACTTTTGTATGTACTTTACTTACAGTACAGCATAATAAATTTTTTGTAAGCTTAATAATATTTTTAAAAAATAAGTATTATAATTATCAACAAGATTAAGAACTACTTACTACACAATATAAACAATTCTATTATAACATAATTATGTTTAAGTGTCACAATGATTGTAAAAAATAATTGCACTAGATCATGCTTGTCATGCACAATATTGAACATGTGCATATACAGAAAATGTACCATAGTGTTTACTTCAATATTATCAAGTTATTTTTCTCTTTTCTTACTTTTTTTTGCCTAATTTTTGTTATTATTTACTAATACTTTACTCTATGAATTTAACTTATTAGATAATAAAAAACTTGCCTAACTTTTGTTATTATTTACTAATACTTTACTATTTGAATTTAACTTATTAGGTAATAAAAAACTTTATAACATTAAAGAAAATTTTTTTATCTCAAATCAAATCAACATATAAAGAATAATTAAATTAAGAATTTTTACATAAACTCACCAAACCATTTTGTCAGTGAAGGTGTAAAGCTAATTTTTTTCAACCTCACTTTCAATCTACTTTCTTTCTCTCTTTATTTTTTTTCCTTTTTCTCTCTCCTTTTATTGCATTATTCACATGCCTTAATTTTTTAAAATATAATGGGCTTCCCTTCAATCAACCTAATAGAAAGGTGGATGTTCATTTAAGACTTAAGAATAACATTTCTAGCCATAATAGCAAGATTGAAAGTTTAAATTGAAAAAATCTCATTCCTAAGTTTAATAAACTCACAAAAACCCTTGTTACTGTCACAATGGACTCTATTATGGTTACATTCTCTCTCTTAGTAGTGATCATGTCAAAAATCAATCACGAATTTGCCATAATAAATAATAAAAAAGGAGAATTATATTTTCCTACTTTGCTTTGGTAGTTCATGAGGAAAGAAATCCTATAATGCATGCATAATTACTTAGCTACTCAACTTATAATTAGAGATCTAAATATTATTAAATAATAATTTATTAATTATTTAGATATTAAACCTTTAAACTTCAAAAGTGTATAATAATTTCAAAAAAATGCTAATTAAGATGAAATAAATATCTTTAAACTCATCTAGATAAGCTTTATTTGATGATATATTTATTTTTATAATTTAGAATACTTTAATTGTTAGTTCATCTTGATATGCTTTTCAAAGCATTCAACTTACAGGTTACTCTATCTCAAAATACTAATACAACTTTACTTCTTTAAGGATTTGAGGATGTTACACAAATCATGTCAAAACATATTACATTTTAGTTCTTAGGATTCACAATATTAGGATCATACATAAACAAAATTTGCAAATGTATTTTCTCATTTAGTAAGTGATGTAACTCTTTAAAATAGATGAGATAATTCATCTCACATCTTTTCACTAAAAATAAGTGAAATATACTATCTTTCATAGTCTTTGTAATTTTCTCTCAAGAAATATCATGAATGGTTAGATCCTTGAATTATATTTGGTGTCATGATTATCATTAAAAGTTAGTTGTATTATTCATTATCATAACTATTAAAGGTACTTTTCTTTCCTCTCATATGCCATCCCATCAAATATATTTTTCATTTGGTTTAACCAATTTTTAGCTATAATTGGATTTCTCACCTCTAAAATGTGATAAAAAAATACTCTCTAAAACTACTCTATCATTAGGATTATTTAATTATTGATCTGGCCTTCTCACACTCTTTATTTTCATATTTTGGATTTAATCCCTTTGATAGGGGTTATTCATATTCCATAATGTTATAAACATCCATATCTAATTATACAGATAAATATAAATAAATTATTATACATAAATATATGATATATCAATGTTCTCACTCATACCAAACCATGCTCTGATAATGATATCATGTCTCCTCCCTATATCCACCCATAATTATAAGATAATCACATCTTAACTAAAGTAAAAACACACCAAAGCAGTTATGTTAAGGAAACGATGACTAGACTAAGACTATAATTTACATACTAATCCTTTAAAATTATTTATCATCAATATAAAATACAACTTATGCATAATATAAAATAGAACTACATAAAAGCTAAACCATTATATATATGATTCTTATCACACTTCACATAAGTACAAGATCATAAGACAACAAGTTCCACATCATATTTCACACTTTTGTAACTTTATATAACATCAACATCACTTATCTTATTATGACTCCAATCTCTATGTGTAAAGACATACTTGTGACATAAGTATTATGTCAACTTCTAAGAGTTCAACAAGAAAATTGTTAGATACTCATAATAACAAATCAATAATATCATAATAATACAAAAATATCATATCATATAATAACATAAAGTAATGAAATATAAAGTTATCATTAACGATGTAATAATAATAAAATATTCTATTTATGTTATTTACTAATATTTTTCATTTTTTATTCCTATTTTATATTGTTTTTTCATTCATCTTTTCTTATATTATGGTTATTCTCATTAAGCTTTTTTCAATAAACTTTAAACTCATTAAAGATTTTGTTCAAAAGATTTTATTCTCTTAAGTCTATTAATTTTATTCTATATTATATTATATCACATCATGTATATTAATGAGTCTCTGCTTATAGGTATATATAATAATCATCCATAAATCTCTATCCATAGGATTCAAATCAATCATAATCCACATCATATAATATTTAGTATTGCTCTAAATGCTATATTTATTATATCTTACACAAGCCATAAATAAAATATTAGCTATAATAAAGAAGGTCATACAATACTATTCAAGCACTATATCATATCATAAATCATTATGCTTTTGCACCAAGTGCTATAGCCAAATCATCCCTTATGTGTTTTTCCTATAATTAACCAATAGAATAATATCATAAGAAAAATCATTTCTCATATATCATAACTCATAATGTTATTATAATACATGCCACATAATTATATTATTGTATTTATAGTATATTATAAGGTTCATTCAACATATTTTAGAATCATAAGATATTTTTTCTTTTCTTTTCTTTATTTAATATTTAGCATTTATTTATTGACATATTTGGATATTATAATACATTTCAAATGTCTCATATGTATAAGAATAAAATATATGAGTAATAAAAATTCACAAAATGTCACTAGATACCATATAATATCAAGTCATATATCATATAATATTTTCAAGATTTTTAGTATACCATCCATAATAAAATATATCGCCAATAACTAATTGAATTCAAATCAGATCATCCAATCCTAGATAGAAGTTAAGAAATCTCATTGTCTTATTTCATTTTTTTATCATAAAGCATCATAAAGGTTCTCTTTACATAAAATATACTATCTAAATATTCAAATATATATTTACTTCTCTAATTAATCAATCCCATAGCAATTTGCATATCTAATAATTCAAATCTCTTCTATTAAATCAAACCCCTTTACTTGATGTCTATTTGAGTTTTAAAAATGAAATCAAATTCAAAACTTAAGAAAAAGAAAACCCTTTTTTCTTAAACATACATTGCATTTGCTTGTTATCCTTTATCACTACTCGAATATTTACAATGATTTTCTCAAGATAGTGAGATCCTCTCTTCCTTCTCTCTTCTTGTCTACTTAGTGTTTTTTTCTTCTCTCTTAGCAATCATATAACATAAGGATAGTTATTAAATGCATAAGCACTAAGAAGATGGAATAATTTGTCTAACTTTGATTACTTCCTATTAGTGATATTTAACTCAATCACTTTCATTGATGTGTTTAATAGTGATTTTTTTCAAAAGAAATTACAAGTAATTCATCTAACTTTCAAAAAATTATGAACCAAATATTATTAGATTCATCTTGATACTTTTATTAAAAAAATAATTATTTCTAAAAATCAAAGTTATTTTATAACTTATCATATTTTATGTGACATTTATAAAAATTAATATTTTAACATTAATTTGCTTTTTATATCTAAAATATCAAACTTTCTATAATGTAGAAGAGTGAATCCATTTTATACATATAATATTATTTCAATAAGCCATTACATAAAATAAAATAACAAATTATTATATTATCCATCTTTGAAAATGAGATCCTTCAAGTTGGGTACCTAGGGGTTGGCCTCTAAAGAGATAAAGTGATACCTCATGTTAGCTTTTGTGGTTTAGAAACATCTCCTTTATTGTAGCTTCGAAAGCAAAATGGAGGAGCAAACTAACCAAATAGATGTAAGTAGATCTTCAAACCTCAAGCATACACCCACCAAAAGGGTATTGGGATTATAGATTATGTTTGATAATATGAAGCTCCATATTTTGGGTAAAACTCAATTTTTTAATGCAATAATCATTTGGCTAAATTTTGAATTTTTTTCTCAAATGTGTGCTCCAATTTTGAAATTACAAACAATCATTTTGATATTAAAAAATACATGAAAATCATTTTTATTTTTTATTTATATATAAAAATAATCTAATAATCAAATAATAAATTAATTTAACATATATTTTTATATCAAATTATCAAATACATAACTTTTTAATCACATTTAATAACAAATAGTTTTTATATCTCATTATTTTTTAAATTAAGTTGGTTATCTATTAACATGGCACAAATTTGACCATAACAAATATATATTTATTTTGCCAATACCAATTTCTTAAATAGTTTTGAAAAGCCTCTTTACTATTCATCATAATTTCACATTCATGCATAGCTATAATCTATAATATGACAATTAGTTGAGAAAAGTTCTATTAGAAGGGCTACTCTATGATTGACTACCTTTGTTGGTCTTCAAATAATAGCATTAGGTATGATTATGCCTCCCAACGATAAAGTTGGAGATTGTCCAAGATGATGTTTATGGTGTTGTTTGGTTCTCCTAATTCTTATTGAATTGATAGATAAACATGCTTGAGATCATCTAAACACGTTTAGTTATTGTCTTTTGTGACAATTTTATCAATAAAATGTTGTTTTGAAATGAAATTTTTAAAAAACACTTCAAAAATATATTTTGTTAAAAAAACATTATGAAATTTTTTTGATAAATTTTAAGTTCAAAGAATAAAATATTTTTAATAAGCCCTTGCGAAATAATATTTTATCAAAAATATAACCTTTTAGTAATAATAACATTTTTAACATTTATTTATATTAATCAATTTAAGATTTAATAATAATAAATTACATATAATCCTAAATATATACGAGAAAAATGATTCACTTTGTTTGTTTGATATTTCAATTGCAAATTAGAATAGGTTATGATGTTTTTTATGTAATTTTTTTTTTCTTTTGAAAGTATTCTTCAATCAATTCAATGCTTAACTCTTCTATTTTAACTTCAATTGATACATTTTTTCTAAATTTAATATTTAAAAAAATTAAAATATAATATAATATTTATTTCATCATTTATCAAAACATATAATTTCGATCAATAATTTAGTACTTATCGATATTTTACATCACAAATAGTTGATTTATTATTATATATTGTCACTAATGTGTGTTATTGCATCATAATTGGGTAGATAATTTAGTACTTATCTATATTAGACTATGGATTGAAGAAAATTAGAGCAAAAGAATCTTCTGTGTTTTACATTAATATTTGTGCAAATATTAATTCCTTGCATCAAGAAAAAAAAGAAAAACTTCGTAACAGCATCAGCACATCGATGATTTATCCAACTGTAATGCATCCGTTCGATGCAATCATTGATCTCCGAGTTAGGGAGAAGGGTAGAGGCTGAGGAACTGAGGAGAGAGGCACGGCGAATTCATCCACACCCTGGCGTGCAACCTCAGAACCTCTGTCGCCCTCTTCTTCTCCTTCTCCCCGCACTTCACCTGCAACAACAGACACAGCTTGGAGACCGCTCCCACCTGCATCATCTCCTGTAACACAGCCCCCGTCTGATTCGCCGCTGTCCTAGCCACCTTCTCCAGTATCCTCACCGCCCTCTCACTTGCCACCGCCGACACCCTCAGTATCTTCTTCGCCACCACGGCTATCCCAGCCGCGTTCCCCACGAGCTCCGCTCTCCCCTCCGCGCAACTGCACAGCTTATCCAATGCCACCAACGCCAGCTCGCACATCCTCTTCTCAGTCTCCTCGAGCAACAGGTCCACGAGCACAGCCACAGCCCCGGCGTTCACCTCCTTCACCCTGTTCCTCCCCCACGAGCACAGCAAGATAAGCGCCTCCAGCGCGGCCTTTGTCGACACCCGGTCGCTCACCGCTTCGACTAGGTCTCGCAGCTGAGCCTCTCCGACTTTGGACAGCCTAGCAGGTGACGCCACAGGGATCACAGAGCGTAGAAAAATACCGGCCTGGGATCGGGAATGGTAGCTCGAGCGCGGGAGGACGGCGAAGAGGGCGTCGAGGAAGCCAGGGTGAGATGTTATAAGCGTTTGAAGGCGCGTCTCGGAGAGATGGAGAGAGCAGAGAATTGTCAGCGCTTCATCACAAACCCTTGCATCCTCTTCTTCCGGGCTTCTTTCGACCACGGAGGCCAGGAAGTCTACGGCGTCGGAAGAGGCGACGGTGAGGCGATTGGAAGCGCTATTGGAGGCGATGGATTTGAGCTTGCGAAGGGAGAGGAGGCGAATGGATGAGGATGTGGAGGCTTCGAGTTCGAGGAGGAGAGCAGAGAGCTGTGTGCTAGTTAGAGGGGAACGAGGGGTGGGGATGCGGTCGACTCCGGCGGAAGAGTTGGCGATGCACCAGGATTGGATGAGACGGCGGAGGGTGTGGTTGGGCGTGGTGAGTTCAATGGAATCAACGGGCAGGGGTTGTTTGGTGACTGGGCAGGTGTGGTGGGGGTTTTGGGGGTCGGAGAAGAGCCACCGCTCGATGCTGTCACGGTCGTAGGTGATGCCGGTGGGGAGGGTCACCGGATCTCGCATAAGTTGGAGGGAAATCGGGCAGAGGAAGTAAGATGGGATCTCCACTTCTGCCATCTATTAAGGTGAATTCCAAAGAGAGGGAAATCAAGAGATCTACTTTGCTGTATTTGCAGATTCAACTTGTTCTTCCTTCTGGTGGATTGCCGCTGGTTTGAGAGGAAGGGTCAATGGAGAGTTATTATATAGGCCCCAAAGGGATCACGATGGCAGTAAAATTCAAAGGTCAACGCGTACCGAGGGTTCTTTAGGGAGCGGAATATAAGACGGATTTGTTCCAACGAAAATTTTGCTTAAGCAAAGCATTAGAATATTCAAAGCAGCGTTGACAAAAAAATGTCAACTTTTTTTTAAAATGGAAGTTTCCATTTTTTTTTTTTTTTTTTGTTGTTGTTGTTATGATATCTCTAAAACGCACTTAAAATATTATTGACAAAATTGATTTATTATTTTTTGCTTAAGTTTTTAAAATAGTATGATGTATAGATACTAGCTTTGCAATGATAAGGCACACTTGATAACTTGTATTAGTCCCATTGCTAAATTCTAGTAACAAAGAATGAGACTAGCAATTAGAGTATAATCTTTTTGTTTCAATTTGAAATGTGTTGGCTTATTTTTAATAAAGTTTTGTTTATTTCAAGTCGTGCGACTATCATAATTTGGTAGTGAAGTGGATGAGATAGGGACAAATTCTAATGGTGTGGTAAATAAACTAGTTTGGTTTGGCATTAGCCTTAGGTGGTCATATTTCTAGTGTGTTTTTGAAATACAATTGAGGTTATCAAAAGAAGATGATTTGAATCACCATACTTATGCTTTGTGTAACATATTTTCTATCTTCATTCAGTATATTAATTTTTAGAATAAACACTTTTGCCTTTGTCTTTTACAAAAATCATAAAATCTTTGATTTTTTAACACACATGCATACACATATACACATAATTCTAAAATAGAAGACTATAATATGCATGAAAGTATGAGAAATGTTATTCATAAACTATCTAGTGTAAGATCTTATTTGAATCTTAGTAGGAATGATGTTTTGATTTTAGTCATATAAATAATAATTTATATATTAACAATTTCAAAAAACTACTCATACAACTATCATAATGTGATGATTTTTGGACAAATATACTTTCAATATTTAGTGGTTCAAGATATCTTTCCTTCAAAGAGACAATTGAGAATTGACTTCTCTTATAAGGGTATTGAAATACGAAAGATAATTAAGAGTAAATTATTGATATTATTAATTATTTGATAAACCATATTTTCAATATTTTGGATAAATGCTAAAGAGGTCAATATAGATGAATAATAAATTTGTTGTCAAAATGTATACCTAGCTAAAATCCAACTCAGTATAAGAATCACCTCCCTTTATTTTCTATTTTCCAAGGTTATCAAAGATTTTTGTTTATGGTTTATCTCATTGAATCAAACAACTTCAATATTAATTTACATGCTTGATTAAAGAGCTACAAGATACTTGAGCTAGGTTGAAGACAACAAATTAAGCATTATATCCTCCATCTGGGAACCAATTAATAATCCCAACTACTGAATTATATACACACCACTTACCTTAATAACACTTACTACATGCAATGTTTCACTTTGAAATCATTTGTTCTTTTCTTATATTTTTGTTAACTAACATAAATGGACCATATTTTGAAATTTTTGAGAAATATAAATTTGTTATTTTTTATTATCTTTTTGAGATCCTTAATGTTAGAATGAGTTTACACACTAAATAATACTTTGATAAATTTTACCACACTTCAACCTTCGATTTTATCACAAAACCATCTTCTAATTGTTTTTATCATTCTTTTGATCTATTTTATCAAACTACTATTTACCAATTGATATAATGATAATATTGCATGGAGTTTCTCGCTTATTTTGAGAAGAACATTTGGATTTTTTCAAGCTTGAACAAATTTTACCTTCATATTACATTATAATTTTCAAAAGAATAGTTTTATATTGGTCTTATATTCTAATTATGAGATTATTTGAACTTGAATTTAGTCTCACCATGTCAAATTATTGTCTCTTATTGGCCAACCTTTTGTTAGCCAAAGTGATTTTGTCTCTAAAATTCTCCTTAATATTTTATGATCATAATCTTGTATATATAATCTAAAGATAGTTCTCATTTTTTAATGTGAATATTCATTCTTAGTTAAGTGATCCATCAATAAAATATAGCCAATAATGACTCATGGCCCTTTTCGATACTGAGTATTATAGGCTCATTAACTTCTACTTTCTTTATTCATGAACCACATCTTACTATAAAAGATATTGCTTTAACATCAAAATATCACTATTTGCTCTAACTATATTGAAGTTTTATTCTCATTTAGTAATCTCATATCAGTTAAAGTAAGTTTTACTCTCAAAAAATATTTTAATATCTTAATATTATAATATGAGGCTATATATTATTGTATTACTTTATTTAAAAGTCTCTTAAAAGTTACTCATTATTCAGTGATTCTACTTCTACACATTACCCAATCATTACTCTCTAGCTTATTAGATCTCAAGTGCTACATTTTAATTATGCCCTAACTTTCATTTAGCTCTTGCTCATATCAAGGGGAAGAAATTAGTGAGTATACTAGAAAAGTTTTGTTAGATTAAACAATTGTATATTTTTATTAATAAATTTTTATATTTTAAAGTTTTGATGATATTTACAAAATTCATGCTTTGAATTTGATCTTTATGAAATGTTAAGGTGAATTTGATTGAATATACACTAACTGTTATATACTTATCTATTGGAAATAGAATCCATGCATACTAAACAATTTTTTTTATATCCAAGAATTTCTTTGTCCTAATTTTGTATACATAGTAGACACTAATTTCATGATAGATAGTTTATCTTACTATTATCAATTACATGAAAATTTGAATATATAAAAATTATTTTAATATTCATTTTAATTTTTCATGAGTACTCCTTTTATTATGATTCTCTAATACATAAATATTTATATTGTTTTGCATTATTTTAACATGACCACATTTATTGTTATTAATTTCACAATTTTATTTTTATTATACTTATACATGACTTTTCTCTAGAATAAACATTACTTTATTTATTTATTACCATTATTATAAATAAGTTGAAATATTAATCAAAATTTTGATAATCTAAGCACAAGGCAATGAAAGGAGAATGATTATGAACTGAATGAAGCATCCACCATGATTTTATGTGATATTTACATCATGAAAGTAGAGGCACAAAATTGGTTTAATAACCATTATGGTTAAATAGGGTAAGCTTGTAACATTCTAAAAGTGAGGATAATAAATTTTAAAAAATTTAATTCATAAGATGTTAAAAAGAAAACTATTAGATAATGATTGATGATCATAAAGGTCATGGAGTTATAAAATAATAATTTTAATCTAAATAAATTTTTAGAATTTTAATAATTTTTTAAAAAAAAATTTAAAGATGTTCAAAATTTTAAAATATCATATAATATAATAACATAAGATCATATCATATAATGTGTGTGAGAATCAATTATGTGAATAGATTTATATGATTGAATTGTATCATATTAATATGATTATAATAATGTATAAGTATAATATATTATAGTTAATGCACACTAAGGGTTAAAGTAGCTTGATAGATTAAATGTTTGACTATATCGTACGACTGTAAAGTATCAAAAACTACTATTAAGCAAGAGAGAGAATGAATATGGTACAAGTGTGAGCACACATAAAAATGTGCTAAGTATTATACAAGATGGTCATACTATAGTACAATAGTATTCATGCATAAGTGTAAATATTGATAATATAATATCATATAGTATAAAAAGCAACAAATATATAATTCTAATAGAGTATAAAAGTCAACACCAAGTCATATAATTATAATAAGAAAACATAGTCGCATGATAATGAGTACTTAGCATAAATCCATAAAAATATTAAATCGTATAGTATAACAAAAGCATATCATACTTTACGATCACACGAGAGAAAATGAAGTGGGCTTAGCATGAAAGTATTCAAACAAAAGGTACCACAAACTTGTCACATGATATGATTAATGAATTATATCAATACAATTAAAGATATAATTGTATAATATATAGGAGCTTCATCAGTTATAACTTAATAAAAAATATAAATAATGGATTATACAAGTAATATCATATAGTAAGATATAATGATAGTGCTTCAAAATAACCAGTTGAAGGATTTTACATAGTATGATGATCAATAACATAAAGAATAGTATCATAAATAAAATTATTCATATAACATAAAAGGAATGGTATTATCATACCAGTATGATTAAAATATCATAATAATATTATAAGAAGAAATTAAGATAAATGTAGACAAGATTATGAAATGTTTAATACGAATCTAGTAATCATATATGTACTATTAAATGAAACTAAATAGGACTTAAATAGTAAATGATAAATAATTACGAAAACTAACATGAAGACAAATTTAATTAACAAAACATATTTATAATGAATGGATGAAAGATAAAAATATATAAACACGATGGGTTACAACTGTTTAAGATATTTGAAAGGTTGAGAATAGGCAAAATCATGGGAAAGCAGTATAAAACAAAAGGTTTACCATGATTTAGAAAGTTCTTTTAGAGAATTTGAGAAGTCAAATATTTAACCATAATTAATACAAAAAAATGACAACTGAATATATTTATAAGAGATTTAGAAAAGAGTTGTATAAGAAGCAAAGGAAAAAACAACTAAAAAACTCTAGATTATTGTAGTAATCGAAGGGATTGAGTAAGATTTAAACTTTGATAAGAACACATCTTGATTTTAAAAGATAAGCAAGACTTATACTTATATGTATATGATTATTTATAATATATATTATAGGATAAAGAATTTAATTAATTAAGTAAAAATATTAAATTAGAGATGTATAAAATAGACATAAGATATATAAAAGATTGAATTAATATATGATGCTTACTAAAATTTATATATTTAAGAGATAATAAAAAATGAGCTTCATGATGATGATAAAAGGTAAGCTCTTTTTACATTGTGATTTATATATGTATGTGATGCTCAAGCTTGAATGATATATTATTTTGATTATAAGTCACTTTTGTTTATAATTATGTGATAATATTTATAAAAAATATATATAAGGAAAAATGTTACTATGATAATGGTCACAAAAAAGAAGAAAAAAAATAAAATATGTTAATGTAATAATAGTCACAAAAAATAAACAAAATGAATGTGAAAATATAAAAAAAAAGACAGGTTTTGTAAAAGAAAAACAATGTTAAAAAAGAAAGAGTGATTGATTATTCAAAATGGTGTCTATCATTCAAGAATATTATATTTTCATGATGAGCTAAAGAAGTTAATCATCTGGGCTATTTAAGATAAAATGATGATTCCTAAATATGCCCAGTTTAGTTATAAAAAGGGTATTTCACTATGCTAATCCTTAAAAAGATAAAAAGATAAAAAAGAATAAAAAAATATGTAGAAGTTTTAAATATAAATATGATAACTTTTATAGTTTATTATAATGTTATTAATGACCATCATGAGGTTGCCCAAATATTATAATTTTTTACATTTATGAAATACATTTATTATTGAACCAATGTCACTTGGCTTTATATATTTTGGTCTAATATTTTCATGTAAAAAAACACTTCATAAGATTATCATAATGATGTGAGAAACAACACATAATGATTTAAAAGATTAATGTCTTAAGTTATGATGTAGACTATTTAGTGAAATATATGTCAACATATTAAATATTATGCATAAAATTTGCTGAGTAGTTTTGCTACATTTAATTTTACACATAAAATGAAGAATTAAATAAAACTCTATGTGAAGTCCTGTTATAGAAGAAAAAAACTCTAACTTTGAATTATGACTTAAAAATAAAAGTTGCAAAAAGAGTTCGTTTTTTTTTACAATGGTAGCTTGTAGTTTTCATTGAAGTTAACATGTGGAGCATAAAGTTGAAAATTTCGTTATGATTGATATAGGGATTGGTGAAGAAGCTTGGCTAAATGAGCAATAAAGTGATCAATTAGGATTTGGAGTATTATTAAGGAGGGTAGCAATTTGGTGTTTTGAGGACTTGAGGGAGTTGTATAAAGGGTGTTGAAGGAAGAGGTAATTTGATTTGTCGTCAATTCTTTCGATGAAAGATCTCTGACATTTAATCTTTATCTTTCATAAGAAGAAGAAAAATTAGAATCTCTTCAACTAGAATTAATCACACACTTTTTGCTTATAAAGATAAAAACACACAAATGAGAAAAACTTTATTTATGAATAATAATATTCTTATAATGAAAGAGACTCTCTTATTTATCGATGAAGAAGAGTTTAATAAATATGTATAAATAAGTTTTAGAGACATAAAGTCACATGGAAAAGATTATTTTTTCTTTTTAATATTATAATTTTTATTTGTAATCATAAGAGGATGTAAATCATTGTATGAATTTAATATTATCGTTGTTCTTGTCGTTAAGTTAAAGATTATGAGAACATGTTGTCATTATATCTTATTATATTATCATTGATTAACAACTACTTAACATCTATATCACATGATCCAAATGAAGAGTAAATATTTTGCACTTTGGTGGTATGGTCAATAGATCACAAGATATATAGAAGAATATTTTTGTAACATTTTGTTATATACAAATGTATTTATCTATCCTCATTCATACTGGGTACAACAAGTTACTAACCTATGACAACCTTTACAAGTATTGAGGAGTAGGACTTTATCAAATGATTATCTCCTCTCGAAAGGATTTTATTTATGTAATCTTTAGTACATTTATTTATCTTTTTGTAAAATAATAACCCCAATCAAATTGAGATTTATCTATAAAGTTAAATACAATTTGATCAAAATTTTAAATAAATATTTTATAAACACAAGAGTATTAAATATACAATTTTTTAAAAATAATTTACTATAAAAGATTTTTCAAACCATCTTATTCAAACTAGTTATGATACATTTGATGCCGCAGCTTTAAGAAGTAGCAAATTGAAAAGATGATTAATGAGGATAGAAGAAATCTTTGATATCGATAAGCCTTTTAAATAAATAATTTTCTAACAATATTGTTTTGGTCTAACGCTTAATCAGTCTTGCCTCAGCTGCCCGGAACGGGCCTCACCTGCCCGGAATGGTAAAACTTACGGCGGTGACCATAAGCGGGGGAGCGTGTTGCATATGTCTGAATTAGCAGCTGGTAGCTTTCCATTAGTTAGCGGCGCGGCTATTACAACATGGGCGAAAATAAGCGTTTGACATTGCCAGTTGGTTGCGTGTTGAAATCGTGTCGTGTAGATTCATCACATGGATAAAAGTGATGGACAGAAACCCGGTCAGATTCCCCATTCCAGCTTCTTTCAACTGCCCCGTGTCGGTTTCCGCAATTATTAAAGTTGTGCTACAGTTCCCATATTTTATGCACTTTTAACTTAAAAAATATTTTTATTGATTTTAAATATAGATTTATAGAATTAAAAGAAAAATAATTTTATTAAGAGTTTAAGAGTTTTAAAAGAGATAATAAAATGTAGAAGAGGAAGAGAATTTAACTTCATACAAATTGAGAATGATCAAAGCAAAAGGAAGTGTAATAGATTTAGCTACAATAATAATTCAATTTTGATTGAATTTGACTATTATACGTTAGATTATGTTTAATTGGATATTATGATTAGACATTTCTAAGTCTATTTATTATTAGAAAAGTTAATATTGTAAGCTAAGTTTATTTCTACAGGTGTGATAATTGTTATTCATTTATAAGTCTAATTGCCTTATGATGATGACATATTTTTCTTGACATAGTTGAGTTAGTTATAATTGCAAAATAAGAATTCAAGAATTGATGATATGGTCAAATCAATTATGTTGGATCAATTATAATCTTTAGAACATGGGCTCAACCATTTATGATGCAGTCTAATAAGTTACAATCGTCAAACATATCATAACCATGAATAATTCATTTGGGTTATGTGTGTTCATCACTTATCTAATAATATTGGATTTATATTGTTAGAAAGTATGACATTAAGACCTAGTCATAAGTCATTGATGACTACTACATGATTGTAACCTGGATTATTTGAGATTTAACAAGTAAAATGTTTCATTTTTTATTTGATTATCGTATTTTTTTTAAAATCATTTATATTGTATTAAAAAGTTTTCTATAATATATATATATATATATATTTGAAAATATATGAAGTAAAAGAAAGTAATATATAATTTAAAATTTGTATAGTTATTAAATTATTTACTGTGAATATTTACTTATAATCATTCTCTTTTAATTGAAACAATAAGAGAAAAAGACTTTAATTATTGACATTTGAGATTTCAAGAAGAATTATTATCATAGATGAACTTTGCAATGCTAGATACCTAAGATGAACTTCTCTTAATCAAGATAAAATCACTCCAGAGGAATAAGAAAGAGCTTCAAGCTAAAGAAGTACTAAAAAAGACTATATGAAAGAAACTCTAAACTATTTATTGGAGATGGAGTCAAATGATACATCATTAAAGGAATCTCTTAGAATTTATCAAGCGTTCTTTGATTCAGCTTTTGAAAAATAAATTTTCTCATAACCAAAAGAGAGTTTCTCTTGCTTTGATAAAGCTGTTAATGGTTCTAAAGTTCTTTTTGCTAATTTTGTTAATACCACATAAAAGTTTGTAAAAATGCCAATTTTTTTTAAAAATTAATGTCCTTATTCTTCTTTTCATGAAGGCTTTTTTTGGACATTTCTTGTAAGTATGAGATTAGCTTCCTTATAATTGTTAAAGGAAATAGATTTTCATCAAATCTCAATTTTTTTCTTGTGATTTAACATATTACCAAGCAATACTATCCTTCCTTTTTTTTCATTTCTTATTTTTCTTTCTTATAATATATTTTTAATTATAGCATCATTAATATAAACATATAAATACATAAATACATGCATATATATATATATATATATATATATATATATATATATATATATATATATATATATATATATATATATATATATATATATATATATATATATATATATATATATATATATATATATATATATAATATTAAAATAAATACAAAAGATACCATGTTATTTTAATGCTCATATCACCATGCATTCTACAATAATAGTCAAGGAGTTAGTAAAGCAACCTACATACATCATAGTTAATTAGTTTTTCTATCTAATGACTTTAAAAAATATCTTGAATGACATTTCTATTTTTCTTATTCCTATTCTAATTTTTTTATATAATTAAAATTATATTTATTAATATTACTCATTTTCTTAAACAAAAAACTTTCAAAAATTATTTCAAATAATCTCCAAACAAAACTACAATCTTTCACATTTCTCATTTCATAATGTACAATACAATAGCCCTTATAATGATATTTGATCCATGGCATACATAGGTTAGAAAAGGGATAAGATAAGAGATATTTGTTAAACCTTCTTATGAACACATCTTACTAGTTTGGTCATAATATTGTACTTGTTCGATTCATAATAGATATTAGTCAGATAAGAGATCAAACAAACAATCGCCTCCTTATGTTTCATAAAATGATTGTAATTGTCCAATGAGCTCATTGTACTAAATGATTCTTAGCATACATTGGTCGTATAAGGGATCAAATGGATGATTACCTTAGCAAAAAATTAAAAAAATATATCTGAGTGCAACAAAACTTATAAATGAAGCAATGCACTTAGATAGTTGCACTTTTACTCTCCATGCTAGATATTCAAAATAAAAATTATGATCTCCAAATTTGATCATCATAAACATGAAACATCGCCCATAATGAATAATACCCTTAACAAAATGGCTACTATACATATCCATATGCTCAAATCATCAAATTTCAAAATAAACCAAATTCAAATCCAATGTCAGAAAAAATATAAATTATTAATAGCAATGTATAATAATAAAGTATAACATAAGCCAAAGTCCATCAAATATAAACATCAGTCAAAATAAAACATCATTACTTTTTAGAAAAAGATGCAAATAACTAAAAACTACTAATGATCAACAAGTCAACCCATTCATTGGCTCATAAGCATGTTCTCATCTCCCTGATCCTTCTTATAAAATAAATTGAGAGTGAGTTAAAGCTCAAAATAAACTCCTTAAGACATATTATAAAAACAATAATAAAATATGATATATTATAACAAATCTATAAAATAGTCTATAATCAATATCATAATCAATGATGTCATGCAAATAAATGTTAGACTACTTTAGACAAATGCATGAGATTATGATGCACTTCATTTGAATGCTCATGTCCCACCAACACTTAATCTCCCTTTAAGCCTAAATCACATAGGCCATTAATCAAGAACCTAGGACTTTTGTTTGAGATATGTCAATCATATAAACCTCTTATAAAAAAATTGGCACTTTTGATAGAGACATGCAATCACATAAACCTCTAATCAGGAATCAAACACTCTCACCCTAGGTATGCTAATCACATGAACTGTGATTAAGAATATGGTAATCTCTTTTAAGACATGATAATCACATGAACCTATAATCTAGAAACTAATATATTATCTAAGACATGCCAATCACATAAATCTCTATCCAAGAATCGGTCACTTGTCTAAGACATGCTAATCACATAATCATCTAATTAGGAAATTGGCACTCGTTTAAGACATGCCAATCACATAGCTTAAGGGTCCAAATCTAAAGTACATGGCACCAAAGACCATATCTTCATCATGATCATCTTACTTGTCATATTGATAATGTTTTAACTCATTATTGTCAAATATCTAAGTATCTTTAAGATATTTCTCAAAAACATTGATCAGATATCTAGGGTTGCTTTTAAAATTTCCTCAAACCCTAACATTATCTAAAATTTTTGTCTACTATTTACGGTTACTCATGGTTTCCGTAAACTATAACATTATTTGGAATTTTTATTTATTATTTATTTTAGATACTAGCACCAACATCTATTATATTTAGCTGTTATCTAGGATACTCTAAATTTTCTTAGAACCTTAATATATCTATCTATGATACCCTACTAAAATAAGATGATATTTAATTAATTAATCCTTTCTTTTAGCATTATTTAAAAACCTCTTAAGGACCACTTTACCTATTAAGCTACCCTTTAGGTTTCTCTTAAGTGCACATCCTTGACTTTTACCTTTAAGCACATTTATGAACTTATAGCTAGTCTTTACATATTGGGTTCACATAAATTTCACTAGTGACTCTCATATCTCATGACCAAATATATGTCATTTTGCCCCTCCAAAAAGTGTGTCTAGAGCCACCCACAATTTTTCTCAAGACTACTATCTAAGGTATAAACTTATTATCTAAGAGACTAAATGGGATTACCTAATGTCTAACTCAAATAAAAAAATTATGCTTATGACTTAGCCAATCTTAAAAGGAAAAAATAATACCTTATGCTGAGCTTAAAATCTTTATTTAAGGCCAAAATCAAGCTCTTTAATTTAACCAACTTTTATTCAAAATTTAATCAAGAACCTCTTTATTCTAAGGCCTTAACCAAAGTACACCTAAAGGTTGCACAGGTGCTTATACCCTTGGGTCTCATCCCATCTCTTTTATAAAGGTACATTATGATATCCTCTAAAACCTTAATATTTTTTTATTTAGATACTCTAAAGTTTTATTCAAATCTTGTTTTACATTATCTAGAATATATTTGGGTTTTATCTAAATCCTAAATTAATTATCTAAGTAATTTATGATTTCTCTTAAACCTTAATTTCTTTACTTGGTGCATCTTATAAGATCCAAACCAAGCTTTCACTCAACCCTAAACTTATCTAAGGTCCTTATAAGATCAAAATCGAGTTCTCCCTAAATCTTAGACTTCATATGGGATCCTAATAAGTCCAAGCCAAGCTCCTACTCAACCCTAAACTTTATATAGTCCTCATAAAATCAAAGTCAAAACTCTTTTAGGTTCCTCAATTACAAACTTAAAATTATCTCATCTTAAAAGTCATCTAAGACTACTCAATGATAAAATATAGCCTCTCATGGCTTAAGCAAGCTATGTTGATGGCTAACCAAGCAAAAAGAGGCAAAGAAATGCTTGGTTGTAAGGAGTCCTCAAGGTTAAGTATGAAGTCTAGGTTAATTTGCTTAGATAGTTTATTCTCAACTTCTTAATCATGGTTTTATATATGTAAGCATTGGTACTATTATTAAGTCAAGTTTTAAATTAAAAATTCATGTCATCATATCTAAGCAAAAATAGAATAAGAAAGCATGATAAGAAGATCACAATGTTTTTGCTCACATTACATGAAATCTTATCAAATATGGAAAGAAATAAGCATGCTTCATATCAAATTCAGATACTTGATTTTCCTCATAAGCAAGCTATCGATATTATATCTTCCTTATAAGCATAGATTTTATTCACAAACTCAATATCAATAAACATAACCAAACAACAACTTCATGCTTAACAACAATAATAGCATTCCAATCAAGATAAGAAGATCATGCAAACATAATTTATTTGAATTTCATGGTTTTGTGTAAACTTTATGAATCAATACAATATCTCAATATTATCAAACAATTTTCCTTAAAACTCTAGCATCAACTTCTAGATTAGAAAGAAATATTGAACATTTAAGGATCTTGCAAACCTTCATGAATAGATTAATCAAAGAATGATACTCATAACAATTTCAACTAGTCTTAATTAAGTCATTTTTTACTTATCATGGAGTTCATAAGAAGAAAGTTTAATAATTAAAAACATAGTAATACATCCACACCTTCACATGTAATCTCTATCAAGAGAAATAATTTTTTACTTAGATTTTATCTATATTTAGGTATATATCTAGAGGTTCACCCTATGTCTTGATCTTTGTAAAGGACTAAGCCAAAGGGATCATCTTCCTTTAAGTCTTAAGATCACCAAATCTTTCTTTGCTTACAGCTAACCTTACTTCTCCTCCTGCTTGCCTCAAGTTTGGCCTTCTTTCTTAGAGTTGAGACTAAGGTTTGACAAAAACTCTAGTAAGGATTTAATACCCAGGAAAACTACTATTTATCAAACCTTACCATAGGATAAATAACTAAGATAAAAGCAAGCTATCACAAACTTTCCCTTCTAAACCCTAATGGAAACTATCACCTCACTAATCCTTAACGAGTTACATCTCAAATACTTTAGTGCCATGTGTAGTTAATGACTAAGATTAAACAAGTTTAATCACTTTCCAAATGCACAAGATAAATTCAAGTTGCAAATCACTCCAAGAAACCTGACACCTAGTTTTTTATATTTAGAGCATTCATTAAGCCACTTTTCTCTCACTTGTGGTTCGAGTAAAAAAGGGGTGCCTAGTCAACCTAACTTCATAACTACTTAACCTTACCTTAAGAATGAGAAATTTTAGCAAGATAAATCAATTATAATAGCATATATAAACTTAGCATAAAAATAATCAAGATATATTTATCTTAGTCAACCAAACCCTATATAAGCTAGCCAAAGATAAGACGTGCAACACGATCTTCAACCAATCGACTACTAGTTTTGTCCATCCTAAACAAATGGCCATTCACCAATCTCATTATTGCACAAATCATTATAGATGATATGTTCAATTGCTTTGTACGATTGTCATAACTAGAAAATAGCAAAAAATGATCTGATCACAACACCAAGATCACATAAGATCTACTTCTACAACACTCTAAAAAATAAATATATGGTTTTTGAAGAGCAACTTGAGTGGATCATATCTTAACACACAACATCCAATAAAGTAAGATAAAAAATCCTTTTTATTCCCCAAGTTGTTCTTCTTTCTCTCTAATTTCCATGAATCCTTGCAAGATATTGAACCAAATCTCCTCCAACCCTTTACTCCCCAAGCTCTCCCTCCTACTTCCTTCATACGTGGCTCCAAGTTGGTCAAAACACTCGAGACACGAGAGAGCTTATCATCATATTAAATAAGAGAATTATTTTAATCTTAATTTCTTGTTATTTTTTTCTTTGTCTAGGTTTATAAATTCATAAAAAATCTAAATAATCTTTGAAAAATACAAATTACATACTTATGAATTCTTTAAGTAAAGATCTTCAAGATGATTTGCTCAAATTTTGAACCACCATGCCCCGTTCTCTACCATCTTAGGCTTTAAGACACCTATTTATCAATAAGTTTTTGAGTTCTAGATCTAGTAAATAAAATTTTATTAAAAAAAATTTAGGATTAATTAAGTGGATTGTTATGAGCATGATGCCAATGAAAGTAGTGGAAAGTTTACTACCCACTAGTTGTAAGATTTTACTAACAACTTTGAGATTTTAGAAGGTAACATGGTAGGAGATGGGCATAAAAGTATTTAATGGTAAATCACGTCATTTGTTGAAGTAGTAAAAGCATCTACTAAATGGGTCATTGGAACATTATTGATTGCAAGCTCAAGGAGAATAGATATTGCACATTGAAGAGCATAGATTTGCTTTGCAATCATGTTTGGATTGCCCAAAATAATTTCCTTATTGATGGACTATTTGAAGAAGCTAAATCTTTAGGTGTGGCAACTGAAGTACAATTATGAGTAGCATGACAAAGAAAGATTATGTATTTATCTATTTAACTAGAGTCCTTTGGTTATTGCACCTCCATCCATATGTCATTTCTGACAAATGGTGTCAAAATAACACTTTTATTTTGAAATTAAAGAGTTAGATATTATAAGCAAGGATTTACTAAACCCAATATAAATAAATATTCTTAGTGCTCATAATTAAAGAAAAATTGAAAAGAAATAATAGATAAATATATATTTTATTTCATAAAAAATAATGATATAAAACCTTTATAACATTAAAGAGCAAAACATAAGAATAAGCTCAAGAAAAATAAAACTATGTTGACATGCTACTATCAGTGAGAAAAGCATGTAATTGGTAACCTTTGCTCTTAAGCTCCTATCCACTTTTATAGGTCATCTAATAATAAGAGCTCTTTTCATCTTTGACAAAAATTTAAGTGAATAACAAGATGGTAATAGCAATGGTTATAACTATCATTTAACATATTATCCTTTCTATCATATTGGAGATCTTGATTTGGAAAAATCTCATATATATATATATATATTTATAGGATTTGGTAAACCTAACAATGCTATTAGTATATCATTAGATGGTAATGTGTCTTGGTGCAAACTTCAAGCATGAGATTAATGTTTACTACCATCCTTTGGCAACATTTTGCAATTTTTTAAGTAATTGCTTGATCCATTGACTCTCATTTCTTATCATATTTTTTTATATTAGCATGTATTTTTTTTCTAATCAAATAGATTTGATTCATGTATCTTAAGAATGAACTATCATTGAATTTTCTTAAATGATAATGAGTTGCACCCCAATCTTCCAATATGAGGAATCGTCGACAATTATCAGTCGGCAAGTACTTCCCATATTTTCTAATCTAGCGACGTGGACAGTTCAAGAACCATGAAACACATGTAAGATTCTATTCGTATATTAATTTTTAAGAAAAAAAAAATAAACGAAATAAAAAAAAAAAGAAAGGTAGTTGAGAGTTGCTGACGCTGGGTTATAATATTTAGTAACCGGCCTTCGGAAACTGCGGAAGAAATTAGTGTTTGTTTATGTTTTCTAAAAGTGATTATCTATTTCGGATTTAAGGTCAGCATTTCTTGGAAAAATATTGCTTTACATATGCAGAAAATTTTAAAAATAATAATTTAATTAATCAGTATTTACTGCTGAAAAATTGATAGTTTCGTGTGAATATTTTATTTTTATAATTTTTTAGGAAGCAATGTGATTATACCAAATCAACATTTACAAAAAATTGTTTTTATAAATGGTACAAAATCATGATTTGGAGTTTAAGTCAAAACATATTTGCTATTTATTTTGATCGATTTTGATGATTCAAACAATCATATTTTATTTATTTGTTTATTTTTGAAAGAATAAACCTATGATTGCTGATAAACCTATGATATTTATTCAAATAGTTGTGATTTGACTTAATATATCTCTTTTCAAATAAATATTTAAAAATAAATCATAAAATAATACTTCAAATTTATTAAAGAATTATTTTGTTGAAAATTACAAAACCATTATATTTTCTTAAACTTTTAAATTAGATTAAAAAATTTATTGAAACTAAATGACAAAACTACCATTGCTGTTGCAACCGACAAAATTGAATCATGAACGTCCAATCATGTCGACGATAGGAGATTAGTCACCAAGGGATGACTACAGCCATCAGCCACGTGTACAAACGGATGATGGATCACTTCACCACGTTCCATTAATTTAATGTGGACGACTGTTGCCCATAGGTGGAGGAGTTGAACTTTTGACTTTCTGGTCTTCAGCCATGACGATCATCTATTTTTTTTAATCATACATGCTACCCACATGACCCATGAGATGTTATTTGTCTTGATTTTGTATACTGAATTTTAATTCAAGTTTTTAAAATAAAAAATTAAAAAAAATATTTTATATTAAAAATAAAATACATTTCTTGAACTCATAACTTAGATTTAAATAAGACCACATGCAAGAAACACAAAAAAAACCTTTTCTAAAAGAAACTATCAACATCAAATAATGAATTTTTTTGTACTTTAAATGTGAACAATTAATACCAAAGTGACAATGACTAGTACAAAAAGAGATGGGTTATAACCATGTTTTATCTATATTGATGATTAGTACAAATTATATGTTTAATTACTTCAACATTTCATAGAGATTTTATAAAGGCACTGCAAAAGATGAATTTGTGCCATTGTTTTTTGTGATTTGATCATAGTTTGATTTAATTATATCATGTTCTAAGGTTATGGATAAGATAGTTATTCAAATTGGTAATAATTATGTCAAATCAAAACTTTCTTGGTTAAGTCCAATCATATTAAGTCGAAACTAGACATCAATAGCCAAATTAGATCACAAAAAATATAAACAATATGTCTATATGACTTTTTTCATCTATAAACTTAAGCTTGTATGAATATTGATATTAATCAAATTATGTAAGAGACAAATTATGAGTTTTTATTTCTAAAAATTATCAATATAATTCATTCATTATACTTATCCCTTGCTAAAAGATTTTGTGAAGGATGGCATATGTTTGAATATTGATTGTCATTTAGGGAAATAAAAATGTCTTTATATTATAAGAAAGATTATAATAATCATGAGAGAATAAGAAATAGAAAAAAATGAAGCTTTTAGATTTTATGAGTAAATCAAATTATGATATAACATGACTATTTTGTCTTCTGAGTGCTAGTATTAGGCTTTTGTTTTAACAACTTATGAAGCAAGTTATTGCTAATAAGTAAGGATTTAAGTCAAAACAAGTTATCATAAAAAGTAAGATAAGAGAGATTTTTTTAGTATACAATACTAAATTTTAAAAATCCTCCATAAATGACATATTTTTATTATAATAAACTCAATACAAAATAATACCATACTTTTCATGCTTTGTTGTAAAAAACAAAGTAGCAAGCAAAACAAATATGTATTGGTGACCCTAGCAAGAAAACATGAAGGTATAGCTAGCATGCTTCATGTTCATTAAAGACTTAGGTTCTAAAGTTAAAACTTTTCTTTTCTCATCAAACACTCTAAGAATTTAGCAAACAATAAACTAAAGATGCTTTTTTCACATAAAATTACATCATGTTTCAATCATATAGTAATCAAAACCATAAAGCATGTGCTACATACTTGATTTAACAACACTAACACAAGTTTCACACCAAATTCTTATTAAAAGTGTTCTCATAGAAAAATAAAGGTATCACAAAGACAATTAATTTAAAAAGAGTATAAGATTTAGATATTAAAGTAGTGATAGTTATGCACTAATGTTCAAAATCAACTTAATAGTTAGAATCCAATGCATTTACTCCTAATCTAACTTTACCAATCAATGACAATAAAGTATCAAATGCATCAGGTAAAGGATACAAATTATTATCTAAGCATTTCTATAATTAAGGAAACTGGAGCAAGCAATAATAAACCTTCTTAAATATATATATATATATACTAATTAATAATATTTACTAAAATTTTAATACTTTTAAATTAAAAAAAATAAAAAATGAATGAAATTTATTTTATGAAAAGGCCTAAATAAGAAATGTCTATCAAAAGAGAGTTTGCAGAAGCCTATCTGTAATTAAAACATTAATGCTTAATTCAAATATACTATTAACGAAAAATGATGCTTTTTTGTGTAGCAGAAATGCCTGATATGTAATGAGATTTTGCTTTCCAAGCTCCTTCAATGAACACTCCACGTAACGTCGTCCTGCAAGGATCAAACAGTGAAAAATTATTAAGTTTCTCCCAAATTTTGGATAAAAGTAGATAGAAAAAGTAACGAAGGAGAAAAAAATTCCAAAAACATTGAACATCAAAATCTCTTCTATCTAAAATTTTCAAAACAATTTGAAATCATCACTTAGAATGCCTTTACTAAATAGAAAGCATAATCAAAACAAAACCCTAAAAATATGAAAGTTGGTGAATAAAAGTTCTGACTTGCCTTGAATTTTCATCAAATATGGAGTTTGTTTAACATGATAAAAGCTAGTGAAACATGTACTTCAAAGATTCGACAATTTTTTTACAATTTTTTTAATGGAAATTATACTTTAAGAGAAATAAGATTTTTCAGAGAAACTTGTAAGTTATGTTTAAAGAATTTTCAAAAATGATAATATTGAATAAAGGTATCACAAAACCAATTAACTTAAAGAGAGGGTAAGAGTTTGTTAGATATTAAAGTCGCAATGTCATACACTAATATTTAAAATCAACTTAATATTTAGAATCCGACGAATTAGCTCCTAATCTAACTCTAGAAATCAATGATAATAAAGCATTAAACACATCATCTAATGTGAGGTAAAGGATAGAAATTCTTGTCTAAGCACCTCTATATTTAAGGATGTTGGAGCAATAGACATTCTTAACTATTCATGATGGACAAGCTGTTGATACATTTATGAAGATTAACTAGTTTTTGGATTACTCAAGGTGCTGAATATGGAGCTAATAAAAATATCTTGAAAACTTAAATTACAATTATTTTGATTTATGGGATTATTTAAGAAAATTAGTGAATTACATAAGATAAATAGAAGTTGGTTATAATTTTAATGGTGAAAGTCTATTTGAAGGGATAAAATAATCACTCTTTAATAATTTGTTCAAAATTTTATCTATCTAAAATATGCATTCATATCTAAAAAATGAAACCAACTAAAATATTACGAAATTGTGAATAACACATAAAACTCACCAAAAATATGCAATGATAAATAAAAAAATTTAAAACACAAAATATATTCATCTAAAATCATTGTGGCCATAGCATAATAACATAAAGTTTATATAAATATATAGATATATCAACTCAACTCAAAAAATGATAAAAACTATAAATAAGTTATAAAAAAAATAATAGTATCTTAATGCTAGAGTATATATATTATTTGTGAAAATTAGGTTATTAGATGATATGATTAGAACTTTTAAGCACCATGTCACTCTCCTCAAAGCTAGGAGAGTTCAGCTCTAATTAGTATTATCGTTAAACAATTTTAAAAATAAGATAAAATTTTGTAGAGTTCGGTTATCCTTAACATTCAATAAAAAGTATTTATAAATGTTATCTTATTTTGTTATGATCTTATTATTGAAAATATTCTATACTTGATGATTATGGAAACAAAAAAGAACAAGGAGTAAATATAAGATAATATCCTAGAAGACAAATCATTAAACAATTAATAGTTTTTGATAGACATTAGTTGGAGAAGGATAAAGATAAATTATTATATATAAGCTACTGAGATATTGATCTTGATATTTATATGAAATAATAGTCTTAAAATGTTAAATTTTTTTTAAAGTACAAATCACTTAGATCAGTATGGTATGACCAATAGGATGACAACAATTCATTATATTTTTTTTTTTTGAAAATGATATATCATTATATCAAAAGTGGCAAAGCCACACAGGTTTAACAGTTAGATCCTCAAGGGGGATCAAACAGAAAATCAGACAGCATGAGTTGGATGAGAGGCTGAGGAAGAGATTCCCCAGGACCCCAAATGAACTCATGAGTGCAAGCTCTGCGAGCAGCCCAGTCAGCAGGCTCATTTCCCTCCCTATAGATATGAGAAAACTGGCAAGCCTCCATGGCCTTAACATGCTGTAGAGTAACAGCAAGCATCCCCTCCCCACTGGGTTTAGTAATCATATCCCGAGCCTCCAGAAGTGCAGCCATCGAATCAGACTGGAACTCAACTGCACGATACTGGGAGAGAAACTCCCTCAGAAGGTCAAAGGCCATAATTATGGCCTGGACCTCCATCATATCAGCAGCCACTGAGAACATCCTCCTACCGGCCACCATGAGGGGTTTGCCAGAGCAGTCTCTAACAACGACACCAAGACCAGCTATGGAATCACCAACCGCGGCATCACAATTGACCTTGATCCATCCTGTAGGGGGGAAGCCAACCGTTCGTGACAATCAAATCCGAGGATTTGCCAGGATTCCCGCTAGACAGAGATGAATGGATGAGATTCAAAGATAACATATTTTTCATTAAAATTGATCTTTTATTAGTTAGATGTGATTCAAAGACAAATGAAATAGAAGTTGATGAGCCTATAACACTTAAAGTCTAAAAGAACAGAGAGGAAATACTAGATGATGTTCAAAGAGAAAAATTGCCAACATAAAAGATAAAGAAGCTTAATATGAAATATGCAAAGGAAAAAAAATTATAATCATATTTTTTATTAATTTACAAATTTATTAGTTTAACTCATATGCATTCTCACAAACTTTGACAATGAGTTCGAATGGTCTATTTTTTTAGATATTAGCTTCTTAAAAGTTTTCAATGAAAACCTCTAAGGATACTAACTCTTCATAACAATTATGGAATTAGATAAACTATAATACAAACATTCATAAGATTTGTGACTAAACATAATTGAAATATATATATATATATATATAGACACGCATACACGCTTATTAATAATATTATAAGAAGAATTGATTATTGTTAAAAGAGTTTCCAAAGAAATAAGCTATTGTAAATAAGGCATCAAAAATAGATACTATAAAATTCTATTAATCACTTCAATTTGTCCAATAATCTTTAGATGGTATAAGTTTATCACATAAATTTATTTTTATTTCATCTTAAATGTTTATTTAAAAGTAACTTATTATATCATTAACTGACACTTTTTTTGTATGATCATATAAATTACCTCGTCCAATTATCAAAGAAATTTTGTATTTGAAAAACCTAAGACATACTTCTATAAGTTTTGTTAGATTAAAAATCTTCTATACCAAAATAGAATTGTTTTTCAAACATGTCATAATATATCTCAAGAATTAACTTTTCAATCAAGAGTTCAAACTAGTTCAAGGAAAACCTTTGTAAAGTAACTAAAAAATATTATAAAAATGTCAAAAAAAATTATTATATATATTGTTATTGTTTTGGGTTGCTTACATTTTATGATGATATTAAACCATCTTTCAAAACAAAGCTCTTATAATAACTCTTAAACAATAAAGTATAATGTTCATGAACATATCTTTTATTATTATAAGCATGGAATATTATATTAAATAGATTTTACATAAATATTTTAATAAAAATACATATAAATCTTAATGAATATATAAATTAATGTCTCTTAATCATCATTATTCAATCTATTATATCTTACATCCAATGGGTCAAAAATAAAATAAATTAGTCTAAGTCTTCATCATTTGAACAAATAATTATCTGTATATTATATTAATCAAACATATAATGTCTAGATCAAACACTAATGAGATTATTAAATTTTTATTATGAATTTAAAAAAATTAATGAGTAAAGTTCAACAATTATAAACGACATTTTTTGTCAAAAGAATCGTTATTATTGAATTTTGTTGTTTGAAAACAAAACAAATCAAATAGTATTTTTTGTAAGGCTTGGGATTGAAGAAAGTGATGAATGGTTGTTGAGAAAAATGTTAGAGGTGAAATCATTGAGCAAGACATTACCATAACATGTTTTTAAATTGAAAGATATAAAAATAAAGTCTTATATTAAAAAGAAAAAAGACCAATTGTCTAAAATAAATCATGTTATTTATAAATTACGATAATTTACTCAATTATAACAATTGTTTGAACTTAGATAAGTTATAGTCCATGGTGTTACACATATGTCAACTAGAAAATTTTGTTCTAAAATTTTAACGTAGGTTTTATTAAAATGAAAATGAATGAGCTATTTTCAAGTTTATATGATATTTATGACAATAAAGTCCCATAAAGCCCTTGTGTTTGAATGAGAAAAACATTTTTTAAAGGTATCAATTAAATTTCACAAAATTGTTTTATTTTAAAAGAGAAAAGTTTCCATTATTTGGGAAGTAAATGACTTGTAGCCGACATAGCCATGTTTCATTAAAAGGCCATAAAATTGACTTTGACTAAAGCTCAAAAAAGTCTAGCCTCTAATATATAAACTTTTGACCTTGATATAAAATTTATAATTTATTAAATTTAGATGTTTTGAAAATTATACAAATTTGAATTTATGAAAGGTTCATAAAAGTCTAAAGCATTCATTGAAAGTTTGATCCAATTTTTATTATATATAGATAATAAATTCAAATTCTTTTGAATGACAACTAATATAGATCAATATAAAACCTAATACTTTAATTAGAGAATTATCGGACAATTTGATGACGTAAATGACACTAACATTCTTTAGGTAGTTAATGCTTGATGATAAAGAAACTAAATAATATTTTGTTTACAAATTTAATAATTGATATATAGTTTACAAAAATTAAATAATTTAAAAGTTAAATTGTGTAGAAGAACAAAAAAATCTATCAAATTTGATAAAATAAAAACTTTTAAAAGTGTCTTATAGAAACACGAAGAAGAATGATGAGCTTAAACCCACTATGATTTAGCATGGGATAGATGCCACTAAAAGGAATACGAGTAACGAAGCTATTATAAGTTTCATTTTTTTAAAGTGAAATAAAATATATTTTGAACTTTTAAATTATAGTTTATATATGTTATACACATAAAAGATTTCATATGTTATTTTCGTAATTATTCATAAATTTTGTTAGAAAAAAAATGTTACATTTTTTAAATAATAAAATTTCTTATAATTTATTAAATGCAATAAATGTTTCTTTAAGAAAACAATTAAAAGACATTTAAATAAAAAAAACAAGAAAAATATCCTTTTTATTTAAAAAATAATCTTTTAGATTTTTATAAAAAATGAAACTAACAATGTTTTTAAAATAAAATAGAAAATCACCATCAGATCGAAAACCGAATACCACACACGAAAACGATAACTCAAATGTTATTTGAGTTTTAAAATTCATCAGAAATGCAGATGCAATTCAATCAATAGACCCAAACCCAACTCATGTGGATTGAATTCCTAACTGAACCCATTTTGAGCAAACCAACAGATCAAAACAAACCCCAAAAGGTCGAATCCTTGACTATTATTTGGGACAACATATCTGAACATAAACAAAAACCCTTAGCTCTTAAATTGATCACCGATCTCGTGCGGAGGACAGAACAGCGAATACTTGAACTGGAGTAGGTCACTTTGGAATTTCCTTGAAGTTTTTTCATATTTATGTTTTTGAAATATATTATAAATAAATAGATAATTAATTTTAAAATTATGATAAACATTAAAGTTTGAAGTTAATTCCATCCATTCTAGTTAAAACTACATCAGATAATCAAATAATGGAAGTAATTATATTAGTCAATTTGAAAATATTTAACAATAATATTCTCTTAATTTTATTTAATAATAATAATTATACTGTATCGATAATCTTGATAACCCAAAAGTTTAAAATTATGGATAAAAAATTATATTATTTGTATATTAAAACTTTATAATCCATCATTAATGTCATTGCGACAAAAATGATAAATTTATTCTTAAAGTGCCTCTTGCATTTATTCATTTCATTAATAATAACCTACAGAAAATTCCATAATTGGATATTCAAAATTAACTAAAATTCAGAGATTCAGCATAATATTTTATTATTCTTTAATATATTTAAATACCGAGAAAATAGCAAAAGAAATTAGGTCAAAACAACTATAGAATCCTCTACCGTTTCCAATAATGATGCAACCGTTTGAAGGTTGATTTGTTCACATTTTCTTTCTTTTTGTATATTGGACGTTTTATTATATGATTAAATGTCTTTAATTAAGATGGCTTTAAAATCTTCGACTCCGATGCATCAGTGGACATGGTTAACCTAGTCGTGCAAACATATAACCACATAAAAGTCTTTCAAGAGGTCATCTACTAGTCTGAGGAAGGATTGGTATACAACAATTGATGCAATAGAAACGAAAGATCTCCAATACTAATGGGAATCAATTCCAAAGTTTTGTGAAGCAAATGTGCCAATCAATGACAAAAGAAATAGTGAATGGAGCTTCTATCTTTAATTATGTGAACACATTTAAAGATGCGAGAGTCAAATAACATTTTCAATAAAGCGTGGTAGGTATTCATGTGGAGACAAAGAAAAGTGGGTCATGAGAAGCTTCTTTGAGATAAATTTGCTACATAGGATTATCATTCAAGGGAATACCAATTGTTGAAGAAAGTCAAGGGAAGAGATATTTTAAAGAAGAAGTAGCATATTTGATTGAAAGCAGTAGATGTTTTTACAGGGGTGGAGTTCAATGATGAATTGAGGGATGCATTTGCATGTATGATAACAAGGAATCTCCTCTCTACTGATGCAGTAGATTAAGATATGTATGGAAGATACATGGGTGATGGTGTATTATGACGAATTCTATGTGCTAAAGTGTACGCAAAAATGAGGACTTGCTTAGCATTTACACATGGAGTGTGATGAGTGGAGCGTGTAGCTTGGAAGAGAGAAGCTTGTGCAACACTAGGAGGGTTATGGGCTTATCATCTTGAGAAGTCAAGTAGTTACAAAAAAAATAAACACTTATAACAGAATATTTTCAATAAATTGATTAAATTTTTTATATAATTACTTTAAATGTCATAATCTATTTTTTATTATTGTCAAAATATGGTAGTTATTATGCTTATCAAGCTTGGAATTAAAAATTTGATATTTTTAATTTTTAAAATATTTTAATTATTTTTCTTAATTTAATTCATTTAAATATATCTATCTAATGTGTGAATTTGGACTTTAGGTATAAATAATTGAACATTAGCTAGAAGTTATTAATAGATAAGATTAATTTAATTAGTCTCAATTGAAAATGTTTTTTACAAAAGTTTATTTAAGTAAAATTAATTCTAGTTGCAAACTTCTTTTGAAAAAGTTTTTCACAAAAATTTGACATAAAAAATATTTTAATTCAAACTATGATGACAAAGTTGAAGGATAACAAATGACTTATAGCATACAATAAAATTTAATAATTCTAGTCTTATTTATATAATTGAGAATATATTCATCAAAATTACATTAAGCTAAAATTTGACATTCCAAAAATTAAGTAGTAAAAAACTATTTTAAAAAATATTTAATGTTAAATGATGCAACTTTCTCCATTCTTTATGAGTTTTTCTTTAACACTTAAGATCAAAGATAGAGAGAGAGAGAGACAAGTTTTTTAGTGATATCTAAAAAATGAAATCCCTAAAAAAGAGGTTGAATACTCCAACTTAAAAATAAAAGGGAGAATTTTAGGATTGTAGCTTATCCTCTACATGGTGAAAAATGTTTTGTTTCAATACATAAAACTAGTTTAAGACTGAGAGTGAGCAAATGTCTTATGTTTGTTGTGAAACCACATAAAATTATCGTGTTCATTGTTTATTTTATTTTTATAAATCAATTTTTAAAATAGCTAAGAGTTTTGTTAAAAATATTCAATTATTGAACAATAACTTGATAACTTTTATTGATTAGCAAAACTTATTTCTGTAAAATAATTTAAAAGCTATTACTTAGCCCCCTCTCGTTATTGTTGGTTGGCTAGTTCTTATATTAAGAATATCGCTTTGATATTACTTGCGAATGCAAGGTTCACTAAAAAGGGGGAGTGAATCAATGATACAAGTTTTTTCTACAATAATGTTCAAATAAAGCTTCTGTAAATTGTAAATGATTTAAAAAACATCTTTTTAGCAAATGTTTCAAGTTGTTTTATTTTTCCAGATTGCAAGTAGGTAAGTAAAATAAGTAAGAGTAAAAATAATAACATAAGACTTTTAAGTGGTATAACTTAATCCTTGAGCCTATGTCTAACTCTAAGATTATCAACTTGAGCACCACTAAAATCTTCTCATTTTTCATAATTGATGGAGAACCCCACTAAAACTATGATTTTTTATGGAATCAACTACAGCCCAATTATCCTCTCACTCATAACTTGGGGACAAGGCCAAGCAATCCACACTTCCATGGCTTGGAGTTAAGCTAAAAAAAAGAAAATACATAATGAATGATGTAAATCTTAAGTCTATTTAACAAATATAGTATTATAGATTAATAATAAGTAGTCACTTACAAAACAAGAGCCTTTACAAGTGATGATAATATGTAGAAGAAATGATACTGTATAAATACTTCTAGCATGTCTTTGTGTGGTTCAAATAAATGTAGAACAGTCAATCCCTCACTTTAATAGAAATGTTAAGAAGACACTCAATTTTTTTTAAAAATGATTTCACAATGACTATTAAGAGCACCATTATTTTAGTGTGCTTTGGAGGGTTTTATATAACCACAAAATCACATAAATGCTTCACAAAATAATTTTTAGCAGCTAGAAACATCTCTCAAATATTATATTCATAAAAAATAATAATTACAAATTATGCACCTCTAAGCATATTATAAGTTACAAAATAGCATACCATATGAAATTCTTTAATTGCCAGCATGAGCAGCAAGCAAAAACATGTGAAAGGTAAAGCGAGGTGTGCTTAAGGCATATGGTGTTATAGGCAATTGTGTAGGTAATTCAGGTGGTGCAAATTCTACCGTATTATGACTATTATAATAATTTCAACATTATGATTGATTTTTTTTAAAAAAAAATTTAAAAATATTTTTTAAGCCTTAAATTTGCTACAATACTTGAACAATATATGTGTTCCATTTATCATAATATAAAGCCCAATACCATTTTAATGTTTAACCATTATGATGTGCTTTAAATATTTTTTCTGTTAAGAAAATCTTATTATATAATAAATAATACTATAACATATGAAATTTTTAAAATTCTTTTGCAAAAAAATCAGACAATTTTCTTTCCTTTGAATTGTTTGATCACTTATATGTAGCACATGAAAATATATCAGACATTCAATCATGCAATTAGAACATTCAATTGCACAAAGTGCCAATAATAACCTTGATCGAGCAATTTGATATCCTAATTATATACTTCACACTAAGCTAATTGTATTGTATTAGGCACGTTTCGTATCACATGATCATATAATTTTAACTAATAGATTTATTTTTTCAAATCAAATTCTATCATATTTAATTCATCATTTCTTATAGAGTTATACATTAACATTCACATGATGAATTGTATTAATTTTGATAACCCTTAGTAATGTGCATTTAGAGCTATTATGGAATATTTTCCTAAATAAAATGTAAATTCTTTATGTGAGTGAAGTATAAGCTCTTTTGTATAGTAGGCAACTTGATTATAATTTCTACATGTCTTAGAAAAAATAAACTTCGACAATTTGAAGGACAACAACTCCATCTTCTTCTTCACTTGTATTGTTGGATGACATCTTTCTAATTGCCTTTAAGTATCTTGACTTACTTGTCTAAGGCTTCATCCATACCCAGGATTAAAGATAGACTTAATTTATCAATCTTTCAAATAAATATAACACTAAGTCGATAAGTGAGATCACTAATAAAGAACTTAAGGAGTTTGTTATTAGCAAAATAATATATTATCTTTAAGACTCATGGGACAATACCTTTTATTTTTCTATAATCATCTCCTCCTTTTTGTTTCTTACCATCTCCATTTTACTAATCATCCAACCTCTTATAACTTCATCAAATGAGATACTAGAAATGTCTTTTATAGCCTTAATAACTATCACATATGGATCATATGCTTAAGTAGCTCCATTAGGATCTTTCTGACCTTTTCATTATTGAAAAATACCTTTCTCATATTAATATGATCATCAGTAATATTCACGAGTAAACATTAATGTGATAGTTTTACTAAATGGCATCCTAAAAAGCTCATGACCATGTTCAAGCAAAATTTTCTTATTATCTTTAACTTGAGAGGTAATCTCTTAGGCCACCTCAAATTTGATCAAAATTTTATTTGTTGTTTTTACATTCATAATACAATTATATCTTGAAACATTTAAACCATATGTAAGATATTTATAATACATGCATTTAATTGAATGTTGTGTTTTTCTTTATAGCAAATTTACTAATTTCTTTTTGCATCATCACATTATTTATAATTTCAATAGAAAAAATAAGTGGGCATTGTATAATGTCTTATATATCTAAATAAATATATTTCAAATAACTCTTTCTCTTATTCTTCCAATATAAATAATATTCCCCCAATGAATAATGATGGATGTTAGCAAGAGGTATCCTCTCTTAGTGAATCATATTCTTTAATCAAGTATTATGCAATGAGTAGATCTTATCTTGAGAATTTCTTCTTATCAATTCATTTTTAATTCCAAAAGTAGGTGTGCCTTCCTACAAGAGGATAGTGAATAGTACTTTTCAAGTTAACAAAATAAGCTCAAAATATATTTTTGAAATCTTGATGTTAATGTTGTCTACATTAAGGACTCTTATTGAAAAACTCTTATTTAGTTTTGAAAAAGAATGTGTGATAATTGCAATAAGAAAATGCTTAAGAGTTTTTAGGTGTTTGGCAAAAACACATGCCTAGTGATTGGATTAAATGAAGCAAGAATAAATGGATTGACTGGTAGAGAATAAAGTGAAATAATGGAAAAGAGTAGAAGTGGGATATAATTAACTTAAGAAAAAAATTAATATCAAACAAATTGTAAGAGTTTTATACATATATTATGTGAATGTCTCATGCATGAACAATACAAGGTCATATGTATCATGCAATATTAGGAACAATGTGTTATATCATAAAATGGGATCAAGTGGAGCACACACCACCTAAGAAGAAGTTGCACACAATGTAACAATTGCATACATAGTTTCAATGCAATAGTTGTATAAGAATGTTGGTAGGGAAATTAGGCACACACATCAATGAGATAATTATATGCATAGCTTTTGGACATTCCTTAGCAATATGCCTAGTCTCCTTAAATGCTGAAGTATTTGTTGGCTTTTTTTGGTTGCACTCACCCTAGTGATGCTTCCCACATATTTTGCATTGTGGTTCTTATGACTTATATGTTAAACCCCATGGCCTAAATGATAATTTGATGATAACAAAACAGTGTATTGTTGTTCTAATTGTTTGCTTGAGTATTTGTTATAGTATTAGAGTGACATGAAGCTCAAATGACTTGGAAGATGATTGAAGGAAGTTACCAACAACTTTGATCGTGATGAGCAGCCCTTGGTACTCCAGATGGTGTGACAGCCATTATGGAGGTGTATAAGTTTTTTTAGGACACAATGTAAAACCTACAACTTTGTTTGTGTGGCACATTATAAATGTATTTTTCAAGTTTTATTTGCCTAAGGGTTGTACCATACGATTTTATATATCGTATTAGTGCAACTCTACGTATGAGGCTTACATTTAAGAAGGTGTTGTGATTAAACAAGTCCTGACTTGTATAATCAACCTTTTACACCATATTTATTTTGGTTTAAATAAAAATATATTTATTATTATTTATTAAAGCGTTTTCGACTATTTTCGCAAGTGTTAAAGCTTTCAAAATTTTATTTCCGATTTAATTAAAAAAATTTTCGCTTTACGCCAAACCGGGGGCAAAAAGGGTTCGGTTAACGCCGAACCGGAACCAAGCCGAACCGGCCAGGCGAGAACCGAAGGGGACGATTATAAGGGCGCAAACACAAGCCATAGTTCCTAATTCGGGTTCGGGTCATACTTGACCCGTTATGCTCTAAACAGGTCGGGATGGGTATTGACTTCCCAACCGCACCTGGGGGCAGCCAACCCCAATATTTTTGGCTGAAGGTAAAAGATAGGAGAACTAATATATGCGCTACTTCTCCCTACCAACAGGAAATGTGGGACTAAAAGTTAAAAGCGCTTTCTCTTTTCCGGCTTTCCTTTTCTGCTTTTCCGGCCCAACGGCTATATGTTTTAAAATTATTTTCTTCTCCTCGTCTAGCCGTTGGAACCAACGTTCAATTGTTCGATCTCCTTCTATAAGAAGGATTGAATTCGAGGGATTTGTTTTTAGAAAAAGGAACTGGAAAAATCCCTGCAAAGACGGACAATCACTGGAATTACTGTTCATCGTCTTCCTCAGCCTTCTCGGATCGAAACGAAACGCATTCCTCCCGCTTCAAATTTGCACGGTTTCATTCCTTTTCGTTTCTTCTTTACAATTGCTACTCTGCTTCGCTACTTAGATTGAGGTTGAAATTACTGCAAAACTTTTCCGTTAACCAAGCTTCGCGGTTCTTGATTTTTCGATCAATCTTCACCAACTGTGATTCTCGTTTCAAGCCTTGGAGTCTCAATTAACTTTTCGAAATTCAACTTACCTGTTTCGAATTTTTCTTAAGTCGAATTTTAGATCAAATTCTCTCCGAAACACCTCTTCCCACGAAAACAGAACAACGCCTTCGCAAACGCGATTTGGGTTTTGTCCTGTTTGGAAAGCGCGGTCAGAAGTGCGTTTGGGTTATTTTAATTTTAATTTCGAAGAAATTTTTTTTGTGCCACTTTGTTTCACAAGTTGTAGGGTCTGTGGAATTTTAATTTTGTCTAAGAAAATTTGTTTGCCAAATAAAAAATTGACGACGACGGTGTATTGTGGTCTTGGTTGTGAAAACCAAGATGTTGTATTTGTGTGTGACCAATCTTGTGATTAGGTGCTGTGAGGGTTTTTGGCCTACCCGCCGGTTGGGCAAAAGGCATTGGATTTGTAGTGAAGCCCGGCTAGGTTAGCTGGGGGTGGATGTAGGCAAAGGTTTTGCCGAACCACTTGAAATCGTGTGCCTTGCTGTTTTATTTCTTAAGCGTACAAATTCAAGATTAAATTTACTCTGTTACGTTTTATTATTGTGAACGGTTCAATTCACCCCCCCCCCCTCTTGTAACCGGCATTTTTCCAACATTATATCCTAAAGCTTGAGACATTGACCCAAATGCCATGGGCCTCTTAAATTTTTTACTTTGAAGTGAGAATGTTCCCTTTCTCTTCCTTACTACCTTTTTGGCCTTCATTACTTTTTGATCTCATCAATGCTTTAAGCAACCTCCACTAATTCTTGGTATGTAACAAACTACATCAATGTCATAACATTCTTTATTAGGTCCCTTATACTCTTATTAGACATATAACACTTTTACTTTTCTATTTCTATAATCTCTAATGCACATCTTATTAGTTTTGGAGAAAGTTTGCTTATTCTTAGCAATTGTCAAATTCCTTTGATACAACTTGGTAAGATCATCCTTCATCTTTTATCTTGCTAATTTTGGAATGTGTTATTCTAAAAATGCCAGACGATACTCCTCTCAAGTGATTCTTACATCTGGACTAATATTTATTCAAAGTCCCTTTTGTCCTTGCCACTAATGATTGATAATTCTCTACAAAATTAGGACCGCTAATTAGACTCTTCAATATTCTAAGAAAGTCATACTCTCAATCCTCTTCAGCCAATTCTCTGCCTAAAAAGGATCTATAATATCAACAAAATGTGAGGATAAAACTACAAAAATTTCTTTACCAATTTATTAGTTGGATATCTTTCCATTGAACTCCCAGATTTAGCAAATGTTATCCCTCTCTTGGCTTGCATCTTGACTATCATGTCTTCAATCATTTGACCTTATCGCAATGGTTAATCCATTGCCATCTCATTAGTGTAACTTGCCACTTCTTGATTGTTTAGATTAGGATTTTCAAATTTCATTCTAGATTATCTTTGAAAATTCTTTTAAAATTCACATAAAATTCAATTAAACAAAATTGATGAAAATAAAACTTTTAACAAATATATTAAGGATAAAGTGTGAAAAGTGTCTTTAACATATGTTGTCATTTGTTATATAAAATTTTTATCCCCAATAGTAATTAAACTATTAATCTAGAAATTCTAAAATAGATTATGAAATATGTATGTAAATTTAAGGCAATATGACTATAAACGTCTAATGTAGTTTGACTAACCGCTCAAGACAATTTAGCCTAATTTCTTGGTGTTGCTGATTGGCTACTCAACATGATTAGCCAAAACTATTTGATGTAATTGGTTGATCAGAAGGGGTACTGTTAGTGAGCCACCTATTGGTATGTTCCAAGTCACCAATTTGATGTGTTTTTATGGTACATTTTAATAACTACATAATGCAACACAACTAGTCCTAAAGCCTTGACACAATTATGAATGAATCCAAATGATTTAAATGAACTATTAATACTATTAGATATATCCCAAGATGTTTTGAGACACATTATAAATAACTTATATAACATATAGAAAATATAATCAAATACTTCACAATAATAGTAGATCTACAATGTGACATTGGCCAACCATCATTGTAAAAATAGAGGGTAGGTTCAATCCATCAATTTTCATCTTTTTCTCCTTATCTTCCAAGCAATTTTCCTTTCATAAATGCTTCTACATAATGTTTATTTATTGATTTCAATCTTAGAGTTTAGTTTGTGAAAAATGTATGAACTTTGATGTGTAATATTTTTTTTTTTGATATTTATGCTTGTGAAATCCCATAACAATCCCAAAACTTAATAAACTTTTTATATAAAAGTGATTAGAATTCTTGTCAAGCTAAGGCCCAAATTTGCCCTTTCTCTAGACTTTCACATTTTTGTAATTTTCCTTAAAAGACCTAATCAAATTCCATGAAAATTAACATATATATAATCTCACATCATTATCAAAAAGTTTTATGTTTTGAATTATCATGATGCTTTCTTCATGATGGTGTTCCAAGAGGCCAATGTGAACCTATTATAATTTATCAAGTTTTGATTCTACTTTACTATTTCTCTATCTTCAAATCACTTTCTATTAAGCTAAAATTCAACTATCTCTTGGATGACCTATGAAGCTAAAAGCTTCATATTTTAGGCCCATTTAATTTTGATATCTTTCATAGATATTTTAACATTCTATTCCATATTCAAAATCTAAACTAAATTTGTTCAAATTTTTCCTTCTATCACTATTCATCACCTTATGACCATCATCAATGACACTACTAACTCATCTTTATAATTGAACCCTTTACTTATCTTTTGTCCTTCAACTTGTCTTCCTTTTGCACTATGGACTCGGGGCCTAAGTATCTAGTAAGAGGATGGAAGCTTCTCAATCTTATTTGGTCACAAAAACATTTTTTTTAAGTTGCCTACATTTTTTTCTATTTTGAATTTTTTATCTAATTATCTTTTATATGTTATTTTTTATCTTAAAAATTGGTTTGATGAATGTTTACCTACCTTTGGCACAAGTTAATTTCATGTGATTAGAATCTATATTAAAAATATTTTGAAACATTTATTAATAACAAATATTGTAAAGAAAGATCTTTGAATTCTCTATTATTATATTTATAGTCAATTAAAATTATATTAATTTAGAATTTTAATTTTATATTTTAAATAAATATTTGTGATATAATATTTTAATTAATATCAAAGTAATAAAAATATATTAAAATTTTAATTTTAATTTTTTAAATTATTAACACAGTTGAAAGCATTAAAACTCTAGCTCTTCAAAAATTAACACAGTTGAAAGCATCGTTTTTTTTAATTTTAATTTTTTAAATTATTAACACAGTTGAAAGCATTAAAACTCTAGCTCTTCAAAAATTAGATCACCATCGTTACTACAAACCTCTTCGAATGATTCACATAAATAGGAACGCGCCGGAAGGCCGAGGCGCTGGTGCTCGATTGCTTCAGTCATAGATTTTTTTTTGTCATGCAGAGAGAGCAACAGTAGATCGACAAGGGGACAGGAGAAAGATGGTGAAATGCGGAGCAGAGGAGGGGACGTCGGCGGCACCTTCTGTGGCGGTAGTAGTGGAGGAGCTGCCGAGGACGATTGTCCGGCGTATTGTAAAAGATAAACTCTCCCAAATTTCATCGTCTTCCCGCAAAAAGGTCAAATCCGGTGAAGGGGGAGCAGACGACATGATGCTGCACAAGGACGCTCTTCTGGCCTTCGCCGAGAGCACTCGAGTCTTCATCCATTATCTATCCGCCACGTACAGCCCCTGTTCAAAACCTCTTTTAGATATCTGGGGTTTTCGTTGCTTTTTCCCTCGGATGGTTTTTGGGTTTTTTCAAGTCTGTGCTGCTCCAAGGACATTACTTGTTTGCTTCGTGACTTTGAAAGACAACAGTATTGAAATTTGCTATTGGTCTTTATTGAATCCTTCTTTAGTTAATTTATTGCAGATAAATCTGTGTCCTTACATGAGTTCTCCAAATGTCATTATTTGTAGGGCGAATGATATTTGCAAGGAATCCAAGAGACAAACTGTCAATGCTGAGGATGTTTTCAAAGCCCTTGATGATATGGAATTTCCTGAGTTCATTCAGCCACTGAGGGCTTCCCTAGAAGGTCAGCTAGTCTTTCTTATTTTTCCTAAGTTCTGCGTATTTGAATAAAGTCAATATTTCATATTTATGTATTTCATGATTTGGATTTAAGGCAAGTTCATTAGGTTTCTTATTTTGGCTTGAACCTTTAGTTTGTGTGGCTTTTATTAACCTAAGCTAGGAAAAACGCATGATATTTGATTAGTATTTCTCCCTGCCTATTTTTACTTTTTGAAGCCCAAAATATAATAATCTGTAGGGACTGCTGACATTTTCATGAGAGTTGAAGTATAGAAAAATTAGGAAAATGAAGAAATAAAAAGAGAAGAAGAAAGTGATTTATGTGTATAGCCTCATCATGGGGAAAAACAGCAGAGATAGTGATGACATCAAGATTCAATATGAGCATAGATCCTACATGTTCTTCCTCTTTACATGATATACTTCGAAGAAGGAGATGATAGGAGATAAATTGCAGACAAAACAGAAGAAATAGAATGGAAGAAGTAGTTGTTTTTCTTGTAGAATTGGTGAAAGAAGGAATCGCTATGAAGGAGCTTGTCAGCCCTTATTTGTAATATGATTAGTTATCTTTGGGAGCTTTACTTTATTGTCCTTTAAGTTATTTTTTTATCTTTGGAGTCTGATATGATTGGGCATACTTCTTTTGTATCTTTGTAGTTTATGGAATAAGATTTGTCTTGGTGGTAATATATTTTAAATATAGGATCTAAGTTAGACTTATTAAATAGGCATTGTACAAGTTATATTGGGTAATGCATACAAAAGATGTATTGGGGAAGGTGTATAGGATATAGCATAAAGGGTAATGTATAGAAGTTAAAACATACTAAAGTAATATATATTAAAGGCATACTAAATTAGGGTGTATTGAAGTAATGTGTTTTAGTTAAGGCATGTTGAAGTATTAGATAAAATGTAAAGGTGAATTAGGCATGCCATATTGGAAAGGTGTTCTAGGAAAGGCATATTGAAGTAAGGCATAATGATGTAAACATATTGAAGAAAGACATATTGGGTAAGGCATTACTAGGTAAGGTGTATTGGTGGGCCTAATAAGGTTAGCTCCTTGTAATCGCATGCGAAGGTCCTTGAGTTGTCTCCTTTTACAATTTGTAGGCTATTAAAGTTGAGAATATCCATGTAGATAACAAAGATTTTGCACGTCAATTTTGGCACTACCACCATCCATAATTCAAAGATGCCTGCTTGAATGCTATTTTAAATAAACAAAATATAACAATTGGACCAATAGCCATAGCCAAGGAATTTCAAGGAAGATGAGATATAATATATGGAGTATTTTCGATGATATAGTCCAAATGGAAGAGATAATTAATTAGTATGCTTTACTTCTTTGATTTACTCAAGTACTTTATTGTTAGATACAATGTGATAACAATATTGAGTTTAAAAATACATAAGAGAGGGTGAATTATATATTATAAAAATATTAAAAAACTTCTAACAAGCATTGAGAACTTTAAAAATTTTTCTCATTTAAAAAAAATCTTGTTGTGCCAAATAGCTGTTATGAAATCAAAGCAAATGAGCAAAGACAACCAAAATATTTAGGTGTATTGGTTAAACTTGTGACTAAGTCCACTCTCAGTTGACCCAACCAGGTTTCCAATAAAACAACTCATTTTTGTCATAACCAGTAGAGATATACTTTACAAATAATTATTTTTATTTATCGTTACTAGGTAGGAGTCAATCTAAATAAATAGTGCTTAGAGGAGACACCAATAATAACTACTCATACGTGTTACAATTGCTAAAGGGAGAAAGAATACAACATTTAAAATTGTTTAGTACAATAACTTATACTTTAAACCCATAAGTCATAAGTGGCACAATTCCTAAAAATGATAAGATCAGAGTTAACAATACAATTAGAGTAACATGAAACAAAATCGAGCTTAAATATATAAAAGTTAATGCACAGAGAAAATCAACTGAGAATGAATAGAGCAAGTTAAACCTTCAAGTTGTTCAAAGTGTTTGCAATTGATTCATTAAACATTTCTATTTTGAATACACTCTTATTTATACCATTTAATTGCTTAAAACGATTTTTGACATTTCTAACTACCAAAAGTGAAGTTTTCAAAGAGATTAAACTAGTTATGATTTTAGTTTGTGTTTGTACAAGTAAGATTGCAGATTGTACTACGGCGATAAGTAAAGAGATTGATTGTCTTAATGAACATTTGTCCAACCTATTGATTTTTATTTAAGACTTATTGTACAAGCACAGTTAGGAATATTATATTATACAAGTGATATTTGTTATATATTCTTAATTTATGTTTTTGGGTTATAAAGGTTTTGTGTAAGATGATCACAGGCATTATACGAGTACAATATAATTATATTTGTTGGTTAACTTGATTGTTTATAAGATCGTTCGCGTCCTATGAATGGATTGTATGTGTATGATAAAGTAATCGCTCACAATTTACTTTATTAAAATATATATCATACGAGTACAACCAAGTATATCGACTATATGATTGCTGCTCAATACATAATTAAAGGTTTTATAAATATTATATAAAAGGATAATAAAGATAGTGCAAGTACGACATAGTTATACTAGAATGTTTTCTAAGAGTTTTAGTGATCATGCCCATCCATAATAGGATCATATGTGTGCAATACTATTTGCGTTACTCTTGGGTTTCTTTTGTACAATATAAAATCAAAGCAGTACGAAGAACGTTAGAATTAAGGCTTTTAGTTAACTTGTTATTGATTTTTTATATCAGTACGATAAGTTTATTGTATGAGTACGAATATATATTAGTTATTTTACTTAGTTTAATATGAGTCGTACTTTTACAATCCAATTATAGCTTATTCATGACTTAAGTTTTGAGAAGGAAAGATTTTCATAACAATACAATAAGGGTTTCACGTATGTATAATACATTTGATAACTTAATACTCAAAACATAGGATGAATTTGTATATGGTCAATACCTTGTACGATTGAGATTAACCTAGGCAGATTTAATCTAAGCGACCAGATTTAATCTAAGCGACCATTGCATTTGTATGATGAAGTCAAGATATAGACAGTACAAGTGTGATAGTATCACATTGTATGATCATGAGATAGTGAAAGATATTGTCTTGTATCAATTTAATTTTTTTAATCTTAAGACATATCTTCAATCTAAAGTGTTTTGTATCAATGATATTCAAGTTCTAGCGCACCTCATGATTTTTAATTACTCAAGAAACCAGGATTAACTACAATGTATATATGAGAAGATAAACTTAAGTGTTAGTTTACAAAGGAAGAGATTTAACAATTCTATTATTGATAATGTAGTAAATGAGTTCTAAATGGTTTAGTCATACATAAGAAGCTAGTCCACATGTTTTCATAATAGGATGAGCCAATCTTTGAGCAAAGGTCACCAAGCTTCAATCCAATTCAAGATGCATGTGTTTTGCTCCTTCACCATCATTCTCTTCACCAATAATCATTGTAAGTTCTCATCAACTAAAATAGTCATTTGATAATATGAGCTTGGTTTTGTGATTATAAAACTTATGGGGTCAACAAAAAATATTTTAATTATGTGAGATGTTTTATAATGGATTACACTCACAAACAATACAAATAAAATAGCATTTGATTGAATAAGTGTGAGAAGGAAGTTAGTTAATTGTATTATTCTTAAAATAGGACAAATACATAATTTGCAAAACTTTAAAGCAAATGTAGCAAACTCTATACAGATAATTGTAATGTAATGGTGTAAATTGTATTGTTGAATTCGTAAAATTTAACTTTTTAAAGTTAAAATATGCTTCATGACTGTAATTTTGCTACTTGGATTAGTGGAGATATTGGATGTTTATGCCAAGCAATTTTCAGATTATTGAAGAAGATTTCACTCATGCATAACAGAACATGAGCTTCATTGCAGCTGCTTGTAATTTGGAACCATTGCAAAATGTAGTACTATCTGGTGTTTGTGGATTTTATTGGCGTTTGAGGATGTATTGCATTCCATTTTTAGGAAACCAAGTAATTCTTTAGCTTGGAGGGTTTACTTGATGACTTTCTTATGCCTACTATGTTTTCGAGTAATCCCTTAATGTTTATGACTTGAAGTGCTTTTAAGATATAGTCAAATCTTATATTCTTTAAAATCTGTTTTTGTTAGGTTTATATTCTTCTAATCATGTAAAGCTCTTAAGCTTTTAGTCTTGCAGTGCTGAGGGTTTCAATTTGTAGAAACTTCTTTTGGCAAGGGTAAATGTGTTTGAAATTATAAAAAATGCAGTCTTGGATTGAACTCATCTAATGAAGCCCTAATTGGCACACAATGGGCGATAGTTTTAGGCATTAAAATGATGAAATGCATTCTTCATGGCCACTGTTGATGAGATTCTTTTATTTGTCATTGTCCAACTCTTGTGATTCACAATAGGTTGACTGAACCATAAATTCTGACACTTGTCACGGATTTGCTGTTCGATGTGAAACTCTTCTTGGATGGGCTAATATCAAATGATCTGCTTTCAGTCTCCTAAAGATTAGAAGATCAAATTAGGGAAGTTATAACAGGATCCACCATATTGGAAAAAGATGAATCCAATTTTTTGCAGTATGAGCCACAAATTCTATTTCAAATTACAGTGTTTTCGTGCACTATAACTGGCACAAAAAAGTTTAGCTATTTTTTGCCCAACTATCTAATATAAGTGTTTGCTAATAGTAGTGAAGGTAAAATATGATGGCAGGTATCAATTCTTTTAAAGTAACTAGGATGGAATGTAACCATTTCCTGTTCATTGAGAATAATGGAAATTTCATTGAATTAAAGTTTAAACATCCATGAACAGAAAAAACCACCCAAAAGGAAAACTTAAGATAAAAACCAAAATTCAAAACAAGACACTAAGTAAAAAATGTCCTAGACTTGATGCAGGTTGGAAATGGTGGACCCATGTTTTGTGAAAAACCCAAGTGGATGATAATGCAGTGTGCGATTGAAGGATCTTAGTGTGCTGCATTCTGCAATAAATTTATTTCACATTGCTTTGGATTAAATTTCAATAACCTACTTTTTTGACAATTTTACATCTTATGACCATGGATTACTTTTGATTCCAAAAATTATAAATTCTTAGTCTCAGTAGATTAGGCTTTCACGATATTGTTTATTTGGGTTTTCAATGGGCAGTTTAATGCGTTAATTGAAGCTTAAAGTTTGCTAAACATTATTTTATTTTTTTATTGGGCAAATTTCAACTTCTAATCTCTTTCATAACTTTTGATTATTTTCAATGGTTCATAGATTTTGATCCAGAAAAGCGAATTTAGAGATTAAATCTACTTTGGAAAGTTGATCACGTGTACTTTACATTCACCATTTAATTGAGGTTCTAGAGTTAATCCTGGAGGATTCAGATTTGCAGATCAAAGCAATATTGGCAAATACTATTTTTCCAGACAACCAAATTTTCAGGATATCAGAAAACAGCATTAAAACGTTAATATTACAACTTAATTACTCACCGCTTGGATTTAAAATGCAAGCAAATGTTCACTGGAAAGTAGAATCAATGATCTATAAAGGTGAGTTATCTTAGCTAAAGCAGATCAAAATAGTATCGAGGTCAAAGCTACAAAATGCATAAATGTGCTATTTCGGGACTTGGAGAAATTTCAGGGAGTAAAAACAGGTTTTGGTCTACGTGGAGAGCTTTAAGAAATGCAGTCAAGAACCAACAAATCCTAAAATAGGATTATCAATGCAAAGCTTGACTATAGAACTAAATGCATTGAACTTAAACTAATCCTAATAGCAAGGGGTTACACATGGTGAAGCTTTAAAGTTCAACTAATCCTAATATCAAGGGATTGCTCATGGTAAAGTTTTAAAGTTGGCCACTTCTCATTAAGCAATCTCAGTCATAATGGAAAGGATGAAATCAAAGGAGAAGAAAGAAAATTGTGAAAGCATACTTGACCTCCAGTAGTGGTAAGAGCCTCTCTTCACTTGCTGGATCCTTGAACTATGAATATCCAAATCTTGGTAATATCTAAGGATCACACAGAGGCGAGAATTGAATTGCTCATCTTCACCAAATTGGAGAGTTTTCATTGCAAATAGTTGAATAACATCATCTAACCCTTCAAAAGTTGAGAACATTGGGGTTTTAAAGGGTTACAAGATCATAGGATAAACAATAACCAATTAGCTTTTTGGTTAAGAAACCTTTAAAGTGATTGCTTTATGCATTTGACCATTCTTTTGTGGTGCTTGATTAAGCCAAGCTTATGTGGTTTTTAATCTATACTAGGTGGTTGTAATAGGACTAGTATGATGGTTTCTTTGACTACTTAGGATGGTTGTGCTAATTACCAACCTTCTAACATGATCATGATTATCATTGGTTGTTTTTTCTTTATTGATTTTCTTTTGTTGGTGTAACAAACCATCAAATTTTGAAAATTGACTCGATTTACACAATATCAACTAGTTATTCGTTAGACTTGTGCTAGGATAACATGAGGGTACAAAACATGTAATACATACAAATATACTGAAATTTGGTGAAGTATAATAAAATAGAAACATACAAACAAAAAAAAAACCTAATGAAGCTGCCACATTGTATGATCAGGATACCCCACATTTAGTTTCTCCCAGATAAAAGGAACTCGACTCTTAAAGGGTGGCTGGATAGGTACTTCAATCGCAATGTCTTGTTCCCTTAGGGTGGGAACAAATCACTCTCTTAAGAGGGTTGTGCTATATTGAACATTGGACTTAGATCCTATCACAATCACCAAAACTAGTTGATAAATATGATTTGAAACATTTGGTGGTGGAACTCTGACAACAAATGGCTCCTTAAGCATTGTCGCAAACTTAATTGTTAGTAATACTATGTCACCTATATTGCAAAACCTTTGGAGCATTGACAAGAATTTTTTTGATATCAATTATGTGAAGAGGAGAAAACAAATTTGTAAGTAGGACCTTTGTGGTGGTTGACTTTGATAGTTCTGTCAACAAAATATCTTGATAAATTGAAGGTGATGTATCTAAAGGATTATACTTATTGATCGTCTATGTAGCCACGAACTTCAAAGAATTTGAAATTGATAATTTCTAAATTGTAATAGAAGAATATGTTGTTTAGTATGTTGATGTGGTAGATGGTGGAATAATCTCAGAGCTGCTTAGTAAAGTCTTTGTGTTTGGCAGAACTTAGTATTTTTATATATATTAATAAAACATATTTGTACTATTAGAAGTAGCAATTATATATGGTGTATTAGCACATGTTAAAAGTATGAGATTAGAAGAAATAATAGTGATATTTCTAGTGGGCATAATGGTGGAATGGTAGTGAGGATGATTGAATCGTCATGTGGAAGAAGCAGCTCAAATGATAGAATCATCCTTGGAGACAATAAGGGTGGTTGCAAAGAGTAAGTTTATGGAGCTTGCTTGAGATGGTCTATTCTCTCTCTTATGCAATAGTAAGTTTGTAGAGTGGTCTCCTTTTGCATTTAATATTCCTTAAGATCCTCTTTCATAACACTCAACCTAGAATCTATGATGACCATGTCACTATCATAGTGGGTGTATGTATAAAAAACTGACTCTTTATGCTATTGGAATCACTTTCATTTAGAAACTTTAATGCTTGGGCTAGAATTAGAAGGTTCTTACTTTAATTTTCTAAATATTCAGCATCTATACCTTTGTCACAAGACTTGATTGTAATTTTTTTCTAAGGAATCCTTAACATTCTACTTGGGTGTTGGGAAAAATAGAAGTGTGTTCTGCTTCATTTCAATAGGCTCTATTAAGGGTTTAACAGGTTCTTCTTTTGTAAATTCAGACAATAGGGTGTATTTCTCATTTGAGACTTTGATATGTTTGGCAAGATCTTGAACTTAAAGCATTGGATCGAAGAGTCACATTTATTGGCCTTTGTAATAACATTTCTTTGTTTTGGGTTGATGCTATGAGTGTTGATTGCTATATTGTTATAGATATAGGAGTTATGCTACTATAGGCATAGGGGTGGGTTTTTTGGGTTGAATATATGGTTTACTTTTCTTAGTTCTATACCCTTCTATTTTAAATGCTAGTTAAGGTCCAAAGTGCAAAGTTGCGTTGTAGATCTTTTGCAAGGAATGGACTTTGTATTATGGAAGTTCCTTTGTAATGTTGGAGTGTAGTCCATTCTTAAAGAAAGAATAATGATCAATTATTTCAAAATCGTCAATTCAATTAGAAATTTTAAAGAAATTAGAAATATTAAGATCATAAATTAGTATAAATAAGATTCAATTTTCAAAAGGGATATTCAATGTTCAATAATTTCAATAATATAGTAATCGTCAAAAATAATAATAATAAATAAATAATAATAAATATTAATTAAAATAGTATATATATATATATTATAATAATAGTATATAGTATAATATTTTAACTTATAATCAATGTTGGAATGTAGTCCATTCTTAAAGATAGCAAAGATTGAACAAGGCAGTTCATTTCAACTCATAACAAATGACAAGCTTTCTCATTTTTTCATGTATTCTGATACACTTATTGCAACCTGTCTAAGCAGATAAAGTTCATCCTTTTGCAATTGTTCAGAGGAACATATTGCTTATTTTTGAAATTTCTTTCATCTCTTTCCAAGTTTTAGTACTGTTCTTATTAAACCTTCCTCATGTTCTTTGTATACCAATCTTATAGATTTTAGCTTGTACCACTAATTTTATATTAATTGATGATGCTCCAACATGTCTTACAGATCGAATTGCTGATCTGCTTCGACTAGCCTATTCATAAAGACCTTCATGTTTCCTCTTCCATCATAAGTTGGGCCTTCCACCTTAACTATCTTGGTGATGTCATCAACACTGGCATAATGTTTTCTATGATGGTGTCCTCTTTCACTTTTTCTCTTCTTTACTCTTGTTATGGTCTCTTGGGCCTTTGGGAATGCGTACGTTTTGGTTGTCAATCTATCTTGTTTCTTTCCTTCCAATTGCTTATGGAGTTGCCATTGGACTCACTGAATCCTGATGTGCAACTTTCTTGCTTATTCTCTTGTGGCCTTCTTGGTCTAGGAGCTAGGGTAAAGGGCTCTCATTACTAATTGTTTTAATGATTGAATATCATTGGCTATTGACCCTTTAAACTCGTCTAAGTTCTAACTTAGTTTGCTCTGTTATATCCAGGAGGTAATTTAAGGTGCAAGGTGTTCTAATACTCAAGCCAACCAAATGCTCTAATACAAAATCTGATACAATACGAGATGAAAGGATTGGAATAAGACTGGTTTGGGGATAGATTTATTTCACCTTGTCTTGGCTTAAGTTTGAATAAGTTGTACTTTTGCCAATTTTAAGTCTACCAACCAGGTATTTCATTGATTCTTATAGTTATGAATCTTAATCTTGGTAGAAAATTTTGAATTGGCAATTTAGTGAGTTAACTGAAGCTCAAATTTGGCTGAAAATTATAGATTTTTTTTACCCAAGGAAAATTTTTCTGGCAGATTTCAATAGCTTCTTTTGATTTTCAATGTTTCAGAATTTTTTATTTAGATAAGTAAATTTAGAGTTTTAACCCAATCTGGAAAATAGATCTTGTGTCTTTAAATTTAAAAGAAATTGTGGTTCTAGAATTAGTTTTAAAGCATTTAGATTTGCACTTCAATATAGTATCCAACTATTAGTAGCGTTCTAGACTACCAAATGTTCAGGACAATGGAAAACAACAATAAAGCACTAGCTTTAGGAATTATTATTTACTAACCACTTGGATTTAAATGCAAACAAATGTTCGCTTGAAAGTAGGACCAATGAACAACAAAAATCTAAATTATGTATCCTAAAACAGATTAGAATCACATTAAAATTAATGCTTCAATATGCATGTAAGTAGTCTTTATTTTGAGGTGAAAAAACCAGATTCTGGGTTATGTTTGGGGCTTCAAGAAACACACATAGAAACTATCAAATCCCAAAACAAGGTTAGTGATGCCAAGCTTGTCTATAGGACTACAAGAATTGAAATTAAACTAATCTAAATAGCAAGGGGGTTGCACATAATAAAGCTCTAAATTTGGCAACCTCTTAATGAGAAAACTGTGTTATATGGAAGTGAAGTCAAAGGAGAAGAAAGAAAATTGCAATAATCTACATAACCTTCAATAGAGATAAGTTTAACGCACTAAAAGTCACACATTAGATTCATGATACATGAAAATCCAAGTTTTCGTGATCTCCTAGCATCACATAAAGGAGAGGGAAAGTGAATTCCATTTCTTCAAGCAAATATGGAATGTTTCCATTGTTAGTAGTTAATAACATCATCTAACAATTATGGTGTTGAGAATATGGTATTTTAAAGGTCCCATGATGATAGGATGGACCAATAACTTAGGTGCTCTAGGGACAAGGATCCTATATTGTGATTGTCCTAGGTGGTTTAACTATATGCCTATAGGGGTTTATAGGAACCATCCTGTGTAGTTGCTCAAATGTGCTTGATAGTTATGATTGGACTGTCTAGGAAAGTTGTGTCGAACATCTAGGGCAATTGACCTATCATCTCAATCGTCTGACATGTTCATGATAATAATTGATTGCTATCTTTTATTAACCACCTCATGCAATGGTAGGATTGCCAAATGGTTTAAATGACCCATTGAACGTTGGGAATTAGCCGAAAACACATTGATTCTTGATCTTATTGGACGTGTCTCACATGACATGGGGATATAACCATGCAAGACAAATGCAAAGCAAATGGACAAACAAAAAAACAGTGTTGCGATCCTGCATGTTAAATGAAAATAGGAGCCATACCATTACCTCAAATTTTTCGGCAAATGAACCATAGGGTGTCACTGTTGATGGAATTCTGCATGACCACACTTGACTGAAGTTCCTTGTTTTGCATGGCCACTTCTCGCTAGGGGATTGAAAGGGGGAAGCTGAAACTTCAAGGAGTGTATTAGCATTCTAGGGATTCATGAAAAGTTAACAAAACCATATGCATATAAGCATATGAGCAATTTTAGGATTTCACAAGCACAACTTTGTGATACTGTTAAGAACTTGTAATTTTATAGAACTTGAAGAATCTAACTGTTTATCACTAAAATGCAGTGGATTACATTAAATTTAAGAGGCCTAGTTGTAATTGACCATTACTTTGAGAGGCATTAAGAACAAGTAAATGTGTATGTAAAGGAAATTGGCATTTCAAAGATGATACTAGTAAGATACTATGAAACATTGCTAACTTGCTTAGAAAAAGCCCAGGAAAATGATACTCCTAAAATTTACCTATTTTTTGTACCTTGACTTGGGATCAAAGAGGCAATTTATTTTGTTATGAGTCCTCTTTCTATAGTACTTAACGATATGACATCATAAAAAGCGTAGAAGCATATGGGCAATTTGGCAAATTGCAATCCAATTTCTACTAAAATATCTGCTAAATAATCAACATTATAATTCAAAATTCTAAATAATGATTTTAGTAATTCATTATACATATTTTTTTTGTTGATTGTTGATGTTGGACTTTGTTGCTAAATCCAACCAATTACAAGATCATTGTTGATTAATAAAAAGCTAAAGGATTAGAGGAAATATTGGAAAATTTGATTATGAAAAAAACCATGTTGGCAACGAGCCTATAAGGATTTCACTGTCTTTGGGTTACAAGTATATTTTCTAAGCTTCGTACCTTTAATGGTTGATGAAGTATAGGAAGCAGAAAAAAAGTTAAAAAAAAGGGGTGTTAATCCTTTGAACTTAGATTTTAATGTTCCTTTACAAGCATTTATTTATAGAAAAAAGTAGTCTAATATAACAAAAAGATTATAATTGTGCTTTCTTTCACTCAACTTTGTGGCATGTTGTATTTTGATCATTTTTCTCTTTTACAGATCAGAATGGAGAGCATATTACAATCTTCTTATTTTTCTTTAAAAGTATGTTACTTGAAATATGCATTAATACAAGAAACTTTAGTATTACTGCCCCAATCTTGACAAAAGCATTGTCTTTAACTGTATTGTAATTATAAGTTGTCCATAATAGTCATTAAGGGAAAAGGGTGTTCATATATCAAATAGTAGTCATGCATGTAAAGGTGTTTGGTAACTTAGTGTTGTTCCTTTTCTCATCCATGGAAAGGTATTGCTAGAGCAACAAATATGAACTAATTTTTTAAAATATAGATATGTTATAATTTAAGAATCTTAATTAATTAACATGTGGAGGGTTAGATGACTATCATTTTTAGCTCATCAAGACTTGTACAAAAATATAAAAATCTAAGACAAATTAGCTACGAAATTATTGAAACTGCGTTTATTAAACCTGAAAAGAATGTTGAGGTTCAATTAAATACTACTTGAGAAAACAATGTATTTTTATTGTTGATTGGAACCTTGGGACCGTCGTTTAAGATTCCAAAGGGCATACTAGAGTATAGCATACGCTGGGTATGGAAGGTTATTGAGGAGAAATGTACTAGTCTGTCATCAATGGAAGACATTGTGTAAAAACTAATATATAACGACCATAGTTTGTTCAAATGTCACGCTCTATGTTTAACATGCATCTTGAATGCTGCATGCAGTAGAGATATTATCATTTTGTTAGATTTTGTAACATTTTTTTTTTTCTATTAATTGTTTTTGTTAATGTGGATGCTTGTGACAAAGTAACAAATAAAGAAGAACAACACACTGGAGAATACCTTCAAGACTATGAAGTAAAAAATCAAAGTGCTGTACTGGGAAGATAACATATACTATTGTTTCTGTTACAAGTACTCGCAGAGTTTTGCAACTTAAAGCTTGCAAAAACTTTGTAAACATGTATGATTTATGATGGTAATCTAATTTGTCTAAGGCTTTGTTTGTTGGAAGTTTGTTAAAACTATTTTTCTTTAATTTCAAAAATATAAAACCGTTGCTTTTTAATTACATAAGCTTTTACTTCGATTGAATTGACACAATTTGCCTTGTATCCCAGAGTTCAGAACAAAGAATGCAGGAAAAAAGATGGGCATAAAAGCCAGAGGTAATAATAAGAAACGAAATCTTGAAGAAGAGCTTCCGGCTCGTGATGTGGATGATGGAGGTGCGGTGGAGGAAGATAGGGTTGATGAGGATGCTTTTGAAGAAAACGATTGAAATTTAACTTAATGTATTGAATCTTCACTGCCCTTGAACTATTGTTCTTGTTTTTGTTCATTTAGTAACGCAATTTTACTACGCTGAAGTAAAGATTTTGGCTCTGATCATTTTGGCATGCTGTTTGAATGTTGGTCTTTTATAACAGGTCTATGCCTGTTTGAGATGTATTTTGTGTTATAGTGGATTGATGGTGTTCATTTAGTTTATTTTATTTATTGTTACTCTTCAGAAAAAAAAGATAATAGATCTTTTTATTGAAAGATATTTCTGAGAAAATATTGGTTCATGTCAATGAATGAGTACATTTATTGTGTGATTTGATGTAGCTTTTGTAATTAAAAAGGAAAATTTGCTAAATAGTATTAATGAAAAATAAGTTTGAAAATATATTATTCAAGGATCGTGATAGATAACTATATTTTAGATAAATATTAAATGGAATGATTAAATTAGTTTTTTTTTTATAAAGAAGTGAACTGATTTGTTAATATTATATTATAAGGATAAAAAAACATTTTTTATTGTTATTTATTTATTTTAATTGAAACAAATGTGTTTTGAAATGGAATTTGTTAAATTCATAGTGATATTTTGAAAATTTCTATTCTTGTCAAGGATTTATTCGTGAAAGATGTGGCAAAGAGTTTTTTAAATGTATTATTAAATAATTCTGTTTTTTAAGTATAATAAAATAAAGATAAAATGGTTCTTTTTATCAAATAAAAAAATAAAAATAGTTTGTAGACCAAATTGCTTGGAAATTGGCCATGCAGGTAATAATAATAATAGGGGGAATTGGGGCCCAAACTGGTCTATATAAAAAGCATGTTAAAACAGTCGAAGTTATTTATTATGTGGAGGATTTTTTTTTTTTTTTTTTTTTTTTTTTATAAAAGGGACTGTTTTTATGATGGAGAATCATATAAATAATTTTATATGAGAAGCAAAAGTTATAAGATAAAATCAACATGACGTCTATCTTTGTGAAGGAAGAAAAGAGAAGACCAAACAGTGAATATGATGATCGATGCTTAGAAAAAAAAGATAAAGGATGACACCTTTCCTGGAATGATTGAAAATCAACACCAAACCTTTTTTCCAAATTTTCATGAAGTTAATAAAATTGAAAAGAATAGAAAGAAAAAAATACAAGGAAGAACTGGAAGAGAAAGATTAATCATTTGCAGTGTTAGATCTTGTATGTATCTCCTATCTAAGAAGATATTTTCAATGGGTTCAAGAACTTCCTTCTTTAAGACATAGAAAATGATGTGCTGGCTTGAGGTGCACTTGGTTATGAGAACGATTGTCCAACATAAAAGAGTTATGACGAAAAATGTTTAGTAGCTTACACTCACAGGGAAATATTTTCCTCACCCTTTGATATATTGTCCAATTTTGAAATGTTATTCTTCTCCTCTATCAATTCCTCCAAGTCTTTGATGCTTACATATTATTTGACGTCTTCTTCCCAGTGTTTCTTCTTTCACTATCCCTTATTTATATTTTAATAGTTTATTCATACTCTTTGATATCATTTGCTTGAGTTTTTACTTCTCTACCTCTTGGATTTTTTTCTTCTCGTATTTTTTTTTTTTTTGTTATCGATTTGGTTTTTTTCTACTCCTAATCATTTGTTCTTCTATTTCTTGGTTTTTTCTCATCCTTTGTTTCTTTATTTTTTTTCTTGTTACTATTTCTTAACTCTTTTTCTTAGCCCCATAATTGGTTTTTGTTTTACATTTTTAACTTTTCCTCAATTCTTTATACTTTCATCCACCTTCTTCTCATCATCTTCTTCTTCTTCATCTATTCATCTACCTAATAATCCTTAGTATTTCATCTTCCCTTTTCTCCTCTTACACAACAACCTCCTCCTTCATGGATATCGGTTTTTTCAATTTAATTACCCTTACTTTCTTCTTCGATATTTCTTCTTCCTTTCTTTTAATTTTAAATGTGGGTTCCTCCTCTTATTTCTCTACATCCTTTATATTGTTTCCCCCTTCTTCTCTATTAATATTTGCTTCACTTTTTTTTACTCTTCTATCATTATTGGTTATCTCTCATTATTATCCTACTCTTTGATATTAATTATTTCACTTCTAAAATTTGTGATTACTTCATCTCATAGTCTTACTTACATATTTAATGTTCCTTCTTCTCATTTTTTTTTTCTAAGATAGGCTATTTTTTGTTGTCTCCTCTACCTTCCCTTTTATAATATTGGTTTTATCTCATGCTCCTCTTTCTTTGATATTATTTGTTCACCGTCCTCTTATTTTAATATAGTTTGTTCTTGATTCTTATTCTCCTCTCATGTTATCTTCTCTTCTTTGTTCTTCTCCACCTCCTCTTTTAATATTTATTGGACATCCTTCTCCTTTTGCTTTGATATTGTTTATCCCTCCTCTTATTTTAATATTAGCTATTTCTTCTTCTCTTTTTTTGATATTATTTATTTTCATCTCATTCACTCACTCATCTCCACCTCATTTAGACAAATCTCTTTGTTTCAAATCCTCCCATTTGTATTATTCTTTCTTTGATGACATCTCATTTTTCTTTTACATGTTCCCTTTCTTTGATTTCTTCTCATCTTTGATACTTTTGACTTATTTGATGCCTTATCCTCATTTCCTTCATCAATATCTCCCTTTTCACTTTTGATACTTCATTCTCCTTCTTCAACATCTCCTTTTGCCATTTTTTTCTAAATATCTTTTGTTCTTTCTCTTCTTATATTGGTTTTTTTCTCTATCATCTCTTGGTTCTTTCTCTTCTTATATTGGTTTTTTTCTCTATCATCTCTTGGTTCTTTCTCATCTTCCTTTTTTTTTGCTTCTTTCTTTTTATTACTACTCTTTGATTGTTTTTCTTAGCTCGTCTTCTTTCTCTTCATTGATTTTTTTTTCTTATTTTTTCTTACAATTCCTCTTACTCAAGCTCCTCTTTGTCCACATCTATTTTCCTATCTAATTCTTCTTAGTTTTTCATTCTCCTCTTGCTTTATATCATTCTCCTTTTGCATGGACTCGTCAGCCCACGTTGGACCCAAGGCATCATACACCTCTTCGCTTACACCATTCACATTATGTGCCTCCTGCCACCTCATTGTTTGTCGTTACCACAACACAAAATGCATATGTATTTTGAGAATTAATTAATTCAATTGATTTTATAGTTTTTAAGTCAATTTTTTTTAATTTTTTTGATAGAAGTAAAATTATTTATTTTGTAATTTGTCATGGCTTCTAAAATTTTATACTATCTTTTAGAATTCTAAAAATATATTCTTTAGTATTCCAAAATATCTTCTTGTATTCTTAGTTTAATAAATTACAGTTGTACTCTTGAGATCTCTATAAATAATAATACTCACTATAATATATGAGATAAAATTTTGAATAAAGTAATGAAGTACTATTGATAAGCTTGTGTGATATAAGTGTGTGTTGTATGTGAAAAAATTTGATAGTGTGATTCTAGAAGTGCCTTGAGAAGGAAAACAAGAGGCTTAAAAAAAGATTCTAATTAATTATCCAACATTTACAAAACTGCCAAATCACCAGAAAAGATATTTACCATTTTATTCCAACTTTCAAAAATTTTATTCGTCGCATCCAAATCTCTTATTTGAGTATGTCACCATGTGATTTTTTGTTTGACATTCTTCAAACCCCACTTATGCGTGTACCTTACTACTTCACCACCGACATGAATACTTGGGTGTATGTTGTTCAAATCATTTTTTCTTAGGTTAAAATAACTTATGTTAAAGTTAATGTAAGTTCTTAATTTCTGAGAAAGTTTTTACTTGCTTTGACAATCTGTGAATTTCATATTATAAACATATAACATCTTTCGGTAGACATTTGTACTGATATAATCTTTGAAGCTAAGTCATTTTCAAATTTTTATGAGCTAAAATAGGTTTTAACATATCATGCTACATCAATATTTTATTCATGTATAGCATTTAATTTTTTAATTTATTAAATAGATTGTAAGCATAGACCTTGATAACATGTAAATGATAAATGCTTTGATAACTCCCTCTTAAATGCACTTAAAAGATCCTTAAAATAATTTTGTCTTATAGTTTAAGAAATAACATCTCTAAATATAGAATGTAATGTAAGGAGACTCTTAAATAGTTTTTAAATATTTTTGTAATTTAATTAATCTATTCTAAATGTTTGGAGGGTTATTTATAAGCAAAAAACCCTACGAATCTCTTAAAAAAACTTTAATGGCTATCCTAATTACTATGTGAAAATTCTAATTTTTTTTTCAAATTAGCTATTATATGCAACTTGTGTGAAAGACATGTGCTATAGGGATGCACGATATTGCCAAGAGTATTGCACACATAGGTAGTACAACATTGCGAAGCACACAAGGAGTGCTGTGAGACACAACATGATAAGCACATACGTAGTAGTACAATGCAGTGTTGTGTAGTCAAGTGTAAAGCACAATTGATACTTCCTCTTTACTTTCTCTTAGGTACCATCTTTTGAGATGTGTATCATGCAAATTATATATAATGTATCATACTTTAATAATTGATGTAACATACATTACACTTATAACACTAATTTGTGAAGCCAATGTTTATTACATATTGTATGGAGTCTACATACAATATATGGAGCCATACATATTGTAAAAGATATGAGCATATTGTGTGCAAATAATCTGATAATGTGATTTCAAATATCATTAGAAAGAAGAGCGAGAGTCTTAAAAGAGGAGATCCTGATCCATTATCTAATGTCAACAAATAGGATCAAATCATCATGAAAGTCCTTAGTTTTTTCATATTTCAAAAAACTTTAATCATCACATCTAATTTTCTAATTTATACATGTGATCATGTGATTTCTTGTTTAACATTGTACAAACTCTAATTATATATGTACTTTGCCACTTCACCACCAATAAGAGTGATTGAGCATGTGTTGTTTAAAATCAATTTTTATTTTGGTTGAGATCTCTTATGTTAAAACTTAGTATAAGTTTTTAGTTTTTAAGAAAGTTCTTACTTATCTAATGATTCGAAAATTTTTTGTTCTAAACTTATAACATATTTGAGTAATCCCTTGTAAAGATATAATATTTGAACCTATGTTTTTCTCAATTATCTATGAATTAAATTAGATTTTAGTATTTTATCTTACATCATTATATCATTAAAATTTTGTAAAAATTAGATAATTTAAGTAATTTTTAAGCCACTCAATTATAGGTGATCACTATATTTACCTATTTTAGAATTAACTTATAAAACATACCAATTAGATAATTAAATTATCATAATAAATAATTAAAAGATTTGTTATCATCAAAATTAAATGTTATCTTTAAGCTCATATTATTCGACACAATAGAACCTAATTTTCTCTTGAATTTAGTGAAGTGGTCCACTCAAACATCAACAATTCATCTAGTAGTTCAATAAGTATACATCAAAATCTTACCTTTCTAAAGCACATGCACAAATAAATATAAACATGGTGTTTTCTTCAATTCCAACTTACAAAATAAAAATAAAAAAAAAATTCTTTAGTAAATGCAAAGTTGCGACCAGGAATGGAGAGTCCTAATAGGATTCAGCCACCGACTTGAAAACGACACGTGTGACGCCGCACAGTTGGCTACCCAATTGAGAGCGGCCAATCAAGAGCCGACCATTGCCGTCTGATTCGGAACCATCGCACGAGATTGGATGCCCAAAAGGCCAATTAACCCGTCGTGGCTAACACGTGTACAACCCCATGGTTATCCACTTCGCCGCCATTTGCAAGTTGAAAATGTAACGAAACGTGTACCATTGTATCTGCGCTGCCTTTTTGATTAAAATATATAGAAAAAATTCGTCATTACCGCATCATATAATGTAAAATCTAAACTAAGTGTCACCAACCACGAATTAACCAATAAAAACTATGCAAATTGGGTCTAACTAACATCTTTTGATCAATGACCACACATCAGTAAAAGCATGAATAATTAAATAATTTATCAATACAAATATATATATATATATATATAAACACAAAAATATATAATAGTTTAATTTAAATATTACTCTCTTAATAATATGAAGATTTTAAATATATGAATTCAATGTCAATTTATGCTAAGAAGTATATATGATTATTTAAAAGTTAGTATGTTAGTTGAGTTTAAAAAATATCTTTTTAAGATTACATACAACTTCATTGAAGTTCATGACCTTGAAGTTTTGTCTCGAAAAAAGTTTTTTTTATATTTTAAACTCTCTTTTATTATAACGATCTTCGAAGAAACAAATTAAAATATTCAACTAACTTAATTTAGTGAATTAGAGTTATTATTGAATTTAAACTTGAAAGCATAAATATGCATGTAGACAAACTTTTTCTTGCTTATTGAATATTTTTAACCTCAATGTTATATTAATGAACCAATTGTCAAACATCTTATGACATTTTTAAGTAATTTTGTTTTATAAATCATTAATTGATTTTAATTTCATCAAAATTTTGATAAATTATAGAAATGTTTTAATAAAAAATATGTCTTATAAATGCAATATACACGAGATAATCATTTATTTATTTTTTAAAATTCAAACTAGACAAGAACAAAATGTGATTGTTTGATTTGAAGATTATATTGGTGCGATGTAACATCTAATCTGACAATTCAAATATGGTTTAATCTAAAAATTGTATTATAGATATAGATAAATTATCTATTATACAATTTTCACATATTAAAGTTTTAAAAATAACATCAATCTCTTTAATTAACATACCAATAATTGATCTAATTATTATAATTCTTATTTCTTAAAATAAAATTTTGATTTCTATCTTTTATATCTCTTATAAGTTATGTGAACATAATTTGTAGTTTATTAGATTCATTGTCATATTTGAATTATAACAATTACACAATCAAAATTAATAATATAAGTTTATAATAAGTAAATTGCATGCCACTCTAGTTACAAATAAGTTTTATTTGTAAATAATTATGAGTTCAAATAGAAATTTTGAGATATATTAATAAAAAATTAAGAAAATGAGTGAAAATGGACAATTTGTTATAATTTTTTAGAAAAAAACGGATTTCTTTTGAAATATAGATTTTAAATGTTGGATATTTTACAAAATTCCCAATTTTATAGTCTGAAAATGCATATTTACTTCACACATGCACCGAGCATGTCTATTTATATAAAAACCTTGGTCGGCTGTCCTTGCGGGGCACCGAAAATAATCGCTATCGGGGCACTCGAGATCCTTCCTTTTGGCCAGGAAGATATGTACAGCACTTACCATCCCTTCTCCTCATCCGCCGCCGGAGGGATTCCGGCGGAGCCGGCGGCGTGGACACCGGAGGAGAACAAGGCTTTCGAGAGAGCTCTCGTGGACGTGCCGGAGGAGGCGCCGGACCGCTGGTGGCGGATAGCCGTGCAAATTCCCGGCAAAGCGCCGGAAGACGTCCGTCTCCACTACCTCGATCTCCTCCACGACGTCGCCCTCATCGACTCCGGGCGCGTCGATCCGCCGGAGTATGACATAGATAACGACGACGGTTGCGGGTCGCCGGAGGCGGTGCCGACGAAGGAGGGTAGGAGAAAGGGGGTGCCGTGGACCGAGGACGAGCACAGGTATGCCATCGATTTCTCTGCCATAGCTGTTCAAACATGTGCGAAAGATGTTGAATTTGACTAAAATGGGTCAATTGCAGGAGATTTTTGGAAGGGTTGGAGAGATTTGGAAGGGGAGATTGGAGGAACATATCGAGGTGGGCGGTGAAGACGAGGACACCGACGCAGGTGGCAAGCCACGCGCAGAAGTTTTTCCTGCGGCAGAGCGTGAAGAAGGACAGCAAGAGGAAGAGCATACACGATATCACTACCTGAAATCAAAACAGAGAAGAGATGAATTACTATCCATTTGTAGATGTAAAATATAGGCAATTGGAATATATGTTATAGCGAAATCTCATCTCTTTGTTTTTTTGGATTCAAACGCTTTAATGCGCTGTTGTTCATTTCTTCTTAATCGCCTGGTTGGTCGTCTCGTCTGAGAGTTTTGAGTCCAAGCTCGGAAGCTGCTATGTTACAGAAGCTGGAATAACTAAGCAGTAAGCAGTAGCCATGGTCTCACGTGCGAAAGCAAAGTTAGTCTAACCCCTTATCGATTAAAACAATATCTTTTAATATTTTTTTTAGAAGGACATGTGTGATTTACTAGTTGATAATTATAATATAATATAAAGTACAAACATTGGCAAACTATATGAGTGAGAAATCTACATAGATATGTAAGACAATAATCTAATATTGAAATATTATTCTCAGAAAATCAAAACAATGCCATGTTGTCTAAAACTACAAAGACACGTTCATAAGAAAATGGCATGTTCTTTATAATAGAGACAAACTTCTCATCTAGAAAATAGTAGAGTTTCACGATAAGGATTGAGATTTAGAAGTTGTCTTATATAAAGAGTAATTTTTTTTAAAAAAAAAGTAGAAAGCTTACATCTCATTATACAAGAGCTTTTCAAATCATTGATAAATTGAAGTTGTTTATTAGCTAGCATTCCTATCAAAATTGAGCATTTTTAGTGTATTTCATGCGTTATCTTTGAGGAAGAATGTTTTAGATCTAACCCATAATGGTCAATGAGTTATGGGAATAAGAAATGAAAAAAAAAAGTCTTATGAAAAGAGAAGGTTAATAACCATGTAAAAGAAAAGAGCTTGTCCTTAAGGATAAAAGCATAACAAAATGCAAAGTGCATTAGGCAAACACCTTATTAAGAGAAGAATATTTATAAACAAAAATACTTGTTGAATAAGAAAGAATGATAAAGAATAATACATATGTGGATATTTATTAATACTTATTAATGATCTAACATGATGTACATTGTTATATAAGATCATGACCTTGCATATAGTATTACCCCAGTATTGTAATGATTGATATTTGATAATTATGGTTTTTTTGTCTACGACACTCATGATGATAACTTAACTCATTTTTGGAATTAACAAATTTAAAATATGCAAGATGAACACCATCAATTACAAGAGAATTTTTGAGCTATATGAATGAGATATAAGATAGAATTATTTCTCATAATAAGAACATAAAAATATATTCTTAATTCCTAAACTATATGACATAATTTAATATCTTTGTTATATCAATTGTATGAAATTTTACATGATATTACCATTTCTTTTACAAAAGAATATGTAACTTCGATTTTCAAAACTTGTATTATACTATTGTAATATCTTTCTAATTTATTTCAAATTAAGTGGTATTGCAAGCATAAACTTATAAGAAATAAATTTTAGTATATGTTCATTTGCAAAGAAAGAGTAATGATGTATGTAACACTTAGGTATGATTAAGGGTTGACATCACATCAGGATTCAATAATTATTTCCTAGAAGATCTATCTCCTCTCAACAATCTTTATGATGATACTATAATGCAAATATTAAAGATCATTAAATACTTTTTGACATCATAAGTTCTACCCATCTTTAATTCCTTGGTGTTCATGATAAAAAGGCACCAAATAAGTCTTCTTATTTTCTCAAATATTTAATTAGCTTTTTAGTGAGAAATAAAAAATAAGGGATTATATTGTATTCTTTAATATTAAGAAACTTTCTGGTTCTATGATGTACATGACAGACTTTGTAATTGTAGCTTATTTCTCCTTTTATAACTTCATCTTGAGTTGATCAACCATGAATAATTTTGGGATGATAATCTTGATTCTTCACATGTGTATAAAATTCAATTCCTCTATTATCATCATTTGATTTCAAGAAGATCTATTGAAATTGAGACAAAGGTTACCCTTAAAGCATCATCCTCAACCAGAAAGCTTCTAAAGATAACACTATTAAACTTTTTTTCTCATTGTATCTCTTTTGGATGTATAAATTGGTATTTTTTCTTAGATACTATTTGATATGTTTGGAACAAATTGTTCTATGTTATATCATTTTTGTCTATGTTAATGCCAATCTTCTAGTACATAAAACTTGAGGCATTACTAACTCTCTTAAAAGAAATCATGTATATAAAGAATACATAACGTTTTCTTACAGTGCATTCAACACACACAAGTGCCCCTAGCATTCGAGTGTATAAAAATGCTAGATGAAACCCATGTGGATGCCATGTACTGCCCCCTTGACACAAAATCATATGGATATCACTTACCTTCAATAATCCTTCTCTAGCAACACTATTAGGTCATGATTCAGTGACTTTTTCTTCGTTACCACTTTTATGACTTGAGGAACTATCAACTTTCTTAAAAATAATTACTGATAAGAAGAACATATATTCTAACTTTATAGTACATTGAACACAAACAAGCCCCCATGACATTCAAGCATATAAGGATGTTAGATGAGGACCCTTACAAACACCATTAAATACCCCTTTGATGTAGATTAATAAGAATACAACTTACCTCTAACATAATATTTTAGCAAAGAAATGTGCTCTCAATTCTAAAAGTAAGTTGCCATCAAAAAGAAAATCTCCAAGCTCCTTGTGAAAAATTTTATGTATTCCATTAACTATCTTAACTAGTACATGAATGTCATTCTTGTTAATAAAAGTAATGGGAGGTTGTGCATGTGCATAGATTATACTAATCTTAATCATTACAATCCAAAGATTCTTATCATTTTTCTTGTATTGATGATCTTGTAGGTTAGTTATTGTCTTCTATTGTTTTAACTTCTTAGATGATTTTTTTTTACTATAAACAAATTAAATTAATTGAAGATGATGGGAAAATAACTTGTTTTAGTATGACTTTAGAATGCTTTATTACACTATAAGGCCCTTTCATTTGAAGAATATTTGAGTGGCTTATCACAAGATTATTGAGTCATTATTCTAAGGTTAGAGGAGCAAAAATTTTAAGGGCTAAGTAAAGCTCTTACTCAAAAGAAAACCCTCAACACTCATCTTCATTTAAAAAAGAATCAATGCTAATTCAGATAAGTCAAATATTTTGTTGGCATATTGTCCCCTTAGACTCATTAAGATATCCAACATCTAACTAGTTAAATTATATGGTTCAATAGGCTCATCTCTAAGTTAAATGACCAAGCTCAACCCATTTTTCAAGTTCTTTGCTACAAATCTAGAGTTTAGAAAATTAAGGATAATGCAAAGGGCATTTCAATCGTTTAGTGCTTATTTTTCTCAATCTCCAATCTTAAGATGCCACTCCTAATGACACTATTGCTCATTTATCTTATTGGATCAATAATTAATATTTTTTGAAGTTGAGAATGTGCTAGTACTCATTGTTTCAATTATTACTTATGACATATTTTAAATGATACAAAACTTAGATATTTATCTCTCAAGAAGTTAGCTTTGGTTTTGATAATATTAGCCCATAAATTGTGCTAGTACGTTCAAGTTCATCAATATTATAGCTGATCATCCATTAAAATACATTCTTTACTTGAAAGACGAAACAAGTAGACTATAAAGATTGGTTTTGAGCTTAGTGAAATCAAAACCAACTTTATTTCCAATTCATCTATGAAGTTTGAAATACTTGCTGACTTTTGAATGGAAGGAAACTCTTTTAAAAATGAATTTACTTCATTTGCAAATATTTTTGAATTGTACATAAATGTGCATCCAACAAAGATTCTTATGGAATCAAATTCGTTCTCTTCCGCCCAATGTAAGTCCATTAAAAGAGCCACTCAAATTACATTCCCTACTACTAACAATCTAATTAAGTATAAAGCCTTCATTATCAACCTTTAATTTGATCTAGGGCTATTAATTAAAATACAAAAGTTTTCAAATGCTCTTAGCTAGTTGTTAACTAAATAACTAACTTGTTTGAGATTAAAGATTCAACTCTAAAAGCCAATTGATTACTAGCTTGCTTCTCTTTTCAAAAGCTTAACCAAAGAAGGTTTTATTCCTAATTACTCAAGAGAAAATAAAAAAATTAATATACTAGTCAAGAATGGAGATTCACATGAAGACTTTCTCGCTCTAGACAAATCATGCATTTAATTGCAAGATATTCTAATTAACCAACTCGAGAGGCTTATTTGTTGAGTGGACTCTCAAAGCCAGTGTGAAGTCAAGAATTCTTTCACCTCAAACATTTAGAGTAAAGAGTGTTAAATTTTGAGCTCAAAATTATGCTCTAACTGAAGGATAGATTTATATTAAACTATTTGTTAAGAGTGTTCAATCATCATAAGTTTAAGGGATATTCAAATTGATCTTTTTAGGATAACATGTCAATCATGCATTTAGCTATAGATTGTTTATGAAGGTTATGCATCAATGATTCTTCTAGCTAACTATGCAAAAAAATGTATAATTTATAAGGAGATGCAAAAGTAATTTGATTCATGCTCCTTTCATTAATATTAACAAGCAAAAAGAAAATAATAACTATATCTTGGCCATTCTTAATTTGAGGTATAAATTTTCTTGACCCATTCTTAATTACTAAAACTGAAAAAAATATCATTTGTTGACTTACAACTCTTTCTACATGTGGATTGAATCCAAGTCTCTTAATAAATAGTTCACAATTAAAGTTCAATATTTCTTGGAAGTAGATAAATATCATAAATAGATTTCAAGTTCTCTCTACCATTATTACCAATAATGTCAATGTTTCAAGCTAAGGAGCTTTAATAATTTTTGTGGAAAGTATGTCTGAATTGTTCACTTGATAGTAAATGGTTAAGATAAGGTGGTAAGCAAGAGCCGTAATAATTTTATAAGTCTTAAATTCTAATAAAAATAAGGATGACTTTAAAAATATTTTTCTCCTTATTTGCTCAATCTCATATTTGGTGTTAGTTATAATCATATTAAATATTACTTTTGAGACCTTTGAGTCAATATCAAACTTTTTTAATTAAGTAAACTTATTCATTTTTTAGATGCATGATTTGAAGCACTTAAAAAATCATTAATAAATTAAAAAATGATCTTGTTATTATCAAATATGTCATACATAGATCAAGAGTTTAATAAGACTAGCTTAACTTAATACTTCATAATAAGATAAACATCTTATTATAACCTCATAATAGAGCATAAGGAATAAGAAATATGTGAGTAAGCTCAAAAACTGATAAATCACACAATGATAATAGAAAGAAAGGCACCATAATATCACACTTTCAATTGATTTCACAATAATAATCAAAACATTCTTGGATTCACTCCAAGCTTATGAACTCTCTAGAGTATAAAAATATGCAACATCAATTCCTTCAGAATTTGAGATTATTATGATTTAAGTAGGGAAGAAGAAGCCAAAAAGGAAATTATTGAAATGTCCCAAAAGGCTAAATTGACTATTATGATTAAAGGGATTTCTTGGGTTTTTTTTTTGCTAATATCTTGATTCAACTCTATGGTTGCAATGGGCAATTAGTTAAACCCATCCATATAACACTATGGTGGTATTTGGATGTGTACAACAAGCTTGAATCAACATTAAATATCCCTTGCAATTTTAGAACAACGAAGTGTTATCATATTCAACCATAAATGTGTAAGTTCAAAATACCCACACTAAAAGAAAAATTATTTAAGAATCAATAAAACAATCTTAGACCATTGCCAAGTGACTTAACATGCTAAACAATTATAAAAGCACACCAAATACATAGAGACAAATCTAAATATGTAGTGAATATTAAAAATTTAAGAAATCAAGATACACCTAATACCAATGCACTAAAATGGCCTACCATAATGAAAACCAAAATACAAAATATAAATAAAATTAAGACATGAACACACAAATAGAATACAAATAAATAATCAAAATACCTTAAGATGGAGTATGATATAATTATTCTATAATAGAATAATATGTGAATCTCTAATGCACTAAATATTTCTATCTAATCAATGGTACTATTTTATGGATTGTATAATAGGAGAGTTTCTTGTCAAATATCTCAAACAATTGACTTAGATGATAAATGTTATTTTTAGAATACATACTTTACTATAAAGCATCTCTTCTCATTTTGTTTTCATTTTTTTTCTATCTTTTCTCTTTTATAGTTCTTTTTTTCTCTTTCTTTTTCATTTACTTTTCTCTTTTATTTATTTTGTTTTTTCTTTTCCTAAATTTACTCAGCTCCTTAAATCTTTTTTTTAATGCAACACCTTATAATTTGTATCTTTTGATTTGTGTTATGTAACTCTTAACTCATTTATCTCTTGAACCAAATCTTATCATTTTCATTCGATGATAAAAAAAAGCTAACTTTTTTCGGTATGTTGACCCACCATAGTTCTTGATTAAGAAATCTTTTTAATTAAGTTAAATAATAGTAATACTATTTATAACATTTGATTACTAATATATTTTTATATCCCTCAAATATTCTATCATAACAATTTGCTATCATTACATTCATCTTAATGAGAGCTAAATGATATCAAGCATCAAAAATATTCTTGCTATCTTGTTAGGGATTAATAGAGAATGGATTTTGCTCTTGAGTATCACTTGTTATTTTTGTACAGTATCAAAAACTACGATAAGATAGATTGTATACTTTAAGATCGGTGCTCAAGGTGCTCATTTGAGCATTTATAAACCTCTCATTTTAACTTTCTTCCCATTATGGAGCACTCGAAATTCATTTGGTTCTAGAAATGCAAATCAAAGTACAACATTTATTTGTTCATCACTTACAAGCATAAACTTAAAACTTTAGAACCAGATGATTTTGGCCAACATTATTTAAACTAGTTTTAAAACTCTTAAACAATGCTCGAACGGGAATCACGTACGTGGTGCGCAACAGCGTTATCATGGACAGACCAACCTCAAATGGGCACGTAACTTAATTGAGGCAATGCCGTTTGCAGGTCTCACGTAATGCAGGCCCCCACTGCATGGATTAGTTTTTCTTCAAAAGTTGAGTAATAAAACAACTTTTAACTCGAAATATTACCTAAAAAAACTTGCTTTTGATTTATAATATTATCTTTTTCTTAAATGGTAAAAATAAATATTATTAATTAAAAACATAAAACATAATAGCATATCAAGAGTATGTTCAGTATTCGTATACCATTATTTGGATATCAAACAGGTTATTAATTAGAGATATTTTAGTACAATTTCAGAATATTTTTAAATGTAAATTACTAAATTATGAAGTCCAAAAGAAAATAAAAAAATAGTGAAGAACCTAAGTATGACTAATAAAATTTTAACTTAAACTGAAATAATATTCAATATAAATTATCATTAAATATTCAAGTACCCTTTTAAGGTTCGTACAAAAATTGAATACTACAATTCTAACACATATTTATTATAAAATATATGCCCGAATCTTCCTAACTGTCCCCAAAAATGATCTAAGCAACGGCTGGCTTACGATGAAAACTTGACTTTACCAAGTTTGGAGGCAGACGATTCCAAAAGGGGAAAAAGGGCAAGAGAGAGGGGTCCTTCAAAACCTAGCTCAACTCTATCATTGAATCGAAGGTGATGTTAGCCATTATCACCGAAAGGGAGGAGAATTCCTCATCATGAAGTTTACCATTTTGTGCTATCCAAGTGCCGTAGAACTGTCGAAAGGTGCCTTTTATAAAGCCTCCGTCGTCCTTCATTCAATGTGTCCTTTGTTTAAGGGTTACCATCTTGGAATTCTGATTCCTGATCCTCCACTTCACTTAATTTATAGCAGAATGTTTTCTCCATCATATTTGCTGACCTTAGTTAATTGAACAGAAGACGAAATCAAACATCTCATTTCCCTCATGTGGAAGACTTGGAATCTTACCTGTCTTCTACATCGAAGATGCCTCCTTGGTTTAACCACGACTTGTAAAGAAGCAACAGTAGGAGAGGCGGTGGACAGCGGGTTGTTTTCTGAAATTTATTGTCACATCTCTGTCTCATTGAAATCAATCAATTAACCAACGAAAGCAATGGTGGGTGCTCAACTCACAAGAATAACTAAAAGAGAATAGAAATTAAAAAAGCTTTATTAATACATAATTCTCATGGCATTATAAGGCTAGACATATCACCTACTTTATTCCTTTAAAAAAATTATAAAACAACATTCATAATTAAAATAAAAGATTTTTTTCGAGTATATTAGAAATTTTCCATTAAAATAATATTACATTAAAATATCTAAATAATTTAAGACTACTGTCATTAAAAAGTAGATTTTTGGGGTATTAATTTTGATATGTAATTTATATATATTCTTTAAACTTTTAATGTTTTAGAATTATATTCGAAGTGATCTATTGATTATTGTCAATTATAATTTTTAAATCAATCATAATATTTTTTTTATGACTCGTTTTTTTAGGAATTACTTCTTTAACAATCAAGTTTATATTTTCGACATTCTCTAATGAGTTTAAATTCTTTAAAACTTCAATCATATTATTTAACTACTACAATTTGTCACACTTAAAAGCCTTTATGAAAAAGGTTAGTTACCTAATCAAGAGTCATCACATTCTCAAGGCAAAAAAATCTTGAATGAAAAAGAACCTCACATTAATATGCATACACTGATCATGAGACACTGGCTTCTTGCCCTAAGTAATCAACTTGTTGTACATTATTATCTTGGTGGCCTTATTCTCTTCAAAATGAAATTCTCTCAACAAATTTCATAATCAAATTCCATAACACAAGTGTGCACATGCCATTAAGAAATCAACTATTTTTCAAGAAAAAAATTTATCCAATAGTATTTTTTAGATTATTAGTGTCTCAAGCATAATCATTATTATGATACTCTCAAATTTATTTCTCCAAAAATGAATAACACATCTGATAATTGAAATCATCTTACAAATATTGAAGAATTCTCTTCGGTATCTTCATACGCTGATCACTTGGGTTATCCATAAATTGACCCATTACACTTATTGAGAAGTGTATGTTGGGTCCTATATAAGTCAAGTACCACAAACTTCTTATAAGACTTTAGAATGTGGTTGGGCACACCTTTCTTATTTCATCCTTGAAGAGTTTTACTCAACACTCTAATATGGTGGATGGTATTGTAATATATCCCTTACATAAGACTCTTAAGAGATAAAGGTCTTAACACTCAACTACTCTTCAATATTCAAATAATATGACATACGACCCATATCATTTATCTTAAACTCATGAGTCATCATCTTCTTAAAATTCTCATACATTCATAGATTATTCCATGTGAGGATATGATCATCCATGTAAAAGCACATGAGCAATGTATCTCCTCTTTCTTTCACAAAAAATGCATTTTTGTGAATGCATTGAGAGAACTCATTCTTTTAGAGATATTTGTCAAGATAACTATATCATGCCCTCAGTGTTTGATGAGGAGGAACTTGGTGTGGTAAGCGTTATATTTTCACCTTTGATCGCTTGCTCCTATTTTTTTTTTCTAAATGAGGGAATCATATATGTCTCCTTCATAGGTGCTCTAATTGTATTATGCACTTTTATAGACTTCACATTTCTACTAACCATCATTTTCTTAATGTTAGGGTTAAAATATATGTATCATTCAAATTTTTGATATAGTTGATGAACATCATCTTCTTGCTCTTATCATTAAACTTTGTCCTTTTTATCTCGAGGGATTAGACATAAGATATTGACCTAAATACTCTCAAGTTCTTCACATTTGGTTTTCATTGCCTTCATGCTTCTTTGGTGGTCTTTTTTTGTATTCTCCTTATGGGTATTTGATTAGTGAGATAGATCACACAAGAAAGTATATTGAGCCCAAACTCCTTAGGCATATGCTTGCTCTTTAACATCTTCTTTTCAACATTGAGGATCATCTTATTCTTCCTTTTAGTGACCATTTTGCTATTGTGATCTCATGATTGTCATATGACATCAAATGTCATGCACTTCATATAACAATTTAAAAATTAAAGGCAAAGTCTCAACTTCTATTGGTCCTTAGAATTTTGATTTGGTAGCCATCCTCTTTCTCTGCATAGGCTTGAACTTCTTGAATGCCCTAAATTTCGCACTAAAGGTTGAAATATACATTATGTGCATTTGAAAACTGATCGTGTTATCCAATCTAAAGGATCGTACCAGTACGATTGAAACACTAACAATATCATCCAAATAACTACCACTGTTCACTAACTCATTTTCTTTGTACAAATGAATTGTACAAATATGATGAGGATATCATACAATACAACTAGAATAAAACTACTCTTAATATTCAAATTCTAAACTCTTAAAAATATTATATAATACAAGATCATACACTATACCACTAAGTCCTACTACTAGCCTTTTTGGGTGAAATGATATTATACATGTATGATGATAAAATAGTATTGGTACGACTGGAATCCTCTTAGTCACAGCTTAACTTCTTAATATTATATTATTAGGTAAATGATATCATACATGTATGAGAGTTATATTATATAGGTATAACAAAAATCAACTTGCTCAACCTTAAGTCCTTACTTCTTATTACACTATGAAACATAGGTAATAAGAACATATTGTATTAGTATGACATCGTTCAGTAAGTTACTCACTGTTATGATTAACTAACAAAGATAATGAGAACCATTATACTATACAAAAATTATTAGTCTCACATCTCTTAAGGACTCAACTCACATTGCTTGATCCAATTCTTTGTCCAATTTTCCAAATGAATAGATCATACAAGTATGAAATACTCGATTGTACTATACAAAGATTAGTAATCTAAGCCTTAATAAATATCATTTAGATAAATTATTAGTATACTTGTATGATACCAGTATTATATTAATACAAATAGTATAACTTATACATATACTATAAGATTGTCTTAATTAATGATTTATTTGATCTGAATATTAACTGATCATATTATACGACGGGTTTATCATATATATATGATTAATTCAACCAATATAGACCTCACTTAATTCCATCTCTTTTTAAGTCTAACTTAATTTAGTCTTAATATATAATACAACTCATTATGGTTTAATATTATAAGATAGATAATATATGTAAAACATGATGAAATACATGTCTCACTTAATTTAATTTCTTTTTAAATTAACATGATTTAGTCATAACACATGATACAAATTACTATGAATATAATATTATAAGATAGATAATGCATATAAAACAAGGTTAAAAATATGTCATAAGTAACTCCTAAGTATCTCAAATAAATTGTTGTAAGTTTTAATATTCTATTACCAAAATAAAAAAAAATATTTGAATAACTAAATTCTCTAAGTTAGTATTTGTGTTTCTCCTAGTATCAATTTTAATTAACACCAAAACATCTTTATTAAGTTTCTTGAATTAATGAACAAACTCTTCACATGGTTAAGCTAATTTCTTATGAGATACAAGATCTATAATTGTTTAGAAAAATATTAATAATAACAACATAATATTTTTATTATCATCAATAAAGTGGTGTAATGACTAAATGGTATAACATGTCAAAGTTTAAGTGTTTGATCATATCACAAATCTAAGAAGGATCCTTTGTAAAAGACTTCAAACACATTGCCCTGATAGTCTTCACATCAGGTAAGAACATTTGGTTCTTTGCTAGACAATTTTGACAATAAGCCTAACTCTTTGATCTTATAGATATAGGTAATAACCCTTTATCTTCACCTACAATCACACTCCAAAAGTTTCGCAATACTTAAATGCCGCTTTTTGATGTAATAGTCATCATAGAGAATCTTCCATGTTCCATTCTTTGTGGCTAATATTACCGAGTTCTTTCCTTTGATCTCTATCTTTTTATCTTGTCCAAAATGAATGTTTCCTATCACTCACATTTCTAACTCCATGAATTTTTTTATCTCCTATCATGACTTTGCTCACAATATTATCAAGGTACCATGTAACGTTATTTTCTAAGAAGCCTTCTTTCTAGGAGAGCATGAAAATTTTACTATTGACTTTCTTATGCATGACAAGTTTTATCTCTTTATCACTATCTTTGGGTTAGCACTCATAAGAATAGTGCTTATCCATGTCACTAAGTAGCACTCTATTTGGCTCTTATTACTTTTCTTTTATTTTTCCTTACATCTATTGCAACATCAAGGGAAACCTTTTTTCCACCCTCTTAAGTAGAATATTGCACATCTCCACCATAGAAATTTCCATAGCTTCAACCTAGACCTCGACCTTTCCTCCAACTTTGGACCCCTACAACATCTTTCCAAAGTACTCCTTTTATTTATAGACAATTTTGCTTATAGGAGTTGCATAATTTGCTCATACTAGCCATGTTTTAATCTTTTTTCATGGCTAATAATGACCTATTCAAATCATCTATAGTCATGACTTTATGTCCTTAGATCTTTAATCATGATGCAATATGATTGAATTTGGTAATAAGAGAGAATAGAACCTTCTTTATTACTCATACATCTTTCATCACATATCCAAGTTGCTTCATCTCATTAACCACTACCAATACTTAAGGGAAATAGTCCATTATAAACTCACTCTTTTTCATCACAAGTAACTCAAATTTATCCCTTAGGGTTTGAACTTGCACCTTCTTCTTCTCCTTTTTGTAGAGTTTGAAGGATATCTCATGCATTCGTGGCCTTTGACTCATTAGCAATCATCTCAGACATTTCATCATCTAATCTTTGATGGATGATAGAGAGAAGACTCTAATATATTTTATTTCCTCTCTACAAACTCTCTATTTTAGCTATTATGAGAGCATTCTAATCCGAAAATTCATTATAACTTTTCTTGATAAGACAACATTAACCATGATACCTAAGAATATCTTTCTTTCATCATGGCTAATGATTTTAGTTTGTCTTGGTTAGTTGTAGGATTTGAAAATGCACATTAGATACTTTTGTTGTCATTATAACTTTGGTACTACTTTATTGGAAGTGCAATTGAACACTCAAATCATAAGAAGAAGCAAAGAATCCAACACATATTTGAAAATTATTAATAAAGGGTATGAAGAAATTCAAGATAAAGCCTCCCTTACATAAAATTAGAAGATGACATTAGAAAAGTACAGAAAGAAAGACATGAGAGCACTTTTGTTGATCTATTAAGGCTTAGATAGGACACATTTGAGATGATAGCTAGCACAAATAATTCAACGCATGCTTGCAAAATTTTATAAAATGCATATGAAGGAGATGATAAAGTGAAAAAGGTACATCTCCAAACAGATAAATTTGAAGCATTGTAAATGAAAGAATTGGAAAGTATTTTGAAGTCTTTTATAAAGATGTTAACCATAATAAATAAACCAAAAATTAATGAGGAAACATTTGAAGATAAGGAAGTGTTATATAAAAGTTTATGATACATTGTAAGTATGACTATGTGGTGGTTTCTATTTAATAGTTCAAAGACTTAAATACTATGAAGATTGAAGAACATATGGGTTCACTTTAAGTTCATAAGCATCATATTACAAAGAGAAGTGAACAAATATTTGATCAAGTTATGAAAGGTAACCTAATAATACAAGAAATGAAAAGGGAACAACCAAAAAAGTCAAGAAGGCTATGGCCATGGAAGTGGTTAAGGAATTGTTTGGGGTTACTGAATTTATAATCATGCATAAGGTTGTGGTAACTATAAAAACCATGAAGAAACTAACATAAAGGTGAAAAAATTCAAAGAGGAAGAGACAAAAGATTTGACAAAAACATATTCCATGTTACAATCACAATAATTATGAACATTATTCTTCATAATGTTTGTCAAATCTTTCTAATCAAGTTCATGAAAAAATAAATTATGATAAAAAGGAAAAAATACTTTTACTTACAAGAAAATAAGGAGAATATATATATCAAAATTTATTTTACTTAAACTCTAGAAAAAGCAAAGATATATGAAGGCATAAAGAAAAATTTATAAGGCTATTGATAAGATTCTTATTTAGAGATGCTTCCAAGATTCAAGAGAAAGGTATTGATAAGATTCTGATTCAACTCATAGGTAATACTTAATAATTTATCTTTAATATTTATTATATTCTAAAGATGATATTCCTAGTCTTGGTTAGTTATTAGAAAAGGGGTTTGACATACATATGAAAAAGAAAAAATTTATAAAAAGAGAATAAAGTTATTGCTAATGTTTTTATGGATAAAAATTATATGTTTGTTCACATTAATCATGTTATTACTAAATGTCTAAGCGCTTGTATAAAAGATAGTTCTTGGTTATGGTATTGTAGATTTAGGCCTGCCAACTTTGGTACTTTTAAACTTCTATCAAATAAGAAAATGGTCAAGTAGTTATCATACATTAACTCACCAAATGAAATATATGAAGGATGTGCACTTAGAAAATATCCAAAGAGAAGTTTTCTAAACGATTCTTTCAATAATGCAAATAAGTTTCTTCAACTTATTTACACTGATATATGTGGATCAATTACTAATATCTCATTTAGAGACTATCATTATTTTTTTTAATTTATTAATAATTTAAGCAAGAAATCATAGGTATATTTTGTTAAAAAAAGTTATAAGCATTTCAAGCATTCAATAAGTTCAAAGCCTTGGTGGAAAAGTAATGTGTCTATAAGATCAAGACGATATGATCATTGTGGAAGTGAAATTACATCACAAATTCAAGGGATAATGCAAATATCATGGCATGTGGAAGACACTAATTGCATGATATTCACCTTAACAAATGGTGTAATGGAGAGAAACATTTGAATCATGCTCGAAATGATTCAAAGAATGTTAGAAACTAAAGAAATGACAAAGAAATTTTGGGTAGAGAGAATCAATTATATAGTCTATATATTAAATAGTTTTTTATAAAGAATTTGGAAGGACTAACTTTACATAAAATATGGAGCATGTTTAAGTTGAATGTAACACACTTTAAAATTTTTTGATGTATATCTTATGCATATATATCCAATAAAAAAACCAAGTTAAATGATAAGAGCACTACATGTATTTTCATTAACTATGATGCTAAAAATAAAGCTTACAAATTTTATCAATTGAAAGAGAAGAAAATTATCATAATTAATGAAACAGATTTTCACAAAAATGGTATATGAAATTAGTTAAACAATTTGATAATGATACAAGAAGAGTAAATTACTAAACAAAATTAAGTATTTATACCATTATCTCTTACATTATCATCAAATTTAGATGATCCTATAATGAAACAAACTAGAAGCATTGATGATGTACATGAGGTAATGAGTTCTCTTAATATTATTTATCATTTTGTTAAAAAAAAATATTACTTTTAAAGATGTAATAAAAAATGATTAATGGAAGAAGGCTATCAATGAGAATATAACTTCTATTGAAAAGAACTAAACAGAGGAGCTCACTAATTTACTAAAGGACAATAAACTCATTGCTATAGTGGGTTTATAAAGTTAAAATGAATGCATTTGGAAAATTTGAAATTTATAAGGCAAGAATTGTAGTAATGCTACACTCAAAAGGCTAAGAATTATTGCAATGAAGTTTTTGCACTCTTTGTCATAATGGAAACCATTTGATTGATGATTTCAAATTCAAAATAAATAACAAGTTTTTTAGCTTAATGTGAAATTAGCCTCCTTAATGCTTTTTTGGAGGAAGAAGTTGACTTAAAAAAATGCATAGGTTATGTGAAAAAAGGACAACAAAGGAAAATTTTCAAATTAAAGAAAGTACTCTCTAACTTAAAACAAATACAAGTTTGAACCTTAAGAATTAACTCAAATTTTAAAGAGAATAGATTTATTCAATGTCCATATGAACATGTTCTACATGTAAAACAAAAGAAATGACACATGTTATTTGTTTTTTAATACATAGATGAGCTCATTTTTGTAAGAAATTCTTCAAAATTATTTGAATAGGCTAAGGCAAAGTAGTTTCAATGATGAATAAAGATGCAATATCTTAGTTTCTTGGATTAGAGATAAAATAACTTGAAGAAAGCATCTTTCACACGAGTATTTTGTGCATGAGGTTCTTAAAAGGTTTAATATGAAAAATTACAATTCACTTAATTCTAAAATTATCACTGTATGATAAAAGTAATGTGATAAATCTCAGTTTCTATAAACTTTTGGTGAGATATTTATGATATTTAACTTGGAGAAAACTAGAGATTCTGTATGAAGTTAGATTAGTAAGTTGAGTTTTGAAAAAAACCAAAAGAAACACCTTAAAAAGCAATAATGAGAATTTTATATTACATCTGAGGTACTTTAAATTATGAATTATTTTATTCATTTTTTTAACAAGTTTAAACTTATTAGATACTTAGATAATGATTAAGGTGGAGATGTGGATGACCAAAAAAGTATTTTAACATTTTCTTTCTATAATGGAAGCATTGTCTTATCATAGATGTCTAAGAAGTCATCCATTATAACATTTTCAACTTGTGAAGTATAATATGTCATAGCTTCTACTTGAGTTAGTCATGTTATATGGTTTTGAAGATTATTAAAAGAAATATAACATATTTAAAATGTTTCAACAAAAATATATATTGATAGCAAATTCCTATTTTTTGGTTTGGAACCTGGTATATCACACAAGGAGCAAGTATATTGATGTTTTTATATATTCTATTCGTAAGCATGTTAAAATCAAAGATATAGAACTAACTTTTATAAAGACTCAAGAGCAAGCAAATAACATCTTCAGTAAACCACTTGGAATAGATCTTCTAAAAAATTCAATAATTCACTTGGGATAATGGTTGGAAGACAATTAAGTTCATTGAGTATTGGAAAATGATAAACTTGCCTAAAACTTTGATATTTGAAATCACTTAACTATGGTCAAAGTTAATTGACATAAAAAATAAGTAATTTAAGTTGGAAAATAAAGTTGGGGTACTCTATGGGTCATTCCCATTTTTTGATTTTGTAAATGCTATATTTATGACTTATAAGTTTGTATTATACTAATATTCAAGTCTAAAATCTTATTAAGAAATTATATTTAGTTGTGACATGCCATTTGACATTAAGTTAAAAACTAACCATTTTATGGTCTTCATCTTCGCACACTTTCATTATACCTAAATTTTTATTATTCTTTGATTTTTTTTTCCGTCATGCTTTGACTCTTTAAAAGAATATTTGAACTTTTCAGCTTTACCTAACCCACTTCCTCTTTGCTTTAGATCCTGATTGAATATGGTTTCAATCCATTTTTGAAAAGGTTTTTTAATATTAAAAATATCAACATTCTATCAAATATTATTCACTAAAACTTTATTCTTTTCATATAAAACTTTTTTGATATCTTTTTTTTTAAAATGTCTTTTTCAAACCTCACTCTCCACCATACAAATACAGGCTTCATCCCTTTCATTGCATGAATTAATCATATTACTTTTCTCTGTATGACCTTGATAAACCTATTTAGCATTTGAAAACATGAACCCAAGATTTATTCAAAGCTACAATTACCAAATAAACCAACCAATCTCACCCATCCGTGGATAGTAAAATAATCTTTCTTGTTGGCTTAATTTCCTCAAAGTTGTTTATACAAGTGCCATTAAATGATCCTTCTTCAATTTGAGTTATTGAACAAGCTTTGGAAAGAATGACATTGCTCTTTTCTTAATTAACAGCCATACATGTTTATTGAAGCATCTTCTGAAATATGTTAAACTTGTATACTTGCATTATTGCTTGAAGATTTAACAAATATTAGAAGATAATTTGCAAATCTCAGAAGGGATTACAGCTACAGGGGGGACTTCTGAAACTAATGAAAAGACATTTGGTTCTTCAGCTTCAACAAGGTTAGTAAGTTAATTAGATGCCAAAGTGAATGAATAAGGCTTTTAATGCACTACTAAATCGCTTAAACAGAAATGTGATAAACATAGAGGATATTCAAAGCTATGTTGCTACAAAATTCAATGTGACTTTGAGCAGATTATATATGCAAATCAAGCCAAAAAATGCATGCTAACAACTTCTTAGGATAGCATTCTAATCTAAATTCACACACTTCTAGACTTATCATACAGCACTTATAAAAAAAACCCAGATAATAGAAACAGTATTACTAGTCTTGCAGCTTCGCTTTACCACATAGAATTTCATAAGAAAACAAAGGATTCCACAAATTGAAATGATGAAAACAAACATAACTATAGAAATTGTAACTAGCAGAAATGCAGTTGCTCTACAAAAACGTGAAGACTACCCAAGGTGAGCAATGCTAGCTACTTCTTTCTTCATCTCTACTGGATACAAGTAATGCTCTGCTTGAACAACTCATTATCTTCCTCTAAGAATGAGATATTATGGTTAATAGTCAATACCAGTTAGAATACTGAAAAAGAACTTTGGCTGGATTTCGGTCATCACTGTCTATGGTTATTGCTCTATCTAAACAAGTAACGCCTCCATCATTGCTGCTATAGCTTATTCCTCAACTCTTATAGCCTTTACTTGGCCATTCAATCCATTAGTGGAAGAATCTGCATTTTTTTTTCAGGTAATTAATGCATGTTGCTAGTCAATTAATTAGGCAAACTTAGCTTAGAGACTCATTTTAGTGGTTATTTGCCTTCTTTTTATGCATTACTTATTTCATGTTATAAACTTACATGAAAAAAGTTGCAAAAGAGTAGTAGAAAGTCAAGTTGTGGAAGTATCTTAGAAAGAGAATGCAAGGGTGAACTAAAACATGGGAACATTGTTGCCTAGGTCTCACAAAATGTTAGCCATTCATATTGTGTTATGCAAATTCGAAATTGACAAATTGAGACTTTCAAAAAAAGTAAATATATGGGGATTAGTTCAATGAATTATTTAAAGAATTTGAATGGTTGGTTTTAGAGATATCTTCGAATAATGTTGTCGAAATTGTGGTTTTCTCATTCTAAAATGACATCCCATTAGTTTAGTTGACTTCTAGAAATAACATCTTTATAATAAAAAGTAAGGAAAAAATTATTTAGATATTAGTGATCCAAACAAAAAAATTTGCCAAGTTTTTTGTCACATTAAAATCTTGATAACATCAACACTCATAGTGGACACAATGCAAAGCTTTTAGGAATGTTACTCCTTTTTGAAACACAAGAAAGAAAATTGTATTAGATAGTATAAAACATGATATAGAGAACATATGTTAAAAAATATAAGACAAAATTTAATAAATTATTTAGAGAAAAACTCAAACTGTGTACAAAAACTCTATCTTCAAGTACTCTTTAAAGCCCTTCTCTATTAACATCACAAGCCCTAACCATGTTCATAAAATCTCTTTTGAACTCTTGATCCTATCAAAAGATGGACTAATAGATCTCTCCCTCCACTACATAAATCTCAACCCTAAAACTCAAAAAAGGATTTTTATTGCTTGATCTTTGCTTGCTAGATCTCAATGCTCTTTTATTGAACTTCTCAAATGAACCAAGGTGAAATGACATGTATCTCATAAAGGCTCTCTTTTAGTTACAAAGAAGCTTTTACAAATTTGAATAAAATACAAATCTAATTTAAAAAATATAAATTTCTCAAATCTATTTTGATCATCATAATTAAATTCAAATTTATCCAAAAAGTAAAATTCTAAATTTCAATATCCAACTATATTAGTAGACTTGAAAAAATCTTGCAAAGCCAACTAATTGCAAAACAAAACCATTAATCAAACCATTAAATTATGTTTGGGTCTTTAGACATCTTATTGTATATCTATCACAAGGTTTTGCCTTAATATTAGAATACAATTAATTTTAAAAAGTTAAAAAATTTTATAACTTTTTATTCAAGTGAATAAGAAATTATGATCCAACTTAGGCAAAAAAGAATCTCACAATTTGTCATGTCGTCTATTTTGGGTCTTCTTCACATTTAGTTAAATGTGTTTTCTTTGTTAATCAAGTTAAGTTCTAATACAGAACAAATTTAAACTTCTATTAAGATCAAATTTGATGCCAATAATATTAGAGATGTTCAATAAAATTATTATAAAATATGAAAGATATTATGCACTAATTAAGATTTGGTAGCATGAGTGGTATTTTAGAACTATTCAAAGGTTGGCATTTCAAAGCTGTAACAAGTATTTTTAAGTTGAATAGGTGACAATACCTTAAACATTAAGCATAAAATCTTACAAAACTTATTTTGTTACATCCAATATCACATATATAAAATAGAGAATTTAAGGTAAACTTTATGTGGATTACGTTAATAAAAAAAGAGCAACTCTAACTTTAGATTACTACCTAGAAAATAAGTGTTATTAAAAAAGAACACATTTTTGGTGGTGATGTCTTGTACTTTTGCAAGAGTTTGTGTGTAGAATACCAAAGATGGAAAAGGGCAACGAGATAGTGGTTTGGATTAATAGAGAAGCTTGGTTTAAAAGGTGACAATATGATAAGCTAAGATTTGAAACCTTATTGAGGAGAGTGATAGTTGGGTGAAGACTTACAATTGTTGGCAAAAACAAGAATTTATTTAGTTACTGATTCTCCAGGTGGAAGGTCTCTCTCCTTTAATCTTTATCTCTCATAATAGTTTGGATAGTTGTTGGCTCTCCCAGTAGAAAGTCTCTACATTCGATCATTGTCTCTCACAAGAGGAGGGAAAGTTGAAATCTCTCCAATTAAAGTTTCACAAACACTATTTTCGTATAAAGTTTGAAGCACAAAAAAAGAAAAATTTTATTCATCAATAACTACTTTATAATAAGGAGGTCTTTCTTATTTATAGATGAATGAGAACTTAATGAATGAAAAAAAAAAAGAAAATACACTTTTGAAAAATATCATAAGCATGGAAAACAAAAAAAAATCACTTAGGAATCTAAAAGAGATATTTAGAATTTTATGATATTAACTCTTAGTGGGTCAATTACATTAATTATAAAATATAGGAAGAAAGGCTATTTTAGAGTTAAATTATTTGAAAATCTAAAAATATTTTTAGAATTTTATAATATTAACTTTAAGTAGATCAATCACATTAAATACAAAAATAATAATACATGAACAATATCATGGCAGAAAAATTTATGTTATAATGTAACATGATAATTGAACGTCAATGACAATGTGACCAGGATATTAGCAGTGGACGAGACGGATGATGGTGATCAAATAATGGTAGCTGATGGGTGGCTAGAGGATTATGAGCTGTCGGGGAGAAGTAGGCAGCCTAACAATGGTGGGCAACCAAGTGATTTCTGGCTACTAGGAAGCAACAATCGAGAGTAATAGACAATCAGGTGATGATGGATGATTGATGATAGCAAATAAAGTATTCATAGAAACCAATGTTGATGATGACATATTATACTGTAAAATATGTTTTGACGAATAGAGAAAAATTGCAAAGATAATCATAAGAAAAAATAGAACATTGTAATTGACCCTTATGGTTAACAAAGATAATTAATTGAAATAAGATTCAACTCAAGTACGACTCCGAGTTCAAATGGGACTGATGCACTACTAGCAGGCGTGTGTCTGTAAGCTAACACAAGATGCTCCTATGCCAGGTTCTCTAATAGATCTAGTATGAATTATTATGTTTGTAATAATAGAAGATGAACTATCTATAGCACCTTCACTAATTTTTGGTATCAATCTTTTGGTTAGTCATGCCATCTACTTTGAAGAGTTGATTATAATACACCCATTCTAATAATGGTATCTCCAATGGAATAGCTTTCGTTATATTGCCATTTTTATTGTAGTTGTTTTTCATGCTTCACCACCCTCCATTTTAGATAACTAAGCATCTTTTTTGCCTTGTAAAATAAGCTACCACACTTTTTCTCAACCTTGTAATTTGAGTTTCTTGATCTTCATCAAGGAGATAAGTCCTCCATTCCTTACAACACCTTATCTTTGATATCCTCAAAATTAGACTACATCTTAATTCCATAATTATCAACTATAAAAGTTTACTTAAGAAGCATTAAGTGATAATTCATCACATACAAACTTATCAATGAATTCTTATGTGATAGAAAACATAGATCATACCTTCCTCCACCCGTAGTCATGAATCGATTAGACATATATTGATTCACTCTCTCTCTTAATGTGGTGCACATTGACATAATATAATTTGGTAAATAGTAGGGTGAGAGATGAGAACCATCTATGAGTGTTGACTAGTTATGTTGGAACTCTATCATAAAAGTGTTATTGTATTTTAGATGAGATTAAAGTGGCAAATTATTATAGTATTTTTTTATATTTTTGAGATAAACATGTTTATTATTTTATAATTTTATATTTCATTAACATGAGACATTATCAAATATTAAATATAGTGTGAAGAAAGAAAAAAAATGATAGCAATTTGAAATGATTAATTTTTCCCATATTAGATTATCTTTGTATAATCTTATTTGGTATAGTCAAATGTGCTATGAGACTTGATCATATATACTACGATCCTCAAACCATATCATATGATTAGGTTATATCATATAATCCAATCCAAGGAGCATATGTATATATATATATATATATATATATATATATATATATATATATATATATATATATATATATATATATATATATATATATATATATATATATATATATATATATATATATATATATATATATGTGTGTGTGTGTGTGTGTGTGTGTGTGTGTGTGTGTGTATGTGTGTGTGTGTGCGCGCGCGCGCTAGTGCGTGCATGTGTGTGTATATGTATGTATGTATATTAATGAATCAAGTTTGAAAATATATATAATACTATTGAATGACAATTTAAAGGTATTTGGTTTAAGTGAAAGGATCAATTGTAAACTAAAGTTAGTTTAACGTGTAGTTATTATGTTTTATATGTAAGAAAACCTTGGTTGAAATGTATTTATTGTACTTTATTTTGCAAGAAAAGCTTCCTTAATATGTTTATTATTTTTTCTTCCAAAATATAAATTCTTTTGCATAACTTTAATTTTTCCTTTAATTCTTGATTAAGTTGAGATGTAAGTAGGAGCCTTATCAACCTTAATTGATCTTGGACTTTATTACTTCTTATGTTTTTCTTAGCTTAGGAGCATGCCAAGCATGAAACCACCTCACTTTGATGTAGATATAATATTATCTCTAAGCCATTTCTCCACTAAGCATGAAGTAGATATATTACTCTAACATCTAGTGTTGAAGATAACATTAGCGTACTTCTTCACATGGATATAAAGTGAAAACAATTCTTTGTTGTCATGAGCTTTAGTTATTATGACTTCTTCCCACTATAGGCTTCAATAGATTGGTAAGGGATCAGTTATGGTGGTTGAAGATGGGTGATATCCACAAACAAAATTTGTTTTACATCCATAATTTTTTTTAATCAATAATATGAATTAGATATCATAAACATAATCAGATTACAAACTGTTTACAAAGAGTTAAACATATCTTTGTCAATACATAATTATTATAATTATACATGGTGACATTAATATAATATTATTATTTTTAGAAACTTTAAAATTATTATGTTATTATCAAAATTTTGTTTAAGATAGATAGAATAACACATAATTTATGCTAAAGATTACATGACTCTACCTTTCTAACTAAGCTAACTCAATTCATAGTTTTTCTTTATTCCCATGATATGCATCTCTTGTACCTAAAATATTAGTACCAACATAGGCTAAGCCACCATCATAAGCTCAATAGTCAAAATCTAACATAATCATGGCTATGCAAAATAGTACAAATTTGAGTCATGCAAAGTATAATTGTAATATTTATATCAATTTTTAATATATTATTAATAGTAATAAAATATGCTTCTAATATGCAATTCAAAATTGTAAATCATTTTCATTATGTGATTTCCCTTTGTTTATGACCCTATTTTCCCCATATTTTGATATATACTATTTTGTGAACTTATAATCCAATTTTGATGTATAATCTTATTAGTGTTATTTAATTTTTTTTGTTCCCATCTTTAATAGGAGTAATCACATCTCCAATTTTTCCTATTTTAATGGCATTCTTATCCTTTTATTTCTCTTGGCTTCTTAGTTGTTTCTTCATGCATATACACATTATAATTCCTACATTTCCAATATAATTATCATATTTCACTTTTATATTTCATATATGCATCATATATCAATTAATTATTCATCATGCACATAAACAAGATATCCATACTTATTTTTTCATGTGCACAAGCATCTCAATGCATTAATCATCTCTTGCTTTCACATATACCACATGTTTGTACCATAAGGATAATATTTTAGCATTCAACATTACATCATATTAGATGTATAGAGCAATTATGTAGTTCTCTTACTCAATTTAATGTAATCAAGTTGTTGCCACTTTCTCTCACATTTCTTGAAATTATACATATCTAAGCACATTATCACTTCTCTATATAGAAAACCTATCACAAGCTTTATTATGCATTTTATTTATTCCATTCCAATAGTATTTACCAACTTTTATTCAACCATTTGAGTCATATTTGACCCATCCTACTAATGCCTACTTATCCTTATCAAATCATTTGTTGAAACATCAAATTATCCAAAGCGTGTCAAAGGAATGTTATTTGTCTAATACCTCCATTTGAACAACCATTTAATTACTTATAGATCCTTATCAAATTGTGCGATAACCTTATCAGACCATTAAATGTATATCGAATGAGCATCAAATCATTCATTAGTCATTCGATAAAGACTTGAAATCTTTTCTAAAAAAATTATTAAACTATCTGATCATGCAATTGAACCGTTTAAACCATTCTTTGAGCTACAGAGTTTACATGTATGCAGTTACATAATTTCCAAGTTTAATATGGCTTTTTTCTTTTGTGGAGGTACAACATAAAGTAAGCATGCAAAATCATATGCATTCTTTCAACTTAGATTCAAGTAGATCATCATAAAAGAGAGGAAGTTTATGTTGCTTATATATGTCAAATTTACTTAGTCATCTCATTTATATTTTTATATCTCTTTTTCCTTTCATTCCTTAATTTGCTACCCTATCTTTGCATTCTTTTAACTCATACAACTAGGCAATGTTTGATGATAGCAAAACCAAATTCTTTTGTTTGCAATGAGTTGTTACGAAAATGACATTTACATTCTAATAACTTTGGAGCTTAACGAAGATGCTTGAGAGACTTGAGCTACATTTATCTCATCTCACTTGACTTAACATTGGGCATTTTGCTATGTTATTCTATTTGCATTGTTGTAAGAAATGTCCTTATTTGCTACAACCAATTCAATAGCTAAGCAAGTTGTCATTAGACACTTTTTTCAAAAGTTGTTTTTACTTGTTTTTTATGTTTATTTTTATTTTTTGAATTTTGATTTGAGTGATAGCTCATTCTCCAAATCTTTGTCAACACACACTAGAGCTACATGTGGTCTAACTAAGATTATTATTTCAACATCTAATTTGAGAGGAGTGCTAATTGTTGAGGTAATTAAGTAGAGAGCTTGCTTGTTGAATAAGAGAACAAGGAGATGCTCTGAAGAAATTCAAACCACTCTTTAGATGATTTTGTCTTCAGTTGAAATACAAGAAATCACTTGAAGAAATTCAGGAAGGGACAGATATAAACCTTGTGTTAGTGACCCAATCACTTGAAACTCTTCTGCTTATTTCTTCTTCAACAATTATATATTTTAAAATTCTAAAAAAGAATTTCAAAATACAATTTGTTAGATTGTTTTGATTAGCATTATTTATTTTATTATAAGATGTTTTAAACAGTCACAATTTATCCTCTTTATAAGTTATCTTCAAAAAAATGGGTTGCACGTTACTACATAAAACCTGGAGAAATAAAAAATTACACAATTCTTGTAAAGTTGTCTTAACATAGGCATCTAAGCAAAAAAAGACAGTCGAATCATTCATATCTAAAAATTCTATTGCATTAAGCAATTCTTTATGAAACACCGCCGAAGAAGTCAAGAGATGATACAATTTGCTTCGGTTATATTCTCCAAATACGAAAAAAAAATGTACGGGAAGAGATCATGGGGGGCTTTTTTACTTCTGCAGAAGAAATACATGAAATCAAAAGGACCGTTTCGCTGTTCTGTTGATCTGCTCTTCAGCTTTGTTGAAGCTGCGAAATGCGTTTTGCTGTGGAGCATGCTCTTGAAACACAGTTGCAACGCTTGCGAAGCCTGTCAATGGGCCCGTGGATAGTGCGAGAAGGAGTGGGAGAATGTGGGTTTGGAAGAAGGAGACAATGGCCATGGCTGCTTGAGGAAGAAGATGAAGAAACATGGATTGTTTTGGGAGCATTGAAGGTTCTTTGCTTTATACGAAGCCATGACATAGCTAAAGTTGTAGCCGGCTAATACAAACAATTCGATGACAGCTGTGATCTAATTTCAATGGCTTGTCTTTCCTGAGCTCAGTTTCAAGAATTTCTCTAAGATCGTTCAGGAAAGCGAATGGCGAACAAAACTATGTGCACTTGCCATGCAGACACGTAATTTGAAAATATATATTTTAACAAATATTACTTGGATTAATAGGATTTGTTTTTCAAAAGCATAGAAGATATCAAGGTTAAAGGCGTGGCTGAGATAAAGACATATTGCTCGTATTATTTGTTCATGTGCTGTGAGAAAAAAAATAAACCTCTTAATTTTAAATTTTGGGCAAACCTAAAAAATAATTGCCAAAAATATTAAATAAATGATAAATAATAATTAAGTTGTATTTTTTTTTTTGAAACTAAGATATAATATTATCTCAAAAGCGGCATTAGCCATACAAGAAATCACATGTAGGATTCTCAAGGAGGATCAAACATGAAATTAGACAGCATGAGTTTGAGTAGGGGCTTAGGGATGGATTCCCCGGAATCCCATACGAACTCACTGAAGCATGCAGCGCGAACATATTGATTCTTGTGTATTATCTTTCTCTATTTTTCACTCCTAAAGTTTCATCATTATCAATTTCATGAATGATTCACAAACACTTCTAAAGAGAGACACTATAATAGCGAATGTAGAAGCGAGCATATTGACCATCTAAGTTGTCCTACTTATAGTGAAAAGCAATTTATATTTGAAATAAATGATTGAGAATGATAAGGGAAACACGAGAGATATTTTTGTGGGTTTTAGTCGAGAATTAGGTTGAATAAATCAAACTTTAAGCTAAATAGCTAATTAGAAATTGGTACATACTTGAAAGCAACAACTTGCAATGAGATTTTTTAAAGTTGCAAGAAATTAGAGACTAACCTAATGGATTAGATGGAACACTTTAAAATGCTTAAGAATGATCTAGCAATTTGTCAAATTGCTAATTTGAAGATTTGATTCTATTTAAACTTAAGTTTTTTCTAAATAGCAAATAAGAATAAATTTCCAAAGCACAATTTCACCAGATAACAAAGTATGTTGAGTTTATTTTGAAGTCATAAATATTTCTAAATTAAAATTTTAGAGGATTGTATGAAGATAATATTTCTTATATTTTAGGGTATTTTTCACTAACTAAACAATTTTAACAATTATTTTAAATAACTTAGTCTAAAATTTTGCCATAGTTACATAACCTAACTTTATTTAGCTTTAATGTAATTGGAGATTCACTTATAGTTCAAGATCTAAATATATATTTGTTGAAAACTTAAAAATGATTTATGTTGTACAATTCTCATTTCATTTATAAAACGTTATGTTTAAATTCAAAATTAGCAAAATTTTTTTAACATATAAGTCAAAGATAACAACATTAGTTTTGAAAATTTTCAAAACAGTTCTTATCTAATTGTTATCTTAAAAGTATCCAATAATAGCAATTAAAAAAAGATACAAAGAAAATTAATACTGTAGAAACGTTGTCACACCATAATAAAAAAAATAGTGTTGTTCAAAGTAAAATCTAATTGATGATGACTTAATAACCATAGATCATTGTCTCATTTTATATTTTTTTAGAATTTCAAAATCTATAACTTGACCATGGAGGCCCAAGGAAGATCTACCAAGTGAGATGCAAAAGCTATTAAAATAACTATCACATGATAACCTATTTAAAAAGAATTTTTCATAACATATGTAGATTAGCATTTAAACACTTTAGGTTATTCTATAATGTCATTTGATCATCCCTTAAGCATTTCATTTTGAAAGGATTTTACAAGAAGATGTCTTAGAATATGCATCAAATCATTTGATGTGTTATTAGATGAGTGAATTAATATAACATCACTAAAATTTAGAAGTGATTAAATTGTATTAGTATTTTGAAATTAATTAATTACTAAGCTAAATGTCTCATTAAATATTCAAGAAATCACTAAAAAAATAAAAATAAAATATTTTAAAATATGAAAATAAAAATACATGGATAGAATGTGTCAAGATGAGTACAATAATTTTATTTTATATCAATTGAAATATATTTATAATATTTGTAAATTATTAAAATTTAATGTTAAATAATTAAATAAAATATTTGCTTAATATTAATCATATATAAATATGATTAAACCTAATGCCTATAACCATAATTTGGTTTTCATCTTCCCAACCAACCTCCCTTTGTGCATTTGACTATCTTCTCTTCCCTTTGATGTGCTTGATACACAATCCTAATCTCTCTCATGACCACCTTGTTGTCATACCTCCTTAAAGTAATGTTAGTTGTAGGATCATTGTCATTAAGTGCAAGCTCTTCATTAACAAGGGTTCATGCAATCGCCATTACTAGTTAGCTTTTGTCAGGTCATTGTCATTGGTGATAAGAAGAAGGTGGAAAGAGGAAGAGGTGAGAGAAAGGAGAGAGAAAGAGAGGGGACTTAGGTGAGATAAAAAAGAGAACTTAGGAGAAAGAAAGAGAAAAGGCACAATAGAGAGAAAGAGAAGAAAAAAAGAAGAGAAGTTAAGAGAGAAAAATAAGTGAAGAAGAAAGAAAGATAAGAAAAAAAGAAAGTACTCAATAGAGAGAGAAAGAATAGAAACAATGAGAGAAAGAAACAAAGGAAGAAATAGGTCGAGCTTTTCCTTTGACATGTGGTAAGTTTCATGAAACCAAGAAATTATTTTACACTTGTGTTGTCAGATCTTCTTATATGGTTGTGAGATCCATGCGTTCTAATTATAATAATAGATAGTTACCACTCTATTAAGTTGATCTAAGGAGGAGGAGGTTGACAAGAGGAAGTCAACAATGATTTATGATATCTAGGGCACAAAAAACGATGAGATTGGAAAAGAATTACATCCTTAAGTGGCAAACTTTTTTAGTGTAACGTTGTATAATATTTGTATTATTTTAATATGATAGCATGTGATAGAAAAGTTGATTTAATATAATAATTGTATGCTTATTATGAAGTTTAATTTTTTTGCATGCTATAAATAATTCAATTTGATATGTTATTACTTTTTTATCATATTTATCATAACACCCTTGCATACAATATAGAAACTATCTAATATCATTATATGTGTAACATGTTGAGTGTTAAATATTATATTATGCATTATACTTCATAACATTGGAGAATTGATTGAATATTTATGGTGGTACTAAATAGCATGAGTTGAATAAATTGTAATCAATATGCTTATTATTATTAGCATTGTGTTATGTTAAGAATTTCATGCTAAAAATACAAGCAATATATAACATCAGGTATTACATATTTCATACAAAAATATATGTGTTATAGTAGTGTTGATTATGCAAAATGTAAGCACAACATGCATGCCATGCAAATGAATAAGATATCATGAATAGGGAATTAGTTAATGAGCCCAATGAAATGAGGAACTAAAAATGCTATTAAAACATGAAACAATAAATAAATATTTGCAAGGTTATTCTATGATATTTATTAATGTGCATTTAATGTGTGAAATATAAAAATTATGTTTTTTTTCTAACCAAGTGCCACAAAAATGGGACACCTTACTACCATATGATACGGAGATAGTATAATTGATTTTCCATGTGGGTATAAGTGCTCAAAAGGAATCAGGGGTAATAATTGATGCACCACAAAATAAGAGACTTAGTTCATAGTCATATTAATTTAGGAAAGTAAGACTATGCTGTTATGTCGGTATCAAAAGTTAAAAAAAATATGAATGATAACTAATATAGCATAAAATGGAATGGGTTAGCATGAGTGAGCTATCTTGTAGAAATAAGTGGTTAAAAGGAAATATGACACCTGATTAACTACTATATTAAAGAGGGCATCAAAAGAGAGCTATAACATGGTGATGTGTGGTTAATAGGAATCACATTCTAGACTAAATATTTTTAAAGTTTTGTATTACATGTGTATTTTATAATAATATTTAATATGATATGTTATGTTTTTCTAATACATTTTATTTTATCCAATATGGTCTAAATGAATATTATAATACATAGTATCACTTAAATTCATATTACTATATGCAACATGATTTAAAAAATTTTGTATTTTAGTTATTTTAAGATATCAAAAGAGAAGCTAACACCAACACCATTTTAAGCACTACCTATGAGTGATGAAGATTTTGAAGTTTATACCAATGCATCACTAGAAGGGCTAAGTTATGTTCTAATGCAAAATGACAAAATAATAGCTTATGACTCTAGACAATTACATTCTTATGTACAAAATTATTTTATTCATGGTTTAGAGTTTGTTGTAATAATTTTTACTTTAAAGATATGAATACATTATCTTTATGGGTTAAGGACTTTAGTATATTCTAATCACCAAAATCTTAAATACATCCACACTCAGTAGGAACTAATTTAAAGCAAAAAAGATGTCTGAAACTAATAAAAATTATGATTTAGATGTCTCATATCACCCGAAAAAGGATAACATTATGGTAAATACTCTAAGAAGAAGATCAAGTTTAAATAGTACAATCACAACTCTAAAAAAGATAAATTATGTCTATAAATTATCAACTATGATTGAATATCTTGTACGCATCCAATTTATAAATTTTTCACCATTGGAAATGCCACCATCGTGGTTGTAGAACATTACAAATGTCTAAGATAATGATAAGAAAGTTCAAGAGATTTAAGCTATGCTCTTAGAGGGGTAAGAGTTAGATTTAATCTTAATGAGGAAAATATCACTATTTACTTCAAGAAAAAGATGTATATTCCTTCACAAGAAGAGTGGAAGAAAATTGTATTGCATAAAGCATATGGAACTATCTCATTCAACCTAAAATAACAAAAATGTATCCAAATTTAAAGAAAATTATTTGTTGTCTTGGTATAAAAAAGGATATTCATTACTATACCAACAAATATTTGATCTGTCAATATTTCAAAGGAGAACATAAACAACTAAGTGAAAATCTATCCTTATACAAGTATGGAAATGGAAAGAAATGTCCATGAATATCATGGTTGGGTTAAAATTAATCAAGGATAGGATGTTGTACAAGTGGCATGGCTAAATCAGCAAAGTTAACATACTCATTGTTTATCAAAGCTACTTATAAAACTAAGAAGTGGGCTAAAATATATTTGGAATAGATAATGAGATTATATGGTGTACCAAATTTTATCATATTAGATCATAACTATAGGTCTATATCATGAATCTTAAGAAAGATACATAATACTTTTGAAACATAACTCAAATTTAATATGATATTACAATTTGGATTGATGGTCAAATTTGAAAAATAATAAAATTTTGGAATATACACTTCAATTGTGTGTATTGGATTTTGATAGAACTTGATATATAAATTTTTCTCTAATTAAATTTGCATATAACAATAGTTATTAATCAAGCATAAAAATGATATCTTATGAGATATTTTATGGTAAAAAGTACTAATCACTATTTTATTGGTATGGAGAGTAAATAAAAATTAACTAATAGGATCATAAATGATATCTAAAATAACAACTAATGTTCAATTGATCAAAAAAAGATTACAAATACATGATTGTCAAAAGAAATACTATGTTGCAATATTACAAAACAGAATTTTAAGAAATGGTTCACAGATTTCTAAAAGTGAATATTGTGAAAAAAGTAGCAAGATTTGAAAAATGAAAAAAAAAGTAAAACTATGATATGTTGATTTCTTCCAAATAATAGAAATATTAATGAGATAAAAATATAAGTTACCTTACCTTTGAATTTAGTTATGGCACATGACATATTCCATTTCTAATTTTTATTTTGGGTTTTGGTCTCTCAATGGCATCTCCATGACTTTACATGTAGCAGTCAACCAACATATTGTAATACTTTTTCCAATACATCTGTAGCAAATATCTGCATGCAATATAGCTTACGATGTTGCTATTTTATGCTGCACGTTTTGTGTAGTTTTATCTCATTCTTTATTTTATTTTCTTTCATTCTAAATTCAACATTCTTAAAATTGATCTTCTGATTAGCAATGATAATAAAAAAAATGATTAGAAAAAAGTAGACTTGACAAGAGAACATAGGATAACAGATAAGAGAAATCAATAAAGAAATGATATGCTTAGTAATGACAAAATCAAACAATGATGATTAGTAGCTTTAGTGTGAGTTGAAAAAAGAGAATGAGAAAATAATAAAGTCAAGGAAGATATTTACAAGAAGATATCATAAGAGAAGAAAAAAGAGATATATATGATGGTTTTAGTAATAATTAATTAATGATAACATTTAATCAAAATTTAAATAAATTTGTTCATAATCATTTTTATTATTAATATGTTACAAAGTTGTGAATGGTAGAGTTGCATTTAAACTATACTTAGAAGAAGCATGTGCTAAGTCTGTTTGATGTGCTAGATGACCTACTCTTACTTGTAAACAACTTAGAATAAATTCAAGAACAATTGAATGTATCCTCTAAAGGTTTATAAAGTGAGATTACTGGAGAAAAAGCAGATTCCATCCCTCATTTTAAGATTTGAAGATCCCCACAATTAAGTGTTTCCCTCTTATTATAGGATTAAATTTGATTGCATTTTTTGTTATTTATTTTCTTTATTCATCTTGTTAAGTTTCATTCCTATTTTGAAATTTGAAGATCCTCACAATTAAGAGAGTTTTCCTAATTGTAGAATTAAATTTGATTGTTTTTTTCTATTTTTTTTTCTTTAGTGATTTAGTAGGGTTTTATGTATAAATCACATAAGATAAGTCTTAAAAGACGGAAGTTAATAAGGATAATCATTGGGTGGTAGAATCATAATCTCTTCCCAATCATGTTCTATACTTTCTTTATTCTGTTTTCATGTTGCATTTTATTCATATTTTTTTTCCTAATCTAACCATACTTACGAGAGAAAGATCTTATAAAAATGTATCTACTTCTCATGAGATAATGGAAAGTGCACATACCACATGCATAATCAAGTAGATTTAATTGTGTAGAAACACACATGTTTTCTTTTATTTAATATTAACTTATTTGTTACACATTGTTATCAATCACCCATCCATTATTTAAACATTATAACTTTTGTTTTGATGAAAAGATTTATATCTTCATAACATATGAACATTTATCTTCCTATCAAGATTAACATTTGATCATTAATCTCTAAAATTTGATTTCATTATTATAAATTAATAAATGCTACCCTATGATATCACTAATCTTTGAAGTTTTGCTATAAATATTTTTATTGATGCAACCTCATCTTGTATCTTTGATAATTTTTTTAAATACTGTTTGTTATAAAAACTATTTGAAAAAAAAATTGGTTTAACCAAACTAAAGATCATAATTATTGAAATTATCACTAAATGAAATAGAAAAAAATTAGAATGTTGTTCTATTCTAAGAAAAAAATAATATTAAAATTTGGAAAATACTCTTGTACCTTCATTAAAAAAAAATTGAAACCGAATGCACGAAGAGTTGGATCGGCGAGTCAAGCGAGAGTGTGAGAGACGGAGGTGTGCGGAGGTAGGGTTTTGTTTATTCTATTTTTTGGAGGTCTGCAACCCTGGTCATGGCCGCAAGAGTAGCTTCTAGGTACTTAGTTCGTAGATTCTCTTCTGGAGGGAGGGTTCTCAGTGAGGAGGAGAAGGCTGCGGAGAACGTGTACATCAAGGTTTTTGGCTCAATACACTTTTATCTTATCTAACTTGTTGTGAATTAGTGGTCATTCCTTCTATGATGTTCCATACTGGAACTGAAGTTTTATAGGATCTGAGTTACATGTTCTTCATTTAGGAAATAATAGATGATGCAAAGATTTCTTTCTTTGGTTCACATTAGTCTGGATATTTAGAGACCTATCTTGTGATGCTTGTATTAAAAGGATGATTATCAGAAGCTGACTTCAAATTAATTTCACCCCGAATAAGCCTTAGACCAAACATGTACTGATCAGTTTTTACATCTGCTTCTAGCATCCAAGAAACAACTGCACTTAGTGTTGTTAGTGTTCAGTTGGTTCGTGGAAGTATTTGTCGTTGATGTGCAAGACCCTGTATTTTACATTTCCTTGTATCTTCCTTTTTTGTTGATAATCCATTTTTTATAAAAAAAAATGGTACGGAAGTCCACGTTTTAAGTAATATAGATGATCAGAACATCCTGATTCAGCTACGTGTGCTTATCCATTTTTATGATGGCATAATGACTGTTGCAGTCTACCTTTGATAGGGACTTTGCATATTTGGTGTTTTTGAGGATGATTGGGATGATTTTCCTTGATTTGTGAAGATGGAAACGTTGTGAATCTATGTAATATGCTTAAAGATAATCAAAGCTTGCATCTTTTATTATTCGTGATCCTATCATCAGGTGTAGATAACCTATTGTTGCTTTTCAAGGCAGGTGTATTTCTAAATGAGGATGCATTTCTATGTCATCTTTCAATTTATTGTGAACTTGTGTTTTGCTGTTTTTCCTATTTTATGAAGGCGTTGATAGAAGGTTTTTAGAGGAATTCCTTCGAGCCAAGTGTCACAGTAGAAATATGCATCTTTAACAACCCCATAGGATTCTTCATTGCTGCATCTATAGAGGCAAAAACATGTAGAATTGAACTCCCTTGACTAAGTTTCCATAGCATGGGAAAGCATCATTTCTTGCACTTTGCCTTCTTTTGGCAACAAAATGCTAATTTGTTTGCATTAACTTAGGCAGATCATATGAAATTAAGAATTGTTTGCAAAATGGAAAGTTCTCACGTGTGCATGTGTTGTTCCTTATGTAAATTGTGCATAACACAAATACAATTATGTACAATGGGTATGTGTTTCAACAACCATATTAATAGCCTACTTACATATGGAAATTAATATGTGATCGAAGAGTCTTTTGCAGTGTCTAGGAATCTTTTGGAATATGATTTATAAAACATGGTATATATTTCAAAAGAATCATTTAACCGAGTCTCCTGAATATTGATAGTAAAGTTGGTGTCTTGTTAGATGCACCTCATTGTTGCATTGTTGAGGTTACAAAGAGTTTTGCTACCTTGCCTTGGCATACCTTCCTCCTTAAAGGAACCTGAAATTGCCACCATTGATTGTTCAATGTTTTTTGCACTTATCATAACTGCTTGGAGAGCTTTTGTTAGAACTAACATCTGCCTTCATTTCCTAGTAATATTATGTGAATTTCTTTAAAATTCAAATTTCATAAGCTCGATTCTTCTTTTGTAAACTACTGCAATTCACAAGGTTACTAATTTTACTCTCTTAGATCTCTTCATTGAATGAAATTCATCTAACTAGGCCAACATTCTTGACAACTTTAAAGTGAATAAAACAACAACCAAGTCAATGGTAGAGCACTCAATCCAAAAGTTTGGCTTTATGATTTATGTAACTTATCTTATTTTCTTTTATTGAAGGCATTTTTTTCCTTATTTTATCAAAGGTGAGACAATTCATAAAAATTTCCTGCACATTAATCAAAATGGTATAACAGAAAAAATCATCTCTTAAAAATGATTCTCAAGCATGGTTTTGAATTTTGGTGGTTTTATTTTTTATTTTGATGGAAACCATTAGAAATGTAGCAGAGATTCCTTTGAAACTCAAGAAATTTAGATTATGATTGATTTTATGTATCCATTTCTTGTTTCATTTAATTAAATTGGTATTAATATGTAAATATTTATTAAAAACCTGGATATTTCTTCTTATATCATTTTGTATATTATTTACAAAAATTACCAATATCAACCAGCTTTAAAAGTTACAAAACTCGTCGAAGTTAAACATTTGTAGAATTGAGTATTGGAAAAAAACCTAATAATCTTTATTTGAAAAACAAATTCTACTTGAACTTTAATAAGATTTACAAGAAGCTAAAATGATGTTACATATGAAAGTGATTTAATAGATTTGGTTCTCCTTTGTTTCAATTTTGAAAAAAAAATAGCAAAGTTTATGTAACCACTTTGTAAATATGTTGTGGTAATTATTATGTTAGATTTATTAAATTGAATGTTTCAATGTTTTGATATGGTTTTGATACAAGTAAACTATGTTAACCATGTTTAAAACTACTAGTCGATTAGAGGATAATAATTCTGGAAGCAAGAGTTTTTTGGTAAGTTTTTTTTACTAAATATTGTGAAAATGAGATAGGGCTTCAGAAGAAAATGGAAAGTTTATTTATATATTCATAAAAGTGATGTGGGAGAAACCATGAAAAAGTTGTGTTTAAGTGATGAGTTTGGATCATTTTGCTTTGATGTTTGAATCTATAAGGGAGAAGGTGCTTTTTGTATGGTGATTTGCATGTTCTACGCGATGTTAGTTGGGTTCAAGATATTGCGTTGTGCAGCTCGAGGAGGAAATGTAATGTTTCGGCATATGTGACTCAATTGCTATAGCATGACCCAACATTTTTGTCATGTTGATTGCTTTGGATACTTTATTTGCATTTATTATTAATTATTGCACTTGTTTTTAGATCTTATCCTAGTTGTTTGTATTAATTATGGACCTTTTTTGGATGGTTGGAGGGTCGAGTTTTGGTGTATAGATGATAATCTAGGATTTGTAGTCTATTGGCATATGGATCAGATGACCAATCTCTAATAATTGAATGATTAATTCTTGCATCAAATGGACTGTCCGTTCAATTGGACAATGGCAATAAAGAACATGGGACTTGCTCTCAAAATAGCCAGACCGATTGGACATCCCATTTGCCTACTGGATGACGGTGACCAATATTCTCTTTTTCATTTAATTTTGTCTTGTTTGATCGAACATTCCTTCTCTTATGATCGGATGTACAATCAATCACATTCACATTTCATTTTCTTTATTGTGAGCCAGATTTTGGGGTTTTTGCGGTTTATTTTTAGCTGTATTATAAATACTCATGTGATATAATGTTGGTTCATTTTCTTCTGATATTTTGCTGAGAATTTTGCCTCAAATAGTGAGACTAGGAAATTTCTTCTACCGTGTAACTGTCAAACCATCGTGTGACTTGATGAGCAACTTTGTTTTTTTTTGTTCTTGTTGTGTTTTTCTCTGTATTCTTTGTTCTCTTGGGCAATTAACTTTGCGTGATTCTCAAATCTTTTGCATTGATGATGTTTTTATTAGATTTTTTTGTGATTCGTATGTTTTCAATTCAGAACTCTAGCAAATTGTTATTGTGGTTGAAATTTGAACATTGAAATCTAGACCGGGAAAGACTAGATTAAAACATGGGTCAAATTCTGATTTTGAAAACTTGATCTAAAATTCAGCATAATTAATTTTGATAGTCAATGGTAAAAGCATTTGATTTTTGTACTTTAAATTATGTGCAGTTCATTGCATTCAATATCACACATATTCTAGTTAAATCAACATGGTTTTCAACACATACATCAATCTAGGACTAACAACTAGTGCAATTGTAAAATTAAAAAATTATATTACTGAATGGATGGACGAAGAATAACTTGGTGCCTCGTTGCAATAACAAAGGTAATGTGCATAAATTCAGTGAATTGAGTCGGTAACCAATCATATGAATGCATAAGAATGATTAAGGGTTGATTAATTTATATAATTTTTGTTACAAAATCAATTTTTCTTCATGTTAGGTTGTTTTATTATGGAGGCTGAAGTGTTAGGCAAAAAGTTCGGGAAAAAGATACAAGTCTTTTATTGATGTTAGAAAGGGACTATGATGGATGTTCACATATAATTCCTTTTGAGGGATTTGACAAAGATGCTTATGGTATACATTGAGGTTGTTACAAAAATGTACAATGGAACTTATGTGTGCTCCCATTCAAATGGGAATTTACATGAATTCTCCCACTACTACAAGATTCAACTTTAGTTCCTTTTTGGGTTAATTATTAATGTTTTTTACTAGTGCAATTTAGGATGAAGTGTCGTGGTGTATGTTTTTTTACTTGATTATACTATTTTAGGTAAACTAAAGCAAGGGATAAGATGAAGCTTGAGTCATGATGAACATAATATATGAAATGCAAATTTATTCAATATAAGATGAACAATTTTTTATATGGATGGTTTTCAAACAAATAATACAAAATAATTAAGAAAGATGAAGTTCGTTTTTTTGGATATTTCCTTTGAATGATGAAGAAATGGATGTTGGTATCGCTATGTGAAGATCCATTTTTCAGTCAAGTTGTAGTAGGTCAAAATTGAATTGATAAAATGTGATTGGTTCTGTTCAGTACCTATATGGTTTATCTAGTCACCCAATGATTCAACAAGCATAATCACTTATTTAATGCTACAATAATGACTTGTCTATGATGAAGGGTTGGGAGGTTTTGAGTGCCAATTACTATACATCCTAAATGACCAAAGTCATACATCTTCACATTCCTATTAGATGGCACCTGCATGATCACATTATGAGTTCAAGATCAATCATTTTTTATTTTTTTTTCTAACACTTCAAATCTTGTTCCTTTTTTCTCAAAAGGATATATTTATAGTTTTAGATAATGTATTGTTCAACATATGACATTTTTATTTTTTCCAATCCACTTGGTTTTTCCCTCATCAAAATTTTCATTGTATGTTTTGGCTTGCATTTTGCTTACTGATATCTTTTGCCTGCTGGACTCGGCCCTCTAAGTTGTAACCAGCTCTCTTAAAATGAATCCTTGCACTTTCCACCATTACCAAAAACATTATCATTTTTTGGCATCATTTGTGGGTATGGTGTATAGATCAAAGAATAGTTGGGGAAAGTTGACAGCAGTCTTATTATGGGAGTCCTCTACTACTTGTTAATCTTATCATGTGGGAGTGAGCCCATATTTGTTTCTAATCAGTTGCATTTAATGCAAAAATGATTGATGTTCTTTTGGGCCATCTCAATTATGATAAAAAAGGCATTTTTTGGTTATGCAGATCACTATTTCCTAGACTCCTCCCATCAAAGCCTTGTTCAAACTTCACACAAGATCAAGACCTTACAAGCTGATGGCCTTGTCAAAAGCACCTGCTTAGCAAGCGGTGAAACATTGTCCTTTGCTCCCAAGGGATGCCTTTATTGAAGGTGTTACTCATCCCTTGTTAGACTATAGGGACCCATCCTTAGCATGAGCTCCCACTATGTTCCAAGAAGAAGCATTATCAGCTGTCCACTAAATGTCCGCTGCAATAATACTTCTCTTCCTATCACCACCTTTTGACGAGATACTTTTACCCCCCTCTTCCATGTCTTGAAGGACACAAATGTCTTCCTTTGAGAGTTAAACACCATGATATCCATACATATAGTGTTCGGTGCCATTCATTTTTGACTCTTCCTAAGTGAATTTCTCTGTTCTGATTTTTTTTTTGCTTGTTTAGAGTACTTTCAATCATTGTCATTGACAAGGTGACAATTTTCTTGACCAATGATCTACAAGATTTTGGTTGCTCCCTTGGTATTCAGCTCAAGTTTGCTTAGTGGGACTTCCATGAACTAGTGTTCACTTAGGCAGCCAACAAAAACTTGTTTAAGATCCTTAAGCCACATTACTATGAAAACAATAGGAAGTGGGTCAATGAACACTTGGCCACCCTATGGCCTAAGATAAGTCACCTTCTATAGCAATTGGGGAAACACTCTTTTCTCTTGTCCAAGTGTGAAATATGTGTTGTTGATAGAATTTGAATTTCCTAACTTGTTGAGTCCTAGACACACTTGACATAGATCTGAACCATTGACTCGAATAGGAGCACTTCAATAGGGAAGCATGAACCTTGGAGTTTTGTATATTTCAGGAGGGATGACTTTATATTGAATTGGGGCAAGGAGAGTGGAAGAGCAACATGCAACAATGCTTCAAGACACTCATTTAACAAAACATATTGTGCCCCAAAGCTTTGCATTGTGCTATTGCAAAGTGTTAAGGAGACAAGGGAGCATTAGGAAACTTGCATTGAATTGGAATGACCCTTAACATTGTTAAAGTAGTAATGGATCCCTATCCATATAAGTTGCAAACTAAAGGTGTAAAGTCCTTGAAATGCAGTGGAATATCCCTCATTTATTAAATTTTACAAATTTCTTCACTTCAAACACTATTCTATACCTACAAGCAAGCCATTCTTATGATGCATTCGAGTCCCAAGACATGACTATCATCAAAAATTAAATTTTATAGTCCTCTTTATCTATTAAGGTTATAACATGCCACTCATTTAGGACTTGTTAAAAGCCAATAACTCATGATTCAATCATTATATTGAATTCCTATTCTAAGCATAGTTCTTGATTCAAATTTCTCGCCACATGTGTTCCTGATCGGTGCTTTTGAAGCTTTACCTTGTTACTATGTTTTCCTATTAAGTCCATCGAATGACGTTCAAGGAATGCTTTTGAGAGTTTGCTTCTCACTACCTATTTGACTAATTGACACTAGAATGCCCCTCATTTTCTTAGTGATCCAAAATCTAGTCCATGGTTTGAGTTTTTCACCATTTTGTTAGTCACAAGGTACTTGTTGAGCTTTAGTAAAAGGTTTACAATTTGTGGTTATCTTCCTCATGTCAAGGTCATCACCTAACATTCGAGGAGTCCCATTAAGATCTTTGTTGTGTCAAGTCTTGCGACATTGCCACACATCAAACACTAATTGAGGTTTAGAAAGGAGCCTAATAGCTGTACTTATCTCCTCTTATTGGACTCATTGCCTAATGCTTGTGGAATTGCATTGAGGTTCTTCAACTCCTTGCCCACATGATTTGTTAATACTTGCACTAGCTTAAGTGATCCAAGACTCAGGCTATATCTTGAGCTTCTAGATTCCTATATTGTGTGGCTCAAGCTTCTTGTTGCATTGGTTCTCATTTGTTACTCATTGAGATTAGTAGAGTGCTTATATTTCATGATTATCTCTATGTTTAGGGTCTATTGCTCAACACTAGGGAGTCTTATTGAGTTTTCCCTTCATTATTTACTTGATTTGTTAAGCCAAGCCTGAATTGAAGTTGCTAACATGATCATAAGCAATTCTTATTTGCTTGTTTTGCCTCATTTGCAAACGTAAACAGCCTTTGAGCAGGGATATATCTTTGAACATGTTGGATGTTGATGGAAGTGGTGGGATAGGCTCGATAGGAGCCCCCTTTGTCTTTGTGGTAGTCTTTTAACACCTACATTTTCTTTCATTGGGCTCTTAGAAGACTTGTCAAAGGGCTTTAAGATTACTACATCAATTTCTTGTGACGTTATTTCCATAGTAATACCCTACTCAGAGTCATCATTGGAAGCATATTTTTGTGAACTTTCTCTTATCAAATCAAGGAGTTTTCCATTCCATTTGTCCCACAAGAGTTGTCAAGGCCTCATCATTCATTTCCTTGTTTGCTTTGCACTTCTCGTGGTTTTCTTGAATCTCTCAAATGTGGAAGCATAACATCTTCCTTGTTTACCACGTCATGTATTGCTTACTTTACATAGAGGTTAATTAGAGGGTTATAGTCTGCCCCCTTTTTGAATATCGTTATCAACAAAGCCTTATACTTCCTAGATGGCTCAAGGTTGGCAAGGCGATCAATGTCAAAATTTTTGGGACCATTGAGCCTGTGGTTATAGCCTTTGAAAAAGATCCAATTAGTCATAGATGGAGGAAGTTAGCATGAAGAACTTTCAACCAGTCCTTTGGAAGATGTTGTAGCTTGAGATGCCATTCATCTTCTTCAAGCTACACGTGAAGTTTTTCAGCCCAAGTTGTATTGCATTGTAGGCAGGGCGATCAATGTCAAAATTTTTGGGACCATTGAGCTTGTGGTTATAGCCTTTGAAAAAGATCCAGTTAGTCATAGATGGAGGAAGTTAGCATGAAGAACTTTCAACCAGTCCTTTGGAAGATGTCATAGCTTGAGATGCCATTCATCTTCTTCAAGCTACACATGAAGTTTTCAGCCCAAGTTGTGTTGTATTGTAGTCAATACTTGGGCCAAGCACAAGATTATGGCCTCTAAATTCAACCCCAAGCATGTTTGCTCCCACTAATGGTGGTTCAACATTGAGACAAAGATTCCTTGGAAAAAAGATATAAACGCCACAGACTCAATAAACATACAAATCATCCTAGAAAGTGTCAGGATGATGCTATAGCTTGGTGACTATCACTTCAATCTTTGATCAAGGGTAGAATCTATGAGGATCCCATAAGTTGCTTTTGTTCTTGATAGTCGAGCAAAGGAAGGCCATGTTCTCAAAGCACACAAATTCATTTTGACAAACTTTATAGGTGTGTAGAAGTATACATGAGTTGCTGTGGTAACAAAGGAGTGAAGAAAATCCTTTCTATGAGCTATCCATACCATAAGTTAGTAAAGCATTCCCTTGATGTGTTGGAACAAGCTATGGCCCAGCATATTTTTTGTCACTGTATGGGAAGCTGAAGGTTTGTCCTTATCCCAGAAGTTGCTGACCATCTTTTCGTCTTAGTTTGCCTTTGGAGTCTTCACCAACCCTCATAAAATGCACTTAAATGAATGTGCTTTATCTCTATTGATGAAAATTACAAATTCATGCCTCAAAATTTAAGTGATCACTATGGCTAGTCACTATGAGAAAATTGTGTACATGTGATAAACGCTTTACAAAGTTCTTGGTCATCATTAGGAGTGTTCAAGAGAAATACACAAAGAAAGATAGGTTAATTTACAACTTATATTTCACTTATCTAAAGTTCATGATGTACAACCCCTAAGAGACAATTTCAGATCATAACACTATTGTACTATGTTTGTAGCCCCTAGCATGGGCATGAAGCTAGGCATGGTACTTTAGCTTCTCCCTAGTTAATTGTGCACTTTGTTCTTGGAAAGATGCCATGAGCAAATTGGAAGAGAATATTAGAGAGGTCATGTCACATTACTTGATATGGTGAAGTATTATTGACAGCTGGCTAACATCTGGTACTCAATGAGGCACAAAAGACCCTAGTGGTGTATGCTCCACTTCACATGGGTATAGAAGACATGGATCTCTTCTCTTTGCATCTCTATTTACAATTAGACCTTCTATAAAATGCTTTTGTTGAAATTCTCCTCTATTTACATCTTGATGAAGTTAGAGCCTCAACCTCAAAACTTGTGTTGGAGTGCTTCTTTCTCCTACTTGAGGGTTTTTATTCAAGCCCTCTTTTCTGCTAAGCTTTTTGCTAATGTTTGATAGAGCCTTAGAAATCCTTTGAGGATGTTATGATTAGCTTCTTTTTTGTACCCTTGTAAGCAGTCCCTTCCAATGTATTTATCACATCTCCAGGACTCACAGTCACAGTCTTTTGTGCTATCATTTGTAAGACCTCATCTCTTAGTAGGGATGGCTCAGTTTCAACCATCAAGGAAGGAGCCAGCTTATCCTTCTTCCTTAATCTCTTTCTAATGAATCCCATGGTAACCCTGGAGCCACCTTAGTCTTTGCAAATTTGATTGAAGCATCAATAGTAGCCTTTGATCGTTTTGCCCTGCCTTGGAGTATGCTAATGCTCCTTCCTCAGTCTCTTTCAATTCAGTCCCATGTCAACTTTGGAGGCACTTGAGACTTCGCAACTTCAATTAAAACATCAGCAATAGCCTTTGAACCTTTTGCCTCCTTCTTTTGAATGCGGTTCAAGACCCAGCATTTATCATTTGGTATTTTTGGTCCTTCATACTTAACAGGATCTTGGAAGAGCAAGCAAAATAGAAACATAGCAAACTATACTTATGCCAAGAAGCTCATTCCTTAAGTGAAAGGGGAAGAAATCCTTGCCCCTAGGCACAAGAATTTTGCCCCTTCAAATTTCCAATAACAATCTAGGATTAAATCTCTACTAAATTATGTTAGATGAGGTTCCTCCCAAGAAGGTTATGGGAACAATTCTTCTATAGTTGAGATTATTAAAGAATCAAGTTGCCTTGGGAAGAAGGAAAATCCAATTTTCAGTCAAGTTATAGCAAACCAAGATTAGCTTGACAATATGCATAGATTTGATATCTACTTATGATTTATTTGGTCACTTAATGGTTCAATTGGCTTAATGACTCAGTTTAGTGCAACAATAATGGCTTGAATCCTTTGAACAAGGTAGTGAGCTTTGAAATACTAGCAATGATTTTGTCCTAAAAAACCAAGGCACTACATTTACATGATCCTCTGATAGCACTTGTAAATGTACATCACTGATCTGTGATTAACTTGAATATTGCATCACTGATCAAAATCATCAAGTTATTTATTATGCCACCCCCAAAAAGTGCTCTCAATTTGAAGGCTATTGTGGGTCTTGATTTGCAATCCTCACTTGCCATTGTTAGTCATTTCATCCCACTGAGTTACAGGATGCTTTGACACCAAGGAAGTGATAAGAAGACCCTTGAACAAAGAGAAAATGGCATCAGATATTACTTTTTCATGGCTTATGAGTTATCAAGGATATGATAGTCTTACTTGAGAGACTATCTCCTCAGGATAGACGTTACCTACTAGCCTCCTAACTCTAAACAAAATGGATTAATTGTTACCCTTCTCAAACCAGCCTTACTCTATTTTGAGTGCATCCTTTATCCTTAACTTTTATGTTTTTTCATTCATTGTAAGTCTTGTTTCATTTGTAAAAAGTTCTAGCTTGTCTTCCCAGGAGGATAGGTTTTACCATTTTTGTGAATGGATCATTCAGCTCTTGCGGTTTTCAATGATCATGTTATTTCTTCCAATCTCAGGATTTTCTCAAGTATAACTTTCATTTCATTTTATCACCGTGCATCTTATTTCTTCTGTAAAGAGCTTGAATTTGCCTTCCCAAAATTATAGACTTGTATTATTCTATGATGGAGGATTGAGGATTGCTTGGTACCCAACACCGTGATTTTTCTCTAGTCATGCATTTTTTTTATAATTTTTTTTACCTTGCGCTCTGGTTTGCTTTTTGCTCTTTTGAATTTCTTTACCCCTTTGAGGTTGATCTCAATAGGTAAATTCCTATTCATTCCATCCTTACCAAAAACCACATTAAAGTTATTATTATCCAAAAAGCATGGACGTCTTGTTTGTTGCTTGTTAAAAAATTAAATCAAGCTTAAAGTTAGTTTCTATTTGCTTTTAATGAGACCATTAATATTGTATAATTTAAAAACTTGATCTTAAAAGAGCAATCTTAAATCAAGAGTTGTTCAGATTTTGTAGGTTGAAGATAAGTTCTGTTGATGGGAGATGATCTTATAGGAGAGGGGTTTGATTGTGACAAATATCAATTGTGCAGTAGGAAGACTGAATTCATAGCTAGGGATTGCTGGGAAGCATCTTGGATACTGGATCTTAATAAGGATTCTTAAGAACGTCATTATTGCTTCAGAGGACCATCCTATTGATTTTTTTTATTATCATCAAACTAAGTCTTGTTTTTGTTGTTTAGGCATATTTTTCTAGTGATGTGGCCTATCATAAGTGCAGCACTTAGCAATTGATTACAGATTGGTTTTACTGGTCCACATGAAATGCATATGACATTTGGTGTACTAAAGAAAAGGGCAAGTGAGGAACTATTTCTTTCACTATAAAAGATTCCCATTTTGAACGGGTTTTTTTGGAAAGGTGAATGGTGCTTAGGTTAATCTTTTTTCTTAATTGGTTCCCAAGTGAATTACCTGTCATGTTACTCGATGAGGGCATGGTTATATCGTCATGTTAGGATATTTTTCTCTGTTATTCTCTATGGTTCTTTAAACCAATTTTTTTAATATATTTTGAAGCATATTATCACTTATTTAGATAGACGAAAACCATAAAGCTTGAATATGACATAGTAAATCATGAAACAAAATGGCATGACATTTCAATTTTAAACATTAGATCATGCACTTTTTCTCAGACTCTGAACATGCAATAGTTTTTAAACATTGATCTGTCCTGTAATGATCATTATGGGAATATTTAAATATATATAAATTTCTGAGTTGAAAAAAAGCTCAAGAATTATTATCAATGAAAGATGTGACGAAATATGTACTATTTTTTTATGGCTGTTACTCTCGTGTCCATGAAAAAGGCGATACTTTTCAGATATGGTTCTCTTATGTATAAGCAATTTTATTTTGTGCTTGTGACAAAAAATATAACAAGGATATCTTCACAAGCATGTGTAATATGTATGTGAAGCCTGAGCTGACCGTAGAGCATAAGAAAATACCAAGTAAAAAAATTCACTGGGGACATGTAGACACACCATTACCATTTAATAATTTTTATTGCTATTTGTTATTAGGGTAGTTTTGAAACTTAGGAATTGCATATCCATGTGCATCAGTTGCTTGATATATTTTTTGTTTAAATCTAGAAATTTAGATTGGCATGGCAATCCCTAAGAATCGTCCTTCATATGTCTCCTTGTTTTGTTTGAATAGTTCAATTTTTGCTCAAGTAATCATATAGATATTGTGGGACAGAAGACCTGTACATAACCAAGGATGGGGTACATAAGAAATGCTCAAGCATACAAAATATTTGGAAAGAAATGCTAAATCTGACGCTTGTGCTAAATTGCCCATGGTGATGATGACTAACGCTGCCATGGCAGCCCTTTAGAAGCCTCAGTGTTTCATTTGCCTAGTTCAATTTTCTTTCCTTAAAATAATCATGGATATTGTGGGAAGAGAGCACCTGAACAGAATCATGGGGATGTTCCTTTCATCATTGTGAAACCAAATATTTATAGTAATGCAATATTTGTGATCACTGAGAGGTAGGATAAAGTGAAGGTAAACCAAGAAGAATATTGTGCCGTATCATATAAATGAGATTTTAATAACAATCTGGGCAATCTTGAGGCTTGAGATTAGTTTGGAAAACTCTAAGCATTGGCAAAACTTTGAAGTGAACTAACTCTAGTATGTGGCTTGAGTGAAATTAGAAACTGTACAGTTCTAAGACTGAAAAGATGAAGCATATGGCAACATGTACTCTGAAAACTTTTGAAGCTTTATAGCATATAATATACATGGATGTGTGTGTATCTCCTTCTTTTACTTGTAGATGGTTTTCAACTCAGATTTTGCACGGCAATGTGCAATGAATTGATAGCTTTGTGTGTCACATTAACTAATAATGTAATGATAGATAATTCTTCAATCAGTGATTCCTGCATATTAGCTGATCCCAGACGACTTGCACTGACATTTTGATGTGTTCATTCGTCTTGTACGATGTATTAATTTGAAAATGCAATGTTTATTCTAATTTACATTTTTTTTTTCACTTCCAATTTCTTTTAGCATGGACTTTAATCAACTGTTTGTTGTTTCATCAACTTGAATTATTGTGGATGCATGATTATGCTAAATTGTGAGCTTCTTTTGCAGAAAATTGAGCAAGAGAAGTTGGAGAAGCTTGCACGTAAGGTAACTTGTTAACTTAAATCCTCTGCTAATGATTATAGTTGGAGCATCAAATGATTCTTGTGTTGTTCACAAGCTTTGCGCATGAGGTTGGGATTCCATTGAGGAAGAAGAATCCTTCCCCAATGTCTCTTAATCTTTAGGCTAATATACATTTGCTGAAAATTAAGCCAAGACTTGATATAAAAGAAAATTACAGTTAAGTCATAGCGTTTCAATCGAATGAGTACTAGTTTCAAAATGTCTTCTAAGTCTCTCTTGTGGGTTCAAGATGGAAAAACCTTCATCTTATGTAGCAGAATGAACTCATCGCCCTATCATACAATTGGGAGTTCTCTCATCTCAACCTTACCATTTTCCCTTGTGTATCTTTATTATTGTGAAAGAAAAATTCATTAGTTGCATCAGGGACCCAAACCAGGAGATCAACAATCTCCAGACAAATCAACTGCTACTGATTCAAAACCAATTGGATCTTCAACTGGCTCGGTCTCCTCCGATAAGAACCGAAACTATGCCGTAGTTGCCGGAGCTCTTACTCTTGCTTCTGCACTAGGCTGGTACTTGCTATCAAAGCCCAAGAAATCTGAAGAGGTCTCTAGCTGAACCGGGTCTACACAAAAGAATCTATTAGTGGTCTTTTGGTTAGTTATCACGCTTTGCCAATGAGGTATTTCTACGTATACTCCCTTTGGATAATATACCATCCTACTTAACATTGACTTTGCCACGCGTTTATTTATCTGTTAAAAATTATAATTTCTCTTTTTTTTTTTTTGGTTTATTAACAGCTGTACGGCTTTTGCTTTTGTGATATTTTTGAAATATTTTATGTGTGGGTGCTTAATAAGTGAATGTCATTAAAAAAAGATTGAGGTCTTCTGGCTTTTTGTTTTGATGTAAAGTCAAAATAATTGTTTAATTTTATTAGTTTATTGTATTATTTTTGTTATTAAGATTAAAAAATATGAAGGTAAGTGTTTCATTGTTATTTTGAAAAAAATCTTGTATAAAATTGAATTTTGAATTACTATAATAAATAAATCATTATCAAAAGTTACTCTTTGTTTTAATAATTTTTATCTCAAGATATCATCTGATATTCGTTTTTTATACTCTTTAATCCCAAATATTACAAGACATTGCAATTGTTTAAGGTCATCAAAAGATATATGTTGATAAGAAATTTAAAAATATTAAGATCAAGTATATTGGGTCTTTTTAGATATTGAAAAGAGTTAGATTTATTGTTTATGGAATGACATTATTTCTACAAATGGTTGAAGTAGATAATGTTTTGTATATTTTTTTTTTGGAGAAGATATGTTCCTCATTCATTTAATGCGATCCAATATAATTATAAAAAATTAAGATTTAGTTTAATATGTCATGTAAAGAATGTCTAAACAAAATTTTATTTGAGTAAAAAAAGATATTAAGAAACAAAGTTATTTGTATGATTAAAATGCTTTAGAATAATTAAACAAAAAAGAGCAACCATGAAAGTTAAAGTTGATATGATGCACTAATAATTTGATTTTTTTAAAAATTTTAAGATAAAATTTTTAGAAAGTAAAGAGATTATGGTAATCCAAATGTTATAATATAAAATATTCATATATTCAAATTGTAATATTGATATTTATTGTGTGCATAACTATTTTAAAAAAATTGAAGAGTTTTGATGATCTAAAAATGTGTCATGGAACAAGTAATCAAATTTGTTCTTTGAGCACATAATTGTGAATAAAGCAAAAAATTTGTATTCAATTTGTCATTTTTGGAAACTATTTAGATAAGAAAGAGTAAAACAAAATAATAATTTTTAATTCTATAATCCTTATAAAACATATCATCTTCTCTTCCTAGATGCTACAAGATGCATGAGAGAATTTATAATTTTATTTCTCTCTACCTAGAAACATATCAAGAGTCATTCTTTATTTTAGTGATTCTCATTTCAAAACATTACCTAATACTCACTTCTCATCTTCTTCAATCCTAATATCACAAGATATAACACAAATTACTCAAGACTATAAAAAGAAATACTTTGATAAGCAATATAAAAATATTGAGATTAAATATATTAGATCTTTTTATATATTAGAAATAATTGAGTGTGTTGTTTATAGAGTGGCTTTACTTATACAAATGATTAGAATACATAACATTTTTTATATTTATTCTTTGAGAAGAGATATGTTCTTGATTCATCCCATGTGATTCAATATAGTTATAAATAAACTGAAATTTAGCCTAAAATATTATATTATGAACATCCAATCAAAGTTTTAAGTGAGTAAAAAAAAAAGAGATAAAGAAACAAAATTATTTGTATGATCATAATGCTTCAGAATAATTAAATAAAAATGAGTAATTTAAAAAGTTAAAGCTGATATAATACATTAATAACCTAAGTTTTTTAAAATTTAGAGATAAAATGTTTAAAAGGTTGAGAATTATGATAACTCAAATATTATAATATAAAATATTCATATATTCAAATAATAATATTGGTAATTATTGTGTACATAATTTTTTTAAAAAATTAATCAAATTTGTTTTTTGAGCATGCCATTGAGAACAAACCAAGATGAGAAATTTTTTAGTACACAATTTGCAATTTTTCAAAACTATTTAGATAAGGAAGATATAAATAAAATAATAATTTTTAATTCTTTAATTCTTATAAAACAAGTATTATTCCTTCCCTTCCTAGATGCTACAAGATACACGAGAGAAAAGCTCAGAAGATTTGGAGGAAGAGAAGAACTTGGGAAAGGGAGAGGAGAAGTTCTTAAAACAAGTTTTGTTTGATTTGCGATTGGAAAAGAAAATTATGAGCTAGGTAAGAGAAAGAGCTCTAATCTTGTTTTTGTGTAGAAAGAGTTAAGAAAGATATGCTTTCATTTATGATTTCCCTTCTTTGGGCTACTTATGAATCTTTGAGCTACTCAAAAAGTTAGAGTAAGATTAGATAGGATTTGGGTCAAAATCTCTATGTCATATCTTTTCTTCTATTATCTCATGTATTATAAGTGAATTCTATACATACTGTATGTTAGGCTTAAATGGATAGTATGTTGAGATCTATGTATGGTATGCCAAGTAGCATAGTCAAGATTGACCCTTTCCTAAAAAATATATTATATATTATTTTCTAGCACACTATTCATTTAGTTAATGAAATGAAATGTTGAAAGCTAGAGATAATGCATCTGGTTACTTGGAATGTGGTGCATTAAGTATAATGTATCATATGTTGAGACTAACATATAATATGTTATGCCCATGAATGTGAAAAACCAAGCTTGTAAACAATTAACTCAAGAGAGCAATAGTGATTGTGTGAATAACATACTGTAAATTAAGGTGAATAAATAATACATTAAGAAGAAAAATAATTGATTTTTAAGGAGATTTTAGACTCTTTATAGTTTTTTTTTATAAATTCTTTTCATGAAGAAAACATGCAATTTTTTGAGAAATGATATAAGAAAAGGTTTTAAATAAAGCATAAAAAATTGGGAGCCTTATGATTAAAAAGTAGATACTAGTATTTGTGATGATTATTATGCAAGAAATAAAATAAAAAAATAAGAGAAAAAATCCATAAAAGAGGTTTCTCAAATCCATCAGGTAAACAAACTAAATAAATATGATATAAGTTAATTACTAATTATCTTAAAATCACATTATGAGATGTGATGCGATAAAATATGATGTGAACATACTACATGATATTAAGTGATTATGCATATGTTTTGATCTATGAGATTGTATACCAAAATGAGTTTTATGTCTACATGTGTGTATGGTATGGGTATTATAACATAAAATAAGAATAAATGAAATGAAAAAAATAAATGAAAAAAATGATTAGTTGAATAAACCTAATCATCTATAAAATAATAGAAAAGATGAAGATGTGAAAATAATGAGATTTTTTATGATATTATCTTGTAACTGTTTAAAATAATAAGATTACCCTTATTGTTATTGAAGCCTTGATTTGGAACCAGGATAGACAAAGACTCGCTAGTACTTCGTATGTGTAATATTAGTAGTACTTCCATGATAAAGATGGCGTTTAACCTCAATGTTATTATTGTGAGCACTTTGGTACTAGACAATGATAAGAAAGACCCATTTTTGTTAGTATTATAATATAAAATACTTTAGTATAATACAATGATGGTGGTAGAGATAATTTTGATGACTTAGCTAACTACTAATATAAGTCTTAAGATATGACTAATATAACAAAGATATGATACAATATAAAATCTTATGAAATAAGGATAATGATTATATGGGACAAATAAATACACTAATAAAGAAATAATAAAGATAAAAATGAATCTAAATATGAAAGTAAGAAAAATGATGATATCAACATTATATGATATTAGTACTATATGACCATTATATGTACACATAAGTATAATACATATGAGCATATATGTATTATTTTAGCACATTCATATTTTTGTAAATGTCATGTGTTTTTTATTTCCTACTTTATTGATATTTATTTATTATAAGTTGCATTTTGATATTATTTTATCTGTGTAATTAGTGTTGCATTCTTTGGTCATTTTACTAATTGTTTAATAATAATAAAATTATTGTATTATATTTATTAATACTTTTCTTAAGTATTAGTTTTAGATCATGCATCTTAAAAATAATTAAAGTGATGTTGAGAGCTTAATCATATCAAAGAACTTAATGGAGATGTTTGAGTGTTAATCATAAATGACATTATAAGAAATATAAGATGAGGCAACATGAGGAGAAGTTTCTTATTAAGTTTCTTTATTTTAATAATTAGAATATCAAAACATATAATAATTTTTATAAGCCACTTAAGCTTTACTTAAGGAACATACTTTATCTTATTTTACATAATTATTTATTTTAAAATACTACATTCATAGTGTTACATTAAGTGTTGATGCTAAATCAAGTTAGATTTGAAAAGATATTTAATTAAGGTTTTCATATTGAATTAATTATTCTTATATGATAGAATCATCATATAACACAATCAGTTAATAATTGGATTAGATAAAAAGTTGTCTAAGGGCAATCCTAAATAATGTGGTTATTTTACATCTTTTGTGGCAATATAATACCCTTATTATATAGTATTTTTATCATTTGCCTGAGAGTTCATGCAGTGCAATATTAAAATTTGTATTTGTATCAGCCCAAGTTATTAAAAAAATTAAAATTTGTCATATTGTTATACAAGTAAAATCTTTATATCATATAAATATGTTACCATGTGATGAGCTAGTCATAGTTGTATAATATGATGATATTAATCATAGTCACACAAGCTATTTATCTATCTAACGAGGGTTCAAAACTTATGTTATGCGTGTACTATTTTTTATCATTTAGTATGATATAATTCTTGTACAATATGATAACTTTTCTTTCGTAAGCTTGATTTTGAGACTATCATAAATTGGGTACTTTTTGCATCTTAATAATATAATTATTTTATCATACTAATATAATACTTGATTAATATTATAAATGAATTTGTTGTGAAACCTAATGCAGTGTATGCTAGTACATATAATATTTTTTCAAGAGTTTAGAATTTATATTTACACAATTTTCTTTTAATCATATTGTCTAATGTCAACATCGCATTTATATGATCAATTTTGCATATCAAAACTGAATTAGTTAAACTTTAATGATTGACTATATGATGCTATCAATAGCTTATAATACTTGAATAATCTATTAGTTCATGTAGCATAATTAGTTCATAATATGATTAATGACTTATTTGATTAGTTTTTGATATAGCTATTTGAAGGTGTTTTATAGTTATTTGAGGATGTTCTTATAAGTATATAAAGGTATTCAAATATAATAAAATAGATTAATGCTTGATTAAAAAATCTATTATAAAAAAGATTGATTAGATTCATCATTTCTAAAAAGTGCAAAGTGCAAAATATGACTTTTAGCTTGGATTCCTCATCTTAGCCTATTTTTTCATTCTTAAACTAATTTGAGTCTTTTGATTTTAAGTCATGTCTATTACATTATCTCTTGTATTAATATTGAGCTTCATAGCATTTCTTGTATTTATTAAATTAGTGTGTATCTTGCTTAATTACTTATTGGTTATAAGAGTTATTATATCGAGCCTTGACTTTATTTGCTTGTCTTATTATTTGAATTTGGTCTTTTATTAGCTTTTATTAAGTCATGATTATGGGATTTTATTAATCTGACATGTTAGCATTTATTAAACCATTTTGTAGGCTTTTGTCATGCTAGTATATGGGCATTTATCAAGTCAATCTTATAGAATTTTGTTAGGTTAGTATTATAAATTTTTATTGAGTGTTTTAATAGATTGACTAACCGCTTGGCTGAGGGTTGATGTAGATCTAAGTTTGAATAAAATAACTTAAAACTTATTATGTATTTTATTTGTATTATAGTATAATAATTTTTTAAACCTAATAATATTTTCTAAAAATAAGTGTTATAATAATCAACAAGATTAAGAATAATAATTTTTTTTTTATTGTGAAGTCATTTATGATTTTAGTTTGGCTTTAAAACTTATAAGTTTATATAATTTGCCCCCTTCTTATGGATATCACACTCTCATAATTTACAATAAGTGATATTAGAGAAAGATTGATCAAAGAAAGCCATTCCAATAATACAATTCTCATGATGTCTCACAACATGATAGTGGATCACACTATTCTTGAGGAAGGTGCATTTATGTTTGTCCACCTCTTTTTAAAGATGGTTTTTATTTGTATTGAAAATGTCATATGAAAAATTTTCTTAAATTTGTTGATGTAAAGTTTTGAGATATTATGGAGAATGGTTTTGAAATTTCTACTATAAAGGTGGATGTTGTCATGGTTAAAAAGCCCTTAAGTAAATCTTTTTCACAAGAGAAACATAAAGTTCAAGTCAATGCAAAGATTTTGAACATCCATCATTGTGGTCTTTCAATCATGAAATTTAATCAAGCTACAAACCTTAAGATCCCATGAAGTATAAGAAAAGCTTGAGGTTATAAATAAAGGTACTAGCCAAGTCAATGAATTTAAGATTAACTTGCTTATCATGATTATGAGATTTTTTGTATGCATGAAGGAGACACAATTAAATTTATGTTTATTCATTTTACTAATATTATAATGATATCTCAAATCTTGGTAGAGTGTTCTTTAATATTGAATAGGTGAGAAAGATCTTAAGGGTATTGTCAAAAGAGTTTAAAAAATTGGTATTCACTATCAAAACCTTCAAGAATTTGAATCATCTCTTATTTTATGAGTTGCATGGTGAACTCATGACTAATAAGATGAAGATGATAAAAAAGAAAAGAAGCAGAAGAGTAGCCCAAATCATCCAAGAAGGCAAAAGATATTGCCTTAAAAGTTACTCCATTTAAATCCAATAAGGACTCTCTATACAATAATGAGGTAGAAGAACTTTCTGAAAGTATAACAAAATTCTTCAAGTCTATGGCTATAGGTAGCTCAAAAAGGAAGAAGGAGAGAAGTCATAAAAGGATAGATAAGAAAGAAGTGCACTATCATGAATAACAAGAGCTTGGACATTATTACCTTAAATTATCCAAAATTGATAATTAAGAGAGAATGCAAAATGAATTTTTATAAGCAAGAGAAGAAGTCCATGATGGTTGCTTAGAGTGATTCATAAGAATCAACATTCTCCACAAGTAGTGAGGAGAGTGAGGGAAAAACTTGATTTGTCTTTTGACTAAGCATGAGGATTCTTCAAATAATGAGAAAGATGATGAAGGAGAACTTATGTCTCATGGCACATCATGATAACTCATTCAAGAGAGAAGATAATGATGTAAGTAGTCTCTCTTATAAAGAACTAGAGAATAATTTTTTTGAAATGATTACTGTATCTAAACCACTTGTATTAAAACATACGAAGTTGAAAAAGAAATATAAACATTACCTTGTCTTGTGTGAAGATCCAAATGAATAATGCTCAAGGTATTTGCATGAACTTCAACAAACTAGAGATGAATTTGCTAGAACAATTTATGAGCATGCAAAAGAAAACTTGTTTTTCAATAATTTAAGAAATTGAATTCACATTGTGTTGTTTTATCTCATCACATGCATAAGAGTGTTTCTTTAGATAATACAAAATCAATGCATGTTGTTGATTTCTTTCTTATGCTCTATTGTTTACTTATAATTATTGTTTAAAGAAAAGTCAAATATTTAAAAATTGCATACACATTAATATATATTACTTATGTATGGGTTACAAAGAATAAGAATGTACCTAGAAATGATATTTCACTTAGTTGTAGATTGGCCAAACCTAAATTTGTTTGGGTTCTAAAATCAATACTCTAAATTCTTTAGCACATGTGCATGCTTCCATTGCTTTAATTAAAAAGGGGGAGGCTCTTTGAAGAATGACCACATAGATTTAATTATTAAGTATGTAGATTAGTTTTCATTTTTAACATGCTTATTTGCTTATTTTTAATACAAGTTTAATATGCATTAGTTTAAGGGGATTAAAGAAAATAAACCCCTTAAAATTTTCTTAAAGTGATTACTTATTTGATTTATTCTTCAATAAGTGAGATGTTCTTTGATAAACTTTTAATGATTATTATGAATTCTTAGTATTTTATTATTCACATTTTTAACAAGTGTATAATTATGTGCATCCTTTATTTGCTTTAATTTTGTTTTATTTTTTAAATGCATGAAAAAAGGAGAGAGAAGTGAGAAATAAAAAATATTTATAATATTCCTATACTTGAATTATTATGTGTTTAAATTACATAAATTAAGAGAAAGTATTTGTGTATTTGCTTGATTTAATATATTTTTATTTTTTATATTTTTTAATGATTTTGTCATAATCAAATAAAAAAGATTGTTGTATCTTTTGGTTATTGTACTACTTATTTGATGATAATAAAATTATTATGTTATATTTATTATTAGTTTTTCTTAAGTATGATTTTTAGATAATGTATCTCAAGAATAATTAGACTAACCATGTGAAGAGCTTGATCATGTGACTCAAAGTGATAAAAAAAAAAATTTAAAAATTAACTACATCTAACACTAAGAGAAACACAATCTCTAAAAATATTAAAAAAATATTATTGAGTTTCTTTATTCTAATAAGTAAAATATCAAAACTTATAATAATTTACTTAATACACTTAGGATTTACGTAAAATATATATTTTATCTTATTTTACATATATTATCTACCTTAGAATAATACATTTATAATAAATTTAATAATATGTTAAGGTTAAAGTTAGGTTTGAAAAGAAATTTATTTAAGTAGAGTTTGTATTAGCTAAGCTAATTATCCTTATATGATGAAATTATTCATATGTTATGATTAATTAATTTTTAGATTGGACAGCATTGAATGAGGGCAATCTAAAGTAATGTAATGTTTTACACCTTTTGTACAAATACAATACACTTATTGTTTCATACATTAATAATGTACTTGAGAATTCATATAATATGATATTATATTTTGTACTAATACGATGCATTTATTAGGAAGATTGGACAAGAGATTAGACTAAATAATAAGACTTTGGAAATTATTATATTGTTGTAGAAGTATGTTATTATTTGAGGACTTAGGCTATGAGTATGTTGTTTTTAGTTATATGGTATCACATAAGTTTTTACAATATGATGATACCATTTCACCCAAGAGTATAATTTTGAGAATTAATCATATATTTAGTAGTTTTGCTTCTTAGTAATATAATCACCTTATTGTATTAATATGATACTTGATTATTAATATAGATAAGCTTATCATAAGACTTATCATAATGTACTATCATGTATCACATTATTTTTTGAGAGATTAGAATTTAAATTTGTATAATTTTGTTCTAGTTGTATCATATAATATCTATATTGTATCTTTATGATCCATTTTTTACAGAACAAATGAATTAGTCGCATTTTGGCAATTAAAGAAACAATGTTGTCAATGGTTCATCTTTCTTATACAATTCATTGGATTCTATAGTATGATTAGTTCATGATATGATTAATGACTTATCTAACTAGTTTTTAATATAATCATTTGAAGATATTCATAAGAGCTTATAAAAGTGTCTAAATATAACATAATAGATTAATACTTGATTAAACAATCTACTGTGAGAAAAATTGATTGGATTTGACATTTCTAGATTAAGAAAAGCATAAGGTCATAACTTTTAAGTTGGAGCACTCATCTTAGCCTTCTTTTTTATCCTTGATCTAATTTGTTTCTTTTTTTTATTTCAAGTCATGTATATTGCATTATCTATTGTATGGATATCAGTCTTTATTACATTTCTTACATTTATTCAAGTAATATAACTCTTGCTTAATTATTTATTAGTTATAGGAATTATTGTATTAAGTTTTTACTTGATTTATTTATCTTATTATTAGGATTTTTACTTATTCTTTTCTTGGCTTTTATTAAATTATGATCGTAGACTTTTTTAAGCCAATATGTTGGCTCTTATTATATTAATTATAGTCTTTTATTAAGCCAGTGTGTTTGTTTTTATTAAGCCATGCTTTTGGCTTTTATCAAGTTGATATTATAGACTTTTATTAAGCTAGTTTCTTAATCATTTAGTTAATAGTGGATGTAGATTTGAGTTAGATTAAATTACTTAAAAAATTATTATATACTTGTACTACAACATAAGTTTTTGTAAGTTTAACAATATTTTTTAAAAATAAATGTTATTATATCCAAGAATAATAATAATAATAATAATAAAGTTTTTTATTGTAAAATAATTTGTGATTTTAAGTTGATTTAAAAGTTATAAGTTTGCATAATTCAACCCCTTTTGTGAAGATCATGCTTTTATTAATTGATAATAATTAGTAGTTTGCATGTTGAGCACATTGTACTTAGTACTTACTTATAGTAGTCGATACATAACAATAATATTTTAGCTTTTATTATTGTATTAATAGCTTAAGACTTGTGAGTTACTCTTATTCAATTATTTCATCTATTATGATATATGGATATATGATGTTTTTTCATCTCCACTCAAATTTAATTGGTGTTTATTAAGGATTATGGTTCCTAAAAAATTAAAACTCCATTTTTTAGTCTTTATCTTCAATTATTGGAAACTTCTCAAAGTCATTTGTTAGGACCTGATTAATGAACCTAAAACCCTTTAATTATATGTGATTAAATCTAAGTATTATGTATATTCTCTCATTTATTCTGGAGCATATGAATATGAAGTTTTCTCTTTATTAAAAAAATCCTATTATTATCTTGGCTTACTAGTCTTTGAATCATATTGATTAATATAGTAATAATAGAATCAATATTCTGTTTATCAAATCACATAAAATTTTAGCTAACATATATCATATCACACATATAAATGAACACAAGATAAAGATATAGAGGGCATTTTTTATGCACTGAATTTGAGTCATGTACAAATAGAAAGAAATAGAAATTGATAAAACATTCTTAGAGAAAAATTTTGTCACTTAAGATATGTCAATGGAGTTTTTTTATTGGATATCAAAATTAATCTAATTTATAACCAACTTCTAACTAGTTTTATTATTACTTAGTATTTTACTTTTTTACTTATTATTTTATTTATTTTATTTTTCTCTTATTATTTCATTATTTTTTATAGTGACACAAATAGTTTATCTCCATATTGCAAAAATTTTTAATACACCAATTCAACCCCCTCTATTGGCGTGCAATGTGAACCCAACATTTTTAATCATTAATTCTATAAAAGCATACATAATTACACTTTTGATCACAAATACATTCATTTTAGATTTTAAAATCATAATAGAAATACACTTACAACAACTTTAAAAGTTAAATTATTCAACAGCTTACAAACCTGTAATATCTAAAAAGTGGAGATGACAATATTGTAGCTACACATATCTTTTGATTTCACACCTCTTGTAAAGAAATTTGAGTAAGCATAATGCCAAATTGATTTAGTATCAAAGAGAAACTCAAAAAGAACCAAAGGAATTTTTTTCTTCATTCAAGATGACTTATCTCAAAACTATAACACACCAAATTAAAAGGAACTAAATAAAAGCACTCTCCAAAAGCTACTATGATGGAATTGATTATCTTATGTGATCAAAGAATTGCCTAATATAATTCTTACTAGACAATCCCATGTGATCTTAGAAGCTCTCAAGGTAGTTAGATTAGACCTCCTTAACTGAGCTTAAGATTCATTTTATTAGTGTAACATGCAAAACCATGATTCATGCAACATCACTGATGTTCATAAACATGACTTATGTTACTAAAAACTTAGACAAACCCTAACTACATTTGGTCCTAATGCATACCAACATGCAATGCAACTATGCAATATTATGATACATAAAGTCCACAACAACATCATACATAGAGTTTATAATATAAATAGATATTTGAAATATATACACACTTAATATCTAAGCTAATGAAGATTATTGAATATAAGATTGACAAATAAACTAAGCCAATCACAAATTGACTGTAAGGCCAATGCTAATTGCAACACATGTTGATTGAGTAATCTGTGTACACATCTAGATCTCTTAACTGTAAATCACTTTACTTTGTTCTCTTCTTCAAATCATTTGAAGAGGATCCTTTTTCTTTTTCTCTTCCTTCAAGAAATGGAGAACAACATTAATTTGATTTTTGAGGAGCTTATTCTTATTTTCAAGCTCAATAATACTCCCTTGATAAGCAATATATTCTATTTCCATGATACCTTTTACTATATAAAGTAATTGATTTTCATCTTCATATTCTTTAAAAAATTTCTTTATTCCAACCAATACACCACTTAGTAAGTTGTGGGACATAAACCATCCTATACTCAAAACTTTTACATCTATAAAGAATGTCTTATTTTTCTAATATGTTTTTCTCTATTAAACTCTTCTAATTTGAGACACAAGAAATCTTAGTTGAAATGATTTTAAGCTTTTTTGCTATTTTTATAAGAAAGTTTAGGTTGAAATAAGAATTTGATCTATTAAGTTCAAAATAAATAATACTTTTCTTTTGAATCACCATAAAGGTTTTGATGAAATGAAGGATATAGTTTGGCAATAGATAAATTTCTATTCTCAAACTAGCCAAATCAATTCGATATCTTTTAGTGATGATTGTCATTCTATGATACCTTCTAATTTCTCACATGAAAGAGGAACATATTTAACAAATGAATTTGAAGGATGATCATATATATATATATATATATATCATTGGTTTAAACTTTTTTATTCCTTTGTTTTCTCCCTTTATTCCTCCTAAGTAGCTTCTTTGTCACACTATTTGACCATTTCGTCTTTGTTAGACAAAATATTATCGAAAGCATTTCTCATGGGACTTTGATAAACTATTTTCTTAATGGAGATCAATTGTAAAAGAGATCATAAAGAATAAAAAATGTTTTAATCAACTTGAGTTTAAAAACCTGTAATAACCTCCATGGTAAAGATGAATTTTTTTTATGCTTTTTTGATATGTAATTATACATACATATATTCTAGTCCACATGAGGCTCTTTAAGATATATGCATAAATAATTGTGTGAACAATTTGGAGACAAATTTTATATGCAAATTTTTCCCTTTATTTTTAATTATCGAGCCACATAACATCTCATCAATAGTTCAAGATGTTTTGGAATGACTTGCTTGAAAGGAGGTTTTTTAAAGCCATAAGTGCGCCTTGAGAGCCAATTGCTTCATAGTTTTGACACCTACTATTGGTTGATTATAAATTGTTATTTGTTTGTCAAGAAATCCTTGATGCTTGAGGCTTCGAATTTCGATTATCCTACATTCTTAATGCTATTGGCAATTGAGTGATACCTAGGATTCTATTATTGTCTGTTACTTAAACAGTATGTCTTAGTTGTACCTTCTCAAGAAATGCTTCTTTAGCTAATGTATTGAGGGACATGAGGTGCTACAAAATTGCATCAATTTCATAATTTGTAATCTTAATGATCATAATAAATTTTTTTTATTTCAATAAGGATCATATACCCTCCTCCATCTAGTTATATGATAATAATTAATTGCTAACTATGCTTTCACACTTAAAAAACGACTCACCCATTTGTTGACAAATTTTATAGACTTATTGGCTGAAAATAGACCCCTAAAGATTAGATATAAGGCATTTGATCAAGATAGTTCACTTTATAAAATTTGTAAAAGTAATACTTGAGATAACGTGTCATGATACTACCCTTATAAAGAAAAATTTTAAAATAGTTTATGTTCTCTTTTTTTCATTACTAACTTTTTCTTATTTTATTATTTTATTCACATAATTTTTGTTACACATGAATCTTTTTGCTAAATTCATTAACTTCAATTTTTTTATAGCTTTTTATTTTGATTTTTATGTGCATTTTTGAAGGATCTCACATTCCAAACTCCTAAAATAATATTTCTCAAATTTTTATTGCATCATAAACCAACCCAAGTAGTTCCTTACTATAATTTAGTCAACAATAGTATAATATACTATGTATGTTCAATTTAAGCATATTATATAGATCATCACCAGAATAGATATATAAAAAATTCAAAGTCTACCATTAAATCCATTGCCATCATGGTGATGATTGAAGATATAGTTGCTAATTCTCTCTTATTTATATATATATACATATATAATAAATATCTAATTAATTTTTTACACATAAGTATTGAAACCCCTTTTTTGTTAATTTGTTAAGACTATGATGTTTATTAAAATATTTATTAATAAAAAATTGATTTTATTATTTTTTTTCTAGTTTATCCTCATAAAAAATAGCATGATATCACCCAAATCTAGTCAAGAAAAGATTATTATCTATTAAAATATATATTTATCAATACAAGTAGTTTGAAATAAAAAGAAAATAAAAAAGTTATTGAGTAAATTAAAAAAGAGATATCACTCCTAATTAATTTGTATTTTTCACTACATGTATTTTTAAAATTTTAAAAATAAACTAGAAACAATTATATATATTATAAAAATGTTTGTACTTTCAAAAATCACTAACTATATAATGAATATCTTTTTTAGCACAATATTAACATGTTTTTTTTTTTATTTTGTGAATTTTTATAATAAATTTGTATATTGATATAATGATATATTTTTTATTTAATTTTTTGGTATTTGTGAATGATGATCTTGTTCTATGGCATCTCTCTTGAGTTTTTCTAAACAAAATTATAGATTAATAAATTCTTATTATATCATAATTATTAAAATTTTACTTCGTCGGTTTTCCTGAAAATTTAAAATTAAAAAAAATTGCACCATTTCACATCCTCTCCGACACGACCGCATAGGGGAGCCTGAACTGTTCCAGGAAGGAGTCACCTCGCTTCGTTACGCTGCCAAGGCCGTAGTGGGCAAAAGAACGACGGAAAAAGGAAAGTAAACCTTCGTGACGAACATAATAGAATTAAGGGCGTGGAGGTTTGATTTCTCTCACTTTCTCTCTATTCAGGGTTCACCAAGTTCATCGTGTTTTCTTCTGGTGCAATATTTTGGTGGTGGTTGCAGTTATTTTGCTGAATCCTTCCTTTTTGTTTGTTCATTTGAGAGTATGCCCTACGATCTAGTGTTCAGATGCATTCTTTCCATCCATTCTGCAATTGGATTTCTTTTACTTTCTCTCTATTAGGAGTTCGCCAAATTCATCATCTTGTCTATCGGTGCAATATTGTGGCGGTGCTTCCGGTTCTTTTGTGGGATTTTTCCTTTTTTTTTTTTTTTCTTAGTTTGAGAGGATGCTGCACGATCTAGTGTTCAGATGCAGTCTTTCTGTTCTTTCTCCATTTTTAGGGCTTCTATATCTGTAGACTGCTAACCGCTTGATCTGCTTATGATGATTTTTACCTGAAGGAACTCTGTCCGTATTTCACATCCTTTGCCATCGTTTGGTTTTGGGGTTAAGTAGGGGGTAAATTAAGTTAACAGATCTTATCCCACCAAATATGTATTTTTTAAGCCTCATTTGCCTAATATTCTCCACCCAAGTATTCTTGTTAACAGTCCCCTTAATCAAAAGAAAATGACAACGCCGTTCAATGCTACAAACATCTGTCTCTAGGAAATCAAAGTTTCTTGGTAGGGTTGCTTCACGGATTGAAATTTACCATATCTGTCTGAATGAAAAAAAAAAGGACACCATTATACAATGCTGTATCCATTACTCGTGCTATCATTTGGATGGACAAACACCAAGCAACAAAATAACTCAGTGAAGAGCCATCCTCAGTTTGGATAGGAACACACTAACATTCCCACTGATAGGAAAATGGAAATATGGTTCAATGTTACAGACATTAACAACAACGTCATTCGGAAAGGTAAAATTCCAAGGCAATTGAATTACTCGGCAGAGAGCTATCCTCAGTTTGGAAAAAAAAGCAAGGTTTCGTTGTGAATTGAAATACATGATAATGTCCTAATTGGAAATTAATAAAAATGAAAACAAATAGCAGCATTGTTATTTACTGAAATGATCACCAACAATATCATTTAAAAAACAAAACAACGTGAACCAAATTATTTGACAATGAGCCACCTTGACATAGTGCACACACAACAAAAGAACAAGACAATAATAACATCAATATTTAGAAATGACCTAATAAATTAAGCTTAGTAAGGATATTTGATACAAAACATGCCACATAAGAGCATGATGTTGAGTTGATCTACTAAAAATAATTAAATTTTTTTATTTGTTTAGTATTTTGAGTTTATTATAGGTTGTAACAGATCATGTATAAGATTTTTAGAATTTTTAATTATTTTTGTATATTTTTAATTATTTCATGAGATAGAGATATTCAAGTAATTTTTGCTTTTAATTTAGGATTGTTCTTTCTATCTATAAGTACGTTGCAACGGAATGAAAAAAGGATGTGATTGTTTGCTCATCATTGACTTCTTATTGTAATTGTGGCTTTTGCCATTGTGTATGAGTGCATATCTCTGGATTGCAATCGAAAGAAATTCAACTTGTGATTTAAATTTATCACTGTTGTCATCTTTTACCTTAGATCCTATTGTAGGATTTTATTCTACCTCTTTTGCCATCAATTTGGTAACAGTGTCTTTTGCAGTGTTCTAACCATGCCAACAATTTGTCTTCGTCAACCACTTTGCTTCCCTTGCTTACGCCATGTTTGGCTGTCGCTTGCATTGGTCACCATTGTCCTCTCCTCCTAGACTGTGGCTCCTTTTCAAATCGAATGAAACTCATCCGTCCAACCCACCATGCTTTTGGTAGCTTGTCGGCTTTGTGCATTAGCCCACTGCCACAGCCAACTAAGTTCTCCACGCCTTTCATGAGCCACTCTTGCCCTTGTGCTCAAGTAGAACAAAAAAAATCGCTTCAATCCTATTGTTGTTAGCACACATGAATCTAGCATTGCCCATGACATGCCTGGACACCTAGTTCTATGCTCGCCACATTCCTGAAACCCTAGATGCTCATTGTTGTTGCTTTGCATCCTAGGAGTGCCAAACCAGAAAGGGAAACCTTAATTGGTTCAACCCATTACCGGCTTGAATCGACACATGATCTGTGCATGTGTTGCTTGGTGCAATACTAGTCTCCCAAAACTTGAACTAGACAAGTTTTTCAGCTTATTTTTTATTTAGTTTGGGAAAGCATTTAAAATTATTTTTTATAAGGTTTTCAATAAATTTCTAGCCATTTTTCATGTCACCAGTTGTGGTGCTCTTTGGCATCCTTACAGCGCAACAAACCAGATTTAGATTGAAGACTATTTTCAAAAGTTGGGCAAGAGATATGAAAGATTTAATAATAAAAAATTCTACAACAAAAGATAATGTTAAATTTTTTTAAGTGCATTTTCTTTCCTTCAACAGAATTATTACAATTTATAGATTAATTTATTAGGTTGTAAATCCATAAAATGTTGTTGTGGTGCTCATTAGATTTTGTTCTATTTAAAACTTAATCATAATCTTAAGTGGACCTATCTTGAATCCTGCAAGTAATAGTTAATAGTGTTCTACTCAGTTTTTTGTTAGCCCACCTAAAATATCATTAATCTTACTATTTGAGTTAAATTTTTAAGGAGATTTATTTTATAATTATATATGTACCTTATTGTTCTTAGTGTATTGTTTATAAAAAAATTTATAATTTATTTTTGTATTAAGTATTACTTAATTAATATAATTGTGCCTACATTATTTTATTTGTATTATTATTTTAGTAAAACAACGTATGAAAAAAGTTTTGGTATTTTAATCTTATCTTTTATTCATCGTGTATTCTAGACATACCAAATGAAAATTAAAAATATATTAAGAATGAAGTTAACATGATAAAAATTATCAAATGAAAAATTAGATAGATTAGAAGCTATAATGGGTAAATGTGTGAGGCTAATGTAACATCACCAATTCATAGAAACCATAAAATGCATTATGGTTTATATAGGAATGATAAGATTGAGGCACTTATATTTGATGATTCATGTAGATCTTATAAGTTTTTTTATTGGTTAAAAAGAATAGAATATTTGTTTGACTACTATAGTATGAATGACTATCAATGAGTAATGATGACAAAATTAAATTAGTAGATGATGTTAAATAGTTTTGGTTAATTATTTTATATAGAAAACAAAGATCTAGTAGGAAAGTTTATGCTTATTCATAGATGAAAAATTGTTAGTAGATAAATATTTACCTAGATATTATGTTTCAAGATTGTATAAATAATTATATATATTGAGGCAAAATAATTTTATTGTGGTTGAATATTTGAATATATTTGGAGATTTAGTAGTATCCGATCTATCGGACTGGATGGTGAGAAGATATACATTTTACTTCCCAGAGGGGCTATAATTGGAGATATCGTTGTTTCTGGTGTAGAAGTTTCTATCTCAAGAGGAAATACTCTACCCTTGAGTGTAGTTTGAATTATTGATTTACATAATTAGAAGTACTAATTAGCTTTACAACAGAACTTATCAATCATTGATCCAAATGGAGTACCTCTACGAGATAAATCTCAACAGAAAACACCATGACAGCTTTGCTTGTATTTTCTTCTCATTTGGAATTGCATAAAGAAAATAATTTCTTTTGGGACTATGATGATGACGATGATGACTATTATCATTATGGATTCACTACCAAAAATCAACATTTATATGTTTTGATGCAACAACAAGATTTTATTTTTAACAATTAGCTTTGTTGGTTGGTTAATTAGTTTCATTTTATTCATTGAATGGGTTGGACTTGTATTATTCTAGATACAACATTTTATTTGTTGCGCCTGGGCTGTGAGGGCTCTTAGCTACATAGATAGTTTAGTTACAACTAGTTGCCTTGATAAGGGTTAAAAATTAGTCAAAAGATTTATTTTAGAATTTAATATATTAGAAGAGAAGTTGAGTTGTGATTATCCTCGGACACTTATTGATGCTAGTGACATATTTGAACTAGTGGAGAGATTTCTAGCATTGGTTCTTATGAATTTTAAATTTAAATCACCCGACTTATATATAAGAGACATACATGACCATTATTGTGCTTGGTTTGTCTTCTTCATTTGGAACTCAAATAGTTAGAAGTATCATTAAAAATAACTCTAAAATGAAATTAAATTTTGCATAGATATGAGAAGATTTGGTATAAAAACTTTTAGTGTAAAATTGATTTGAAAGATTGCAATCTTAAAGATAAACCAAAATATGACATTCAAAAGCATATCTTTAAATGAAATGTCATTCTCCTTATTGACAAGGAGAAGAAAATGGAGAAATAGGAGAATAACTTAAAACAAATTGACTCACTTACCAATAAAGAGAAAAATGTGGAAGAAAAAAATTAAAAATATTTAAAGTGAATAACCTTGGTCTTAAGAATCTTGAAAATATTTTAGATATATCTATGCATAATGATATTCTTCTCAATATATATTTAAAATAATTTTTATTACATGCTTAATTTAATTAAATAGTAAATTAGTTCTAATAATTCTAAGTATATTAAATGAATGAAATTAATTAGATCTCTTAAAGAATTTGATAATAATGATTAATTATTAATATATATTTATCCAGAGAGTTATATCATTTTATAATTAAAAAAAGTTTATATTAAGATAATTGAATTATATAAGATTATGATTATTCTTATATATATTTTAAATTTTGTGGAATTCTCTCTATTTTAATAAAGTCTAATACATGAAAAAGAATTACAAGTAAAATTTATTTGTGATAAATCTAATGAATAATGTTTGAATAGTTTTTTATGCTAGCATTTTGATTATTATCTTTTATTTGATATTTTTTTTATAGGTTATTTTATTTCTCTTAGTTTTTAGATGTGCTAGAAGGGTTATCCCCCATCTAATATTATGATCATAAAGGACCTAGAGGGGATGTTGTTGAACTTGATGAGAATTCACTAAGAGTATAACTCTGTGTGATAGACTGATTGAAAACAAATTACATTAAGAGGATGACATTGAGTTGATCTAGTGGAACTCAGTGATATTTTTATTATTTATTTAATATTTTTAGTTTATAATGAATTATGTATAAGAACATTATTGGGAGTGTTTTGTTACTTCTAAGCATTTTATATTTTTTTATTATTTTATTTGGTGAGTTTTTATCATAATTTTAACCTTTAGTCTAGAGTTGTCCTTTATGTCTATAAATATGTTACCATGGAATAAAGAAAGGAAGATCATTTGTTTGGCATTGCTTTTCCATTAAGATTGTTGTTTCATTTATTATGCATGTGTGCACATCCATGAATTACAATTTTTGTCTTCGGGTAGTGATCCAAAAAAATTTGAGTTGTTATTCGAATTTACCTTCATCATTGTTGTCTTCCTCTTCAGATGTTGCTGCATGATTTTATCATGCACCATTCGTTGTTAATTTGGTATCAAGAACTCTAACCTAAATTTGAGAAACTTATGAATTACATTGACATTAGGAATGCACTTGGGGAGCACAAATTATTACAATAATGCAGTAGCAATGCAGCGCATATGGAACTTTGCCTAGATAACAATGCATGCATGGGGGAGGTTGATCGAATGGAGGATGTGGACGATTAGTAAAACATGTTCAGGCCCAAATTATCGATTTTAAACATTGTTGTTGCAATCTAGAGATTCAAAACATTTCTTTGCACTTCATGAAAATTATGATACTATTCAAAGATTTAATAAATGCATGAAACATTGTAACAATGGTCATGTTGGTTATCTTTTCATATTATACAAATTATTTAATGCTTCCTCTATGTTATATGGCATTGCAAGGTTTATTGCTTATAGAACTAAGCTTGACTTGCAGCTTTGTGCAAAATTGCCGCTTTCCTTCAAAAGGATCTTCCTTGTTGTGGGCCTCTAATGATAAACTCAAAATTGATGTAACTGATCTCAATCATCCACATTACTTTTTGCTCATTCAAAAGTAACAACGAAATATCTAAGTGGCTAGGTTGAGTACAATAAATAAATAAAAAATGGACAAAGAAATCTGAAATAACAGAATCTTTTTGTTGGCCATTAATCCGATAGCCCTATTGGTTTGAACATGTGTAGATCTTTAGTTTTACTATTTATGAGATTGTTGATTTTTATGATCTATGATAATTAAATTTAGATGTTTAATTCAAATTATTTAAATATATGTGATTTTTTTGTATGAGGTGTAAAGTGCAAATATCAAACAAGAAGAAAATAAGTATGCATGCAAAAATAAAATAATTTACATAATTCACTTAAATATTTGAGTTATGTCTACAAATAGTAGCAACAAAAATGTGAAGTAGAGAAAAATAAGGTATTAGAATAGAAAAACAACGAAGTGGCTAGAAGAGATACATGCTAAATCATTTATGATGACACCAACAAGACATTTCAATTTGATTGCATCCTTTAGCGGTTACTATATGATAGTTTTAGCTATCATATTCTATCTTTAGCCTACTAAAGGCAATGTCATTCCAACTCATCCAAAATAATTCTTGTTAGAAAAGAATAAAGCTGAGATGGTACTTAAAATACTATAAGTATGCAGGCAGCATGTACATGGGGGGATGATCCTATTATTCTACTCTTGTTCTTGTATATTACCTTATTTTTATGTTTTCTTTCTCAAGTAGTTTATATATAATGAAGGAAAAGAAGATTTATACTTGTTTTAATTTGTAATATATCTCAACTGATGCTACCTTTGTGTTTTTTTCCTTGGATTTTTCTACTTAAATCTTTGTGTCCCTCTGTTTTATTTTTTGCTCTTTTATTTTTGTTATATTTATACCTTTTTTTACAGTTTATGTATTTTTGCGATCCAGTTTGGCTTTTTACTTGTTCAACTAGTTTTGGCATTAACACCTTTACTCCTTGATATCCTGATCCTATGTATTTTTGAAGCAACATGTAACGTTTCACAAAGAATTGCCCATTGGAACTTTGTTTCAATGTTATATACTTTATTACCATCCTCTTCAACTACATTGGTGCAAAATTTACCTCAGGTGAAGCTGTATCAGTTAAATGTCTTATAGTGGACTTAGAATTGTTCCAAGGGCATTTGTGCTCTTGAGGAGGTTGTTAATGGCTTTATGCAACAGAGGCTTGGACCTCAATGAGCTGAACTTTGGGCATGCCTATAAGCAGTGAAACCAATTAGTTTTATCATGTATTCTGCTCCAAATAAGCTGTGAAACCATTTTGTTTTATCATATATTCCGCTCTAAATAATTAAATGATAAAGCTAGGTAATTTAAGCACTAGTAGAAGCTCATCCCACACATTGGTATTCAGAACAGGGTTGTTCTCTTCACAACCTGCCAACTGAGTGGTGAGGTTGTGGTATTTCTTGAACTCCTTTTTGTTATTTTTCCAAACCTCTTCTAATTGTTGCTATGTTTTGCATTTTCTTGTCTGTTGGTTGAAGGTAATCACAATCTCTATCAACATTGTTGGGCTGCCATTAACTAGGGTGTCAAGCAAATGTTTTTCCTTTATTATGTCAATCAGAAGAGCTTTATGCTCTTTGAAGCTTTCATTTGTGAGAGTGGGTCAGAGGCTAAATGAGCACTATTTCATAGTTGTCATAAATCTTGTAATCTTTCAAGGAAATATGATTTGAATTGAATTGATTTTCTTTTCTAAATACAACTAATTCCAATTTTTTTCATTGAAAATATATTGCAACAATTTTAAATTAAATGTATCATGAGATGCTTAAAAAAATAACCATGCTTAACTTTTCATTTATGCCAAAAAACAATCAACGATATCATTCATGTCACAACAAACATAATGCAATACCTGATGAAATTAATCATATTAAAAGTTTGCCAAAAAGAAAAAACAAAATCTCATGTATCCCCGATTTGATATACAATATATTTGCACTTGTTGCATGCCAATGATTAGTTCAAGAGTATATGCTTGGTTTTTGGACTGTCTGTTAGGCACTTTTGTGCCTTTAGAAAACAAAATCATGCTATTATGGGTTTTTATCTGATCTGCCAATTGCAAGGACTTGATAAGATAACATAAGTGAGAGATGGGCTGGTGGATTATGCAACCAAGCAGCCTATAGGCATAGCCTACTAGCTAGATTTTGCGAGCAAACATGGGAACATAAAAAGCTGAGCATACTCTCAATGCAACCACTATGTCCACAATTATGCAAATGTATCACAAGAATGCAATTATGGAAGGTAACCTAGTCAAGTTGTGGCATATTGACAGCAAAGACATTACAACATAATTTGGAGGAGAGGAATGCTTCATCATAGAGCAGGTCCACCTAAAGCCTTGTAAAACTCATCCATGGATTGTCCTACTGGCCACAAAGAGGGTGGTGACATGAGAGTTGCAGCAAAGGGAAAGAGGGGTGTGGGTGAGAGCTTTTGCATTGTAGGGAGGGGGAACTAGCCCACCTGATAGCCACTGAAGATGGACCAGGAGACGAAGAAACTGCATAACTAGTGTAAAAGAGGAATTTTGGGCATGAGAGTGATGAGGATAAGTGCAGGAAGGGAAAGGGGTAGCTTTTGTCTTGGTTAATGGTGACAGTTCAGTTGGTTTGGTTAGTCAATTGGTCTTGCAAATAACCCACCAGGTGGATTAACTTAATTTCGTTTTGATTTACCCAAAAAACCAAAATGTGAACATATTGTCTCAGTTGCAGTTAAAATGCCAGTTTTCATACTGCTTATGTTTTTGCTTCTTTGGGAATTTTTCTATGATAGCTGGAAGATTAGGTTTCTTTTTTGGTTGTGTTGTTAGACTGCCAAACTTTTGACACGGCTTTTTTTTTGTGAAACAGAAATTTTTATGCTTCTTTATTGTTCCAGACTCTAACTTTCTATATGTGCTGCAATTACAGGAAAATAAGCAAAGACCATGAGCAAGCAACCCCTTATATACAGCTTCGTGGCAAAAGGCACTGTTGTGCTGGCTGAGCACACTTCGTTTTCTGGAAATTTCAGTACCATTGCTATCCAGTGTCTTCAGAAGCTGCCTCCTAATAGCAACAAGTTCACATATTCTTGTGATGGCCATACGTTCAACTTCTTGGTTGACAGAGGATTTGGTAAGATTTCCTTTTGTTTTTTGTAAAGGTTGGTTTTGATGTTCTGGCCATCAGTTTAATTCTTGGTTGTGCAGTTTTTCTTGTTGTGGCTGATGAAGCTGCTGGGAGAAGTGTGCCATTTGTGTTTCTTGAGCGGGTTCGTGATGATTTTATACGTCGATATGAATCGAGCATTAACACTGAGAGTTCTCACCCACTTGCTGATGAAGATGATGATCTTTTTGAAGATAGATTTACCATTGCATATAATCTTGATCGTGAATTTGGGTATGTATGTTGGAATCTTAGCCGGCATTGCTTCAATTTTGAACCATCTCTGATGCCGAAACCTTCTTTCATTCAAACAGTCCAAAGCTTAAAGAACACATGCAGTACTGCATAAATAACCCTGAAGAAATGAGCAGATTATCAAAGTTGAAGGCCCAGATTACAGAGGTTAAGGGAATAATGATGGATAACATTGAGAAGGTTGGGATTTCTATCTTTGTTTGGTTTTACCCTTTCTTTCACATCTTTACATGGACTAGTTGAGCTGATATAACCATCAGATTGCCTAACAGACCACATTTTCCTTCTATAATCTATTTTTCTTATAAACATAGGGTTCATTACTAATGTATGAATTTTTAGTTGGTTATTCCTGTCTCTTGTGACTTAGCTATTCAAATTAACCATTATAGTAATTATATAGGTCGGAATTTAGTTCTGTTTCATATGATTAAATGGATAACCAACCCCATTTCTGATTACTGCCAATTTTTCAAGAATGAATTAATTATTTAAAAAGAATCCATGATTCAGTTCAAAAGTTATTTTTGATGATTGTTTAAAGCCATGCATATTCCGGAATGAAAGAATTTGTCCTTCACTTGAATGACTAGTGTTTAACATGAACCTCAGTTTACCCTGGTGTTTGCTAAAAGACAAAAAAGGTGGTAATCTGATGCTATCCGGGCATTTGTGTACTTCATGGATTGCGTTATACATGTCTAATGTCAGTATTAAATTTTTTCTTTAAATGTTGACTACATATTTTATTAGCAAAATAGCATGAATAATATGAATACAACTGTGAACTCAGCTATTATATGTGAATAGATGGCATATCTTTTTGATTTTTCTTTTGATTAAGGTATGGTTGTATGCTTGATTTGTTTGCTCTAGCATGCGAGCAGATGAATCACCTGAATTTTTGCATATGTTTATATACATTGTTTGATTTTGATTGAATTTAACCATTAACTATCCTACACTTCTGCTTCTAGTTGCTTTCATAATGCAAACTGTAAGATAACCTTTGGAGGAAATATATATTTTTCATTTCTTTGGCATCAAGCTTTTACATGGATGAAGATGGTCTATATCTCTCTTGGCCTTCCTTTCCCTCTCTTTACTTATCCCTGAAACTTTCTATTTTATCCTCTTCCCTCATTTTTTTCCCCACAATGTGGTGCTGTTCTCCAGCTGTTTTGCTTGGGTCCTTAGTCATTGAGATACTTGGTAGAGGTTGTATTTTAGGTACATTAGCTAGTAGTAGGTTTACTTGGGAAGGGAACTTGTAAAATGAGGATAAAGGTGTAGTGGACACAGAATTTGGAGGGTTTATGGTTTTAGTGAACATCAACGCATATCTTTCTTCCATATGGTTGTGTTGATGTTGCGATAGATGAAATCGTCATGGTCCATGGAGAACTCTTTCTTGAGGATTCTGTGAGGATGAGAGTGAGAGGTGATTGGAGTAAAAATTCTTAGATTAATTTTTGTTGTTATTGTACATGCATTTTTATAAGTGGTTCTAATTTAACAAACTTAAATAGCTCAAAAAATTACACATCCTTGAAAAGTTGAGAATTACATAACCCTGATTTTTATGCAAAAGATAAGCTAAGTCTTCTCTTTTTCACTAAAAGTCATCATATCTTCTTGAAACTAACTTTAAGTTTGCAACTAGCATCTAGACTATTCTTTGTTGGCTCAATTAACCTTATGATGCCCATATGATGGCCATCCAATGATGTAGTCTCTCAAGCTTTGATATAAGTTGATTGAGTTTCTATCAAAATATCAAATTCAGTTGTGCTTTGGATAGAAGTTCAAATTGGTCTTTTAGGTTTATATATGATTTAGTTTCTTGCCCAACCAAGTTCTTTGTTCATTGAATTGATAATTTGTTTTATATATCTTATAATAGTAAGTTAGGTTGTATTTGGCATAGCTATAAGAACTTTTGTTTATAAATTGAATTAGGCCTTTGGCACGAGTTTTACTTGAATCAAAGAAATATGAGTTGATTAATTAGATTGGGCTCATTTTGAAGTTCTATGAGCCATGCTTAGTACAACATCTACAATATCAAAATCAAATTGAAAGAATCATATGCATTAATTATTATATGCCTTAATTAAATATAAATGACTAAATTCACATAATTATATAGACATATATTTGTACTTTAACATTATTGTACCTACAAATGCATATGGCTAAGAATTTGGTGGAATGATAAAAAAATTAATCTAAATTTGAATATGTTGTAAGTCAATATATAGCTTGAATTGATATATGATTGATTGACTCTCGTACAAAGTTTGCTTTGGATGGACGTCCTCAGTTAAGTTTTGAGTTGACTTGAGATGAAATCATTAATTACCATACCAAACAATCAACTTTGCGGGATAGCACCGGATAACTAGTAATTTGACTGTACTAGATATGGAATAAAATGTTGCTTTTCCAATAATTATTCTAATATGTTGTTTTCCAAGAAATTTACTTCTTGAAAATTCTACTGGAAATGATAGTTGTCCCAAACAAACTACTTTTTCATTGCTTAAATTTATTAAACTTGGCTACATTTTCTTTCCTTTTTGTTAAAAATCACATTTGAAATAAATTTTTTGCCATGTTTTTAATAGTTTATTTTTCAAACTTCAAATAATCAAAATATGGGCCCATGACTTCTTTATCCCCTTTGGTTAGGTTGTTGCATGTTAACAATTATTGAATAACTAGTTTTATGTAAATGTATATGGTATGAATTTGTGGAGATTTGGATGGATTATGTGTTGGCCAGATAGATACATTTAGTATCTGGAATCATCAGAGGTTTTCCAGGGGATTACAGGATTGCTTGGCACTCTACATGATTGTTTTGGTTCAGCATTAGCAGCACATTTTTTTATTATTTTGTGTTGTACATAATTAATTTGTATATTCATGCAGTGTACTTTTATGATGTATCTTAGTTGTATTTTGTACCGAGGTGCTTAGGACATACATGCACTAGGGAATTCAAGGTAAGATGATGTTGGATAATTTAGTTGGTTCCTTGGCATCCCAAACAACATTTGAGATTATCTAGGGTTTCGGGAAAGAGTTTTGTTAAAATGGCCCTGGTTGCTAAAGATGATCATGCACATTATTTGATGGGACAACTTGCTCTTGTTACCCTTATTAGATAAGGTTAGTCTATGGATTGCACGATCTTTAATGGAACTCCCAAGGCAATCATAGAGCTTCTTAAGGTTGACTAATTTTAGTTGATCTTTTCCTCTATTTTGTAAGCTTATAAAAGTTCATCATATGGTAGGATTTTGGGTTTTTTTTCTAGAGTGATAACCTTCTTTAAACTTTGTTTCATGGTGGTTTTAATGAACTTCAAGGTGACTTGAAGCCTATACAACAACCATGCTGTGATATCAATTGGAGGCTTATGCAATAGTGTCTCCAATCTATCTTTTCCTTGAGTGTTGCTCAGGTTCTCTTCTATGTGAGTTCTAGAACATCACTAGAGTTTTTGACCCTTTGTTATGGCTTGAAGATTAGGGATGATTTAGTGTAATGTTAGCTCTTTGACAATATGAGTGTTCTTTGCTTGTAAATTCTTTTTTGTCAAACCTTTTTGTGACTTTTGCTTCTTGATTTTGTAGATATAATATTTTTTTTTATGTATCTTTAAATTAGCTATATCAACTTTCAAGATTGCTATGAGTTTCACTTAGAAAATGTGTGCCAAATTGCAGATCTAATAAACCACAATATGTTTTTTATTTCGACATGGAGATTATGAAGACTTGCATTTAGCTTTTTTTTTATGCAGAAGTAATTTCACACTTTCTTATTTGTTGTGAAAAAGATTCCAGGCTTCATCTAGCCTCGCTTTGTATGAACATCATATATTCTTAACCCTAGTTACAATACTGACACTATTATCTTGTTAGATTGGCGTTGGAGCTTGATGTCATGATTTATGCGGAGGTTATTTGTATCGTGTGCATTCTCATAATCGAGTTGTAAGAAAAAATCACAGAACTTTGAAATGGCTGACTATTGTCAATGTTGCTATGTTAAAACAATATAAATTTGTCATTCTATCTCAAAAGCATACTATTCAAAACCCAACATAGCCATAAGAGTTGCCAAATAGATTGTTGGAAGGTGAATTTTAGCAGAGCAAGTGATCACATGAGGTTTAATGGAAGATGCACTATTTGTAGAAAATGATTTGCTTAAGGAAATTGTCAACAAGGTTCAAGCCTTGACCTTCCCTTTGAGACTCCAAAGGTCGTATGATCATTGCTCTTCATATAGCTTAGGGCATGTGCTAGAGTTGTTATCCTATGTCCAACAAATTTTCCATCCCCATAAAATAATCCGTTTGAACCCCACCCCATTGATCCCACTACTTCTCATCAGCCACACTTTGTTATATGCATCTGGCTACCCTAGTTGTGTGGATTAGGATGTGACTTAGATGAAGACATCATGAAAAAAGTTAAGATAGGCATCCCCACCATCAACAGGAAGCTTGACTCAGTCTTTATTGATTTGTTGTTGACATGTATAATTATTTTATTTAGCAACCAGAGTTTGCTAATTAATTAACAGGCTTTGCAAAGTTAAAACTTGCAAGCCAAGCTAGATCCTATTGGTTGAATGTTTAGGCTGGCTATATTGTTTAGGCCAAGAACCTGCGAGCGATTTGGAGGAAATGAAGAAAATCCTTTGAATAATGAGAGATTTTTTTATCAAGTGTGTGTATTCTAAAACAATGTTTAAATTGTTGATGACACTAATAAGGATCTAAACAAGTTGGATCATTTGTATGCACTCATGTCTAGTGATCAAAACATCTCACTAAGTATAAATTCTACTTCTACCAAATTGCATTGATTATTTATGTTATATAGTAATGACTTTTGGCATTTGAAGTACAAACATATAAATAGTATGAGTTTTGTGAAGACAAGTTTGTTGAAGAAAATAAATTACTATATTTGAAAAGATCTAACTAAAAGGAACACAAATATAAAAACAATGATGTAGCACCAATTAAAGGTAAGCTCATGTTAAGTTGTTTTAGAATGTGTGACATGTTTAACATGAATTATTTAGTGTTCTAGTAAAGAAAGGTGAGTTATTTGAATTCTTTTGGAATGTAAGAAGATGAAGGTCAAAAAATGTGACAAAAGGTTAAAGAATGTGACAAGAGATTATTACAAAAGACTTTTATGTAATTTTAATTGAGAATTGTTGATGGATATAATACAATGGCACAAGTAGATTGATGTAGCTAACCTCATTTAGTGGAATTAAGGTATTTTTGTTGTACATTTTGTTAAGTGGTTGCTTTTGTAAATGTTGCCCATGTTTTCTTCTTGAATTATCATGGCTTACAACCTTGATTTGGAAGAATTTTGATACATGTTGGATTGCTAAGATGTGTTTACTTGACAAGGAGATGAGAGAATTGAACTTTTGCTAACAATATATTTCAGTTCCATTTCAAATAGAATGATGCTATTTTTGTACTTGATAAGTTCCATAAAGCTAGTTGAATTTTGCCTTTTTCACCCTTTCCTCTTTCATTTATATGATAAGAATGGGTATAGTTTGAGACTATCCTTGGGGAAGTTTTTTATCGTATAGAAGTCTTACATATATTTTGTAATATGACCAAACTTTTGGTCTATTCAACTAGTTGAGTTGGTTTTTGAATCATTCCTCCAATTTATTATGGAAACACTTGTTGAATTGCTAATTTAATTAAATAACCATTATCATGACAGACCAAATCATTTCCTTACTAGTTTGTTAAAAAGTATATATTTCAAATGGTAGATAGATAGATGGATTCAAATGCTAATATAATCGACTTGTTTTACTAGTTTCTAGAGCTATAGATGTTTTCTAGGATTAGTTGGGCTGCAAAATGTGCTTTGCATTTATATAGATCGTAAAATTTATACTACTTGAGTTGTGGAGTGTATAAAGCTGTCAATTGGATTGCTAGAAATGTAATGTACTTAAATTTTCTCAAGGTAAGAGGTATGTCTATTCTGATTTCTGATTGTGTACGAACCTCAATAACTGATACTAATATAGGTTTTAGCCATTTTTTTTTCAAAAAAAGAGGGAATAAATATATAGAGAAATTGTAGATAATGAACATGTAAAACTTCACAAGAGTCTTGTGCCTTATTGGCATTAACTTGAATCCAGCTACAATGTGTTACACCACAAGATTGGAAGTATAATTAAACATTAAATTTTTAGCTAGGGTTGTTAAAGACGTTCAAGTCCATTAACCATGTAAGGATGAATGAGGTGGTTGATCTATACAAAGCCTAACAATACCTTATCCTTATTGTCTGTTTTCATGTTGAACACTAGAAATGCATGCTTAGCAATTATTTTGTCATGAATTTTAACTAAGGGGGCATTTGATTTAGTGGAATTCTCATGTAACATAATAAAATATATATACAAGAGATTTAGTTCAATGACATTATCATGTCATATAATGTTAAAATTTTTGTGTTTGTTTTGATAAAATAAATATATGCATATATACATATGTATATACATATATGCATATGTGTGTATATATAGGGAGTGTTCATGCTGTCAATTTGGTTGTTTTGGTTAACTGATTTGCTGAAATGATTGGTTTTTGGTTAAGCTAGAAACTGAGCCCAATAGAAAAAATTGATCTTCTTGTGTGGACATGATTAATGGATCAAATCTAGCATAAAAAATTAGATTTTGGTTAGATTAAAGCCAAAATCCATAAAACTAAACCAACCAAACCATAAAACGATACCGAAAAACATAATATAGATGGTAGTTTGTTTTTTTGGTCAATTTGATTTCTTAGATTGCAAAACCATACTGAAAATCCAAACTCATAAAATATCAAAAATTGAATTGAACTTTTCTGAACCAAACAAAATTGATCAAACACCCTCAGTATATTGTCATTTTCATGGTCATGTTTTCTTTGTTTGCTTAGCCAACTCATCAAGTGTTGATGGGCACTAAAAGCTAATTCTTTAATGCTACATCCATACATACATCATTTGTATCCCCATATTTGGCCTTTGCCATTGATATTGCATAGTTCCTTCTGTTTAGGCATTCATTTTTGGGCATCAGTTCTATTTATTCTGGTCAACATCTTAGTTATTGTTCTTCCTGGACACTTTTTACTATTTTTTGGGGCTCCTATTCATAAGTTTCCCACACAAGGCCCTCCATAGGAGACCTAACCAGATTTTTACTTCACTAACTTGAAAGAGACTCTTCAGTATACACGCACACGTGTATATGGGTGTATGGCTACAGAGTCAACTAAGTAAAATTTGAGGGCATGTTATAAAGAGAGCAAAAATGGATTACATATGGATGAACTTGTAAAATGTATATGTGTATTTTGTAGTTATAATTTATTAATTCTAGCATGAAAAAGGTATTTAGTGGAATTATAACAGCAAAATACTGTTTTTACTAAGAATAAAGAGAGATTCATGAGTCAGATTCCAATTATGGGACATTGTCTCACATCTGTGATGTTTTCGTGCTGTATCAAAACTATTGTATTTTTCGATCCATGAGAATGCATATTTATCCTTTATGCGACTAGTCGTTTGTGTGCAATGGCATAGTGGGATTAATGTTTTATGTTGTTTTTATTGATTATTAATAGCTTTTCAACATTTCTTGTTCATACTAAGTAGTGTATGTCAGAGTCCATGTGCACTTGGCATGTAGAATGTTGAGTGGGCTGTTAAGAAGCTTGGTTTTAAGATTAACAAATGAAAAGGTTGTCTGGTTGAGTTTTTTTAGCAGTTTTATTAGTGTGCTTTGAATAGAGTTCTGAAAGATTCACAAGGCAGATACTAAACACGAGAGAAGCTTCTTCAAGCCTCATGGTATATTGATGTGGAAAATATGCTGTAACTTCTGTTTCGTAAGAAACCACTTATCTTACTGTGCAGAGGATGGACATGGAGGTTTTTACTTCAAGGGCTCAAAGTATTGAGCGGCTTCATTAGTGTGCATTGCCTAGAATATAGATAGATTCAGGAGAAAGATACCAACTTTGGCATGAGTTTGTCGAAGCCTTATAAGTTGTATAATGATATGGAAAATAGGCCATTATACCTTTTGGTTCATCAGAAGCCTATTTATCTTACAAAATATTTTTCGTTAACTTTCTCCCGTTTGAAGAATGGAAGCTGTTAAAAGCATTGATGTTTCTGAATAAATGGACTACTAATTTATCTTGCTTCTAAGCTGAAAAAAAAAGAAAGACCCCATTAAATTTGTGTGCTCAGTTTACTTGCTGTCTGGAGTATGTAGGTTGAGGTTATTCTTTGAATGGCATACTAATCAATTGACTTTTGTGGGTCAAGCCATTTGGCAGTATAGTGCTAATAGCACAGGCGTGTAATCCCCAGTGTTCAAAGAGATGCTAAGGTTCACATTATTGAAATCTCTGCTTGTTTCTGTCCTTGCTTTATATGCATGAAAGCTCTTGTGTTGATAATTGAACATCTTATTTGATGAACTTTTTGGAATTAAATTGCTTTGGTTCTTGGACTGCAGGTTCTTGATCGTGGGGAGAAGATTGAGCTTTTGGTGGATAAAACGGAAAGCTTGCAGTTTCAGGTACTTCTTTTCGTAGTATTAACTAAATTAATGTGTTTGCATCTCATGAACTCATGAAGAGAAGGATTACTCATCAGAATAATGCCCAAATTTGCTGCATTTATAGTCTTTCTGGTGTATGTGCCATCTTTGGAGTTGGTTTGTTTCACATATTCTTAGAAATTGGTGAGTTCGTGTCAGGCCTAACCTGATCTAAAATCCAACCGTCCTACTCAAGTTTGGTTCAAAAAAGGATTGAATCACAGCTGATCTGAACTTGTCCGAATCCAAAAATTGGAGACCAATAACATACTCTGTCCAATAAGACTAATTATTTTGGAGTTAAACAACTGCAAAATTGAAGTGCTATAATCTAGAATTCATTTTTTTAGCTTAATTTTAAAATAACTATTCGTATGCAAAATTAATTAATCCACAAATTAAAATAAAAATAAACTATTTTATAATGAAAATTTTGGCTGCAAATGATTAAAGGGCCAAGCATGCTTGCATTAGGGCCAGATTTCGAAGTTGGGCCAGGTTATAATCAGATTAAACAGATTGCAATGGGTTTGGTTCAAAATCTGATTCGATTATGATAAACAGACGTTCCAATTTGTTATCTGGGTTATGAATCAGAAAAATGTTTAAAATTGCTATGCTTTTGGATTAGGTGAAGGTTTTATTCATTTATTGATCTAATTTCACGCATAGAATGATGGAACATGCATGAACTTTCTCTTTGTTACCATCCTTGCGCAACTTTAATTAGGTGTTTATTAGGCTGTGTAGCCAATGGGCTTTTTTAGACCGAGTTTAAAGGAGTTCTACATATCTTATAATTGAGCTTATTTGTTCTTACCTTTGAAGCCCTAGTGGGATAGAAGTGATTAAACACATAATTTGTCTCAAGTGTGCATTCCTAACTACGTACATCCCCTGTACATTTTCTTTTAACTTTAGTCCTTAAGCAATATAGCTGTGTTTTTATGGGTTTCAATTAGATAAGCCCATTTTAAATATTAGAAATTTATTTTGAATTAAAAATTTTCTACTATTTAGCTGAACTTTTGAAACATTGCTTGTTTATAATGTGGTAAAATTCAAATGTCTTTTATGTTAGCATAATAGTGAAATTTCTAAGATAGTTAAATGTCCATAATTTTTTATATAGATATTGGAACTGGATCCATTATTATAGAGAACGAACTTAGAAAAATTGGTTTAGTGATCTTTTTATATTATATATGACAGTAGATCCATCTAGTTATTTTTGAAACCAAAGGATCTTTTTAAAGAGTCAATCATAAGGGTTTTAACTATAATTTAACCCTTTAAAACATGATTCGACCCATGGTTTATCCCTTTCTCCTACCCTTGTTTCTATTGCGCAGGCGGATAGCTTCCAGAGGCAAGGGAGGCAGCTGCGACGTAAAATGTGGCTGCAAAATCTACAGTTTAAGCTTATGGTAGCAGGAGGCCTCTTTCTTATCATACTTATTGTCTGGTTGATAGCATGCGGTGGGTTCAAATGCTAGTGTTCTGTATGGTTGTGGTTATACATTTTGGGGATTCTTCCGTTCTGTATAAAGAGGTATGCTTATATGTTTGTAATTTCCTATGAGAAACAAAGTACTGAACCTGCCACAAATTAAATGATTAACTGCTAAACTTCGATTTTTTTTTTCTTGTACGCGTAGCTAGATAGAGTCATGAAGGTGGAAAATGTATGAATGAATCATACGTTGCAACATATATGTTTCAGTGTTGCTTCTTAGAATTGGTTTTATAATTGTTTTTGTCTGCTAAGCCTCTGCAAGAGAAGTTTTAAATAATGGCTTGTAACAATATGCGTGATATGTGAATTTTTAAGTTTCCTTTTTATCAGTATCATCTATCATTTTTAAAATTTTTATCATGATAATGTTTGTGAACTTGGGGTGAATAATTTTAACTTGGTGTACTTTATTGTAATATGAAATGCTAAATAACTTAATATAATAGAGCATAATAATTTAATGTATTTTGTTTAAAAATTATTATCCATGACCTCTTTGTATGTTGGCATGATCAGCGTATTTTTTAATTGTTGTGCAAATAATGCTCTGTAACACTTTACATCATAGTTGTAGGAATTTAATTGTTTTTTTTAATAATTATTATCCATTTTGATGCACAAAATCAAAGTTAGGATCACAACATTATGATCTTTGTCTTATAATTAGGTGATCATGGACATGGTTGTTTGGGTTAAATATTAGGTTATCTATTACTAGTCTTGCATGACTATAATTATAGAATTGAAAATATATTGATAGAACTAATGTAACATTAAAATAATTTAACACTTGAAAGCTCATGTAGGGAAGGATATGCCTATTAGTGACATATGTATGTGTTGTCTTGACAATACATATCATAATTGATAAATGTTGTTATTTATGATCTTCATCTTACAAGATAGTTATTTGGGAGAAATATTATGAGCATTATTAGTTTCATTTGTATATGAATGTGTCTGGTAATGTCTATTATTAGTCTTGCATGACTAGTTTATAGAATTGAAGCTAGATTGACAGAACTATTATAGCTCCAAGAACTTTTAATACATGAAGGCTCATGTAAGGATGCCATGCGCCTACAATAACATATGTATGCAATGTCTTGACAATGCCCTAATGGATATAGGTTGTAGAAGTCATGTGCACATGGGTGTATGCACTATGGGCGTCATATAGGTATAAGAAAATGCATGCTAAGGCAAACATGGAGTGGTGTTCTTCTGCACATAGAGGATAATGCATGTACTTTTTTCATGCAAATAGAATTGTTTATTTGGATAATACTAAAGAACTTGCGAAAATATAATGCACATATGTAGTCATATTATGCATATTTAAAAGGGCACATGTATACAAATAATGTGTGTCTCAACAAGTAAACACATGAAAATATGACATTGTGTCGTGCTCTATTTATTGTGAAAACAAAGGCATTTGCATGTCAATTTATGGAGAAATTGAGGGGGATTTAAGGTGATGTTTGATATTATGTGAGGTTGTTAATTTTGATTATACTTTTTGAAATTAAGAAAAAGAGATCTTACTAGTTTTACTAAGTGATTCCTGCACGATGAGCATATGTTGCTATTTTTAGAATTTGAATTTTTGATTTTTCTTTGATTTGAATGTCTATTACCAATGTATTCATTAGTGTTGTTTATAACTTATTGTTTTGATACCTAAATTGTATTTTGCTATTTTGACTTCCACCATTGTAATTTGCACCTCCTAAGCATCGTTTGAGTTGTTATTTATGTCCAATGATGTTATGCTTATTATTATTAACTTTCATAAAAAAATAAGGTTTGTTTTACCATCATAAAATTTATTTCTATGTTTTGTGATCTTTATATCCTTGCACCATTCAAACTTGCATGCTATGAGTTCTTTCTTAATTATTTGTGTTGGAAATTGAACTCAGCTAAAATTTTAAGATTGTTTAGCACCAAAATTTATTTAACTTTCATGATATCCTTTTTTTTCTTATTAATATGATATTTATTAAATTATAATTAATACTTTAATCTTTGAATTTCAATACACATGTGATTTGTATTATGATTATGTAGATTGTATGATTGATGATGGGGTTTTTGAATATCGTTGTAATGAAAATCTAAGCATAAAACATATTTTAGTTTTCTACAATAAAAAGTTTAAAAATCTAATATTGAACTATTTGAGTAGTGGCTAGAGCTAGAAAAACCTTTATTGGTACATCAACTTATATGAGTCTTTGTTGTATCATGTTGGTGTAAGAGGTAAATTATTTTTTTGTTGTTAAGATTAATCATGTTATTGGGATTTAAGAGGATGATTTGTTATTTTTTTAGGATGTTAATTTTGATATTTTTTTTTCTAACATTTAGAAAGTTTCTATTATTGTTCTTGTGAGTTTTTTTTATATATTTGGTGAGAAAATGTTGCTATCCATAGAGTTCAAAGTGTATTTTCATTAGTAATTTGAATGATTGTAATTGTTGTACATGTGCATTGTGTTGTTGTTGCTTTGATTTCAACAATGTTTGCTTGCAAGTTTGATTTCCAACATTATAGTTTGATGTAGAACTGAGGAGGTTGAGGCATACTTGATAATAGCTAGATCATTATGTGGAAGAGTTTTCACATGGCTACACGTATAAGGCTAATACCATATATGATCAAATTTGTACTTCTAATCATAAGTTCATATGATAGTCACATTTGTACGATGAGCCTATTGCACCTACACAATATCATGATAAATGCACACTTCAATTGTAGTTTTAAGGGTAAGTGTAGATTGTAATAGTATAATATTAGAAATCATATAATAAAATCATTAGATAATAAAAAATATGCTTGAATTGACCCTATAATAGCTTTAAATTATATTATTAATAAATTGATGTAGTTCTCGAGAACTTAATATAATTTTATAGATCTTATGACCAAAAAACATGATTTTATTAGCATGCAATACGATGATTCCTAAGTGCCATATAAATACAAAGTGAAGGATTAGCAAATCAAACCAACCATCTTGGAAGTGAATTCTTAATGGGCAACCACTCTATCAAGAGTTAGGACTATGGTTCTATTATATGCAAGTTGAGTCAAAAGCTTAAGCATAGGTCTTCAAAATTCTTTTAATTTCTAGATGCATGAAAAACATATGACAATGATCATAAGTATGAAAAGTGTTCCGTGGTTGATCTTTTTATAAAGCAAAATTGATGAAGCTAACTTGTGAAACCTAAGGATTGTTCTTGAGTGCATTAGAAAGTTCAATATGAAGATGAATCTTTTAACTAATTTCTGGGTTTTGTTGTATGCCACAAAGGAATTGAAAAAGACCCATCCAAGATCAAAGCTTACGATGGAGACCCCTATAGGAAAGATTTGCGTATGGAGTGTTCTTGTTGTAAAGCAAAATTGATGAAGCTAACTTGTGAAACCTAAGGATTGTTCTTGAGTGCATTAGAAAGTTCAATATGAAGATGAATCTTTTAAATAATTTCTGAGTTTTGTTGTATGCCACAAAGGAATTGAAAAAGACCCATCCAAGATCAAAGCTTATGATGGAGACCCCTATAGGAAAGATTTGCGTATGTTGGATGTTTCATATCAAATTTGTTTGGGAGATAACCATTTTCCAGACTAGGAAGATGAACATCCGTATGGGATAACGCATGCAAAACGGGTTTCTTTGGGCTTTTTACAAGTGCAGAATAATAATGAAGGAAAGACAGCACACTATAGAAAACAGTGTCTCTCTTTGATCTTTTAGGTTCAGGAATTAAGACACTGTATGCTTATTCTTTAAGTGTTTTCTTTGAAGGAAAGCGAGGCCATAAAATATTCTATTTCATTATCAAAATGATTATCTTACATCAACTCTCAAACTCTTTCATCATTTCTTTTACATTAAAGAAAAAAACAAACAAAAGAAGATAACCCAAAACAAACATGAGCATCTAGAACTTAAAAACCAATCAAACGCCCAGGCATTTCTGCATCAGCTCCTGAGAAGGATATCACACCTGAAGCTGTAGCCACACAAGAAAACAAGATATCAAGAACCTCCAGAAGCAGTAAACAACAAACTAAAAGCTTAGCAGCGAGCCAGAAGAAGGATGTCTTAACCAAAGTAACAGGAAGCAGCTGCAACTAGAACAGAGATTGAATAGAAGCCACTGCTCAAACTCGAAGACAACAGTAATCCCAACATCAAATCAGTTCTTCTGCAAAGGAAATAACATCAGTCTTATTGCGGACGGTCAGAACAGAGTAAGACACCAGCTGAGCAAAGCACCCGATTTATGACCAAAGAAGACCACATCATCTGAGAAGTCTACAAGATAAAAGGACGCTAATCTTCTTGCAAGTAAGAATTTTGCTATTGGAAATTCATAAAGCATATTACCTTCCACATATCAATCGATTCCTTGCTTAGTCTTCTCTTCAATTTATTTCAATCTAGCTTGAAATTAATATCTTGCTCGACTATGGAGAGAATGATATTTAGCAGTTTATTATTCACTTCAAAGATTATTGTGTTTCTCTCCCTCCAAAAGTGCAACAGACACAGTCACAACAATCACAATGCTTTACTATATTTTCTGATTTGGATACAATGGATTATTTGCTGAGCTTACAGTTATAGAACCCTCTAAACTTTAATTTTGAACTTGGTCCAGATCATCCTTAGCTTCAGCAATTTCAAGAGTTAGACCCCTTCAAAACACAATGCTTGAAGCCTCTTTAAGAATACTCCAAGTCAGAATCATCAATCAAAGGATTGAACAGTTTAAAATGAGAATGGTGTAAACTCTTTTCACATCTTAGTAAAATTTAGTTTTCGTTTACTGATAACGAAAATGCCAATACTAAAATGATGAATAAGTTTTTTTTTGGCAAATGGATCATTTCTCATTAGTGAAATCCCCTTACAGTCCAACAGCAATAATTAAATGTTGATGCCATTTGCATCATTACTCACAGATTTAAATACTTGATGACGCCAAAATTTGTTAAGCAAATTGAAAATGGGTGTTGAAATTGTAATAACACAAACAATCAAGAAATGTAGGAGGAAAAATAAAGAAAAACAAGAGTGAAAACACAAAAATTTATGTGAAAAACACTAAGGCAGTGAAAAATCATGAGATAGCATTGGTAGTAGCTCAGTACTATGCTGGGAAGGACTGGTATAATGGCATCTTCTCTTCCTTCATCAAACACCATGAGGATGAAGAAACAAAGAAAGAGGGGAAGGATGTGAAAGAAGAAGTAAAACCTCCTTAACAAGTGCTGGATTTGAAATATGGGACAGTCGTGGCATTATTCTTCATTTGTGAAGTTTTTGAGTTGTTTATGCTTATGTCACTTCAAGTGGTCCTAATCAATTGCTAGACTTGTTAATGAGCTAATATGTTCAAATTTGTTGTCTCAAAGTCCTCATTGACTAAATGCATGCCATTGCCATTAATACTACATTATCAAGGATGAAATGAAAATCTTGATATCTATTATTGGATGAATAAAAAAATCATGTATGTGTTTCAAATTGAGCACTTCGATTTTGGGGTTAACACCAACTTCCCACTGGCTAGGAGGTAACATTTATGTTCTTCATGAGAAAAAAAAAATCATAAGAAATGGAGTAACTAAATAGGGACATGGATGATAGAATTCAAAGTGAGAAATAGTCAAGTAAGAAATATATGAAAGAGATTTAATGTCAATTTGGTAAATTGAAAGAATAATTCTAGATATAGTATTTAGGTAATTGAGGAAAACCTATAATAAATCTCGTTGATTGAATTCCAATAATTATTTGAAATAAGTTTCATTTGGAAAAATCCAAATAATGATTTGAAGAATTTTTTATGAAGTTATTTAATAAAATATCTTGTAACATTCTACAAAAATAATAATCTAAAGAGTTAACATAATCAACTACTAAGAAAATATAATATTTGAAGATGTTTTGATAAAGCCTTGTTATATCATTGTTTAAAGAAGCTTATAAGATAGGCAAGAGAGTTCAATGTATTTCGTTATTTTTTGATTCAAGAAGTGAGACCTTATAGATTTGAATTAAGAATTCTCTTGATAATATAAAAAATCTACAAAGAATATGCATCATGTACCATGCAATATGAACCATATAATGCACATGAAAATGATAATATATCTATATAATAATATTAGATAATAATTAGTATATCAATAGTTATTATGTATCTACTTTTACTTGTGAAACATTAGTCTATACCATATGTAAGGAAACAATAAGTTATGCATAACTTTTTTTCATCTATGTGATGATTCTAATAATTTTGTAGAAGTTGACTAGTCTATTATTAATGTTCTTAATTCTCTATAACTAAAAATATATCTAATATTGTGTCACTAAGTTGTTATCTAAACTAAGTTTCAGTTTTACGTAAGTTCAATCTAACCATATAGTGTATGATATGATCTAAGCAATTATCTTCTATACTATATCAAAGTTTTGATATGGTAATGTTGAAGAATAATAGTCTTAGAGATGATCAAAGTTCATATAACTTATATGACTCTAAGCCAATAATGCAAACATTAGACCAAGATAGTACAAGATAAGATGTAATATTCCATTCTTATAAATTTGTAAATTGTTTTTAAGCCTATTAGGGCTTTAAAAAATGCCTACGATTATTCTATAGAATGAACAATGTTGGACTTTGAGACTTTTTTGTTTGTAGCCTATAATATTATATTAGGCAAATTCTAGTTTTTTGCTTAATAAAGATCAAGGCATGTGTCTATGATCATAAAGGTTATAGATGTTTTTAGAAATCTTCGGAGTTTGCTAAGATTTGCCAAGGCTTTGAGAAATAACGCATTGGATTACCAGCAGTTTTGTAAATACATATTAGGTGAGAAATCTAATAGAAAAAATAAGATAGTCGAATGCTTTTCAACAAGTTTAGGGTTGAAGACACATGGATGATTGCTAAAACCTTATTGAACAATATTTTAATCTCCAATTTGTTAAATGAAAATTCTTTTAGTGGTATTCAAGTAGGTCCATATGAGCCTAAATACCTTCAATTATGCTCCATGCTAAGCTAGGCCATACTCAAGAAAATCCATGTATGTTTTTGAAAATATTTTAAATGAAAAACTGAGCATTATGTATGCTTTTTTTTTTCAAAAAACATATATTAGATTTTAAAATTACGATTCCCTAAAAAAAATAAGTTTAACATAAAAAAAAAGTAAATTGAGTTCCAATAAAATCATGCAAAAAATTGATGTCAAAATTATTCAAGCGAATTGATAAACAACGAGAAAAAAGAGAAAAATGCAAAAAAAATGAAGAAAAATAAACACTAAAGAGAGGTAAAGATATATGTGAAAAGCTCTAAGATTAAAAACCAAAGTGATAATGTTAAATGATAGATTTGCATTATGCTCAGAAGAAATGTTATAATGATATTTCCTTCTCTTACATCAAATTTCATGAGGAAGAAGACATAATAGTAAAGTGGAGAAGGATATAACTAAGGAGTTACCAAGGCCTCCTTTACACAAGTCTAATGTGAAAATAAAGGCCCTCCCTTTTTGCTATAGACTCATTCCCCATTTATGGAGCTTTTGAATTGTCCTTTAATGTGTCACTATTAATGGTCAAAAGTAATATAAAATAATATCCTTTTCTTTGTCTTTGCTAGACTTGGTAATGAAACAAGATGGCAAGATTTGTCATCTCAAAGCCATAGATGATTAAAATATGTGCCATTGATGTCAGTATTTGTGTCATCAAGGTTCAAATACAAAACTTGATATCTACCATTGGGTGAACAAGAGAGTCACGTAGATTATCCAAATTATACTCTTCAATTTTAAGCTTAACAAATCTATTCCTTATTACCCTAATTCATCATCATCAAAGGTTCCATCTTTATTCCTTCTCCGTTTACATTCACATGATCAAAGATAGTTCCAAAATCAGAAACTTGCTTGCATTTTCAACAATATTCAGCTTCTCTTCTTCAAATCCGGCGCCTTCCTTTTTTCATTGGAGTTCAACAAGGGGACAATAGAAAAAGATTCTTCATTTGAAGTTAGATTCAGCATCTTTTCAGTGACCAGAGAAATATTCATTTCATTCAAACCATTAGAAGAAGCCCTTCTGATAACCCTATCTTCGTTACAATGATTTTTTGCCATGGCATTATTTGATTACCAACCTTTGGAATCTTCAAATGATCATCATCATTAGAAATCAGCTTTCGGTTCGAGGAAGAGTTAACCATTTGAACCCTCTTTGAATTCATTGAATTCTTTTCCACAATATGGATCCACATTTTCCTTCCCATTAAGCTAGATTTGCGGCACCTGGATGAAGTTTGCATACATGCTTGACATCTTGGACAAGAAGAAGGCCTCCATTCATACCAAACCTTCTCTTAGATCACAGAACCATTGACTTTTATAGACACCTTATTTAGAAATGTGAAACCTTATGAAACCCTAATGCAGCAACGATAATAAGCCAACCTTCATTTTGGTCCAGTTGTCTCGTTCATACCAAGGGAACCCTCCAGGAAACCTGTTCTACGGCTCAGATTGCAAACTCATAAAAGGAAGGGATGATTAGGAAATCTCAACCGTACAGTGAATGAACATTCTTACAATTCTAACACGTGATCACAATCTTGCATGCTGCAAAATTCAAACAAAAGGAATTCTTAGATAAAACAGTAATCTCTTGAGCACATTTCCACAGCTTTGTCACTTCTCAAAGAAATGTTCTGTAGAAAATTTACCTCCCCAAGAGATATAGACAATAAGAGAAGTTTTCCATTGATTCAAACCATCTATATAAGCTAATCTCTTTAGGTTCGAATGTATGAAGACTCTTAGCTGACCAATAAGCCAATTATTGGGGATTACAAAATCTGTAAGCCTCCTAAGTTGGTCAAATATGAAGAGGTGTTCATGCTCATAGAGAAAATATATATGAGTTAGCTTTAAGAGAGTTAACACGTTTTGAAAGTAGAAAAGCCAACTGTTTGGCAAAGCTAGTAAAGAACTTGCTGTTCCAGGTACAAATGAACCAACCACCACTTTGGGAAGTTGACAGATATTAGTTCTTGTGGAGCTTGATTCAATTGAGATAATTAAAAGAGAAGACTAGTATTAGAGCAACATGTGATCAGATGCAATCCATTATTAACTGGTTCAAGAAGGACAAATTATTTGAGAATAAATTAGTAGTTATGCAAATAAAGCAAATCCTATCTGCATAATTGATACATCTTGGTCATATGAAGCTCGTGGAATGTACATCGTAGAACTCATTGTCCCATCTTGCTCATTGAATCATCATTATAACATGTCCACAACAAAAAATAAAATCTAAGTGTATTGAAGTATTTTTCATTGAGTTATCTTCGACAACAACTTCACTAGTACCATTGATTAGTTTATATTGTAATGGGAAAAATTGATATAAATCTTTATTAGGATCCTCATTAAATTACACAAGAAAATACTTTGTAATAAAAAATGAGTCACAACAAATTGATGTAGGTATGTATTATGGGATTATTGAACAACCTTAAGGACCCCTATTAATGACACTATATCTTTATTATTTGGAGTTGAGGGTATTTTTACACTTGAAAATTTGCATCCCCTCTTTCAAGATGGCAAGATAATATGGTCTTATGCAAGGAGAAAAAATACAAATTTGTGGCTTGGGAAATTGGATGCCCTTGATGGACAAAAAACCTAGAGAACTATGTTGCTCACAGGTCAAGATCACATATCGTAGATCACATGATCCTAACACACATCTGAGCACCTTCCAAAAAAGCAAGTTGGTCTTGGTTTCATGTTGACTAATCATTCCTCAATCAACATTTTGGAGGTAAGTGTGAAGAAAGTTGGGAAGGTCCCTTCATCAATAAAAGGTTTATTAAGACATCAAGTGTTTTATGTGAATGGATAAAGATTGTTACCTCCAATTAATAATAGACATCTCAAGGAGTATTATAATATAAGGTATTGCAATGTATTTATATGCATGCTTAAGGCCTAGGTTAAACTTAGTACAAAAGAAAAGGGAAAAGAGTTCATTATCAAATTTGGAAAAGTTTCCATAAAAAAGGTTTCATCAACAACCCACTATCGGCTCCGAAATTCATGCTCTAGGCAAGAGATGCTTTTTATTTAAATTTTAGACAAAAATGCTTAATATCTACATTGGATTATGAAACATTAAGTAAAGTGTCTTGGGTCACTTCATCACCTGTGATTAAAGGTTGAGATGTTTTTAGATAACAAAATTTCATGAATAAACAATTTGGAGTTTCATGGGATCTAGAATGTCAACTCTATAAGTGTTCTCGATTCTGCAAAGTGAACATTGAAGTTCAAGCTAAAATAGGTCAAGATGGGGATCATCCTTAATTCAATAAGTCAAAGAACAAACATTCTACAAGTGCTACCAACGCTAAAATGGTTATCATCAATACTCACCAGCTTGTAAGATGAGCATTATAAGTAAAGCAACTCTTTAATTCAAAATCTCAAGATGTTGAACCTACTCAATCTCTCAAGCCACGGTTGAGATCAAATGTAAATTCAACATATCCATGAATTGAGCTACTTTGAGTGCCACTGATACCTAAAACGTTTAAGTATGACTCAATCTATCATAAGGGGCAAATATGGTAGACAAAGTTACTCTTATGTTTAAAAAATTCATAAGCTAAAGCTTCCTAATCACACAAACCAAGGTTGCAATCATTAATTAGTTTAACAAGCCTAAGGACCAAATTGCTCTGAGTGTTACTAATACCTAGAAGGCCATTTTGGTTAAAGTTAATCAAGCTAAAAAATTGGACATAATAAGTAGAGTTATCTCTAATTCACAATATTATTATAGGTCTTATATTTTAAAATAATTAAAGATGACTCTAAAATTATTATTCTATTTGTTTTCTTAAGCTTTATGTTTTGTATTAGTTATGTTTTTATCAAACATTATTTATTGAACATTAAGTCCAAAGAAATCTTCAATTGAGTTCAACTAATCATTTTTGAAATACATGATCTAAAATACCTAAAAAAATATTAATAAAATAAAAGAATAATTTTTGTCATAAAAATAGCCACACAGGGACCAAGGGTTCAACCAAGAAAAAAGAAGAGTGTGTAAAATTTGAATAATATATCTTTTTGAACATGAGGATGATGTTAAAGAATGCAAGTACTACAAAGTATTTTTTAGATTTGTCATTATATAAGTTTCCTAAAAATGTCTTTGATATTGAGTTCTCTTTACTTTATATAACACTAATACATTGAAAAGAGTCATTATAGGTAAATCTTGCTAGTGAAAAATCTATGAATAATTCTTGAATATTTTTTTACTTAAGTATTATGATTATTACTTTTTTATCTAATCTTATCCCTACAAGTTATTTTGTTTTGCCCAATTTTTTGACGTATTGAAAGGTTCATCCCCCTCTTAATGTTTTGTTCACAAAGGACATAAAGAATTGATGTTGGCCTTAATGAAGATTCATTTGAAGTATAACTCTATGAGATAGAATTATTCGTGAAGGGGTAGACTAATATAAGATAATTTACATTAGGAGATTGGCATTGAGCAAAACTTAGGATGTCAAAAGCCTAAGTTTGCTATAGATCATAGATTAGATGGAAAATAAAAGTGTACAATGGGTCCATATAAAGTTTTTATTACTTATTTAATAGTTTAAGTCATTATTTGATTGTAACGAGTCATGTTTTAGGCACATATGGAGCTTTTATTTATTTTCACACATTTTTTGTTAGGTAAGGATATTTTTGTCATTTTAATTTTAATCTAAAGTTATTTTTTTGTATCCATATATATTTTATGATAAAATGAAAAAAAATAAAAGAATTTTTTTACTTTTTCATTTACAAAAGCACATGTTTCTTATGATGCATACATGCTTAGGAGTAAGCCATCACCTTCTTTCCCTTGGGTTATGATCATGATAACCTCTTTTGGGTTATAGCCCAAAGTTATCCCCACCTTTTCCATCATTCTCCTTTTATCTAACTACCACTAGTAATTCTAATCCTTCTTCAACAACTTTCCAACCTTTGCGACTTTGTTTCACCTTCTCAAGTTATTGTCATCTGATACTAATAACCCATGGGCTTCCTCACCAAATGCCTTAATTTGTTTTTGGCAATCGCTAGTCTTGTGAAGTTTTGAATACTATTCAACCCCCTCTTTATTTTGATAACCAAAATGTATATAGTTGTCATCTGACAAACATGATAGGAATATTAATAGACTCCTTAATCTTCATAACATTGCCACCCACTCCCATGTCCACCAACATCCACGAAGGTCATTACCAACCCTGCATTGAATGTGATTACACTCCTACAACCATAACACTTGGTGAATAATCAAATGTTGTTGGTTTCTACAAACTAGACTAGAATTTATTGAAACTCTAAACTAGCCAATTTGAACAAGACCACCTCAACCTGTACCTAATTGAATTTCTAGCTTTATCTGACCATTGTTTACTAAGTGCATTTTGAGATATTTTTGTCAAATTTTAAAGAAGGTTTTATGATAAATTCTTACTACCAATTGTGGTAGCCCATGCCACTCCATCCACAAATATTAGTATTAGAGCCAATTTCAAATCTACCTATAGCATTATTGTTCTATTCTTCTTAATATCAATTTTGGTATCAAAGCTTGATTCACATCTAACTTAGGAGTTCAACCTTTACTCTTCTCAATCATCCTTTGGTATAAGAGTCAAGTTTAAATCCAATTATAGGATTTCATTCCTATCCCCTCTCTCAATTTTGGCAAAACATGAAAAAAAAAAAAACTCAATAATTTGTAGGAAAATTCTGGTTAATGTGATCTAAATAAATAAATAATGAGCGATCAATAATCCCATGTTTCATCAAATTAGTATAATTTATTCAAAATCCCATACAAAAAATCTTAATAATAACATGCCAAATTAAAGACATCACAAGTTTGAAATTGAATTAAATTTGATTTCCTAAAGTAGTTAGGTCACTCTATGCTATTGGAAGAGACATGGTAGTCATCTTTACAACTCATGTACCACAATAGATTATTAACATTCCCATGTTAAAGCATCATAAGTAGTGTCTCATGTGCTAATGACATAGAATTGAATGAAAATTTAGAAACAAAACAACATGGAAGTTAAGATAATGAAATAAGGTAAATTAGAATAAAATAGCTAACATAAACAAATTGAAATAATTTGATGATCTAGAAAACCTCAAATCGTCTAACCAAATGAATGTTATTTGGGCATTAATTTTAATACACTTTGGGTTATCTTTGAGATTATGCCTTATTTCAAATCTCAATATAAGTAATGGAGTATTTAGCTTGACTTTTTTATTTAAGAAATTCATATTAAAAATCATAAATTTTTAAGTTTAATGAGTTACAATATATGTATTTTTAATACCTATGTCAATGTAAAAAAAAATAGACAAATAGTGTGTTGAATTATTTTAATATTTTTCTCTAAAAATCTTCAATGCATATATTAAATTTATTTAAAAAATATAACATATTGTTAGTAATTATAAATGAAAGAGTTATGCTTTTTGTAGTTTAACTAGTTTCAAATATTGAAAAAATGTTACACCCCATTTTTCCTAGGCTGATTTTTGGCATACATTTTTTTTTTTTTTTTTTTTTTTTTTTACATATAGACAGCTCAGATCGTCCCATACCAACCTGAGTAGCCTACGAAAACATAGGATATAACACATCATTACACGCCTACTTTCCTTTAACAATGTGGATCCCATCTCCCGGGTACACCGTCAAATCAGATTCATGACTCCTGAATTAACAGATGGACTCGCGCAATGTTACTCCTACTAGACCCAATACTCCTAACCCATACGGTAGGAGAACCGATCTAATAGAAGTCTGAACCCCCACGGTTAAGTTCCATAGTCATGTAATGACCTCACCATCAAACAAAAAGATATATAACATCCTCAGATAAAATATGGCACTCCACACACAATACTCCAAGACAATAAGGTAAGACAGTAAATGGAAACTACATTACAAGAATAAGCTCCAAGTCCAACAAGTGCAATATTGTCCAACCAGATACATAAGTCAGAATCACCCTCACATAATACCTGACATATGAGAATAACAATCTCATTAAATACATCCAACAGCAACAATCAACTAACCAGAATATCTCAGGCAATCACAAATCAGATATCCTCTACAAGCCTGCTGACCACGATCCCACCTAATCTGGTAGCGTCAAGTCTACCGAGCCACTGAAAATATATAATACAGGAATGAGCTACGCCCAGTAGGAAAGACAGCTAGTAAAACTCACATGCAAGAGAAGGATAATAGCAAAAATATAGGAATACAGCATAACAATGTAAGCTGGATAGGCACTCTCAGTCCCAGACTCCGACCAACCACAATCACCCCCAGTCACACCAGAGTAGCTCTCCTCTGGGCTTCCAGGTAGCGTGCCAGTGGGAACGCCCATCTCGAAACACGCATGGCGCCTAAGCACCCGACACCGCAGCGTCTCTCGTCAATCAATCTCCTGGAGACTATAGACAGATCCAGTCACAAAATCTCTAGCCAACGTGAGACACCCCTGCCACCCTAAGGCGCGCAGGCCTACACACTTGGCTAGCCACTGCGAGACACCCCTGCCACCCTCAGGCGCGCAGGCCTACACACATGGACCAGGAGAGATCGACTCAGCCACCGTCCCAAAGAGTCCTCTACCAACAACTTCCATAGAAGCTCACGCCCCTACAGTCATTGCCAATCTCTAACTCCAAGATCCGGCAACATGTGTCCAGGTACAACAAGGCGCATACCAGTCCACATGTATACTGTGGAAGCTAAGTCTGAACCGCATAGTTACCTACCACAACTACCCTAAAACATCATATAGGGTATATAGTAGTCCGGTCCAGTATGCCAATCCATAAAATATGCCAACACTGAGTAAACTGACTCAATCCATGCCGTTGCCATCAAAGCAACACAACTGTCAATTACTGACTGTTCTGGTAGCATCCATGTACCATACCTCTGTCTGACTGTTTCCAGCTGTACTGTCATCACTGATAACATTTTTACCCACTTCAGGCAATTTTTTTTTCTTTACCCACGGATCTCCAGAATTTTCGAAATTTCTCATTTCCAAATTTTCTGATTTTTCTTGAATTTTCCAAAATATAAATAATCCCTAAAACTCAATTATCGAATTTTCCTAAATTCGAAATATCAAATTTTGCATTTTATCCATTTTCCGAATTTCGGAATAATTTCCGAATTTAAAATTCCGCTATTCCATTATACCGCGCCGCACTTCCGTGAACCCGGTTCTCGCCGCCGGTTCGGCCTTCGCGCTAAGCCGAGAACCGCTTCTCACTGAACCGCGCCGAATCCCCTGAACCGGATCTCGCCACCAGTTCGGGCCTTCGCGCTGAACCAACCCCCCCGCCGGTCGAAGTTATTAATCCGAAATTCGGCCGACGCTTAATATATAATATTGATAATTAATAAATTATTCTCTTAATAAATCAACAAATCCCTAATTAACCCTTAATTCGTCTCCTTCCTTCGCCCGTCGTCCGCGAAACCCTAGCCGCCGCAATCACCGACCAATACGATCCTTCCGTCGGTTTCCGGCAACTGCGAACAAGGAGAACATGTTCGTACTATCCTAACATTCCAATAATGCCGCTAATTTCCTAAGGTTTAAATCAAAATCTCCGCCGAAGGAATTCGCCCGTCCGCCGTTGCCGTATTGTGAAATTTGAGATTAATCCAACAAATAAATTAGCTAATTCAATGGCAACGCTGATAATACAAATCCCTAACATGCTCCTAAGCATTAACAAATTTTTCGGCGAAATGGGGAATTTTCCAGAAAATCCGAAATTTGCAAAAGACACCAATTAGCATTCAATTAAATACGATTTTTCATCCACATGCTTGTTTTCATTAAGCAAAATATTCCATGCTTTTAATTTTCTACCAATAACTAATTTAAACTGAATTTCCTACCTCAAAGACGCCGGCGACGGTGAACCTCGTCCGCAGCTCGCCGCAGCTCCTCACCGAACGAACCCGGTATCAATCGACTCTCCTTGGTCCCGTGAATCTCCAGGCACAAAAAGCCCCTTGCCAGGCCGCCGGAATCACGCGCCGTACGCCGGAAAACTTCCTCTCTATCGGTCGGTCGAACGAAACCCTAATCGTTCGCGAGGGTTTTATATTCCTGGCCGACACGGTGAAAACCCGTTACGCACCGTTGACACGCTTTCGACACGGTAAGCACCCGATACGCGCTGTCGACACGTTATCGACACGGTAAGCACCCGATCAGCCGGTTCAATCCCAACCGTCGATCACGACCGTCCGATCCGCTTATCAAAACGCACGCGCAAACTCACTCGGCGAACCGCCTCCGCTAAACCGTTCCGGTCCGGTTCACACGCGGTAAAAACCAATTTCCGGTTTTAAAATAACCGATCATAATTGATTTTCGAATTTCCAAAAATCCAATAAATCCAAATAAACAGGGAAAATTACTTAAAAATTATCTCGGTGTTCCGAAAAATCCCTAGAAATTTCAGAAATTCCAATAGCCTCTAATTGAGCTCCTGGCTCATCCTACTGTCGATCTGAAATCATCCAAGCCAAAAATTAATTTATTAAAGATTAACATAAAAATTTTTACTGGGTATAACAAAAAATAACACCAAATGAACATTAAATTATTATAAAATATTTTATTAGATAGTTAACTTATTGTTTATTGTTTAATTATTAACAATAGTTTGGTAGTTTTTTTCATTATATTTAGTATTTTCATTATTTAAATTTATTAATGACTTATTGAGATAATTGTTATCATAAAATATTAATTAACTTATTATATATAAATTTTAAAGATTAAAAATAATTAATCCTACTATATGAGATGCATATTTGGTTGTTCATTTTATTTTGATAAATTTCTACTTTATGTTTCTTTTTCTTAAAAGTTTTTTTAGATCTTCAACACAAAATTGTCTCAAAAATATTGAAATAAATCTAAACACAAATTCTAATTAAACTATCACCAATAGCCCAACCTAATCTCTTCTAGTGTGATTTCTATCTTAATCTAGTTGATACGCTTCTCTTTAGTCCAAAAACTTATGATTTTATAATTGTTTGTAGTCATACTTATCGTTTCAAAGTTCAAGATTGATCAAAACTCTTCCATAAAAGTTTTTTGGAGTGAATTTTTACAAAAGTCTATTTAACTCGATATGTCGATAAAAGAGCTCTTTCTATTGATTGCTTTTGAGATAAAATGTGCATTTTTAGTTATTTTAATAAGTGTTTATTTATATATTTAATTTGATGAATTTAAATTTATTGATCACTATTATTAGTGCAAAATGTATATTTTTGTATTATAATTCTTGTATATAATAAGAAAATTTTAAAAGTTTGTAGAATTTTTTGTCAATAGAAGTGTTTCATTCTTGTTAGTAAACCTAAGATAATAATTTGATTTATCGAACAAAAAATTTAAAATTAGTAAAATATTTTCATAAATTTGCTAATTACTTAATGATATAACAAAAATACTTTTGTATGCAAGGATTGCATGAGAATTAAAAACTTACTTTAAACTTTATAACATGGAGTGACATGAATTATTTACTCATTAAATTTTATTAACACGAGTTTTATAATTTTTAACAAAATTATATTTCTCCTATTAATCTTAATTCTTGTAGTTAGTTTTCTCACTATTGGGCATAATTTTAGCTGAAAAAAATGGTTAAAAAAATTAATAACCAAATAAATAAATTCAACGCTATTCCACCATTTTCAGCGCAATGACGTAACCCACGACTTTGCAAATTCATGCTTTGTTGTTAGGGTTGGGCTTTTGACCAATCCTTTGATTCCAATAGGTTAGATCAAATAAAATATTAAAATTTTACATCTGTGCATTGAGTTACTAAATTTATTGTTTATTTTTTTATTTTAAAAAAAATATTAAAATCTTAACAAAACACTTGACTTCTAGATTTTATTTTTATTTTTGTTATTTTTTAAAAAAATTGACTTTTCAAAATCTTATTATTAAAATTTTTTCTATAAGCAAAACAAGTAATTAACATTGCAATCTTAACTTTAATTTGTTTCTTTGGATGATATTTTTTGTGATTGTGTTATGACTAGTAATGTCTATTAGAAAAGATTTGCACATAATAATGTAAATAATATTAAAACTCTAAAAGCATCTTGATATATAATGATGTAAGGAATTTGACATGAAATATATTATATTCAAGATTCTAATTCATGGTGATAGAATCTAAGTCTATAAAAGTTATCTTGACATGATAACGATCATAATGCATGTAGGATTTGACATGAAGCACTAAAAAAGGAGTCGATTGAAATACAAAAAGAGGTAGTTTGCAGAGCACTGAGAATGATTTGATGAAGCCACCCATAGTGGTTCAATAATCAAATTAAGTTATCAAAATAAATCAACTACAATATTTGTTTTTGCATAAAATGATAATAAAGTTAATAATACATCACTATAATATAAGAAAAAAGAAACAAGGAAACAATAGGGATTAAGAATAACACAATCTTTTGAACATGAGGATGAAATCAAGATATAACAAGAATTATATAAATGCTAATAAATCGATATTGATTATGATAAAGATGTCATAGAGATATTTGGCAAAGGATGGCTTCTATCATGGGCAATACAAGACAACAATACATGGTTGCAAAATCATGAAAAGAAAAAGAAAACTCCATAATTTGAAACAAAATAATGGATGAGGTATGGGCATGAGTCTTAGTAAACATTTGCCTAAACATGATGTTATGTCCTCTTTAAAATATAACTATATAATGATATTACTTGAATGATGAAATAAATAAGAAATCAACATTGTTTTTAACCATTTCTTTGGTGCATCAATTTTTTTTCTAATTAATCATAGAACATTATTTAGATTGTCAATTAATATTTAATATTTTGGAAAGAACTAAATCAATGAAATACATCAACAATGTTTGCACTTGAACTATAATTATGATCTTCATTCCAATTTTCTTTTTTATTATCATACATGGATATTTCATAACAAACTTATAATTATATTTTTTATGACTTTATATTATTATTTTTTTGGGTTAGACTTCAAAGATAAAAAAGGGCAATTAGTACACATATGTGATTCAATTTTATTTTTTTAATCTAATTAACTTGTGCCAATAAAATATCTCTTATTTCTTATTTTTAATTTTGAAATAAATGTATAGTTTTAATATTTTAAAGATAAGTGTTTATTGATATATTTAATGTAATTGATTTTATAGCATCAATCTTTATTGTTCATAACAAAATATATATTTTTGTATTATAATAAAATATTAAATATTTGTAACTACTATTTTTGTTAATATAAATACATATCATTCTTGTTAATAAATCTAGAATAACTAATATGTTTTGTAAGTTCAAAAATTTTGAGAGAAGTAAAATATTCACATAAAACTATTAATTAATTTGTCATATAATGTATAAACTCTATCATGCTAAATTTGAATGATAACATAAGTATCAAAAACATATGTTAAATTCCATCCTTTTTTAATGTAAAATAGGTTTAATATAAGATGAGATTAATTACTTGTGCTAAATTGTATTAATGAGTTTTATAACATTTAACATAATCAAATATCTCACATTAGCTCTTAAGTCTTATGGCTATTATTCTCATTAATGACCACAAACTTGTTACTGAGTTTTATTCCACATTTTTTTGCCATGAGATATATGCTTGATTGGTAGGCATTGATTATTCATTTAACCTTCTTTTATATCCTTTAAAACTTAAAAACATCAAAATCTTAATTTAGTGCTTTTACTAAAATTTTTATTTTATATAATTTTTTTTCAAAATATGCTTTCCAAGTTGTTTTTTTCTCAAGTCACATGCTTCATGCAAAACTGATCCTGGGTAATAATGATAGATCAGTTAGAAAAAAATTAATAATCTGACTCGTATGGATCAAAAGGGACTTGGTAGGCCAAGTCAATCACACACTAACATGCAAGATAACATTGCTTGTGAGTGCAAGAAAGTTTTATTTGATTGTCATATTTATATGATTGTGTTTTTCTTTGTTAAACTAGCCAAAGCCTAACATTAGCGATGTATATCAAGAATCGCTAAAAAACATTGGTGGAAAGGAGATGTCACTATTCTACCTAAAACTTTTCTTGACAGTCTTTTATATACAAAGATCTGTTATATCATTGACGAGACTATAACCATAAGAGATGATGAGTTGGGTAAATCCCAAGAGCACAAAGCTCAATAAATGTAGATAAAAGTGTGATGGATGTAAAAAATAATAGATATAAAAGCACCATCAATATAGATGCCAACAAATTGGCTAATAAGAGAAAGGAGTATTAAGATAACAACCTTGGCTCCATCTAAATGTGTTGCATAAGTAGCAAACATCCACATCTTAAACTGTTTAGAAGCCAAAAAGTCATCAAGGTGGTTCCAAAGAACTACCATGACAAACGATAGTTTAGGATAGCCTAATATACTAAGGGAATCCCAAGCCTCTTATTTGGAAAATGCAATTTGATTGTAAGCTATTATTCAAATGAACACAATGATATCATATGACTAATAAACTTAGCAATCATGGATTTAGCATTTTGGTTGTTTTAAAACAATTAGAAGGCAATAAAACAATAAAGCAGATGTAGTTGGTAAGTCTCAACCCTTGCAATAGAGCTTTACAAAAGTGTTAGCATCACAAAATGTAAATTTGAAAGTCTATTGGTTGTGAAAAGTATACTAAATAGGTAAAAAACTAGTAATTATATTTAGACACTTATTGAGATATGACCTAGTTCCTTCACACAATAATAACCCTATGAACAAAGAGGAGATTGAGAAATACGTTACCAGTAGAGTGAAAGAAATGTATGAATAATATCATTACAAAAATTTCAAAAAGAGGACCAAGACTAGGTGTTGAACTTCCACACCTAATTATGTGACCATTGTATAACATAAAAGACTTAGAATATAATATCATGGAGGGGGAATGAGTGGAGTCTATTAGCCTCCAAATGGAGAGAATCCTAAAAGAGATAGGGGTCCAGAAAAGGGTTATAAATTTTTTCACAAGCAAGTAATAGAACGTGGATCATAAGTGATTTTTCTTCCACTCCTCAATATTATTGAGGAAGAATGATATATTAGAAAGCTAATCAAGGTAAGCATTAATAACTATTGGCCAACAACAAATAAGGAGGTCAACTAGCACTTATTAACGAATTAACAAGTTCAACAATCATCAATCTTTAATTATATGTTCTTGTGAACAAGAGAGCCACTTAAGAAAATGTGGCACTAGACCCAAGAGTCGCTTCATCTCATAGTGATGGGGTTCGATCTATTTCCTTATTTGGAAGAAATACACTTAACTTTTGAGGAGAAAATCCAACTAATAAATCAAATATAGAACTTTGAAAAGAGAACCTATCTCCAATAATATAATTGATGAATATTAATTCATCTTATGACAACTTAGTCTCATTATATCAAGATATTATTTTCATTGAATTAGGCCATCTCAACTCAAGTAGCTTTACCCTCAAAAAGCACATTAACATTTTAAGAACATAATTAAAAATTACCAAAACTCTCAATTGTCGCTTAAGACTATTTGTCTTTGTAGCCCTTCCTACAAAAAGTGACTCATTGTTTAGTGTTCCTCTCTTATGACATCACCCAAGAATCGCTCCCAATTCTCTTTAGTCTTTAGTGTTATAGGCATGTTAGATTTTATTTGGCTTGTCCTTAAACTGTATTAAACTAGTAGAAGCTTTGGCTTTAATACCAAATATGACTTTCAAGTTTTATTATATTATGGTATTATCTTTTTAGATTATCTTATCCAAAATGTTGATTTTTTTCTTAAAAAAAACCTGATATTTTAAAACCATAACATCTTATATAAATACTAAAATCAATCTCTCAATAACTGATTAGATAATTCATCCATATACCTTATTAGATTTGATGATTATCAATTATCATAATAAAGGGGTGAATCATTATTTTAATAAAAGGTTAAGTAACCAAGCTATAACAAAACTTTGTAATTCATCTTCAAATAGTTAAGCAAATAGTAATTATAATATTAAATCAAATGAAAAGAACAAAAAAATTAGTAAAATAAAGAATTATGTAAGGGAAATTTTTTTTATGATTTGGCCTAACAAAGCTTCTACTAAATCATTCTCTTTCACCATAATTGATTGGAGTAAAGTAATTACAAAAAGTGGTTCTTAGAGGACACACCAAAAGCAATATAATTATTTTAGCTAGTACAAACAAATTATAACTCTTACATGATGAAACATATAAAGATCCTAAACTATCAATCTTTTAAAACAAGAGAAGCACCAAACTAAAAGTCTATACTATGTTAGTACTATGATTCATATAAGAAATTATGCACAAGTGTGAAATATTAATTGTTATAAGCAAGTAGAAACTCCACTCATGTGAATGTTAGTTCATATTGAACTCTTTTCTTTTCTTTGGATTTTGCAATATGCTTCATTAGCTTATATTCTATGAAATCCACTTCTATTTGTACTGAAGTCTATACAATGTGAGTCCTATAATTGTTATGAAACTTAAAATAGTTAATAGAGTTTTTTTAAAGATGTTTACAATTAATTGTTACATTTTTATAATTTTGTTTGTATTAGTATGTTCTAATAATTATATCAGAACAATAAGGATAGAACTATGATAATTCAAATGATCCAATGATACAACAAATGTAATTTGTCTTAAAATTTCTTATTATACAAATACAAGATGTGTCTTTCTACTATATATGATGTAGGAGCTTCTAACATTAGCTCACAAACATATATTTACTGGAGTCACACGAGTTCCACAAGTATACAAGTACAAAATTTTGTAAGAAATTGCTTAAAATGCTTAAAATTTATTTTTTTATCGATTTCGTCGCCTGTTGCCATCCACAATTGTCTGTCATCGTCAGCAGCTACTGTCGTCACACGAGCTAACCAATGCGCTCGCATGACCTGAGAACACTGTTTCACATGTGTTCGACCCGCGATGATCCCCGCCAACCCGTAGTCCCGCTAACCCGTTCTGCTCCGCTCGACTCATGCCGACCCAAAAATTTGACCGACAATTCCACTGTGCTTACTCACCATGCCATTTCACTGCTCTTCATTATAGTTGCCCAAAATGTACGATCAGTTTGGGAACTAAATTTAATTTTTTCAGTTTTTTATTTTTTTATTTTACTTAAAAATTAATGATGAACCTTTAAAGTCTCTATAAATAGAGATGCTCACCAAGCTGTAATGATGAAAATCATGAAATAAAAATTTATTTTGTTTGCAAGTTTCCACCTTTGTGAACAAAATGTGTGCCCAATCATAATTAAAGAGATTCCAGCTTCTTTCGTGCGTGACATTGATCGAAAACGAGAGGCCTTCCATTGAGAGAGTCGGTATCCAAACAAATCCTCACTTTCATCAACAGTATCAAGCTTCTCTACTAACCCAAATCACCATTATGTCACCATTTTGTCCCTTTAGTACTTCAAATGCCAACACCTATAGAACTACAATACATCATTATAAAAAAAAGTGTGTTCTTTTTGTAACTTTTATTTTTTAAGTTGTAATATAAAGTTATAGTAATTTTTTATTAAAATACTTCATATAGATTTTGCTTTAAATTTTCTATTATATGTGTGAAATTGAATATGACAAAAACTATTTTATAATATTTTATGCTTAATACTTAAAGTATTGTCATCTATTCAACTTAATAATCTATGCCATAGATTTGGAATGTCAATATTTAAATAATTCTAAAATATCACACAAACATCCTAATCATGATTAGTGTAAAGTATCTTTTCATATTTCCTAATAATTTATTAGACATCTTCAGTGTTGTACTCTCAAATTTAGATTATCATACAAGTCTAAATCTATCTTGTATCAATATGATGTTGATTCTTGTTGTAATGCTTAAGTATAATGTAGTTCGTTTTTATAATTCAAATAGATCATATAAGTGAGATAATAAATCATCATCATACAATAATTATTTTTATCAAAAATCAAAACTATCATAATTCTCAATTAAATGTAATTTATATTAATATTGTTTAATTTTTTTGTTGAAAACTTCCTCCCTTCTAACTCATAAATGAGTTTATCTCCTATAATTTTAAAAAATAAATACCTCTAAAGTTATATAGAAAATTTTTACATTAAATACAATCAATTTTAATTTTGTATAGATTTTTAATCAAAACTCTTTACCCTTTTCATAGGCTAATAAATTAGTCATTCACAATTTATTTAAAAATGATCTCAAATAACTTTTATGTCAAATAGAATTGGTCATAAAAATAAAATAAATTTATTTGTGTATAATTTTTTTTCATTCATTAATTATTTATTTTTATGATATAATGATAATGATTTTAAAAGTCTTATATATATATATACAACAACTTACATATTAAGTATAGTTTTTATTTATATTGTATTGATTTAAGATAAACATACGCATATATATAATGCACATGTCATAATTAGGTCACACCTAACACCAACTCGTTCCCACCACTAATCATCTTTGTGACTCTAATCTATCAGATCAGTGTGAAACCATAGTGGCCAAGGCAAGGGTAGGCAGCAAAAGACTTAGAAAGAAAGACTCGGGCACTTATTTCCACTCTCAACTATCCCTTGACTCTCTCTGAGACTTCTAACTCCATACCTGCCCCATAAAACCCACGCCTGTGAAGTTGCTTTTCCCAGTCTTTTGAGAAGATGGTCATGGGAGAATGCTCCATGGTGGAGGAATCCTGCAGTTTAATCAGCTATATCCAGCCTCCTGCTTTCTTCCACTGTATCATGCCTTTACCTGAAAGACCAGAGAACTTGGGCTGCCTGCATCTGAAGGAGGTCACCAAGAAAGAAGGATTTGCAGACCAAGGCTTGTCCATTGCTTTGAGCATAGGATTGCCTAGTTCTGAGGGATATATGAACGAGGATTGGAAGGATAAGGAGAATAGGAAAACGAAGGAGGAAGAGGAGGTGAAGACGAGTTCAGAAGGGAGCAGTTCGCTGGGAGGTGACTGCGGTGGGTTTTGGATTCCCACACCAGCTCAGATCCTTATTGGACCGGTGCAGTTCTCCTGCTCCATTTGCAACAAGTCCTTCAATAGGTATAACAATATGCAGGTACGCAACAACTAGGTTTCAATTACTTTTTTTTTTAACTATTTTTTTTTTAAATAATATTTTGATTATTATTATTACTTATAATCTCAAGCGATTAAGCTCTTATAACAGAAAGATGATCTCAAATAAAAAAAACTGTAATGAATTTAATTGCCATACTAAGGAAGTTAAACGTTCAATAGACTTGTTTGTTCATTGGTCAATTTAGTATTTTTTTTCTTTTAAGTTATCCTCTCACATAGAATCAGACAAAATAGGAAGTTTCTCAAATAATCTTTAGCATTTATTACTAGATAAATATTCCAGGTACATAAAATTAATGGTTGAATAGAAATTCTTAAGCTTTGTTTGTGGATGTGCCTTGGAAGGCTTCAATTGATCGTCAAGGACAAGTTCAATCGTCATCAACATACTTTTCAATATTAAACCTGAAGAATTACCCTACATAAAGAAGTTTAACTAACACACATACAATTATTGCAGATGCATATGTGGGGTCATGGCTCAGAATACAGAAAAGGGCCTGCATCTCTAAAGGCCACGCAGCCGTTGGCGTTGCTCAAGCTTCCATGCTTCTGCTGCGCGGACGGATGCAAGAACAACATCGAGCATCCCCGAGCAAAGCCATTAAAAGACTTCAGAACTCTGCAGACTCACTACAAAAGGAAGCATGGTGCGAAGCCCTTCAAGTGCAGAAAATGTGGGAAGACATTTGCTGTGAGAGGTGACTGGAGAACCCATGAGAAGAACTGCGGCAAGCTCTGGTTTTGCTCGTGTGGATCCGATTTCAAGCACAAGAGGTCCCTAAATGATCACATAAGATCCTTCGGCGAAGACCATTTCCACTATATTCCTCGTGCGAGAGCTGAGGGTGAGACACTGCAAGGCATGTGATGGATGCATCACGTATACAAGTCTGTTGATCCTGGTATAGAACATAAACATGAGTTTTCTGCAGAGTTTGTGCTCGGTTTCAAAGCACTTTTGAGCTTGGAGTGGTTTGTTTTAGAGCACGAGCATGAATGGATATGAAGAGCATAGACTTGAAAAAATAAATTTGGGATTATTACTTACAACAGGATAGAACTTTTATGAAGTTCCTAAGCATTATAGCTTGTGAGAAATTAAGCTCATTGACTATTGGTATATCAGTTATTTGTAAATGAGCCCTTATTGTCTTTTGATTTAGACTTATGTTTTCTTTTAACCTTTGTAGTAAATTACAGTACAGTGGATAATTTTATCATTTAGGTTGTTTATGTCTTGTTGTTTATTTGATCAACATTTATAACAAAATGTCAAAACTGGATTAATGGTCTTAAAGGTTCTGATTAAGTGCTTTATTTTGTGATGAAGTCCTTTAAATAGTATATCCATGGATTAAGGATAACAATGGTTGCAGCACTAATTTTTAGTGCATATGAACCTTTTCAAAGTCCAACTTTGTGGGCATAACAAATTCACTTCACTCTTTAGCTTACAAACTAAGGAAGTACTCCTACAATCGCAAGATCAGGCCAATTATAGTTGCTATGAATAATGGGTTGGGAGATTGTATCAATATGCACATTTGTGCTTACAATCTTCTTTTCAAAATTATTTTTGAGTACTATGTTTGATAAAAATTAAAATAAGTTTTTGTTTCTTAGTATATCTTGAACATTCTTAACGTTAAAATTATGTACATTTTATAAGAATAAATGTTACATTTATTTTTCATTCTCTTTTTATACATAGCTTATTAGATCTATTTTTTGTTGATCTAGCTTTTTCTGGGTTTGTCAACTCTTCTTCCTTCTTGAGTAAAGCATGTGTTTTTAGCCTCTTATTTTCTTCTGCTTGGTCATGTATTTATCTTTTATTTTATTTTTTGTTTGGTTATTAATCTTTTTAAATATTTAAACAATAATGAATATTAAGTAAAGTAAATCACATAATATTTTTAAGATAGTTTGACTAATAACCTTTTAACCTATTCTACACTTCAAAACCCCATCTCAACCTATATTATCCAATAGCTCCACTCAACTTGAGTAGATAGAGAACCACTTGCACTCTACATTTTTGTACAAGGCAAAAGCACAAGCCCAATCTCTCCAACAACAAGCATAAGAGAAGGTCCTACAATCCACTCGCAAATCATGCCTTATAGTAAGGCTCTATAATCCACTCCAACACCAAGCCGTAAAATAAGGTCATACAATCTTTTCAACACAAAGTTTTGAGTTGGCTTGTTCCCTTACTCACAAGCTGAGCCAAATGGTTCACTCAAAGAATATCTAAACACAAACCCTATCATAATTAGATAGTTATATAATGAAAATCACTAATGGATTGAGTAAGAAAATAATCGAGACAACCAATAGCTTTGTATGTGTTCATGTGTATGTATGAGAATATTATATTACAAGTATGACACATGTAGCTTTTCTTCTTTCAAAATGATATTGTAGTATAAGTTATCCCAATATCCTCTATTTAGATGAAATGTTTTCAAATGAATAAATAGAGGCTCTAGAAACTTTTTTTGAAAGAAAGAGGAAGTCTATTTATACTCATTTAGGTCTTTAAAATTTCCTCCAAATGGCTAAAAGACAATTAGATAAAAAACTACATTTCTCTTGAAATTTGTCAAACTAGTCATTATAACATTTCCTATGCTAGATATCCAATCATATGATAGTGACATTAGAGGATATTAGAATATATCTTAGATCAATATAAATGCATCATACATAAGTTTTTAATTGATATAAATTTACTCGATCTATTATACTTTGTTGGCAACATACTCTACAAATGATGAATTATTAGTAGTGGTGGACAAAACATCACTGTATGATCATGATAATTAGCTATCTGTGATATTTGGCAAATATGTGGTGGTTTTGCTCTTATTCTTCTATCTCCTATTTGATCATATCATCATTTCCTATTCCTTTTCTTCACAACATATTTTGCATGATATGCAAAAGAACCAATCCTTTTTTATAACATCCTTGGTGAAGCAATATGGAATGAAATCTTGCTTATCAGCTGGTATGTTTTATTTTTATACAAAAATAGGATTGAAGATATAACCAAAACTCAAACTTATCTTTCTCTAGTATAATTTGTTATGCATTGTAGTAAATGTTTGTATCAAATGGAATATTGTGTCACAGGCATCAAATTTCATTTTATTAAGGCAATAATAGGTGGCTATAGAAATCTAAGGGTTTTTTTACAAAATATAATTTTTTTTAATTCTGGAAGGTTTACAACATTGAAGATTTGTTACATTAATAAAAATAAAAAATAGACATAAAGTCCATTACATTATTTGGAATTGATGTCACATAAACTAAAGATAGTCCCAATTCTAAAAAATTGTAGAATGCATCAAGTTGTAGAGTTGTAGCAAGTTGTTATTAACAAATTTACAACAATCGAACATGCTTTCCCTCATTTTTTCCATACATATTTGAATAAATATTGACAATGCATGAAAATTACTAATTGAACTAGATTGCATCCCACGATTTTTTTGTTAGTAGTGTAGGAATGTATAAGATAATAATCATATCATACAATAAGAAGAACCATATTGTACCTTACATAGTTTCGATTATGTTTTCATACAAGGCTGATGATGAGTTCAAACATAATCGATGATGGAGTATAGGGCATAAGATGTTGAACAAGTCTAATAAGAAGTGAGCAGAAGTAGTTCATGAACAAGGGTAAACAACTTTTAGTAGCCACAAGATTGTAGAATACAAACATATGTTTCAAACAAAATAATTTGTGACAAAGAAGAATAAATAAATAAATAATGCTACATAATTAATAAACTATATATTCATATAGTATATTTATAATATCCTAAAAATGTGCAAAAATAATTTTGACAAATTTAAATTATAAGATATTAGAAATAAGAATATTAGAGAATGATTGATGATTTTTTAAATATAAAAGAGTTATAAAATAATAATTTTGATCTAAATATATTTTTTAGAATATTTAGAAATTTTTAAAAATATTTCAAGTGTTTAGGATATTGTATAATACGACATCATATGATTATAAATATGATTAAGTGAGAGAATCAATTGGATGAATATGATTGCTATATAAGATTATGTTGTATAATATAATTTCAAAAATATATTAGTATGATAGAGTGTTGATAATGCGTCATCGACAAGTTAAGGAAAAGAGTTGACTGTATAATATACCACACAGTATTATATTGTACTTTTAAGTAACAAAAAAAATGAAAAGAGAAGTGTGAATATGTACAAAAATAGATAAGATCCTACAAGAAGACAAAGTTGTCATACTAAGCCATTAATGCATAAATATAAAAGATATGTACAAATAATATATTAGCACATAGTATAAAAGTAGTAATTGTACAAGTATGAATAGTCAGAAGGAAAAATTAACAAAGTTCAAATGAATATATAATAGGTCGAAAAATTGTATGATATGATGAGCATTAATATAAAAGTATGATTAGTTATATAATAAGCTAATATAATAAGAAGATATATTGTATAATATAATAGTGATAATCATAAAATCTAATCAAGAAATGGTTGAATATTATACATGTATGTCTATATCATTGTAGAACCACAGTAAGGTGTCAAAACCCATACTTAATCATATAAGCATAATAAGACAAACGTATCAACACATCAATATTTACTTTATTCAAAATCATAGCCATATTAGATTTTACAGTACGACAAAAATATATCATATTATACGACCACACAAGAGAAAATGAAATAGATTTAGTCTGAAAGAATACAATAATAAATAAATAATCTACTAATCATACAATATAATAAACATATCGTATAAATACGATAAAGGTATAAAAGAATAATAAATAGATACAAGGAATGGATTATACAAGTATTACAAGTAATATTGTATAATAAAACATAAAGACAGTGTTTAAAAATAGTCAGTTAATAGGCATCATACAATACAAAAAGTAGAAATATATAATATGATATTATGAAGACTAGCATCATAAATAAAACTGCTTCATGATGTAAGATAAATGGGTATATTTTACAAGTATAATAATTAGATCATAATACAACATAAGAATAAATTAAGAAAGTTTATGCAAAGTTAAGAATCATATGGTACGATCAGTTTGATCATACTTGTATGATTAATAAGAAATAAACAAATCTTAAATCTCAAAATGACAAATGACAAAAACATCTAATATGGGAACAAGTTTAATTAATAAGAATCCCTTTAAAATGAGAACTTAGAAGGTAAAAATCATTCACATGAAGGTATACAACTATTGAAGGAATTTGTAAGGTTAAGAAAGTGAAACATCATGAGAATAACTATAATGCTGGTTATGACTTAGAAAAGTTTTTGGAGAATTTATGAGATCCAATATTTGGGTATAATCAATAGAGAAAAGAAGAGAGAAAATAAATATATTTTCAAAAGATTTAGAAAAAAGTTATACAAGAGGCATGGACAAAACTGAAGAAAAAAAGCTCTCCAGTACTATAGCAACTAAGACTTGGAGTAAACAATTAAATCTTTGTCAGAACATTGCATAGATTTGAAAGATAAGTAGGTCTTGTATCTATGTGCATATGTTTGAATGTAATATGCAATACTAAGTTAGAGGCCACAAAATATATATATAAATGGTATATGAAAGATGCTTATTGACTTCGATTTCAATAATATATTGCTATCAATTTGAGGATAATGTGTAGGAAAAACCTGTACCTATATGTATATGCTCACTTGTAATGTGTATTATATGTTAAATACCTTGATGATTGATAAAATATTAGGTTCAAGATGCAATAATAAGCAAGATGTTCGTAAGAGATAATGTTTGCTTGCTAAAAATATTTTTTTTAATAGATGGTCGTAAAGAGAATCACTTGAGGGTGTTAAATAATAATGTTCATATAGCATTATTTTATATTTATATGTGTTTGAGCATAAATGATATGTTGCTTTAATTTCAAGTTTATTTTTATCATTGTATGATAATATTCATAAAAGATACATTCAAATCAAAATGTTATTGTGATAATGATAAAAAAAAAGAAAAAGAAAAGAATCTATTAAGGATGTTAAATAGCAATGTTTTTAAAACATGATCTTATATTTTTATATATATGTTACATAAGGAGTCAAAAAAATTATCGTAATTGATGTTATTTGAGTAAGCATTGATTTTCTCAATAATTACTTATGTTAATTTAGGAATAGATCATTTTGTGTTGAGTAAATAAATCCAATAAATGGACTTACTGACAAAGATAACATGACTTTGGCTAGCTTATAGCTTCTTATGATAGGAGGTGAAAATCTGAACAACTCAATACTTTTAGGAGGACGATGATTGTTGTTGTAATTGCAATCGACAAGGGTTAATGCAAAAGTACCAAATGAAAATTTTGGGCACCTACTTGGGTTGATTCCAATTTTCCCTTGGTAAAGTTGGTTATGATAATGGTTAAAACAAAATGCAATAGCTAACCTTAAGTGGTGATTGGAATAGATGTTGTTGTTAAGGTAGTGGTTATAACTATTATCATGGGTCCAAACGATGGCATCGATTGTAACTACTTATATAGATAATATTTTAGTAATTGTTTCAAAAATGCTTCAAAAAGGAATTATCATGGTGCTTTTTTTAGTAGTGAAATACTATTGACAAAATCTACCCATTCTATCCTTTTCTTGGAACTACCATTTTGAACTTTAGCAAATTTTTTTTGGCCATCCACCCATTATTCCACCATGTTTCCCATGTCAACAGCCCCACAACCAACCGCATATTCCTATTGGCATTACCCAACAACCCTCTCACTTCATCTACCAAACTAATAAATCCTTGCTAAGATGCATGCCTCCCTTCCCGTCAACTACCTCCAAACCCTTTCTTCCTCCTAAACTTTCACCTCCACAGTCATGCTTCTCATGCTTCCAAAGCCCTTTGGCTGGCTGATGGAGTTAACATTCATGTAAACTGATTTCTCCTCCACTTGAGTCAACCATTGGTTGCTGTCTAGGGAAAATGTCCATCTCTATTAAGTTTCCAAAATCTAATTGAGCGATGAAAAGAATCAAGCTCGAGAATTGTGTGAGGACTATTATGAATAGCTTGATCACTAAGACGTTGCTTTATTTGCACACATGTGCCTTCTACTTTTGTATCCAATCACATGTTTTTGGCAGTCAATCACTAGTTAAAGATACATTATGAGTAGTCTAATTTCTAATCTATATAAACATGTTCATGATCTTTGCTTGATCGACAATATTCTAACATGCCAACAATCCATGATGCTTAACCTTGACTAGACTGAGTTCTTCAAATCCTACAAAACATCAAAGGCACAAACTCAGCTTTAATATTCAAGACTTTTTGCATGAGATCTTTAGTTTTGAAATGTATAAAACAAGAGTAACAATCGATCTAAACAGTCTCAACTGTTTGATTTGATGTTCAATGTTTTACTTGACGGCATCTTTATGAAGTTCTATTTTTTGGGTTTTTAGCCAATCATACTTGTTTCCACTCCATTGTATTTTTGACTCACTGTTGGCAATCAAATAAACCGTCTTCTCCAAGTTTTCTATGCTAAACAGTTAAAGGTTTTCTAATAGAAAAAATCTATATTACACGATTGATCATTTTACAGGGAAAAGTCTTTTTACAGGTCTATATTTTGCTTTCTAGCTTTATTAAACTGCAGCCTCTATAAAACTTGTATCTTTAATCAAGCAATGAAGTCATGCGAGCAACCGTCCCCAAAGACTTAAGCATCGTTTTGTTTAGTCAATAACAAAGACTATTAAGCAGCAATGCTTTTCTACATACGTGTCAGGAAAACTCCATTGTTTAGCGACATAAAGTTTAGCGTTGGAATATGGCCATTGACCAAAGCTTTTAATGAAAGAAAGTTCCACAGTTGGTATCCAGGTGGAGGTTCAACAATGGAGATGAATTCGGTCAAGAAAGCTGATCGAGAAGACTGCTTCAACGTGACATTTTTGTGTCCATTCATGCTTCAATAAAGAAGTTCTAAATAATCAATATGGATCATAGTCCTACATCATTCAATCTTTCTTTCGTTGATTTTTGAACTCACATAGCTTTTCTTCTGATTTGTTTGTACCTTTTGGTCATAATTTGTTATTTTGTTAGGTATCATTTGTTTATAATTATGTTTTTGGGATATGAAGGTAGGTAAAATTTGGCTAAACTCGATTAAATTCAACATGTCAGCTACATGGCAAACATGTCTTGTACCATGCAGGCATGGTATTTTAAGTTGTTTTTTAGAACATGAGGTCAAGGATACATGTCTCCTGGATCCAAAAAGCTGGATATGTTATTTGAAACAATTATTTAGATTTTGGGTCTATTTGGGAGAGGCAATTTTGTTTGAAGAACTGTAGTCTTAAAAGTTTTAGACTTTTCAAATGTACTCCATCTTTGATTACTTGTGGGGTCACACAAATGCAAGCTTCATTCAATGTACCAATGGGTAGATACTGCTCTGAAAGACAATCATCATAATTGTTGTTGTGTGATTAGATTGTCATACTTAACTTGACTTGGTGGGTTATGCAATTATTGTTAAATTTGAAAGAAACAAACATAAGTTTTGTAAAAGAGAATTAGTTGAATCTGAAAAAAGAAACATATTAACAATATGTTAGAAAGTCTTAGCTATATACTTTGTTTTTAGTACATGGATGAAAGAAATATCTCAAAACTAGTAGGAACAAAACTCTTAAAGAACACAAATTTATCACTTCTATAAGTTTTTCATTGCTTATCCATTGACCTCCTTATCTTAAGTAGAAGATGTTCCATTATAAAAGCTAACAAGTATCTTTAATACTCTTGAATGTTGATGGAGTAACTCCTAAAACAACAAAAATGAATTATTGCTTTTTTATCTTTGAATGTCTATTACAATTTTTTATTTTATTAATCCTACAAAAAAGATTAATTGATTTGAATTCAAACGTTATGAATTAGTTAAATAACTCATCATAATTATAAATTGATTATTGAATAGCATCATTGATCAAATCGGTTTATGGATAGATAATGTATTATAAAACTTTAGGGTAATAAGTCAAGAGGATGTTTTATGAATTGTGCAACAAACAAATAAGAATAAGGCATAGCCTATTGGGAATGACAACTCCTAGAATTATTAACATTGAGAAATTTCTCGGTTATGAATAGACTTGATGTGTGATTTTTAGACTAAGAAAATTTTGAGTTGTCATGTAATAGATTATAGTTTTAGAAGATATACTACCATCAATATTAAAAGTAGCAAAATGGTCTTGGCAATTTTGGATGACTAGTGGAGTGGATTTACTCCATGCTCAATGACTACATAATTGGAATCATTTTAAAGTAGAACAAATGAAATAAAGGATGTTTTAGGTTGCACAACCATGAGAATGGCTAGCCTCCTTAAGGAGTCTCTCTCAATCTCTCTCTCATAATAAGAGACAACAACGGCAAGAGTTTTTCTATTTATCAAGATGATGTTTAGTAGTCTCTATTTCTCTCTTATTGCTATTGCAATGGTCCAATGTTCCATAGAATATTAGGTGATAAGAATGGTGCATAAATAATATCATCTTAACAAACTATGAACCAATAAACCTCAAGCATTAAGAATTTGAATTTGAATTAACATTTATTCTTTGATTTAACTCCTCCAAGCTCCAAATTCACATTTCTCCATATGTCTCTTACATTGGTCTCAAAATTTTGGCATAACCACTTCCATAGGCATAGATTTGACATTTGTTTGAGTTAAAACTAATGGTCACACTTCATCTAAGTTTAAATTTATCTCATTTTTATCTTCTCAAGTATTTTGTGTCTTCGCCTTATGAAAGTTAAGGATTTCCCATGAACCTTCACCTGAGTATGTCCCTTATCTCTTTACTCCTCTATCTTGATATTTCAAGATTTCAAAATGGTTGTTATATGTTTCTTGACATTATAATTTCCCTTTTTGGAACTATCTTCTAATTGTCAAATATTTGTTTTCTTATGACATGTACTTGATTTCTTGAGGGCTAGAAAAATCTCTCAAGGGAAACTCTAGATTTCCCAAGGGTTTGTGAATTTTATTTGGGCCCGTTATGTCTTAGATTGAAATCAGCCTATCAGTGTAGTTCTTGAGGCTATTCTCTTTGGATTTCACTTCTTCTTGAGGGTTAAAGCTTCCTTTTTAAGGACTTTTCTAAACCTAATCTCTTAAGAATTAAATTTCTTTCTCTTGAATTTGCATCATCCTTCTCATGACTCTTAAAAGATGCACCTTCTCGAACCTTATAGTGATGCCATTTTGGTACTAAAAGTGGTTCTTAAATACTAAGGATGGTCCTTTAGAAATCACTACTTCCCAATACATGACTATTTTGAAGCTTGTTTGGATTATCATTTTTGAGTCATCTTCTTGTAACTCAACCTTAGTCTTCTAAAGGTCGCGGTTTATCCATGATGCCATACTAAAAAAGTGTTCCTTGTTTAAATTCTGATAAGTGTTTCTTTCATGCGTTTATCTAATAACCTTTGAGTGTTTGTAGTCTTTCTTACAATCTAGTAATGGATTTAGGTTGTTGAAATTGATAATGTTTTCTAAGAATCTCTTTCATTTAGAAGGGTATTGATGATTGTCTACTTTTTCTTATGATGTATGTGATACATCCAAAGCTGGTCAATCTCTTAATCAAACTTCATTCCCATTAGGTTGGATCAATCATTTATCAATCCATAATGTGGAGAAATTAAAAGTGCAAAATCAACAACATGCATCACATTTTTAGATTAACATCAATCCTTAGGCTTGGAGAGCACTAACATTTATGTGAGGCTCAAAGTAATGCAATAAATTCCCATAAAAGCCATAAATGTGTCAATCATCTTAGAAAATCTTACTTGTGCTCTCAAAGAAAATTTCTTAGCTCTCTTGTGACTTTCATTTTCTTCATTGTGGAGTTTGTTAATGTTCAAAATGCTTTCCCCATAAAATATAACAAAAAAATTTTTGAAGTAGAGAAAATAAATCTTAAAAGAGTTAGGATTGATGATAGCTCTATCTTGATGATAATTATAAATGGCTAAGAAACAAGCAAACATTGTCGATAGTCCCTTCCCAAACTAAGTATAAATAGACAAATTTTCTCAACTTTATAATCCCTATTAATGAAAAGGTAACTTGAATAATTGAGGATGAAGGAGGTGAAGCAAGATAAAAAATTTCAAAGGCCTCTCAAAGAATAATTGTTATCAGTAATATAGGAAAGGCATAATTCCTAAAAATCCATTCAAGTAAAAAAATTGTCTCCTTAGAAAATAAGTCCTCAAAAGGTTGATCGAGAATGCACAAATCAAGAAGATAATACAAATAAAGTAATTTAGGGTAAATTAAGTAATCATTGAACTATAAGAACTCAATATTGAAGAACATCGTCTAAATCAATGTCATCCCAATATTCCTGACATCACTTGCAAAATAGGATGATGGAGTGTAATGAAAAGGTATATTAGGTTTGTGAGATATTAACCATGTAAACATAGGATTCTAAGAGAGAAGTTAGAATGGAATTTTGGAACTAGTTTTTCAATTGAAAAGAATAGGGAACCTTCTTATAGACTTTAAGATCAATGTCTATTATAAGAAAAAGAAATAATAATTTATTTTCAAAAATATTCAAATAGAGATTGAATGGGATTTTTTTAATAAAAAAATTTGAGCACCAGAAGATATTACTAAAGTTGAGTCAACTAGAGCTTTTGGAGAGCAAACGAAAGAGTATATTACTCAAGAAATAAAGGATGTGATAGATATTGTGGTAACATGGCTAAAAAAACCTAAGTTAATATATGCCAATGCATTTCAAACCACAAAAGACTTATTGATGGTATTAATCATGAAAAGAGTTATTCATGGATATTAATTAAAAACTCAAAAGATACATTAGATATTTTTCAAAGATGTAGATGAAGGGATAACTGAATAGGTAGCCTCTATTTATGCCACCCAAATGCAATAGAAATATAATGGTGGAGAGTAACTTATATTGACTATTCATGACCTAGCTTTTCATGTAGAAAACCTATCAAGAAAAGATAATTTCATCCTCTATTCTTTTAATATTTTGCACCATCTTTATATTTTTTTATAATGGCTAATTTACTCTAATTTCTAATGTACCATCCTTAAATCAATTGTTTTTCTAAACTTGTTTTGCTAATACCTCACATGCATCTAAAAATAGCATTAAATAGCACAATTAATTATGTCAACTAAAATTCACCATTCACTAAATTCAAAAACTAACAATATTTAACATTGCCACTTTTTTGTTTGTCCCATTGACTGCACTCCATCTACACTAATAAAAGGACAAAATATTAATGAGAAAAAGGTCACTAATATTTTCTTCTTGCTTGCATTCTTTTCTTTTGAAGGTGAGCTCTAATGCTTTTGTGTCCATCCTCCTTAATCTTTAGTTGGTTTTCCTTAGTAATCTTATCAAGAAAAAAGGATCTTTTGAGTATTAATAGTTTGTTACTAATTTTGAATAAATGCACAACTTTGCAAGCCAACATCCAAAATAATAAGAATTTTGAAAATGTTTTGTTTACATATGGATCACTCATTGTTTTTATTTGCTAAGGATCATCTCCATCAATTTGTCAACAATATAATTTGAATATTCTTTTCCTTCCTTGTACTATATACTCTTTGCATTCCTGATTATTAGGCAGATCCTTTAGTTTAGTTCCTACATAGTTGAAAATTAATTCTTTCATTATGATCCTCATATTTTAAAATGTGTAAGGTCAATAAAATAATATTAAGCTTCCAAGTATTTAAAACACTATTTTGGTTTGAGTTATTAGGTAAATCCTATGGAACTACAAGTCCTCTTGAGGTATCTAGTATGTTTCTCTTCTATAATAAGCCAAACTTATAACAAGACTAGAAGAAGTATTTCTATGTTACCTCTATCAAAATAAAAAGATATAAACCAAAAAATGAACAAGTAAAGGTCTCACAACCTCCTCCTTTTGTGAGGGGTGAAGTTAATGTGGTGCTTTCCTAAACATAAAGGAAATTAGAATGGACTTAAGAAAAGCTAGGAATATTTGTAAAATAATGATCCATGATGTAAATTTATGCTATGACACCTCTTTTGCTAAATTTTTCTTTTACTTTTGTATACTATAATATCCAATACTTTTTCTCTTTAGAAGAAAGGTATTATTGGATTAAATAGTAAACAAGAAAAAACCAAATTCCTCATTTTCAAAAAGAAGAAGAAAATCTTCCATGACCTTTACCTGAGAACAATAGAGAAGAATAGAAGAAAATCCCCAACTTTTTCTCAAGATTTTGTATAAGAGAAAGTCATCTAAGCAAAAGAAGGAAGTCAAAAAATAAGATATTACAAAGGAAAAACACACGAAGGTGCTTCCACAACATTTTCAAAAGAAGAGATGGTCAATGATGATAAGGTTACAATAAATTAGCTACATCTAAAATACACAATTTTGATCCTTAATGTACACGGGGTGTTTTCAAATTTTAAAAAAAAGTTGAAAAAAGAATTCAAAGATTCATTTTTGAAAAAGGAAGTTTATTTTGGGTGTTGAATTTAACTTTTTCAAAAGGTGAATCTTTTAAGAAAAATGATTTGTTTTGAAAAATATCATGTTTATATTAGATTAGCACTTTTTTAAGAAAACTTCAACAAAAGAAAAACACAACAATAAGAAAACAAGTGATTTAGCAAATAATGTTAAGGCCTTTAAGGTCCACACATGCAACAATAATTTTATCTGTTGTGGGAAAGCAAGAGCAAAGCAATGATTAAACATTGTAGAGTTAGAATCATATAGCCTAAGGGGTGGCTAAACTATCCTTCAAGTTAGGGATTGCATGCACAATATAGTTGAAATTTAAATAGAAAAAGATTAAAAAAGGGTAGTAATTTACACTATCCTTGGAAAATTTGAGATAAAATAATAAATCAAGCATAACTAGACTTTGATTAATCATATGCATACTTTAGATAATGAAGAAGGAAGAAAATGGAAAGTGCTAAAAGTAATTTGAAGTGAACGTGCAAGAATTCAATTGTAGCTTCAATTTTATTATAGTCATTAGTTTAGATAGATTAGAACACAGTCACAACAATGTTAATTGGATAACTCATACTTTTTTATACATGATGAAACATTAGTTGACACATGATCAGGATGAGATTGAACACTACTCAAAGATCTAGTAGCTTGAGTTAATGAATAATCATGGAATCTTCAAAATAAAAAACATGTATGAAGAGAGTTAATTGGGAGTACATAAGTAAGATATTGACAAATAAATCATAGAAAAATTAATATACAAGTGATTTATCTTAGTACGATCACTCGAGTCCAACCTACTCCTGTCCCTTTGGCTCCTTTTTCAAAAATTTCCACAACTTGGGGTTAGCTAACTACCTAACCTAAGCCAAATACATTAAGTACAAGGAGCACCCAATCTTTTTATGAGTTCATGACAAGCTCACCATTTGCACTAGGTTAGCTTGGTGTGCACTTAAATGGAGCTCAAGGGATAATAGCCTTCTTTTTTATTAAGGATTAACCACTATCAGCTCTTGCAAAGTATAAAATAGAAGTATTACTTTCAAAAATGTAAGTTTTATAATAGAAATCCTATAGCATGCACTAGACTAATGCTTAAAGAATAACTTATACAACTTTGTTAAAGTAATTTTTGTGAATATCTTTCATTAAATGTTATGATAAGAAACAAAAATTCAATTTAGATTAAACAAGATAAAGAGAATAATAAAAAATATGAAAATAAAAATCATGAAAACAAAATAAAAAAAAAGAACACTAGAGTTAAGACTTTATTTACAGCTTCTATGGCAAGTCTTTCCAAGCAAGGGAACCTTCTTATAGAGCTCGAAGAAACTTAGACATATGAAAAGAGAGTTTAAAGGCTTATGAAAGCTATAAGAAGAGAGTAAACCAAAGGAGTGAGGCTTCTTGAAATAGTGGGATATTTAGAGACTTATGAGCTTTGGATGAGAAAATGAGTGTATTTGTTTAGTTAAGAGAAAACGATAGGTTATATAAATGGCCATGTTACATTAAGACGCTAGAAACAAGGTTACTATTGGCCAAGGTATGATTTAACTCAAAAAGTTTTAGAATGATAATATGGTGGCAAGTGGAAGAATGATTTATTTTCAAAAGATTATTATATAAATACAAGGTAATATTCATAATTACTTGGGAATATATTGATGAAATAGTATCACAAGATATTTATTAGATCATATTTGGTTGCCCGTATTTGTGGGATCGAGACATTATACATTATTGTCGAGCCCAATAGTATCAATTTATAAAAAATAGACAAACATTTATTATAATAAAGGGGAAGGGAAAGATAATAATAGATACTATTACTACTAGTCAAATGAAATGATTAGTTAAATAAATCTAAATTATATATTATTATTAGTCCGATTTGATCAGTTGAATATTAGCATCAAAAACTATAGTAACTTAAACAACTTCAAGAAATATTATGAGAATATTTTGCAATATTTAGTAAGCCCAAAAGACTACCACCAAATCATGCTTACGAGTGCAAGATTTGATTTTTATCAGATAAATTACTTCCAAATATAAGTATATATCATAAATCATTAGTAAAAAATGAAGATATTAAAAAACAAATCATAAAGTTACTTGATATTGGAATATTCAAGCTTATAGCTAACTAACTCAAAGTATAAATTAAAGTATATAAAAATATAGGTGTTAAAGCATATTTTCTTAGAAAATTTGACTTCAAAAAATTTAAAATTATGTAGAGATAGATTTAGTCAAAATGCCAACTTTCTAAGAAAATTACAAAATTGCTAATATAAAAGTTTTAGAACATAAATCAAGGAAAGAAAAATAAAAGAATGAAGGAATTAGAGGAATGTTCAATGAATCGGCATTCTAACGAGGAAGTAAAACAGAAAAACCTAATGAATTAGACATGATAAAGGGTACTAAAGTTGGTCTCTTCGCAAGAAATTTAATTGGCAACCAAAGAAGGAAGGAATGGAGAGATCTGCTAAGAAAATAATGTTGAAATCCCAGGTCAAAACCAATATGAAGGGAACTATAGTCGACTTCTTCACAAAAAAATCAGTTGGATAACAAGAAGGGAAGGAATAGAGAGGTCTACTAAGAAAATAATAAAGAAATTCTAAGTCAAAATCATTAGGATTTAGCTAACTTTTCACTTCTTAAAGAGAAAGTCAAGGTCCTTGTGTATTGTCTTATCAAATCTCAAGGATTAGTGGTTCAATCGAGAAAGTAAAATGAGAACTATTGACAATGTTTATGATCAAGTCCATTGGAGAAGAATTCTCATATGTACATAAGAAAATTTCAACAAATCAAGATAGTTCTTCAATCTTAAATTGAACATGGTATAATATGGCTTGAAGCTACTACCTCCTTCAACTACAGCAAATAGTAATTTCTGAGAAGCAGATGGTAATACCAAATCTTTTATAGCCTTTTCCATCATAGTGATTCACTATAACGTAGAATTGAGACACCAATTTCAGAGAGAAGCAAAAGAATTTATGTAGACATCTAAACAAATTGAACTAAAGAAATAGAGAAGAAGATTATGTCTTGTCTCTTGTCCTTTATTTAAATTATATTTTTTCCTAAGTCATCAAATTAATCAATTTGCATATTGTTTATCCTTGATTATCTACCTAATCATGTCATAAGTTAATTATGAATCTCATATTATAAAGCTTACAGTATCTTAGCTTTCAAAAACTACTCAACCATATATGATGAATTACTTAGAAAAATTCTCGAGTCATCTAGTAAAATTCCTATGTCATCTCGTTTCGTAATCCTTAAATCTCCAAAATATCATAATTTATATCAATTAATTATCTAAACTTTTGGTAGTTCATTATGTTTTTCATTACAAATGTTCTCATAAGAGTTTTCCATAAATCATAAGACATAAATCATAATCATAATTGGAGATGTTAATTATTAAGGTTGTTTAGAAGTTCAATTGGGATTACCCACAATTTGTTTCATGAGCTTAATCTACATCATGTGTTTTCTATATGTCCAAGAGTTAGTTCCTATAAGTTTGCTATTTATTTTCCTACAAAGTAAATAATAAATGTTAAAAAAATCATTAATATCTAAACAATTGTATTATAATATTCCAACCATGATTGCTATGTTAATCAGGACATTTTTGGTGCTACAAATTGCTTATGATTGAATTTTTTTACTAGACATGAGGAAGTTTATAATTGTTTTAGAATGTGAAGAACTATGAGGTTCTAGGGTTTGTTTGGAATTCTTTTAGAACATTTTAGAAATTTTTAGGTTGTCTAAGATCAATAGAACTTTAGGTGTGCCTAAGAGTGCACAAAAATTTTCCTAACTAGGGCTTTAGAATAATTGCCTAGTGGTTCACCATTTTATGAACAAAAAAAAATTAGAAGTTACATATCCAATGCATTCCAGCTTTTTGAGGTTGGAGCTACTTGAACTTTGGTTTCTCATACATTTTATGATATATTGATAAGCATGTTTATTCTACGAGAATAAGGATGAAATTTAAAGCCAAATTATGTTATAATTTATCACCATTGATTTCAAACTTTGGTCCTTTTTAAATGTGTAATATTTTCAAATTATTATCACTCCATGTTCATGACAAATCTCTTTTATAAGTTTGTAGGTTATACATATTAGGCCTTATTGTATTTTTGTTGACATGTTGCACTTGTTACCTTGGAGATAATTTTCTAACTCGAAGTTTTTAGTTGTTTTCAAAATTTTCAAAACAAAATCTCCCTTGTTGAAGGGCCTTTTCTTGATGTTTTTATCATAGTAACATTTATTTTTTATTTGCTTTTTCCCTCATAATAGAATAGTCTCATAACCATTCATTGAGCTTTAATTTTGGATTATTTGCTTCTTCATCAATAGTCACCTATTAATTTCAGTTACATTTAACTAAGCACATTCTCTACTAATTAGAACATGTGCTTGATATTCCAAGGCATTTGTTTCTTTAAAGATAAGCATCTTAAAGTAGGTTTTTGATCTTGGAAGTGGTAGAAAGCATGAGAAATTTAGGAAGACAAAAAATGCAAGAAGAATTTTAGTAAGCCTTACCAAGTTAACCAAACAATCAAGAGAATTAATAATTGATATCTATAGCAAAAGAGACCCTTTTTGGATCATGAATATGTAAAAATAAATTAGAATATCTTATGATATGTTAAACTATGTGATGAAAGGAATTTCAAGTTATTTGGTAAGGTAATTTTCAAGCTTAAGTGGTTAGTAGATACAATGTTGGAGAAAGAGAAGGGGGAGGGAAGTTGCTAAACTACATAATATTTTTAATGCAAAACATTACATAAAATAACCTTTTTATATTATATATTATCATAAAATCTGAATAAGTCTATTTTTTAGTTAAAGGTTTTAAAAGATGTGAAGATCTTTAGAAAATAAATATGGCCAAAAAAGTTTAGACTATGTCGGGTAGAAAATTTTAGCATACATAATATATAAAGTAGAATAAATGTTCTAAGTTGGTATGGACATATAGAGACAAGTGTTAAATAAATGGATGATAGCTTATTTAACTTTGATTTTAGAAAGCAATTTTCTTTCATTCTAGCTTTATGAAAAATATCATATGAATAAATAAGCTATGGTGTATCACTCACCAAGTTAAGATAACTATGATTGAAGAATATAAGATGTTTTTATTTTTAACAAATAGACATATATCACATTACAAATTTATGGAAAGACAAGGATGCTTAAACATTAGAAAATCAAGAATTAGAATTTTGGGAGCATTATTTAGAAAATTATGTTTAAAAGAGTGGGTATTTTGCATATAGGGAAAAAATCTTGTTGTAGATATTTTTGGATATTATGAATGATATAGTGACATAATATAAAAATAAGAGCATTATAAAATATGTTTAGGTTATTGAAATTCATTTAAAGTTTTAAGATAATTGTTTTGAGTAATAATTGTTTACTAAAATATACTAAAAATTTAAAAAAAATCTTAAAATATTTCTTAGAAAGAATCACTTTAAATTTTGGGGCCTAAATATTTATTCATAGGAAAATTTATAAGAATTAAATATTTATAAAATTAGAAGGTTTTCTTGATCTTTAATAAATGTTGTTTACCTTGACTATGTTTTTTATTGGGTTCAAAATTTTATAATTTGATTTACCTTCATCCAAAATAGAATGGTGCACAAAAAAATCAAGTAATGAATGGATGTTGAAGGGGTGATCTTGTGTAGATTTTTACTAACGTCAATGAAACTTAGGTGAAAGATTTCTACCCATCTCATAGCATCAATAAGTTGGTTGATTCAACCTCGATGAAGAGAAGACATCTTTTTAAACTATGGGAGGTTTTGGTACTGGTTCATATCCATTGGCTTAAGACATGAAATATCACTAATAAGATATTGTTCATTAAGTATTTTTTAAATAAAATTATGTTTGATATATAAGAGAGAAATAGTACAAAACTACATTTAAGATTGAATGTTTATCTTAACTACAAATTCAAACATATGAGCACAAAAAAATGAATTACAAGTCCAAATTTGGAACCCTTAATGAACTATTCAAAGCCTGCAAGGAGTCCATATTCATAATATTACAAAGAAAGATAGATAGAAGTTCACATATGTGCTTGGTCAATGCAATTATCCTTTTGCCAACATATGAGTATGATCATGCTCAAATTTGAATAATACAAAGTGTATATCATCACATAAAAGGAAAAATTACGTTCTAATATGGGAAGACGCCAAATGCATAGTACCTAAATGATGTACTGGATAGAAATCGAATTGTCTGCTGGCAGTGTACTAAAATGGTATAACAAGGACAACTGAGTTTGATGTCTAGAGTGAGTTGGAGTGTACCATTATGATGAGTTGTGATGTGAGTAATGACCTTAAAGAATCGAACAAGATCGACAAGTACTTATCATCATTTGATGCACTACATATATGAACAGTGCCAAGTGTTTCATCCACATAAAGAGTCTATACACTAATGTAGAAGTACAAAGTGAGTTGTGGCCCAGGGTGTGACCTTCAGGATTGAAAAATAGTCAAGTATGATGATAAATTTCGTATTACACATTATCGATGCAGCCTTTTTCGAGTTATTGATTTTGAGTATCATCATGGTGGTAGCCATGTATGATTAGACTTAATGTCTTGTATGATGTGCAAAAGTAAGATAATCTAGTTTTTTTCATAGATATAATAGCCCTACATTGCTTTGGTATACTGAGTACTTTCCCATTTAATGCTTTGTTCGATTTTCCCATTATTTTTGCAAGGAGACAAGCTACTTTGTTTCCCTCATAAGTCCTATTCCAAGTTATTAAGAGATGAGTAACTACCAATTATACTTGTTGTATGAGGTCCATAATTTACCAATGTGGCCTTAAGCTTTCTTGTATCATTCTAATTAAAGAAATTCATTCAAGCTCAATATCAAAAATTATGAATTGACTATTAATGTAAACATTTTTCAATACCTAACAAAGATACCTTTATTGTTGAACAATGTCATATTAGATATTCAAAAGCATATAGAATCTCATCATCATGATCTCTAATTTTGCCTCCTATTATAAAGTAATTTTCTTATTGATGTCATGTATATTTATTTTAACCAAAAGAATATGAGGAGGGTTCAAATATACCATTTCACACCATCTAACTTTCATTTGTTTAAAAGGGATAAGCAAACCCATTTGTACTAGTATAATATTTTTTTTGCATTATTGGCACTATCAAGAAACACTTGAAAATATTGTGACATTAAAAAGCACATATTTTCAAGACTAGCTCTAAGAATTAATAGAAACTATGACATTTTTTCATTGTAATCAATTGTGACTCAGTTTGCTTTAGTCCTTCTTTGGAGAATTGTTAGATAAATTAATGTGTATTATGGTGTCAAAAATCCATTGGTGATTTGAGCAATTCTTAACATTCCTTTGATGAGAAGAAGTGGTGAGGTTTAGAAGCAAGTTGGTTGAGTTCTTTGTCTTAGTTATTCTTCTCCTTAGTAGCCAACCAATCAATTCCTTCCTTTAAAGGTTTTAGCAATAAGACTAGCATGAACTAGACTCAAAAGTGTGAGCTATCCTTCCAAACTCAAGAAATGCATCATGCAACTCCTCCATTTCATTGCATCTCTGATTATGCCTGCCACCATAAAGTAATATTTTTTGTTGATGTCACGTATATTTATTTTAACCAAGAGAATAAGAGGAGGGTTCAAGTAAAATATTTCACACCATCTAATTTTCTTTTGTTTGAAATGGGTAAAAAGACCAATCTATACAAGTATAATATTCTTTTGCATTATTTGTACTATAAGAAAACACTTGAAAATATTGTGGCATTAAAAAACACATCTTTTTAAAACTAGGTCTAAGAACTAATAAAAACTATGACATTTTTTCATTGTTATCAACTGTGACTCAATTTGTTTAAGTCATTTTTTAGAGAATTGTTAGATAAATTAATACGTATTATGGTGCTAAAAATCCATTGGTGGTTTGAGCAATTCTTAACATGCCTTTGATGAGAAGAAGAGGTGAGGTTTAAAAGCAAGTTGGTTGAGTTCTTGGTATTAGTTATGGTAGTCAACAAATCAATTCCTTCCTTTAAAGGTCTTTGCAATACGACTAGCACGAACTAGACTCAAAAGTGTGAGCCAACCCTCCAAACTCAAGGAATCCATCATGCAACTTCTCCATTTCATTGCAACATGAACCAAGGTAATCTAGACACTAAATAAATAATCGTATAATATCATCGCTCCAAGAAAATTTGCAAAAGAGCTACACTTGCTTAATTGGCAACATTTGATTGAAGTGATGTATTTTAACTCTTGTAAAATCATTGTCTATCAACATTGACCAATAATTATTATTATTATGACATTTTTATCATCCTTTTTGTATATTAATAGTTCTAATTAAACTTACCTTCATTTCTAATTGTTTTGCTTTACTTATGATCCTCAATTAAAGGTACTAGCAATAGCATAATAAGTGTTGCAAGATCAATCAAAATATTAAAATTAGAATTTTGCATACATCTCTTTTTAGCACAATTTTTTGCATACTTTGTATGATTTGACATGGCATACAAGCCATCATCACACCAACCACCTTAAAACTACTTATTGAATATAAGGAAATCATAGTTAAGTGCATAGGGCTATATTTTTTATAACTTTTCTCTACATGGACAAAAATTATAACAAAGTTGATTAATCATAACCATAAACTTAGATCAATGAAATATCCATTTCTTGGGGTCTTACATGTATCATCTCTACCTCTTTGCTTTATCGTTTTCATCCTTTCTCTCACTCTCTTCTATTCTTCTCACATCCTTCCCATTCTCTCTTAAATATATTTTAGCAACAAGATGGCATTTCCTTCTTAACACTAAGTGGCTCTATGATAGAGAAGCTTAGTGAAGGGTATGCCTTCATCGATGGGTCTTTTGGAGTAATGGCGGTAAAGGAAAAAATTCTCAAGGCTAAAAAAAATTCTTTTGGAATTAGACATTACCAAGGGCACTTTAGTTGATAATGTTCTATCAACTAGTCTCATTCATTTGTTTCTATGGGAAGAAGCCAACTGACAATCCTTCTTTAATTTTGCAATTTTAGCTCTCGATTAGTTTGCTAACTCTTACGGGGATTTACTCTTTCAGCTAAATAAATCCATGGCACAACATGATGACTTAGCACCAAATGCCATTATTGAGAGGGAATAATACAAATTATTAATCTCTTTTCTATAAAGAAAAATTTCACGTGAAATTTTATTTTGTGACTACATTAATCCTTACTACTAATCCTACATATAAATCTTAAAGGCTATAAGAGGGATACTAATCGAAGGGTTTTATCTTCACCTTCATGTATTCCTTTCAAGTAATTTTTCTCTCAAAAAAGAAATTTTCTAAGAGAAGTTTATTTTAAAACTAGAATCACTATTATGATTAGATCATGCCTCTTTAGATCCTGATTTATAGTGGACATGTTATACCCAGTAAAAAGTTTTATGTTAATCTTTAATAAATTAATTTTTGGCTTGGATGATTTCAGATCGACAGTAGGATGAGCCAGGAGCTCAATCAGAGGCTATTGGAATTTCTGAAATTTCTAGGGATTTTTCGGAGCACCGAGGTGAATTTTAAGTAATTTTCCCTGTTTAATTAGATTTATTGGATTTTTAGAAATTCGAAAATCCATTTAAATTAAACCGGAAATTGGTTTTTACCGCGCGTGAACCGGACCGGAACGGTTCAGCGGAGGCGGAGACGGTTCGCCGAGTGAGTTTGCGCGTGCGTTCTGATAAGCGGATCGGACGGTCGTGATCGACGGTTGGGATTGAACCGGCTGATCGGGTGCTTACCGTGTCGATAGCGTGTCGACAGCGCGTATCGGGTGCTTACCGTGTCGAAAGCGTGTCAACGGCGCGTAATGGGTTTCACCGTGTCGGCTAGAAATATAAAACCCTCGCGAAACGATTAGGGTTCGTTCGGCCGACCGATAGAGAGAGTTTTTCCGGCGTACGGCGCGTGATTCCGGCGGCCTGGCAAGGGGCTTTTTGTGCCTGGAGATCCACGGGAACGAGGAGAGTCAATTCGTACCGGATTCGTTCGGCGAGGAGCTGCGGCGAGCTGCGGACGAAGTTCACCGTCGCCGGCGTCGTTGAGGTAGGAAATTCAGTTTAAATTAGTGATTTAGTAGAAAATTAAAAGCATGAAATACTTTGCTTAATGAAAACAAGCATGTGGATGAAAATCGGATTTAATTGAATGCTAATTTGTGTCTTTTGCAAATTTCGGAATTTCCTGGAAAAATTCCCATTTCGCCGAAAAAAAAAATTTATTGATGCTTAGGAGCATGTTAGGAAATTGTTCTCCTTGTTCGCAGTCGCCGGAAATCGACGGAAGGATCGTAATGGTCGGCGATGGCGGCGGCTAGGGTTTCGCGGGCTTCGGACCGAGAAAGGAGAAGGGTTTAGATAATATCAAATCTAATTAAGTAATTAATGATATTTACGCCATTTTATTAGTAATTAAAATTAATCCGATTAACGGATTATTAAGAAATTGGTTCGGCGGTGTCGCGGTTCAGCGCGAGAGTTCCGAACCGGCAGCGAAAACCGGTTCAGCGGGATTCGGCGCGGACGAACGGCGCGAAAGCCGAACCGGCAGCGAAAACCGGTTCCGCGGGATTCGGCGCGGACGAACGGCGCGAAAGCCGAACCGGCAGCGAAAACCGGTTCAGCGGGAGTCGGCGCGGACGAACGGCGCGGCGCGGAGGAGAGAGAAGCGGAAGGAAAATTCGGAAATTTATTATTAATCCGAATTTTCGGAAATAAAAAGGATAAGCGAAAAATTAAATTCGAAAATTAATCCGAATTTTTGGAAAAAGGATATATGTGGAATTTAAATTCGGAAATTTATTTCGAATTTCGGAAAATGGATAAAGGGCGGAAATTGAAATTGGGATTTAAAAATTTCCTGAAGTGGGGAAAAATGTTATCAGTGATGACAGTACAGCTGGAAACAGTCAGACAGAAGTATGGTACACGGATGCTACCAGAACAGTCAGTAATTGACAGTTGTGTTGCTTGATGGCAACGGCATGGAATGAGTCAGTTTACTCAGTGTTGGCATATTTTATGGATTGGCATACTGGACCGGACTACTATAGACCCTATATGATGTTTTAGGGTAGTTGTGGTAGGTAACTGTGCGGTTCAGACTTAGCTTCCACAGTATACATGTGACTGGTATGCGCCTTGTTGTACCTGGATACATGTTGCCGGATCTTGGAGTTAGAGATTGGCAATGACTGTAGGGGCGTGAGCTTCTATGGAAGTTGTTGGTAGAGGACTCTTTGGGACGGTGGCTGAGTCGATCTCTCCTGGTCCATGTGTGTAGGCCTGCGCGCCTGAGGGTGGCAGGGGTGTCTCGCAGTGGCTAGCCAAGTGTGTAGGCCTGCGCGCCTTAGGGTGGCAGGGGTGTCTCACGTTGGCTAGAGATTTTGTGACTGGATTTGTCTATAGTCTCCAGGAGATTGATTGACGAGAGACGCTGCGGTGTCGGGTGCTTAGGCGCCATGCGTGTTTCGAGATGGGCGTTCCCACTGGCATGCTACCTGGAAGCCCAGAGGAGAGCTACTCTGGTGTGACTAGGGGTGACTGTGGTTGGTCGGAGTCTGGGACTGAGAGTGCCTATCCACCATACATTGTTATGCTGTATTCCTATATTTTTGCTATTATCCTTCTCTTGCATGTGAGTTTTACTAGCTGTCTTTCCTACTGGGCGTAGCTCATTCCTGTATTGTATATTTCAGTGGCTCGGCAGACTTGACGCTACCTGATTAGGTGGGATCGTGGTCAGCAGGCTTGTGGAGGATATCTGATTGTGATTGTCTGAGATATTCTGGTTAGTTGATGTTTCTGGTTGGATAATATTGCACTTGTCGGACTTGGTCTTATTCTTGTAATGTAGTTTCCATTTACTACCCTACCTTATTGTCTTGGAGTATGGTGTGTGGAGTGCCATATTTTATCTGAGGATGTTATATATCTTTTTGTTTGATGGTGAGGTCATTACATGACTATGGAACTTAACCATGGGGGTTCAGACTTCTAATAGACCGGTTCTCCTACCCGTAGGGGTTAGGAGTATTGGGTCTAGTAGGAGTAACATCGCGCGAGTCCATCTGTTAATTCAGGAGTCATGAACCTGATTTGACGGTGTACCCGGGAGATGGGATCCACATTGTTAAGGGAAGTAGGTGTGTAATGATGTGTTATATCCTATGTTTTCGTAGGCTACTCAGGTTGGTATGGGACGATCTGAGCTGTCTATATAAAAAAAAAAAAAAATTGTATGCCAAAAATCAGCCTAGGAAAAATGGGGTGTAACAAGAGTGGTATCAGAGCCCTAGGTTAAGATAGTGGGGCTAGACATATCAGAGCCCTAGGTGAGATAGCGGGGCTAGACATGTATAGGAGTTCAACCCAAGGTGGGGAGAACTGTTGATTCTTTTGTTTACTATAGTAGTCCATATGCCAATTGCCAAATGACGACTCTAATGCCAGATTAGTTGCTTTGACAGTATGGCTGGTACCAGGAGACTTTCCGCTCGTGGAGCAGCTAGAGGCAGACCTGTATCTACTACTCCTACCCCAGAGACGAGCCCAGCATTGCCAGTTGAGCCAGCCGTGGATCGTGGGATCGATGCCTTCATGCGGTTGCGTCCGCGGAGCTTCAGTGGGTCGGCTGACCCAGCGGTGGCTGATGACTGGATGGCTCATATGCTTGAGCTGTTTGATGCCTTGGGATGTCCACTTGGCAGGAGGGTAGTACTTGCTGCTCTAGTATTGGAGGGAGAGGCTGCTACCTGGTGGAGAGGCCAGCGGCGCGCCATGTATGGGGAGGCCCAGAACAGCGAGATAGCATGGGAAGACTTTGTTGAGGCATTCAGGGAGTGCTACATTCCGGCTTCTGCTATGTCTCAGTTCAGGAGGGAACTTATACACCTCAGGCAGGGCCAGATGTCAGTGAACGATTACTTATCGAGGTTCACTTATCTGGCGAGGTACGCCGCAGAGCTGGTACCTTCTGAGGAGCGCAGATGTGAGATGTTCCTGGAGGGACTTCGTCCTATGCTGCAGCGCCAGCTAGTTGTGAGTCGGTTTGCCAGGTTTCGTGACTTGGTGGAGGCTGCGAGATCCGTTGAGCTTATTGACACCCGGATGGAGGCCCAGAGAGAGACTCACAACAAGAGGAAGGAATTCAGAAATGTCCAACAAAACAAAAAGGACAAGAGACACAGAGATCACTGTGGTACTCAGGAGGGCGTGGTCCAGCCACGACCTATCTCTGAGAGACCAGGGCAGCAGACAGGTACCCGGACTGGGGGGATTATCTGCTACCATTGTCGACAGCCCGGACACAAGAAGTGCGACTGCCCAGAGTTGAAGAAACAGAGGATCACAGGACCGGTTGGTTCATCTGGGGGACAGCCCAGAGTGTTTGCACTGACTCGGCAGCAGGCTTCAGAGTCACCAGAGGTGATCACAGGTATGCTTTATTTTGGCAACGTGCAGTGCATGACTTTGTTTGATACTGGTGCATCTCATTCTTTTGTTGCTGAGAGGATCTGGAATCAGACATCAGGATCCAAGGGTTACTTGAAGGAACCCTTATTGGTTAGGCTTCCTGATGGGAAAGAGATTCCCACTGTTCAGAAGATTGACGGATCTATTCTGATTAGTGGACACGAGTTTGTGACAGAGTTGATATGTGTGCCACTAGCAGAGTTCGACATCATTTTGGGAATGGATTGGTTGTGCTACCATGCAGTGGTGCTGGATTGTTGGGAGAAGAAGGTCAGGATCAGAGTGCCTGGTTCGGGGGATGTGATATACTTTGGTCTGAACAGGCAGATTCCCCTGATCTCAGTTCTTCAGGCGGAGAGGTTAGTAAGTAAGGGTTGTACTGGTTGGTTGGCCTATGTGACCGATAGCCAAGCCACCACTACCCCTATGTCAGATATTCCAGTGGTGAGAGACTTTCCTATGGTCTTTCCAGAGGAGTTGCCTGGACTTCCACCAGCTAGGGAAGTGGAGTTTTCGATTGATTTGGAGGTAGGAGTAGCTCCTATTGCTAGAGCTCCTTACAGGATGGCTCCAGCCGAGCTAGCAGAGTTGAAGACTCAATTACAGGACTTATTAGACAAGGGACTCATACGCCCCAGTTGTTCACCGTGGGGTGCCCCTGTCTTATTCGTCAAGAAGAAAGATGGTAGTATGAGGCTGTGTGTGGATTATAGGGAATTGAATAAGGTTACTATTCGTAACCGGTACCCGTTACCACGCATCGATGATTTGTTGGATCAGCTTCAGGGAGCAACTGTGTTCTCCAAGATTGATTTACGCTCGGGTTATCACCAGATCCGGATTAGAGATTCTGATGTAACCAAAACAGCATTTCGTACTAGATATGGGCATTACGAGTTCACAGTGTTACCTTTTGGATTGACTAATGCTCCAGCAGTATTTATGAACCTGATGCATCGAGTGTTTCGTGCCTTTCTGGATCGGTTTGTGATCATCTTTATAGATGATATATTGATTTATTCCAGAGATAGGGAAACTCATGCAGATCAGTTGAGGACTGTGCTTACAGTGTTGCGGGAGAATGAGCTGTATGCAAAATTCTCCAAGTGTTCCTTTTGGCTGGACTCAGTAGCATTCTTGGGACACATTGTCAGTGCAGAGGGCGTGGCTGTTGATCCTAGCAAGATACGAGCTATTGTTGATTGGAAACGGCCATCTTCTGTCACTGAGATCCGGAGTTTCCTTGGTTTGGCTGGATACTATAGGAAATTTGTTCCTCACTTTTCTAGACTGGCCGCTCCACTAACACAGTTGACCCGGAAGGGAAAATCTTTTGAGTGGTCAGAGAGTTGTGAGAACAGTTTCCTAGAGCTGAAGCAGAGGCTTAGCACCGCTCCAGTATTGATGTTACCTACACAGGAGAAGCCGTATCAGATGTATACTGATGCTTCACATATAGGCTTGGGAGCCGTACTGATGCAGGATAGTAGAGTTATAGCATATGCTTCGAGGCAACTGAAGGATCATGAGAAGAATTATCCCACTCATGATTTGGAGTTAGCTGCTGTCATTTTTGCCTTGAAGATATGGAGACATTATTTGTACGGAGTTCCTGTAGATTGTTTCTCCGACCACAAGAGTCTTAAGTATCTGTTCACTCAGAAGGAACTGAACTTGAGGCAGAGGAGGTGGTTGGAACTGATAAAAGATTACGAACTGACAATAAACTACTGCGAGGGAAAGGCTAATCCAGTGGCTGATGCCTTGAGCAGACATGCAGTTGTGCATACTGTGATAGCTTGCGACTCTATAGCAGACTTGGATTGGGATGTTGAGAGATGTCAGGAACAGTTGTCTGTTCAGAGACTGGCTCACAGACTCAGTTCGTTGACTATTCGGGCTGACTGGTTATCTGAGATGCGTGATCTTCAGCTTGGTGATGAAGAGCTGAAGGAGAAGTTAGAGTTGGCATCGCAGGGATTGGGAGGAGACTTTGCTCTCAGAGACGACATTTTGACTTTCAGGGGTCGCTGGTGTGTGCCATCACATCAGGAGTTCAGGGAGAGGATCCTTCGAGAGGCTCATTATGGAACTTTGGCTATGCACCCTGGAGAAGTCAAGATGTACAGGAATTTGAGGAGTGTTTTCTGGTGGAGAGGTTTGAAGGCAGATGTTGCTGCTTTTGTTAAGAAGTGCCTTACATGTCAGCAAGTTAAGGCCGAGCACCAGAGACCTGGAGGATTGTTGCAGAGATTGCCGATTCCGGAGTGGAAATGGGATGACATCACTATGGACTTTGTAACTGGTCTTCCTCGTACCAGACAAGGTTTTGACGCCATTTGGGTCATCGTGGATCGATTGACCAAGTCAGCCCATTTCTTATCAATTAAGAAGACGGATTCAGCGGCACAATTGGCAGAGGTATATATTCAGCAGATTGTCAGATTGCATGGAATTCCCCGATCTATTATTTCTGACAGAGACGCCAAGTTCACATCACAGTTTTGGAGGAGCTTACACGCTGCCATGGGTACACAGTTGAAGTTCAGTACTGCTTATCATCCTCAGACAGATGGACAGTCTGAGCGGACTATTCGGACCTTGGAGGATTTGCTACGCTTGAGCGTACAAACTTACTCAACAGATTGGGCCAGACGGTTACCCTTGGTAGAGTTTGTGTACAATAACAGCTTCCAGGCGTCGATTGGTATGGCACCTTACGAGGCATTGTATGGGCGTAGGTGCAGATCCCCTCTTTGTTGGGAGGAGGGTGATTCCAGGAGGGTGTGGGGACCTCAGATTGTGCAGGAGACCACAGCTGAAGTCAAGTTATTGCAAGACAGATTACGTATTGTGCAAGATCGCCAGACGAAATATTATGATCCTAAGCACAGAGCTGTTGAGTTTTCTGTGGGAGATAGGGTATTCCTGAAGATCAGTCCTATGCGAGGTCTATTCCGGTTCGGGAAGCCTTCTAAGCTTCGACCTCGTTACATTGGACCCTATCCTATTCTAGAGAGGGTTGGTGAAGTGGCTTACAGGTTGGCACTTCCTGAACATCTGATTGGGATTCACAATGTGTTTCATGTTTCGAATCTCAAGAGATATGTGCCAGATCCTTCTCATTGTATCAGTGATGATCTTCCTGGTTTGCAAGTGACACCAGATTCCTCTTATGTGGAACTACCAGTTCGCATCCTCGAGGAGAGCAACAGACAGCTGAGGAACAGGTCGTTTCCTATGGTCAAGGTTCTGTGGAATAGACATGACGAAAGGGAGGCAACCTGGGAGCTAGAGCAGGATGTTGCGGAGAAGTGGCCGGAACTTCTTGCTGAATTTCGAGGGCGAAATTCCTGATAAGGTGGGGAGATTGTTATACCCAGTAAAAAGTTTTATGTTAATCTTTAATAAATTAATTTTTGGCTTGGATGATTTCAGATCGACAGTAGGATGAGCCAGGAGCTCAATCAGAGGCTATTGGAATTTCTGAAATTTCTAGGGATTTTTCGGAGCACCGAGGTGAATTTTAAGTAATTTTCCCTGTTTAATTAGATTTATTGGATTTTTAGAAATTCGAAAATCCATTTAAATTAAACCGGAAATTTGTTTTTACCGCGCGTGAACCGGACCGGAACGGTTCAGCGGAGGCGGAGACGGTTCGCCGAGTGAGTTTGCGCGTGCGTTCTGATAAGCGGATCGGACGGTCGTGATCGACGGTTGGGATTGAACCGGCTGATCGGGTGCTTACCGTGTCGATAGCGTGTCGACAGCGCGTATCGGGTGCTTACCGTGTCGAAAGCGTGTCAACGGCGCGTAATGGGTTTCACCGTGTCGGCTAGAAATATAAAACCCTCGCGAAACGATTAGGGTTCGTTCGGCCGACCGATAGAGAGAGTTTTTCCGGCGTACGGCGCGTGATTCCGGCGGCCTGGCAAGGGGCTTTTTGTGCCTGGAGATCCACGGGAACGAGGAGAGTCAATTCGTACCGGATTCGTTCGGCGAGGAGCTGCGGCGAGCTGCGGACGAAGTTCACCGTCGCCGGCGTCGTTGAGGTAGGAAATTCAGTTTAAATTAGTGATTTAGTAGAAAATTAAAAGCATGAAATACTTTGCTTAATGAAAACAAGCATGTGGATGAAAATCGGATTTAATTGAATGCTAATTTGTGTCTTTTGCAAATTTCGGAATTTCCTGGAAAAATTCCCATTTCGCCGAAAAAAAAAATTTATTGATGCTTAGGAGCATGTTAGGAAATTGTTCTCCTTGTTCGCAGTCGCCGGAAATCGACGGAAGGATCGTAATGGTCGGCGATGGCGGCGGCTAGGGTTTCGCGGGCTTCGGACCGAGAAAGGAGAAGGGTTTAGATAATATCAAATCTAATTAAGTAATTAATGATATTTACGCCATTTTATTAGTAATTAAAATTAATCCGATTAACGGATTATTAAGAAATTGGTTCGGCGGTGTCGCGGTTCAGCGCGAGAGTTCCGAACCGGCAGCGAAAACCGGTTCAGCGGGATTCGGCGCGGACGAACGGCGCGAAAGCCGAACCGGCAGCGAAAACCGGTTCCGCGGGATTCGGCGCGGACGAACGGCGCGAAAGCCGAACCGGCAGCGAAAACCGGTTCAGCGGGAGTCGGCGCGGACGAACGGCGCGGCGCGGAGGAGAGAGAAGCGGAAGGAAAATTCGGAAATTTATTATTAATCCGAATTTTCGGAAATAAAAAGGATAAGCGAAAAATTAAATTCGAAAATTAATCCGAATTTTTGGAAAAAGGATATATGTGGAATTTAAATTCGGAAATTTATTTCGAATTTCGGAAAATGGATAAAGGGCGGAAATTGAAATTGGGATTTAAAAATTTCCTGAAGTGGGGAAAAATGTTATCAGTGATGACAGTACAGCTGGAAACAGTCAGACAGAAGTATGGTACACGGATGCTACCAGAACAGTCAGTAATTGACAGTTGTGTTGCTTGATGGCAACGGCATGGAATGAGTCAGTTTACTCAGTGTTGGCATATTTTATGGATTGGCATACTGGACCGGACTACTATAGACCCTATATGATGTTTTAGGGTAGTTGTGGTAGGTAACTGTGCGGTTCAGACTTAGCTTCCACAGTATACATGTGACTGGTATGCGCCTTGTTGTACCTGGATACATGTTGCCGGATCTTGGAGTTAGAGATTGGCAATGACTGTAGGGGCGTGAGCTTCTATGGAAGTTGTTGGTAGAGGACTCTTTGGGACGGTGGCTGAGTCGATCTCTCCTGGTCCATGTGTGTAGGCCTGCGCGCCTGAGGGTGGCAGGGGTGTCTCGCAGTGGCTAGCCAAGTGTGTAGGCCTGCGCGCCTTAGGGTGGCAGGGGTGTCTCACGTTGGCTAGAGATTTTGTGACTGGATTTGTCTATAGTCTCCAGGAGATTGATTGACGAGAGACGCTGCGGTGTCGGGTGCTTAGGCGCCATGCGTGTTTCGAGATGGGCGTTCCCACTGGCATGCTACCTGGAAGCCCAGAGGAGAGCTACTCTGGTGTGACTAGGGGTGACTGTGGTTGGTCGGAGTCTGGGACTGAGAGTGCCTATCCACCATACATTGTTATGCTGTATTCCTATATTTTTGCTATTATCCTTCTCTTGCATGTGAGTTTTACTAGCTGTCTTTCCTACTGGGCGTAGCTCATTCCTGTATTGTATATTTCAGTGGCTCGGCAGACTTGACGCTACCTGATTAGGTGGGATCGTGGTCAGCAGGCTTGTGGAGGATATCTGATTGTGATTGTCTGAGATATTCTGGTTAGTTGATGTTTCTGGTTGGATAATATTGCACTTGTCGGACTTGGTCTTATTCTTGTAATGTAGTTTCCATTTACTACCCTACCTTATTGTCTTGGAGTATGGTGTGTGGAGTGCCATATTTTATCTGAGGATGTTATATATCTTTTTGTTTGATGGTGAGGTCATTACATGACTATGGAACTTAACCATGGGGGTTCAGACTTCTAATAGACCGGTTCTCCTACCCGTAGGGGTTAGGAGTATTGGGTCTAGTAGGAGTAACATCGCGCGAGTCCATCTGTTAATTCAGGAGTCATGAACCTGATTTGACGGTGTACCCGGGAGATGGGATCCACATTGTTAAGGGAAGTAGGTGTGTAATGATGTGTTATATCCTATGTTTTCGTAGGCTACTCAGGTTGGTATGGGACGATCTGAGCTGTCTATATAAAAAAAAAAAAAAATTGTATGCCAAAAATCAGCCTAGGAAAAATGGGGTGTAACAGGACATAAACATGTTATATGGAAAAAATAATGCATGTGTAAATCTTTCAAAATAGTGTCTAATCCTTATAAAGCTAAATATCCAAATAATTTTTCATTTTATTGGATTAATTGAATGGTCTTATTACAAAATTAAATAATTTTGTTAGACTGTCCAAAGATAGTTTAATATAAGGATTGGACCTTCCCATGCTATGGTTGGATCATCCAATTTGAGTTGTTACCTAAAGAATACTCCAAAATATTTTAGTATAATAGATGTAAGAAAAAAATGAGCAATTGAACATAAACATAGAGGTCATAAAATGTATGAATATGAAGTGCAATTTGAGCTTCAAATACATAAATAAAATATTCATTATAAGCTCATTATATGAAACTTATTACATGAAGCATTACAAGAAAGCTCGTATAGCACTAATTTTGGTTCAAACAAAGACAAAAATTGGAAGACCAATGGAAAATTATGATCGATAATTTATGAAAATAAATGGAGCTTTTAGTGACAACATTTAATAACATTATGTTGGTTATTAATTATTTTATAAAAATGGGTGTTAGTACTTTCTTACTTTGTTAAAATATGTGTTAATAGATATTGATTGGTAATAGTTGTTGTAGTAGAGAAGCATGTATAAATAGGCCCAAATCTAAAATAAAAGCAATTTGATGGTCTAAGTTATTCTTTTTGTACTCTTGCTTACTAGCTTGAGTGTTGATTAACATGGTGTCATTCTCTTTTATTATGTAACTCTGTGATGAGCGTTGCAAACTCATTCAATAAGTGTAACACATCCTCTCTTCATCATTCTTAACCCATTTTTTTATCATCAATAATCACCCACAATTCATTCTTCTTTTCCTCCTATTTTCCTTATGTTATTTTTTTGCAACTTAGAAATTGGTGTTTTAATAATCACTTAGCTGGTAATATAGCATCTACACACCCTACTATGCACCATCCTACTTAGAGACTTAACAACAAATGCCTAACTAATGCACATCTTACGCTAATGTAGTCATTTGTAGAATAAATAGTATATAACTAGTTCTTTCTATTTTGAGCTTGAATTTTTTTAGTTCTGCACTTACATCATCTTTAAATCAAAGAAACTTTATTTCTCTCCAATCTCAATTTTTGATAATTCTTGAATTGTTGCAATGCTAATAAGAAGATATAAAATTTAGTAATTCAAAGATTTCAAGAACTTCAATCATATCAATGTGATAATTTATCATTAAGTTATTGATGTCAGAATGATAAGATGTGGGGGATGAGGGCCTTTTCTCTTCTACTTCAAGAAAAATCTAGTTTCTTCAAACTGTGAGCACCTCCAAGAATCTTTACTTGGACCTCTAAGGTCTTCTACATGAGTTGATCTTTAGATTATGCTCTAATTTTTTAAAAAAATTGGTCCCAAAAATTTACTATGATTATAAGATATCTACACAAGGTTGAATATGTAAAATGTGCAAATAAAATAATCTCCTAATCATGGAATTAATCCTTGTTCTTTGATATAACCCTAGATCCCTCACCATTACTAGCTATCTTTAGACCACTTAATCAAACATCTAGAATATGTGTTATCATTTTTTTGTTTTTTCTTCCTATAAAAAATAATTATCCCTTGTTGAGAACCCATGCCCTAGATCTCATGCTCCATGATATCTCATTTTTTGGCAATCTTACATTTATCATTTTGCACTATCTCTCTCTCTCTCTCTCTCTCTCTTTCTCTCTCTCTCTCTCTCTCTCTCTCTCTCTCTCTCTCTCTTTCTCTCTCATCCCTTCTCACTTATTTTCCTTTCATTCACATCCTCCGCACACTCACTCTTTCATTAATTCCCTGTCAAGAAACACATCTCAATCATGTGGGTTACCAACTATGAGCTACAAATTAAGTAACATATCTCAATAATATAGCTTACTAGCCATTAGTCATAAATTAAGCAACATATCTCAATTATGTGGTTTGCTAGACACTAATTGCAAAATAAGAAGCAAATCTTAGTCAAGTTGATTACATCAACTGACCACTAGTCACTAATCGAGTAACACGTCTTAATCATGTCTCTTACTATATTTATTTGTAGTTGTATTTTAAATTCTTTTTTTTCATATGATTCACAAGTCATTATGTATTTTTTCTTATTTTATTCATGATATATTCTTACAATATTTATATCATCATATTTTTTGATACTCATATATAACACATGATAAACAATTAATTTAATGTAAATAATAAGTAATTTAAATGGTACACATTTAATCAAAATATTATCATGCTCATATATTTCATAATCATGTTAAATATCACATTTATTATTCATAAATCATTTATTTTATTAATTTAACATGTCATCTATATGAACAACTCATTAATAAACGTGAGGTAAAGAACTAAGTTATATATCATATGTTTATATTCTTATTCTTTGACTATCTAATGTATAGTTTAATCAATTCTAATATTATAGTCATACATCAAAGCATCATAATGATTGTAGAAATATTTATACTAGGTCATATTTATCACTCAATATTATATTAAACATTAACATATAAAAATTGACAAAGTGCTCACCTTAAAGTTATCAAGTCATTCTCATTGACTTTTTCTCATTTTTCTTGCTTAAATTATCAAGAACAATCACTAGTTTCAACTTATTCCAATTCAACTAGTTAAGAAGCAATAAGCTTTATCTTATTGAAGAAAACATTCTATTATGTAACAATTAACTAAGGTTTTCATAAACTCATTGCATCAATTTATTGATAAAACCTTTATTAACTCAACTTTACTTATTTATCAAACTTAATTTTCTTTTTTTCACTTTCTCTCTCTCTCTCCATCTTTTTCTCTTTCTCTCTCCTTGGGTTTGACCATCATAGTGAGAAAACTGAGCAGAGATAGGTTCTAAACATTAAAATCAATAGTTAACACTTAAGAGAAGACTTAAATTTACTATAACTTGAAGTTCTAACCTTTGATCCATAAGTAAAGAAAGATTAGGGCTTGACACTTACAAGATCTTGACCAAATAAATCTGTTAATAACAGAACCAAGGGAGGAAGCAAGAAATAAAAATGAATAATCTCACTTAACCAAATCAAAGTTCCACCTCCTCAATCTAAAGCTTTTTGTACAAGAAAGAATTCTAAGATTTACAGGAATTGAACAAGAGAGAATACACTTGGTCGTCATAACTAAGGATATTATATTAATAAATAATAATTAATTATGAACTAACTTTTTAAATTTTGAAATTTTATAAAAATTTGAAACAAATTATTATTAAGATAAAATAAGTATCATTAGACTAATCTTAATAAGATCCATCAAATTCTATATTTATTTTATTTTAAAATATATATATTTTTAATTATTTTAATATATTTTATGAGGTAGTTAATAAATTCACATGGCATTAGAAATTAGAGAATATTACAAAAACATATTAAAATATATAAGGACCCAAAATTCACATCTCAATTCTAAAAAAATGTATAGGATACCTTTGAGACTCACTTTAAAATTAGTACAATATTTCATTTTCCAATAAATAGATAGATTAATATAACAATAAAAACATTAGAAGATAAGTTACATTTATATATACTAGATTTTGGAGTAAACAAAGGTTGTACTTATCGTTGATTGAATTTGCATAAAATAACTACCAAGTTACTATAGAATGGAACCTTATAAGATATTATATCAATAGATGTACCAATCACCATTATAATGGTATTAAGAATCACAACAAATATCGATAAGATTAAAGGTAATTTATAAATATGCAAGGAATGTTCAAATCATTAAGGAAATACTTCAAATGATGTAAGATCTTCAAAATAATTACTTTGATCTAAACATAAGAAGATGAATTTTAGGAATATGATAATATATTTCTCAAAGTGGGCCTTATGATGGGAGTTATAAAAGTAGGGAAAGCAAGAAAACTTAAGCCAATATACATTATACCTTTCTAGATTATTAAAAGAGCTAATGAGATTGCATACAAGATAGCATTATCATTGACTTGCCTGGCATGCATGATGCATTCCATGTGTCAATACCAAAGAAAAATATGGCATAGTATATGATCCAAGAAATAAGGAGATGCAATAAAATCCATGCTTTGAAAAAAGACTAGCAAATGCTTTAGCAAAGCAAAACAAATAACTAAGAAAAAAAACATTCTAAAGTTTAAAGCACAATATGTTAATCAAATAGAAAGAAAATCTACATTAAAACTAAAAGAAAAGATACAAAAAAAAAAGTATCAATGATTATTCTAAATTTTAAGAACAAAATTTTTATAAGGATTGAGAAATTTATAACATCTCAAAAGTACATGCAAAAAATTAAATTTCTAATTTTTTTTAATATAACTCAATATGAAAATATTGCATAACAATTAAATTATTTCAACTTTGATAAAATATACATGTAAATTGGATCTTAAATCAACAATATGCTAGAAAATTAAAAATATAAGTTGTTTAAGAATCTTTAAAGAAATTATAAATGTTTTAAATTATGATAAATATTTAAACTTGTGCACAATTCGAAGTATTAAACCATGAATATTTCAAGTTGCAAAGATTCAACATGGGTGCATGGGAATAGGCACATTAATTACAAAATACTCTTATAATATTAAATTAAAAAAAATAAATAATTGGGAAAATATTAAAAGAATTATAGTGGAAAAGCTTGAAACAAGAACAAGAAGAAAGCATTGGCATGTGCTATTCATTGATATAATTTCATAAGAACGTAGCTAAAACACTAAGAAGGTTCGAAGTTTTATCAATGAAGAAACAACTCCATCAATGGCAAATCTGCAATCGACATAGCAGACAGACGCCGGCCCTTTCAAACCACCGGCCCTTTCAACCAACGCAAGCTTTCTTCTCCTTCTCCTCCTCCCCGCCATTCACCCTTTCTCCTCCAGCCGCATTACGAAATAGACTCACCGAACCCATCTTCCTCTCTTGCAAAAGCTCGACGCCCTCAATCTGTCCATCCCCTTCTCCCATCCTGTCCTCGTCCTCGCTCGTATAAACATTCACCACAACGTCCACGCCAAGTCTCTCGAGCCCCACATCTTCAAAGCAGTCAAGAAGCAGAACAGAGACCACGTGGGCAATCCTCTCCCTCGCCGTTTCAGACTCTTCGGGATCCATCATCATCTCCAGCGGCAGCGGCTCTGCCCGTCGAATGAGACCTACCAGAGAAGATGGAAAATCAAACGTGCCGCAGCCGATAGGGACCCGGTGCCTGGTGACCGACTCCACCTTCTCGCCGTCCACATCGTAGGCCAAAGCAAAGGACAGATGGGGCTCGCCGGCGGCATCAGCTTCACCCAAGTTGTACACCTTCTCGTAGAAGACGTTGATGTCGTCCGATATGGAGATCTCAGAAGCCATTAGTATCTGCTTCAACTGTTTCCGGGTTTCGGAGGCTTTTAAACTTGATCAGAAATATTTCAACCGACTTGGTTTGTTAATTTTTTTTTTTTTTTTTTTTTTTTTTTTTTTTTTCTAGGGCTTGCCCTTTACAGGGGTCCCTTCCAGAAATTCTCGAGGGCCAAGGTCAGGCCCTGGCCCAAGAGGGGGTTTGGAAATAGTTTTCAACCAGCAATAGACGCGACTCGATAAGATCTCATTGCCTGCGTCATTGCCCCAAGCGCAAAGATACTTGGTTTGTTAATTATTTTCTCTTTTGTGATATTTATTACCTTTTTTAGGATAAAGTTTCCGTTATAAAAAAGTTGAAGAAGATATAGATACGATTTGTTTAATAATGATTTTAAATTTCAAAATTAGTTAATTTAATATCTTTTAAAAAATTTTAACGTTAGGTAGATACTCATTTAAGGTAAAGTACTATTTAGATAAACGATCAGAATAAACTTAATATTATAAATATTTTTACAATATGCTTTATATTGGATGTAGTCATTAAAACATTTTCAAAATAATTATTTTTTAGAGAAATTTAACACTCTTGTATTAATTTAATCTAATTTTTTTTTTATTTGTTTTAATTTTTTTAAGCTAAGATGTTATATCCAAACGATAATTATTATGTAAGAGAGTTCTTGATAATAACATTATAGATTATTCTACATGTTTAGGATCTCGTATATAAATTTTTTTTATTTAAATTGGGTTTATACTACTCTTTAATGAATATCTCACTTGTCACTATTATTTTATTCTTTTTATTTATAGCACTTATTATGTTTTCTCGAAACTGACTATAATTTAAATTAATGCCTTTAATGTGTATATTATAAATAAAAAGTAGATTTATTAAGACTTCTATTATTTGATATCACCTCTATTTTATTATCAATATATAAAATTAAGTATAATATGACAAATAATACATAAAGATGAGAAAGTATTTTATGATGCAAATAGAAGACAATTTTGGTTTAAAAAATAAGTTATAATACAAATTAAGTTAAACTATAATAAAACTTTAATCTCAACTGTGTTTAATTCTAGATATATAGGATGAGAAATGATATGACATTTTTTTTGATGTTTTATTATTTTGACTTATAGTTGTATAATGAAATATTAAGTTATCTTTATGATGTCATGTTATTCAATGCATAATGTTTCAATACAAAAATCTTTTAACTTCTAGTAAGAAAATGTAGCACAAAAATCTTAGACATTAAGAATAAGGTTTTCATATATTTAATAAAATGTTGTGTATTACTCGATATGAACTTTGTTAAGACAATAACAATAAACTAAATTATTTACTTAGTCACAAAAGTATACAATAGCTAACAATAATAATCTTTTTATCCTTTTGTATAATCTCAAATGAATGATTGACTAAGTAGCATCTTTTGTAATTATAAAGGACGATTTTCTGAAAAATATATTTTAAAAACATTTTTGGAAAGATGTTGTTTGAGAGAAAAAAATATTAAAATTTTTATTTTTATGTTATTGAAGTTAAAAAAACTATTGAGAAATAGTTGCAAAACTTTGCAAGTAAAAAACATTTTTTCAAAAGATTTTTTAAAAAATATATTTTATATAAGGAAAAGAGATATTGTAGTAACTGTTTGATATATTTTTGATATTTTAAGATAGAAATAGGAAAAGAGCCATTAAAAGCTTTCACAAATGAAATTTCTATTGGTATTTTGAAAACAAAATTTGAAATTAGAGTTCTATGTAAGAAGAAATAAACTTTTGACAAAAAAATATTTAATTAAAACAAAATTTAAAAACTTTTAAAAATATAGTTTTAAAATCATTATGCAAATTTGATTAAAACCTTTGTGTGTTGAAAGGTACAAGTGATTCAAGATGACCTATTGCAACACAAATACTCTTTTATAAAACAAAGTTTTAAATTAATGTTTCAATAATATATCTTTTTAAATTGAAAAATACAAAATTTTAATATATAGTTTTTATCAAAACTTTATCTTGACTCACACTATTTTTTTTTTCAAAATTGTTTTAAATATATATATATATATATTTTTTTTTTTTTTTTCTTCTAAATTCATAATAATGACAACAACGGCCTAAACTTAATGGAAATGTTTAAATCAGCGCTGCTTGCATTCGATTTTTTCATTAATACTTAAGGCTTAAAGCCCTAACACCTTGCATTCTCGTCCGCCGCTTCAGTCTTTCTTCAAGCACATAATCGCCGGCTTGTTTAGCGTTTGAAACCGTTCGGTAGAATGAGGTATTTTTTGATTATTTTCCGTTCAATGTCTTCGTCATCGCTAAAAAGTTATCTACCTTATTGAGTTTTTTTTAAAACCGATTGACTTCTTAGAAATCAAATGGACCTTTTTTGTTTTATTCATGTCGAGATCGGTGGTTCATGAGTTGTTATAATTGTCAAAACAAATCGAAATATAATTCACTTGAAATTGCATGCTTAGTAATTGTAATTTCTATTTTACTAAACGAGTTATTGATATTGCAACGTCTTTGTCTTTGATGGCTGTAGCAAATTGCAAAGTGATGTTCTGAGGGAATCCATTGCTCAAGTTGTTAGCGACAGTCGTGAGAAGAAGAGAAACTTTATAGAGACCATTGAGTTGCAGATAGGACTTAAGAATTATGATCCGCAGAAGGACAAGCGCTTTAGTGGATCTGTGAAGCTTCCCCATATTCCTCGCCCAAAAATGAAGGTCTGCATGCTTGGTGATGCCCAGCACGTCGAGGAGGTAACAAAATGCTGTAATTTAATTACGAAGTTAATAAATTTGTACTTATCAGGAGGATATTTTCATATGTATTTGATTTACTAGATGTTGACATGCAGTCGTTTTTCTTGTATTCAAGTACTTCTTGAAGGCACTGGCATTACTGTAGGGTAATATGTGATAGCATTGATGTTTTGGTTTCAGGCCGAGAAAATTGGTCTGGATTGGATGGACGTTGAAGCCTTAAAGAAAATGAATAAGAACAAGAAGCTTGTAAAAAAGCTAGCAAAAAAGTATCATGCTTTTTTAGCTTCTGAGGCTATAATCAAGCAAATCCCTCGTCTCCTCGGCCCTGGTCTCAATAAGGCAGGCAAGTGATTGTAACTCTATTACTCATTACATGCATGTGCATCCTATGCAACAAAGTGAAAGATAATCATGTTAATTTTGTGCATTATATGAAATAGATGTGTGCAGCTATAATAATACTATATGAGATTCTTTGATCATTTCATGAACTCAATATTTATCCTATAAATGCTTTAAAAAAATTATTTCCAAATTTAGTGAAGAATAACTCCGAGATTTCATCTCTTGAATAAGATTTTATTAATAAAGAGTTTGTTAATTTCAACAAGCACAAGTGCTTTTAGTTTGTTTTTAAAATTAAGAAACACTACTAATTTATAGCCCAATAGTCTTATCAATCATTAGAAGAGGGAAATCTTTATAGAGTTTAAAAATTTTAGCATAATTAAGTTCCCACAGTTAGCTTTGCTTGTAACTTAAAGAATTTCTGGATTTTTTTTCCTTAAAAGAAATTTCTTATCAAGTTATTTTAAGGTTTATTTTATTTTATTTAATGTATTAACCAAGCCTCGAAATAGTGTTTATTTGCAAGTCTTGAAGAGTTTGGATTAGCATACAGTTTTGATTTGATTCTAGATATGGAAATTATTTCAAATTTAGATATAATTGGTGCTAACTTGCTACGAGATGGTTATACAATGTGTTAACATAGTGCTTCATGCATGATCTGTGAACTTGACCTAACTTTAAGCCCATTTACTAGATAAACTTCATAGTGACAGATTAAGAAGAAAGGCTTGAATATGCAGAATTCACAAAAAAATGACTTTTACATTAGTTTGGACAGTAAGATTTGTGACTCCTTGCGACTTCAAAGTTCTATGCAATGAAATCTATTTATTGTTGGAAAGTCTCAGGAAAGATCTCTGCAAATGTAAAATGTTAATGTAGACAAACAAATGAAAATGAAAGGGAACAATTTATTAGAAACTAAAGTTTGTAGACACTATTCAAAATGATTGACACAAAGGGATCGATACTCTACAAAAATTAGATTACTTGGGCGAATGATCCCAATTACCACTGAGGGTATACCCTTTTATACCATCAAGTTCTCTAGGGATTTATATCGACCGGTTCAAATAAGAAGTGAAAAGTGTCTTCCAAATTTTCTCTTTAGATTTCTTTGAGAACCTCCTTGGATGGGATCTCAATTTATTTCAACAACCTATGCCTTCAATTTTGAGATTTGAAATAGATTTATCAAAGATAAGATTCTTATGTCGTCTTTGGATGTGTGTGCCTTGATTTGATTTGATACTCTGTTCAAGTTTGGATATCTTGCATTGTTTCTGTAACCTCCAATTATCATAATTCGATTTAATGGTCTAGACTGTTTGATTAGGATTATGATACTTTGATCTCATTGAACAACAATTCCACCAACTTCCCTCTATCTTGTCTCTAGGCGATGGTTCTTAATGTATCATTTTGATTAGGTTGATGAGCCAAATAGGTGTGAGAACTCAACTTAGACTTGTTTCCTCACAAACCATTTTTCTTTGGATGGAAGTTAATATTTTCTATAAATCTTGAAGGTTTTTTTAGTGCCTTGTCTCTTCGAGGTCAACATCCTGTTCAAAGTTTTCTTCTATCATAGGACCAAACCATCAATGGCTTGTAGAATTTCTCGAGCTTTCTCATGCGATAATAAAGGCTCAATGTTTCTAAATCCATCAATTTTAACTATAGAATAAATGCACAAATAAGGTGGAAAATCTAGTCGACATGCAATATTGTCTACCCTTTCAAGATTTTGAAGGGTTTATTTAGTTTGATTTCAGCTTTTTCCCTATGTCTTCTAGTTTCTCTATTCTAACATACTACCATATGAGGTCTTCGGCTTCAAACGTCTCTAGTTTGTGTTGGGCATGCTTAACTGAAATTTTTGTGGAACTTTCTTGAACTGCCTTTTCATTTCTTGTTGGATTTATTGGATTTTCTTGACTAATCATTGAACTTAATCCACTTCATCTCTTACTCCATGTGGATTGTCATGGAAGAAAAACTTTAGATCAACTAGACCATGAGCTAGATACCCTAGGTACATATTAAGTGGGCCCTTTTAAATGGAATTGTAGATTGCTCACTTGTAAAAAAAAAAAAAAAACTATAGAGATGGCATTCTCTCATCCCATGTCTTTGATCGATGCATTGGACCCTGCTATTAGGTGAACCACAATCTATTGACTACTTTGGTTGCCTAATGTTGCATATGTGATACTTCTATTCAAGATGTGTCCATTAATGCTTGTAAAAACTTTCCAAATTCCACTAAGGAACCTTGAATATGGATTTGATATAATAGAAGTAGGAATACCAAGTTAGACCCTAATTGTTGTAAAGAATAGTATCCTCTTTGGAAATTGTTTGCATGCATAAGAATTACCATATGTTTTTTTACATTTGTGGATAGTAGGGGTAAACCTTCACAAAAATCATGCATATTTGTTCCCGTGTTCTTGTTGTTACTAGAACGAGGTTTTGAGTCGTGATTGAATTTAAAGACTTGAAGATGCTACATAATATTATTCTTGCACAATTCATGCCACGTAATGCATAGTCTAGGACAATAGACTTGTTGGTGGTTCAAGCTGTTTTTGGATTTTCCAAAATGTCCTGTCACCTTAGATGTGTGTATTCATCCATTATCTTATTGCATGTTTTAGGATGCATAGTTGTCTCTTGTAGAAGAGGCACTCATGTATGATGTATTCCTTGTTATTTCAATCAATTGCAATAGAAATAAAATTTAGACAAACTTAAAAATTTGTTCAAACAAACTTTGACATAAACATTTTTTATTAAATATACTTGTAAATATAAAATTGTTGGTGGTTTATGGATAAATGAATTTTTAATAGACTTTATAAATCAATAGTGCTAAACTTTGAGTATGAGTCCAATTGATTTTGAACTATGTATATTAACATGTTAAAATGAAAACATAATTGGATTGATATTTGTAAAAAATACAAAGTTTCTATGCAAATCTGCCCACTACTTGCTTTACTTGTAATTTATGTGTTCTTTAGCTTAAAGTCTTCAACATATATAAACAACTGTTTTTTTATGTTGATACTTAAAAGTACATCTTTTAGTTATTTATGTGTGCCATCATATTTGAACATTATTTACATAGGACTTGAAGAGACCTAGAGATTCCATTAGAGCTTGAGTATCTTTTCAATTCTTCTTTGGGCATTTTTATTTTTATTTTTTGGAGCTAGTCATAACTTTTACAATAATAAAAACAAAACTAAGTACAAAAATCAATCCCATAAATAGGTGGCAAACCAGGTTACCACCAAGGGGCATAGTACACACTGCCAAAACAAAGAAAAAAAAAAGCTTTCGATGCTCTGTGACGATGCTGCCACCCCATGCATTGAACCCATAGAGTGATGCCTATGTAGGTTGGGAATGTGCATACTTACCAGTCTGGGTAAAGGATTTTGGGATGGATGCAGGGGAGGGTATTCCAATATTGGACAGTTTAAGGGTTTAACGAGCCTCAATGGATAAACCACCACGAAGAGTGTCCTACCTGCAATAGTAGTAAGAGAGTCTACATGCAAAGCTCATTGGGGATGGGGACTTGGAATTGATCGAACTAGTCATTGAGATGCTGCTGCTACAGTTCACCATGTGGAAAGCAAGCTCTGGGAATTAGAGTGCATTTCTTTGGCTGAACATGATCCTCAGTCTGGGGTCCCTTCACCTGAGTGCAAAACTGAAATGCCTATCATCCGACTGCAGGTCAAAATCTTACCGCTTATCCTTGTCACAGTAGTTGCACAATTCCATTATGGATTCTTCAGAAGTTATTTTAGCGTTTGTTAAGAGAATGGTAGCTTCCACCTCTAAAACTATAACCTCCATGGTGGTTGATCCCATAGCTGGTGCTGCTTGGTCCCCAGCCACTGAGATTGCTGTAGAGTTCACATTACTGATCTGTAGCATCCTTATAGCATGAGCCAACAGGCCCCTCCAACCTAACTCTGCATCTAAAGCATCTCTGTTGGCCTGCCCAACTCAGTTGCACCGTGTTGCAGACAGCCTTATTCTTGTCGACCACATTAGGGTAAAGACCTGAACTGTAGACTTGTATGCCCTGATATTGTACAATCCACATGGAGATCCGCACCTTGTTTCAAGTGGGGTTTTGGTTACGCAGCTTCTACACTTACAGCTTGGACGGTCCCTGTTGCTTGCCCCACCATCTTCTCTTAGTGCAACATCAGCAGTCCATTGGCCCATTGCACCAACTTATGATTCACACATAGCCTTCCTGCCTTTTGGGACATTGGTGACCTGCTCGCTGCCTACCCCATCACCTGAAAACTTCATGTCTATTCTTGACTTCTTCACTGCTTCTCTCCTATGGCGGCATTCTGCCTCTTGAAGGCCTACCCTTCTTTAGGCAGAGTAAATGAGAGATAAACCCTCTTTACCTAAACGTTTGAAAGAAGGTAGTATGTGGTATGTTCACCTATGACCTGCCCTTCAGTAGGCTTCCATAGGCAGCTCAAATCAACTTGAACACATACCTGGGCAAATGCAACTGAAGTGTCGACAGTATAGACGAACTAGGCAATCCAGTCGTGACTGACAACTAGCTCAGAAATTTCCAGTCCACTGTCACAATGACAGTTGACATTGCTTGAACACATACCTGGGAAAATGCAACTTAAGTCTCGATAGTATAGATGGACTAGGCAATCCAGTCATGCCTGACAACTTGCTCAGAAATTTCCAATCCACTGTCACAGCGACAGTTGCCTTTGCCATTCCTGAACTCCCTTCGACACCCAACCTACCCTCTAAACTTGATGCTGGTAACCTTACCATCCCCTTTAGTTATCACCATAGAGATCCTCCCAACCTTCCCTTCCATGCCTGTACCAAGCTCCTAACAGAATCTGAGCGGGGAAAGGGCAGAACACCACTGCCTTCTTCCCCCTCATGCCACTTTGGAGGCTGAACCAGGGACGAACGAAGGTTCCTTCTGTCAACTCAAGTGCTTGTTAGGCGTTTCCTCTTTTGCCATCAAGGAACTTGAACTACTTCAAGCTCAATTACCATCATTGAATATCCTAGATCTATTGCATGCTGGCATGTGTCCTAGCTAGCCATTAGCTGACACAATTCAGGTTTTTTACCATTAAACTTGATTAAAACCACTTGTATTAACGTTTCTAATAAGTTTGTCTCATTGCCCCAAAGAAGTTTATTAATGAGAGGTAGGTAATGTGGTCGAAGGGCACAATGGTTAATTCTTAGTTATTTTACAATAGTTCTTCAAACAAAGTATTTTATTCTGCTTTTTTGGTCTAAGTTTTATTAACATAAATTAGCATGGGATTTTTTTTCTATTTACTCTAAAGAGCAATTTTTAATGTTTTTTAACAGTATCATGCTGACCTTATACAGCTGAAGTTTACATGCCATTCATGTTTCTTAAAATGGTATCCATTATTTTTTTTTTATTTTTATACATATAATTTTCATTTGTGGGTTTTTTTACTCGTGATGATGAACTGCAAACCTTGTGAGATGTGGCTTTAGTGTTGAGGGTTTTCCAAGTATAATTGTGTAGTGTCACATAATATTGGCGGAAGTTGATGGCAGTTTTGGTCTATTATTAAGCAAATGTTTATCGTCATTGTTTTTCATGCACAACATTAGCACTTTATGTAGTAACATAACAACCTTGTTTTATCTTTAGAACAACATCATGATAGATGAATACTGGAAGACAAATTGTAGAGATCTATGTTTAATGTTAGGCAAAATTGGGTTGAAACATGAGATTCTGCATGCTCTTAAGATTAATTCATTTTAGCCCTCTAACACAATATAATTAAAAGAATTAATGCACCATGGTTTGATCCTCCATCACAAAGATGCTCTTGGAGAGGGCGGCCAGCTGCTTGCTTGCCAACCTTGTGAGATGTGTAGGTTGACGTTAAGGGTTCCAAGTTTCATTGCGTAGTGTAACAATAAGATGTGTAGAAGTTGATCTTGTTGTTGGTCAGTTATCATGCAGACGTTTAAAGCCATTGTTTTCATGCACAACAGCAGCGCTTAATGTGATTTAATGATCTTTACTGATTGTTCTAACCTTCAAAATGTCATGACAGATGAATGGAACATGAAGTCATGTAAAGATGTGAGTTTGTTGTAATCAAAATTGTATTGAGACACCAGGGTTTGCATGTTCTTAAGATTATTTGACTGCATCAGTGCAACACAACAAAACTAAGAAATCAATGTCCTGTGGTTTAATCCTCCATTTCGATGCAAACGATGTTTGAAAATACCTTTCGTGGTCTTGGTAAAATTGCAATGCATTTACTATTCATATAATCCTTTAAGGCCTCTTTAAGCTTCAATATGGCATTTTTAGTTGTTCCCTGGACATTTTCCTTCGAGTTGTTAAATTCCAATTCCAGTTTGATGACATTTCTTCTGGATTGCAGGGAAATTTCCCACGCTTGTTACTCATCAAGAATCCTTAGAATCAAAAGTTAACGAGACCAAAGCTATGGTTAAGTTTCAACTAAAAAAGGTTCTGTGCATGGGTGTTGCTGTTGGTAATTGTGGAATGGAGGAGAAGCAGATCTTTCAAAATGTTCAGCTCAGTGTGAATTTTCTTGTTTCCCTTCTAAAGAAAAATTGGCAAAATGTATGTTCCTAACTTCGTCTCAATTTATTGTTTTTCTTAATTTTTTGTGCATAAGAATTAATGCATGAAGTTAGCTTTAAATGTTGTAGTCCTCCTATTTAGCTAGATTAACTTAACATGATTTTACATAATATTTTTTTTTTATCTTTTTGAAAGTTATTGAGAACATAAACCACCCAGCTTTCATCAAAGCAAGAGTATGGAAGGAGCCAAATTTGTTTGTGCATAGAGACTGGTTCCTCTGTTAGGTAAATTGGGTCCCCATAGGGGTTGAGATGTTGTTGTAGCATTAAATGATGACTAAGTGATGGAACAGTGAAATGTTGAAGTGTGGTTGCTATGGACAGTTGATCTTTGAAGCAAATGAATCGTTTATGTGAAGGATTTACATATCCTATGTATCATTAACTTGAGTTGGTGGAGATCTTAACCATTGAAATTTTGACAAGGTTTAATCTTGCAGGTGAGGTGCTTGTATCTGAAGAGCACCATGGGGAAGCCATGCAGAGTCTTCTAACTTACTAAAGTTACTAATTGTTCAAGCACAATTTGTATTTGGAGATTTTGGCTACTGTGAATTAAGCAGTTTTGCCCTTTGATTTTTTTTTTTTTTTTTACTGTTCTTGTATTCGTGAAACGCTGCTTGATATTTCTGTTGCTTGTCATTATTAAATTTTGTTTTAGATTTCTCCTGGCATGTTTTGCTTTTGTAATTTGGATCAATTATGTTTGCATTGGTTTGATAAAGTTTCAATTTTTATGTCTTCCATGAGTGAGATTATTACATCATGATTTCTTACAAGCTTATGTAGGAATTATCTCTTTCTCTTCTCTTCTCTTTCCTACATAGCTTGCTTGAGATTTTTCTTGAACTTCTTCCTCTCGAGTCACCCACAAAATTTCCCAAAATTTGTATTTTCCTCTTAGTTTTTAGATGATTGTGCAATTCATTGCTCATTTATGGTAAATTGATATTGTGGAGTTATTTATCCATTGTTGGATATCAATAGGTTTTTAATTCAATAACCTTTACCTTAATGTGATTGTATTGCTTTTGAGATTTTGAGTACCTCCTTGTGGATATTGTTTACCCCTTTTGGGATAAATCTTCATTTAATCCTCCATTTAAATAGATACAAGAAATTAAATTGAAAAATACTATATTAATGCATGAAAATTCTAAAACTAGTGAATGAATTGAATGATGTTGATCTCAAATGAGGACCGATAAGTGTTGTTAAATATTTCTACATTGCATTTGTGAATGTCAATAGAAAAGACCTAATTTTTTGTTTAAGTTAAATGCAAATTAGTTTTGTTGTCAAAATATTAGAAAATTATTGATGCTTTTGAATTTTGTAACAAAAATATGTTTTTAATATTTTAAAATAATAAAAAATAGCATAATTATTGTTTTCTTTCATGTTATTATTTTACACACACACATATATATATTTATTTATTTATTTTAGAGCACATTAATAAGTGTTAGAGATAAACATTTTCAACTTAAAGCCAAAAATCGTTCATAACTAACTATATTTGATTGTTTTGTTTAATTTAAAAAATGGTATTTAATTTTCAGTAAAAAAGTGATAATTTTTTTTTATTTTCAATTTGCGTTATCTTTTTAAAAAAATTAAGTAGATTGGAAACTGAACTATTATGTTATTTATTTTTTTGTTTTTCTATGATTTGATTAACTTAGTTTTATGATTTTTTTTAATGTAATTATATCAAAATTCAGTAAATAAAAAGTTTGAGCATTTGATTTAATTTGATTTTTGGATAATAATCATTTTTTGTCGATTCAATTCAATATTTTGTTTAGCCTTTATTTTTCGATTAATTTAACAAAAAATAGATCACCGATCCATCAATCAAATCGAGCCAGTTAATCGAATGCATACCCCTTGAACCGGGTTTATATAGTTTTGATTTTGCCGAACACGATTAGTCATCGGCTCGACGTTCTTATGAGCCGCTAACTGTTGGGGGGGCGCCGGCCGGCCCGCAGGGCCTACTAATAAAACGATTGGGGAAGACGTAATCGCCGGTGGACGCCTTCTCGGCCTCATCTCTGTTTTTCCGTTGATTAACTAACAAAATTTCTCGTTTCTACAAATTCCTAATTTGATTTTCGCCTCTCCCAAAAGAAAAATATCTATAACTACGAGACGGGCTTTCGCCCAAGAAGACATCCATTTTCTCCCCTCGTTATCGATGCAGGACGTAAGGTATTTGTTTTTTTTTTTTTTCGATCTTTAATTCTTGGGGGACTGTTCATCCTTTTGATCATCTCGATTTATTTCCGTCTTGGGTCATTAGCCCATCGTTTAAGGCAAGATCTGCTCTCCATCTTTGGTATTCTACTCATTTTGGCTTGCCTAGTGGTTCAAAGAACCAATTCTTGTTCTGTACTTTGGGAAGATATGCTGCTTGTGATGGATACTGGATCCATCCATTGGACCTTTTTCTTGCTTTAGATTTTTTGAAAGTTCATCTTGCGCAGAGTTTTAAAACAAATTAATTTTATGAAAGTTGTTCCGTTATAGTGAACAATTAAATGGTATCTTCTCAATTCATTGCGTGTTTTCTATTTTATTCTTATTCGTTTGCACCACTTCTTTCCAATCCATTTTAGTAACTTGGATGCCTTGGGAACTTGTTTCATAGCGTTCTTCAGTATTAATTGTTTTTGTTCAGCATCTGGAAGCCATTACTACTTTTTTATTTGTTACTGGAGGTTTTGATGTGTATCACTGGGGATAGTAAATGCAGTTATAATTTGGAGAATTCTGGCCTAATCTCTCAAATTTCTCAAAAAAGAAAAGCTTGGTGGATTGTTTTAGTTGTTATCTGTGATATATATGTTCCTGATTCAGGAATATCTTGAGTCTGATTCCGTATGTGAACATTATGTGCAGGGAAGTGAGATTTGGCATATCACCTTCGTGATAGCATAGCTGCTCTTTCAGGTTTTTGGTCCTTTTTGTTCGGCATGGTTTCTTCAATATATGGATAGCTAGTTTCCAACGAGCAGAAAGTCAAATGATGAGGCTACCTTGAGCTTCTTTACATGATAACTTCATTTTATATGGAGAATCTTCCTTTGGAAGTCATAGGTAATATTCTCTCCCATCTTGGAAGTGCACGTGATGTTGTAGTAGCCTCTGCAACTTGTCATAAGTGGAAAAAATCTTTCAAGAAGCACCTTCATACGCTTCGGTTTTGCTCTGATGATTGGTCTGGTTATCGGGACCTGACAACTAGGCAGCTTGAGATAATTATAACCCAGACTATATTTCAAACTGTAGGCCTTCAAAACCTTTCAATCAATATGGACAGTGTACATGAGTTCTCAGCAGCACCTGTTGTTGCTTGGCTCTTGTACACCAGGGAGACGCTTCGAAGGTTATCTTATAATGTTCGAACTTTACCTAGTGTGAACATTTTGGAGAAGTGCGGTCGACAGAAACTTGAGGTCTTAGATTTGGACCACAATGCTATAAATGGGGTTGAACCAAGCTATCAACGGTTTACTTCACTAAGATGCCTTTCTCTCAGTCATGTCAGTATCTCAGCATTAGATTTGAGCTTGCTATTAGTTGCTTGTCCAAAGATAGAGACTCTCATTGTTGATGCTCTTGAAATTGTAACATCAGATTCACAGGCATCCGTGGAATTAAGTAGCCCAACCTTAAGAAACTTGTATGCCAAAGCTCTTGCGGTAGATAAAATAATTTTGGATGCTGATAATTTGGAAAGTTTGCATTTGAGTGAATTAAATCTAGACCTTTTTGAGCTGATTGGCAAAGGTACATTGAAGCATCTTAAGATGGATGATGTAAGCATTACTCATTTAGATATAGATGAGAGCACAGAACATTTGGAGGTTATTGATGTTAGCAACTTTACAATCTTGTGGCCAAAATTTTGCCAGATGATATCGAGATCATCAAAATTGAGAAAACTTAGGCTTTGGGGTGTTATTTTTGATGATGAAGATGAAATCATGGATTCAGAGGCAATTGCTGTTTGTTTCCCTCAACTTATGCATCTTTCATTAAGTTATGATACAAGAGATGGTTTTCTTCATAATGGACTACATGGTTCTTTACCACTCAAAAATGTGACTACATTGGAATTAGGATGGACTGTAATAAGCGAGCATTTTGGTCGATGGGTTTTTGGAATGGTGGATAGATGCCCTAACCTCCAAAGGTTGATCATTCATGGTGTTCTTTCTGAGATCAAGACTCGTGAAGAGCGCAAAATTCTTGGACGTTTTACCTCAGCAATAATTTGCCTTTCAAGGAAATATTTGCATATTGGTGTTCATTTTGAGTATGATTGAGGACTCCTATAGGATTCTTATCTTTATTCGTCTACAAAAGTACATATACAATTTTCAGATTCATGGTATGGTACTAAACATTAATTTCCCTTTTGTTATGAAGATATTTGCTTAATTAGAATCTCTTTACCTTATCATTTCTTTGTTATTACCTTATTGATTTTTTAATTCACTTGTTTTATATTCATTTATTAATATTTTATATCTTCTAGTGATGTTTCTTGTTGATCAATTTCTAATTTGATGAATTATTGATGTTAATCACCTATGGACTCGTGACTTGTGCGATTTCAAGAGAGAGACTCACTTCCAAAATTCTAATTTGTTAGTGACATACAACATTCGTGTATAGGTTCTCTTGAATTTCACTTGAGTAGAGAAGAGAAAAATTTTAAGCATTCAAGAACAAGTGAGAATGTTGCAAAAACTAATTTATAATATTTTGAATCAATTTGGATCAAATGAGCTTCAATTAAAATACACCTTTTGGACAATGGTAGTGGCGGTTTAGATAGGTTCTGTAATAAACTCCTTTAATTATGATAACTTGGACAATCCTTATGCTTATAAAATAGATAACAGGGCCTCAAGTCTTAACAAGCCTCAAAGAAGGCCCTTTTGAGATGTAGATGCTCTTGGGAGGACTTATGTGAATCCTCAAGACCTAGCAAACCTCAAGGGAGGAACCATTCGATACCCCGCTCTGCTCAAGAGGTAGGTGCCCTCAATTGAGGTTTTGGTGCCATGCTTTTCTTCTTTCTCAAGACTTGTATGGTCTCAATGATCATAGCTTGAGACCTGATATTCCTCAAGTAGGTACCCTTTAATGGGTTTTCCTCTATAGTTCTTGAAGACCCCCAATAGTGATTTACATGAGTGAATATGTCTTAATAAGATCTCTTAATAATGGACACTTTTCCAAAAGATTCAACTCACTTGAATCTTGTTTTTCAAAGTATAACTAGATGCTCCAGATGTTTGCAAGTGTCCTAGTCTATGTAACTATCAAAATAAAGATGAGAAAACTTTGTCTTCCTCATGTTTTTAATAAACCTCTTTGTTGTAATGAATTTCTAACTCTTCCTGTCAATATGATAAAAATTCTTTGCCCTTTGCCTTAATGTGATGGTTTTCTTTTTTTGAATACTACGCTCTTGAAGGATCTAATTATTTGCCAAAAATGAGGCCACCTATTGGTGATGCAACTCTTGTGTGGCTCATCAAGCGTTAACAGCTTGAATGGTTTAATGTTCTAGACATCGACTTTTGAGTAAAGCGCTATATGATTCAATAGCTCAAGTTGATAAGTATTGTCATTGTCTTTTTTTTTTATGATGTAGAATGGGTTATAATGATTCAATTTCCTTCACCCTTCGATCTCTCTTTACTAATATGTAACCTTTCAAGATTGTCCTCATCAAATTTTCTTTTAGCTTGATGTCCATCATGTCTTTTTGAGGTTGAATCAATTGCCTCTTGACTCTTGCATGTTCCTTCCTGGTTGCCTTGAACAAGTTTTGTTCTTTCCTATGAGTTGACACCTCAACACCTCTAGTTTTATCAAGCTTGAACATGTTGAATGGACTTTGAGAAAGAAATCCTAGACTTATCTTGAGTAGGCTCTTCTGTGTTGAACTATGCAGTGCTTAATTTAAAGAAACCAAATATATGAAAGATTCTCATGCCATTTTTTTTTGGATGCCATGAATTCTATTGTCTCAAGTGTTGCAGGACATTCTTATTCATGAACCCAGTTTAGCCATTTGTTTATGGATGAATGGTCATGCTCATTTTAAGTGTGGTATCTATCCAAAAACCATTGAGAGATGGATGATCCCTGTGTGAGAAATTGACGATGGAAGCCGAATTTTACCCAAATATTCCAAAAAAATGTGCAAATGAGATTTCTTAGAGACATAGCATTAATTTTGCCATATTTGTGAACTTGTTGAACACCATTTATAAATGATGTGGCCCTTCATTGGTGTGGATATTTCACCAATAAAGTCCAACCAAATACTCTTTATGGCCTCAAGGGAATTAGAAGAGACATGTAGATTCTTTGCTTCTTTTTGACAGGTTTGGTCATGTAAATCAGTGTGCATCCATGAATAATCTTCCAATCTCAATGTATGGATATACTTGGTAACACCAAAGTGACCAATAATTTTTGAGGTATAACCATCTTGAATCCATCTCAGCCTATTCTTATCTTGAGGGATTCATGGTTTTTGACCCTTGCATAGCAATTCATTCTTTTATGTTTATTGCTTGTGAAACATTGCTGCACCAGCTTTGAGCATCATTGGTTCAACTTGTGTAAGCACAAGCTCTAGCACATATATTGGGCTTATAAAAAAAATATAGAAATTATAATGTGGTTTTCATCATTAAGGTCAATGTTTGGTTCAACAACAAATACCACTATCAATGATTGACTTGCTTGATTGATGTCTAATTTTAAAATAAGTTTGGAGGATAGCCATTCTCTTCCAATCAATCCCTTGTTTTAGGAATGATAAAATACTTTTCACAACATGTGACCGTTCTACTCTTGAAGCCTGTTTAGCATCTAAGCCCCTTCCAAGGTTTAACAAAACTCCTAGTTTTTCATTTTCTCCTTCATGAATATTCAATGAAGTTTGCTAAGACAATTGCCCTTGTAATGTTCAGTTTTGTAATTTTTATAACATCAATGTCCACGTTTGTTGAACTAGAAGCAATAATGGGACCTTTTCCTTGTTGTTAACCTTTGAGGAAGGGGAAGGGTTTTGAGTTAATTGAGTAGGATTAGGCATTTGATGCGGACAAATGCATATTTCTTTGGCTTGAAATAGTAGCCTTCTTAGTCTAAATTACTAGTTCACTTAAAGAATCTTTGAAAAAATTCATTTAATAGATAAAGTTTATGAGAAAAAGCCCCCCTCCCTTCCAAGATTAAACAAAACTTTCTTATTTCTTCATCTTCTCCTTCATGAATATTCAATGAAGTTTGCTAAGACAATTGCGCGTGTAATGTTCAGTTTTGTAATTTTTATAACATCAATGTCCACATTTGTTGAACTAGAAGCAATCATAGGACCTTGGTCTTTTTGTTATTCTTTGATGAAAGAGAACGGTTTTGAGTTAATTGAGTAGGAGCAGTTATTCAAGGTTGACAAATGGATGTTTCTTTGGTTTGAAGTAGTAGCCTTCTTAGTTTAAGTTACTAGTTCACTTCAATAACCTTTGAAAAAATTCCTTTAATAGATAAAGTTTATGAGAAAGAAGCTCCCCCTTTAAGTTAGGCTGTGGTCATGAATGGAACTTGGCTAAAATGATTTTAGAATCCTCTACAACATCACTCCAAACCATGAATTCATCAAATTTAATCATATAATGTATTACAGATAAAGTATTTTGCCTTAAAAGAAGATAAATCTCTAAAGATATTTTTATGATAAGTATGGGATAGATATGTTTAGTATTTCTAACCTCTAATCTTTTGAATCAATGGCATTTTTGCTAGTGTCATCGTAATTTTCAAGCTTTAAGTTCAAAGTTTCTGAGATATTCCTGTCGAGTCCAAAGCCTTAGATCCTCCAAGCCATTCCCTTACTAAGTTTTTGAGTGGAACTTAACTCCATTCTTTGCCTAATAGTTTCTCGATTGGGACCCAACACCATTTTTCAATCAAAACCCCCATGCTACCAAGTCACGTTCCAAAGACTACTTAATGTGTGCCATGCATTTCAGGTAGTCAAGTCATTTTTCGTTTTCTACACTACACAAAGGACAACCATTTCATGTGCCAAGCAACGATAGTCTCAAGTGAGATAGGACACACAATGATAGATGATCTACCCATCATGAATGGCAACCATCAAATGGATGGCCTTGATTTGATAGTTGACAGCTTTCGCCTTCCTTGAGAGGAGAGAAGGAACCTTGATTCCTAGTGCAAGGAATTCAGATCTTTTTAGGAATAGAAGAAGACCATCTTATTCGGTAGATTACTCCATTCTTTGGAGTGAACCTCATCTCTCCTTAGACTTTCCTTATGTGACATATTAAAGTTCTCTTCTTCTTCGTTTCTCCTCAAGACTACCTTTTCAAAGCCTTAGAGAATCACCTTATATTGACAAACCACTAGCAAAATTCTCTCCTATTGAGTTGCCATGCTTTTCCCTCGATTCAAAGTTTTTAGGATAAAAATTATGTGTTCGATTTCTTCTCCTTTCTTCTTATTGGAGTAGATCCCTACCAAGTCAATGGTCCTACATCTCCTACAAATTGAAAGATACAATCTTTGCATAAACATTTTTTTGGCATCATCTATGAGATTTGGTAAGCAGATTGAAGAGCACTAAGCAAAGTGAAGAACACTTTCGAAAGAAGGGCCACCTCTTGCACTGTGACATCCTCTTTGAATCCTAAGCTGCAACCACAATTGCAACTAGAAGCTAATCTCTGGGGCTAGATCTTATAGCTCATGTAGTTGCTCACTACAATATTCAAGATCTTTGCAAATTTGTGAAACCTTTATGGGCAAACACTTGAGCTTGTTCCTTGTGTATGGGAACCGTGACTCTATGTAGCAAAATGAATCATTAGACATTGTTTTTTTGTAGATTTGACTACATACAATCACTAGCTGCTTGGTAGTCCTTAGTGATGTAATTAACAACCCAATCGTGTATCTTAAGGCACGAGGTAAAATCAACTTATCAAGCTGCATAAGCCATGACTCAGCCTTGCAACCTAAGCACCAAGTCATCATTGATCCCCCAAGCATTGTAAGCCACAACCTAATGTTGTAGTGGGCTTTCATCAACTTATCGAATGGCATACGCTATGACTTTGCTTGTGTAGACTAATTCTCAGAATATCATCAATTTATTTAGTAGTACAAGACAAAATTCGATCATGCTGCCTGAGCCTCAGTGTAAACCATAAACTTATTGTGTAGCCTAAACTTTGGCCATCATTGATCTAATCAATAGCCCTAACCTAGCTTACGTAGGGTAAGAAACTATCCAGCTCGTGCAACCTAACTCTCAAAATATCATTAGCTTACCGAACAATATAAGCCTCTACCCATTTGTGTAGCCTAAGCCTTGGGCCATCTTCGATTTATCAAGCAATATAAATCATGACCCATCTGATGAATTTTAAGTCTTGAGATATCATCAATTTGTTAAGGAGCATAAACCATGACATGATTACATATCATAAGCCTCAGGATATCATTGACTTATAAAGCAATGTAAGCCATGATCTAGCACGTTCAAACCAAGCCTTGGCATATCATCAATTATTGAGTAGCATAAAAGTATGACCCAATCGTGCACCTTAAGCCTCGAGATATGACTAACTTACCCAATGACATAAGTCATGATTCAACTCGTGCAACATAAAACACCCTGATGTATCATCAACTTATGGAGCATCATAGCCACAACATTTTTGTGCAGTCTAAGTCTCAAAATATCATCTATTTATAGAGCAATGTAATCCATGACCAAATTATGTTGCTTAAGCCTCATGATATTATTAACATGCCAAGTAGCATAAGTCACAACTTACAAACTAAGTCTTACAATGTTGTTGATTTATCGAGCAGCATGAACCATGACCTAATCATGCAACTTAAGCCTTGGGAGATCATGAATGTGTTGAACATCTTAAGACGCATTCCGTTCATGTCACCTAAGCCTTAGTTAGTCCTAAGTAATTTAAAAATGCCTTGGAAACAACAGGCACCTCTTGAATGCTTCTTTGAAGGAAGAGTACAAGATCCTTAGCTCTCTTTATGCCTTATGGTGCTTAACCCTAAGCAATGTAAGCGACAATCCATTCGTATCGCGTAAGTCTCAGTTTTTCTCATAAGCCTTGATAATCTTTTGCACATGTTATAACACCCAAGCATTAGGTTTCCTGAGCTTGTTGGCTACTCTCTCTAAGTCTGGTGCATGGTTTGAGATCACCTGCCACAATGATTAGCCTTGCAATTCCAAAACTCTCTAGAGCAAGGTAGATGTTGAGACCTTACTCTTCTTGCATCAAGGGCTCTCTTTTGCACTACGTAATATATTATTGTACTCTCTATTTAGGGACTCTTTTGCATTTTTTCACTTAGCTTTGTATCTAGATACCTCTTATCATGCAACTTACATTTTCTCATTTAGTATGATATTATGAGATCATATAGAGCAATCATGACACACTAGATAGACAAATATGTCATGCTCCTTGCAGAAAACATATTTGATTTATTTAAAAGTCCTAAAACCATCAACACAATCACTAGAGATGTACGTTGCTACCGTCTAGATCTTTGATTGTTTATCGTGTTAACATTGAATTTTATAATGTTTCAACATCAAATCCCCTTGACTTAAGTCCATCTGAATTTTTTTAGACCCAACCAAGTTTTTTGAGAAACACCTTGTCGGATAACCAAGCTAGGAAGCACTTTCTTGAGCATCACTCAACCAAGTTTGGGTTCCTTCTCACCTCAAGCCCTAGCCATCTCAAGAATTCAGGAAGAAGTTCACTGATGCCAATTCCCCTCCAAATTCTACTTTTTCCTCTAGATTGCTTATTGAAGTCAATTAGGTTCTCATATAACAGCTTCATGATCCAAACTATTTTGAGACATCCTTGAGTCGGTTCATCTCCTCAATGAGACCAACCCCCTCAGGAATAAAAACATCTTGCATACCCTTGAGGCACATTTTTGACACCTTAATCCACCTCAAGATATCCTTTTGAAGATTAAACTAACCTCACCATGTTCTATGAGGCTTTAGTGATTGGTTGGTCTTTACATTACTACAAAACCTCCTACCTCTCCTCAAGATTAATAGTCCCCAAATTCTCCAACATAATCTTTGATCAATCACCATGTATTCTTCAATAGGTTTGCAGGTCATTCTCCATTTGAACCTTGATTGGACGAAGCAGTCGTTTTTGTGATTCCAAGATTAGACCCTTGGAAAATTGCCAACATTCATTTTGCAAACTCAATAACACAACATTTGGTCAAATATGTTTGATATTCCTATATCCTCCACAACTAATTAATGGACTTACCTAGTTAAGAATGTTTTTTCAAAATTTTTTAGATCTAGTCCAAGGCACATCAACCATATTCGAGCCTAGAATTCCAGAGATTTCCTTAGGTTTGAAAACCTCAATATCCCTTTGACCTTTCCTTGATAAAGTTCCTTATTGAGGCTCAGCTCCATTGGACAACTGGAATTTTTTTGATGGGATCCTAACTGCATTCTTTGATTGGAAGCTGCGTCCCAAAACTACTTAATGCATTCTGTGCATTTCGGGTAATTGCATTGCTTTCCACATTCTAAACTGCAAGTATGCTTACCGTCCCACAAGTCCATGCACCATTGCAATAATCCTAGGTGAGATGAGACGTGTGTTGAGAAATGATCCACCCATTGTTGATGGAGGTTGCTAGATGAAGGACCATAATTCAATAATTGGTAGCTATTGCCTGTTGACAGAGATAAAAGAAACCTTCATGCCTACTCAAAAGCGTATTGGATCTTTTCAGGAATAGAAGAAGGTCATCTCTTCTCTACTAGATTCTTTGGTAATTCAGAGCTCCTATGAACCTTTGTCTCTCTCTTAAGCTCTCTCTTCGTAAAGCACAGAATCTTTCCTTCTTTCTTGTTTTTTTTGCTTTCAAGGCTGACTTCCTTTGTAAAGCCTCAAAAGAGTACCTTGTACACACAAAAAGCTAGTTGAATCTTTTATACTCTCAGGAAACTATGTTTTTCTGTTCTTTGATTTAGGGTTTTTCATATAAAAATCTACTGCTCATCTTTTTATATTCACTCTCTTCTTTCCTTTTGCAAGGTATTGTAGTAAATTCCTACCTAATTAACTGCCTTATATCCACAACATATTTTTGACGGTACAGATCCATGCAATAACAAAATACTTTCTATTTCAGAGAATATTTAATTTCCTCCTGCTCCTAATTGATGTGTCATATTCGATGATGTTGTATGTCAACATTAGCATGAGATGTTTGAGGTTCCTATGACGTGTTAAGTTTAGCTTGGCAAACCGAACTTGATGTTCCTATGACATGTTGCATAAGAAGTAATTGTCCACATCAAGAAGCCAATCTATAAACACCTCAGTGTCTACTCTGACATTAAATGATGACTTTTTATTTTTTCTTGTTGCCATTATTCCCCTGGTATTACACAGGAATTGGATTCTCATAATAAGGATCAGTAAGTGGTTGTCTCTTCAGTGAGGCACATTAAGGATGATATTCATTATGATAACTACTACCTAGTAATGGGTAATCAAATAACGGGCCAATAAAATAATCACAAGCCCAAGGCAAAAGGTGTTGAGAAAGCTCTATCTATCATAAGGTCCATGGCTTCACTAAGCAATTGTTCCTCTTCATCTTGCATTTCTTCTAAAGGACTCTCATTGTTGTCATGCTCAATTATTCCTTTCTAACCTTAGTTGTGATTAAGAGTATCATGAGGTTGAAGTGGGTAGGGGCAGCGACTTTTTGACTGCTTGGAGTTTCTAACCTTCTCGGTCAAGTTCAATCAAGTTTCCATATTTTAGCCTTGGTTGTAGGCAATGTTGTCTGATTGTTCTTGTATCCTATACACAAGATCAGGTAACCACGAGACCAAGAACCTTCAATATAAGACATTTTTTAGCTTAAATGTTAGGTGCCAAGCTTGACGGGGTGCGGTTCCAGTTGTTATGAATTAACCCATACTGCAAATAAGTGGCTGAGTGCAAGTAATGCTGGGTGCTGATCGGTGAGTGTGATCACTTTTTACAAGCAAACAGGCAAGTTTACATTCTCAGCTACAGCTTAACCCTAATTTAGTTGAAAGCCTTATTTAATGTAGAACTGCAATCTAGCTATTAAGGCTTTAGTTTAAAATTAACAAACTATTAATATTTGAACAATGGTTTTAAATGATTTTTGGAAGAATGAAGATCCAACTACAAGAAGCAAATGAATATGTAAGTGATCTCAAGTAGAAACATGAAGGATGCTCTTTCCATTGGTCTAAGCACATACACAACTATTAATATTTGAACAATGGTTTTAAATGATTTTTTGGAAGAATGAAGATCCAACTACAAGAAGCAATTGAATATTTAAGTGATCTCAAGTAGAAACATGAAGGATGCTCTTTCAATTGGTCTAAGCACATGCACAACTATTAATATTTGAACAATGGTTTTAAATGATTTTTGGAAGAATGAAGATGCAACTACAAGAAGCAATTGAATATGTAAGTGATCTCAAGTAGAAACATGAAGGATGCTCTTTCCATTGGTCTAAGCACATAACCATGTTTCTTCACAAAGTAAGCGGTCCATCATAACTATAGACATAAGATAACTTGGTAGAACCATTGCAAAATAGCTAAGAATCATGATTCAAATCAGAAGCATAACAAGCTAGAAATGTGACATGGTTAAAAGGAAAACCGATTTACATGGAGATAAGTTAGCTTGACCATTTGAAGCTCCAAGACAAAAATCATAAGAACAACTCAGACTAGAGATAAGCATACAACTAGATTGGCTCACTCACAATAAAGGTTAGATTATATAACAAGATTTGGTCACCTAAAACGTAGAAGTAGAGAATGAAAGTACAATAGTTGCATGACTTCAAATTGGAGTCTTTGATAGCGAAACCTAAAGGGAATATACCTCACCTAAGAGCTTTATGCTTTTTGGCAATGCTCATCTTCTTCACAACATAACATAATGTTTTGTTCATACAACTCTAAGGTCTTGTGTATGGAGGGCTAAAGTGGATTTAGGGGGTAATGAACACTGGATATAGAATAGAAAATTATCTATGCTTTTAACTGTTTGAATTGGATGGATGATTGCATGGGCTGATCACTAAAGGTTGTCAAGGTGCAGACTAATGTTCATCTGGAGTGATATTGGGTAGTTATTGGTTGTAATCAAGAAGCCAGACTCCCTGATTTGAAAAATGGTTGTATTTGTGCTATGCTAGTTAAAATCTCTTAGGACAGAAAATTTTGTATAGAATCCAAACAAAGTTGGCTGAGCATTAATGGTTATCAAGTGAGAATCTAGATTACGTGGCAAGTTAATGGTGAACATTTTTTTTATGATGCATTTACTACATATGTTGGCTTCTTTTGCTATATCAACTCAACCTAGATTTCCAGAAGTGGTAGTTTTGCAAGGACAAGTGATGTAATTATTTTGTTGGTTAAAAGGACTTAATTGCTATTGGGAGGCACTATTATAAGATCCATTTGACACCAATGTTATATGCATGATAAAAAAAATATTGAAGGAACTAAATGTAGTTCTTTTTTTACTTTGATTTGATTGTAAGCTGGTTATTGTCTCTAACACCAAGGCTTCTAAATGATCCCTTTTTTGCTAAATCTTTATTGGTGTTAGGATATTTTATGATTGGCAGATGAGGCTATTAATCCTTGCTCAATTAATGTAAGATAACTATAGGAGATTGGAACTATGAAACATTAGTGAACACTAATGCAAGAGTGGGTGATGTATATGCAGTATAATGATGGGCAAGAACATGATTTAGATTCTATATTTATCCATCATCCCTAATTAGAATAATATCATCCACAAACATTATAGCGAGGAAAATGGTTTTTCATAAGAATATTTCACTCATATGCTTCATTACAAACTTGGTAAATTAGTCAAATCAAGTCTTATGAGATTGTATTGACCATTTAAAGACTTCTCCAGTTTGCTCACACCAAGCTCTTGGAGATTTTCTTTAGCCCATTTTAAAACTTTTTCTGTATGTATATTTTGTTTATGTTTGCTTTGGTTTATATGCTTGAAGAAATTTATTTATACATTTCTACCTTTAGATTCTTATTCATAAATACTTTTTTTATTTTAAGTAAATGCAATTGTCAATCCAGATTCATAGCTAAGGATAATTAAACTCATAGTTCTTTATTTTGTCAATTTATGCACATTTTTCTGGATAATCAATTCATTGAAAATGGTTGAACTCCTTTGCAACTAATTAGATATAAACCAATCAATGCTTCTATCAGGTTTATATTTGAAAGTGAAAACCAACCCACTTGCACCATGCATGCTTTTTTCCTTTCAAGTGGTTCCTCAATTTCCCATGTCCCCTCTCTTTTTAAAACCTAAATTTACTTATTTACAACTTCTTTCCACAAGGTACCTTTCTTAAAGTTTGTTTGGAATTTCAATTTTTATAAGACTTGTAGAATGGTTTCTAGAAAATATAAAAATTGGCTAATTACTTCATGATGCCACTTCTTTCTGAATGGCATTATGTAAATGAAGTTCTTGATCTTCCATTTCACCAGGAAAGTTTCGTTTTACAACTACGATTTTTTATTTGTGTTTAGACTGAATTTGGTTCAATTTCAAGCATAATTCCTCAATTAGTCTCTTTGCTCTATATGTTGTTGTGTCTTCTTTCTTCTTGAATGGAAAATGTACTTGGTATTGACTTGTAGATTGAATGGAAAGAGAAGAATTTTGGTTTCAAAGGTTCCATGTTTTGGAGTAAGCTTTGCATTGGTCATCACATTTGGCTTTAAAGGATCAATGGACTTTGGATTCTGGAGCAGTGGAGAAGGATTTTACATTTATCTAATCATTCAGCTTTAGGATTTGCAATTAACATGGCATGAGGTTAGTTTCCCAAATTTGTTCTTTTAGTATTCTTCACCTCCTGAAAGTCAATTTTATAGTGTATTTGATTAACAAATTCACCTTCATGGAGCAATGAATTTTGTGGTGATAAGAGAGTAATTCTTATACCTCTCTATTTGGAGAATTTTTTGCTTTCAAACATTTATTGGCCTTTAAATGAATAGAAGTAGAGCACCTAGACACCAGGAGGAGCACTTTTTAGGGAGTATAGAATGTCAAACCTCAAGAAGGCATTTTATGGATTAGATAAATTGTTGTAAGAGCCACATTAATGTATCTGCGAGGTGTTCTTGTTCCGAGCCCTCGACAACAAACCTTTTCAAGTTATAACAATGGAAGTTAAAGAGTAATAATGACAATGAGCTAAGGAAGAAAAGAAAGAAAAAAGGATTTTTATCACAAAATGATTGAATTCTCTCAAGAATTTTTTTTTAAAGAAGAAAAGGATTTTGAATTATAGAGTTTTAATTCAAAATTATGAATTACAATATTCTAATTTAAGGTTATGAATTACAGAGTTCTAAATTGTTTTATTCATTCTTTTCAATCATTTATATAAAGATTTGGATATAATATTTTATTATAAAATATATAATATTTTAATTTCCATAATAAACATATGGATTTTGACAAAAAACAATTCTACAAAATCTGCGTGCCAAGCGACCTAGTCGTATGCACATAGGTGTAGATTGCATGCAAGATAGGTGGTCGATAGACTCGAACGTGTAGTGCATATGAGTCTATCTTATGTGGTCATGCAAAAAATTAATGAGATTTCTTACTCAATTTGGGTGAAGATGTAATTTTACTAGAGGATTGACCATTGAAAGTCACTTGAATTCATCACATAGGCTCCTTGCTCCTTTCAATCTTGTTCTCTCAAAACGTAGAACCACCAATATGTACCATAATTCCCAAACTTAACTTCGATACCAATCTATAGGATTCCTATAGGTTTCTAACTTAGGTTACTTAAATGTAAAGAGCGGTCATGTAGTGTCATAAAATGCATGTACTTAGAAAAGAATTTTATGGATTTAAAAGACTCGCAAAGAAAGATAAACTGCAGGATTGATGTTTTGTCAATGAGTTTTCAACAAATTAAGGTAAACTACAACAAAATGTACACGTAATTGAATACCAAAGTTAATAATTACATTCTCAAGTAATCGAATCATAGAGATTCACTAACAACTTGAACTAAGAACCGTAGTAAAGGAACAATCACAAGAAGCAACCTAGTAAAGATAAAAGATAGAAGACTCTAGGGTCACTTGTTGTGGATTCTTACAATTTACAGGAAATCAATGACATCACATAGCATTTCTTGAAGCAAAGCAAGGGAGCCATGGAGAATGTAAACGATCATTTTTTCTATATATAACACCCCTATTTTGGTTGAAGAAGACCTTGAAATTAAAAGGTATAATGGCTGAAAACCAAAACAAATGCACCTGTGGTCAACTCGATTGCCTAGGATTATGGTTGAGACAACCACTCGGAGCAATTCCTATAGATCTACTTGGTGCAATTATTGTAGACTACCTAAGGGAGGTTCAGGATCAACCCATGGTTGCAATCCATAATCTCTTGCTAACCCCAAAACAACTATGACACCCTAACTCATATGGTGAACTACTATTAAAAATCTTAAATACACCTAGTTTTAATGCACACACAAATGCATGTTACAATAAAAACTAGGTGTATTTAGAATAAAAATAGTCTAGTTATTTGTCAGTTTCCTAATAGCTATTAATCATCTTTGGGACTCTAGCTTTGCGGGTAGATTGTTACACGTAACAATTAAGCTATTTGTGATCTTTGACCTAAGCATTTTGGCAAATCTGAATAAAGAAGAATCGATGAGAAGATTTATATAGTAAAATTGGATAGACATTACTTACATGTTTGGAGAATTGATAGATTTTGCATTTGAGTGATTCAGCTCTTTTATTTTGTAACGAAGGAAAAGGTATTTTGAGATATAAGAAATTAGGGTGTGTAAGATGATGGAATTATAATATGTTATCCTTGTCTTTATTGGAATTAAGAATGTAGTTTTCTTGTTTTTTTAGAATTTAACAAGTTTTCTTTATAACTGAATCATTCACACTTATGATTCATTTGGTTAGATATAATTCAAAATCAATATGAATTTTCAATACTTGAGTTTAAAAATGATAGATTTCTCTACTAAGATATTGATTGAATGTATTTATTATATCAAATTAAAATTTATTACTTGATTTCTTGCATTTGAAGTCTGTTTTTTTTTTCAAAATAAAGCCAAACTTAGGGTGGTTGGCAACTAGCAATGGTAGTTCAGTTGGGTTTGGGCCGACAGCTAACAATAGCACGAAACTTGGCGGCTTTCTAGCAATGACAATCTCACAGGTGTAGAACATTGCAACTCAACTTTGATTTGGTATTTTGGTGACATGATGGTGGTCTGATGGTTGACGACTCTCTGGTGGCAAAGTTTTAAACGAAATCCTTAATTTTAAATATTTATAGCAACTTTGAATTCCATTTGGATTTAAAATCTAATCTAACCACATAATGAAAATTTGTTAGTTTCATCCATTTGGAAATTTGGAATTTAAATTCATGAAACTAAATATTTCTTAAGATTTAGAAGGCTGAACTCATTTCAAAATTTTCAATCGTGTTCCTCAAACCCAAATCTACTAAAAAAGACATTTTGACAATTTGAGATACAATTAAACAATGCTATTTTTTATGTAATGAAAATTAGTGATGTATTCATATTGCAAAACATGTTAGGGACCAATAGAATGGATTTTAATGTTAGACTAGAACCTATAAACAACTATGGTAATGAACTATCTATAATTCCAAAAAAAATATTTTGTATTGTATTTATGAAATATAGATGCATCCCTCATTGTGTGATATCAATTATTGGAGTTCACAATCTAAATTTTAGATAGTCGTGTTACACTGGATTAGTTAATAATTTAACCTAATTTAGCCATGGTTGTACTCTATAATAATGTTTGATAAAACATTTTTTTCATTGCCTCAATTTTTCCTTTCCTAAGAGAACCCGTCTTGTTGGAAGGTTGGCCAAATTTAGCTACTAAAAAGATTTATCAGGAGTTAGTCTTTTTTGGGGCATGATCTCTTTTCAACATTCTTTCTTATTATAGAAAAATCCTCTAAAGGAAGAACTTTCTATGTTGGATAGCTCAATGTCAAAGGTTTTGGCCCATTTGTTTTGATGATTGTAGTAGGAACGTATTGAGATTAGAAAGAAATGAAATTTGTAAGACCTATAACATATTGTTAAATGTAATAATGTTTTTTAAACTATAGTGATAACGAGATATTTAAAATAAATTAGATATATAAAAATAAAAAACTCCTTTGAGTTTTGAAGAATTAATAATTATAAATATAGGATGATAGATTATGACTTTGTATTGGTTTTAAAACTTAGTGATAAGTCCCAAGCGAGCCATTAAAATTTGGTCCCGATTAGACTAATGTATCGAAATATTGTAAAATAAATTTGAAATGCAATAATGAAAACTATGTGACAAATAGTGCCTCAGTGACGTCTTTTGCTTTTATATCATCAAAATTTTGGTGGCAAAAAATTTGTTCTTCATTTCTTTATGTCCCACGAGGCAAGCATTAGCCTCTTTGTTGTTGTCTCGGATGAGAAATAGTGTTTGATTAGAACATTGTGCTTGAAAGGTTGCAGCTCCCTTCAGGTGTATGGAATGGAAAGGGGTAGCATGGGCAAAAGTTTTGGAAAAAGTAAATAGGTTAAACGACCAATACATAACGTGTCCTACTTCTAAGGAACCATTCATGTCCAAGTAGGTGCTTCTTGAGAAGTTAAATGTCGCCTTCACTTCCACAGGTACCCAAGAAAACGGTAGCCTTGTGTTGTGGAAATGTCCATTCGTAAATATTGTAAGCAAGCCCATGATATTTAGTAACAAATAAATCAATTCTAAGTACTATAGTTGACCATAAACAAAATAAACAAGGTTGGTTAACGTAGTTGATAAATGAAATGTATCTTTATGCCTAACAAGTATGTGTAATAAGGCTTTCATAATGTTTTTGTGTCATCTATCATTTATAAAAGTAACTGCAATGGTTAATACGAGGGGCAAGTGGCAATTGAAAATTGTGGATGTTCCATGGAATATGGAGCACACACTTCTCCTTCTGCTTATTAATTATGCCTGGATATTTTTTTTTTTTATTTCAAGCTATTAAATTTGTCCTGGATTGTAATTTCTCTGCTTGTTTAGATCAAGATAATTTTCTTTTTAGTTGGAGTTGCTTACTAGCTTAGTTGGTAACGATTCAGAGTTTTTAGTACATGTCCTTGGTTTGATTCCCATTCGCACATTATTTAAACTCTGCAACTTATAAAAAAGTTTTTTTAGTTAGGAGTTCACGAGTTATTTGCATTTATGGTCCGTTTGTTTCATTATAAATGTAGAAGAAGTGAGACTTGAGAAGTCACTTTTTAAAGTAGAATTTAATTGTATATTGAGAAACAAACGAGCAACTCTTTGAGGATGATGGCATTAGATAACTACTGAAAGTGAACATCAACTTATGAAGTTATTTATCCTGTTTTATTTTCCTTAAGATGTATAGTTATATGCTTAAGCTGATGCTTTGGTGCTTTATGTGAAACTAGATTAGGTCCTGACAGGAAGTTGAAGTGGTCATCGTGAAGTTGATTTCTTATGAGATAAAGCAGCTCTTGATCAACGGATTAATATATATGGTTTGGATTTCTTTGGAGTGTGCTCATAAAACAAAAGCGATCTGCTAATCTCAGTGATTTCCGTTTAGAAGATTACAATGTTAATTTTTATCGTGCTGCTTGGAATTGCTGATCAATTAAGCACAAGATTGTTCTTCTTCTGCAGATTAATCAATCATACACTCGTCTCTTCTACTTCTGAAAAGTATATTATTCATGCAATCTTGTCAAAGAGCGGAAGGTAGGATCAATCGGAAGGACGAATTGCTAACCTTATGCTGCCGCCATTGAGCATCTTTCTCTTGGATTCTGGAGTTGTGTTCCTTCGATCCTTGTAATTCTTTTTTGTATATGCTGTCGGAGACCGGTATGGGCGTTATTTGTGCATTTGCTCGTTAGGGTTTTAGTTTAGTACATCGATTTTTAGCTCGGTTTTGTAAAGGGGTGTATCGGAACACAATACGGTTTGTTTAGACCGTGATTTGAAACTTTTTTTTTAAATCCAAAAACTGCAAAAATAATATAAAGACGATTTTATTTAATTTTTAATCTATGAAATTTATTTTATTTATTTAATTTTTTAAATATTCAGTAACAGTTGTGATAAATTCAGTCTTAGTATGGAAGGAGGAGGCTTCATGTAGAAGCTCAGACTTATTCTTAACGGTAACGCCTGTTTCAAAGTGGCTTTTTGGTCAAAGTAGCTTCTGTTCGTGAATGTTACATTGTTTTAATTACTTATTAAAAGGTTTTTTAAAAAATAATAAGTGAAAGTAAAAAAGATAGTTTTATTTTTTAAAATTATATTAAATTTTTTTATTAAAATAATAAATACTAATTTGATTGATCAAGTGCTTATGAATATTCATCGAATATATATTTTTTAATAGTATTTTAAAAAATGTAAAAGTTTTTTATGAATTAATTTAGCATTTGGCAATAATTATATAAAAAATAATAGTTTATTTAGTATTTAATAGGTTTAGCCATCTACCATACCACCTGTGCTGCTTGTTATCATGTCATGGATTTATCATTCAGTATAATTATGGTTAAATATAAAATTTATTAATAAAGGTAGGTTTAAAAAGTATGAATGATGTATTGCTGAAAAATTGTATTAAATAATCAATTGTGAAGAAGTTTTTCTGTTATTAATTAAACTAAACATAACTAAGTTATTTATTGAAGACAAGAAAGATTTCAATATAATAAATACTTAATAAACTAATTGATATTATTATTTTGTAAACTGTAATAATATGGTTTTTATTTTTTATTTATTTATTTTTTTCGTTTGGTTTTATATGATGTCGTGGAGTTGTTTAGCGAAGAAGGTGCTTGGTTTGATACGTATGGGTTTTGTGGGAACACAATAATCACCATTAGTCCATTAGAAAAGGAGAGGTTCACTTGTCGGCCTCTTAAAAAGTGAAGCAAATCTGTGTCATTAGACCAATAGTTATTAAAAGGAGCATTATGGAGACCACATTATGGCTAATTAATTATCTTTTATCTCAAGGGAGGTTGCACCAAAAAGTAGAGGTCACATACCTAATATGAGAACAAGTATGGTTTTTCTTAAAACTTAACAAACAACAAAGTTAAATTGTTAATATGAAACTATAATTTAAGTCTCATAGAGGAACATTAAATTGTTGCTTCATTAGAAAAAGACCTAAAGGTTGTTTAGAAGATAATATTGAGATTAGTCAAAAAAATCCTATTTGGCTCTAAGAGAAATGAGACTATGGTCATATGAAACTTGATCAAATATTGGACTATGTTAGCAATATGAAGTGATAGAAATGCAAGGTTAATATCGTGATAACACAAAAGGCGTCTTCTTTAGTCTCTATCTCTTTATCTTCTTAACATTTATGTGAAAGACAAAAAGTTATTGTGTCTGGATGTTGCCATGTGACACTTTAGATTTATGCTACATCACTTAATTTGCTTAGAACTTGCAAAACTGACTTTTTTGAATTTCTCCATGGTTTGCATAATGGTGTCAAGGAGATGTTGAGATGATGTTAGAGGATGTCGTGAAAGCTTTGGACATATTGCTTTTCTCTTGAATAATTTGGTTAGTTGGGTAGTTGAGTTTTAGGTTGATTACTATTTAGAAAGATTATCAAAAAAACAAAAAGTAATAGTACTTAGTCCAAGTAGTTTATTATTTAGATAAAGTTGTTTTTTTTTTTTTCCTTTTACTTTTGATTTGTCAACAACTCCTTGTAATTCGTTTTTAAATACCTAAGGATTTGGTAATTTGCAAAAAAATTTCTCCGCCTTTTGCAACTTGTGCGTTTGTGGATTCTCCAATAAATTGTTGAATTGATAAGAATTTATTTTCCATTTTATTTTCTACAAATTGAAATGACATGAGATTTCTAGTCGAGAGTTGTCAACTATTAAAAACATAAAACAATTATTACAAAATTGAAATATCATGATAAAAAATTAAAATTTATAAAAGGGACTATAATCTCTCAATTTTCATTAATTTTGAGAGAGAATTTTATCCACATTAGTGAGTTATTAAAAAAATACTCAATTTCAATGAATCTAAAGAAGAATGATAACAAGAACACAAAGAAAACCAAGAATTCTAAATTCAAATTTCTAAGAGTTAGTCTGAAATTAGCAATTGAAATAGTTATTATAATCACTTTGAAACTTGTCTTAACATTGATGCATGTCAACCATTTGATGATAGTGAAAATGTACAATCGCAATCGAGACAGTCCAAAAATTCATCTAAACTTGAAAAAAAAATCAATAAAAGACTCAACTATTTATCCTAAAAGGAGGATATCTCTTCTAAAATGTGAGGATCAGTTAGAAATGGTAGGTAAACTTCAACTAATTTATTCTTCAAAATTTATATGTGGAATGGATTCTTAGCCATGCTTCAAGAGAGAGATGATAAGCTTCAACTAATTTGCTCTACCAAATTTATATATTGTCTAGACATTGATGCTTAACCTTGCTTCAAGAGAAGAATGATACCAAACAAATTCATTTCACATATTGAGTTCATAAATGCTAGTGGGAAGTCGAAGGGGATGAGAATTTAAATATAGCTTTATCTGCAGGTTGGCAAATATCCAATGCATGCTTATCAGAAAGGCAAAGCGAGTCGAGTCATCAACAAATCTTATTCTCCTTTATTTGATAAAAGCATGCATCAAAATAAATGCTACTATTTGAAACCTCCATTTCCTTTCCTTTTATTATAAGAGTTAAGTCTCCCTCTTAATGAATGCTGTGTTTTGTACTCATACGAAGGTTAAGCAAACGAAGAAGCTCTTCAGTTAGTTGGGAAATCAGAGAAAGAGTTCACTTCTTCTGCTTTCTCCTTCCTTACTCCATGCCAATGGAACAGGTAACTCTCCTGTTAGCCCGATGCAATATTCGGGTTCGATTCGGTTCCGATTCTTGTTTAAAACAGGAACATGAGTTGACTATTGTGTTTGTTGGGTTGATTATAATTTGAAAGCATGATTGAGTTTATATGTGAATTTTAGTAGTTATAGTAAAGTACATCTCCAATCTAAATGATATTTTATGGGTAAAATCAAATGGGACTTAACATGGATTCTATTGAATTAGGGAACAAGGAAGAAAAAAGCCAGCATATGTTCATAATTATCCTCCCAACAAACATTAATAAAAACGTCAAAGCTAAAAAATTTGTTTTGTCAATTGGTTCAGGAGTCTTGCTATAGTGTTATAAGGAAGACTTTGGATTCATTGTTTTAAATGGAAGCTTAGAATCACCATCAGCCGGTTTAGATATAACAAAAACCATTGAATCTCTTCCTATTGGTCCACCCAAAGCAGGTGAAGTCTTTAAACCTTTCTCCCTCACAACTCTACACAACTCTTCTCGAGAAATATTTCTATGGATTGATAACCTATTTTGGGCGTTCTCTCTTTTCTTTACGTTTACAGGGTGCAAAAGGGATGCAAATCAGCTGAAGAAGGCATCAAAGGCCACAGAAAGGAATGGTGTAAGGTTGAAGAGTCTCAAGGATGGCAAACTATGCAATAGGAGCAATTGGGGCTTCAAACCAAGCTCATGGAATCAGTACAGCTACTAATTTTCTGTAAAGAATTTCAATCTTTCTTGTTTCCTCTTTCTATCAACTCGATTGATGTCTCTACTTTTGTTCTGTTTTGTTATTTTTTTTCCCCTTCAAAAGAAGGAAGTTGAAGTTGTAATGGGATTACACCTCTTCCACCAAGTGATTTCTTTCATTTGCTCTTCCTTTTCCCCATCGTTTTCTTCCTGTAAGGAAACCCACTGTCTTCTAATGGAATCTTCTTTTCCTGAACGTATAGAGATCAGGAAGGATCAGCTTATTTCGTGGAATTGGAGGAGGCTCTCATGCAAGGTGTTGTAGGCTTCAGAACTGAATCAATTCATGGAGAAAAGAAGCGTAAGCAACCTTTATATTAATATCTCATCCGAAATGGATATTGAGTCTCTTCTTTTGTTTCTAGCTTTCTTCCCAAACAGACCCCCAACGCTTGAGATCTTCCCCTCCTGGCCAATGAGATTTCAGCAGGTAATGAATGCAAATGGGATAACTCTTTGCTTGTTTAACCAATACCGAACGATTATTTTCTATTTTTATTTTTTGGGTTACTCTGTCTTCGAAATTTACAGGGGAATTCACAGAGAGAAGAGAGCAGTGGTTCGGGTTCATCTGCTCAGAATACAAGCTCGCATCAGGACTCGGGCTCTCCAGTAAGCAAAAAAGACTCCCTTGGCATGCACCAACTTGATAAGTTTGCAAGCAATCAGCGCTTAGGGACTCAGGAAAAGGTATTCACATTCTTCTGGTCTTCTATTCCTCTTAAATTAATTCCTTTTTATCTTATTAATCTCGTTACTGTTGGCTTTCTTTCACTATTAATTTACAAATGTATATATATCAATACATTGTCTTGCATACGTCTTTCAATTGATATATATCATTACTTTCTCCCTTAATCTGTACTTTCTAGTACCAGAAAGGAATGGCTGCAACCTCCATCTTGGGGAAGAACGGGAAAATCCTCGATGCAAAGGTTAAATGATAATTTTGCCCCTAAATATATATAATTATCAACATATTAAATAAATGTTAATGATTTTTACCAGACTCAGCGACGCTTAGCACAGAATAGGGAAGCAGCAAGAAAGAGCAGGCTAAGGAAGAAGGTTGCTAAAACAACTGAAGTCTAATTGATGGAAGACTTGGTATCAAACTCAAGTGTTTATGAATTAATTATTTTCTGCAGGCTTATATACAACAGTTAGAATCAGGCAGAATCAAACTGTCACAGTTAGAACAAGAGATACAGAGACTAAGGCCACATGTAGCAGAAATCTTTTAATTTTTTTTTAATTAAATGTTTATTTCCAATGTTTTTTATTACAGTTGTAATGTTTTTTAGCAGGGGTTATTGCTCCCTGGAATGGGAAATCAAAATGGTACACTTAGCTCTGGTGAGAAATGTAGTTGTTTAAGTTCGTAGTGATGGTTCGTAGCTCATGCATGTTTGTTATTATATCGTAGGAGCTGCAATGTTCGACATGGAGTACGGCAGGTGGTTGGAGGAGAACTACAAGAGAATGACCGAGCTCCGGGGAGCTCTCCAGGCACACGTCTCAGACATCGACCTCCGCGTGGCGGTTGACGACTGCCTCGCGAACTACGACGAGGCCTTCCGACTGAAGGCAGCCGCGGTTAAGAACGACGTATTCCACGTCCTCAACGGCATGTGGAAGTCGCCGGCGGAGCGGTGCTTCCTTTGGTTGGGAGGCTTCCGCCCATCCGACCTCATCAAGGTCCGTTAAACTAACTATGCGCGGCGTTCGGTTTGTTTTCCTAATACCTTTTAAAAGGATTTTCTTCTTGACCTTTATTTGCCTGAGGGCAGATGGTGACGACGGCGTTGGAACCGTTGACGGACGACCAGGTGATGGGAGTGTGCGGTCTGCAGCAGTCGTCTCAGCAGGCGGAGGAGGCGCTGTCTCAGGGGTTAGAGCAGCTGCAACTGTCACTGGCCGAGACGATGGCGACCGGGCCTCATTTAATGGGTCCTAACGACGGCGGCAACGTCGGCCAGTTTATGGGTCAAATGGCCGTTGCGCTCGGCAGACTCGCCAACCTGGAAGGCCTCGTTCGCCAGGTAAATCCATCCACAGTAATTTCCAATATTTTTTTATTGCAACTAATTTATTTGCTTAACTTTAAAAATAGAAAATAGGGAAATTTTTCCTAACAATATTTTGAATTTTTTTATTTTATTGGGCATTTAATTCAAAACAAGCTTCTGAAAAGTCATAAAAAATGATAGAGATAAATTTCTGTTTTTATAAACAATAATTATATTTTTCAAAGATTTTTTTATAGTAATTAATGGTGGATCGTACCAATTTTCAACATCTTTTACTTGATACGACAGACTTGTAGTTAGGCAAGATTTCAAAGGAAGCATCTGTAATTAAACTAACTAATATTCTCAGATTCATCTGTAAAAGATGCACTTGGAAAGGTATTAAGTGTTAAAAGTCAGCAAAGAATCTATCAGTTTACCTTATTTTATCATATATTTCCTTGGTATATTTTGTTGGCTAAAAATTTACATGTAAAAAGCTAAAGAAATAACAAAAAAGAAATAAAAAATATTAAATAAATTTTATTTGCAGAACTTATTTATGTATAGAAGTCAATATTTGAAATGCAACTATGAATTGAAATTGAACTTTCATTGTTTTATTATATATTTGTTGTATACATTTAAAGATAGGCATAAAAAGTCAAGAAAGTGGTATTTTTTGTATTTGATAGGTTGATATAAAATTTTGGATATATCTATAAATACAAATAATTGATTCAAGATTGATTTGATATGACTATAATTATTTAAAATTTTATTTTTATAACAAAATTTTTAAAAATAGTTTTTTTAAGAAAATGATTTAAGTCTATATTTAAGATTAATAAACTAAAAAAAACAAATCATGAAAGCAATGATAAATAAAATAAAAATCATTAAAATTTCATATGCATAGATTATTTAGTTGAGAAGAAAATAAATAAGTTTAATTTTATTTCATCATATGAATTTTTATTTAACAATGTTATATGTCAATTACTCTTATATAGTTTGCAAACATGCTAGTTAACTTAGAGTATGATAACATTTATTGAAAAAAAAAAATCTATAGATATGATAAATATTTTATATATTTGATAATCTTAATGAATATGAGTGAAATTAAGATTAATAAAGTAATTTTTTTTTTATTATTTCTATTCAAATCAAACAAACACAAATTAAAGTAACATCAACAATAGTTAACCTAATCTTTTTATCTATTCTAATGTTGTTTTTACTCTTCCTTATTCCTTCCCTTAGAAAAACTCCCGGATGACAAGTTATTAACAAACATATCACTTCTTATAGCTTGCTTTTCTTGCTCCTTATTCCATTAGAAAGTTAGAAGGGTTGCTATCCAAGAATAGTGGGAAAGACAAGGACTCAACTACCTAATCTGCATATTTATATACATCAATGGCTGAGAACAATTATTCTATGCCCATTATTCATTGCTCCATCTATTGCTCAAAGGTAGCGTGGACCATACATTACATTAAATTAATGTTTGGATTAAATCATTTTTTGGTTTGTAGTGACATAATTTTAATTAAGAATGTTTAGCAAAACCGCAACTTGGAAGTTTTTATATCAATCGAAAAGGAAAGGAAAATAAACTATGAGAGCATTAATTGAATGTGTATATCAGTAGCTTTCCAATGATGCATGATTAAGAAAGAGTCCAAACAACTTAGGCAACCAAATCAATTAAGCATTTTATTCCTTCGTTTGAAAGCATCTTGATTTGTTTCATCTCTTTTAAGAGTCTCAATCAATTAAGACTATTTAACCTTATAACTTATATTATATCGCTTTTCATTAGGAAACCGTCCATTTGAGTTTTTTATATTTTCTATCTACTTTTCATAAGTAAGGCATGGTTGACACCTGATAGCTACGAATACCATACGATGAAGCTTTATTCCGAAGCATGAACACCCACATTTGATTATAATTAGTGAATCCTTTTATGAAAAGTTTGTTGTCCACTTGATAATTTTTGTTTGTTTGTCATGATAATTTTTTTATAAGTGACTCTCTCTAAAGTAAACTTTGAAGTTAACACTTTATTTGTGAATAGTTTATGAATTTAAACATTAGATTTTGATGAAAATTGTTATTATTATTGCAGGCTGATACATTGAGACAGCATACACTGCACCAACTGCGGCAAGTATTGACTGTAAGGCAGGCCGCGAGGTGCTTTCTAGCGATCGGAGAGTACCATAGCCGCTTGAGAGCTCTTAGTTCGCTTTGGGCTTCTAGGCCTCGACAACAGTAAGCTATCTTCTCAGTTTTAATTCATTTCTCATTGTTGTGTTGCATTTTGTGTAATAAAATACAGTTCTTTATGTACACAAAGCCGGATTAGTTTGGTTCACGTGACTTTATATGCAGCGGAGATTTGGCCATTGAGGAGAGTCCTTGTGCTGTTTCTTCGGACTTGCAGATGCTGCAGCAGTCAGTTCACAGCCATTTCTCGGCCTTTTGAAGGAGAGATTTTAACGAAGAGACAAGGATGGGCTGTCTTTAGAAGAAGAAGATGTGAAGCTAACCAAGGAGTACGCAAAGCATGAGGGAAACGAAGGTTAAAGATCCTTTGTTCCTTCCATCTATTCAGAACACTGTGTTGGATTGGTACATTTATCAGAAATGGCAACAAACGTCAATGTATAGTTGTAGTTTTTGTAAAAGGTTATGCATGCATGCATGAAGAGAGAAGGTTGAACCAGGAACATCATTTTAATGTATGAAAGTGACACAAAAATTGGAAGTTTTGTGTGGAAATTCTGATATGAAAGTGAACGTTCAAGTGGAACAAACAAAGTAATATTCGTATGCTTTTGATGATAAAACATGATGTTATGAAAGTTCTGAAATGATCGGTTATTTTATGGACTAATAGCTTGTTACATTTTTGGACAAGTGTATCCTCAAAAGCATAACGTTATGAAGGTAAATGCATCATGTTTTATGTATACATACATTTACGATAGTACAAAAGGACATTTTTTTGACGATGTGGCTTCTTAATAGCAATATGCAAGAGGTAATCATATGAATGTGCAAAATTGCCACTGATGTTGCTTGCCAAACTACCATGAGGGTGTGTGTGTAGTCTTGTTTACATGATAAGGGATTGGGAGAAAGGGGCTCATAATATTTTTAGACAATTAAATCTTGCTAACTACAATAGGTTTTGAATTTAAATCAAGTCAAAAAGATAGAAAAGTAAGCACAAATAAGAAAAGAACATACACGATTTTTCCTATGATTTGATCTAATATTGGCATGTTTCCACTCCCAAATGCATGCTTGCGTTTAACTATTAGATCCTCCATCCTAAATGAGATGACAAAGTGAGCAACATAAATACATGTTTTTGGGCGTTAAGCACAAACCAAGAGTCTTTTCAATATTGAACTGCAACGAAGCCCTAACCTATAATGAACTTAAGGATAATCTAAAAAAAAAAACAAAACCAAGCTCAATTGATCCAAATCATTGTTATCAAATGCATATATGAGGTAAATTACATGTGGAACATATTGTAAGTTGTTCTCCTATGCTCGAATTAGACATTAGTTTGATATAAAAAAATAGCAATGCTGTTACACCCCATTTTTCCTAGGCTGATTTTTGGCATAAGTTTTTTTTTTTTTTTTTTTTTTTTTGCATATAGACAGCTCAGATCGTCCCATACCAACCTGAGTAGCCTACGAAAAACATAGGATATAACACATCATTACACACCTACTTTCCTTAACAATGTGGATCCCATCTCCCGGGTACACCGTCAAATCAGGTTCATGATTCCTGAATTAACAGATGGACTCGCGCAATGTTACTCCTACTAGACCCAATACTCCTAACCCATACCGATAGGAGAACCGGTCTAATAGAAGTCTGAACCCCCAATGTTAAGTTCCATAGTCATGTAATGACCTCACCATCAAAAATAAAATACATAACATCCTCTGATAAAATATAGCACTCCACACACTATACCATCAAGATAATAAAGTAAAACAGTGAATGGAAACTACATCACAAAAATAAGATCCAAGTCCAACAAATACAATATCATCCAACTAGATACATAAGTCAGAATTACCCTCACATAATACAAGACATAAAAATAACAGTCTCACTGAATACATCCAACAGCAACAATCAACTAATCGGAATATCTCAAAAATCACAGATCAGATCTGCTCCACTAGCCTACTGATCACGATCCCACCTAAAGCTGGGTGGCGTCAAGTCTGCCGAGCCACTGGAAAAATATAGATAAAAAAGGAATGAGCTACGCCCAGTAGGAAAGACAGCTAGTAAAAACTCACATGCAAAAGAAGGATAATAGCAAGAGTATAGGAATACAGCATAACAATGTAGGGTGGAAAGGCACTCTCAGTTCCAGACTCTGACCATCCACAGTCACCCCCAGTCACAACAGAGTAGCTCTCCTCTGTGCTCCCAGGTAGCATGCCAGCGGGACACGCCCATCTCTGCGCACGCATGGCGCCTAGCACCCGACACCGCAGCGTCTCTCGTCAATCAATCTTCTGGAGAATATAGACAAACCCGTCACATAGATCTCTAGCCAACGTGAGACACCCTGGCTAGCCACGGCGAGTCACCCCTGCCGCTGCCACTCTCAGGCGCGCAGGCCTACACTCGTGGACCAGAAGAGGTCGACTCAGCCACCGTCCCAAGGAGTCCTCTACCAACAACTTCCATAGAAGCTCACGCCCCTACAGTCATTGTCAATCTCTAACTCCAAGATTCGGCAACATGTGTCCAGGTACGACAAGGCGCATACCAATCCACATGTATACTGTGGAAGCTAAGTCTGAACCGCACAGTTACCTACCACAACTACCCTAAAACATCATATAGGGTCTATAGTAGTCCGATCCAGTATGCCAATCCATAAAATATGCCAACACTGAGTAAACTGACTCAATCCATGCCATTGCCATCCAAGCAATACAACTATACCAGTTACTGACTGTTCTGGTAGCATCCATGTACCATACCTCTGTATGACTGCTTTCAACTGTACTGTCGTCACTGATAACATTTTTCCCTACTTCAGGAAATTTTTAAATTCCGTAATCAATTTCCGTCTTTATCCATTTTTCGAAATTCGGAATAGTTTCCGAATTTAAATTCCACATATATCCTTTTTCCAAAAATTCGGATTAATTTCCGAATTAAATTTTTCGCTTATCCTTTTTATTTCCGAAAATTCGGATTAATAATAAATTTCCGAATTTTCCTTCCGCTTCTCTCTCCTCCGCGCCGCGCCGTTCGTCCGCGCCGACTCCCGCTGAACCGGTTTTCGCTACCGGTTCGGCTTTCGCGCCGTTCGTCCGCGCCGAATCCCGCTGAACCGGTTTTCGCTGCCGGTTCGGCTTTCGCGCCGTTCGTCCGCGCCGAATCCCGCTGAACCGGTTTTCGCTGCCGGTTCGGAACTCTCGCGCTGAACCGCGACACCGCCGAACCAATTTCTTATTAATCCGTTAATTGGATTATTTTAATTACTAATAAAATAGCGTAAATACCATTAATTACTTAATTAAATTTGTAATTATCTAAACCCTTCTCCTTCCTCGGTCCGATGCCCGCGAAACCCTAGCCGACGCAATCGCCGACCAAATCAAATTCTTCCGCCGATTTCCGGCGACCGCGAACAAGGAGAAACAAAATTCTATGTTCGTACTATCCTAATGTTTCAATAATGTCACTAATTTCTAAGGATTCAATTAAAATTTTCCACCAAAGGAGTTTCATCCGATCCCCAATTTGACAATTTACGAAATTAAACAATTCCAGCATACGATACTACCTTAACATGAATAAAGCACATAATCAATTCAACACATGCTTGGTAAAATTCCCGAATTCGGCGGGTATAATTTTCCGAAACCCTAAAACCTAACATGCTAAAATTATAATACTGCAATGCATTTCCGACTTCAAAATTTCAATCACATGCTCAGATAGACATTAACAAAATATTCCATGCTTTAATTTTGCTAAATAACTAATTTAATTTCTGAATTTCCTACCTTTCTTCTCCGGCGACGGTGGCGACGGTGAAGCTCGCACGCGACCAACCGCTGCTCCTCGCCGCACGAAACCGGTGCCAATCGATTCTCCTCGATCACGCGAACCTCCAGGTATAAAAAGCCCCTTGAAAGGCTGCCGGAAAATATCGCCGTCCGCCGCGAATGCCTCGTCTCCGGCCGCCGTTCGAAACCCTAAGGGTCGAAACGGTTCGGGTTAAATACCCCGCTTAAACCGGTAATAACCCGTTAACGACCCATTAAGTGCCGGTTGACCTGCCAAAACGCCGTTTAACCTTCGATCAGCCGGTTAATCTCCACCGCTGATCTCGTCCGTCCGATCCGCTTATCCGCGGCTTATCCAAACGCACGCGCAAACGCACTCGGCGAACCGCCCCCGCCTTCGCTGAACCGCTCCGGTCCGGTTCACGCGCGGTAAAACCAATTTTTCCGGTTTTAAAAAAAATCTAATTAATAGATTTTCGAATTTCCAAAAATCCAATTAAACAGGGAAAATTACTTAAAAATTCCTCGGTGCTCCGAAAAATCCCCAGAAAATTTCAGAAATTCTAATAGCCTCCAATTGAGCTCCTGGCTCATCCTACTGTCGATCTGAAATCATCCAAGCCAAAAATTAATTTATTAAAGATTAACATAAAAATTTTTACTGGGTATAACAAATGCCTAATAAAACACATAGTCAATAAATCTATAAAAATATAAAGGGTCAAACTTATGATAAGTTTCGGAAATTTCAAGAAGTGAAGGTTAACATAGCCAATTGAAATGCATAATCAAATTTGATTTGGATAGGAGCTATGCTAGATCATTAACAACTAATTAATATTATCAAGGGAAACAAATAATTATCATACATGCATAGTTGATTTAGGATAAGAAGAAGTCATTGATCTTAAAGAAGGAAAAGCGCATAAAGACCAAACAAAATTAGGACCACAAATGTAAAGATAATGTGTTTTTCAAAACTCACCACATGAAATATGATAAGGAAATTCAAATAAAACTATTTTAGGTCAAATAAGGAAGAAACTTTTAAACGATAATGAAAAATTATGGATCATAATTTAGCACACTTAAAAGAAACCTCTAGAGGGATGAAATATTTAGTAATTCGTTATTTTATTAAAGTAGTGTAAATAGTTGGCTGTTTTATTAAAATGTGTTTTAATAATATCAATGGTAATGTATGAACTCATATAAAATAGTTAAAAACCTCGAATGAAAGGGCTTTTAGTTAGTTTTGAATTACTGTTATTTAACTCTTTCTTTCTAGCTCAAGTGGAGGAATCTCCTCATCTCTTCATTCCTTCTCTCATTCTCCTACCTTGATGTTCACACAATTCTAGTTTTTCTTATATCCACTTCTCTTTGAATTCTTCCCCTTGACCTCACGCATCATATTATAAATTTTTAGTCATGCAATATTTGGCCTAGACAATGCCCATTTTCCAATGTTCTAATTTGGCCAAATCATATGAAATATAATAATGAAGCCCATATGAAGCTAATTTCAAACAAATCAAAAAACAAAATTTTAAACAACCAAGGAAAATGATGATCTAGCATTTTGTGCACTTCATTGAAGCTTCGAGGGGCTCAAACTAATTAATGGTTGGCTATTTTATTAAAATGGGTATTTGGTTATTTTATTAAAGTGGATCTTTGTGGATGTTACTGGTAATGTATGAACTTGTATAAGAGGTTTAAAATCTTGAATGGTAGGGATTGTTTTCTACTTTTGAATTGTTTTTATTCAACTTTTTCTTGGTGACTTGAGTGGAGTGGCATGGTGGCATATGCCTTGGGTACAGTTCGGTGCTTCTATCTTCTCAGTCTCTTGGTCTCTCCTCTCCTCCTTTCTTCATCCTTTCAACCCAATATCTCTTATTTTTCTCCTCTTCACTTCTTTAGTTTTCTTATCTTTAACCTCTCTCATGGTACTATAAGTTATGCAATCATAGAACTACTTGAACAAGCAATGCCCATCCACATGTTCACCTCATATCACATAAGTGCACACATTTGTGCACTATCTGTTGCCTTCCATGCAATTTGGCATTAGATTTGAAGGGGCTTTACAAGGAGAAATTGACTTCTGAAGAAGGTCTACCCAATTCATTAATCAACGTTATAAGGCATAACAACTTGAGAGTTGTTGCATCACACTTGAATAACTTTTGCAAATTCTATGGTTTTACATTTTCTAACTTTGATTAAGAAGTATTTTTGTTATGAGCAAATCTTTTTCGTATCTTTGAGCAATTCTTTGAATCTTACATGTTATCTCCATCTAATTGCCCTCACTTCAATGTCCTTTCTAGTACATGGATTAAGATTAACATTTGAAGCTAACCTCTAAATCCTTTATTTAGTTTAATGAAAATGAATGTTTTTTATTACTAGAGTTAAGTGTTGGTGTTTCATGAAAGCTTCCAACAATGTTTAATTTTAATTTATTTAAGAACATTTGGAATTTCACTTTTGTGCTTATTTCAACTTAATAGAATTGCATCTAAAAAAATAAAAGAAAAAATTATTTGCATACTTGAGTGTTAGAAGATATCTCCATTTAATACATCATCATTAGCATAGAGATTGCCTCTTTATTTGTATTATTAGTTCATTGTCATTACATATTCAAAATGCTACAAAGTTACACCGTAGAAACAAGTAAAGAACTTAACAACTTTGGCTGAAGATCTTGCACAAACTACAACTCAAAATAATGCACAAATTAAGGATCAAATGAAAATATTTATGCAAAACATGGAAAACAAAATTCAAAACTTTGTGAATAACATACAAACACAAGTGCAAAATGTTACATTGTCTTTTCAACCTAGTCCTAGGAATTCCACCCTTATTACTCATGAGATTGAGGAAGGGAAATGAAAGAGTCTTTGGTTTGTTTTAAAACATTGTATTCAACTCTTGCTTGGTGGCTTATTCCTTTAGTACACATTGGTTTTTGATAGTTAATCTTTTACCTCCTCTTCCCTTTCATCTCCCTCTCCTCTTCTTCATCGCTTCACCCAATTCCCTAAGCCCGATGTTAACACATCTCTTATTTTTCTCTTCTTGATATTTTTTGATTTCTTCTTTACCTCTTTCATGGTACTCTCTTGTAACCACTTGGCCAAGCTAGCTTTCTTATGCACATTCCCCTCATCTCACACCCACATGTGTTTTTGTGCATTACCGAAAAGCCTTTGCATGCCTAGCCACGGGCCTATCCACCTTAGTCTTTGAGCACTAAAGTAGTAGAACTTTTAAATTATATGGTTGTCAAGTCATGCATTACCATAATTTAATAAAAAAGAACAAATTATGAAGAGCATTCCAAACCCCATACTAAATGGGATCCCAAAATGATGGGCACTTATTATGTGAATTTTTTTATGGTATAACAACTATCCTAACCAATCTATAAGATACTATCTTGTGAATCTAAACCTTATGCTAACTTGGGCAGTTTGAACAAACCACTCCAAGCAAGATGTCCAAGTCAAGGTCTTAACTCTAGAGAAAGAAAATAAGGAAGATGGAAGACATAAAGAGAAAAAGGTAAGAATATCAATATGCATATTTTTGGTTGTTCTTGAATATTTGATAACGGTAAAAGATACTCTTCCTATGCACTTCTTACTCTCCCTTCAGGAAACTGAACCAAAATCTATTAAACTTGAATTTAATTACCACCTTATACCTTTGAGACTTAATGTCAGACTGGTGGTGTAAACTATAATAAGAAAGTTAAAGATTAACCTGTATAATTAATAAGAAAAAAATTGCAAAAGATAAATTAAGAAACTTGGAAATATAACACACAAGAGATACTCGTTTAAAATAATCTTTGTCAAGAGGGGACCAAGAGCAACATAGATGTTACTCTATATACCAGGTCATAGCCTCTTTAACAACACAGAGATATGGTACTCAGAAAGGGCTTAAATAAACTAATCTCGATAAAAAAAAGAAAAAAGTAAATGTCACATGAGTGCAAATTGAAGTATTAAAAAGATGTTACTAAGTATCACAAAAAAACCAAAATAACAAAGTAGTTGCAAGCAAAATCAATCTAAACATGTAAGGAAATCGAGTTGCAAGGAGTAAGAAAGGTGATGATAAACAAGTTTCATGAATAAAGTTGGAAGAAGGTGGAGGTGGAAAATTTAAGTAGACTTTAAACAACAAAGTAAAAGGAAGACAAAGAAAATGAAAAAAATAGTGAAGTGAAATGGAAACTTTTATGAGATAATAGTAGGAAGGTGATGATAATAAATTGAAGATAAACTAGTATAACATCTCATCGCGTGGGCCTTGCACCTCTCCTCTTAGTACCAAAGCCCTAATGAATCAATTTTTAAGAGGTCTTATTACGATCAACCCCAACATCTTGACAAGTATGATAAAATAATGAAACTTTTATTCATGCTATGATCATTATTTCTAAAGGAACCTCTCAATTTATAGATAACTTAAGTAAAAAAGACAAAATAAAAAATAAAAAAAATAAAAATACCAAATTTGTGATCAAAAGATGTTACCAAATAGCTCTATGAAAAGTTGTACTTTTAGCTTCAAAATTCTGCTTTTTGAAAAGTTGTTTAAAAGTTATGGTTAAAGTTATTGTCAAATGACTTTCTAACATTTTTCAGCTCAGTGTCAGCTAAGTTCATGCGCCTTGTCATGGCTTGGATTTGGGTTAACATGTCATGGTTCAGGTCAACAAGCAATCGGCGGATTTGCTTTCATTCAGAGTCAAATATAGGTAAGAGTATCGTGGGTCAATCGGTGAGTCAATGAGGCGTCAACAGATCTATGTGTGTTTGCAATTCATGCAAATTATTCTAGTTGGTTGTTGTGGTGCTAGTACATCTAGGTGCGTTTGTGGGTTGCACAAATTGCATTGTTGATGGGTCAACACGACATGCTTAATATGGGCGCATTTGTGAGTTGCATGAACCGGCAATCCAAAACAGGCCCAGAAGTTCACTGATTCATTTCGACAAAATATGGTTCACACAGACCGTCATTAGGTATGGGTCAAGGTGGTGATGATCAATAGAGGCAGCAGTGAATAGCAAACAAGCAGGAATGGGCTCAATGAGCCATTTGATTGTGTTCTTTTTGTGGTTCCAATGTAAATTTTGAGTCTTAAATATAATTTTAGGCTCTACTTTAACTTTTCAAATGAAAAATAGATATCATGATTATCTGAAAGTGTTATATGTCCAAATGGCTCTTGGGTTTGAAAAACCTTAAGCTAAATATGATTGTAAGCATCCAAAGCAAGTTGTATGTCCATTCTACCAAGTTAGGGTTCTTACATATGATGGCCTTCATACATGTCATTAGGTGTTAATGATTTGTGGTCTATAAGCTAAAAAGGTGTTCATGGATTGGAGAAAGAAACCAAATTTAGTAAAGTTCACCTACATGTCTAAAACTTTTTTAGAAGATATAAGACATGTTAATATATGAAAAAAATGATAAAAATAAATACTATGAAATAAGAATTCCATGTGTGTCCATCAAAAGCTATTATGATTTTGTGTTGTATGGGCTTTGATAAGGTTGTTAATACAAGAAGCAAAGCTCATGAGGGGGGATAAAATAGAATTTCTCAAATTTTTGTAGAAATCACACAACTTTTTTATTGATTTTTTTTTTTGCATTTCTTACAAATATAAGCAATTAAGAAAATAATGTTTATTAAAGAAAATGAATATCTTTATTTTTAGGTAGTTCGGCATCTAACCCTTTGCTTACATCTACCTGAAGCACCTTGCTTGAGACTAATACTAGTCAATCTCTCCTTAAATCCAAATGAGTAGGTAGCCATTATCATTTTATACTAGTCAAATTCCAAGCCAGGTTCTCTATTTTTTTTGTAAAAATCTGCCCGTATTGTTTGTGACTTAGATTGTGTGTTTGCATGAATACTAAAAGTGATTAAATCATATAGAGATCCAAAGTTTATATCTTATTTTTAAAAAATAATACATTAAGTTTTTAGTACAAAGCTAAGTTTTAATAATTCTTTCATCTCTACAGATATGACTGAACAAAAAAAACCATAAAAACTCTAAAAGATTTGTTGTGATTATGCATTTTCTAGGTGATTTGAAAAGTCACATACCTTTAATTGAATTTTCTTATAATAATCATTTTCAAGCTAGTATTGGCATAGTATTGTATAAAGCCTTATATGGAAGAGCATATCAATCTCCTTCATGTTGAACTAAAGGAAACTAAAAACAATTTTTTGGGCCTAATTTTATTGATGAAACTATTGTAAAAGTTAAATTAATCAAAAAGAGAATTCAAACTACCAAAATAGATAGAAAACATATTTTGATGTTAAATATAAAAATTTGAAATTTGAAGAGGAAGATCATGTATTCATGAAAGTAAGAAGTCATTTAAAAGGAATTTTTAGATTTGAAAAACAAGAAAGTTGAGACAAGATATATTGTTCATTTTTAAAATTTTAGATTAAGTAAAGCAACTTATAGATAGGCATCACCTTGCACATGACTCAAGTTCATAATATATGTCATATCTCATCTTTGAGCAAGTATATCTCTTATCTTTTTCACATTACCAAATATGGCATTGGAGATCTTATTTGCAACCATATATTACATATGTTAAAAAATTAATTCAAATCTTAGATTACAAAAATAAGGTTTTGAGAAACAAAGTGATTTCAATGGTAAAAGTCATAAATAAAATTTGACTAAAAGAGAAATCATTAAGAACGTTGTATCTGATATGAAAATACAATATCCTAAGTTATTTTAAAAGTTTTGGATGAATTACCCCAAGAAGGAAAGGTTATGACATCTCCATGTTGTAATTATTTTATAGCACTATAATTACATAATAGAGCATGTAATTAGATACTAATTATACATTGAACCTTATGTTTTATGCTAACATAAAAGTATAATATTTTAAAGCTATCTTGAAAAACATGTAAGTTTTGGAGGAATGATGTGAATGATAAAGTTAGCATATTTTTAGAAAGAGCTCATTAAAAGGAAAACATTGGTTCTTGGTTTGAAAATGTTAAGGCAAATTTAGAATTGTGAATTAAAAAAAGAAATTAAAATTTTAATATATATATATATATATATTAAATATATTTTTCTACATGAGAGTAGCTAAGTTAATTCTTATCTTATTGATTCCTATAACCATCTAGAAGAAGATTGAGCAAGGTTCTTAGGAATTTTGAGAGAAAAAGAGTAGGGTTTTGGTAGCATGTTTGGCAAAACTGGAAAAGGATCAAGTAGGAGAGAAGGGAACTCAATGAGAATAATTGGGAGAATAGAGATTAGGGAGGAAAGAAAAGACATGACAAGCTATTATAAGAATAAACTGAGAAAATGAATGCATTAGGTGAATAAACTACGTTATCTTTATGTTCTCCTGTTAAAAGCTCTAAGACCTACTTGGGTTGTAGTTTGGCTTAAGTGTGGTTTTTTTTTTATGTATTGTATGATTTACCCGTGTTTACAAATACCTATATCTTAATTTATTCTTCTACTTAATGGAAAACATCCATGTTGTTTGACAACAAGATAATGTAAGTCAATGAGATATTGTATCATCATCTGTATATCATCAATTGTTCTCCAAGTGTTAGGCTTATCGATTAAACTTTGCAGAACATTTCTAAGTAGTCTAGCCTTGGCGATTCTATAACTTATGCCTTTCTTTCTTCTCTCTTCAATGTATAGTTGTTGGCTAATTTCAATATAGAGAATGAGATCGTCTCATAAGACATATACAAAAAAAAGTTCTCCACAAGTTGGTTGATAAAAGTGTCTAATTCCTTTGCATTGAACTCTCCATCATATATTCATAGGTCTACCTTAGCTTCAACATTGAAAGGCTTCTATAATCCTTCAAATTGCAATAATGTCTAGATAATATTGTCTACATCATCTTCATTCTTGTCCTCTATTGGTTGTTCACAAGATCCTTTTGGGTCTAGTGAAACTAGAGGGATAGCACGCTCTCAAGTATAATCTTTTGGTGGCAACTAGAACAAATTTTTGTATCTTAATTTCTAGTGTTTGCATAGTTTTTGTTAAATGTTTCATCTATTATTCCAACAATCAACTAGATTTTCCATCACATTCCATAGATTCTTCTTCTTTTGAATCTTGCTTTTCTATATGTTGCATGGGTATTTATGTTCTCTCTCTCTTGTACCTTATAGTCTTTACTATGCGTGTTAAAGAAATAAGCTTGGATACTTGATGATTCATACTAATCTCATTTCTCTTCTTGGTGTCAAGAGTGATCAATTTGTTGTGAGGTCTTTTAATCAAGATAGTGTGGATCAAGTAGATAAAAAAAGGAAAAAAACCACAATGCCAAAACAATGTATAAAACAATATAAGGATAGATGAACAAAATTCTACGATTCATCTACAGCCAGAGTTTCAAAACTCATAAAAAATCACCATGAGAAGAATACCCTCATCATCCTTTCAATTCTAATAGTTTTAATATCTTCTAAATCAAACTAGATTTAAAAAGAAATGAATATCTAATAATAGATTTATTCTTTAGAATATTTCTCATCTTCTCCTAGTTATTCGCTTTGGGCTCCTCAAACATCAAAGGGCTCACTTGAGGCCACTCTTGAGGCTTATTGCTTAGCTTTCTTAACTCTTGAGGCAAGGAGTTGTCTCAACTTGAGATCTTCAATTATCTCGTGGGAATGATTATCTAAGCCTTCTTTTCCCTTCTAAATGCCTCAAATCTTCATGTGTTTGATTCTCCTCCTCGAGGACAAGTTCCTTCTCGAAATCTTGACTTGGGTTTCTCGAGATTTCTTTTATACTTCTCAAGACATCTTGAGTTTGCTTCTTCTAGTACCCTTTCGAACTCCACTACATGTCTAGAGACCTCAAGCTACTATCTTGGTCAATCAAGGTGAGTATTAGGCCAACTCTATTTAAGATGCATGCATAAAGAAGTACCTTCTTCCATTCCTACCTTTGAAGAAGACAAAGTTAAGATACAACAGATCCTCTGCCATCATTAACATTTGAAAGTGTAAATAGCCACTTCAGCTGCTCTTCTCCATCTCCTAATTGAAAGTGTTAATAGTCATAATTACATTTGGATTGAAACCACTTCAGTTATTCTTCTCCATCACCTAAATTAATAGTGTAAATCGCCATAATTACATTTGGAGAAAGTTTTGCAGGGATGACACCAAAGTAAACTATAGCTTCAATAAATTATGCCTGAAAGGGACTAAGAAGACCATGTAATAGAAATTTAGTGCTGATGTAGATATCATCTCTCTTTGTTGTGAAGTGCCCGTCCTAGGACAGCAGAATGGTCAAGGCTTTTTGTGAATGTAATTAAAACCTGCAAGAATAAACAAAGATATCATCATTCATAGTCTTCGAGGACTTGAAGCTTATACTCCTGATAAAGCTCCTGGTAATGGAGTTCTATTCCTTCTCGTCAATCACTGTTTTGAGAGAAATCTTCCTTTGGGGAGGGTAGTTTACATAGGAAGTCTTTTTTGTATCAAATAAAATTCCAGGTTTCTTTGTTTCTCTGTTCATTAGAGTATGAGGAACAGAATCAATTTACCCTTGCATAGTTGACTTTAGTTTCAAATTCAATAATTCCCTGCCAATAGGGAACAACTTCATTTTCCGGGCTGTTTTTCGATGCTCCAAGTGATCTCATAGAAGTTTTCTTTCATCACCTTCTTACTAACCACCAAAGTGCCACCAAAAAGTTTGTAAGATTTTAGGAGACCCCTTCAGACAACTTTGTTCTCTTCAAGATTTAATCTTAGGTACTTCATCAGTTAATCAGGAAATTAGCAGAATCCTTCTCAACCTCCTCAGCTGGTGGCATGAAAGGGTAGTGCATACTGTTAAAGATAAGCAAAGAACGAGGCCATTAATGATTTTTCTACAGTAAGCTAGGAAGATGCTTCAGGAATGCCTTAACATACTTAACTTTCTTTCTGATTTCTTTTTCTGCTTCATTTTCTTCCCCTTTCTGCTTAGTAGACTTCATTGAAGAGGTAGGAATAGTGTACCAAGATCATTCACTGATTGTTGCATGATTGTTGAGGTTGTCAAGTGCCCCCAACCTTGAAAATTCCTTCAGTCTTCTTAAGTGCAACATGCTACTAGAAGAAGGACCTTTAACAGATTATCACTAGTTGCTCAAGTGATAATGAATGGTAGTCAAAATACTTCTCTCCCTCTCGAGTTGCATCAGTTTAGTTCAGCTTCAGCAAGAGACGTGTGGAGTTCAAAAAACTGCCTCTGCTTTCTAATTCATCAAGCTCAACAATAAGATTAAGTACTTGCCTCAATCAATTATAATGTCATAACAAAATGCAAATTATGATTCCCCACATAAAAATAAAACTTAGTCTTTCATTAGTAGATTTCATTGCCTTTGTCTCCCTTAAATACAATTCTAAGATAAAATTTTAGAAAGGGGAAGGGATCTAGGACTGCATTCCAAGCACACCTCGAACAAAGTAATGTCCTTCTACATGTGTGCAGCTTAGAGTTTATTCTCATTTCTCTCCTTGAAATCTCTCCAATATAGGTTATTTCCTCTTCTTCCTCTATGGCTATCCTTAGCCTATGAGGTAAATCAACTCCTTTTCCTGTAATTGTAATCATTCTCATGGTTCTTATCAGTCAAAGTTTCTGTTAAATTCCTTTTGTAATTTGATTTCATTTTTGTGTTGTAAGATTGCAAGACATAATACCAACTAAATTTGAACTATGAGGATATACAGGGCAGAAAAGATCTGTAAGTTTCTTTTGTTAGAGTTCTAAAACCTTTGAAGTGAAGTAATGAAGTACTTTTTCATCATCTTTATTGTCTTTTTTTTTTTGTTTATGCTCCCCATTCTCTTCAACCTAGTACATCTTTTGAGAAGCAAGATCTTGTGTCAAATTGAACCCTCACGAAGAAATGTGAACCAAAGAACATCATTACAGCTATGTTTGAATTTGCACATGGAAATCTATTCGAATTCCATCCTATGATTGCTTGCTTTTACTTTATATTAAGAAAGAACTATGAGGGAAAAATGACTCTCAATTAAACCAATGACCCTATGATTAAAATTTCATCTTAAATAAAAGTTAAATAGATATGAGCTTAGATAATGATAACTAATTAAGATTATTGATACTATTTATGTAGATTTACAATTATTTAAATTTTAATGAAAGACTAAATAATATATGAATAGACCCTCGTAAGATTAGTAGTGTCACTTAAACCATTTAAGTTGTTTTGAATTTTAATATAAAATTTAAAACTATTTAATTTTTAATTAAAAATTTAAATAATAAAGTTTAGTTTATAATCTATTTTTAAATTTAAATAATTTAACTAATAAAAATAGATTTATTATTACTTAATTTTAGTCTTAAAATAAAATTAATAAAATCACTTGTTAACAAATTAAATGGGTAGCTAAAAAGATTGTTGTCTATGGTTTGGTAAGATATAGATGATAATACAATGGCAACAATGATGGACCCTAAGTGGGACTCTTCATTTCATCTAACCAAATTGAACCTAAGTGAGATTAGATGGGTAATTCATATAATTCCAACAAAAAATTGATTTAATTCATCTAATTTCTTAAAATATATGAACTTTCTAATTGAGGTTTTAAACAAATTTATAAGTTTCATCACACATCCTTAGAGGGAACATTCATGTGAGCTTTTTTTATTACAAGACAAAAGGTAAACTAATGAGACATATCTTTGTTATCTAAGAGAACTACACCACCACTCTTCGAGCTCAGGTTGTCACTACATTTTCTGTCCACATTAAGCTCGTAATGTTGTAAGGGTGGGATTATCCAATGGACTTCAGTGAGTCTAATTTTTGTGTACCTTGCAATTAGCTCATTAGAAACAAAGGACATGGAAATCAACAAAAAAAACCATTCATTTGCCTTTCCAAGCCACAATTTGCATTAATATCTACTTTTAATCTACATTACATGATATGCTCATGCAAGCATAAAAAATATCAAAGTTGAAATTTCAATGATCAATAAAGGTAATGATTATGAAAATTCAATTTTTTTCATCATAAGTTTAAAACTTAATGAAAAATAATGAATCTATGTAAAATTATTTGTATAAAGCATTTATAAGTATTAACAAAAGGAGATCATATATTGAACAAATAACAAAAGCAACATTTGAGCATTTGATTGTCGCAATCAAAGAGTTCAAAGATTTACCTGTTTATTTTTTTGATAAACTAATGAGCATCTTATTAATGCATAAGGAAAGGTTAAATAGATCGGCAACAAAAATTGTAAAAAATAGTTTAAGTAAAAGGTGAGTCATATTCATTCTAACAAAAAAGATAAATTAAAGAATTAGATAGGAAGAGAGAGGTTGATATGGATTCCAAAGCTAAGACAAAAGTAGAGCTTTTTCTCATGGAAGAGGATGCTATAATGGGGCAAAACCATATACAATGAATAGAAAGGCATAATTTAATGCAATTTTTTAAAAACATTGGGCATATAAAAGTGTAATTTTGGAACAAATGAAGTTGAGATGAGTAGAGAGAAAAAATTCAATATAACTATTATGAAAAGTGTGGTCATACAAGGGAAATTATTGAAGCAAACAAAAAAAAAAAAGAAAATCATATAAAAGAAAATGAAGAAGAGAGTAAGCTTTTCATAACTCATTTTTCTAATATAAATAATTGAAGTAATAATTGCTTTTTGGTAATGACTATTTAAATCATGTGTTCGGGATAAAACCTTTGTTAAAGGTTCATGGTACATCAAAGAAAATAGATGCAATGCTTAGAGATAACAAGCAAATTTGTGTTGAAGAAAGAGGTAAAATTTCTATTAAGTGTAATTATAGAAAAATAAAGTTTATTCATGATGTATTATTTATTTCTATTTTAACCAAAATTTTGCTAAACATTGGAGAATTAATAAGTAATGAATATTCAATTATGATTAATGATATTCTTTCAGTATTTGAGATAAAATTTTTAACTAGACAATAGCTAATATTCAAATGACACAAAATAAAATATTTTCTCATTAAGTTTCTACTATTGATAATTATGTTTTCATTTTCAAAAGAAAATAGTGAAGCCATGAAGTAACATTTATGTTATAGGCATCTTCTCATCAATAAGCAAAAGCTTTTGAGCCAAAAAGGTATGATTATTGGCTTCCCTATAATTGATTGTATCAATTTCTATAAAAGATATATTTAAGAGAAATAAAATGAAAAATCATTTCCAATGTTTAAGTAATTCAGAGCTTCTAATTAACTTGAATTGATACATGCTAATTTATATGAACTTAGGAGTATTAAGTCTTCTTGTGGAAGTTATTATTTTTTAGTTTTTATAATGATTTAGTCACATAAGTTGGATTTATTTTCAAAAGCTTATAATAAAAGTTTTTGAAAATCTCAGGAAATTTAAGGCTTTAGTTGAAAAGAAAAATAAAAGTAATTTAAAGATACTCCACACTAATAGAGATGATGAATTTTATCTAATGAATTTATTATATATTGTAAAGAAAATGATATTAATAGAAAAATTTCAATGCCTTATATAATATAATAGAATAGTGTAGCTAAAAAAAGGATCAAACAATTGTTAAAATGGTAAGAAACATGATACTTTCAAATGAATATTGGGTAAAAAAAAGTCGCAACAACAATTTATTCTTTAAACTTCTCATCCATAAAGGTAGCTCAAAATCATATAACATACAAAATTTTGAGAGGTATAACACTAGTAGTAAGTCATTTAAAAGTATTCCATTATATAGTCTCGGCTTTGATCACTTGAAATGCTCATGGCAAACTTAATAAAAACTCACAAAGTGTATTTTTATTTGCTATAGTCCACAATCAAAAGCATTAAGTTTATATGATGGAATCAATGAAAATTTGTTTCTTAAAGAAGAAACAAATTTGAATTAGAATAATAATGGAGAAAAATTCAAGGTTCACGATCTCGTTATCTCCAAGCTATGGAATTCAACGAACTCTATTTTTATTCAACGAAATAATATTGATGATTTACTTCTAAAAATTTATTGAATTTGGTATAATATGTTATAACTCAAAGAAGCAAGAGACAATTATATTGCCAATATCTACAACTAAATATGTAGTAGCAACACAAAAAATTTGTCAAACTATATAGCTAAAAAAGATTCTTATTTATTTCAATCATGAGCTAAATGGGCCAACAAAGATTTTTTTGTGATAATAAGTCTGCAAATGCTATGACAAAAAATCACATTTATCATGATAGAACAAAATATATTGATATTAAATGTCATTTTATTGGAAGTCTTGTTTCAAATACTATAGTAGCTTTAAAGTTTTATATCAAAAACGAAAAAATGATAGATATCTTCACAAAGTCCTTAAATAAAGTACGAATACCTCTCAATGCAATTGTGAGTTTACAAATTTAAATTAAAAGAAGAGTGTTGAAAATTAATTCAAAATCATTTAATTTCAAATATCCTTTTATTTTGTTTAGTTGGTAAAATTTTTCAGTTTGCCAATTGAAGGGACAAGTTTCTTTGTAATGCTTAAAAAATGTGCTAATTGAATATTGAATCTTGTTATTTTTGAAAAATGCATATATATACAATGACTTTCAATAACTTTTGAAGAAATAAGATAGAAAAAAAAAATTCTTCCACTTCTTCTTTCTGAATTTTTAGTCTTTTTCATGATTTTGCTTTGGAATCCTCTCTAGCAAACGTAATGGTTATTTCATCTGGCTTTGGTTGAAAAACCAGCAATGTTGAACTTCATGTGGAAGTGATGCAAGAAACCCCATTAACTTCTCTAAATTCCTTCATCCCAATGCTTTGAGCTTAAGACAGTGAGATAGCAAGCATTCTCTGTCTTTTAAGCCATGACAATTCTTCTCTGTTGCTTTGCGGCAACTCCACTTTCTTATTTATTGTTTGCAAGGTCGGATGTAGTATAGCAAGTTCATCAATTCAACTTAAGAACATGGCAATATCGTGCTTCTACCCATCATTGCATGAAACAATCTGCTTGCTATCAGTCTTCTTTGTTTTAGTAAACATATCAACTGCAAATGCTGCTGAGTTCAGCATCGATATCGATTACTCTTCTTTACAAACTAATGATCATTGGTAACCCAGTTTTCATATATCTCCTCTCTTCCTATCTCCTTAATTTCGACTTCTCTTGTGAAAATTTTTTACAACAGGTTCGATTTAGACGCAGAGGATGAAGAGTGGACGATGGTTACAAGGAAGGAAAACCAGTTTGTGGTAGGAGGAAAGCCCTTCTACGTGAACGGCTTCAACACCTATTGGCTGATGCTTCTTGCCCTCGACTCTTCCACAAGGGTGAAGGTCACACAGACATTTGAGCAAGCTTCTGCAGTGGGTCTCACCGTCTGCCGAACCTGGGCATTCAACGATGGGGGATGGAGAGCCCTGCAGATATCACCTTCTCTTTATGATGAACAAGTCTTCAAGGTGGTATAGGTCTCATTTTAAAGAGGTTCTTTATTTAAGTTAATACATGTTCTAAGTTCTGAGTTGTTTAGGCACTTGATTTTGTGGTGAGCGAGGCAAAGAAGTACAAGGTTAGGCTGATACTGTGTTTAGCAAATAACTGGGAAGCATATGGAGGGAAGGCACAGTATGTGAAGTGGGCAAATGCTGCTGGCTTGAATCTAACTTCTGATGATGACTTCTTCTCTGATCCTACCGTTATTGGTTACTATAAAGATTATGTCAAGGTAAGTAAGCATTTTTCGTTTCAGTTTTGCAGACTTCCATCTTTATTTTGCAATCAAGTTCTTCATCATAGATAAAGAAACTTTGTTGTACAAAATTAATAAATGTTGCAATCAAGTTCTTCGTCATAAATAATTTGTTGCACAAAAATTTGGAGTTAAAATCAAGAGTTTAACTTTGTTAAGACAAAAGTTTTGAGTTTATTTACGTTGAGCAGGCAATTCTCACAAGGACAAATACTCTCACAAACATCACATACAAAGACGACCCAACAATCTTCGCCTGGGAGCTAATGAACGAGCCACGGTGCCCATCTGATCCTTCAGGAAACAGGCTGCAGGTGTAGCCCAAACACCATCAAAACGCATCTTTTTCCATCTCCTCATCATCTTCTTCCATCAACTCACCAAACCCACAAACCTCTGCAGTCTTGGATACAGGAAATGGCTTTCTACGTTAAATCCATCGACCCAAACCACCTTCTAGAGGTCGGCCTCGAAGGGTTTTACGGCCCCGCAACCCCAGAACGGCTCCGGTACAACCCCAACACCTTTGCCGGCCAAGTCGGCACCGATTTCCTCAAGAACCACCAAGTTTTCGGCGTCGACTTCGCCACAGTCCACATCTATCCAGATGCCTGGTGAGCAGTCAAGCAACCCATCGTATATGACCCATTAAGCAAACTAAAACTTGCCCACGTGAAATCTCTTTACACAGGCTCTCAAATACCATCTCTGAGGCTTACCTCCAATTTACCGATTCGTGGATTCAGAGCCATATAGAGGATGCTGAAGGCGTACTGGGAAAGCCTGTGCTGTTTGCAGAGTTTGGTGTTTCAGCCAAGGACAGGAACTATAGCAGCGGTTTCAGGGATCAGTTCTTTGGTTTGGTCTATAAGAATATTCTCAATTCAACGAGGACAGGAGGAGGTGGGGGAGGTGGCCTTATTTGGCAACTATTTCCTGATGGAACTGATTACATGGATGATGGCTATGCAGTTGTCCTCACAAAATCTCCATCAACTTCAAGCATTGTATACCTGCAATCGAAGAGAATTCGGATTTTTAACTCCATGTGTACATGGAGATGCCATTGGGGTTGCAGGAGAGGTTCTCTGTAGTTGTCATGCTTTCCAAGCGAGAGGAACTCGGATGATGAAGTTTGTTGGTTCGAGGAATGAGTCAATGTTATTCAACTGCTTGTATGCTCAAGCAGCATTTCACAGGAGACGTATAAATAAAAATTAAGTTTTAAAATCGTTGCATGTTATATGAATATTTGTTTGATTTTTTTTTTTTTTGAAGAGGATATGAATATTTGTTTGATGAATGTATCACAAAGTCTAGCAAAAATATGCAGTAGGACTTTAATAAAGTTTTAAAAGGATCAACGTGTGTGAAGATATTGTTTAGTATAAGCAAATGCAATCATAAATTCAACTAAAAGCATATTCAATATGCAAAGATGTTGCAAACTGTTTGTATTTTTTTTTTTTTTTTTTTTTGAGAAAGTTCATTGTGTTGGGATGATTGAAGGGCTTTTGCAAAAGCATTAGTCAGATCTCGTTCGACGAATGCCAAAGAACAACTTTTAAGATAAATTGAAGGGTAGGGGTCTGATTCTCTTTGTTTATATGCCACCATGAGTATTCTATCTTCATGTTCATCATACGTTGAAACTCTGTGGTGGCTCTTATAGATTATAGCATTATATATATATATATCTATGAGGACCTAACCTCACGAAGATTGCATATATTTGCAAAGAAGATCAATTTTTACTAATGTTTTTGTATTCTTACGTTACTCTTTCTTATATTTAAATCTTAAATATCTAAATTTTCTTTAGTTAACTTTTATCTTAGTTCTCTCACTTATTAAATTTCTTTTAATTAAAATTTTCTCAATTTAGTATCTAACAATCTATGATTTAAAATTTTCCCAATTTTTAAGAATATTGTCTTAAAATTTTAGTTAAAGAACTAAGTAAATTTTATCATAAGTTTTTTATCTGCTAAATTATTTCTTTTTTATTAATATCACCATTATATTTTATCAATTGGAATTGATTTATTTCTTAAATGTTTCATTACTATACTCTAGATTCTTTATTATTTCACTTCATAATGCAAATCAGGTTTGATTTTCATGACCTTAAGATTAAACTAAATAACTTAAATGTATTTTTTTAATGATAATACATTAAAAACATTGTAGACTCCACTCAACTATGAAATTAGTTTGCCTTGCTCATGGTGAATTCGTTCGAAATTCTGAACAATGCTTCGTTGGAGTTCTTCCACAATCAACTTTAAGTTTGTAAGACACTTTGAAAATGGCATGCAAGCCTTGCTTACTATGCATGACATTAAAAATAACTTGAATAAGTGAAATTCTTTCTTTAAGTTCATTGATTCTGTTTACGACCTTGATGAACGAGGTACCAGTTGTCATAACATGCTCGTTACATATTTAGGAAATGCAACTAATGGCTTATTGTGTAATGACTAAAAAAATCTAATATCTAGTCCAATCTTCCCAAAACATAAAAATGCATAAAATAGATAATATTATGATTGATAAAACGATTTTCTTTTGCTTGATTTTATTAATAAAGCAATGTACAAAATAAAAAATACATATAAATATATTGGTGGTTCCTAAGAATCTCTTTTACAATAATTTATAATATTACAAATAATGAATAATTGCTTTATCTAACACTAAGAAGCAGTTCTCTAACTTTTCCAACCACTAGTAAAAAAATAATGACCACATTAACTAAAGCTAAGGGTATAACAATTAATTTATTATTTTGATCACATAATAAATCATTTTGTATTTCTAAAAAAATTATAAAAAAAAAGCCAATATAAACCAAAATAAAATCTAGCACTAAAATTATCGAAACTTGAATGTAGAACATAATCAAAATTGAAATTGCAAAGACACTAATTTACAAAATTAAAGTTTGAAATACAATTAAGTGCTTATGATCATATTTAAATGTTATTTTTAAACTTTAAAAATAAAAAAAATTTATGTAAAGCATCAATAAAATTTTACTCTCAAAGAAATGTTTAAAATTATCTTATTACCTTTTTTCATAAGCATAAATATTATTATTAGTTTGTAATAATAAATATTTAATTAGAAATTACTTAATATAATACTCAAAGCAAATTTTAGTAATAATTAGTATTAACGCATTTTAAACTAATTTATTAATTAGTTAATAGTTAATCTTCGGCAGCTAGTCTAAGACTAGCGCCAAACAAACCCAAAAGATTTTTGGATTTTTTTATTTTTTGAATAATTATATATAACATTGTAATTCCCTATTTTAGGCACTGGCCGAGCCCTCAGAAAGGAAATAAAAATAAAATAAAATAAAAAAAAACAAAATAATGTGCGCCTAAAAAAAAGAGGGCAGCCATGATCTCCAAAGTTCCTAATCTGCTGGGAATGACTTGATGGAATTCATGATCGATGGGTGACGCAGTTGCGCGATTGGATCCCTTCTGTTGGGCGCGGCCGCTTCAGAATGTGAGAGCACGGCTTCACATGCCCATTCTTGCTCGGTGCACCGTCTCTGCTTGCTCACGCAGCGCGCCTTTCCTTACCCAGGCAAAAGACTCCCACCTTTCTAACGCAATCGAAGCGCTCGACTCTCACTTGCTTCACACCTTCTACTCCCACTCTACCATCGTCAGCGGCAACGTTCCCTCCACCGCCACCGCAAAAATGGAGGCTCTCATCCTGGATCTCCACTCGATCGAGGCCATCAAGTTCGGCCACTTCAAGCTCAAGTCTGGCATCACCTCGCCCATCTATATCGATCTACGCCTCGTTGTTTCCTACCCTTCCCTCCTCTCACGTCTGGCCGAACTGCTCTTCTCGGCAGTCTCTGCTGTCGCTACTTCCTTCGACCTCGTGTGCGGCGTCCCGTATACGGCACTCCCCATAGCTACCGTCCTCTCGGTCACCAGCGGCGTCCCCATGCTCATGCGCAGGAAGGAGGTCAAGGACCACGGAACCGGCCGTACCATTGAGGGCGCATACCGTGCTGGTCAGATCTGCCTTGTTGTCGAGGACCTTGTCACCAGCGGCGCCTCTGTGCTCGAGACCGCCGAGCCGCTCCGAGCTGAGGGCCTTGAAGTGCGTGACGCTGTTGTAGTCATCGATCGCGAGCAGGGTGGGCGGGAGAATCTGGCTGAGAAAGGGATCCAACTGCATGCGCTGTTTACGCTATCGGAGATGGTGGACGTGCTAGTAAAGAGCGGGAAGTTGTCGGTGGAGATGGCAGGCGATGTCAAGGCTTTTCTTAATGGCAATAGGCAAGTTGGGATCCCGGCGCCGGTTAGTACGCCGAAGTCTGTTAGGGTTTCGTTTGGAGAGCGTGCCGCGAAGGCAAAAAATCCAGCGGGTAAGAGGCTGTTTGAGGTGATGGAGACAAAGAAGAGCAACTTATGTTTGGCTGCGGATGTTTCAACTGCTAAAGAGCTGCTCGACATAGCCGATAAGGTTAGATTTGTTTTTTCTTTTTGCTTTTCTCCTACTTCTCTATTTGATGTTTATACCCTTTCTAGACACTAGGACGGCTTTTCCTTGAAGGGCGAGGTTTTTAGGTTATGTTTGATCACTCCTTGAATAGCGAGGTTTCTTTGGGTCTGTTTGGGGGCAGGGACCAGAGTCGGTGGCGCGTGGGTCGCCATCTGGTGGGCTGAGGCTGTGGCTTGTTCCTTTTTCTAGATAAATTCAAAAACAGGCAGTGAAACCAATTCTTGAAGGCACAGTGGCATAGCCGTGTGTGTCAATGTCGCTCGTCGAGCTTGGTTTATGTGATGCTTATGCAAAATGGGGCTATGCAGTGCTAAAGAATGTTAACCATAACAAATGTGAGGGTTTATGTTGGTGTTTGAATACATGAAAGTAAACAAAATGTGAGTTTTAGCTATCTCCTTGTGAAAAGCAAAATATCAACGAGTTACACTTTATTATTTAGCTGTTTGGTATGTTAGGTACATACGACACACGAAGAGGAGGGTGAATTGGTATTTTGATAACTTTTACAATAGGAGTACAAATCATTGTTTCTTACGTCTTCAATTCACACCCAAATAATTGATTTAAAACATTTAGTAAGTAAACCAAAATAGTGCAGAAAAGAAAAACACAATGAATTTTAAATAGTTTGGCTCTATCCAATGAACCTACATTCACTTTCAACCTAACTAGCTTGAGTCTATCTTTTCTTTTAACTCCTCATTACAACTAAGTGGAAATCCCTCTTATATATTAATTTTTTGTTTAGGTTCTGTGACAACCTATTCTCAAGATTTTTCTATTGCTAAAACTCAACCAATCCCTTCATATTTTCAACATTTGGTGATGTGCACTTCTTTCCACAATTCAAACACCTAGAGTTGGGCATTTCTCTCCTTGAAGGGAGGGGTTTATTTGGGTCTTTTGGGTTGGATCTAGAAGGCAGTGAAACCAATTCTTGAAGGCTTTGTGGCATAGTGATGTCTGTTAGTGTCACTTGTAGAGTTTGGTTTATGTCTTGTTTATGCCAAATGGGGCTATGGAGTGCTGGAGAATGTTAACCACAACAAAGGTGAGTGTTTATGTTGGTTCTTTAACGCATGCAAAGTAAATAAAATGTGAGTTTTGGCTATCTCCATGTGAAAGCAAAGCATCATTGAGTTATGCTTTACTATTTAGCTATTTAACATTTTAGGTTCACATGGCATACCAAGAGGATGTTGAATTGGTATTTTTAAGACTTTTACAATAATAGTACAAATCATTGTTTCTTACCTTTTCAATTCACACCCAAATAATTGATTTAAATAATTTGCTAAGTAAACTAAAATAGTGTAAAAAAGAAAAATAAAATGAAGTTTAAGTAGTTTGGCTCTATCCAGTGAGCCTACATTTACTCTTAAGCTAATTAGCTTAAGTCTATCTTTTCTTTTCACTCTTATCATTACAGCTAAATGGAAACCTTGGCATATTTGAGTTTTTTTCTTAGAATAAGATACAACCTATTCTCAAGATTTTTCTATAGCTAAAACACAACCAATCCCTCCATATTTTCAACATTTGGCAATGGGCACTTCTCTCCACAATTCAAAAGCAGGCAATGAAACCAATTCTTGAAGGCATAGTGGCATAGCAGTGTGTCAATATCGCTTGTAGAATTTGGCTTATGTGATGCTTATGCAAAATGGGGCTATGCAGTGCTAGAGAATGTTAACCACAACAAAGGTGAGGGTTTATGTTGGTGCTCTAATACTTGCAAAGTAAACAAAATGTGAGTTTTAGCTTTCTCCATCTGAAAAGCAAAACATCAACAATTTATGCTATTCTATTTAGCTGTTTAGCATGTTAGGTTCACACGACACACCAAGAGGAGGGTAAATTGGTATTTTTAAAATTTTCACAATAATATTATGAATCATTGTTTCTTACTTTTTCAAGTCATACTCAAACAATGGATTTAAACAATCTAGTAAGGAAACCAAAATAATATGGAAAAGAAAAATGCAATGAATTTCAAATGGTTTGGATTGAGACAAGCAATTGGTTTTTGCTTCAAATAAAAATTATCCTTTTTTGAGCATGGCATTTTCAAATTAAGTAATGAGTGGCATATGCTCAAAAGAAACGTTCTTATATTCATGTAATTTTTTGTGTAATTTATAAGGAGTGACTTGTCTAATTTGACATTTTCAAATAATGATGCACTTTTTTTCTTAAGCTCATCATATTACCTTTTTAAGTCATGAATATGATACTTATGCATGGAATATGTTTTTGAATCAGTTTGTTATATTCATTAATAAGGAGTCAGAAACATCACAATTACAAGATGCATTGTATGAATTTACAATATTGTTCAAACAAGCATCATTTTGTGTATCTTTAGTCATGCTAATTGATTCTATGGTGTTTGTAGGACTCCTTTGCTCCTTTTTTGACTTTTACTTGTGCTTCTTTTTCTCATTAAGTTGAGGCTTATCTCCATACAATCTTTTTAATTCATGTATAGCCTCAAAGCAAGTGCTTTGCATAAAAAATTGCATACAAATATCTTAAGACAAAGCATGATATAAGATATTTAATCTTTTAGCATTTAATTGTGCAAGTCTCAAGTGATATTTATCAAAATTAAAAATATTGCAAATAAGTACCTCATACAAGTTTTCAAATAAAATCCACAAACAAGGATTTGTACTTTCTAAAAAAGATTTAAACTCCTTTGTTTACATAACAAAATCTTTATATACAAAGGGTTTGCATGATTGTAACATCAAATATCAAAACAATCTCTTTGTCCAAATTAAATAAAAATGATGCTTTTCAAAATCAAGGTTTACGCATTGAATGAAAGTACTAAGAAACTAGGATTGTGTATACTACCAAAGGATCTACTAAAGAATGTTAAGCCTTAGAAGGAGTACCTTTACTCTGATACCAATTGTTCGATTCACACGATACATCAAGAGGGTGGTTGCAGTGTTATTTTGAAAATTTTTTTGATAAAAGTACAAATCTTTGTTTCTCATTATTTCAATTCACATCCAAACAATGGTGTTAAACTATTTAGTGAGCAAACCAAAAAGTGAAAGAAAATAAACAACGAAGAAAAAAAACACAATAAATTAAGTGGTTTGACTCTTATTCAATGAGTTTATATCCAACCCCAAGTCAACTAATTTGAGTCTACACTTTAATTCACTCTTTTCATGACAGCTTGGTGGAGAAACTTTTTACACTTCAATATTTTGTATAAGCTAAGACACAACTTATTTTTGAGGTTTTTTATAACTAAACCATAACTATTCCCTCCACAATTCCAAAGCTCAGAGATGGGCACTTCTCTTTACACTTGAATCGTCTAGAGTTTGGCACTTCTCTCCATACGCTAAAGTCCAAAGTAGGTCTATATTCTTGCTTATAATCTGAGCCTAAAGGGTCCCTCAAAAAGAGCGAAGTATAAAATTTTACAATGCTAGATTCAAATTCAAATTGGATAAATATATAATTGCAAAGCACTAAAAAATTGAGAATAGAGTTGTTAAATATACTCAAAAGTTTTTGTGTGATTTGATGGTATGTAGATGTAAAAAATATAGAAATATCTTGATGCATGCATTTTTTGCTTCAAGAATAATATAACATTAAAAAGTTCTCATAAATTCCTTAATGAGTTGATATAGCAAATAAGGTATATGGAGGTACTCTTAAATGTCTATACATGGTTTTCTAAGTGCATCATCAATTTCTTAATCTTTGGGGGCTAATTTATATGCAAATGAACTCAAAAGAATCTCCTCCAATGACTCCAAACAGTTATATTCAATTTTCTATTTTTGAGTCAAACTAGTCAGTATACATCTTCTTTACTAGAGTATTATGCATGATGACATATTTTATGTGAAGGCTTACATAATGTATGCAAATCATGGTTTAGGTCATCTTTTTCCATGTATTGTTCGCTTACTTGCATATTTTGCATTTCAAAATATGACATATTGTACATAAATATTTATGTATTGTATGTAATTCTTTATAAGTAGGAATATGAAGGCAATATGCATTATGTATATATCTTGGAGTTGAAGTGTTATATGTGATAGTCAAATGTACTATACGTTAACTAAAAAAAAGTTAGAGTTTTGTAAAAAATATAATCTTAAAAACTTTGTGCATTATAAAAATCCCATTTATTTTATATAATTTAATTTCTTTATGACACACTTGCTAATGTAATATTGAAATTTTAACTGTAAATCCATTTTAGGATTTGATCACATAAGACAAGCATTTTCTTTCAAAGTAAATTTAACTTTTAAGTTAAATTTGATCAATATTCTCAAGTCATGGAGTATGAATGATTATAAATGTAATTTATGAGTCAAATGAATATGTTAAATTGATTTGCCTCAACATACTATGTGCAATTAATTATGATAGCTTGACAGGATGCCAATGTGAAATCTATGCATTGTGCAAGCTCTTGCTTAAAAGAAGTAAAAATTAATTTCAATTTTTATATATGTTCTTAAGAAGTGAAAAACTCATCCTCAAAGACTTAGACTCATGTACATCGTTGGAATGCTCCTTCAAGTCTTTAAGTTTTATAATAATTAAGCAATTGGAAATTTACTAAGCCACTCTGTGATAAATAATCATTAAGTTTATCTACCTTAAATAAAATCTAAAGAACGTGTTAAATGGGCACATTAAATCACCAAAACGAATATCTAAAGGGTTTATTATTATCAAAATTATATGCTACCTTTTGGGCTCATGTGGCTCAAGTTAACACATAATCTCATTGACACTTGTATTAGACATTTCCACAACTCACAAAAGGAGGAATGCACCTTTACTGCAGGGCAATGGAAATATATCAAGAAAGTCATTCACTTTTGGGACTCAAATACAACATTACTATTGGACAACTAGAGGTGAAGAAAGTTCTTGCCATTGAATTTCCTGCCTAAAAAGGGAGCCAAATGTTCAAGAATAGGGATCATCTAATATACTCTTCTCGACGCCTACGGTTACCCTTCTCTTGAGTAGTTTATCTTTTCCTAAGGAGCGATTTAGCTGCTTCGAATTTTGCTAAAGGTTCCTTGGACATGATTTTGCACAAAATCTTGTATGCCAGTTCTCTCTTTCTCTCTTACACAAAATTTTCGCCCCTTGTACTTTTGTCTCTTATGTGGCTTGTCTGTTATTTGGATTAGTAAATCTTTGTCTAACATTGTCACTCCTATGAATAATGAAAAGATCATCTACACTCACATTGTATATTGCAATCCATCATGTTTTGTTGTATTATTCATATATGGTATAGTATAAAATGTAGAATGTTTGATAGGACCCAAATGTGATGTTCAATCTTTGCTATGAAATTTTCTAAGCTTTCATGTTATTCCATTATTTAACTTTGATAGGAACAAAAAATAATCTAATTATAATAAAGTAAAATCATCTTAAGTATAACCATCAATATAGTTTCAATCATATTGCATTCAATCCAAGGATATGAGTACACTTCAAATGAGCATGGATCATTGCAAACCTAGTTCTTATCTTTTTTAAAATCTAATTATGACTAAGTAATGAGTAAGAGGGAGGTTAATTACCATCTTGCAATGGAGTGTGGGGTGGACCCCTTCTTGGGATTTCCTCAAGATTCCTTCAAAATATCCTTGATCATCTTCTCTTTAATTGTAATCCAATGTTGAAAATAAGATGGTTTTCATAGGCTTCATTTAATTTATTCATATGACACCCTAAATATTAAGTGACACTAAGGTGACCTCTATGAACTCACAATAGTTTCTTAATGTACCCATAAATATGTTATCTCATTTATCTTAAAAGAAAGCCAAATCAAGGTTTAAAAAATATTGTTTGTGGAATTGAAAACTAGAAATACCCATTTTAGATAGATCATATAATTGAATGCAAGGTCGTATTATGTAATGAGTTCATTCTAATCCAAAGTTGGGCGTTGTTGCCACCATTTGAGTGCTGCTAAAATTATCCTTGGGATTATTATTCACCTAATTGTTTTCTCTTTAACATGTTGATTCCCAATAATTTTGTTCTTTTTATCCAACAAAAAGAAAAATAATTGCTTATACCTTTAGCTATTAACATCTTTTGATTAATTATTTTACATGCTTTTGTTGTTATGCAGGTTGGACCGGAGATTTGCTTGTTGAAAACTCATGTGGATATTTTACCTGATTTTTCCATTAGCTTTGTCACACATCTTCGTTCGGTAATTTCTTTGCTCAAGTATATATAAACACACACACACACCTACACATTCCATGTTTTATATACGCATCATTCACCTTTGCATTCCATGATGTTTAGTTTGTTACATGCATTTGGGATTGATGTTATCAATAATTGTTTAAGAAGTCATTACCAAATCTTTAAAAATGGTAATGCCCAATTTAATTTGATAGATTAATAGGAGAAGAAAGACTTCTTCTAGAATAAGAGAGGGAGAGAGAGGAAAAATGTTGGTTACTTATACTAAACCTAGAAAGAGCGAGGGGTTGGCTGCCTATGCTTTCCTTAGAGAATCATGCAAGCATGTAAGAATTATAAATTTTTTCATTTCAAAAATCTAATTTCATTCAATTCAAAAGTTGTCATTTATATGCAAGAGTCATAGTAAATTTCAAATTTAATGCTTGCCAATTTTATACTAATCTTAACAAATTAATCTTAATTAAAATAATTTTAAAAGTCAATCCAATGCAAATAGGTAATCTAAACTAATGTGACAATTTAGAGTTAAATTTAAATAAAAATCCATATAAAAAGTATCCAAATGATTATAAATTTGAATTTGAAATAGAAATTCTAATAAGCTGAAAATTTTAAAAAATCAATTATTTAATTAAATAAAAGATACAAAATGATGACATTTGCATTCAACATCAGGCTTCCCACTTGAAAAAACTCGTCAAGTTTTGGTGTGATGAAAATAATAAAACTTTTAACTCAATGGAAGTTTAACATCTCCATCAATAGATGATTATGTTGGTTTTTTGTGACTTAAAGAGCCAAAAATAAGGTTTGATCATTCTGGCGAGATGAGCATAAGGCATGGTTGGCTTAGATTGACGTGGGTCAAAATTGATACTTTGTTTAAGTTTATATGCATATATATATATATATATATGTGCGTGCGTGCGTGTGTCCGTCCGTGCGTGCGTGCGTGTACTTATATCTATACATATATGATAATTATGTGCACATTATTTAATTTATGTGCATAGTTTATGCCTTCGTACATTTGACATTATTTAATTTATGTGAATACAATATGTAAACTTTTTTTCATATCCTTGGAATTTATGCAATTTGATTCAGTTCTTGGATCTAGTTGGCTCAGGGTATAACCAACCCAGGTTGCACTTTGGTTGATGTCAATAAATTGTATTGAAGCAAGATTTTAAGTAATGAAATTTTAGCTTGAAAAAGTGAGATCTATGACATCTCGAATTAATGTAAAATTCAGATTATCACAAGTTTAGCATGAGTTGATGTTTTTTCTCAACAACTGCAAATATAAAATCCAAGGTTGTTTACAAGTGCATGAGACCTCACCAAGGTAGTCCCTGTGCATATCTTGACATTTTCTTAAGAGACCAAATCAAAGTATTAGAATAAAATCATGTCCTTGAACTATGAAGTTTTCTATGAAGGGGATTTAGGAATGTGGTGGTGATGGGGAATGAAAGCTAATTCTAGAGTTGCATGATCATGAAATAGTAGCAAAAGTGATAGAATGATAAAGCATTTATCAGATATGGAAAAATTCATAAAATTTGGGAAATAAAAATATTCTTGTTTCAATTAATATACGGAAATTCCAATCAATCAGATGCACCAATGATATATGCACGGCTATAATAGAATGAAAACCAATGCTTTATAACATATAATGACACAGCTTTACGAAGAAATTGCAAGCAAGAAATGAATACATTGAAGACAAAGTATGATGGAAATAAGTGATCTCACACCCTTGTAAAAGGAAAATAGGAAAGCAAAGAAAAAATTCTATCAAGCCTGAATAAATTGTCTAAGTGAAGGTTTTGATTGTTCTTCTTCTAAGAAGAAAAAGGATTTGGAATTGGTTGAATTTTTGTAGCATTTATATATTAAGATGAAAGAAAATTTGGCTTGTTAAACTAAATAAATGAGAATAAGACTGTTTGGCTGAGTGCCTAGAATTGCAACTTAACTATGTCAGATGCATAAGAACATGACCTTGATTGTAAGAATCTGCAAGTAATAGTCATCTGTTTAATTATCTGTTATCTTCAACTTCAATTTTTCTGTTTCAATTCTCATTTGGAGTTCACAAGTAATTTTGGTTTAATGAATATTACTCATTTGGAGTTGGATTAAAAAAATAGTCTATATGATACTATCAGAAAAATGTGATAATCCCTCTAATGCCTTCAAATATGTGAATTTTTAAAACAAGATTTAATTAAATTTAAGCGTCTCATTAAACATCTTTACATACGGCATTTGTTTTGGTACTTTCTTTTAGGACACAATATATTTGTAATGATGGAAGCTGGACTTGTGAACAGTCAAACACTTGTGGTGATGGTTTTAATTGTGCCAATAATAGTTTTTTGATTGCTTATGATCTGTGTAATGTGCATTTATTATCTTAAACTTCCAATGTGGAATGTGCTATGAATGATTACCGTTATATTTAATTTTTAGTGATTCAATTGTGGAAATTCTTATATTTTCTAGTATTGTACTATCAATGTTTCTTTTAGCCAATTTCTTTTGGCTTTTGAGCATCTCCAAATCCAGCTTTTCGATATTGGCCAAATTCTCATGTCAGTCCTGTGGTTTGTCTTATCTTAGCGTTTAATTGATGCGAATCAAAACTTGGTCCTTGGTGTTATATATTTGATTAACGTTTCTTACACCCCCATTGGATGCCAAGGCAGTGAGTTTTCTATCAATTTCTTTGATATAAACGAGGGAAGCCACATGCTTGCGATAGATTAAAGTAGCAGCAGTAAAACAGGCTTTCATCCATTCATGGATGTTGCCAAGTTATAACCCTAACAAAATATAACAGAGTATCTTTGAAGAAGAGTCAAATGTTTTGTGCTTCTATCCATTATACCCTGTGAGCATTAAACTAGATTCTTTAAAGGCAATACAACTTGCTGGTTTAAGGATTCAGTCTTTCTCTTAATACTTTCTAGAAGATTATTCCCTTGAATTTTCTTTTTTTTCCCCTCGTTGCAGGATTTTATTTACAGTGTTTGGAATTGTTCTGGTTCTGTGGAGCAATGACCATCTTAGGAATTTCGCGATTTGTTGTACTTCGCTAACATCATAATCAATTCTTCTTGAGTTCCATTCATGGTCATATCAGAATTGACTCTGGAACTTTTCTTTTCTGAATTTTAAGTAGCCTTTTGGTCACCTCTATTTTGTTACTGTTACGAAGTTTAGCTTTTATAGAAGTTAATTGGAATTTAACATCAGATTGCAGAGAAGCACAACTTCTTGATATTCGAGGACCGCAAATTTGCTGACATAGGAAATACTGTGACTATGCAATATGAAGGGTGGGATAATTTTAATATGTGTTGATGCTTTTTTTAGTATTATACTTTTGTACATTTTTTCTTGGTGAATAATTATGATTAATCAATCTCTTTCTAATTTTTTAGGGGAATATTTCGCATTTTGGAGTGGGCAGATATTGTAAATGCTCACATAATATCTGGGCCTGGGATTGTCCAGGGTTTGAAGTTGAAGGTTTCTAACTCTGCTTCAAAAGTCGAAGTTTTATTTGTGTTTTAAGTTTAACATCTAACATCTTTTACAATAGGGCTTGCCTCGTGGTAGAGGCTTATTACTGCTTGCTGAAATGAGCTCTGCTGGTAACCTAGCCACAGGTGATTACACATCAGCTGCAGTCAAGATTGCTGAGGATCATTCAGATTTTGTAATTGGATTTATTTCTGTCAACCCTGCATCATGGAAATGTGGACCTGTGAATCCATCATTTATTCATGCTACACCTGGAGTTCAAATGATTTCTGGAGGAGATTCCTTGGGCCAACAATACAATACACCGTATTCCGTGAGTTGTTTTTGTATTGGTTTCCTATTATGCATTTCAATGCTTTTTCGCTTAATTTAAGTTCATAGAGATTGGCCTATTATTCAATTTCAAGTGCACTATGAAGGGAATGAGAGTGCCAATGGGATTGCTAAGAAGATGCTAAAACATCAATACTTCAACGTGAAAATCTTCATAGTTTTAGGGATTAGGGATACGTCTCATCTGCTGGAAAAGGATTAGTTTGCTGTACTTTTAACTTATTAGTGGTAGACACATTGTGTCTAAGTCTCAACACCTTCAGAAAACAAAGGTTCTTATGGTTGTGAGAATGGGGTCTTGCAAGTGTGCTGCCTTTGTCAAACCTTACTTTTTGATGGTCTTTACTATTTATATGAACAATAAAACCCTTGGATTGCATCATATAGTAATTTTTCAACTCAACTTGGAATTGATAAAATTATGTTATTTTTGGATGACCATGGAACTTTACAAAGATTTCCTAATAGGTTCTGCTAAGCCATCAGTAGACGGATTTAGCTTGGATTGAATAGATTTTCAAATTGAACCAAGTTCAGTATAATTTAAACTTGACTGGAAACGATCCGTTCTATTTTAGTATCTCTTGACAAGTAGCCTAACTTGGTCCAAATCCCATTGTAGTTGATGAGAACTGATTCAAATCCCTTCGTAGTTGATGTTAACAGGAGAATTTCATGTCAGTTTTAACCTTGATATAGGCTATTTTTATGGTTTTCAATAATTGTTGCCCAGGTGAACATGGAATTTGCTGACATGTTTAATACTATTTCTGTTTCAAACTATTATATTGATTAACCATGTGAGGGTAGTTGAAAATTTATCAAATGCTGTAAATTGAGTATATTTGTGACATGTGACCTTAAATTATGTTTTGTCTGACCTATGGAAGGGCATAAACTTAAGAGAACACTACCGCACACCTTAGTTAATTTTATGGTAATTTTTGTGTGAGTAGCATAATTTTACAAGCCCTATTTTTTTGAATTGTAGATTTTGTTGTTGAGAGAATGTAAACAACTAGAGCAAGCGATATTCCCATGGTTTATGATGGATTGGTAAGATTAGATATAATCAAGTATTTTGTTTTGAATTCTTTGCCACTAGACAAACTCTACATGGGCCACAACTCTAGCAATTTGTTTTATTGCTAAAGTCTATAAAAATTGATCTTCAAAAAGGTAATGATCTTCCCTCTTAGATGATAGGTATTTAAAATTATGTGCCTTGGAAACTGTTACTATTGTAGTTTAGATGATTATAACCTAGGGTAGGTAGATCGCTAGTAAATGCAAAATACATCTAAGCAAAATTTTGTAACATAGGATAATAAAAAATAATTTTTGTTAAATCTAGTCATTCAATTATTGTTGTTGTGTAGTAAGGTAGTCATTAACTCAAAACAACAATAATTTTTTTATCAAAATTTTATTGACATTTAAGAACAAAAGTATACTTTTGTGAGAAGTGAATCGGCTGAACATGTTTTACATTTAAGGTAGGTGCATGCAGCTGGCGTAATTGAGTGCTGTGCGACACAAGCGGGCATCGTGTGTGCAGATGAACACTGAGTATCGTGGTCAATGTGGGTCTACACTAGTCGGCATTGTTGAACTCGAGTGGGTTGACATGGGTTTGACACTATCCACCGGGTTAGAATGAGACGGTGCAATCAAAGTGGATCGGCACGGGTTCGTGCGATTTGTCACATCGAAGCAGGTCAACACGGGTTAGAGCTATAACTTTGGGTAAGTTGGGTAAGTCTTTCTTGGGTAGTGCAGGCAAACTGAGGAATATGCATGAGGCATTGGTGGGGAGAGCACTCGAAAGGAAGGAGAGAGAGAGAGCATGGCGTTTGATGCTTGGAACTCTTGAGAAGAAGGGAAATGAGAGATTAGGAGTAGTAGAGAGAGCAAAAGAGGCTTGGGAGAAGGCGAAAAAGTGTGGTGCTTTTGAGAAGCTCAAGAAAGAGAAGGAAATTCGAATGGGCATAAAGGGTGGGAGAAGAAGAGCCCGATAGCCTAGAGAAAGTGAGCTTCGAAAAATCGCAAAGGTAGAAATGTAGAAATCTCCGAAGGGTGAGCTTTGGTGGAATCATTGTGCGTCTGATGCTTTTGAACTAAGAGGAATGGGGCTTTTAATAGCTGTGTTTGGTGAGTGCAGCCAAACCAGTTGGCTCTTCTCCTTTTTTTCCCGTGTGATCTAATGGTTCTCAAGGGTGTGTTCATTAGGTATCATGAGTGTTCTCTCTCTCTCTCTCTCTTTAATATGCTTTTTCAATACCAAAACTACAAAAATCTCCGTCAACAATTGATCGATACCATTCAATTTATCACCACTTGGCCTTTTGTGGTATGGAGAATAGATTTCTTAAGCTCTTGCCAATAGACAAATGTAGCTGAAAGAATTTGTTGGTGCTTGTTAGCTACTTCACCAATTGGATCAAAGTAAAATTAGTAGTTCATTAGACTAAGACAGCTGCATTTCTCTATTTGACATCTTTTATAAGTTTGGAGCACCTGTGACCTGATCATCAACAATATGATTATGTTATGAGCCAAAGATCGACAACCTAATCCCCTGGAACTCATCCCAAATTCATCACTGTGAATCATTCACAAGTCGTCGATCAAGCTAATGTAGCCAACAATAACTTGTTGAAGATCAATGAAGAAATTAGTAGGCCTTCCAATAGAGCTCGATCCTCAACCCTAGAACTCGATATACATAAAGACTGATGACTCCAATCTAACTGAGAAGAAGCTCAATATTGAACGAGATTTTGACAAATGACATTTCAAAGAGATGAAGACAACTTTTACATTAGGAAAATGTTTTTTTCGTCTGTTTGTTTTTTTTATGAAATCAAAATGATCCTTCATTAAAAAAAAAAAAACAGATTCGTTAAGTACTTGCTCAGTTATTTCTCGATTAGTCTCGAGGATTGACATGTTTCTTCTTAAAGATCATCAAGGAAAGAGGCAGCGATATTATTATCGTTGGGCGGGGGATCATAAAGGCAGCTGATCCAGCGGAAGCAGCTCGCGAGTATCGTATCCAGGGATGGGAGGCTTACAAGGCAAGTTGCTCTTGAGCTGCTTGATAATTTATTTATTATTTATTTTAGTTTGAACGCTAAAAGATGAAATCTTTTTAATTTCTACCACATCTATTTTATATAGTAAACGACTTCATCCTTAACAGCATTTCTTTCGTAGTTTTCATCGCTGCGTCGTGTTCATCGGAGATTATTTCATGATGTGACAAATTCTTATCATACTCGAATAAGATTTTCTTTTTGGGATAATTCAATTAATGTTAACTGTTTGGTATTTGTATGCAAATGTTTGATATTTATGAAAAAAAAATTTAAACTGATATTTAAGTGATGAATTTATTAAAAGAATGGTAGGTAATAAAACAAATTTGTTATGAGATGTGGTCAATTGTTTACACATTTTTAGATAATGGAATAAAGGAATATAAATTATGAGTGTAAATGTTAATGTAATTTAAATGCTATCGTTGTAAGAAATGAAAATGATTGGTCAACTCTAAAACAATTATAATGTCTCAAGGTTTAACCTGTTTGATTGTTATGGCTTAACTACACATTGATTTGTTCTCCAATTTCTTAGTTATGATTATTTTTGTATTTTCTTTTTAAATTTGTAATAAAATACTCAAGAGTTTAAGAAATTGAACTTAGTTCTTGGGTCCCATGTTAATCATGAAAATGTACTTTGTTTTTTTTTTTACATAAAAATGACTCATAGTTTTTTTTATTGTTCTTTTGACTTCGTTGTTTTTTTGTATTTAACATGCAGGCCATAAAGAACTTTTAAATAAAATAAATGATGCAAGAAAGCATTGAGTTTTCATTCATAATTGAATAATGATGTCAGAGTTTTAAAGAAGAAAGTAAATTAAGTAAAAAAAAAACAAAGAGGGGCACAAAGTATATCCTAGTTTAACCATTTATTTATTCTAGTTCTTTCAACTCCTTCCCAATGCCGAACTACAAGAGATGAAAAGCTTTCGTCGTTCTTACTGATCGATATCCATGTTTTAACCATTGACAGTTGTCCAATATATTTCAGATCAATATTTTTATCTTAATTCATCCCACAGTCAACTGTTTGACCAAAACGATGAACACGTTTAGTAAAAAAAAAATTGATTTATATATTTTTATATTTTTTTAGAGTAGAGAATAAACGCAAGATGTGGAAGAATGATTGAACTCGATATCTGGACAGCAATTTTTTAAATATATTTATCAACTTAGTTTATGTATGGTGAACTGAAAGTACAAGAAATTGCCTGTAATAGGATACAGGGGAGAATTGAATTCTGTCATTTTTCATTTTCCATTTAAATTAAAAAAAAAAAGAAACTCTTTAAAGGAATTTACTTTTCAATGGGAACTACACTAAATGCTCCCATAAATAGCTTAAAGACTTTTATTACTAATGTGTTTCATTGTCCATTAAAACACGTGTTTCACATGTATAAACGAGCTTAACTGGACCTGGCTGAGTTTGGTTAGCCATCAGTATGAAACATGAACAAATTAAACTGTGGTCTTAATTAAAAATTTCATCTAAAATACAGACCATTCATTCAAATCAATCCATCATTTGGCCATAAGTAACAAACACACCTTAGCCTGCTTTCTATGAGCAGAGGAGAATCCATGGCGGCTTCTGCCTTCATGTCAATGGCACATCTCAATTTTGAAGATGAATTATATTTTTTTGTCTTATCTCACAAATCAAATATAATCTCATTAACAAGTTATTCTATAATTTTTTTTATAATTCTTATATTTTCTAATATATATATATATATATATTTTTTTTTTTTTTTCTTTGAGAAATTTTTTTTTTATTTCTTCAAACTTATTTAATTATATGTTGCATGTCAAATTTTTAATAATCTCAATAATTTTTTTAGTTAAGAGTAATTTTTATTAGCATTTGAATCTCTCTTTGATTGATAAATTAAAAAATTAAGTTGTGGTTTAAAACAACAATTAATTAATATAATGATACATTGTGATATTTGTACCTTAAAAGAATAAATTATAGGTTTGTTTACAGATCAACTATAAATGTCACGTTTCTCTCAAAAGATTCTTTCCATTTATTATACGAATAAAAATAATACACAAGTATGCATACTTGTAATTATCTTACAGGCCTAAGGGGTATACAAGGAAATTACCCTTTATTCTGTTAGGTTTTCCGTCAACAAACATTAACGGTTCTCTGGGACTCGTTCGACGAAAGGAAAACAGCTACAAAAGTCAACGAAATCTCGCTAGCCATCATCCGCGTTCTCCATTTCGGGTCCCTCCGTTTTCTTAATCCTCTTTCGGTTTTCAAATCTTTAACCTGCTCCTGTCACTATTGTGCTAACAAACGTTCATCCTTCTTTCTCTCCTTTCCATTTCATCGGAGACGTTTTCAGGTGGAGTTTCTTCCTCGAATGTTGTTTGTCGACTCTTTTTCTCTCAATTCCCTGCTTAAGTCTGAACTGGGACGTCTCTCTCTTTCTCTGTGTGTGGGTTCTCCGTTTTGTGCGGTTGCTTCTTGCTTGGATCTATCGCCGAGCTTATTGCTCTTTTTTTAAACTCTTTTCTGTTTGTCTGTACCTTGTGCGGATGTTCGAGGAGTTGTGTGTATGTGCTCTATCTTTCCGGAAATTAATAGTGTATATAGGATTGTAGGATTGTTCTTGGTCGCTTTTTGTTCTTCTATTATGGCTTCTTTTGTCTGTTATTAATTGAGGATAAATTTCGACTTGCGGATACCGGTTGTGATTGACTAGTTTGAATGATGCGATTGGAATGCTTGTCTCAGATTCAGGAGTTGAGAGGAATTATTGGGATCGAATCCTGTGGACTGGTTTTCTAGACCGGGGATGGGAAAGGCGTCTCCTTTTTTCCTGGTATTCTTGGGATTTGGGTTCTTTATCGCTTCCTACAATCTCATTACTATGGTAATCCAAAACCAGAACCGGGATACTGATTTGGTCACTCGATTAGAAGATGCTTCGGCTCTTTCAATTAAAATTGACCCTGTTGTGGGGATGCCGAATGAATTAAAGCGGTTGCAAGGGGTGAAGAGGCTGTACCATGTTGCTCTGACTGCTACTGATGCACCTTATAGCAAGTGGCAGTGCAGGATAATGTACTATTGGTACAAGAAGATGAAGGATGCAGAGGGCTCAGAGATGGGAGGGTTCACAAGAGTACTGCATTCAGGAAGTCCGGACAATTTAATGGATGAGATCCCTACGTTTGTTGTGGATCCTCTCCCAGCTGGTATGGATAGGGTAAGGTTGAAGTAATTCATTTTCCTAATTTCTCAGCCTTTTTGTGTTATTTCAAAATTGTTGCTTCGTAAACAATGTACTTCCGTGTTTAACCAGTGTTGCTGAATATTTCTGATGATCAAAACATAATATTCATTAACTTTCAATCTAAGTTAAATCCATGGCAAACAAGATGGATCTAATATCTAAGAGAGTATACTTTTGTTTTGAAATATTGTAAAGGAACTGAAAAAAAAAAAAAAAAAAAAAAAAAAAAAACCATGCAGATGCTTCAAGAGAGTTGCTTTAGTTTTCCATATGATTGGTATTCAAGTTATTGGTTTTCACATTGTTATGGGTGTTTATGCTAGCTGTAAAAATTTTTAAAGATATTTGTATAACTTTCGAAGGTGATCCACTTGAATGAATCCTCGACTTTGCTGTTAAAGATGACTATCTTTCTAATGAAACTAAATTATATGTTTTTAGTATTTTATAAAAGAATCTATTGTTTGAGAAATGTATGAAAGAGGACTAGGAGGTCACTTTGGGTGTGATAAGACTATTGATTTGGTCAATGATAAGTTCTATTGGCTTAAGTTGAGGATGTTAGTAGCTAGGGTTATTGGAAGTTGTAGGACTTTTTTGGTTGCAAAACATATGAAACAAGATACTAGACTTGGTATGCCTTTAACCATTCAAAAATACCTTGGGTGATGTGCGAATCAACTTTATATTTTAGCGGTGCAAAAACTTTTATAAAACATGATCTTATCTTAGTAGTTGTTGATAAGTTTGCAAAAAGGACATGTTATACTAATCCTAAGATTAGTGATTCATCTAGTATTGTTAAAATTTATTTCAATGAAACAGTTATTTATCATGGAATTCCAAAATTTATGATTTCAGATTGAAATGTCAAATTTATCAGTTATGTTTTAAAAAATTTATGAAAGCTTATTAGTATCAATTCTTTATTTTCTATGGCTTATCATCCCTAGATAGATGTACAAATCGATGTAGTCAAAAGAAGCTTAGACAATTTACTTAAATTCTTATTAAATATTATTTGATGACTATTCCTAATTTTGTTGATGCTATTATTACTTCACATGTCATTACTCATCCAATGCTTAGTTCAGTTGCTAGGCTATAGTGTGAGATTTCCATTCTTGGTTTGATAGATAGGCAAACTTGAGTTGGAGGTGACATGATTTTAGCTGAGGGTATGAAGAGATTAGATGTAGATATATCATACCTGTACCATTTAAGTAACTCATAGAGATGAGCGATTTTAAATGGGGGAGGATTGATAGAACTTTGTAAATATAAGATGGTGTTGGCTATGTTCTAAATGTTGAGCCACAAGGTTCAACGAGGAGATATGAGTTGCATCAGCATATTTTGATTAGATTATCATGGGATAACATGTGGGTTTTCACAATAGTTGATTGTTGCATACACTTTCACTTGTTTTGCATTTGTTTTTAATTCTACTACAATTATTTCGTTGTTCATATGGACTTTTGTGTGTTTGGTTGCTAAAGGATCAAGTCATGATGTTGTGACTATTGTGACTCATTTTGTACTCTAGTATTTTCCACAAAGTAGATTGAACGATCGGTCACATAACATCGAATTTTCAATTGTGGAGCGAATTGATGATGTGCATGTATTATACCAAATAATGGGGTGCAACTTGGGTAGCCTATGGTTTTTTGGATGTTCAAGTTGCTTATGTCGACCTTGCAATCCAACACAAGTTCAGATCTCAAATTGAAGTTTTGAATTGAATTTAAAGTTTTTGTTGATTTAATTAAATGGGCCTATGCATATTCTTTTAAAGTAATTAGAAGGGACTTTTTAGATTGTATATAGTTTTCATTGCCTCGATTGTTGATTGTGGAGAATCTTCGTTTTTCGGTGGTATGATTACCAAATTGTTTTGAGACTTGGCAATACTTTTGCTTCTCTCATTTTTTATTCCTTGTTTGATTTCCTCTATGATTGTATGTTTTTTTATGTGATCATGTTCTAGGATCTTTGACTTTGATTAAAAATTGAACTCTATTATGAAATATTTAATTGTTGTAGATTGTTCATCGCTAGATCACTATAAACTGTGAATGTTTTGTTTGGAATTCAAGGTTTTAACCTTGAATATTTTTGTAAGAAGAAACAATTTTACTTAGACCTTAATTGAATTTTCCTTGTGCTTTCCATATCAAATAGTTAAGAGTCATGGTTTTTCAGTTTAAATTTTGACATGCACATTTGTTGTCTCACATTAGAGGAGCTTTAGTGCATTGATCTAGATATTTTGGGGCATTACCATAGCCTAAACCTACACTTTAAAGAGTTGAGTTTCTTTTGCTCCTAAGTAGTGATGACATGCCTCCCTAGTTTTTTTACCGAGCATTGCCATTTTAGACTTAGAGTTGATCCTGTCTAGATTCCAGCTAGTTATAGTAGCATCTGTGCATATTACATTGACATTTTTGTCAATGAAAATACATCCTTGGACTACATACTTTTCAGGTCAACTACAACATATTTTTCTTAGTAGTGGTTATCTGATTTTTAAGGGTCAACTACAACATTTTCTAGAGTGACATCCACCTCTTGATTGACTGCAAAGCTTCCCAATGCTTTGACAATAAGCTCACATTGATAACAACTTCCATAGTAGTGTAGCATGTCACCTAGGCCTAGGCTAAAGTAGTTTGCTCTTAGTAGTTCATGAACCACATTGAGTAGTTCCTTTTTGATATATATTTGAAGGTTTTTATTTTTATATTTTCTGAAATTGGTGAGAGTTTGTCCCACATGTTATGGAGGAGCACTTGATCTTTAGGTAACTTCATACTTTGATGGTCATTTGTTTTTTTTTTCTTTTGTTTGCATGATTTAGCCCCACATCATATAAAGAATCTTGACTTATGTGAGGGCTTTATTATGGAGGGGATTAGAGTTTTTATAAGTTATGTTATTCTTGGATTGATTACAATCACACTCATTTGAGTGAACATTACCTTATTTGATTCAGCCAAATTCGAACGATGGAATCACATTTAGTTCCCAAGAGGGTAGATTGATTACAGCCACACTCATTTGAGTGGGAGCTACCTTATTAGATTGAGCTAAATTTGATCAATGGAATCAATTTTAGTTCTTAATATGAATGCTTTATTTAAAAATCAAGGCACATTTTCTCATCAGAAATTTCTCCTCTCTATTTTTTTTGGCTCATCAGAACAATCATAAGTTTCCTATGTAGACCATCCCAAGATGGATAGAAACCATAGGGGGATAGGAATCACTTAGGTGGATTCTTATTGATAATGTTAAGAAAACTACTTAATATACTAGGTGATTCAATATAGATCACCCCCTATAGAGCCATAAGTACATAATGTCATTACTATTCACAAATGCCATTCGAGAGCTAAACCTTCTTTAGGCATCCAAACTCTCGTGAGAGAGGACGCTCTCTCCACCATGGTAGAATCCTAGGTCAAAGGTTTGAGTTATGGGATTTTCATCATTGTGATCTTCTACTTTGTCATTTTTTCACATGTATGTGGTAATTGTTGGTGATTCTTATAGTTTAAATATTGTGGTCATTCTTATGCTCAATTGGTCATGTGAGCTTTCCCAAATATGAGTAGCAAAGTCATGATTTGGGCTTTAAAATCACTTCACATAAATGCATTCTAATCAGCCTTGCAAACGCATCATGCTTTAATGTCATTATTTTTGCAAAAATTTTATAATATTTGTATAATGGGGTATCTGTATCTAATATATCTAGCATTATATCTTATATTCATTACTAGGATTTAATTTTTTAGGATTTGGTACTTGGATGATTACCAAGACTTTAGGTGTTACTTTTACAAGTGTTTTAGCATAGTTGTAGAGCTTTGGAGATTTAGATGCACTTTAGGTAGCCTATCTTTTGTATGCATCTTAAGATGCTTTTGGTAACAATACATACCAATTTTAAGTTCTTGGAGATTATTTTTAGCATTTTAGGGCCATGTTTATTTTTTTAGCCATTTCTTATAATTTGTATGGTAGTTGTATTTGTACCTTGAGAGTTATTAGAGCTTGTGACATGCAGATGCACTAAGATTGTTTAACTTGACCATTATCCATGCACTATTTTCTTAAAGTTGTTTCAAATGATATAGGATGTTTTTAGTTATGTGCATTATCTTCATGGTTATTTATTGTTTGGTTAGGGTTTCTAGATTTAAGACCATCTTGCACAAATCTTGTATCATAGACAATAATGTGTAGAAAGGAGTGCCATTGGTTCATTTTTACACCTCTCTTGATGGTTAGCTGATGCTTACTATCTTGTGCATTTGTCCAACAACTACCCTAGGTGGTTTGTGTTAGTCACACCTAATAGTTTGGTTAGGCTTGGTTTGTTGTGTTTTTGCATTGCTTGTTGTTTAAGGAATCCTAACTACCATAGATAGGTATGATGTATCTGTGTTTAGTAGATACACAATTCTATTATGATCATGTATAAACTTGGAAAGCTTCAAAGAATAAAATGCATGTTTTAGTATTTTTTTTTACTTGGGAAGAAATTGAGAATGGCAAGATAGTCTTGTTCTTCTTGATTGCTATGGAGTGATTCTTCTGCCTTGTTGGCATGTCATGGTAGTGCTGTCAAGATATCTCCATATGCTCTCTTCCATATCTTTTATGTTATTTCTCAAGAATATTCCACATTGTAAGTTTTCTCATGACTTGTGAGGTAAACTCAATAAAATGATAAAATTATTGCTATCAAAAAGTCAAGAAACATAAATTATGTTTTTTATATTTTTGTTCTTCTTACTTAACAAGTTTACAAACCTTTTCTTGTAATATTTCAAAGTGCTAAAAGTTTATTTCTCTTGAACTTTCTTTCCAAAATTAGCCAAGAACATTGATATTTTTGTGCTCTATATATTTTAATGTTTATCCTTACCAAATGAAATTTAGATTTTATGAAACTTTGAAGCATAATAGTTAAGCTTATGTTGTACAATTTTCATGTTCAAAGTTTTTGAGATCCATTTTCTATCCTCGAGTTCTTGTTATCTCAATTTCAACCATAAATCTACCCTAGATTTTGTGCTTTACTTTGTTGCTTCTGCGCTAGACATCACCACTTTTAGCGACTTTGAAGTTGAATCTAGCTCTTAAATTGAGGGTACTGTGAGATCCTTTTGATTTTCGTGTCTACAAAGCGTCACTCCTAGATGGAATGCAATTGTAGTATTATTGAGCGATCTCAACATTTTATTCTCCATATCTTCCTTGTTATTTGTCCATAACATTCTATCTTCGAATTTTTTAAGTTCTCTTGATCTTCTTTGTGTCTACAAAGAGTGACTGCTTTACCTAAATGGTGTGTAGTTTTAGTGCTACTAAATCATCTCAACTTTGTTCCTTCATAGCCTCCATATTATTGATCCATAACATTCTCTTAGTAGATGATTTTTCATACCAAAATAAAATCATTACTTTTAAAAAATTTAGAAGCACCAATTGTGTTTTATGCTTTTATCTTGTTCTTTACTGCTCTACAATTTATTTTTAGCAATTTTGTGAAGTTTTGAAATTTATTCATCCTGAATTTCCTTTTTTCTAATGTCAAGGAAAAACATTGACATTTTTGAGCTCTTTGTATTTTGGTACTTACCCCTATTAAAAGAGCTTTAAATCTTATGAAAGTTTGTAACATGAGAATTTTACTCATCCTCTACAATTTTCGCGTTATGAGTTTTCTATGACAATATGTTTGTAGGTTAGGTTTTTAAGACTTGAACATTGATTTTCTATAGATCTAGGGTTTCTCTATTAGAGTTAATTGTTGTGTCATTTTTCCTTATCAAGAGACCTCAAAATCACTTCGTAAATTTTGAGGGATGGTAGATCTCTTTTTAACCTATAACTTTGGTGGTGAATGTTCATGAGATATCTTTTCTATCCTAGAGTTTTGATTGGTTCATCTTTAGCCCAGATTTATGCCAATTATTTTTTGTTTTTTTTTTCCAGCTTTGTTTGCCTTTTCTCCCTTTTTCTTCCACCCTTGTCACTCTCAATTGTGTCAAAATTATGTGATTTCCACTGTTGATCAATACAAATTTGTTTTTCTTCAAAATGAAATTGTGCTTCTTGTGATAGGTGGTTTCCTTTCTTGTGACATCTGGTGTCCTTGTGGCATATTGAACCTTGAAAGGGATAAATATTAAGTGATCTTATGATTTAAAAGGCCTTCTTCTTGCCTGGGTTCTTCTTGGGTTTTGCTTTGTTTCTTCTATCATTCTGATCATCACTGATCCCTGATCAATAGGCCACTCCATTTAGTCTCTCTTTGACAGCTAAACCCATCCTCCATTTGTTTACTAAGTTTTGATTGCTCTTCTTTCTTGTTAGGAATGATGGAGAGTGCAGCTTTCTTAGCCTTTTTCTTCTTCTTCCTTGTATTTGATTTGATTGTTGTTTTTTCTTGTTAATGGTGAATGCATTACTTACATAGATTTCATCTTAAATTTAATCACCCTATTGTCGTAACTCTTTGAACTGGCTATTCTTTTATAACTTCTGGTAGCTAATATATAATTGATTTGTGTTGCAATTGACATGCTTAAATTAAATTCCTTTTTTAGATATTTTTCTAATTTTATCCTCTCTGCAGGGTTACATTGTACTGAATCGGCCTTGGGCATTTGTTCAGTGGCTAGATAAGGCAAATATTGAGGAAGAGTAAGAATATCTGAACCTTCTTAATATGATACATTTCTTGCTTCTACTGTTATGATACCATTTCCTGCTTCTACTGTTATGTTTTCAGACATTTTCATGCTTGTGCATATATGCAGTTACATACTAATGGGAGAACCAGACCACATATTTGTGAATCCTTTACCGAACTTGTCTCGTGGAGATTACCCAGCTGCATTTCCATTTTTCTATATCAAGCCATCTGAAAATGAGAAAATAATAAGGAAGTTCTATCCTGAGGAAAAAGGTCCAGTAACAAATGTAGATCCTATTGGCAATTCTCCTGTTATTATAAAGAAGGTGGATTCTTTTTTTAATATGCAATTCTTTGCGGTTTGTTGAACTTTGTATGTATGCAGAAGATAGCCATCAGATATTATGGTTGATATTTTATTTAAGACATTAATTGCAATCTCATAAACATATATGTTAAATAATGTAGGTTCCTTGGATTGAATCAAAGTTATTGTTTTGTCCTAGAAATTTGTAAGTCTTAGCAAATGTTGCTATATATTCTATTTCTTTATTTCAACTCCTCTTAAAAGGAAAAAGATTCTTTTCAAAATTTCTCTCATATAAAAGGTTTTATGAATTCCTAAGGGGTTTGTTGTCTTCAATATGCATCCCTTTTCATCCCCACGTATCAAGTTGTATCTCCTTGTATCCCCTTTTACTTAATGCTATAAAACGTCCAGTCATATTATTTCTATTTTCTTAGTAATAGATGTTTCCATGGCTACAGTTAATATTGTCTAGATGAAATGATGATTTCTACCTCGTAATTGTCTTTGAGTACACTCAATTTAATCTTTTGGAGTTCTCATGGAATTATCACTTTATGGTCAATGTTCATTTTGTTTCTAATGCCAATACTCTGTGTGCAATAGAGATGCTTGAATCAATTATTTTTCAATCGATGATAGATTACTGCAACTGGATATTTAGGAGCATAACATATTATTTCTACTCAACTTATGTTTTAATAAAACAAAATTTCAATTATTGTTGTCATATTCTTGGCATCATGAATACATAACTGGTACTGTATAATGTTGATTAAAATTTGTTTGTTAAAATTCCTCCATTTCATTGACTCTTTTTTTTCTTAATAGTCAATGGAACATCTCCAGAGCTGGAAATTTTAACACCAATCAAATTTCCTATTTGGAATGGGGCATTTCACTTGTGTAAGCAATGTTAAATTCAAAATCTATTTGACTCATACATTGAACTGGACTAAAAAAATATTTGAAGTTAATTTGCTTTTCTCTCATAAGTTAGATTGGATTAAAATTGGGTTTGTTTAAGATAGGAGATAGGATGGGGTGAAGTTTACCTTTGTTTAGTAGGCAAAGTGGAAAACTGGGTAATAAAAATGATAATTGGGCTTTTGGGAGGTAATCTTGGTTGAATCCCAAACCAAGAGGGCCTTATTTCATGGTCAATAGTTGTACATTTTTTAAGTTTAGATTAGAATTAACGTTGTTTAGGAGTAATAAAGTTATAAGATAGGAGCTCGTTGACCTTCCAATTTTGCCTGAATATTTTGATTACAACTCCTTGTTGGACCTATGAGTTTCCATCCTTATCCCCAAGTGTTGGCTCAATCATCTTCTCTTGCTGTTTTGCAAACTTCATTGCCATTTTTGATACCCTTTTGTCTTCACCACTACCCTACTGGACCTTCATCTACTTCATGTGCATAGTCTCGAATGCTCCTCTTCATCTTAAGTCCTAGAAAAGTAGATGATCTTTTGAGATGATTGGAAAATGAAAGGGATTTATGATTTTATTTTATTCAAATGTCTCTTCCTTGGTAGCCACCACAACTAAAATAGCTTTCTTGGTTCCCTAAGATGCTCAATTGAAGTTTTAAGTCAATTGCAAGTGTTGGCACCCCTCTAGTTTTTCAAAAATAAAGAGTTGAGTTGTCGAAGGACAATGTTCAATTAACCTTTTGTATCAAATTAGTTAGCGGCTTATTCCAAGACAATTTGGTCTGCATGACATGAGAATCATAGATCCCATTTGATAGCTATGTGAAGGTTCTTTGATAGTTAAAATATAAGATACAAAAGTAGTTCTAATTATGCCTCTTGAAATTCTCTCACAATTAATATATAGTTTTTTGCTCAATTTGTTGGATAATTTACATATTTGTATGTCACCAACCATTTATAAATTGAAGCAAAGCATCTTAAGTATCTTGGAACTTTAGAACTTGTCTTGTGTTATTGTCTTTATCTATTGTAATGTTCTTTTGAGTTGATTAGGAACTCTCCATGAGGATAATCTAGAACTCCCAATATCATTTCTCTATTATAAATAGGATGTTGTCTTCCCTAGTTAGATCATTTGATAATTATATCAAGTCCTTGTATTCTTACTACCTAGTTTAACCAGAAGTGTGCATCACTTCGAGCATACTTGTGCATGCATCCAAACCCTTATGATCAACTACTATTACACTTATCCATCTTCAACAATACTTGTATCCCATCTACATCTCCTTTTGAGGTTTCTTTCTCTTGTATAAGCCTCAGAGGTTTTTTGTCATGAGCCCATAGTTTTCTTTGTTTGGAGTTTTTTCATATAAAATATTTTCTATATTTTTTCTCTTCTTTTTTTCTCTCTTCTCCATGTAATTTTACTTTCCAAAAGTCTTTTAGACCTTAAGAGTGCTAAGTCTTAGTCAAAAGCTAATGTTTCATATTTGACAAGTTTCTAAAAGGTACAAATTTGTGTATCAACTCCAGAATTAATGAGAAATTCAAAAACTTTGTAAGCTTGCATAGTCATAAAGCAACAACCTTTTTGTGTGCCTAAGAGTGTTATTGTTATTATTAATCCTACTATTATTTCTTGTTTGGAGCTCTGCCCACTAGGATAGAGAAACTTGATACTAAATATAGATCTATTGCCATTATTTGTTCTCAAATTAGGTGCAATGAATATTGGGTTTTGGGACACATTGTTGGAGATTGTTTTATGATATTTTTTGTTCTAACAAAGGAAGTGGATGGGTAAACTTCTTATGCTTAATTAGAGGAGATTTGTATTGTTATGAAGAGTTCATATTAAAAGACAATGCTAAAGATTTAGTGTTCAAGTAGATTTAGTTTAATGATAATCATTTTATTTGAATATTCCACCATAATTATTTAAGTCGAAAAATTTGGAAATGGTGACAATTTTGTCAACCTTTATATGTTCTGGTGATAGAATATTTAACAACATTGTTGATAGTTGGAATAGTGTCAATAATATTTTTTTTGAAGCAAGATGAATATTGTACCAAATTTGTTATTAAAAAAAATATTAAAATAGGTTTTGGGGATGGGGGAGGGGGCAATGAACAAAACTTGGTCATAAAGATGATTGCAATTTTAGGTCCAAAATAAGAAAAAAGGAACAAAGGTTATAACCTACAAATAAACCACCAAAAAAATAAGAACAAACTTCCCAAAAGACAAGAATATGGTACATGAGGGGTAGACATATGCCATTGTACCATACAAAGAAATGACGAATAGTATGTAATAAGCCCAAGAGTTCAATATGTGAATAGACATGAAACACAATAAGCATGAAGGAATGGAGAACTCATTGAAAAATAGTACTGTTGCAGATCTTAATTTAAGGTTAATCTATAATTAGAGCATCTAAGCTTCTGAATAATATGTTATATTATTTCTTCCAAATTATATAAAAAAGCGCCTAAGATGATGTTGTTTGCCTTTGAGGGTGCAAGGAGACAATATATGAGTAGTTTATAAGATCAATCTTTAAGGGTCTTCTTGTAATATTGACTTTAAGAATATTTGCTTGTGAGATTTTACATAAGAGTTATAAAAGGGTTAAGAAAGGTGTGGCCTAAGCCCAAACCATTTCATAATCAGATAGCTTAAATTCTTCTTAAACAATCATCCATGTAGGCATGCTAAACTGAGTTCTACATTTACTGAACTAAATAAAGTTGAAGTCTAAAAGCACAAAATTGCAAAAGAGGGGTGGCATATATGGAATTGAAGGTGAAGTTCTTATGAATAATGTCCTTCCAATAGAATCACCATATTTAGCCTATAGAATGGTGTGGATTGCCAAATTTGACTTCTAGTAAATTGATCCCTTTTGACTTAAAGATTTCAAAAATTGTGACAATTAAAGTGCTTGGCACTCATCCAATTGCTCCATTGGCTATAAGAGAAGAGAATCTTAATTTAAACTACAAAATATGGACGTAGTATATTTTGAGATTGTTTGGTGCACTCTAACCACCAAGATGCATATGGATGTAGATGTCATGCCATGTAGGAATAGACCACTTGTACTTAGTATCTCCATGCATCACAAAACATTCACACATGTTGTCAAATTTTTTGGAGGATGTCTTTTGTTTGGAGAAAGCCTAACACAAAAAATGCATCAAGCTTGAGATGGCAATTTTAGTTAATTGGTGCTTGGTAACATTAATAAGTGAAAGAGAGAGTGCTAATCAAGAAGCCCACACAAGTTGTTGACATACTTTCTTGGACCCCTTTAGAAGAAGTTAATTTTTATTCTTGTTGACCTTAAGTCCAAAATTTGTCTATAGATTGCCTAGAGCCTTTAAAAAAGAAAATTTTCTTTTTCTCAAGCTTTTCAATATCATATTAATTTAGGTCCATAATGGTATTGAACAAGAAGTGAGTTGCCAATACATATTATATATGATAAAGTAAATAAAAAATTTGAAATATGTTGAAATAGTAAATTAAAGTAAAACTTTAAGTGAGTTTGAAGATGAAGATTGTCAATGCATATTTGTTTAAAGAGATTTTTCTCTTCAAAATACAAAAAGTTATATACGAGAATTTGTTGCCCATTTAAAATGATTAGAAAACTGAGTACGAATGCATATGTTCTTGAATTGTCACTTGTCTTGTTTATTAGTAATTTTTTTAAATATAGATCTTTTTTCATGTAAAAGATATTTACATGATAATTATTAATTTTTTTTTACAAGTGGTTTAAGTGATGAACAACTTTTTGATTTGTTGGATGGATGAGCAACCATTAGAAGATACACGACTGAGAAAGACATGTAAAAATTAGTAACAAACTTTTTAAACAAAAATTTGGATTTCAATTCTACAAAGTATTCTTCTTGGGTGAGAGGGAAAAGATGCAGTATCATAGGTGAATGTAGACGAGCTAATGGACCACAAAAGATCTAGTCAACCATGAGCTTTGAACAAAGGCATAAACAAGAGTTCAATAAGAGATGAAGAACAAGTCCAAGATGTCTTTATTGGGTTAATGGGTAAGGGTTTTAGTAAGTCATTTATAAGAACTAATACAACTTTCAGAAGTTATCTAGATAAAGATATATTCTTCTCTAATCTATGAGATGCCAATTATTTAGGAGTTGTCAGGGAGGTACCATATGAAGTGGTATAAATGACAGATTATTTTCAATTTGAATATAATTTAGGGTTTGAATTGGTCATGGTTATTTCCTTGTTTTGTGGATAGTAGTTGTTGAGCATTTGAATTCCTTATTTATTCTCTTATAGAATGAAGGTGAGATAAGATTTTTGGATGCATAAAACTTGGATTGATACTTGCATGCATGGTGCTTTAGAGAAAACATAGGCAACCAATCCCACTTCTATTTATGTTCTCTCAGTTCTCTCTTAATTGAGCTTCTCTCCTTATTTTTATCTTTCTGACCGCAATCTCATCCTTTACAAACTCTCTCCTAACTTAACCCAATCCTAGACCAAGCCTAACACTCAAGTCTAGCCCTCTTCCATTATATCCCTTCTTTCTCCATCTTCCAACAAAGCCCAATTTTAGCTTAGCCACCATTCTTCTCACTCCTTTATCTTCAATTGTCTTAGTTATTGCTCCCAACCATTCCAAACCATATCTTTACATCACCCTTTACCCATCCAAACCCTAAATTCTCTCTCCAAAACATAATCTACTACATTTGGTCCTCCACTTCTGCCCTAGTTCTCTTATTGGCTATCTTTGATGACACCTTTCAAACATATTAAAAGCCCTTGCTAGGCCTTGGCTAAGATGTACCTAGAGGTACCATAACTGCCTCCTTTTACCAGCTTTGCTCTTCTCTATAAGTCATCCAAAGGCTTCACACCATCTATTCTATAGGTATCAAACCATCTACTCCTCATCAAGTAGAGCAACAAAAGCCTCTGAACAATCTAATTTGAGCTAGCTTAGTGGCCGTGCCACCTTGGGATGATTTCAGGCATGTTTATTCCCTTTGTTCGTACAATGTTTTCTTAAATTTAGGCACCTCCATAAATCCTTCTATTCAAATGATTACCAATAATTGCATAATAGTCTGAAGGACATCTTTGTCAGATTTTTCTTTTCAATTGATGGAGCTGAGGAGCACAGGTGGAAGATGAAATGATGGAAACAAATTGGCATAGGAAAACAATCAATATGCGACGGATTTGTGACCAAAAGAGAAAAATAGTATTAAAATGAATAAGATAGTGGAAGATTTGAGAGTGAAAGTGATGCTATTGGCAGTGAATCTTGCAATGTGCTATTGAAACAAATTGTGATTAAGAAAACTAGCACTCTCATGAAAAGATAAAAGGATGATAATGATAAATTGTAGATCCTTTTTGCAAGGGACAGCTATCTCACAATAATTCCTTGCAAAAAATGGGGATCATACTGTAGGATTCAATGTTCAGAGAAATTGTGTTTTATTAACAATGTCGGTAGATTCCAAACCATGATTTTATTAATAATCAAGCATTGTTCTACAGAATGCCTTAAGGGGCTTCTAAATGGAGTTCCCTTATGAGTTGAATATTCTTCTTAATAGAAACAAACTCAAGCAATCCCAATCTACCAAAATTAGAAGTTATCTAATTAAAGTGACAAAATATAAAGCACTGTAATTCAGAAATTTTGTTTCTATGCAGGGTTGTCTCGTATGTTCATACTATATATGGGTTGTCTTGTATGAAGAATTAATTCTATCAAGATGGGAGTCTGTCATTGTTCATATGATCTTATGCTTGTCCCAGATAATCTATGTTGGTCTTAATAGATGATATGTTCTAATTTTCCTGATTATTGCTACCAGTCATCTTATAACATGAATTTGACGTCGCTGGTCTGCCTGCCCAGATTGACCAAGTTTCTTACATTGTTCACTTTCAACATTTGAAAATAATCTTTTTAAGTGATTTAAATTATGTTTCATGTAGTTTCAAAGGAAAATTGAGTAATGGATATAGACCTTATTTATGTAATTTATATTGTTTGTGTGCCATTTTGTATTGTGATTTTAGTGAAACTGACATACTGCCCTTCCTTTTTTATTTTTGGTCATTATTATTTGGTAGCTTCATTTGTGATCATGTTACATATTATTTGTTGGATAAATTCAGTCTCAACTAGAAAAAATTGCTCCTATTTGGATGAACGTCTCCTTAAAAATGAAAGAAGATCCAGATACAGATAAAGCTTTTGGATGGGTTCTTGAAATGTGAGGATTAAATCATTATTTTGATGTTATTACACTTCTAAGAACTATTTGGTTTATGGTGATTAATTTTGGGTTTATGTTTCCCTATTACTGCATAGGTATGCTTATGCTGTTGCTAGTGCATTGCATGGAGTGCAACATATTCTTCATAAGGACTTTATGATACAGGTATGATGTCTCACATCCTCCCGAGTTTTTATACGATATATCTCTTTTCTTAAGGTGGTGATATTTGCTTAGTTGGGTCAACTCTTGTTTTATGTTTAATATGTCAGCCTCCTTGGGACTTGAAGGTGGGGAGCTCATTCATTATCCATTACACATATGGTTGTGATTACTCTTTGAAGGTGATTGTTTCTACAAGTAAAAGCTCTTTTCATGTCACATGCTTTTCACACGTCACATAAGTTTTTTCTTTATTAATGCTAAAAGTTGAATTTTTGTTTAAAGGGTAAATTGACTTATGGAAAGATTGGGGAATGGCGTTTTGACAAGAGATCACATCTTCAACGCCCACCACCAAGGAATCTTTCTTTACCCCCACCTGGAGTTCCTGAAAGTGTGGTACGAACTTTTTGTCTTAATATTTTTTGTTATTTTGTTTTGATTCTTTGTTAAATGATTCCTCATTTAAAGATTGAAGTGATTCTTAGAATTAAAATAATGTTGTTAATATCTATTCATTATTATTATTACATTGTAATCCTCTAATTCAGTCTACGTTAGCCCTCTTATATTTGTAGATGCCAATTTTTAATATTGGCTTTGGTATTAAAAGGAAGTGGTGCAGGAAAGCTCTCTTAAACAAGGTTCAAAGGATTGAATCCACCTAGCCTATTTTACATAGCCATGTCTTGTACTATGGAAGAGGCTATTGTTATGGGGTCAAAAATGCGACCTGTAATGATTTTATGCTGTAGGAAGCTTGTCTTCAATGTTTGTAAGATTGGCATTGAGTTGAGTTTTAGCAAGATTAAGTGTTCGCTTGGCCCAATTGTTGTGGCTTGAAAATTTATTAATAAGTTGCTTTTAAAAATGTACTTGTGATAATGATTGTTAGTTGCAAGTAAATAAATATCTTTACTAATAAACTATTTGAATGGTAAGTAATGAGGAAATTCTCTAATTATTATTGTTATTATTATGGAATGCATTCTCTTTATTTAGAATATTCGTTATGTATTTTTCACATTTTGTATTTGTAACAATTATTGATTTTGAAAAACAGGCTTTGGAATTTAGGACATGATTTGGAATGGAGGTCCTTGGACCATTGCCAACCATGTCCTTGGCTTAGATGCCTGGTTTGTTTGTTTTAAACTAAGTGCTACTAAAATCATGTATACATGGATGTGAGTCTGGACAACCGGCCTTCCTATTGCCTACACCTTTGATGTGTAGTTGGCACACCTGTGTGCATGAATGTTGTCACTGTTGAGGGGAGTAGTGGCTTTTTCCCACATTTGTGTTAGCTTGGACCTCTCCAAGCCACTCCTTGCTAGCATTTGGGTCAATGGGTTGCTGGGCTAGTTTTACCAATGGCTTGAATATGAGAGGTTCTCGCTCTTGTGCTTCGATTGTGATTGTATGGGCCACTTAATTGGCTCTTACAATTTGAAGCCCCCTGGTGTGGCTCATCTCCTTGAAGCTCATTCTCACATATCTAATTGTCCTTGGCTCCCTCGGGCGGGGGGGGGGGGGGGGGGTCATAGACCTTGGATGTTAGTTGCCCTACGATTGTATCAGACCATTGCAATCAAATATAATATGTCTTGAATGTTGAAGGCGGAGCAGAAGCCATTGACCCTTGGAACTCTACCTTTGCCCCATTATCTAGTTTCTCTTATTAAACTGATGTTTCAGTTCCCTCCCCTCTTGTCATTATTCCCACCTGTTCTCGTCTCTCATCACTATTCCCACATGTCTGCCTTCCTCTCTCGTCACTATTCCCATCTGTTATCCTCCTCCAGTTGCATCTCCTTTGGCTAGCATCATGCCCGTTCTTTAGCTTGGGCCAGTGCCCCTATCTATTGTCTTCTCTTCCCAAGCCAACACTCTTGCAGCCTTTGTAGTTTTGTTGGAGTCAATTCATTTGGTTAATGCCACCTTGGGGCATGATTTGACTCCTAGCTCTCACCTATTGTGCATGATGCAAACCTCTAGCTCAGTCTAGATTCCTGATCTTGGCTTGTTGCTCGGCCCAGGTTGCTACAAGCTAGGTGAAGGCAATGCTTAGACCCTCCACAAGATGCTATAGACTCTTGGGGCACAATAGCCTTGCTTTGATACATGATTGCCAATCTTGTTATCAATGATTGAGCAACTGCTTATTAACTCTAATCTAAATCAGTTGGTACCCTTTGTAAAGAAATACATCATAATACTCACTATTAAATACAATCTTTTGGCTCATTTGATCATTTGTTGAAGCTTTATCTTGTTTCTCTTACTATTTCTATTTCCAATACGTATCAAAAAGAATTGTTAGATCATAAATTCAAACATGCAATGGATATTGAATTTGTACTCTCCTTGATCTTCAAACATGAATTCTTGTTTCATCTCCTGTTGGCATCAAACCAATTCCTTGCCAATTGGTGTTCAGAATTAAGTTTCATCGTCTAGGTGGTATTGTTGACAACTTTAAAGCTTATTTAGAGGTCAAGGATACACACAATTTTGTGACATAGATTTTCTTGAGACCATTTCCCATGTGTTTTGGATGAATTCTATTCACCTCTTTGTTTTCATTAATCAATGGTGGAATTTAGGCCAAATGAACGTGTAATTCTTTTCTTGATAATGATCCCTCTAAAGTAGTTTTTATGGAACAATCTGTTGTGTATGTTGCTTAAGGGACAATAAAATTCGGCAAGCTATATATTTTATATTGGGAAAATTAAATAGTGCCTTCAAACGTTTGTTATTAAAGATTTGGGTTTTCAAAAGCTGTAAAAATTTACCAATTGAAAGCAGGTGCAAAACACCTAGTTTGTGGATGAATTTGGTGGTCATAGGTGGAGTGGTGTATCTCTAGTCTTGGGGTTGTTGACGTGGACTTCGTGAATGGTTAGCCCGCCTACCCTGCATCCACTAAAGCATTGTGAATTAATGTAGAGTGCAGATATCTATCCTTCTACTGGTACTCACTGTTATATAATTCTCCTGATAGCTGATTTTGGCTCTTTGTTCTTCGTTTACACTTCAGACCCTTTGGAGCAGTTTTGAATTCCATTGTAATTTTACTGGTGAATTGGATCACTGGATAAATAGACATGATGGGAATTGATTTGTGATGACTTCAGACCCTTTGGAGCAGTTTTGAATTCCATTGTAATTTTACTGGTGAATTGGATCACTGGATAAATCGACATGATTGGAATTGATTTGTGATGACTTCAGACCCTTTGGAGCAGTTTTGAATTCCATTGTAATTTTACTGGTGAATTGGATCACTGGATAAATCGACATGATTGGAATTGATTTGTGATGACTTCAGACCCTTTGGAGCAGTTTTGAATTCCATTGTAATTTTACTGGTGAATTGGATCACTGGATAAATCGACATGATTGGAATTGATTTGTGATGTTTTAAGTTTTGAATTGGGGAATCCTACTAATTGCTTTCAAATGTTGGTATTCTCTATTATATATGTGGTTTTTTTGGCTTAGCCAAACCTATCCTCATCTTCATTGTGTTTTTTCTCCTTTTGCGTTGTCTACTTGTTACCTCTTCTCACTTTCTATGTAATGGTTGGGTAGAGGTTCACAGTCTGCGACTTCAATTGCTCAGAAAAAGAAGCTAGACAAAAATGATGTTGCTGAATTTTTATGTTGGGGTAGCTGTTGAGGGATGGCCTGTTGAAATGTCCATTGTGGAGTTTTGAAATTTAATTCTGAGTTGTAACATTAATTAAGCAAAGCATATTCAAGCCATCCCAATATGCTTAGTGGGATTTATTCTTGCATCATTTCCTTTTTAAATCCACCAAGTTGCTATACATAACCTTGGTTGTAGCTTCCATTTTCGATTAATGTTAAGATAGTATTTTTTTTCTTGAGCACTTCTCTTTTTTATATGCATGGCATATGTTTCACCTATTGATAAAGCACTTGTAATCTTGAATGTTCATTCACAGTGATCGTTGATATTCCCTGGCCAAGTGGATGAATCAACAATGTATTGTTGGTTGTGGTAACTCCACTTGGAATTGACAACTCATCAATTTTTGAAGATCTCTGTTTCATGCATCTTGTGATGAAGAGGTGGATATGAGGGCCTTTGACCATCGAGGTTTGACTTTAAATCTTGTCATCATCATTTGATCTAATAGGTTCTGAAGTTGAATGATGAAGGCTTCAATTTGATCAAGTTCTAACAAATATTCCCTAGGACCAAGGTCATCCAAATGTGTGACAAGGAAAAGCTCTTTGAGCTTTCTTGTTTCTCTAGCTGGACGAATTGGTGTTTATGAGTTATTGGGCTCTTCTAGCACTTTATTGAGCCTTTAGTTATCCTTACCAAGAATTTCCGTTCCCACAGCTTATTAGTTACTAAGGCTCGAGAGCTCAAGATGATGTTCAAGCTAAAGCTCAAGGTGTTTCTTGTAGAGTTCAAGAGTGAATTTGAGGGCTAGAGGATTTGTTAGGCCTAAAAGTGGAGAAAGATGAGGATGAGGAGGTTGGAGTTGAAGTGAATGTAAAGTTTGAGCCTTTTTTTATTTTTGTTTGAAAGTGAGGACCACACCTGCTTAAAAGACAAGGAGATGACTTCAAAGGTACAAGGGATTTTTGTGGGAGAGCTTCCATTGAAGATGGACCTTACAAATTTAAATATATTATTCATCTTTGTTGGCTAGTCATCTAAAGGGGAAGAGAAAAAGATCCTACCTTTCATAGAAATATGGAACTATTTCCTTGACATTATTCTTTTTTGATCCTGAGTAATGTATTATGAGTAGCAAAAAAAGACTATGATTGCTGCACAAATTTGGAGAAGAGGAATCTGATGGGAAGGTCATTATGCCTGAATTCATAGATGTGACAATGGTCTCTTTGGGTTAATTGTTTCTCGAGGAGGTTTGTGTAGAGGGGTTTGAAGTTTTTTTAGTGGTTAGTTTTTGTTTTTTTCCAACACGAGTGGCTAAAGGATTGAATGTTACAGTTCTTTATTGAGATTTCTTTGATCTCTTCCTTCGAGATATGCAAAGAGTTAGTGAATAAAGCTAAAATTGCAGACCTTAAATTTCCAAATAATATTCACGTTGAGGTGAATAGAGATACAATTGAACAGGCATCAGTGGAACTGGGTTCTTTTGTTGTAGGAAAAACTTTCATGTGTAGTCCTTTTAGTTGTCCCCAAAGAATAATAACAAGGGAGAGTAAGAGATGTGTACCAATAATTTGTAAATACCGAGGTTAAATGAGTGAAGATATGGGTAATATGCTTCCAGCTACTTCAAACAAAGTATATAATGTAGTTTCAGATAGAGATGGGTAATTAACATGTGCACATGGAAAAGGGAGTACTATGAAATCAATTTTATAATAAAAATAGAGGGGGCCGACTCTCATATAAGCTGAAATGAAGATGGAGTGAAAGTGTTTCAGATTAAATCACAGTGGGTATCTTCGGATCACTGATAAAATAACTCTAGGAGTTCAACCAATAATGCAATCATATCAAGAAAGAAGTTCTAGACCTTATATGGGGTAATCGTGAATTTTGATTGCTCTAATCATGATTAATATTAGTTGTTGGAATATTAAAGGGAACTGGAAAAGAGGCTTTATACTGAGATAATCAAGAAATATGGTTTAAATATGTTTGGTGTTGTTGATCTTAAGCTTAATTCAAATGAAGTAGAAGTTTTTCAAATTCTTTAGAAGTGAAAGGTTATGTTGCAAATTCTTCTTATAGTGGTAGGAAAATTATGATATTGTTGACTGAGGATATGTTTAATATCAAGTCAATGTTTACATTATATCCAATTATTCATGTCACAGTAAATGATTGTTTTCTTTTATCTTGTTTATATGCATTATATAACGTTAATGAAAGAAAAAATGTCTGTGTTCAATTAGAGTTTTTGTCTCAAGGCAATTCTTATCCTTGGTGTATGTTAAGTGATTTCAATTTTTGAAGAGAAAAGCAGGAAAATTTGGGAGGAGTTACTCCTAATTTTTGGGCTATGGTAGTAATTATTTATGTTTGCAAGACACTGGTCTTAATGACCCAAACTATGCATGAAGCTTCTTTACCTAAGAGGGCCTGGTTTTGACAAAATTAAAAGTTATTCATGTGCATCTGTTAACTGATAAAGCTAATTTTATAATGAAAGTTATTCATGTGCAACTGTTGACTGATAAAGCTAATTTTACAACGAAAACTTGGAGGAAGGTCCTTTCAATTGATGGTAGGCTTCAATTTTTATGATGATAATATAATATATTTTCCAACATGGATTTTCCATCTATAATCTTCAACATCTGTTTACCGGCTTATTTACAGGAAGGTTTTGAGATTTGTACTTGGTTTAGAATGTTGAAATCCTATTGTTATTTCATGGTTGAAAATTGCTGAGCTTTTGTAGGATGGTGTTTTGGGTTTGACAAAGCTTTCAATACTGAATGTAAGATTAAGACTTGAAAATAGTTGAAAGCTTAACTCGTGTGTTTGGGCAAATTAGGCTAGATGGAATCTTCTAGACTTTCAAACTGGCTACATTTCAATCAAACATATTCAGAGATTTACTGAAACTCAGAGCACTTTTTAATGTAAATGCCATGCAGTCAGTAGGAAAGAGTGTTGTTGATATTTTTAATGGGACCTAAAAGCATTAGAAGAGCTATTTGATGTGAAGGAGGTCCAGAATGCATTATCTAGTTCAAGTCTACAAGACTGCCTTCGTTTCAGCAGTGTAGAAGGATGATATTTTTTTTCCAGGTCTCTATAGGAAAATCTCTAAGGTTTCCTGGAATCCAATGGGCCATTTTCATTAAGCTCAACAAAATATGCTTTAATTGTTAAATATACAATACATGATTGGTCATTCTTTATTTGGAAAAACAATTATATTGTAATGCATCAACTCACTTTATGGCTTGTTATCATTGTCAGACGCATGATAAAAGATTTGTTGACTAAAGTTATATACTAATGGAGCATATTTTTTTGGTTTAGAAGAGTGATTTTAAAATTATGTGTTGAAAGTGTAATAATTTTTCCTAGGGGTTGTTAGTCCATAGATTATGAATGTAGCTCAAAAAAATGAAATCATTTGTTATAACACCTAAAGAGAGCTAGGCGTGATCATTGGATTCTTTCACATCGGGATATGAATCACTAGACAAAGAGTAGATCTTGTTTAAGGCTTCTAAGAGTCTAGAAATGAATTATCCCATATTGGCTATCAAGGGGACAATCTTAGTTTCTATATGAGATATCATGGTCTAAGGATGTTAAAGCATGTTTTGGGGGGAAAATCCATTTGAATCTCATGATAATTCTATAACTAAATGCGTTATGGTAGGAGTAGTATTGAGATAGGTGATTAGGAGAGTCCTTTGAGAAGGACAAAAGTCACTTGAATAAGGATAAAGTGACTCAATGAGATAATACCTTAATATAATGAGATCAGGATGTTACAAATATGTTATTGAAGTTGACCTTTTTACTATTCCTATGTGATTCAAATACAAAACAAGCAAAAACTAATAAACTTATATAACTTAAAGAGGACAGATAGTGACAATTAGTTGACATTCTAGAGAAAGGAATTATTGGACAAGGAGTGACTTCTGTGCAAGGCTTCTAGAGATGTAGGGATGAATTATCTCATATTGGCTACTAAGGGAGAGATCTTGGTTTTTATATGAGATACTAAGGTCTTAAGTCATCAAGATACTTTTTTAGGGTAAAAATTTTTTTGGATCTCATGAGAGTTCTATATTTAAGCATGCAATAGTGATAGTAGGATGGTAGCCAAGGGGAATGATCTTTTGAGAAAACAAAACCCGTTTGGGATGTCACATAAGAAACAATAACCTAAAGAGATCGGGATATCACATTTGTTCTACTACTTTGAAACATCTGGAAAGAAAAAATTCAGAGGATCTTTGAGAAAATTAACCATTCAGCTGATCACATTATTACAAAAATCAAGTATGAAATATTATCTAGACTAGATTGAATAAAAAAGGAAAGGACACTTAACCAAGTTATGCAAGAGGATTGGAGATGAAATACTTTGTGAGGATTTTTATACTATCTGAGATGGCTGTCTTTTCTTTGAATTTCCTTCATATCTGATGCTGTTTTAGATATTGTCAGCTGCCTATGTAGTGATTTTAACATTTCCAATTATATGACTACATTGCTGCTTGAAGTGGATTAGTTCTGAAATTGAGGTTGGTTTCTCTTCATGTGCATTATATGCTGAGTTTAGAATCCTGTTATTCCTTTTCTCTTTATAGCACTTGAGCTTGATTGAAGTATTGATGGTTTATGGTGCTATGCTTTGTATGGATAATTGAAGAGATCTAGCTAGACTTGACATTTTGAATATGATTTTATAGTGAATTGTTTCTATAATTTTGAGGTACATGATCAAGTATGTTTTCCATCATTGTTTTTGTCAATTGATTTTTTAGAGTTTTTTTTACTGAGTATTGGTGTTTGGGAGGAGATTTTTTCATTTTGATATATATTGTATCTCCCCTTTGCAAATGAAATGAAATTTGGGGTAAGCCATCTTTTTGGCAAAAGAAATAGATCATGTATAATAATTTTAAGATCAATGTCATTCTAAGAATTGGAATGCATGTCTCATTCATTTGCCTTGAATGAGATTTGCTCCCTCATTCCTATCTCAAGACAATCATTTCAAAAGTATTTTTGAATAAAGTTATATTTGTTTTATTAAAATTTCACTTCCTAATTGTTGGATATTCTTTTGACTTGTTCTTACTCTTATAGTTTTTAGTGGTGCATTTTAGGACAATTTATTGACATTGAGTGATTATATATTTGTTTTATATGATATTACATTCTTTAAATCTAGGTAATCTATTTTTTCACAGTTATATAATTGATCTGTGTTCTAAAAACTCTACTTTTATATATAGTATGATGGTTCTATTTCTTAAAAATATTTGCAATAATAAATTTCAAACGTTAAAGTAAATTCTAAAATAGTTATTCTATTTATCAGTCTCTCCTTACCTATAACCATCTTTGTAACTTAAAAACCTTTTTGTTCTTCCTATATCATCCTCCAATGAAACTCTTTTCATAGGAAGCCATCACTTGAATTATCTCTTTCAAATCAATCTTAATGTTTTCCTTTTAACATTAACATTTATTCATATTGAAGGGACATGAATGCTAACAATATTATATCTTTTCTTGCTATAACATTCTTTAAAGCATTGATTCTATTTCTAATCCTCTAAATGTTCACTAAATTTTCTTTCATTTTATATTGATTCTTTTGTGAATACTAAAATGTAATCTTAAAAAATTAATTTATTTGGCCTTCTCACATGCCCAATTGTTTTCTTAAACACTTATGTTACTTATCTTTGTATAAATAATGATATCCATCAATTATGTTAGCTATACCAAGTGAAATGCCCATACTCCAAGAACTAGTGCATTGGCTAACTTCTTTAGTCACATCTATCCAAGATGATGCAATAAACTTTGCTTGTTTAACACTATACTAAGAACACGTTTGCTCACTTGTCACTGTATTTTTCGCAATATGGCATGTCGTTTCCAGGTGATGTCCCGTGTTTTGACAAATTTTATGCTAGCCATATATTTTGTAATGCAATTCTCCACTTTATCTAATTTAAATTCAGTACTAGCAATGATAGTGTTACTTAAGCACTTAGATGCAAAAATCCCAAATTGTAATTCATTTTTTCATTTTGCTTGAATTTTAGCATTTAGAAGACAAATATGTCATTGTGGAATTTCAATGTTCAGAAACTTTTCCAATTTTTAAAGGAAAACCAGTGGCTTTAGATTCTGTTGTTTTGGTTGGTTCTCTGGATCAACAACAGCCTTTAACAGATGCTTGTGTTTAGGGACAGCATCATGTTACTTATTTAGATAATTGTTAGATGCTTATATATAGGTGATGTCATCTTGTTCATACTTCAGATATATGTTGTCTTGTCATGGCGTATGTTGGCAATAGGATTCTATTTGTCTTCCATCTTTTATATGATTATGTATTTGAATGATTGTATATTACAAAAGATTACCTTTTTAAAAGCTTAATTCCTTATTTCTTTGTGCTTGCTTTTCATCTTCAAGGCAAACTAAGGGAGTATTTGGCTTAATATTGGTAATGCTTTTTTATAAATTTGGTTGTTTGATTTGGCATCTTTAGATAACCTTACAGGCATTTATAATTCTCAAGTGACATTTAGATTGTTGGGTGACAACTAGTTTTGGGTTCATCAAATCATCCTTGTACCATGACAGGCTAATACATAATAATTACGCCTGATAACATTAATACATAAATAATAGTTTCAACGATAGCACTTCGACTAAGAAACCATTTAGCAAATTCTGCACATCCACTTAAAGATAACAAGAACTTCTTCCCTTAACCATCGAGTGAATAATAAAAAAGTATCACCAACAAATGAAACCATACATGAAGCGAGTTTGATCCTATGCATCAGAAGTTTACGAGGTTCCCCTCTATACTCTTCCAGCATAATTATATGAAGTACATTTGGTATTGCACTTTTTAAGTGGAATTTTATGAACTCACTTATATTGTTGTTTTTTATTCTAAACATTCAACTCAACAACAAATTATTATTTTTATTAAAACCCATTTTAAATCACTCTGTTTTTGTCTTGACCAACTGAGTTTTATCTTTATCAGAGATGTTCCAAGCATAGATTTCCATGTTTTAATCTTCTATTTTACACTTTTCTTTCAAGCTAAGCTATCTCTTATGCATGTTATTTTGCCATCTGCATTCCAGATTAGCTGGTTTTTCCTCTTAATATCTACTGTTTCTTGTGGTGCTTGTGATGCACAGGTGACACTTGTGAAAATGGTTAATGAAGCTACGGCTAACATTCCTGGGTGGGACGATGGAAGGTAAAGAGGCAGATCAAGGAAAGAAAGGAGTTACTAATGCTGTTAGATAGCAAAGAGATGAATTGGGAAACTCAAAACATAATTTATTGAAGTGACGGTTTTAGGTAAGTTCTTCAATTCAGACCTTCGTTGTTCTTCCTAGTTCTATATTATATTAGGTGTTGTCCAAGAAACATTCTTTTTGCAATTTTGGTATAACTATAAATTAATTTATTTTATTAAAAGTTGAGTTAAAAAGAAAGTATGCATCATTTTTAAGTTCTTTTTTGTAATAACTGCTATAGGTATCTTCTTTCAATTACATGTGTCAGCACATCTAGTTGATAAAAAATAAACAGTGGGGAACTTTTCAGAACCTTCAGTGTACAAAGCCATTGTGAACTTTTATTTGTAGAGATTTTTTTTATGAAGTAAAGGTCTTGTAAGTATATTCATTTGAATTTATTTATGAAGTTACAAAAGAGATAAAGAAAAAATACATCAAAAAATATTCAAGTAGACTACCAATGCAATTTAGATTTGTTAGAGGGGCATTGTGGGCATGGGCAAACTATCAAAAAAATGGGGTCTTATGAGTCAAATTGACAAGAGAAATTCCCACTAATGTGCTTTTCACAATTGGGTGAATAGATGGATGTGGTCATCTTAGGTTAAGCAAAATGTACACCAATTGAGAATATAAATGCCAATTAGAGGGAAATACTAAAATGAACTTGTAGCATTTGTGTTAGACAAATGGATTTATCTATTATAAGTTAGTTTAAGGTAAGTGTTACAACAATTTGTTTCTAGTAATTCTTTAAAGGTTTTTAAATTGGCATAGATGATATTTATGGTTAACAACATTTCCAATCTAAGATGTCAGGATTTGCAAAGCAATTTTACAAGGCATGATGATTGAGGTAGCATGAGTGAATCCATGCAAGCTAAAGGCAATCTAAGGTTATGATATATCAATTTGTCTTAATGATGTTTAACTTATTTATAAGAAGGATCTAAGAGAATGTTAATGTCTTTATATGCAATTAAGGCTTATTTCTTATAAGAAGTTCAATGTAGGATATTCATATTGTTTAAGCTTTTGGCTACCCTAAGGAGGGAGAGGCATGGCATTAGAAATAAAAGAATTTTAAATATTTTTGTTTCAACTAGTTTGAATGTTAGGATAAGAGGTGAGTAGACCAATTGCTAAACTTTCTCTGAATACTATAAAGCAATAATTGAGATTTTGTTAGAAGAGAGAGACAGGTTGAGCTAGGTGGTGGGGAGGTTCTTAATTAAGAGCCAATGGTGGTAGCCAACATATAAGCATTATGGACTTTACTAGAGAAGAAGATTTGGCTCATTGCCAAATTAGCATCCAAGAGAAAGTTGGCCTACAAACATTATGGTAAAGTTTGAAGAGTATGAGGGTTTTATTAATTCTATTAAGAATAATATGGACATTTGTGGAGATGACATTTGTAATGGGTTTACAAAGCTTATTAAATGGTGTGAATTTACATTCAAGTCAAGGGTGGTGGATAGAGCATCCATGACGATGCAAAAGATAAGCTAGAATGGTAGCAAACTTGACTAAGATTGATTAAAAAGTTGAAGAATATGTTGGGATTGTTGTGGACAAATCATAGAGTAGTGAATATTTGAGATGCACATGTGGTTCTAATTGATAAAAGTTGGAGGGAAGCCTTTGTCTCAGAGATAAAGCAATATGTGGTTTTCATCAACATTATCACATACTTTTGTGATATTAATTTTGGGCACAAAAGGCTTTGGGATAGGAGTTAGAATTGAATTTATGAATCACTCATTAGCTTAGCTAATATTTTTACTAAGAGGCTTCCCTTTGATAAAATCATGTGCATTGGGCATGAGAGGCAACTTGTAGATCATTTGCTGATTTTTATAACCAACTTTTACTTGAAGTTGTAGAATGAGATGGGTTTTTGGTTTATGCTTTAAGATGCATTTTTTTTTTAATTTTAGTATTAGTGTAATTGTACTAGTGAAGAGCTTGTGTGCATTTTGCATGTTGAGAACATTTGGAGGTTGGCTATAATGAGATACTTTCTAGTTTTGGTGGATGAAGTATTTTAAGTTGAATGATCAAAATCTAGAGATTTATTTTTTTTATGGAGAGGAAAATACAACCTTATGTATTTCTTTATGATAGATTACCTGAGCTAGGAAAATGGAGTAATGTTCTGAAAGCTTCCCCCTTGATTTGGATTGTAGATGTTCTCTTGTGCTTATTATAGATATCTTTGAAGTGATAAAAAAACCTTCCATAGTAAGGCCTCAAACATTTCGATTTGGTTGTTTTCAATATTGGAGAAATGAAGAGTATTATAGCTATTATTCATATTCAATCTTATGAATAGGAATTTGATATCATATTAGCTTCACTTAAGTTTTTTTGCATTTCACACAATGAATTAACCAAGTGGTTTTAAGTTTTTTAAGGAAAATAATTTTGCTCCTATTACTTTTTACTAGACTAAGGAGTCTGATCAATTGAGTGGTGGTGACATCTCAATGGTAGACCTGGAAGGTCTCAATTTCCCTAGCAAGGGTTGTGTTTGTCGATGAATTTGAATATCCATTTCATCTTTTAATAATGGATTTCATGAATAAGAGTTTCTTAATGAAATAGAAGATCGAGTCTTCTTTGGTGTAAATCTTCAAGCAATTGAAGAGAAGATCTTGCAGATCTAGAAAGAAAAGCTAAAATTTTTTTAATTTAAAGGTTCTTTAACCAAATTGGGAGAGTTGATTTTTGGCAATACATTTCTAATGGCTAGATAAGGAATTACGAATGAAGTTGGACGTGATGTTGGGTATCAACAGAACAATCGATCGATCAATTGTCATTTGATTCATCTACTAATGTATCATCTGGTCCATCAATTAATGTGGTGTATGATCCTTCATTCAAGATCCTTTGATCGATGTGCAATTTGATACCTCCAATCGATGTGCTCTTCCAACCTTGTTCGAGGAGCCATTTGAACTCGTTCTTGTGTTGGATGATCCTTTGATATCATGTCATCTTATCCATTTTTTATGATGTTTGATCTCTCGATACTCTTCTCATCCAATTAATTGATACTTATACAATCCAATCCCTCGACACTTCCACCATTCTATACTGGATCATTTAGTTGTTGAATCTTTGATTGTGGGACTACTCAATTACTTAATTGTTGGGACATTTAACATAACATCTTCAAGTTAATAGGAATTTTATTGTATAATTTTTTGATAATTTATTGAATATAAATTAAGTTTAAAATAAAGAATCAAATTTATAAAAAAATATAAAATAATCAAGTGATGAATTACGAAACAATTGAAAAAACTATAAAAAAATATTATATTTATTTTTAGAGTTCAATGATATTAATTTTTTCAAATCATTTTATTAAAAAAAATTATTATTTATATGATTTTTAAAGTATTTGTGAAAAATGTATTTTAAAATTATTAATAAATTTTTGTTGATTATTTGGCTCAAAATATTTAAGAAATTAAATTTAGCTTAAAGTTTTAATTAAAATAAAATTTAATATTTTTTAAACTCTAAAATTCTTAGCCTAATTCTCAAACAACTAGTGAATGAAAATCATGCAAAACATTTACTTCTAGTGGGGAAAATGATAAGGCATTTTAATGGAACACAAAGCAAAGGGAAACTTTCGCTCCATTGAATCTCATGCATTGAGGTGGAGTAATTTGGCTATTTTGTGGATTTTGGGAAATTGAAGTGTATAGGAATGATCTAAAGGCTCAAACTATCCAAACTAAAATCAAAAGAAAGGTTTTCTTTATCATGTGCCGAATCTTTTAGTTGAACATTGAAGATTTGAGGGATAATAATCGCTATTATGTATGAATTTGGAGAGAATTGGATGACGACACTATCATGAACTCACTTAATTTGGGGCTTTTGAAATTACTTGTCTTAACTAGGGAAGCAATGTAAGAAAGTCAAGAATTGAGTTAAGAGAAGCTCATGGAATGTTATTTTAATAAGAAATTGACCTAGGTGTGATCATGATAACGAATTCAGGTAAGTAAGTATAAACTTTATGATGCATATATTGAATGGTTGATCAAGTCCAAGTTAGTTGCCCTTAACATCTAGGATTAGATTAAATCACGAATCAATAGTTTGGCAACTTTTGATATTTGGACTTCAATGTTTACAGGTATGTCATGTATTTTTCATATGTTTATTTATTTTTTTAGCAAATTTTTGATATGATATTATATTTTTAGTATAGAAATTTTCATATGAGTATTGATATAAGAGATGAGAAGAATTTTATAATAATTTTAGTAATTGCTAAATTAGTTTAGAAAATTTTAGGAGTATAAAACAACGTAATTATAGAATAAGGTAAGAACATCATCAAAGAAAAAAGGCAAAATCATAATAGTTTTAACTAGACAATGAGACTCTTGAAAGGTATAACTTAAAGAAAATTTTCAAAGATATAACAAGATGATGGGAAAATTTATCTATCATGATAAAATAATACTAATATTTTAAGACTAATGAAAATAAAGAGGGGTCAAAGGACCAATAAATTAAAAAATAATAAAAATTTACAAAATTGAATTTTTAGAAGAACTTTCTTAATTTACATGTGAGGTTATTTTGGCATTTGTTATTGGTCTATTGATTTTATTATGATGATCTTGAGTCAGTATATAGCATTATCATGGAAATATATTGATTTACATGCATAAATAGCTTACAAATTAAGTTAGTGTTGATTAGCTTATTTTTTTGACATTAATAATAACATATGTTAATAATTCACATCACTAGAATCTAGGAAAAATGAAAGGAGAGGTTGAATAGCTTTTAGTTTTTTATTATACTATTTCTTAAAGATTATGTATTAGGAATTATATTATGAGATTAAATTGTTATGATTATTAATTTAAATAAAACAAACTATTGCTATTACATTAGTTTCTTTGTAAAAAAAAACTTATTATCAAATACATTATTTGTTGAGATTTGGAAATGTTAATGATTTTTTTTTTAGAATTAGTGGGATTTAAATTGTATGTTTTTTCTCTTTTTACTCCAATAATTGGATGCTAAAATTTTGATTTATTTTTTCAAAAATAAATGAATAGTTTTACAACAAAGATATCAAAAGACTTTTTAATATAATTATCATAACTTTTCACATTCTACTACAAATAATAAACCTTTAAATAATTATTTGAGATAACTTTTTTAAAGTAAAAGACTTCTATTGCAAAAAAGATAAAAGATTATATATATATATATATATATATCATTTCTTTCTAAATAAAAAAAAAGTATTTTCAAAGATAAGAAAACATGATAAAAAAAAATTAAATAAAATTGTTTAATATAAAATTATATTAAAAAAAATATATATATTATATGAGGATGTCACATCTAATCTCTTGTTCATTGGACTAGTCAATTCCTAATTTGTTAAGTTATTCTGATCCTTTAACATGTATGATCTCTTAGCATGCCATCTTATCCTTATATCAACTTGTGGATATATGCCTTGATCAATGTACTAACTAATCCGTTGATTATCATGTCATTTATGCACTCCCTCATCATGTCATTTCATCATTAAATTGATGAATTATTTGGATCCTTTAGATCTCTTTATGTTATGCGATGTAGGATAGATTGTATTAATAGATGATACTAAATCAATTCAATAGATTATATAGGATTTTTTTCATTTATTTTACAACTTTAGTTTATTTTATATGAGACCAATAAGAATTTTTTTATTATTTTTATATAATTTTAGATTTTTTGTAATTTTATTAAAAAACTATTTTAGTCGTTTTTCTTTTAGGTTTATGTTTTATTTTGTAATTTTATAAATATGTACTTTAATAGAATGAAAGTAAGAAATTAAGTTATCTTCTTAAGAAAGCATTTATTTGGAGCTATCTGCTGGATTAATAGATCCATGATTTCAAATGACGAATTTATGCTTAGGCATCATACAAATTAAAGCAAGCACCACTTGTTATTAACAATTGTGAAATTTTCCTTTACAAAGTGTTTCAAAAAAAGGAAAATAGACAATGCCATGTTTATAATCAAAGTAAAAAAATGATCTTATTATTATTTAATTTATATGCATGATATTTTTTATGCCTAATTTAAACCATTATCGTCCTTTTTTATCCACTGTCAAATCGACAACCTATGTATATGTATTGCATAAAGAATACAAATTTCTGAAATTTTTTGCATACAAAAAAGAAAATTTGATTCTCAATTCTAGTATAAATCAAATGTTAATCAAATATTACACCAAAAGAGTATATACTCATTCCTTGAGTGCAAATTAAGTAATTTACTAATAGAATATTTATAACTAAAATAACAAATAAAAGAGGTTTCTAAAGAAATATAACATTGATGAGTAAAACATCACAAATAAACCCAAAGACAAAGCTAGAAAGGGGAAAAAATTAAGTGTTAGAACATGCTCTCTAGAGAGATATGATTGATTCTCTTCTTGGTTAATGACCACTTAGAAAGATATTATACACATCATTTGCCAATGTTAACACTTTTAATCAAGCACGAAAGAGTAAACTTAGTTGTTTTAAAAAGAATATGTAGATGTCATGTATCTTCATCAACTAGAAGTTTAATCATATTTGGCATTTTACCAAGTCCAGTTATATCTATTTTAAAGACTATTTTAGAATATTTTACTAAAATTCAAAAATATGTTCTTTTTTTAGTCATTTTTATTGTTTATCTATTCTATAATCTTATTTTTTATAATAAATTATTGTTACTATCATCAATGAATGTAGCCAAAAGTTTTAGACAATTTTATTTATGCATACATGATTATGTTTTTTTTTTTTCCTTATTTTAAAATTTGCACAACAATTTGATATTGAAATAAGGTTTTGACAATTGCTTACATATTTCTACAATTAACTTTGAAAATTACTTGCACTAATGGTTAAAACAATTATTATAAGAAAGGACATAAGTGACCATTGTGAATGTTCGAAATAAAAAATATCAATATATAATAAGTCATACCAACATTACCTAGAGAAAGCAAAAAAACTGTGAACCAAAAAGACTTCTGCAATTTCTTTCATTCCTTGAACTATAAAAATTCATAATAAAATTTCTCTAATGTACTAGAATATTCAAGTTTGGTTACTTATATGAAAATTACATAGAATAAAAAGGGAATGATCTTGGTCATCTTTGATTTGAATAGTTTAAATCTATTAAAATCATTGCTATCTACTTGAGAGAAAGAGAGAGAGTGAAAACTTAGGAGTTTGATTGGCATGTTACAATATCCACACATTGTGGACCAATTTCAAACTTTTTATCGTTGGAATTCATAAATGTGTTGACCACATGTTCTAAAAAATATTGTTGGGGAATAAACGATCTTAGAATCATAAAATTCTGAATTTCATTGAGGAATTTATGCCCGAAGTATTGTAAGTGTGTAGAAGCTTTCTACATAAGCACAAGTTTGTGTTTGGGTTTCAATTCAAATGTACATAATCAATTCTCAAAGATAATTATGTATCAAATCTATTAGGAATTGATGAGTTAATGTTTATCTTATTATTTTGAGGGCCTTTAAATTATAAAAGAGATCATCAAAGAAGATTTTAAGCATTGCAAGCTACCATGTTTGATTTTAATTTTAGAAACCTATTGATACCATTATTATCAATTAGAGGACGAAAGAGAAAATAAAGAGGTTAAAAGCTTTATAAGACCAACTAGCCTCATTGCCACCTCCTTCCTCTTTTTCTAGATTTTTATTTTTCTTTTATCTCTCTAGTCTAAAATAATACCATTGATGTAATCATTGGACATGGAGTACAAGTTTTCCTTTGTTATCAAGCAAATTGGCAAGACTACCATTCTCATCACTACAACATGTTTTCTAATGGTGAATTATCATCATGTTCCCACTATGGAGCTTTGCATTTCAAATCGTGGTATCACGTGGGCCAAGTTACATCATCATCTTTTGACAATCAACCTTCAGGTTCATTGTTGTGGTACTAGATTGATTTAATAATGCTGTCGTGGATGGTTGAGTGATATTGGCTCAACAAAATATTTCGCTTTTTTCATTCAAAGAAAATATTTCTTTCCCAAAAAGAGTAAATCAGACGACATTCACTTGTTGAATGGCAATGGTCTCTTAAACGCTTGTCGAATAAGTCAACTAAGCATTTTTACAAGACGCTTGCTTCATCTTTTTCCCCTCTAACCTCACAACTAGGCATTTGGCATTAGTTCCTTCACCATTAGATGCTCGGATGCATTGTCTGCCTCCAAGCATGCCTACTAAGTTTCTCATAGTTTAATCTTATATGATCATTTCACAATAATTTTTCGTACTTCACCAAAGAATTGTAGTTGATATTAAAACTAGAAATTGATCCATCTTAGTAAAACACCAAACTTTCTCCATTTTGTCCAAAACTTTTTCTTTAATCATAAGGTTGATCTAATAACTAAATCCTTTAGAAAAATCAAAAACTAATTATTTCAATTCACATTCATCCATATTTTAGAGTACAAGAATCTAACTACTTTTTACTACATTAATCTCCTAACATTTCAAAAACTTTGAAAAAGTAGCAACATATCGAGTTATTCACCATGATAAACTCATCTAAAATGGGAGCATCCTTGTTGCTTTCATAATCTCCTAAACAATGACCTTCCAGCTCGACAATTCTGACATTGTTTTTCAAGGAATGCACATTGGAAATCTTCCTCTCTATTTGAATGTCTTTCTCAATAAGATTCACTAATTCGTATTCAAGAGGACTAGTTTCCTCAAGAATGAAAGGCTATGAAAGATCTTCAACCTATTTATTTGTCATCTCGATAACTATATGCAAGAGTAGCTGCTTCAAAAGTGAAAGGCTTATGAAATATCTTCAACCTAGTTATTTGCCAGCTCAAAAACCACATCCATACTAGCTAAAATATAAGACAATTAGTCCTTTCCATCTAATGCACTCTTCCCTGATAGGATTTTTAATGAGCCAGCCATGCTCATCTCTACTTCATGGTTGGATAAGTCTTTGACAATTGACACTTTTTATCTACCAACCCTTCTTGTGCTAATGATGCCAGCTAGAGACTATAGTGGCCCTTCCCCTCGGTAATCATGAAGAAATGCGTGTTATAAAGTTTACGATAGTCAAACGATCAATCATATCAGAGATTTGGTTGATCCGAAAAAGTATCCAAATACTTTCTCACCATGGATGTTATAGAGAAAAGCTTTACTAAAAACAAGGATCGAGAGATACAAAACAAAGCTCAAATTAAAATAATTATATAAATGAAGACATTTTTATGTTATCACGTGGTATTAACAAGTTGAGATGTCGCCTCGAAGTCTATATAAATGGTAAGAAATGGAGTCAAGAGACTAATAGAGATATTATTTTTAATGCGTCTTCATCATGGTTAATCATTCTTCAAAAGAACCCTAATGATTGGCATGTTTTATTCATAATTTCCAGTATGATAGACGCAAACAAAAGTGCTCCTAACATCAACTTAATTGTTTTTCAACATAAAAACATTTCTACATTTCATTGTACAACGTTTTATTATCATTATGAGATATTTTCCATCTTGTCTTCCCACTAAGCCCTTAAATTTAACAAGCCTTCCCTCGGCTTTTTTTATAATACAGCTCAATTCAACACTATACGAAATCCATTACATGAATTCGCTGTATTGCATATAGCCAAACAATAATTCATACAAACAAGATTAACGAAAGTACAGACCTTCCATGATAGATCTCCCGGAAGAATGCAAGAAGCGAGGTGAACAACAGTCTCCCAACAACACAGGAAGTGTATTATTTCTTCAGAGAAGAATAAATCGAGCAGCTGAAACCAACAAGCAACAGACAGGCAGATGTTGGTTCTTTTTCCTCAGCAACATTTCATCAAACATCTTGTTTTTCAGTACTAATCACACCATAACCCCCAAGCTCATAATCGCTCTCTATCCTGCAAGCCGCATCCTCGTTCCCCAATCTCTTCAACCCTCTAATCATAAACTTAAACAAGTACTCATTCGGTTCACAACCCCCTCTCTTCATCATATCATAAACTTCCATCACTGCCTTCCCCTTTCTTGCAGCGATCAGCGCCTTCACCAGCCGAGCAGGTCCGCGGAGATCCCCAGCCGCAATTCCCCCTTCCCTTTCCAAAGCTTCCATAAGTTCCACCATAAGGAGATCGATCTCAGCATCCTTCATGCTCCTCGCTAGAACCGCGACCATGTCGGCATAAAGCGCACAGTCGGTCCTGTACCAGTTCTCACGGCGGGCGGAGGCGAAGACCTTGAGAGCGAGGTACCATTGGTCCTGCCGCTCAAGCTCTGCGATTGAGGCGAGGAGGTCGGCCTTGATGAGGCGGGACACCTTTGTGGAGACGATGCGATCGACGGCCGCCTCGTCGCCGCGCGCACGCTTTAGGGCTTGAACAGTAAGAATGGCTTCCGTGCTCATCGTACGGCCACGGCTTAGCGGCGGGCGGTTGTCTCGGGGACCCGAGACGACCGTAAAGGGCGGAGAAATGGGGTTACGCTTTCTGAAACATAAATTGGAGGATCGGAGCCGAGGGGACAACGATAGTCGAATATGAATAGTAGACACTAGCGTTAGCGCAGATGCTTCGGTGGCGGCCGCGGCCGCCATGGAGGTGCTCGGCGATGCTTGCGAATCTAATCGATCTATCTCCCCTTCACAGCGAGGCTATTTATGCTCGAGATATTGTGAAAAAATACTTATAAACTAAAATTTAAAATAAAAAATAGTCAGAGGGAAAATAGTCAGTTTATTAATTTTCGTGCAATCAAATGCTCCTTATTTGATGTATTGCAAGATTATAGATAACAAATAGGAATAACAAAGAGAACTTTGGAATGAATTGACCTAAGTTCATAACTATGTGTTTGCCTTTATTTATATTTGTATCATACTCTTTTACTTTTGTCCCACCTTCCCTTCTTACACAATTTGTACCCATCTTGAACTTATGTAATTAGTTTAAATTATTATGCAAATATAAAATATATATATATTTTTTGTAAACATAATCTCTACATTTTTAAATTTTGTTTTTATTATATTGCTACTTTTACAAAAAGTAATGAGTCAAATTATGGGTTGAAAAGAGAATAAATAAAGTTTATTGACAAATAAGTGCATAATTTAATTTTTTTTTAATTTAGATTTTTTTGATGTTCAACATATTGTTTAGTAGGTTAAGACAAATATTGTTATGTTAAATCATATTTAACCTAACTTAAGATGCAATCTATGTTTATAAACCAATAACTATTTTAGGACTAAATTTTGAGACCTATTTATTCTATTAAAAGTTAGTTAAATAAGTGTAAGTACAAAATATTAATCATAATAACAAATACAATTTTACCAATGCGGTCATAAGGCTAAAGGCATATGAAACTCTTTATAAAAGCATTTTATGCATCATATAATTGAGATAAAACTCAAAACAATGTGCAATATCTTAAATAGTCTAAGATTTCAAGAGTGGTTAAACAAATTGATAGTTGAATACCAAATTGTTTGAGTTTTTTATTTAAGTTTCTATTTTTAAGATTTTGAATATTTTGATATAATCAAACGATCAAACATTAACAACATATTCAATTGATACACCAAGCAAGCAAAATCTTGACCACATATTCAATTAAGACATTAAGACACAATGCTAGCAAATTTCAAGACTTATCTTGTGTGTATAATGTTGCTATATTTTATAGCTTTTAAATGTAATCACACTTATTGAATCATATAATGGTTAAAATGCACCTTTTAGCTTTAGTCACATGTCTTATGTTGTTTGATTTACTAAGTTGATAATTTGCATGATTAGTTTGGCACTCAATTAAAAACCTATTTGTAGTAACCTTTATTGCACATATTAAGACCCCAATGCATCATAAAAGCTAAGATTTATAGCTCGAGGTTATGTGTTTGTCTCTTGAAGAGAAATTGTATAAATTGAGCACACTATAGCATTGATGATGCAATGGTAGAGCAACTATGATCGATTCTTCATTAAGAGAAAAGGTATTTGAGATTCACCTCTATGTGACATATTTTGCAAATGTCCTCTTTTTTAAGACCAATTTATTTTGTAGATCAAAGATATTCTCTTTGGTGTTTTTGCAGATAAAGTTAAATTGGTGTGCATATTAGCTAGAGAACTTTCATGTCAAAAGCATTTCATTGATTACAAAATCTTCAATGAAATAATCATTCTATTATCATGTCAAAAGTTGATGCAAACAAGAATTTTTCAAATGCTAAAAAGATAATCTAATAGGCAAGTAGAAGTCCCACCAATATAGTAGCCAAAGAAACATATAAAGAAAGGCATATGAGCTAAAAAAAATTGAACCCAAGAGATGAAAAAAGCCATTTAAGCAAAAGACCTATTCATGATGTAGCTATATCTCCTAAAGAAAAAAGGAAATTGGATTTAATAGACTTGAATCTTTTAAAGAAGAAGACCATGACCTAATACAAAAATTCAAATGATGACAAAAGCACCTCTTCAAAAAGTATTCCATCAATTGTGTCAAATTTTTAGTTACAAGATTTCTTAAATTGATCAATACTGTAATTTGTAGATTATCTTATACCCTCTAATTAGGGCAAAGTTATTGGTTCGAGAGGTATCATGCATTGTTAAAAATAATTAATTCACAATGAAGATAAAAGCACATTTATGCAAACAATGATGCAAAAAAAATCTAACGATGTAAAATCACTAATTAGATTATTTCAAAAAAATAATAAATTTTAGTTTTTTTTGTTTTAAGAATTTCATGAGAAATTATATTTAAAGTTTTGTAATATTTAGAATAAAGTATGTGAAAAGGCAAGCAAACCTACACGATTGATCTAATAGTTCTCTTTAAGAATTAAATTATAGGATTCATTCAAAAACTTGTATTCAATTAAATGTTTAATGATGTACCACACTCCCATTCAAGTTGACAATAAATGGGTTTAGTGTATTTTTGTGGGAGAATGATTTGGCTTTTTTGTATTGGAATTGTAATTATTTTAGTGACAAATCAAATATTTATAGTTCTAACCAAATAAAAGATCTACGATAAAAGATGAACAATATCCTGTTTGAGGTGAGGCTTAATGAATAGTAAAATATAATGTAATAAGCCTTGATTTGATGAAGTCATTGGGAGCTTCTCCTTTCCTTTAAGGATCTCCAAACTTAAAGGCATCCTCTAAGTCCATCAAAGTTTTCTAATGATTTCAAATATATTAAAAAGATCTTGAGTTTTTATACCAAATAATAAAAAAAGAATAGTGTAATACCAAATGATGGAGCTAAATATTAACTTTATGATTCTATATGAGAGTTTGGTGATACCAAATCCATATTGTTAAATTTAGAATGTATTGTTTGAGTTGTTTTCTCATGATAAATTCTAGTTGATAATGATTTAAGATGTGATGACATTGTATATTATCATAAGATTTCTATCGTAGTGCATATATTATTTTTTCATATAATTTCTCTGTGTTGCACTCAAAAAACAGAGAATAACAAATCACACTGATATCATCACTTTTAAAAAATCTCCTATCAATTAAGTTCTTATAGTAGTTATATTAAATTTCATTGTCCTATATTTCAAAGTCTTATATTAACTTTAAAACTTTTGTAATAATCTTTTTAATATTTATATGATTTTTCAATCCCAAACATATGATAAAACTTCTGAGGCCAATCAATTCCTAATAATTCTTTAATGTAACTCATCTCAAACATTCTATACTTGCTCTTACAAGACAATATGACTGGATTGAAAAAGCTTCCAAACCTTTCACGATAGTTCATTTTTTTAGTAGACCTCCTACTTCAATTTTCATATCATATAGTATTTTTTTAGAACTATATTCTTAGCATCAACGTACTTCAGTAGCTTTGTCTTTTTTCTTATGTGATTTACTTATTGTTATTGTTTGTAAGATTCAATAGTAGAATTAATATAAGATCTGACTATCGATTGCATTTTATTGCTCTTGCTTCAAAATATATTTAGTTACTATCCAAATGTTTTCATTGTTTCAAATAAAATATTTATTTAGTTTTTTAAATGTGTCTTTTAAAATTTCATGATATTCATAAATAAGCCTTTATTATTGTTCCTTTTATAGTAAAGGTTTTTAAAATTCTACTAATTTTTTTTAAAAGCAATTATATATCGATTTCCTACGAATATTTTAAAATAAAGTATTTTTAGATAACTGATTTTAAAAACTACATAGCAAAGACATGTTGAAGGTCTCCGAATTTTCGAAGAATAACTACGAATTAACTGTTCCCGCCCAATTGGTAAGTTGGAATGCTAACAGGGATGGTACATCAACACTTAGAGGAATGTAGTGTCGAATTGAGACCATACAATGTTATCCACGCAGGCAGAACACGTTTGATTCTTGACACCGCGGTGCATTTCATCCTTTTTGATGCAAACCGCAAACAGGCCATTTGCATCTATTTTGAGCTAGTTTGAACTTTGAATCACCTCTTCCCTCCTCCGCCCCCTAGTCGCGCTCTTTGTCCGGTAGCCATGGATCCCCATCCAACCCCTTTCCCAGGTCTCTCTCTCACTCGAAAAGCTTTTGGCCATTCTGTAATCTTGGTTCTTTCTCGCCATGTAAATTGTGTACGCTTTTTTCCTAGTTGCAGGAAAGCGCAGGCCGGCGGCCTTTCCAGTGAGGAAGAAAGAGATCAGTCGATCTGCGTTTGCTCTTCCTTCAGAATCCAAGTAAGACACCACAAAGCTAAATATTTCTTGAGTATATCAGGTTCATGTAAGCTAAAGCTTCTGTGAAAAAAAAAAAACAATAGCGTGATTTGATCCGTTTGTTACTCCTCGTTCAGACCTAAGCGCAGGTTCGGCAGTGCCATATGCAGCAATATCGACAGGACAACGCAGAAACCCACAACGGCAAAGCCATGGAAGCCTTCAGGGACTTCAATAGCCACACAGAAGCAACCAGACAGAGCCTCCAGGTTCAGCACTCTTTCGAGTGGAAGAACTGCGGACAGTAAGAAGAAGACCCAGCATGTAGGCTTCCAAGAACAGTCATTGACGACGGCGGTAGACAGTTCACGCGACGCTGTTCAGGATGTTCTGCTGTGCACACCGGATTATTCCTCGATCAAGAAACCTCTCGTACAGGAAACTCCTTATCAGAGTGCTGAAATCTGCAGCAATTGCAGGCTTCATAGACTCGAGACTTCATCGTATTGGCTTGAGCAGATTAAGCTTGCGGAGTCTGCAGGGAAGCATTTTATTTCTGCCGCTTTTTTCCGCTTAGCACTTGAATGCAAATCTCAGGTTTGGCTTCTTAGTCTTGCCAGTTTGCAGTGGGAAGACAACTTTTGGTTTTTCTGTCATTTTTTTCCCTTTCTATGCCGTTTCAGCCCTTCGTTGTCCTTCAGAAAGAGCTCAAATTCTACATAGTTCGGCATGAAGTGGTTTTGTTGGAAGATTTGTGGTCGGAGCTTTTGCAAGACTATGAATTAACAAGCAACGAACTTGATGCTTATTTAATTGAGGCAGATGATTCTAACTACAAAAATAAAGCATTTGATCCCGACGATAGAAAAGAAGCCTTCTTTCATTCTGAAGCTTCCGAGAAACCTGAAGATTTGTTGGGAGCTTCAGCTCCCCATATTGGTTGCTCTGATGAAACATCTGGCACCGAATCCACTGAAGATTTGGAAACGGAATGCCCCAACTCCATTGGAAAAGATTATGTTCAGAAAACAGGGGAAGTATCGTGTAAGGAATCAGAATTTTTTGATCTCAAATTTGATGGGTCATCATCAGACACTGGGCCGGAGAATCCGTGCCTATCCGCCAAGAAGGGCGACCAAGAGGGGTCCAAGATCTCCGACTATAAGGTACAAGGGTGGAAGCAAGGTGAAGGTATGCGGGTGCTTAGGGATCGATTGAGGAACAAAGCGAAAGCAGGGAAACAATGCTCTCATAAGCCCTTAATCGGTAAGTACTTCTATCAGCATTCATGGATATTTGTCTAGCTCAATGCACTAACCCTACTTTCTTTTTAGATGGGAATGAGAAGCACGAGGAATGTGTAGAGGAAGAAATCAAAAACAAAAACCAGGAATGAAGGAAGTCTCTTGTTGCTTCCTATTTAGGTAATTAAACTTCAAGAAATTTGACTTTTAATGTATATGATTTGAAAACCATTGCATGTATTTGAGAGGAAACATGTGTTTTATCACTAGGGAGATAGTTTAATGCATTTTCTTGTTTACACAAGTTTTAATCTCTGATAATTTATGTAGGGTTTGTTTAATAAATATGTTTTTGAATATTGAGTCATTTTTTACATGTAAATAAATTGTCTCAAAATATTGCCAAGCAATAGATCACATTGAGTTTTATATATTTTAGATAAAATACTATTTTTAAATACAATAAATGAAATAGTAGACATATTATAGGGGAAGTTTTGATAATGAGTTTCATATGTAAACCTTGTTTAGCGATATATGCTTGGCTTATTGCGAAGTATAATTTTGTTAAACCAAAGGATATGTTTAAGAAAAGACAAATATATTGTTTGGCTTATTTTTTAAATTTTGTTTATTGGTTTAAAAATAATTTCCAAATCAATATCAACATTAGGTGCTTCTCATGAAATAATAATTATATGTATTATTTATATGTAAATATAGTTTTTTTTTTAAATAATCTTCTCATGATAGCTTAACAATCAAAAGTAGTTTTGAAAGATAAAGATTATTTAATAAAAACATTTTCTTATATTTTTTCACATATTCTCAATAGTCTTTTCGATTTCTAAGCAAAAATGATACTAGTTAATTATTAATTTTTTATTTTATGAGGATGATAATCCCCTTAATTATTTATTCATTACTTATTTTATGGTATAGCAAAATAATAAATATTTTTATTCAACTTTTTTCAACAATTAGTTCTTAAGCAAGTTTGGGTATCGCAATTGTTGATGCCAATTATGCATTCATGTAACTAAAAAATTACTTTATTGAGTTTCAGGAAATAAATTAAAAACAAAAAGAAAAAACCTATACCTCAAAATCAAGGGTATATAAAAATGGAGAGAGAGAGAGAGAGAATAAAACAAAGAATTACAAGATAAAAAGGAAAAGATATGCACAAAGAGTTGATTTTCATCCTCATTAATTACTCCTAAAATAAGGTATACGAGAAAAGACTTAGTTCACTACTTTTAAAAATAGCTTATAAGTGGTTTATTTATAAGTAATTGAACTAATAGATTTTAGCCATAACATGTCATTTTCATGTATGTGCATATTATAAGTAGCATTTTGGTTTAACTATTTGGTAGATTAATGTATATGTGTTGATGTGAGAAAACAATTTATAACAACTTGAGCACATCATTAGGATAAGTTTGTATCCTCAAACCAATATAGTGACTATAGCTTGAATGGACCAAAGTGAATATGCCCAATGAACCTCATATGTTCCTTATAAGATTTGAATGATTGATTTGCAAATTGAGAAGGTAGGAAACACTATATTATGTGTTCCATTTTTTATGCTAAAAGTGACATGCAACTCTCAAGAAGGAAGGCAAGTTAGCCATTGGGATCTTGAGTGACGAGAATGCATGGTTGACACGTAGCCATCACTGGTTCAATGAAGAAGAAATTGCTTGATTCATCAATCAATTGGTCCTTAAGACCCACAAGGCACTCAAGGAAACATTCACTCAAATGAATGAAATTCAAAGGTCTTGAACTCCTTGATTGAGCATCATATAACTAAATCCAAATTAACTAAGATATTACAACAAATTTTTGAGTCTTCATTCAACAATTTTACTCTTTGAAATATCATATATATTTAAAACAAAAATTGTTACTAATATATATCTCAAAGAATGATGTAATGATGCAAAATAACATTAAATTTTAAGCTTCATAATTAATAAGAGAGAAAACTTATCATAGGAGTGTTGGTGACTATATTTGGTCTTTAAAAACAAGAATAAATGTCCTATTTTATCCTATTCTTCACCTTTCTTTAATTAGACATCATTAAGCACATGAATTTGTAGGAAAGGCAAGTTTGATATCTTAGATAATGTTAATCCCACCAACGAAGGTAGAATCAAGCAAAGGAATAATAAAAAAGCTTTAGATGTAAAGCATAAGAAGCAACAAATGCTTGCAAACTCTTTAGTAGTGCATTAGATGACTATTCTTCAAAGCTCTTTTTAAGAATAATTCTAAAATCCCAATTGAGTTTTATAGTTAATTTGAATAATTTGAAATTTTTATAAAGTTATTTTATTTTTAAAAAATGTATACAATTAAAAGAAGTAAAACAATTATAAGGAGGTAAAGCATAAAAATTTATAAATTATTTAGAATGTAATAATATTAAATTGGTTAAAAATAAAAAAATTTTAAGTGATAAAATAAAGATCAATAATTTATAAGATGAATAATAAAATAGATTATAGTCTTATATAAGTTTAAAAAATTATTAAAAATATCAAATAAACTTATGAAATAATAAAATTTGATTAAGGTTCAAAGTTTATAAAGATAGTAAACTTTTCATGGCACAAAAAAAAGGTGTCATAATTACAAAATTAAAAGCCTAAGTGGTTTTAAACAAATAATAAAATAAATATTATAAGTATGTTTAGGTTAAAAAAATATTAAAAATACTAAACAATATAAAAAATATGAAAATTTATTGACAAGTAAAACTCTTTAAGAAAAATCATATGAAATTAGTCGAATTTTGGAAGTCAAATTGATCGAAAAATGTAATCACTCTTATTAACATTATAGTTTTTACTAAGAATATAAACTAGTTTAATTTCTAAATCCCTAAAAGTTAAAAGCATAAGAAACTAAACCAATGGTTATTTTAGCAACAAAAATGTGGTAACCCCTAATTATTATTATTTGATTTTGATATCATGACATCTACTTCTTTCTATTTTTCACATAATTTTTCAAAAATATATAAAAATCATTCTTTATTTTCTTAATAAAAGTAAAAAGAAACAACTTTTATCTTTTTGAAATATAAACATTTTTTATTGTCAAGTTAAAGCATCAAAATTTTTATATTTTTTTAAAAACACAATTTGCATATAATATCAATATTAAGAAATTCTTTATGTATTTTTTTAAAAATAAAATAAACACAAAAATTACACAATTAATAGTAATTATAACATCTTTTAAATTATCATATGTTAGCCCTCACTCCATCTTAAAAGTCTAAAGAATGTCTTTTTTTACCTAAAAATGTTAGATATAAATAAACATAGACCAATTGACACTAATTGAATCGTAAATAGCTATATATATATATAGTACTACAATATTTATGTAACTTCTTATAAGGGATATTTACATCAATAAAATATAAATAAAATGTGTAAGCATTTAAAAAGAAATATAAAGTAATAATATATATGAAACATTTATACATATGAATCATTTGTATATTTATATATTATTCTTTTCTTTTTACCTTTTTATATCTTCAAAACTTTAGCTTAAAAAAAATCCTTTTAATAACAAATTATGGATGTTTAATAAAAAGTTATTTCACACTTAAATAACTCAAAATGACATTTTTTGGCTTATATTTGAAATTTATTATTCTTTAAAAGCTTTTGCCATTTTAGAAAATGACATGTGTTTTTGTTTTTACTATTTACCTTCTCTTCTCAAGGCCCTTTTTTCTTATTTAAATTTTAATTTATTTTCTTATCTTGTGATTGTTATCACAAAATAATTTTTTTTATTATTTATCATTGCACAATTATACTAATAAGTGATTTTTAATTAATATAATATATTATTTGTTGCATGTCTCTTTAATATATATATATATATACCATCATTTATAAATTACACTTTTTAATTATTTCTTAAATATATAAATTTTGACAAGTATTATGCAATAATACAATCATTTTTCATATATATCATGCTCATTTGATATATCTCTAATTTAATCTTTTTAATTAATCAATCAAAGTTACTATTATGACATTGCATATTGCATTCAAATATATATACATAAATACAAAAATTGTCTATCTTTTAAAATTGAATAGCACTTTAACCAAGGCTCAAATATTATTCATCTATGTTGTTAGTTTTGCCTTCGTCTCTTGTGTAGTTTCTCTTTAAATATTTTGGAAACACGTTTACTTGTTTTTTTTATCTATTAACAATAACTGAGTGCTACATCTCTAAAATTTTTTAAAAGAAATTCTCTGTCACAGCTAATAATTTATTTATATTTGTGTTCCTGACTTTCATATTTTCAACTTTCAAATAGATCTAAAAATTGTCTTTATATATATATAACTTTTCAACTTCTAAATTTTCATGCACAAAGATTTCTTATTGATTAAATTAGTCTACATATCAATTTTTATAGTCATTTGACATTTTAAGTTTTAAGTTTCATTCAGTTTCTAATAATCATGTAGTCACGATCAATAGATTCATACTGTATGACTTTCATTCTTACACAAATCTATCTTATTTTCTTTATATCATATTGTTATGTTATCATTATCATATTAGTACAATACTATCATTCTCTTTAGGTCATATTGATGATTTTCATTTATGATGATACTTTTTATCTTATCATACTATATATTGTTCATTATTATACTATATAATATCTTTCAACTAACTATTTGTAAGTGTTGTTATTACATTTTCTTATTTTACCTAAACAATTTGTCCATTGTCTTTTATTAAGCATAATGAAGATGGTCATTTACATGCTACTCTTATGTTCAGATCATACGATTATAATCATTTTATTAAATTATATCATCATTTTAGAGTATCTTTCTTGAGAGGTTTTGACATTAAGCCACTTCATTTTCTCATCACTTAATCGTGAAAAAGACTCAGCATCGTGTAAATTGTGCAATTAATAAATAAGAAACAATGCTAATAAATGTGACACATTTGTACAACCATAGATTATTTTATATATTTTTTTCCTTTGTTATAATTAGATCTTCTTTTGTAAGAGTCATTTTTTGTTTAATTTATGAATCTATGCATACAACTTCAAAATTTTAATCTTAGCTAATAATCTTTCATGTTCAATTTTTACTTAAACTATGCATCATTTTTTATCAAGTATTGTTATGAGTTTAATCTAATGACATAGCATTAATTAATGTTCTAAAAAGTAAATTGATGTGAAAACAAATTCTAGTCTTGTTTGACTTAGTGGCACATATTTTCAGAACTTTTCAAAGGATTTTGACCGGTTCAAATAGGCAAAGCTATGGAGGTTTTGAGGGTTTGAGGGTTAGGGAATAGCAAAAACATAGTCATCGCTATGGAGGTGAGCAAGAAATGTAGCAAGGAGAAAAATATTTTTATATATAACAATTTAATTTTTCATATAAGATTATAAATTTTTAGTATATTTTTACAATTAAATGACTATTATATACATATGCTCTTCATTTGAAAAAAATATTCTAAAATAAAATATTTAATAATATAATAAAAAAACATTTCATTTTTATTGTTTAATAAGAAACTTTTTAAAATAAATTCTTCTTAAACTCGATTATGTTATTCGTCAATCAAATCTATGTGTTTGAATACAACAAATAAAGACAAAACTAATGAAAACCTCTCTAAGTCCTCTTCAAAGAATGTTTTGAACCAAAAAAAATTATCTTAGTTTTCTTTAAAAACGGGATTTATGAAAAAAAAAAAAAAAAGAATATATATATATAACCAAATTCTACGTATTTTATTACAACAAAGAAAGCCAAAAGAATAATGGAAACCTAGGGCAGCCTTCCCCGCAATCGAGGTGTATGGCCATAAGAAGTAGCGTGCCAGCTTTTTTGAGAGGCCCGTTACTGGTCGGAGTGGCCTTTAGACAAAACTCACCTAAACATCGACCACGGTTTAACATAATTAATCCACGTCAACACTCGAGGCCCAGCTGGCTCTCATAGTGTCGGTGAAACGTGGTTGTAAAAGCCGATATAGGCGGCGACTCGTGGATTTTATAATGGAAGAAGACGCGTGCAAACAGCAATGATTTGGCTATCTTCCTTTCTAAAATTTACATAAATCACGGCGTTTCCTATGGTTTGTACTTCCGCCGGAGAATATCGAAGCGCGTGAGAGAAAGCAATCTGATGGATTCCCGTTTTGCGCATCTGAATCCTCGAAATTTCCCGTCCATTTCCCCCGTCCGTGCTCTCGTCGGAGCCAATCATACATCCGCCCGCTTCTGCTCTCGCTAGGATTTCCTGCTTTCCTCAAAGAGTTCTCATTTCGATTTCTTAATTGGTTTCCTTCGAGAGATAGTTCCAATTTGCTAGGGTTTTCTAGCAACCGGCATGAGATGGAATCGGTAGCGAAACAAAGGTCGGCGAAGGGCTTAATTGTTCGACTTCTTTTATTGGGTGTTTGTGTCGTCCTCCTCCGCTTCGCCTATGTGGTAGCCCGTCGCGGCGGGTCCTGCTTCTCTGGCGACTTCTGCTTCTTCTCTCCTGCGAGCGAGGTCCTTAGCCTCCGGGGTGGTGTATCCCATAGCGAAGCAGCCTACGTCCGCATCCAGGACGGATTGTCGCTTAGCGGCGAGACACGCCAGCTGTGGACGAGCAGAGAATATCGCAAAGCGGTGGAATTCTACTCCGCTGTCTTTCAGGACCTCGTTGGGGAAGGTTTCCTCTCCCCGTCTGCTAAATCCCTCTGCATAGACTCTGCCTCCGGTCACGAGGTCATTGCGCTTAAGGAGATCGGCATTACAGATGTTGTCGGTATCTCTAGGAAGAAGCTCCAACCGCTGGTCCTCGCCGGCGACATCCTCCACCAGCCGTTCGCCAACAACACTTTTGACTTTGTGTTCGCCGGGGGAATTGACCGGACCCGCCAGCCGGCTAATCTTGCGGGAGAAATTGCTAGAGTGCTGAAACCCGAAGGGTTTCTGGTGATCCTGAGCACTTTCGCAGGTGACTTGTACAGCCTTAATTCTTTGGAAATTCTATTTCCTTCCTTGAAGATAGTTCGATCACGAGAGATTGAAGTTCATGATTCCCCTAAACTGCTTCGAGAGATTGTTTTCCAGAAGGCAAATTCCATCAAAATTCGCTACCCCATTGAAGATAGACCTTCCATTGGCGGCAATTTGATCAATAAGTGCCCCATCCCTGAGCACAAACTACAATTGCTGCGTTCCGCTGAGCCTCTTATAGAAGAAGAGCCCCAGAAGCCCTGGATCACCCTGAAGAAGAACATTAAAAACATCAAGTATCTTCCATCCATGACCGATATAAGCTTCAAGCAGAGATATATTTACATAGACGTTGGTGCCCGGAGCTATGGTTCCAGCATTGGCAGCTGGTTCAAGAAGCAGTACCCAAAGCAAAACCGAACCTTTGAGGTCTATGCTGTAGAGGCCGACAAGGCATTCCATGAAGAGTATGCATCAAAGAAAGGCGTGACCTTACTGCCATTTGCTGCTTGGGTTCGCAACGAGTCTCTTTCATTTGTAGTCAACCATGATTCTGAGCAGAAGGATGACGAGAAAGGCCATGGAATGGGTCGAATCCGACCTGCAGCAGCGTTGTCTGATGACCTGTCCTCCAGAGACGTGCATGTGATTCAAGGTTTAGATTTTGCGGAGTGGCTGAAGAGAACGGTGACAGAGAAGGACTTCCTGGTAATGAAGATGGATGTGGAGGGAACAGAGTTTGACCTGATGCCCAGGCTGTTTGAAACGGGGGCAATCTGCTTGATCGATGAGCTGTTTCTGGAGTGCCATTATAATCGGTGGCAGAGATGCTGCCCTGGGAAAAGGTCTCCCAAGTATCAGAAGACTTATGGACAGTGCATCGACCTCTTCTCTTCTCTCCGGCAGAGGGGAGTTTTGGTTCATCAGTGGTGGTGATGTTGGCTTACTGCAGTGAAGCCGAAAACCCAAAACGTGAGTAAGGCATTAATTGATTTCTTCGTTGTAATGCCAATCATCCATAATTTTTTTTGCTTGTTTGATTTGATTCTATAGGTAAATGTAATATTCCTTCGGTGCTTTTGTTTATTGAAATCATTTGTTTTTTCTTTCAAAAGTTTGCTAATTCTTTATTTCAATTTGGAGATATAAACTAATTTTCTAAACGTTGTCACGTGTATTGATGTTGTCATCTTATCTTCCAAGGAACAATGATTTATCCATGGCCCAGATTTGGCATTGGACGAATCCGATAGGACTTGATATTTTTATTTGAAATCGAACCCAATCGTTGGGAAGGGCTTCCATAGGTCATTCCAAGCGGGCTGCTATAGGACTATTAAGTGTCTATAAAATGATCAAACAATACAACTAAGAAATTATTGAATTAATTTAGAAGTTAAAAGACACAATTTAGTGTATTTTACGACAATATTTCTTAAAGTTTTCTAAATTTATGATGGGGGATTGCAAAAAGTATTATGTGTTTTTATTTAAGGTCGTTAATAGATAATATGATGTGTTTGAAGGGATAATTGGAGATAATTAAGATATGATTTTTATAAAATTTAAGATCATTTAAAAAGAGAAAAATTAAAATATTAAGATGTTTCGTTTTAAGACTTCTTATGGGGGTGACAATTGGGTTAGGTTTGTAATAGTTGAGGAGAAATTTTAATAAGGTTAGAATTGATGGCCATGACGATGGAGAGCATTGAGGCTAGAGAGAGAAAATAAGCTAGTCAAGATTTAAAATATTTTTATAAGATTTTCTTATAGGAGATGATGGAGAAAACTATGTTATTAATATGAAAATAAGGCTTATAAGATGAGAGGATGTGTATAAGATGATTTTAATGTGTTTGGATTAATGTCAACAAGTTGGCACATAAAAGATAATTGAGGTGAAAGATTGGGAGAGGAAGTAGATAGTTACTTCAAACTGTTTTTTTTTTATAATCTTGGGATTATTTTATAATTAAATTTGAGTAATAATGAAGATTGTCTCAAATAGAAAAAGAAATAAGAAAGATTCCTAAAGACAAAAAGAAATCCATAAGAAAAAATATGACTCATTCTTTTCACATCACAAATAAACATTAATTATTAAATTTTAAAGTATTAAAACACGTATTTTATTTTCTAAATTTTAACTTTTAAATGGAAAGAACTTTTTCAATATTTTATCTATTTTTTCATATGCATAAATAATAATTAATTATATTAATTATATTAATTCTATGCAATTATGTATTACAACTAAATAGAATCCCTAACCACACATGTTCACATAAATTTATATTCATATCTATATAGTTTATCAATTATCTATTATACATTTATATTTGGTTATCTCTAAATCATATATACATGATGCAAAATAAGATAAAAATCATATAAATTAAAGTTTTAGTTTGATTATAAACTTTTTCTTTTATAAAAGCAAGTCTCTCTAGTAGGTTATTTTTATATGTTTATCCTTATGTTATGTTTTTTATATACTTGAAAAGATAATGCTAAGAAATAGGTTAGGATATTCATTATAAGCTTAAAATAAGTATATGTAAATGAGTCAAAAAAACCATTTATCAACAACTAAATAAATAGATAAGTCTTAGTCAAGCTTGTACCATAATATAAAACAATAAATGCGATAAAGCACGATCACAAAATAAGTAAACCTTATGATTTTTTTATTTCTTTTTTCAATGTGTTATTTTTATTGGCGTCATTTTCATTTTATAAAGTAAACCTTACAATGGTTGTAATGTTGCTCCTACTCTCTCTCAGGATGGCTAATCATTATTATCTTTTTCAGTTTACTTAGTTATAATAAAAAATTATCTATTAATTATCTATTGTATATTTTCATGCATAAAATATTTTGTTCATTATTATTAATTAGTATTAGCCTTCGCTCAATTCTTTTATAATAATTCTTAGCCATGTGGCACTTTGATTACTAGTCAACATCATAACAACAATTCTTAATCATGTGATTGGTCGCCAAATCACTTTTACAATAATAAATCTCAAACAAGTAACACACTAGCCATTAGACACATCACATAACAAATTGGTCATTACCTACAAAAAGATAACATTGGTCACTAGCTATTTCATAATGACAAATCTCAATCTTGAGACACACTTCTTAATAGCTATAAAAAGTTAATACAGTTTAATGAAATAAGTTGCTAATTGCTAAATCTATTTAAGTTTGCTTCAATTGATAATTTCATTTCTTTATTTCACATATGCAATAATCTCAAAATTACATTGTATACAACTAGAAATTTGTAATTGAAACAACATATAATGTATCATGCTTATACATTTCATAACATGTCACTTATGTTGGCATAAGCAGTTTGTCAATTAATACAAAAAATATGCATATATATATATATATATATATATATATATATATATATATATATATATATATATATATATATATATATATATATATATATATATATATATATATATAGTTGTACATCTTGCTTGTATATTTAATATCTCAAAACTATTACTTCCTACACAATTCAATAACTTTAGCCAAATATATTAAGCATCATAAGAATTGTGTATGACTCTGATATCAATCATGTTTGCAATTTAATATCAATGTGATCATAATCACATAAATTATTATTATAATACTTATTTTAATATTTTCTTAAAAAATATGCTAAAATTTAAGATTTTAACATACTTTAAAAGATATTTCAATTCATAATTGATTTGATGATCGAGAATATTACCATCACATTGTAATGAATACTCACTCAAAGGCACTGACTGAAGATGTTGACCAACCACATATAAGCATTGATTGTACTACTATTATTGTGCCAAACTAGTTTTCAACCAAGTACGATAATCAATTTCATTAGTGACATGATCGTAATGGTGCTACAACACCAAACTTTTCTTCAATCAAGTATGATGAACTAATGACTATTGATGAATGACCAAGTCACAATGTCAGGCACCCCACCTTACCAACTACAGTAAATTAAGGATGCTGCATAAGAAATAATCTCGAGTGAGGACAAACCATGCCTAGGTGGGGACCCGACGGTGAGACAATTCTAACCCTCGAACCAATCTGGTATATTTTGAAAACATTTTAACCAAATCCATACCATGGAGCTCAAATGAAAACCTGTGTATATTAAACTGTATATATATACAATAAACCACAAAACGGAAGTACCAAAAAAAATACCAAAATGAAACCAAATCCACTCCCACCATAAATCTATCCCCTCTCACATGTCAGGAGTATAGTCCTCTCCTGTACTATTATAATCCCCAGCTCTCGGTGTAGTGGATACATGACCTGTGATGAAGCACTAATGAGACATATATATCTCAGCAGATAAATCCATTATGTAACCAAGTAAATAAATCTCCCGATATAAAAGACAAGCCGTGAAACATGATAAAACAAAATCCATCTCATAAGCGGTGAAAAATAAACCATATGAATACTTTCTTATCAAATGTCATGCAGTATCAAAAGTAAACCAGATAAACATGTATACCAAATTTCCATTTCCATTATTTTATATGTTATATACTTACTGGGCCCGATTCCCTTTTGAATCATCATCCTCTGGATCCAATCATCATATCAAATGACCTTCAGCCGACATCCATCCAGTTCATAACACTAGGCAGATATCTGATCCGAAGACCGATACCCTGCGATCTCATCCGCTAGGCCTAGTGCCACCAGGCAGGTATAGTACTGATACCCTGCGATCACATCCGCTAGGCCTGGTGTCATCAATATATACGAAGGTCATGGTACACATACACACTAGGCAGATATCTGATCCGAAGATCGATACCCTGCGATCTCATCCGCTAGGCCTAGTGGTGAGGATAATGTCTCCAGGAATCCAATTTTCAATTTTTATTTTCCAACCATGTCACACATGTGATAAATATACCAAAATCATATCAATATGTCCAACCAATTATATTTTATCTCATATTATGCTTTTTGTTTCAATTTCTTTTTTGTCATCTTTTATGCTTTCAGTTCAATCAGAAAATAACACCATAAAACATATATAAGGCCATGAGATAAAAGTCATGTAAAGAAAAACTGTAATGCAGCCCGTAAGAAACCATGTATCGAAATATAAATAAATACTATTGTGCTATATCACAGGTTACGAATTTATCTACCTGGATCTATTATTGCAGGACCTCTATTCTCAATTTCTGGAGTCCCTACAAGGTCACATTTGCAAAATAATTAAAATAAATAAAAAGGTTTTAAGTCACAAAAACAGCTTTCTAAAAGCCCTGCCAAATACTTCTCGAAATCCCCAAAAAAAATCCCAATTTTTCTCCTTGTTTCTCGCCGCGCCTGGACCGCGCGTCCGCTGAACCGGCCTGCGGTTCAGCTCCGCGGTTCAGCCGACTGAACCGCCCCTCTCTCCCTCTCTCTCTCCTCCGCCTCAGCCCGAACCAGGTCTCTCTCTCCTCCGCCTCAGCCCGAACCGGGCGCCTTCCGGTTCGGTTAACCCGAACCGGTTCAAACAGGATCATCCCTGTTTCTCACCCGACGCTGCTTCCCTCTCTCCTCGCCGCCGCTCGCGTCCAGCGGCTTCTAGCAGCTTCCACGGTAAATTTCTCGTTTCCCCGAATCCCTCTCCGTGAAATACCAAGCTCCTCTCGACTTCTTTCGCACTCCTCGACGACCAGTTTGCCGGAAAAACATTCCGCATCTCGCGGCCGACAACTCCGGCCACTCCTTCGGCAACCCAATACGTCTCCGGCCGAAAATAACCATTCGGCCGGCCTCTCTTACTCTCCCCCCACTCAACAGAACCCCAATACAGCAAAATAAAACGAACCATCTTACCTTGCCGCAGTTTCTCCGGCGAGCTTCCCAGCTTCCGTTAAATTTCCGGCAACTTTTCGCAATCGCTCAAAATTTTCCAAATAGCTTCTGTGCTTAAGAGGATTAACTCACTCGGGCTGATATCCTCGCCCGGGTGGACACGTATGTGTTAATTATGCCTTGTACCTACACGTTCGTGATTGTTTTGCAGAACACCCCCTGAACTTTTCCAAATTACAAATCTACCCTGGCCTAGCCGACAATTCCATATTTACAAATTTACCTTCCGCCATCCGATTTTAAACTAAATCGGAAATCCTAAATTGCAGATATATCCCGGATCTGAAATCCTGAAATTACAAATATATCCAAAACTTTAAAAATTCATAATTAATTATCCAAAATTCCAAAAATTACAAACTTACCATCGTTGGACTCGTCTCAAAGAGCTCTTCCTATTGGAATGATCAAATTAAGCTTTTTTTAAAAAAAAAGGCTGTTACACACAATACCCTTTGTTATGATCATTGGACTAATACTTCTAACAACCAATGCTACAGTTCATTTTGTATCATCATCATATCACGTCAAAGAATAACAACATGTGTGATTCTATGTTGTCTATATTGTTTTAGTTCATCCTCATTATAATCAAATGACATTTGACAACTTTGAATCTAATAAGTACAAAGAATCAATAATTGTTAAAGTGGATCATTAGTTCAATCGAAAACAACTACTATTACTCAAACATATATGATTAACATAATTCTTTATGCTAGATTGGTTCAATAAGATACAACATGATAGATGCTTAATAAGAGCTCGAAACTACATTAAATGTATTACAATCCCAAGAAACTAGGATGGTTCAAACAACTACGAACAAGATACAAAGCATATCACCATCATTAATCTAATTTAGATATGTTTAATTTTATATCATTTGTATAACAACTTTATCAAATTAGTAATAGAATAATATTTTGAAAAACTAAATAGAGTTTATCATATTTGGAGAGAGATAAGTAATTTTCTTTTATTTTTGTATTAACTAAAGGAGGATTTTTTTTCTTCCAAAATGATATGAGTGTTTAAAGTGAAATCATGATATTATGATATCAAAACAATACCTTATATAGTGTGATATGGTCTAAGGTTAAACCAAGTACAAATTGACTAACTTATAATACCTAAAGTTGAAGAGATAGGGAATAATATTTAGGTGATATCTTAGGGATAGAATCACCAAACAAATAATTTCTTGATTTTTTTAGCTTATATAGATGAAAAAATCAAGAATACAAAAGGAAAGAATGAGAACTTTTATTGGGATTAAAGAAATGAGACAGAGATACATGCCAATATCAAATATGTGCCTCCAATCAACTAAATTTTATTAATTTCCTATGATCTAATTGTAGATGAGAAAATTTCAAAATAATTTAAATTTCTTCACAAATGAAAGCTGATTGAGCATTATCTTATTAAATTCATTCAAATTTAAATAAATGATCATTCGATCCAACTTAGAGGAAAATTTATCCATCTCCTAAGAAGCCGAAGCCACTTTAGAAGCATTAACAAGATTTTTAGTACTCTTAACATTTATCATAAATGACCTTGATAATATTTTGCACCAAATAATTGATTTGAATTCTTTAAACATATTTTTACATTTTTTTCAAAATATATGCTCTAATTATACTTCAAATTATTTCTAGAACAAGTTTAATACATTATCTTGCATACATCCCTTTGATACAACATGTTGCACATCAAGTGACATTTGAGATCAAGGGAGAAAAGTAACTATAAAGAGTTGGGGTGTTGAATAATCACCTTGAGTTGATAATGACAATTATAAGACCAAAGGACACCAATGATGACTAGTAGGGCAGTGCTCAAAAGCAATGAAAGGATGAGAAACAAGAAGACAACTTGGATGGGAAAAAGACAATTCCTTTTTAGAGTCAATTGAAAAGATGAAATAACAAGTGAATGAGGATGATTTTATTAGGATGTGTGAACAGTTTTGAGCAAAGATATCAAAGAAATAAAAATTGATTAAAAATAATTATAACAACAATAATAAATATATTTTTAGGCAGCGAAATTATTTTTTAGAGCAACTTTAGACATCCAATCTTACTATCGACTCAATATGATTTAACATACTGCTAAGTGCAAAAATCATAATACCATCTTAAAATATTTTTTTTCATTAATTGATTTTTGAAAAAATTTAAAATTTTTTTTTTTTTACCGTGAAACGCGTAATCCTTCGATCAGGAATCGAAGACTTTTGTGCAGTTGGCGTGACTGAGATAACAGTGACGTTGCACTCCGCCGCTGACGATCCCCTGCTTTAACCTCTTTTTTTAAACTATTCACCGAGAATCGAGAAAGCCCATCCCTGCTTTATAGTGCATCACAAACAACACGCCACGAACTTTAAAACAACAGACACCGCATGATCCTCCTTCAATTTTTACCACTAAACCCTCCGACGACCTCTTCTACAATTTAATTCCCAAATAAGTACTTCGCTTAAATTAATTTCTCGTAGTAAACATAATAAAGACGTCGATTAGGAAAACCTACTACATTAGTTATCCCAATTAGAGGCTAAACCAAGGGCTTGCGTACGAAGTAGCGGTAGGCTGCCACCTTCCGCCTCCGCGAGGCGGTGTTGTCGACGGACAGCACCATCTTTCCGGCCTCCCTCGAAGTGAACACGTTGTGCACCAGGTCCTCGGCGGCCGCTGGGATTCTCTTCGGCTTCTCCACAGCGATCGTGTAGCTACCTTCCGCGCTGGGCACATACTCCGCCGAATACTCCACATCCCACCCGCCGACGACGATGTCCCAAGTTATTGTTGCTCCCTCCTTGTCAACAGAAAAAATTTGATGGATCTGCGGGTTTTCTCGAAAACCTAGCGTCGCATTAAGTACAGGAGGAAATTAAATGTACCTCGATCCCGTCGATTTCAAGGTTAACCTTCTCCCCTCCCTTGATGCTGAACTCCGACGCCGGCTTCGGCGGCCCGTTCTCGAGGTCGCCTGGTTTGCTCAACCCTCCGTACTGTACCGGCACAAACTCCGGCCTGACAAATCTGTGAATGAAGGGGGAATTTTGGTGAAGCGTTTACAACGCAAAAAATGGAGCCGAGAAGGTAATTAAACAATTACTTGTAAAGGGTTTCTGCTACATTGCCTCCCCTGGCGGTTACAAATTTGCTCTTGGTCCTGTCCGTCAGAAAAGGGCTGATCATGGCATACAGTATGCTGAAATACCACGGAACATTAATGAAAACCTGCAGGGAACAACAAAGAAAAGAATGAAACGAGAAATGTAGACAAGAAATAGGCTTCAGTAATAGATCTGACCTTGCGGGCGACCATTTCGGGGTAGTTGTCTTGGAAGAGGGAGAGGATCTGACTGGAAGCAACACGAAGCTCTCTTTTCGGCATGTCTTTTAGATCCGTGACCTGAATAATTGAGTTGATGCCCCCCGGCTTGAGCTGCAGGAGACGGACGCTACGCTCCATGACCTGCACCCGCCATCGGAGGAATCGTTTAAGCTTGTCTTCGTCGCCAAACACACGATCGTACATCTCCCGGTCCTTGAAAACGCCGTAGGCGTTGTAGCAAACCGGGCGGCCGCTTCGATCCCAGCCATGCAAGTAGGCAACCACACCTTCGAGCTCCTTGAACCCCATCTCCTCCTCCACAACCCCATCGGCCGCGAACTCGGCACGCCACTCGGCACAGCGGATCAGCATCGTGTGCGCCTGCGCAGCGTTGAAGTCGCGCGCGCGGAGAAACTTAAGTAGAACAACATCTGCACGGTCGTCACCTCCAAGAAGCGGAATCCCCCACATTGTGGGGGGCGGAGAAGAGGATGACGACAGCATTTTCTTGAGTTCCTCGAGCGCCTCGAGTTCAGAGTTCTTCAGATCGGAGACGACGTACGTGTCTTCCTTGAAGGAGGAGGAGCGGCCGAGGGTAGTGCTTGCTGCCTCCATGAGAGATCCCATCAGGCTCCTCTTCGTCGGCCTCGTATTCTTCTCGCTCTGCGGCGCCGGTGATTGCTCCATTGTTCCCTGGCTTTCCTCTTGGGGAAGGCAGAGGGCGAATGTTTAATTTCTGCTATTATTTTGCAGAACAGCAGCATCGAGGAGCAGGAAGGTGTACAGTTTATATAATTACTACTAAACCGTCACGGCAACATTGAGCTCCTTCCATGTCGGGTCCCTAGGTTTGATCGCAGCCGTTCGTTGCACTGAAATGGAAAGCATCTAATGGTTATGTTTGAAGGCTTCTAATGTGCCGCAGGAACATTGGGACGAAGGATGGCAGTGGGCCAAAAAGGAACCGATGGAACAATTGACTCTCTAGTCTAAGATAGGCCCACATGTGAACTGTCGGGTTAATCTAATCTAAATTCCAAAATAGCCGGGCATACCATTCGAATTTTGAATCCGAAATCGCGCTTTCAGGTCTCAATTGGTTCACTTTAGGATCGGGTGACTGTGAAACTCATCCAACCGAAATAGTTATTTGATCAGGTCGACCCAAATCTCAATCCGATGAACATTCGGATGGTCGTTTCCAATTTTTAATTAATATTTATGCAATAATTTTTTATGTATTTTAAGTTTTTTGTATGCATAAAAATGCAGTCATTTAAAAAGTAGTTTTATAGGTTGGATTAATTTTTTATAAGTACAAATATTATTTTTTTAGAATGTTTTTAAAACGTGATTTTCACAAAAATGATACAATTATTATTAATTTTAAATATATAAGATATGCTTTAACAAATAAAAAAACTAACATCATAAAATGTGAAATGTAACACTAAAATAGGTTGCATCACAAAGAATAATGTGCTATAAATGAAGAAAATTATACTTCTAAGAACTTGCATAAGGGTTTAACAATTGCATACCTATGTAGAATTATCAAAGACCATACAAAACAATCTTATTTATATTCCATTCCAAAGAATTTTAAACTCGAGGAGTTTAAATGTTAATGGGAAAAGTCTTAAATGAAACCCTTAATGCCATGCTAATAAAGCTTTAATGAAAATGGCAAGCAACGAAACCAAACTTCTAAATGGATTGGATTTTTCAATTAGGATAAGCCTCAACTTATATCCATTCCCCAACAACATGTGATTAAGGCAAGTTGATGTTTTGTCAATATACTTCAAACTAAAAAACTATCAATTTATAAATTTATCATTTTAGATCTTGTGTCATTTTAAATCATCAATTGACTCGTTAGCAAGGTTACATTAGACTTGTCAAGTGAAACCACTAACGAAGTACTAACCTTTCATATGATTGGATTTTGGCATGATTTGATTCAATATTTGATTTGAAAACATGAAAATTTTGATCAGTTTATTAATCACAAATTAATTTGATGATGCAATCAATGTAAAGAACAACCCAATTAAATATAATCATAAAATAACAAGTATACATATTTAATTCTATAAAAATGTACTTATATATATATGAAATTAATTTGAAATTCAACTAATCAAAAATCTTATGAATCTTTGATTGGATGCAAATCAACTTTGATCTAATTCAATTATCAATATAACTCAAAGGTATTTGGAGTTATATTAAAATTGAACTCAATCCAATTTGAATATAACTTATTTTTAAAGGTGATATGCACAACTATTTGACCTATAAATTTATGGTTACTTTCCTTTAATAATATTAAATTATAATATGATTAAAATATAACAAACTGATAAATTTAAAAATATAATAAAACTTAAAAAAAATAAAGCTTTAATATTAACGATAAATGACGTCTTACATGAAACCCTTAATGCCATGCTAATAAAGCTTTAATGGAATTAGCAAACAACAAAATCCAAGTTGCTAATTAGATTGGATATTTTGATTTAGAACAACCACGACCCATATCCAATCCAACAACACATGAATAAGGTGTAACATACTAAATATTTAAATCATGTACAAATCAAATTATCATGCAAAATGTATCAAATCGTTGAAAAATAAAGTTTTCAAAAATATAAAAAATATAGAATTAGATAGAGATATTTAAAATGAGTCTAATAACATATGTTTTTCAATTGGAGTTCGTATGAAATTATGACAATTTTTTTAGTTTCAAGAGGTTAGTTAAATAATTTAATATTTATATATGATTATAAAATACCATCCAATATTTAATCTAACATAGTCTACTAACCCTCTCTCTTAAACACAAGGAATAAGGCACCTCTAACTCACGGAGTCAAATTCATTGGAGATTCTTTTCCCAATGATAAGGACTTTGCTTGTCGTGACGAAATCAGGCAAGACTTGATTTCTACTGATGGGAGAATTTGTTGTCTAATAAACTAAGAAAATAAAAATCCTTTTTATTCCTTGTGATTTAACTTCAAATCTTCCAAATTTATGATAATGATCAAAATATTTAGCCCTAATTAGACTTCTATTCAATTATTAGAATGATTATAAAGAAAAATGCCAACAAAATATCAAACTAGGGTTTTGGAAAATTGGTAAATTGAGGAGAGAGAATGAATGAAGAAAAGAGAAAAAAACAAAAAAAATCTTTCATCAATAGGAAGTGAGTTGTACAATAAAAAAATTACAAATCTTGATAAATTTTAATAATACAATTTTCTATATTGAGTTAAAACAGTTTAATAAATTGAATTTAAGCAGGAGGTTTGATTGTTAATAAAGTCAAGCACAAAAAATAATAAACCTTTGAAATTAATGTTCTTACACAAATATTATGTGTGTATGATTAATGTACTATTGATTACTATTATAATGTTATATTATATAACTATGTGCAAATTAGTATTTGCAAGTGTGCCACATTGTTAAGATTTATCATCTTGAGATGGTTAGTTACCAATGTGTCACATGATTGAGATTTGTCACTAAGATGTTACTTATAGTGAGTGTGTCATACAATTGAGTTTTGTCAAAAAGATATTATCATTCGAAATATAAAGAGATTGAACATAACTATAAACAAAAATAAATTATAGATAATTAATATTTAATATTTTTATTATAATTAAGTAAACTAAAAAATATTACCAACTATTTATCTTGAGAGAATGGAAGTAACAACACTGTTATTGTAAAATTTACTTGGTTATATAGAGGTAATGTCAATAAAAAAGATCACATTAAAAAAAGAATATAAACAATAAGAAATTTCATGTGTTATTCTTTTTGGAGTTCATGACTTATTTTTTACTATAACATATATTGTAGCATATTATATTTTAATTTTATTAAGAAGTTGCTTATTTATTTCTTTAATTGATATATGTGATTCAGTCCTTACATCTAGTTGTACCAAAATATTTTTTATTTTCATATGTATATATTGTTATAAGTAGTTTATTTGGTATATAATGACTGGCTCAACTTTTTTTTTTGATATTAAACTTTTTGGTATATAAAAATCTCACTAAAAAGAGCATCACCCATAAGGGCATTCTATAGAAAAGAGCTTAAATTACAAAGATTTTGTACTAAATGGCATATAAATTACATGGTGTATTTAATGATGTATCGTTATTTGAAACTTGGCCATAATAGTTAAAAACATGACAATGGAATCATGAAATGTGGTTGTCGAATTTTATGGATGATTATAGTATTCAGTTGATATCTATAAGTGCATGGAATTTTATAATTATTAACATATATAAATATATTTTGTTAGTATAATTATAAATTAAAATATTGATAAAATATAGAGAATGTTCTATCTATTTGAAATCTACAATTTGAGAAAAATAAGGATTTTAAGATAATCGTATGATTTTAATTAGAAAAGTTGAGTCGAAGTGAAAAAGGCTATCACTTATGGTGGTATCAAAATAATTGAAGTGTTAAATATTAATGTTTGAATGACATGATGCTTGAATGATTAGATGAAATTAAGGATGCAAATCCTAATGATAATGTTGCGAATAACAATAATAAAATTTGACTTGTTCAAATCCTAAGAGTAGAAAAAATCAACTATTTGATGAATTGGCTAAATTTTTTTTATCAATGAGCACAACCCTAGTTATAAGAAAATCTAATAAAGAGAACCACCATCAGTTAGCAAACCTTTCACGAATAATTATTACCTCCATTGGAAATTAATCGATTATAAGATGAATTCAACAGATTGTATCAAGGAAGCATAACTATAACCGCTTATGAGCAAGATTTTTCACCCCTCATCAAATATATTTTTAAGACAATAGTTATAGAAGAATTCTATTTAAAACAACCTATGAGATTCTATTAAAAGCATTATATCTCCTTTAGATTTTTTCTTCATATAGAAAATTAGTGAAGTTTGTTTGTCAAAGAGAGCTGAACCAAGTGGCAAGGGAGGAAAGAGAAAATCTAAAGGAAAGAAAGGGATCCAACTTTTCATCAAAGAGCAGATCTAAATTCAAGAAGCCAATCACAAATGAATCATGGCTATAATCATCTCCAACTTCTATTGAATACAAAATAAACCAGAAGCCTCAATATAAAATTTGTACAAAGTTTATTTGAGGGAGTGCCACAAATCAAAGCCAATTAATGCTTTAATTGTTTATAGATATTGTAAATTGATATGCATTTTCCTTTAAAAATTAATGGAGGAAAAGAAAGTTAACATGCTATTGGTGGAATAAAAATTATCAAAGGTTTCAATATAGCAAGACCTGACTGAGCACTTCCCAATGCATATAGGTTATTATAGGTTATAACAAATTGCACAACTTTGTATCTATTTCATCACGCAAAAGGTGGCACCTATATCAACTTGATGTCATCACAAATACTCATTTGCAAAAATAAACCTATAATAGCTTTTGATTATGATATATCACATTCTTTTATATCAGCTAATTTGATTACAAGATTGTCTATTGAATTGTATGTATTAAAAACCCCTATAAGTAAATTTCCTATGGGAGAGAAATTAAGAATGAATAAATATGTCAAATAGGATGTGCCAAATTAATTAAAAATCCTTTAAATCTTTGTTCATTATTATAAACCTATCAAAGTTCAATGTTATTTTTAGAATATGTCAGCTAGTATTTCATCATGTATCATTAACAGATAAAAGAAAAAATTAAAAATTTACATGACAAATGGTACTAATTTAATTTATTTTTGTGAGAGTAAGAAGGTTCCTATAATATCTACTTTGAAAGCTAAAAGATTAGTAAAGAAAAAATATGAGCATTATTTAGCTTCAATGGTTTAAATTGAAAAAGGAATTGTAGTTGAAAGAAGTTTGAGTGGTATGTAAATATTCAAATACTTTTGTTCAAGGTTTCCTAAGAATATCATATAATAGGTAAATTGAATTTGTAGCTGATTTGATATTGGGTGCACAACCAATATTTAAGGCACCATAAAATGCAACCACTTGAATTACAAGAGAAAAAATTTATAATTTTCAGACTTTATTGATAAAAATTTTATTAGACCTAATATATCACCTTAAGATACACTTATGTTATTTTTGAAATAAGAGATAGAAGTTTTAAATTTATAAATATATATTAATAATAGAGAATTGAATAATATTATAATTAAGAACAAATATTTTTTTGAGAATAGATGATTTATTTTATCAATTATGGGATGTTAAATTATTTTTAAAGATTAACTTGAGATATGATTGTCTTTAACTAAAAATTAAAAAAAAAAAAAGACATTCTAAAAGCTACCTTTAAGATTAGATATAGTTATTTTAAATTTCATCTCTTGTCTTTTCGATTAACAAATGCTCTAACAACTATTATAGACTTGATGAATAGAGAGTTCAGAAAACGATTATCTCAAAGTGTTTTTATTTTTATTGACAACATCTTGATCTATTCAAAAGTTGAAGTAAAGCACAAAAAGTACTTTTATCTTGTATTATAGAGACTATGAGAGTACCAATTTTCAAAATTTTTAAAATATATTTTTTAGTTAACCAATATATATTTCTTGGTGTACATGATTAATAAAGGAGAAATTTTTATTAATTCTTAAAAAAACTATCGTACAATGTCATAAGCCTAAAAAAGTAATTGAATGTATATCTTTCTTGGTTTAGTTTAATATTATTAAAAATTTATAAAAGAATTTTTTTAAATTATAATACTACTAACAAGATTAACTTAGAAGATAGTAGCTTTTAAATAGAATTTTGATTATGAAAATTATTCTCAAACTTAAAAAGAGAAATTGGCCTTATCACTTTATGCATCTCTACAAGGATCTGGGTGTATATTAATACAAAATGGTAGTATGCTTCAAGATAATTGTGATCTTAAAAAAGAAATTATTCCACACATAATTTTGAACTTACTTAAATTATGTTTATTTTAATGATTTGAAGACACTATATTTATAGTATAAAATATTACCTATTTACTAATCACAAAAGTCTGAAGTATCTTTTTTTATTGAAAGAGTTAAGTCTAAGCAATGGTGGTGCTTAGAGTAACTTAAAGATTATGATATAGAGATTGTTTAATATCTAGATAAAGTGATGCAAGTTGATATTATTATAAGTTATCTTTCATTTATAAATAGTAAGGAAAATTCTTAAGTTTAAATAATAAATCCATACAAGAGCCTTCCCAATATAATTTTAGTTTTAAATAAAAAAAATTCTAATGATCATTAGGTAAGTAACAACTTTTCTAAAAGCTAAGAACTTATATAATTCTTTAATCGGAGGGATCTCCGTCTAAAAGGAGAGTAATTTAGCAACCCACACCAAATGTAACTCAAGTTGGTGGTAAAATCAAAAGGTATACATAAATAGAATTCTTAAAATATAAATAAAGAAGATTACACATTCACTTACACAAACTAGAGAATTGAATGCATTTATTAATCCCTTATGTAATATTAGATAAAGAGTAGTAGAGTTAAGCACCTTATTGGTGATTTGGCTCTTGTGGTTGTTAAATAATAAGTTAAGATCTCCCTTTTTATGTTTCTCATTTGTCTTATTAGGGTATCTTTAGAATCACATAGTCAGATTGATTGTACACAATATCTTTCATATCAAGTAAACTTGGCAACAATGCTTCATTACTTCATTAAAAAATATTTTGTATTACAACATTGTGAGCATCTTAATTTATAAAAAGCTCAAGGGATGCAATGGTAATTTGGTAAGCTCATGAATATCAAATGATATTTAACAATACTAAAAGAAACATTTTAGAATACTAAAGGTCATTTAAAATTTTCAAAAGTCATTACAAAATTTTAAACAATTCTAATTTCAATTCTGCCAAAAATACTTTGAAAAGAAACCACATTTAATGCAATTAGTTTTCAAATGACCTATGCATTTTAAGCTATGATTTGATGAGTGGTGAGGTGGTAGGTAGCACAATTGGGGTGCATAAAATAGGGAGGCCACATGATGCCCTCAGTCTAGTTATTGGGTTAATACATGTCAACATGGGTTAATAGGTTGGCCCTTATTTATTGATCTACATGGATCAGAGTATATCAATGTGGCTCAACACTAGTTGATGGGCCAGCAGTAGAGTGGATATATACGAGTTGGAGTCAAATCTATTGGAGTTGACATGGGTTGAATAGATCTATAAAAGTCAACAGAAGGCTAGTGATCTGGCATGGGTCAGTAATAAACATGTGTAAATCAACTAGAGCATACCACAAGAGCAAAGCAAAGATGATAGTGGTAGAAACACTTCAAAAACTCATTTTAAATCTTTTTTAAGTCAAAATGAACGAAATTTTGTACCAATCAAACTATAAGATTGTTACAAGGATTACTTAAACTAGATTTTAAGTTAGAAATATTCAAAAATATATTATCTAGTTTTCAAATAACTCAAAATAAAGCATTGATGTAAATAATTAAAAGAGTTAAAAATTAAAATTTGCATTAAAGATAAACAAGGGTTAGCTAAAATTGACCTTTTTGAATAACAATATTAATAGAGACTAATGAGAAGTAGATAAGTTAATCATAATGAGGCCTTTAGTCCAATTAATATTAATGTCTCCAAATTAAACCTCTGCGTGATATAAAGAACACTATTATATCATCCTCTCTAGGTAGGAAAGAGATTAATTCTGTAGAGTCAGGGCAAAATTTCTAATATTACTTTAACATCTCTAGGTTTAGGTGGTAAAGCTCTTCCTTAGGGATCCAAGTGTCATTGAATACAAGACACTCTTATCAACATAACAAAAATCTCTATTATGTCTTATCTTATAGAAGAACTATTTAATCATCCAAGATTCACTCTACTTGATCTCTCAATTTACTAGATGAGGATAAATATATTAATAAAACATGCTTGGTAAATAATGACAATGAAGTTTTAAAAAGTTTACTAGGTATTGGACTTGATTCCTTATAAAGTTGGAAATTCTAAATATTAAAGATAATATTAATTCCATAATCCTTAAATAAATTAAAAACATATGCAATGATACTTAGTTTCTTTATAAGCTTAACAGGTCCACACCACAGTCATGTATTTTCCTAAGAATTTTCAATAAGAGTCTCCCGAAGCAAACATGAACCATCATATAATCACCCTTAGTAAATTTCACAAATTACCTATAAGCATCTTGTTGTATTGTTGACAGCCAGTCATGGTGTTTTGTTTGATGATAACAAATCTTGAATATTTATAATGAATTTGTTTAAATAGATTTTTAGATTTTAGGTAGTCGATACTCATAGTTATGTGAGAACTAAAAGAAGAAGACGTGCAAATATTAAATCTCATAAAGATCATCTTAGTTAGAGTGACAAACTACAAAGAGATATATTTCAAATTTAATTTTAGGTATTTTAATTTTACTTTTAATTAGAATAGTAAGTTTGGTTGAAATATTTATTTTAAGACATAAATTAAATTCAAATTAAGCTTAGAACAATATTTATGTTTTCAATATTTTTTATCTATCTTTCTTAATTATCTTGACCATTATTTTATCTTAATAATAATTTTTTGAAATCCTTAATTAATCTATTAAAAGAAATATTTTAATAATATTAATTATTTAGTATAAAAGTTAATAACAAAAAATAACCCTTTTTTATAAGCAATTATCGCCTGAACCATGGGGTAGCTACGGTTCAGCAGTGACTATTTCTGAAAGCAATACGGTACATAATCAATCCCAAACACTGTATTTGGATCAAGTTTTCAATCTTGCCTCCATAAATAAAACAGAGTATACAGACCTAGCTGGTCGATCGACCAATTAGTTCTCGAACTTAGTGAAGGGTAGAAAACTAAGTCATTCAGCTGCATATAAAACTTATGAAAATCCTTATAAATAGAAAAAACCAAAGCAAAAGAGCAATGTGGGACTAAAAATGCAAAACTTGTCTGCACAACGAACTCCCAAATTGTAGAAGTAATGTGCACAAACCGAATGTGCATTTTGTGATCGAACGATCACCGTCGTATCACGTTTTTCAAAAGCGGTAATTCTATTAGCTATCTGATCATGCAGTTTTGCTATCGCACAATCCAAATTTCATCTGCTTTAAAAGTTTAAATACTATTATTAGGTTGTGATTCAAATATAATGGCCCATATTAATTTTATATTTCTAAAGGCACATATTCGATTGCATTAGTCTAATTGCTTAGTTTTCATGATTTAATGGTCTTGGAGCATTCCAATCGAACAGCTCCTATGCAACGGATATTTTAGCCATTATTTCGAGCCGTTGGAGATTTTTTTATTTATTTCCTAATTAAAATATTGCAAAAGCTGCAAAAGTTTATAACGACTAAAATAGGTGTTTGGTAAATGCTTTTAGCCATTACAAATTGCTTATAAATAAGAGATTTTTGTAGGAAAAAAAGAGAAGAAATTTTATGTCATCCAAAGAAATGTTTCAAGCAAAAATATTTAAGTCGTTAGATCTCGTTCCCATCATTTCTTCCATAAGTTACTGCGTCATTCGCTAAACAAACTCATAAAATTCTTTTCCTTCTCAAATGAGTTAAGTTACTACTTTTCTTTATCCTTAATTCATTTAATTAAGATACTTGCACCTCGTTAATGATTTCATCAAGTATAAGATTTTGGTTGTATTAATTTAAATTTTATGTAGCCAAATATCTTTCTTCTATTGTCATTTTTATTTCGTTGTAAGGCTGTAGTGGCCTATTCTGTTTATTTTATTGTAAATCCGTAGCAGTTTATCTTTTTGTTGCTAGGTTTTAACCTAACTGTCTTTTGGTAAAAAGCTTATATTGTGTTTGTGTTTACCTGGTTTTTGTTGGGGGTGTATGTATGCTTTTTATATAAGCCGAATCACCTAAATATCAATTGTGTATATTTTTAATTATTGTTGGTTTTTTAATTATATGAATTTTATAAAACTTATTATATTTTAAAATAAAATTAAAATTTATAGAAAATCATTTTTTATATATTTGTTAAATCTTATTAAAAATTACTTTAAATATATTATTTGAAATATTTGATAATAAAACAAACATTAATTCTTGATAATTCACCTTCCTCTTACTAAACCTCACTTCATATCTATCAATCATTTATATATTTCATTATTTAAGTTGAATTATTTAGTAATATCTTTGCACAATGATAAAATAAGATTAATGAAAGACTTAGTAAACTTAGAAGTGTAGAAATCATGTGATAAAGAAATCAAATCAATAGAACTCTAAGGATGATTTTCATAACAAATTTTAAGATAACTAAAACTCATTGTTTGATTAACAAAGTTATTATAAACAAATTTAGTGTGTGGTAATAAAAGATCTAAAGTAGAAATATGTTTCTCTACTAGGCTTCGAGGAAGGTTACGTAAGTTTCTATTGACTATTATAATTTGATTAAACCTAGGAATTATAAATATATATTTGATCATTATTTTGTTACTAACATGACTATCATGCATGTGCATCATTTTTCATCTTTTAGGAGCTATCATGGATTAATACCTTTCCTAATAAATCAAATTTTCATAAGCACATTTACTTATCGAGTAAGTTCTGCGTCTTGGATTTAACCACTAATGTGGTAATAAGGCACCTAAAACTAAATCAATAGGATGCTAAATATCTCTCAAAAGTGAAAGCATATCTAATAAGTCATCGAGAAATATATATATAAATTCCTTTCAACAAAAGGTTTAACTATAAGTGGCACGTATACTAGTATGGGATTTTTTAATTACCACAAACCAAATAACTTCACCACTAGTCATAGTCCTTTAAATTCAACTAGAGAATATTATTAAGTAGTTTTGCTTTTCTTTTATATTTTTCTTTTAAATTATCTGGGTTAGAAATTTTTTTCGATAGAGATGTAAGGTATAAAGTGATTTTTCTTTCTTAATATACAAAAGTATATATATCAGCTCTTCCATTTAAGGTTGCATCTCGATCATATAACTATGATTTTTTTAAGATAAGGCTATCAATATGTATTGAGATAACATCACATCATAATTTTTCAAAATAATGATTAAACTTTAAATGGAACACAACACCTTTGTTATATAAAAATTAAGATTTTATTGATCTAAGTTATGGTATATGGGTGAGGATTGTCTATGAGTGTTAAAATTATCCTTTATTCTGTGTTAGATGGCTGATGGCTAGCTAATTGGTGTGGATCAATTGAGCAAAGAAAAACTTATGAGTTAGCATGACTTAAGTAGATAGAGTATGCCATGCAAGCAAAGTGGCAACAAATGGCAACCAAGATTGCTTGGAATGGATTTTAATCCATGATATGTATACACATATATACACATATATACATTTTTAATTATATATTTATCTAGAATTGATTTGAAGTTCAACTTAACTATAAAAAAATCTTACGAATCTTTGATTAGATGCAAATCAACTTTGATCCAATTCAATTATCAATCTTATAAAAAAGTTATTAAGGGTTAAACTTGTAATATTTCTTATTTATAAGTCAAAGGATATGTGCAATTATTCAACCAGTATATCTATGGTTGATTTGATTCAATAAATAAGATTAAATTATAATATCATTAAAATATAATGAAATTGATTAAATTTAAAAATACAATAAAACATAATTATATTTAATAATTATGTATGAAATATAATATTTGATATAAGGCTCATGCATAAAGGTAGTATTGTCCTTGGTATTTTAAAAAAAAGATCAATTAGAAATATAATAATTTAAAAAACTATATATTACATGGTGTTTTTCTTTTAGAAAAAGGTAATGAGCTGTCTGTGATGAAAGACAAACCCAAACAGGAATCAAGCGACACTTTTTATAATGTTCGATTGAAGTTGTTGGATCTCCAAAACTTAATAATTCCCGACTAACCATTTAGGACGGCACGCTCCTCTTTTTTTTTTTATATAAGAAAAAATTAAACTTTGTTTCCACTAATATATTATAAAAAAATTATTTTTTCCTTAGTTGCACGTATTATTATTAATTTTTTTAAAAAAAATTGCATCATAAACATTTTTTTAAATAGCAAGTATACATTGAATAAATAACCAAGTGCATGGATTTGTGATGATAAGTTGCCAATATTATATTAATACATCAAATGACTAATTAAATATGCATCATTTTGTACAACCTAAATGATTATTAATGTCTCCATCTTTTGCCTTACTATGTTGGTGTGAAAAAATGATGTTTACATTGATTCACCTATTTATAGTTGTTTAAAAAGTGGTATCTAGTTGAGCTCCCGTGTAGCTTCTCTTTGTGTGCTTGATCATGTGCGCTTCTCTTCTGGGTGTCTTATGCTTATAGGTCATGATGAATAAATTATAATGTTAAGATAAATGTTCTTATTATCAATAATTACTTTTAAGAGAGTTGAATGCTTATTATCTTATAAATTCTTAAGAGAAGATCTTAATATATTCTTATTTATGTGAGATAAATAGAACATATTGATTGTATTATTATGTATAGACCATCCTAATTTGAAGGAAAATATTTTTCTATATAAAAAAAGTTGTTTTTAAATATTTAATTATGAAAACTTATCATAGAAAAATATTGATATATATTTCTTATAAACTTTTCTGATGCAAACTATTAAAATCAAGTAACTCGATCTATATTTTATTCCAATGGTTCTTTTTCAGAATCAAATGGTGAATTATCTAAATGTTTTGAAGAATTATTAGAAGAGCATAAGAATTAATCAACATGTATATTATTCTTTAGAAAATTTGGGTTAAAACTGAGAATAGAATAATTGATTTACAAAAGAAATATGATAATATTAAAAAAATATTTCACTAATTGAAAAGTTGAAAGATCATATTTTTACAATTATAAAGTTGAATAAATAAATTATAGAGAATGATTTTATCTTGACTGAGCATGTTTCTTATATTTTTTTCGAAAAAATAAAAGATACTGAAGGATAAGAATGATTATCTTAAAAAATCAACAAAACTCACTATGATTGAAAGTGAATTAAATGTCTTGAAAGTAAAATTTATTATTGTATCTGCACATGTTTCTACTTCTCCTTGAAGTTATAACCAACGACAATCATGTACATTATATTTACATGTCTTAATTGTACTAATACAGTCTATTTATCATATTGTACACTAAGTCAATAATAACTTTCCTTGGATGATTTCATATTACAACTTACTTCATTTTCTCTCACATGATTATATAATATAATATATTAATATATGTACAAATCTGTATTAAGTACATATTATTGTATTTATATATTTTTCTTATTGCACTTATATAATTGAGTGTTGATTTCTATAGTTTATTGTATTTTAATATTCATTAATTTCACATTGTATAATATTATATTATTTGTCTCAACATTTTCTCTTACACATAAACCACCTAGTATGATGTCACGATAGTTTGCAGGATTCTCGATCTACTTTTGCACATGTTCTTATTTGTCCCACACTCATTCTCTCTATTATTTGATCTTGTCATATGATACATTAGGTCATATTATATGATCAACTCTTAAATATAAATAATATAACACTCTTCATCCATAATATCACATCTAACCAATAATTTCATAAGTTAGCCATGTCTATACGAATAGTCTTAGATCATTATCTTAAACTAAATAATTTCTTCAGTATCTGCTTATGGTGACAATGAAGAACGTAATATTTTTCAACAAGTTTGGTCATTTCAACCCACATAATCATGGTTACCTTATTCTTTCTCTACTTCCAACTTTTTTCTGAAAAACTTTTACTTTCATTAGTAATTTCATCTTAGCTAGCCTAATCCTTTCTTTGTCCAACAAGACATGTATATCAAAATATTGTTCTATGTCAACAATCATGTTAGAAGGAACTTAGCATTTTATAGTTTGTTATATGTAGGAACTTAAATTTAACTTAGTTATGTTGTCTTCTCCCTTAGTATGCATTCCTATCTATTTGTCCTTCAAGTTTATCATTTGATCGAATTTGCTAGAGAAGGAGAAGGATTATAAGAAGGGTGTTCATTTGGTTGAGAAAATAGTAGTTATTTCAAAATTTAAGAAATTTTATTTAGTTTTTTTATCAAAATAATCAAGTTGTTCATCTCCATTTATCTCAAGTTTTGCTAACTTTTCCTTTAAAGTTTATTCTCACATGTATATTTTTTTTATCCATGGTATGATGTGCTTGTGATGTGCAAGTATAATTTTCCTCTATGTTGTCATATAAGCAAATAACTAATGAAGAAGGAAACTTAGGAAATATGAAAAAAATTTTGTTCTTTGATATAAAAAAATGCAAGATAGTATGAAAATCATGGCATTAATACTTGATTAAGCTCTATTCGAATTAAGGGTAATTATGAATGCATTTCATTCACCAAGAATGCCAAAATCAAACTGCAAGCTATAGGTTTTAAAATATATCTTTCGTTCTCTAGATATCAAAATCAATCTTAGTATTCAATTAGATTAAGTAAATCAAACGTAATTAAGAATTCTTACTTGAAAGTCAAGAACTTTTATCAAAGATGATAGTTTCATCTCAAATCTCTCATATTTCAAATTAGTAAGCAAATAAATTAGAACACTTAGCAATACAATCATTTTTAAATAAAAGAGATTGCATGCAATGCATAATTCAAAAAGATGAATAATTTAAAGTAGAAGACACTTCACACAAGAATAATTAATATAAATTCAACAAAGAGAAGTTAACCTCGTGATCTATTATGTTAAGATTTTTAGTGGTCCCTTGCATAAATTAGAACGTTAATCAAACAACACTTAAGCGGTAACAAAAAATTTGTAATCATCAAATGTGTAAATATAAATATAATAAGGCTATTTTTGTTTTATGCATGAAAGAAACTAAGTAAAACCCTAATCTTAAATCCATTAGATGATACCCGACATGGAATTGGCCATTCAATCCATCATAGGATCAAAATTAGGTGAAAAAAGGTCACTTATACCCTCTTAATTTAGTTGGGGTGAATAATAAGTATGTTGAATTTTTTTAATAATAATGATTGACTAATTAATCCTAGGCATACTCATAAGCCAATTTCTTTTTCTTATTTATTGTCATCTAATACTTTCGAGTAACATGTTTGATCCATGCACAACTACTTTGAATGTTACTAACTCCTTGGTGCAATAGCATCCCATACATTATGCAAAAACTTTGGCTTGGAGGTGTATTATACCTATTTGAACTCAAAGTTGTATTAGGATTATCTTTTTTGCTCTCATTAGCATTCATTATTATTATTATTATTGTAGGGGTCAATTATAATCAACCATTATTTATTACACATTTTGATTTGTTTTTTATCACTTCATTAATTTATTTTCATCTATAATTTATGTAACAGCCCTAATTTTCTCTTATTTGTATTTTTATATTTTTTATAGAAAGAGCTCTTTGAGACGAGTCCAACGGTGGTAAGTTTGTAATTTTTGGAATTTTGGATAATTAGTTATGAATTTTTAAAGTTTTGGATATATTTGTAATTTCAGGATTTCAGATCCGGGATATATCTGCAATTTAGGATTTTCGATTTAGTTTAAAATCAGATGGCGGAAGGTAAATTTGTAAATATGGAATTGTCGGCCAGGCCAGGGTAGATTTGTAATTTGGAAAAGTTCAGGGGGTGTTCTGCAAAAAATCACGAACGTGTCGGTACAAGGCAAAATTAACACATACGTGTCCACCCGGGCGAGGATATCAGCCCGGGTGAGTTAATCCTCTTAAGCACAGAAGCTGTTTGGAAAAAAAATTTTTGAGCGATTGCGAAAAGTTGCCGGAAATTTAACGGAAGCTGGGAAGCTCGTCGGAGAAACTGCGGCAAGGTAAGATGGTTCGTTTTATTTTGCTGTGTTGGGTTTCTGTTGAGTGGGGGGAGAGTAAGAGAGGCCGGCCGAATGTTTATTTTCGGTCGGAGACGTATTGGGTTGCCGAAGGAGTGGCCGGAGTTGTCGGCCGCGAGATGCGGAATGTTTTTCCGGCAAACTGGTCGTCGAGGAGTGCGAAAGAAGTCGAGAGGAGCTTGGTATTTCCCGGAGAGGGATTCGGGGAAACGAGAAAATTTACCGTGGAAGCGGCTAGAAGCCGCCGGACGCGAGCGGCGGCGAGGAGAGAGGGAAGCAGCGTCGGGTGAGAAACAGGGATGATCCTGTTCGAACCGGTTCGGGTTAACCGAACCGGAAGGCGCCCGGTTCGGGCTGAGGCGGAGGAGAGAGAGACCGGGTTCGGGCTGAGGCGGAGGAGAGAGAGAGGGAGAGAGGGAGAGAGGGGCGCGGTTCAGTCGGCTGAACCGCGGAGCTGAACCGCAGGCCGGTTCAGCGGACGCGCGGTCCAGGCGCGGCGAGAAACAAGGAGAAGAATTGGGATTTTTGGGGATTTCGGGAAGTATTTGGCAGGGCTTTTAGAAAGCTGTTTTTGTGACTTAAAACCTTTTTATTTATTTTAATTATTTTGCACATGTGACCTTGTAGGGACTCCAGAAATTGAGAATAGAGGTCCTGCAATAATAGATCCAGGTAGATAAATTCGTAACCTGTGATAAAGCACAATAGTATTTATTTATATTTCGATACATGGTTTCTTACGGGCTGCATTACAGTTTTTCTTTACATGATTTTTATCTCATGGCTTGATATATGTTTTATGGTATTATTCTCTGATTGAACTGAAAGCATAAAAGATGACAAAAAGGAAATTGAAACAAAAAGCATAATATGAGATAAAATATAATTGGTTGGACATATTGATATGGTTTTGGCATATTTATCACATGTGTGACATGGTTGGAAAATAAAAATTGAAAATTGGATTCCTGGAGACATTATCCTCACCACTAGGCCTAGCGGATGAGATCGCAGGGTATCGATCTTCGGATCAGATATCTGCCTAGTGTGTATGTGTACCATGACCTTCGTATATATTGATGACACCAGGCCTAGCGGATGTGATCGCAGGGTATCAGTACTATACCTGCCTGGTGGCACTAGGCCTAGCGGATGAGATCGCAGGGTATCGGTCTTCGGATCAGATATCTGCCTAGTGTTATGCACTGGATGGATGCCGGCTGAAGGTCATTTGATATGATGATTGGATCCAGAGGATAATGATTCAGAAGGGAATCGGGCCCAGTAAGTATATAACATATAAAATAATGGAAATGGAAATTGATATACATGTTTATCTGGTTTACTTTTGATACTGCATGAGATTTGATAAGAAGGTATTCATATGGTTTATTTTTCACCGCTTATGAGATGGATTTTGTTTTATCATGTTTCACGGCTTGTCTTTTATATCTGGAGATTTATTTTACTTGGTTACATAATGGATTTATCTGCTGAGATATATATGTCTCATTAGTGCTTCATCACAGGTCATGAAATCACTGCACCGAGAACTGGGAATGATGCTGTTACAGGAGAGCCCTTTCCAAGAGATGTGTGAGAGGGAAAATTTTAGTGTGATTAAATGTTTAAAAACATGTCTTTATATATATACTTTGGATTTTGAGTTAGTGTTTGTCTTACCGTCGGGTCCCCACCTATGGTTTGTTTATTTGTCCTCACTTAGATATTGTATCTCGTGACTCTGATGTTCATTTTGTGATCTAATGGTATTGATGTCGGTGGGGTGCCTGACAAGGTGGTATCAGAGCCTTGGTTCAGGATTAGGTGGAAAATGTGAGTGAGGACACTTACACAGCACATGCATTGTAGTCTTATATGTACTTTTAGCTTCTATTTCTGCTATAAATTTCTATATGCCTTCCTGGTTTTATAGGATTGCAGTATAATCAGGCCAAGGAGAGATCTGAGTCAGGAAACATGGATAAGGGCAACGGTAAAGAGCAGCAAGGGGACACACAACAAGAGTTGGCTCAAACCCTTGTTTCATTGCTGAGATCTATCAGAGGCACCAATAATCAAGTCACTGAGGCATCTATTGACCTGGTGGTGGATCAGTTCCAGCGGATGCATCCACCTTATTTTGCTGGAGAGGAAGATCCAATGATTGCTGAGAACTGGTTAGATCAAATGAATATTATATTCGAAGGCATGTCTTGCCCAGAAGACAAGAAGGTGGTTTTAGCGGTGCTTATGCTGAAAGATGCTGCTAAACTTTGGTGGAGTTCGTGCCACAGAACCAGATTTATGGGTCGGCCAATGAAAGAAATATCCTGGGAAGAATTCACAGGGGAGTTTGAACAGTGGTTTATGTCAGTATCTATTAAAGCCAAGATGAGGGAGGAATTAAGTAATCTCAGGCAAGGAAATCTGTCAGTCACTGCCTATGAACATAAGTTTGCACATCTAGCCAGATACGTACCTCACTTGGTAACACTAGAAGAGCAGCGATGTTATATGTTTCGAAGAGGTCTGCGTGATGATATCCGGGCAGCATTGGTGGCTGTACGGACCACGAGCTATATAGAATTATTAGAGAGTGCCCGTACAGTTGAGTTGGAGTTGGGCATATTGGAGACTAGTAGAGGGAGAGAAAAGGGAAGCTTTTCAGGATCTACATCCAGACTCACAGGGAGGAGAGGTGGTCCCAGTTTTTCCCGAGGAGGGGGTACTAGTTATGCCAGATTCAGTAGGTTCAGACCTTATGAACCTAGTACCAGTAGGACTAGTTTTGGTTCTAGTGGGACCAGTCAATGTGGGCGTTGTGGTAGATGGCATACAGGGGAGTGCAGATTTGATTTTGTGCGACCAATTAAATGTTTTTTTATGTAATGAAATAGGGCACATGGCACGAGATTGCCCTAAAGTATCAGACATGAAAGCTGCCAATACCCCAACCAGTGGAGGCAGAGGGAGTGCGAACCGTGGTAGAGGCCGTGGATCTATGGCAACTTCAGGCAGTGCAGCCCATGGTGGGGCAGCAGGCAGAGAAGGTCAGGCTCGCATTTATTCTATTACTCAGCAGGAAGCTCCACATTCTACAGATGTTATCACTGGTATGCTCTCTTTGCAAAATTTACCTGTCTATGTTCTTTTTGATTGTGGGGCATCACACTCTTTTCTCTTGACTCGTATATTGAGTCAGCTAGATATTTTGTTGCAACCTGTGAAGGACCTGTTAATGGTTAAAATGCCTGATGGAAATAATATCCGAGTGGAGAATTTTATGGAAGAAGAGATAGACATCAAGGGAAGAAAATTCTTGACATTATTGCATATTCTTCCTATTACAGAATTTGATGTAATTTTTGGCATGGATTGGCTGTTTGATCATAAAGTGAAAATTGATTGCTATGAAAAGCGGATTGAAATTCAAATCCCTGGGGAAGATAAATTAATTTACTTCGGCCAAGGAAGGAAAATTCCTTTAATATCTATGCTCAAGGCACAAAAGCTACTTGGCAAAGGATGCGAAGGATGCTTGGTATCTATTGTGGATTTGGACATGAAATTTTGTAAACCCACAGAGGTACCAGTTGTTCAGGAATATCTAGACATTTTTCCAGAAGAGTTGCCTGGATTACCTCCTGATAGAGAAATAGAATTTGAAATTCAGTTGATTCCAGGCGCTGAGCCAATTTCCAAAGCTCCTTATCGTATGGCACCAGCCGAGCTTCAAGAATTAAAGGTGCAAATTCAGGAATTATTAGACAAGGGATTTATCAGACCCAGTGTATCCCCATGGGGTGCACCTATTTTGTTTGTGAAGAAGAAAGATGGTAGTCTTCGCATGTGTATTGACTACCGGGAAATCAACAAAATTACTATAAAAAATAAATATCCTTTGCCGCGGATTGATGATCTATTTGATCAGTTGCAAGGAGCAGCAATATTTTCAAAAATTGACCTGAGATCTGGATATCATCAACTGAAAATTAAGACAGAAGATGTTTCCAAAACAGCTTTCAGGACCAGGTATGGGCACTATGAATTTTTAGTGCTACCTTTTGGACTGACAAATGCACCAGCAGCTTTTATGGATTTGATGAATCGCATGTTCAAGAAATATTTAGATCAGTTTATCATTATCTTCATTGATGATATATTGATATATTCTAAATCCCTAGAAGAACACGTTGCACATCTACATTTAACATTGCAGACTTTGAAAGAAAATCAGCTATTTGCTAAATTCTCTAAATACGAATTTTGGCTGTCCAAGGTCTTGTTTTTGGGGCATGTAGTGAGTGCAGAAGGAATCTCAGTTGATCCTCAGAAGATTTCTGTCATTATAGATTGGCCAAGGCCTACAACAGTAACAGAAGTTAGAAGTTTCTTGGGTTTGGCTGGGTATTACAGAAAGTTTGTGAAAGTGTTATACCCGGTAAAATATTATAGGTTTAATCTTCAATAATTCGAATTGTGGCTTGGATGATTTCAAATCGACAGTAGGATGAGCCAGGAGCTCAATTGGAGGCTATTGGAATTTTTGAAATTTTCTGGGGATTTTTCGGAGCACCGAGATTTAAAAAAAAAAAAAAAAAAAAAACGAAATTTGGATTTTTATTTTCTTTTTTACCGCGCGTGAACCGGACCGGAGCGGTTCAGCGAAGGCGGAGCGGTTCAGCGAAGACGGGCGGTTCGTCGAGGTGCGTTTGCGCGTGCGTTTGGATAAGCCGCGGATAAGCGGATCGGACGGACGAGATCAGCGGTGGAGATTAACCGGCTGATCGAGTGTTAAGCGGCGTTTTTAGAAGGTCAACCGGCGCTTAATGGGTCTTAACGGGTTATTACCGGTTTAAGCTGGGTATTTAACCCGAACGGTTCGGCTGTTAGGGTTTCGAACGGCGGTTAGAGGCGAAGCGTTCGCGGCGAATGGCGGTGATTTCTGGCAGCCTTCCAAGGGGCTTTTGGTAACCGGAGATTCGCGGGACAGAGGCGAGCATTTTGGTACCGGTTTCGTTCGGCGAGGAGCTGCGGTTGATCGCGTGCGGGCTTCACCGTCGTCGGCGACGAGCAAAGGTAGGAAATTCGGTTTTAAATTAGTTAATTAGTAGAAATTAAAAGCATGGAATATTTTGCTTAATGAAATCAAGCATGTGGATGAAAAATTGGACTTAGTTGAATGCTAATTTGCGTCTTTTACAATTTTTGGATTTCTGGAAAATTTCCCATTTCGCCGGAAAATTTAATTAAGGCTTAGGAACATGTTAGGGATTTGTATTATCAGTTTGCCGTTGAATTAGTTAATTAATTGTTAGATTAATCTTACGGCAATGGCGTATGGGCGAATTTCTTCGGCGGAAATTTTAAATTAGTGGCATTATTGAAACATTAGGATAGTACGAACATCGAATTTTGTTTCTCCTTGTTCGCGTTCGCCGGAAATCGACGGAAGGAATTGGATTGGTCGGCGATTGCTTTAGTTAGGGTTCGCGGGCGTCGGACCGAGGAAGGAGAAGGGTTTAGATTAATTACGAATTTATTTAAGTAATTAATGGTATTTATATAATATTTATTAGTAATTATATTTATTTAAGCATCGACCGATTAACGGATTATTAAAGAATTTGGTTCTGCGGTGTCGCGGTTCAGCGCGAGGTTTCCGAACCGGCAGCGAAAACCGGTTCAGCGGGATTCGGCGCGGACGAACGGCGCGGAGGAAAATTTAATTCGGAAATTAATCCGAATTTTCGAAAAAAGGATATATGTGGAATTTAAATTTTAAATTCCGAAATTTATTCCGAATTTCGGAAAATGGATAAAGGGCAGAAATTGATTTTGGAAATTAAAACTTCCTGAAGTGAGGAAGAGGTGATTTTTGGAAATCACGTAGCCAAGTTGAAATTGACTGTTGGAAATTACCCATAAAGTCAGTGCAGCTGGATTAGTTTGAAGGAAGTGTAACACTTGGGTGCTACCAGAATAGTCAGAATTTTGGTACAGTTTGTGTTGCTTGGATGGCAATGACATGGATTGAGTCAGTTTACTCAGTGTTGGCATATTTCATGGATTGGCATATTGGACCGGACTACTATAGGCCCTATATGATGTTTTAGGGTAGTTGTGGTAGGTAACTGTGCGGTACAGACTTAGCTTCCACAGTATACATGTGGACTGGTATGCGCCTTGTTGTATCTGGACACATGTTGCCGAATCTTGGAGTTAGAGCTGGCAATGACTGTAGGGGCGTGGCTTCTATGGAAATTGTTGGGAGAGGACTTCTTGTGACGGTGGCTGAGTCGATCTCTTCTGGTCCACGAGTGTAGGCCTGCGCGCCTGAGAGTGGCAGTGGCAGGGGTGACTCGCCGTGGCTAGCCAAGTGTGTAGGCCTGCGTGCCTGAGGGTGGCAGGGGTGTCTCACGTTGGCTAGAGATCTATGTGACTGGTTCTGTCTATAGTCTCCAGAAGATTGATTGACGAGAGACGCAGCGGTGTCGGGTGCTAGGCGTTGTGATGCGTGCGCAGAGATGGGCGTGTCCCGCTGGCATGTTTTGCCTAGGCGCCATGCGTGCGCAGAGATGGGTGTGTCCCGCTGGCATGCTGCCTGGGAGCACAGAGGAGAGCTACTCTGGTGTGACTGGGGGTGACTGTGGTTGGTCAGAGTCTGGGACTGAGAGTGCCTTTCCACCCTACATTGTTATGCTGTATTCCTATACTCTTGCTATTATCCTTCTCTTGCATGTGAGTTTTTACTAGCTGTCTTTCCTACTGGGCGTAGCTCACTCCTTTATTATCTATATTTTTCCAGCGGCTCGACAGCCTTGACGCCACCCAGATTAGGTGGGATCGTGGTCAGCAGGCTAGTGGAGGATATCTGATCTGTGATTTTCTGAGACATTTTGGTTAGTGTGATTGATACTGTTGGATGTATTCAGGGAGACTGTTATTCTTATGTCATGTAATATGTGAGGGTGATTCTGACTTATGTATCTAGTTGGATGATATTGTATTTGTTGGACTTGGATCTTATTCTTGTGATGTAGTTTCCATTCACTGTTTTACTTTATTGTCTTGGTGGTATAGTGTGTGGAGTGTCATATTTTATGTGAGGATGATATGTATTTTATTTTTGATGGTGAGGTCATTACATGACTATGGAACTTAACCATGGGGATTCAGACTTCTATTAGATCGGTTCTCTTACCGGTATGGGTTAGGAGTATGGGGTCTAGTAGGAGTAACATTGCACGAGTCCATCTGTTAATTCAGGAGTCATGAACCTGATTTGACGGTGTACCCGGGAGATGGGATCCACATTGTTAAGGAAAGTAGGTGTGTAATGATGTGTTATATCCTATGTTTTTCGTAGGCTACTCAGGTTGGTATGGGACGATCTGAGCTGTCTATATGTAAAAAAAAAATATATGCCAAAAATCAGCCTAGGAAAAAATGGGGTGTAACAGAAAGGCTTTTCCCAAATAGCCTCACCCTTAACAAATTTGAAAAGCAATAAAGTTTGAATGGGATGCAGCTTGTGAAGATAGCTTCCAAATATTGAAGAATAAATTGGTTTCAGCCCCAATTCTAACATTACCAGAAGGCACAGAAGGTTATCATATATACAGTGATGCATCTTTGCAAGGTCTTGGCTGTGTATTGATGCAAAATAAGAAAGTAATTGCTTATGCATCTAGACAGCTTAAGATACATGAAAAGAATTATCCTGTACACGATTTGGAGTTAGCAGCTGTATTTTTTGCCTTAAAAATCTGGAGGCATTATTTGTATGGAGTTAAGTGTGTGGTTTTCACTGATCATCAGAGTTTAAAGTATATTTTTACTCAGAAGGAACTAAATCTCAGGCAACGAAGGTGGCTGGAGTTTATTAAAGATTATGATATGGAAATCACTTACCATCCTGGGAAAGCGAATGTGGTCGCTGATGCTCTTAGCAGGAAAGCTAGTATTAGTAGCATTTTGACTATCACAGAAGAAAAACAATTAAGTTTTGAGATGGATAAATTACAACTAGAAGTAGATATTCGAAGAAATACGGCTTTGCTGGCACACTTATCAGTAAGACCAGATTGGTTGGCCTCTATTAAAGACGATCATGGAGAAGATCTTGAATTGCAAAAGATAATACAGAGGGTTCAGGAAGGACAGGAATCTACTTTTCAATTGGACCAGGCTGGTTTACTTAGATTTCAAGGCAGGTTATGCATACCAGCACATCAACAACTTAGGGATTTGTTATTAAAGGAAGCTCATAACTCTCGATATTCAATACATCCAGGCGAGAATAAAATGTATCAAGAATTGAGACAACAATACTGGTGGCCAGGATTGAAGAAGGATGTTTCTAACTGGGTTCAAAAATGCTTAATTTGTCAGCAGGTCAAAGGAGAGCAACAAAAACCTGGGGGGTTGTTGCAGTCATTACCTATTCCAGAATGGAAATGGGAGGAAGTGGCAATGGATTTTGTGATCGGTTTGCCTAGGTCACCTGCAGGTCATGACTCAATCTGGATAATTGTTGATAGGCTAACGAAATCTGCTCACTTTTTAGCTGTTAAAACTACTTATTCTGCAGAGAAGTTAGCTCAGGTATATGTGAGTCAGATTATCAGATTGCATGGGATTCCAAAAGTCATTATATCTGACAGAGACCCTAAATTTACTTCTTACTTCTGGAAGAATGTGCATCAAGCTTTTGGTACGAGATTGCGTTTCAGTACAGCCTTTCATCCTCAAACAGATGGTCAGACAGAGAGAACTATCAAAACCTTGGAAGATTTGCTACGACTTTGCATCTTGGATTTTGGTGGAGATTGGGAAAGCCACTTACCTTTAGTGGAATTTGCTTATAATAATAGCCATCAGTCCAGCATTGGGATGGCACCCTATGAAGCGCTGTATGGGAGAAAATGTCAATCACCTTTGTGCTGGAATGAAGGGAAGGAAAGAAATTTGCTCGGTCCTAGATTTGTTGAAGAAGCAACAGAAAAGATCAGAATTATTCAAGACAGAATAAAAACAGCTCAGGACAGACAAAAGAAGTATTATGACGCAAAACATCGAATGGTTGAGTTTCACGAGGGGGAACATGTTTTTATCAAGGTAAGTCCAACAAAAGGTGTCATAAGGTTTGGAAGAGCAGGAAAATTGAAGCCTAAATTCATTGGTCCTTTCCAAATCCTAAGAAGGGTTGGACAAGTGGCATACCAAATTGCTTTGCCTCCTCAATTGTCAGGTGTGCATAATGTGTTCCATGTCTCATCTTTGCGAAGATATGTTTCAGATCCCTCCCATGTTGTTAGTTATATGGACCTAGATATAGAAATTCAAATGGATTTGACATATCCCGAACTGCCTGTGAGAATACTTGATAGGCAGGAGAAAAAGCTCAGAAATAAAATCATTCCTATGGTTAAAGTCCTATGGAATGGTCAAACAGAAAGAGAAGCTACCTGGGAAGTGGAAACAGATATGATCAATCAGTATCCGGAGCTTTTCTAAATTTCGGGACGAAATTTTTGTAAGGAGGAAAGATTGTAACAGCCCTAATTTTCTCTTATTTGTATTTTTATATTTTTTATAGAAAGAGCTCTTTGAGACGAGTCCAACGGTGGTAAGTTTGTAATTTTTGGAATTTTGGATAATTAGTTATGAATTTTTAAAGTTTTGGATATATTTGTAATTTCAGGATTTCAGATCCGGGATATATCTGCAATTTAGGATTTTCGATTTAGTTTAAAATCAGATGGCGGAAGGTAAATTTGTAAATATGGAATTGTCGGCCAGGCCAGGGTAGATTTGTAATTTGGAAAAGTTCAGGGGGTGTTCTGCAAAAAATCACGAACGTGTCGGTACAAGGCAAAATTAACACATACGTGTCCACCCGGGCGAGGATATCAGCCCGGGTGAGTTAATCCTCTTAAGCACAGAAGCTGTTTGGAAAAAAAATTTTTGAGCGATTGCGAAAAGTTGCCGGAAATTTAACGGAAGCTGGGAAGCTCGTCGGAGAAACTGCGGCAAGGTAAGATGGTTCGTTTTATTTTGCTGTGTTGGGTTTCTGTTGAGTGGGGGGAGAGTAAGAGAGGCCGGCCGAATGTTTATTTTCGGTCGGAGACGTATTGGGTTGCCGAAGGAGTGGCCGGAGTTGTCGGCCGCGAGATGCGGAATGTTTTTCCGGCAAACTGGTCGTCGAGGAGTGCGAAAGAAGTCGAGAGGAGCTTGGTATTTCCCGGAGAGGGATTCGGGGAAACGAGAAAATTTACCGTGGAAGCGGCTAGAAGCCGCCGGACGCGAGCGGCGGCGAGGAGAGAGGGAAGCAGCGTCGGGTGAGAAACAGGGATGATCCTGTTCGAACCGGTTCGGGTTAACCGAACCGGAAGGCGCCCGGTTCGGGCTGAGGCGGAGGAGAGAGAGACCGGGTTCGGGCTGAGGCGGAGGAGAGAGAGAGGGAGAGAGGGAGAGAGGGGCGCGGTTCAGTCGGCTGAACCGCGGAGCTGAACCGCAGGCCGGTTCAGCGGACGCGCGGTCCAGGCGCGGCGAGAAACAAGGAGAAGAATTGGGATTTTTGGGGATTTCGGGAAGTATTTGGCAGGGCTTTTAGAAAGCTGTTTTTGTGACTTAAAACCTTTTTATTTATTTTAATTATTTTGCACATGTGACCTTGTAGGGACTCCAGAAATTGAGAATAGAGGTCCTGCAATAATAGATCCAGGTAGATAAATTCGTAACCTGTGATAAAGCACAATAGTATTTATTTATATTTCGATACATGGTTTCTTACGGGCTGCATTACAGTTTTTCTTTACATGATTTTTATCTCATGGCTTGATATATGTTTTATGGTATTATTCTCTGATTGAACTGAAAGCATAAAAGATGACAAAAAGGAAATTGAAACAAAAAGCATAATATGAGATAAAATATAATTGGTTGGACATATTGATATGGTTTTGGCATATTTATCACATGTGTGACATGGTTGGAAAATAAAAATTGAAAATTGGATTCCTGGAGACATTATCCTCACCACTAGGCCTAGCGGATGAGATCGCAGGGTATCGATCTTCGGATCAGATATCTGCCTAGTGTGTATGTGTACCATGACCTTCGTATATATTGATGACACCAGGCCTAGCGGATGTGATCGCAGGGTATCAGTACTATACCTGCCTGGTGGCACTAGGCCTAGCGGATGAGATCGCAGGGTATCGGTCTTCGGATCAGATATCTGCCTAGTGTTATGCACTGGATGGATGCCGGCTGAAGGTCATTTGATATGATGATTGGATCCAGAGGATAATGATTCAGAAGGGAATCGGGCCCAGTAAGTATATAACATATAAAATAATGGAAATGGAAATTGATATACATGTTTATCTGGTTTACTTTTGATACTGCATGAGATTTGATAAGAAGGTATTCATATGGTTTATTTTTCACCGCTTATGAGATGGATTTTGTTTTATCATGTTTCACGACTTGTCTTTTATATCTGGAGATTTATTTTACTTGGTTACATAATGGATTTATCTGCTGAGATATATATGTCTCATTAGTGCTTCATCACAGGTCATGAAATCACTGCACCGAGAACTGGGAATGATGCTGTTACAGGAGAGCCCTTTCCAAGAGATGTGTGAGAGGGAAAATTTTAGTGTGATTAAATGCTTAAAAACATGTCTTTATATATATACTTTGGATTTTGAGTTAGTGTTTGTCTTACCGTCGGGTCCCCACCTATGGTTTGTTTATTTGTCCTCACTTAGATATTGTATCTCGTGACTCTGATGTTCATTTTGTGATATAATGGTATTGATGTCGGTGGGGTGCCTGACAATTTAGTTTAAGTTTAAAGATTAATTGAAAGTCATTTGAATGTTTGTAGGTTCAAATTTTGCCTATAACATCTTCACAATAGTCCTGTAATTTTATCAATACAAAATTGGTTGAAAATGACTTTTAAAAAAGCTTAAAATTGAGTTTGGGTTATTTTCATCGATGTCTGTTGTCATTATTGTTGTCATCAATAGCTATTGCCACTACTCACACCAACCTACGTGGCCTGCGTGATTTGCATTGACATATCGAACATCACTGATTACTCTACTCGTGTGGTCTATTAATCTGTGCTGACACACTCTATTTATTTGGCCTATGTCTTCATACAAGCTGTAAACTAACACTTACCCACTAACATGTGTCAACCAACATTTATTTGCTTTACCTGTGTTGACCCAAAAACTTGACCTGAGGCATCATCACACCTCTCTACTACCACAATACCAATCACACCGCACATTGTCTCATCGCTCATCCCGTCACTGCTTGAAACGTACAAGCATGTTTATGAACTGCTTATATTAATTAATTTTATAACTTTTCAATTTATTTTTTATCAAAATTAAAAATATTTTTTTTGTAATTTGTTTTGAGTTTTGGAGTGCTAAAAATATTCTTTAGAATTTCAAATTGTTTTCCTTAGTATTCACAAATCTCTTTTTGTATTATTAGATTAATTTTAGATTAAGATATATTATATTAAAGAATGGTACAAGTCTTTAACTTTTAAGAAAGTTTCTTACCTATTTAACAATTTTAGAATTTTTAATTTTAAAGATATAGAACCTTTGGATAGGCTCTTATATGGATAAATTACTTGAACCTAAGGACTTCTTGAGTATTTATGTACTAAAAATAAGTTTTATCATATCACCTTACATTACTCCTCATCAAGCTTCACAGAACTCAACTACCAGTATAAGGCTATTAAAATGATTCCTTCAATACATAGTATTCATACAAAACATAATAATACTAACAAAATATAAAATAAGACTCAACTAAATAAATAAGTAGCCATTAAAATAAACACAAATATTAAGGCATTCCTCACTAGTTATGAAGAATGAATTATCAAATATTTTTGCACCATTGAGAACTCTTCCATTAAGTAGAATACATCATCTCCATCATCATGGGTAAAAACTTTTATTTGATCCTCACTTGATGTTTTTGTGAACTCTTCTCAGTTTTATCTTTGAAGCTAATATGCATTTGTATGAATATGTTTGCTGTGAGAAAATCTCATTACCAATAAGTGTTACAATAAGAGCACTTGAATGTCAACACGAGAAGTTTTGGAGATAAATTATAACTTCTTACAAAATCAACAAACCATGAGTATGAAGTATGTGGAATACTTTTAATTGAATTATTCTTGAATTTGTTATTATTCTCTTTTTTTGTTTTTAAATCTTGTTATATAAATGCAATAAAATAAATATACTAAGATTTTTGAATGGTTTGATGTTAAACATTTGATCTATATCAACCCTTTATACCAAAGAACTAAGTCTATGCTATTAAAATGTTTTACAGGTGTGGGTAGGCAAAACTCTTATGCTGAGTAAAAAATCTTACAATCATTAACCCAAAAGAACATACAATACTAAAAAACCTCACAAAATAAGACAAAAATACCAAGAAAATAATAACACATAATTACCAAAAATCATATTAAAAAAGAAATAAGAGTTTACAAAAGATTAGGTAAGAGTGTTACCAATTAAAGCCAAATTCTTATAAGATGAAAGTGTTGATGATGTAAAAAATGTAGAACCACTTTAACAATGGAATGCCAGTGTTGACTGCTTAGTGAACTTTAACTTGCATGCACTTGGATGGTCCCACATTGATTATGACTTAATAGCACATTCATCTCCTTTTTAAATATAGAATATAAAGCAACAAGGCTTATCAAAGTTTTAGAAAAAAATGGAAACAAAGACAACTTATTTTCAATATTTGGAGGCTTATTTAGAAGTAAATAATTCTAAAAAATTCTTCCAAAATATGTGAAATGGATTTCTCAAAATTCTAATTTTTCAATAAAACTTGTTATTATATAAATCTTGTGTAGTAGACTTAAACACATTGTAAAGTAATATGTAGGGCATGTGGTGTGGAACAATAAGAATAAGGGGAAGACACATTACACAGTGTAATAGGCATATGCACAAGGCACATGACATAATGAGTTATGGTGAGGTATAAAGTAGAGTCATTTTTGTTAAGAACCATCCATCAAATGCATACCTTAAAAATTATACAAGATGTACTATATTTGAATAATTAGCATATGTGTTATTCTAGAGATAATGATATATGAAATTTGTATGTATCAAATGTTAAGTTTATTTTTTTGGATCTAAAATGTTTGATTCTACACATTTTTATAACTTTAAATAGACTTTCATATGTAATGTATTTAAATGGATCAAGATAAAATTTATAAAGGTCTGAATAGGACCAAGTAAAATATTAAAGATGGGGGCATGAGTGAAATTTGTTAGTTTCCAACAGTGGGAGTTTGAAAAAAGGGAAAGGAATGAGGTGTATAACTAACATCTCATGATATGAATGAAAGAGAGAGTTCAAGATGCCAAGTTAGCATTCCCTCTAACATCTAGGAGGCCAGACACAATATTAGGCTATAAGAGGTCCATATTGATAAAGGTGAGCCAATAAGCAAATGAAGAGGGCTTAATTGATAATAATCATAAAAATTGCAAGACTTATCATCTCAAATCTTCCAATATATATTCTCTTAAATAATTCTGTCACTAAGATAGATAAAGAACCAAGCCTAAGAGTCATAGTAATGAATAGAGAAATGTTTGAATATATCACTAAACTTGGTAGCCAAACATTTAACTTATAATGAAGAAGCCCTATTAAGGAACGGTGTGGAGAACTTCATAACAATGACTTTAATGTAGTATAAGCTAAATAATTGGATGATAGTAAGCTAAATACATAGGTCATATAAGATTTTTCAATATTTATTTCATAGTTTACTTAAAAATGGTTTGTAATGGTCATTTATAAGGGTCTTAGTAGTTTTAATTATTTCTAAATATTTTTATATTTTTTATAATTTTATTTGAAATTTTTTATTTTTTTTTTATTTTTTTAGTCTTGGTTTAATAGTATAATTTATTAAAGATTTATTATGGAATGAAAAAATTGAAGATGATTTTGGTTTAGCATTTTGCTTTTCAAAAGTTATAGTTTATTCTCATGCATATGTGCATAACTTAGGTTATAATAAAGGATTTTTAAGTCAAAATCTTAACGTCTAAATTGTGATTCAAATATTTCATCATTTGGTATCAATCTTGGTTGAGATCTAATTGTTGGAATTCTACTCAACCATTCTTCGTCAATTTTGGTATTAGAGTCTCTTCTCTTGGCCATATTATTTTACTTGATTTTGTTCCTCCATTATAATAAGTATTTTTGCTACTATTTGATTCTACTATTGTCAAGTTACTTAGAAAAAAATTTCTTTTAGTGTTGTGCTATGACTGCCACCCACAACAATAACATTGTACACCTACAACCCCTGAGCCTCCAATACACTTTATCATAGTGTCAACATACATGCAGCATGCCTCCAACTCACACAACATTGCCACACCCACCCCCTCAAACACAACATTGTTGCAATTGCTTTACATACACAGGTCTATGCTCCATCGCATCCATGTGTAACCAATCAGGTGTGATCCACACATAAACATATCACTGTCGCTTCTCTCACTTGAAGGGAAAAACTAATTTTTATCTTTTAAAAGCTTAGTGTCAACGAACTAAAATTAAGTCAAACTAGTCATGAACATTTTTGTCTTTTAAATTGACTTGAGTGCCAAATTAACATGTGCCCTACACATTTCCTACACAAAGCTAACACATATATCTTGACTCAATCTAATGCTAAACCATCATTAAACAACCTAACTAAATTGAGCCACCGATGCTTGAATTTAAAAAAAAATAAATTATTTCAAATGCACCTTGGAAATCTTTTCAAAGGATTTTGGGTCATAATTTGTACATGTTAATCTCCTTCATCACAATATTTATATGAATTTAGATTGAATATCATTTTCAAATACTAAGTGAGAAATATGAAGTATTTGATCATCTATAAATCTATAAAAGCACTAAAATTACATATTTTCAAATATATATTTCTTTTATTTAATATAATTATCTTGATTTGTATTAAACAAAAGTGTATTATATCCTTTATCATGCATTTATATGACTTTATATTGAAGATCATTTTTTATCATCTTCTTTCTTTTATTTAATAGAATCATCTCAATTTGTCATAATCTGTACATATCGATCATTTTCTTCATCATAATTTGAATTTAGATTGACAATCATTTTCAAATGTTGAGTGAGAAATATGAAATATTTGATCTTCCATAAATTTATAAAAGAGCTAATATTATACATTTTTAAATATTTTTTAATTTAATGGAATTATCTTGATTTAAATATCAATATATTAAGTTGTAAATTTATAAACTATGATCAGGATACTCATTAGGTTTTACTTCATTTGTAAATTTAATCCCAATGAGTAAATGTATCTTGAAACTAGTGAGTGATAACTAAGGGAGTGCTCTACTTCTATATTTTTAACCCACTTAAAGTATCATTAGTTCTTATTCTGAGTTAAATTTTCAAAGCAAATTATTTCACAACTTTGCTAATACTTTACTATTACTATTATTAGTTTATTATTTATTAAAAAAATAAATAAATTATTTTTATTTAATAATTATTTAGTTAGTTTAATTATGTTTATATCACTTCATAAATACTAATATTTTAACTAAATAATGCATAAAAAATTTTAATTTTTTAATCATGTCTTTCATTTATTTTGTCTTCTAGACATAATCAAATAAAAACTTTATAATATATTAGTATTGAAATTAATGTATTTAATGTTACTATAAATTAAAAAGTAGAAAAGTTAGAAGCAAGATTGGTTAAGTACATAAAATTTTAAAAACAAAATGTTAAAACACACACATGGACAACCAATTCTTAAATATCATGATAAGGAATTACATAAATAATTTTATATATTGAAGTAAGAAGATTGTATTGCGACTAAATAATTGAACATATTTAAAGATTTAATGGTTAAGGCTAATTTATTTACTAAGTATTAACAACTAACTAAAATACTTATCTTGGCACTTATGAAAGAAATCAAAAGAGAAGTTAAGTTGTATTATCCTTAAATACTTAAGTATGCTAATCATCGCTCAATTAATGGAAAGATTCTAAGGTTTAATACTTATGAATTTCAAATATCAATCATTGACTCTTCTTAAATGCTACTAAGAAAATTACTAAACTTGACTTACCCTCTTCATATAAAACTCTACGACTTAAAAATATAAATAAAAATAATATTTATAATTAGATTAAAATATGACATAAGTGAAAGAACATTGAGCATAACAATTATTAGTGTCATTATATGTTCAATTTTGAGGAATAATAAAGAGAGAAATTAGAGTATAAATAAGTAAAAGTTATTTTTCTTTTTGATAAGGAGAAGGAAACATAAGATAAAAAGAATGATATACTAGAAATTAAATATATTACTAATAATAATGAAGTGGTGGAGAAAAATAAAATTGACTTCAAAAATAGAATTAGCCTATGACATAATCATTAAAAATCTTAAAAATATTTTAGACATATTTATGTATATCTCAAAATATTTTTTTTTATTACATACTTAATTTAATTAAGTAATAAATTGAGTAAATGTGCTAGATTAGTGAAATAATTAGAGTCTTTAAAGAAATTTGATGATGATGATAGATTATTAATGTATGCTTATTTAAAGAGTTATATCATTTCGTAATTCAAATTTTTTTATTATGAGATTTGAATTATGTTAGAGCTTAGGTTATGCTATATATATTTTAGATTTGTTATCATATAGATTTCATAAAAATGATTTTGATATTAATTTTCTTTATTTTATAAAAAAAAATAGTGCATAAAAAAGAATTATACATTAACTTTGTTAGTGATTAATCTGATGAATGATCCTTAAAGATTTACTTATTGAAGTATCTTGATTATTATCATTTATCTAATATCAAACTTATAAACTATTTTATGTCTTTTAGTTTTCAATTATATCAGAAAACCTTTCTTAATATGATGTTTTGATTTCTAAGAATAACCTATATAAATTATTATTAAACTTAATAAAATTTACTTAGAGTATAACTCTATAATATAGTATTTCTTTTGATTGGGTAAACTAATTTAATATAAGTTACATAAATAAATAAGATTGAGCTAACACAATACATAATATATAATTTGTTCTTATTTATTTTTATATTTTAATTGATTGTGGGTTATAATGGAACATTTATAAGACTGTTATAAATCATTTATTATTTTTACATATTTTTGTTTTTTATTATTTTATTAAAAATATATTTTTGTATCTTATTTTTGAGCATAAGTTTAAAATTATAATCTAATTAAAGTATTTCTATAAAATATAAAATAATTTTTTTGATTGTCAATTTATTTTTTAGAAACTATAATTTTTTCTCATGTATAGTACACAATCTAAGGTGTGATTTGAGAATTTCTAATTGTGATACAAACATTTGAATTGTAATTTAGTTCATTCATTATTGATATCAAAATTTGGTTGTTATCTATCTATAGAAATTCGTCTTGCTCATTTTCATTAGAACCCATCTCCAATCGTGCAAGTGATGGATACTTAAACATTTGCAAGGCTTTTATTAATAGTCTTTGTCTTAGGAGAGGTAGTAGATGATTTGTCAACTCCAAAACACATTAAAAAAGAACTCTACATAAGTTTCTTAATAACATTGAAGTCCCTCATTAAAACAAAAGAAATAGAGATATACAAGCAACAAAGCTAAGACAATGTTGACTCTATTAATAAAAAGACATTGCCCAGGTGGCACAACCCCAAATTCTAACTTCATAAATATTACTGATGTAATGAAAGTTAAAAGAGGACAACACTTTCATCCAAAAAGGATGCCCTCATTTGCTTATAATTAACTTTAAAAATACTAGTAACTAATATCATTTGAGAGGAGTTCATGCATCTAGTAAAAAAGACGACAAGCTTATTAAAGTTAACAAGTTGATCATATATCAAATAATATATATTATGCATATAGGTCGACTTATTGATGATTGTAGCTAGCCCATAAAGAAAAAGATCATTTTTATAAAAAAATAAATAATTTAAAGATATTGGGGATAATTTAATCCTTGATCATATTAACAATATTCTATTGATGAATAATAAGAGAAAAATATTCAAAATAATGAATAAAAGATAAAAGGAATAATGTATTCATAAATTTATTTTTAATATATTAATATGTTTAATTTTTTATTTATATTTATTATTTTTAAAATAAAAATATTTGTAAAACATAAAAAACATAAGATCAAATCAAACAAAGTTATAATTAAACAAAGAACAAAACAAAGTCACATAAAGGAAAAGTCTTTATTGTCAAACAAGATCATCACGATGAAATATCCTTTTTTGCAGATAAAACTTCAAACGAAAAAACGATAGAATTATACCAAAACCATCGACAATCTGTGGGGTGTGGGGGATCACATTAAGGCTTTGAAGCAACGTCAACCTACAAAAGGAGAGCCCAACTGAGGGAATTTACCCCGAGGTTTTATGCTTCCAAATTCTAATCTTATCGATCGTATTTTTTTCTCGACTAGCTTTTAGAGTTGATTCGTTTCCTGCCGTCGTTTTGCCTCAGATTTTCAAACCAGCTCTCAGGTGGACTGAGCCAGATAAACCCTACCTTCCTCACTTAAACCCAGGCCTTATGGCCTCCAAGCTCGGACTCGCTGGTGGGATCCCGGAGCGCAGGGTCCGGCCGATATGGGACGCCGTTGACTCGCGCCAGTTTAAGACTGCTTTTAAGCTTTCAGCCGCACTTCTTTCCAAGTACCCTAATTCCCCCTATGCTCTTGTAAGTTTGCCTTATTGCTACCTCGATCATTCGTTCGTTCCAAGCTTTGAATCCTTTTTTAATAGTTTCTGCTTAGGACTTGATATGTTGTTGATATTTGTATTTATTTTCCGGCGAAAATAAATACTACATTGTTGACTTTGAGTTATTGTAACGATCAAGAAATCTGAGGGAAGATGGTAGACTGTTGGATAGTTTGGGCTGACAAGTCTAAAGCATGCAGGTTGATTCTGTAGTTGTTAAGTTTCAGTATTTAAATCGGATAAGCTTTCTGCAGAAGAGCCCTTTAGTTCTGCTGTATGACAATTAAAAATACCTGTTTTGTTCTTCTATCTTGTAATGAACAATAGCTGATTTGTTTTACTTCATGCATTTGCATTTGTCATTGGAGATGCTTGCATTTGTAAATTGAAATCGAATGTCCTTAAAAGGCATTATCCCAAACCCGGAAATTTATAGGGTATCGTTTCATAAAATTAACAATAAATTTTATATTGTTAAAATGAGTATGAGCAAGAACTTGTGAAGTCAGCTGCATTTGCACAAGGCATAACAAATGCAATAAACAGTTAATGCAGTTCTTGTACGTTTGTCAAAAGGTGATCATTGAAGCAAAGTATGGATTTTTTTATTCCAAATGTGACATTTTAAAAATATTTCTGATGCTATATATTTTTGGTTCACAAATGCATGAATCAAAGTTTAGTTTGATGCAATTGCTGAAGTTGCCTTCATAACACTTGAAAGTTGTGTGTACTACTCATAAAATCAACGTTTTATGATGTTTTAGGTTAATGCTTGTTATTTTCTACATCCCACACATGATGGGGCTTTCTTTCATTTAATTTCACTTTATGAAAATATGTAAATCAAGAAAATGAGTTCATCAGGTCTTTTTGATTGAAAAGGAGTTTAAATGACTGAATTATGAAATTTTCACCTATATTGTATACTGTACATTTTCCAATAAGACAAAATTTGAAAGAGAAAATGGTGCATGTTTCTAAATAGTTAGCTTGTAGGTCTTATATGTAGTGTTAACATTTTCTTTAAAAGATTGCCTAATAAACAAATTAGTGTAATTTGTTTTTTGAGGATTCTTTTAGAAATGTTTTTTGTGCAATTATGTTCGATACAAAGCCATCAATATTCTATGTTAAATGTATAATCTTTGTTTTTAAAATGGAAGATCGGTTGAGGATTTGATAGAAAGGTGGGGACCTTTAGCATGGATCCATAGATACTAATTATGTAATGTAAAATTTATACTGAGTTTCATATGTTGATTGAGGTTGTGATATGATAAGTTTTTAAAATGGGAGCTAAAGAAATGTTTGGCTAATAGAAAAAGAATGTAGGCATTGTAGATTCGAAGTCTAGAACTTAGTTATAATAGTCAAATGAAAAATTTCATGGTCTTCTTTGTTGTCATTAATATGCTTCTTATTAAGTATGATCCATGGCTTTTTTGTGGCAAAAGAACAAGTATGATCACCATCTTATGATATCTTTATATTTACACTCTTATATATGCATAATGCAATTCAACTTTGTAGGATGCTTATGTTTAATTATCTTGTAGTCTAATCAAAGACTATTTGGTGGTCTAATTTTAGATGAATAAATAAACTTATACTAAAACACAAATATAGAATAATTTACATAAGAATGCATAATAGATATATATGTTTCATATTAGTTCATATACTCATTCTGATGCTACAATTCCAGACCATTTTGTCTCTTGAATAACTCCAATGGATTTTTGAATATCTCCAATCAATGCGACATTAGCTTGTATTTATGTTTTAACAATGTCATAGATGTTTCCAAGTTTAATTAAAGTGGAGAGCTGTATTAGGTGTTTGGCAAACGAACATAAAACATGTCAAAACAATATATCATGAATTCTTTATAAAACTGTGTTAATATTAAGGCATCTCCTTCAAGAGATATGCTGTATTATCTAAATTTTATTGTTAGTGAGCAATGTTCACTCAATCTATGGGTGCAATTTTAACAAGTGTTCATATCTCCTTTGACACGTATAAGTAAAGAAGCTAGTCAAACACACCAAATTACTGTAGGAACAAGGAATATCAGTATTTTTAATGGCAAGTTGATGGACTAAATGGATTACATGATTTATTAGAAGATGATTGTTTTGTGTATTTAAGCAACCAAGTAGGTAACTGAGAAGGTCATAGAAGTTATTACTCTTGGATACAAGCATTAGAACTTAAAAAAAGTATTAGAAATAGAAATAGAATTGGTATAATTTTAGATAAGAATTTGAAAGAAGCTATAGTAGATGTTAAATGGAATGCAAACAGAGTTATAGCCTTAAAATTTGTTAGAATTGCTACTTGATATTATTAATGGTTATCATATTTAAGTAGGCTTGGTTGATTATAAATAGGAAAGTTTTGAAAGTTGAAGGAATTAATACAAGGATCCCATTAACAAGAAAGTGTTTTATTGGGGGATACTTAAATAGTCATGCAAGAATAAAAGAAAATGAATTTAGGGGATTTTGGTTTATATATATGTTATGCCATTTGGAATTTTGATGGAAGAGTCATGAATTTGGTTCATTTATGTCCAAGGACATCTTATGGTATGAAGGTTAGTAAATTTTGTTGATTTTAAGTGTCAAGGATCTCTTCTTGAAGTTGTGAGGCCTAGGTATTTCATAGTCGATTACCAATTACAACCATTGAATACCTCTCATTGCTAGTGAGTATCTTCATACACTTCCAACCCTTTTAACCATCACTCTAAGTTGCCCCTCAATCCTTTGATTGTCACCCTTGCTCACTACAAACCATTATTATTGCCCATTATTACCTTTATTTTCATTTTATATCTTTGTCAATTGTGGTCTTGATCATGCTCACTTGTTATTGTTGTCATTACTTCCTCATACATTGATTGTTGCTATTGTTTCTCATGAAAGAATTAGGGTATTCACACCATGGGTACGACTAAAACAAGCTGTTAATAGAAGTTTACCGTTAAAACAAAAAGTATCACATAATATTTTTATTAAAATTCATCAAATAAAAAATGTGTCCCACTTTTGAAAGTCACCATCTTTCAAAAGCTTGATAGCAAACAACTTAATAAAAATGATAATTATGGCCTTGGAGAAGGTTATGAAGTAGGTAAGCTATTTAAAATTTGCTTTGGCATGTAATCATATAATCGCTAATACTTTGTTAAAAAACAAGAACATTTGATCAATTATTAATTTAGATATTCAAGAATTGATATTGATAATTCCTTCTGATGAAAACGATTTTCTAGATTGTAATGCTTGTATGACCATCTTAAAAGAATGTTTGAACATTCAATATTGAATGATGATCTTAAAGGTCTAGCTTATAAGTTGTAATACCAGATTAAAACAATATTCTATGATTGGATGATAGGACCTTAAGAATGGAAATATGTTTTTATTTAGGAATAAGGTCTTAGAGCTATGCTTTTGGCTTAGAAATGGGAAAACTAGTCTAATGTAAAATAGTTTTGGTAGTTATGTGTGTATATTTTCTAAAGATTTTTTTGGAAGAGAAGTGTCATCATAAAACATGGTTCAACTATATTTGTGTGGAAAATTGGGCAAGATATAAACCAACATGACGAGTTGCTAAAAAGGTGTTAGTGGCATTAGGAAGTATTTTTTAAGATCTATGGAAGGAATTAAATACTAAATAACAAGAAAACTCATGTACGTTTATTGTAGCAATGGAGAAGAAATTGTAGACTAAGGTGAAATTTATCGTGGATGATGATCTGATAGTTTTAGCCATGGATGAAGATGTTACTTTTAGATGGATGAGTTATTTTTAAAGCCTTTTCAATAATGTTTGTGATAGTATTGTAGGCTTAGGGCAGCTTAGTTATTTGAAAACAACATTAATGGTTTAAAATACCACATAAAATATCTAGATTTATTTTGCGATGTAAATTGGATGGTTCAGTGTTTGAAGATCCTATGTGACAACTCATTTGATCTTTTAACTGTGGATCAAATGGTTATTGTAATTGGACAATCTACTTTAATACAAGTATTGTGAAGATCTACACAAATTAAAGCCTTAAATAACATAGTTGCTAGTCAAGGCATCGGATGGTTTGATGGCTTAGATTAGATTGTAATGACAAAGCGGATGTAATTAATTCGATTTATGGCCTTAAACTAATTAGATCGTCCAATCATGCAACTAGACGGTCCAATTAATATATGGAAGGCAAACATAGTAAATTTTAGCGAGAACTGATTGTGTTTTGTAAAAATGGAAAATACTGATGGACAGTTGATGAATTATTATATATTTGATTATGCTTAGCTCATAAATGTCATGTAAAGCATTTAGTGAGAGATGAATGGGAGATTAAACATTTTGGTGAGTATTTTTATACAATAAAAAATTCAAAGGTTAGACTTGAGTGCAGTTGTCAAATCCTTTTGCAAATTTGAACTTAACATGTGATTTCATTAACAATGTTGTGCCTCTCATTTTGTACTCCTATTTGTTATCTTTTTAGATCTCATTTGGAAGAAGGATGCATTTTTAATTTTGTGTCGAACTTTTTTTTGGTTTGGTGTGGGCTGTAGTCTTTTTTGAGGCATTATTATTGATGTGGGACTCTTGTGGATAGATTGTGTAGACTTTTCTTGGCTAATATTATAAGGGATTTGTCTTCATGCTTTTTAAGAGGACATGAATGAGGAAAGGCTGGCTATTGTGATTAGTACTGGAAGTCTGCCAATTATTTTGGCCGAACATCCTAAAGATTTGTGTTCTCTTCTATTTTCATATTTAATTTATCATTGTGATTTTTCCCTTGCTTGCAACTTTAGCTTTTGTATAACAAAAATTTCTAAGAAGTATGTTTGAACCCTTTCTCATGGTGCCATATAGACATCAATGCTCTTGAAAGACAGCTGATTTTTCATGATAGGTCTTTTGATAAATATGAAGTTTGGATATGTATCTTTCTTATCCCTTGAGATGTCATTCAATGTAATTTTCACTTGATGAATGGTTAGTGGTTGTTTGAGACATATTGTAGTATTGAATGAGTAGGCTTGGTATTCCTTCAAGCTAATCCCTTCTGTAACTACAGTTATTGCTCCTAGAGAATTCCTTTACTTTGCTCTTCTTGGTAGCATGGGATCGGCCTTGTTGACTAATTAACTTAATCTAGTGAGTTATTACTTTAATTAATCTTTTTTCTACTCTCTTGACCTTTTCTTGAATTCCCTGCGCATTTCTCTTCTCAATTGAGGAAGGGGAAATGACCTTTCTATTTTTAAGCATCTCTCTTTTGTCAATAAACTTGTGAGTTTGCCTTTGTATTCACTGAACAAACATTTGGGTTACTTTTGGGAGAGATCTTGATCAAGTCAAGACTATTGATAACTGTTGAGAATATTTTGCTTAGCTTATTCCTTGCCTTTAAAGAAGGTTAAGGGAGCTTATCTTATTGTATGTGGCATTGGGAGGTCCCTTTAATTTGTAAGACATGACCAAGACAAAGAAATATTTATTTCTTTAATCCTTTGTCTTGTGGAACACTGGGATTGGATATCGAGGCTTCTAGTTTTAAGCAAGAGTTTAAATCTTTCTGGATTTTGGCCTATCTTTTCCTTCCCAAGGGTCTTCACAAGCTTAATGTTGTTATGGCAATGTGGCTTATCCAAACAAAAAATGACCCTATAAAGGTTCTATACTCAAACAATAGGGTTGGAATGGAAGGAACAAACCAAACAAAAAAAAAAGTTAAAGAAAATAGAAATCAAATCATCCTTCATTTTGAATGTGATTCATCTTTTTCTCCTTGATGGCACTTAATTGTCTCCCTTAATCTTGCCAACTTGATGGGTAGAACAACTTCTTTGCAATCCATTTTGAATCATGTTGATGATCTCCCCTCTTGCTTCTTTCATAAGCACCAGAGGGATGGCCTCTTTTTATTTTATTTTAATTTGTACATATCAAGCTCCTTCTCAATGATAAATAATCTCTCTCAATAGTTGACTGGTTCTTTTGATGTTATCCCCGTTATTAATTCAGGAAAGGTTGCATCATCAGGCTAGATGTGTGTCACAGCTTATGAGACGATTCAATTCGTGTTTGGAGCCAACTCAGAGACCATAATCATGACAGAAAGGCTTTGAAAGCATGTTTTAATGGGTCCAAAAGACGTAATGGGTCTAGCAGGTCATCTCTTCAATGGCATCTCAAATCTTTCTTAATTTGTCCAAAAGGCTAAAAAGCCTTCTTGAATGTTTCTAGTGCCATCTCCTTTTTGAAATTGGTAAAAGTGCCACTTATTTAAGAGTTTAGCCATTTGACTTTAGTTATACATGTAAAATATTTGGAAATTTCCTTTGGTCAAGTATAATAGTGTTTGTTCTGTTATGCATCATGAGGAGCTCCAAAAAATCAATACAATCCTACCTTGGTCTTCAGCTGCTGTTTGATAACCAAACTATTTTGATTTCCCGCATTCACAAACGAACAGTATACAATCTAAAGTATAAATAAGCGAGCAGCATGCTATCTAAGATGTTAAAAGGGTCAACTTTTTGTGGTGGATTTTGTATTTTGGTGTACTTGAAATAAGTTTCAAATGCTAAGCTTGATGCACATTCAGTTCATTGAATTAGTTTTATTCTTGCATAGAAAATTTGAATAATTCAAATCACCATGTTGTTTTCCTGCCAAGTTAATTTTTTCACATATTTAAATTAAGGCCAGTTTTTTACTATCAATTTGGTTTTGCCCGTACGTAATTTCATTCTTGGAGTTAAAGTTAAATGGTCTGATTTTGATGTGGAGAGCTCAAAGTTTAAAAACTTAATCTCATATAGAAGTAAAATCTTTGTTTTTCCTTGCAAATATTGTATATATACTATGAACTCAAAGTTTGTGATATATTTAAAAACATAATCTCTGCTATAAGCAATTTTTTTTGCTTTGTTGTGGTAAACTATGTTCATATATTACATTATGTGCATGCCTGCATGTTTATGGTATGATTATATGAACAGTGGTATTACACATTTATTTATGGAGGGCTTGAATTTTTCTACTTATCCAGTCATCAAGCACTGTTCAGTTCCTTGCAGCTACTAATAGGTTAACTACCATTTCGCTAGTGATATGTTTATAATTAATGATGAAGCATCACTAAAATTGAGCAGTATATTCCTCTACCTTTCTACGTAGAAACTGAATCAAGTTTGCTTCCACAAACAAATGTTAAGAACACTACTTTTCTAAGTTGGAGACATAGCTTCAATCACAGTAAACTTCCAGGTTGCTTCCAAAGATTTTAGAACAAATTTTCTTTTAAGCTGCAAAAAAATTAGCTTTGAAATGATTTAATAAAATAATTCCTTCAAGTTGCATTGTCAAATCCTAGCATTGTTTATAAATAAGTATTTTTTATTCTTTTTAGTTAACAAATTAGTTTTGTATTTCATCTTCTTGATCATTTAGCATCCACACTTATTTTTTTTCCACCTTTTTTTGCTTCTTTTTTTCGGTTGTTGAACTGAGATGCCGAACCTGAAATCTCTATATTTCTTACGAGCCATTGTTATTTGTTGCACTGAGTGATTTGATCAACATATACCTATTTTAGGCTCTGAAGGCTCTTATTTTGGAAAGAACTGGGAAGCTTGATGAAGCACTGAGTGTTTGCCTAGAGGCCAGGGAGCTGTTGCGTTCAAATAATGTGGAGATTATTCACATTGATGATCTCACCCTCAGTACTTTACAGATCGTTTTTCAAAGGCTTGATCGCTGTACGTATATCTGTATATTGTAGCTTTCCTTAGTATTGCTAGATATATAAGATTACAAGGCTGGGTGCTTTTGATTCTGATTTGATGTTTTTCCCACCAGTGGATCTAGCTACTTCTTGCTATGAGCATGCTTGTGTAAAGTTCCCTAACAACCTGGAGGTATTGATTGGACTTTTTAACTGTTATGTGCGTGAGTACTCATTTGTCAAGCAGCAGCAGGTACTTGCATGCATGACCCCTTTTTTTTTTTTTATATATTCTATCCTTTACTGTCCTTTGAGGTGCTTGTTCTGCTACGTTTCCAGACTGCAATAAAGATGTACAAGATTGTTGCTGAAGAGAGGTTTTTGCTGTGGGCAATTTGTAGCATACAGTTGCAGGTTGTCATCTGGACTATGATTCGACTCAATCTTATGCTTGTGCTTTTGGCTGTTTAAAAGTTTCATATTCTGTTTCTTCCTTTCTGCAGAAATATGGCTAAGTTCCCTTGTGATATCACTTTATACTGCTGCATATATGTATCTGAGCTTGTTGCATGTTTAGGTTCTCAGTCCTGGGGGTGAGAAACTGTTGCCCTTAGCCGAAGCTTTAGTTAAGAAGCATATAGCATCACAAAGTTTGCATGAACCAGAAGGTTTGTTTTTCTTACAGTTCTCTTCTAGTTCACGTAAAACAATTTCTTCCTCTTCCTTTTTCATCTGTCATTAAACAAAATTCAAGTTTTGCCATTTTCTTTTTTATTTTAATGGCAGCGGTTGTGATGTATGTTTCAATTCTGGAACAACAACAGAAGTATGAGGAGGCCTTGGAAGTTCTTTCTGGAGATCTTGGTTCACTTATAGCAATCGAAGCTGATAAATTACGCATGCAGGTAGTCTTTGATCTCTTTGTTTCCTATCTTAATGGAGGTTTTTGGTTTACAATTTTTGTTCCTCATTCTAATTTAGAATCGTGCCTTTTGCTTATAATCTATGTACATTGAAAGTATGGTGACCATATCTTTTTATGTGATTTTTTTTAAAACTTATTGAAGATGCAAACCCAACATGATTGGGGACACTAAAAGACAGCATCAACCCGAGAAGACATGATGACAACTAGAAACCAAGAAATTCTGCAAAATTGAAATGAGCCCTTCAGCAAAGTAATATTTCATGCCCAGCCCAATAACTTTTTCTTACCCATGCCCCCCAGACTTGATGATTTGGAGTTACCATGGACTATGTATTCATCCATAGTATCGTGCCATCTAGGATATGAAGACCCAGCTATCCCTCCTAGCTATCCTCCAGCATCAGTGGTATGTTCCAATCTCATTGACCCTGTTTGGAGTGATGAAAATGTCATAAATGCCAACAGAGGATGCACTTTATATGGCCCTTGACAGATCAGCCACTTGTCAAATGAAGGAGAGCTAGAAAATCTTAGAGGTTGTCAATGGGAATTGATTCCCTTGGAGACAATCACTACTGTTTCAACCTTTCCTGTAAGACCTTATCTCTTTGTAAAGGGCTCGGACTATGCTTTTTGAGAGGATCCTCTAAGAATCTTTTTGGGACTTGAATTAATGGTTGCCTTTTGCATTGTTGTTGCTTTATTCCAAAATTCAAAGGTTTTTACATAGAAGTTTATGCCCGCGTGCCTCTCACAATTCTTCTTTTCTATTTGTCTCTCGAACCATATTAATATCATATGGTGCCTTTCTAGTTCGGATTTTTTTAAGGTCACTTCTCCCTCAAAAAATAAATCTCAACATAGAACTTTCTATGGGAATTGTAATCGGTCTTAAGCATTTAAGACAAAAAATGCTTCCTTTCCAGCTGCAATACTGTTTAAGAAACTATTCTCGATACAGTAGAATCATTGATATTCATTAGGCAGCTTTTACAAATGATACAGTAGAAAATGGAGAAAATTGAGGCCATCCTGGGCATCATTATAGAGCATGTAGTCTTAAGCTTGGCTCCAACCATTTAGGCTACATTAGCATAAAATGTTGTTATCATCCCTCTACAAATTGGAACTTACTCTTCGAGCCAATGTCATGTTAGTTCATCATGAACTTGTTTTGTTTGCATTATTGTTTGCTTTTGTTGTTATTATTGTCTTCTTTAGGGCTCTACCCTTGACCAACTTGCATATAAAAAGAATTTTGCACCACGAAGAATCCCAACTACTTATTGAGGAAATAAAGTTCACATATTTGGTCGAACATTGCACACCGGCAGTTCATTCCTAATCTCCTATGCAAGTGAAATCGGTATGGAACCCTTCCATGGAAAATCAATTCAATGATTTCCTCTAGGAGTACTTTTGTCTAGAGTGTATTCCTTGGAGAATTTGATATGACACTAGCAATGAGTTTTGTCACAAATGTGGTCAAGCATTTGATCATCGTGACTTTATAGAAAGGAGTTAAGGAAGGTGTTCTCATTATGTTGTTCGTTTGAAGAAGCTTGAAACTTAAAATACACCACTTTACAGGGAAAAGGTGGAAGTTACAACCACGGCACCTGGAGTGCAAAGCATTCAAAGACTTAATTGAGAAGTTATTGAGGGAGCGGAAGCTGGCATGCTATTAGCATTTAAATCCATCCTCAAGCTTACACAACAACATATTCGACATTCTGTCTTTTACTATAATTCATGTTATAAAGTTCTCGCTATCCTTCGGTGTTGACTATATGGAGGGATTTGTTGCAATCCTGAAGTGTTATTTGAATAACATAAAAGAAAAAGCTCGAGGATGTGTTGGCATTTTCAATAGTTAGGTGGATGATTACCAACAATTGTATCTTTTTTATTTGATCCTAGTGATGCTTTTAGAGTTGTACTTGAATCCATTATGTTGAATGAAAATTAAGGTGTCACCACCTTAAAACTTTTTGTGGAGTATATTGATGGTTTTGTTTGGGACTAGTTGATTTGTTGAAAGAATGAAGAGGTAAAATCAATGTCCACCTAAATGTAATGCATTAGTCAATCTTGATACGACAATGCAAAAGCATGTTTAACTAAGTGAAGAAAAGAATCAATTTGAGTGAAAGTAGAGAAGCTCTTGGCAAGCTTAATTAGGCTAGTTTGGCAATCTACTGGTTTTCAAACATCATATTGATAAAGAAAAGCAACAAAAAATTGTCCATCTATATTGATTTCACTAACTTGAACGATGTGTGTGCTATCTTCTTCATAGAATTAATGACTTGGTAGATTTTTTTTGTTAGATTTAGGAGTGTGAGTTCTGAAGATACCATGATATCAGGATGATGGAGCATGATGAGCAGACGATGGCCTTCGTTATTGATGTCAATACCTAAGACGTTTACAAAAAGCAACATGAGGCTTAAACTGTTGACGTGTGCCTTTGGTGTTTGAAAAAGCAAAATGAGGCTCAACTTGTTGAAGTGTGCCTTTGGTGTCTCTTTTGACCATTTGTTGGATTCCATGTCTCAAGGAAGGGAATTATGGCTAAGCTAGATGATATGAAAGCCATCTTGGGAATGCCCTTTAAATTCTTTTCATGACGTCCATAAGCTAATGAGAAGATTGTGAGATTAACCAATTCTTATATTTAGCAGGTGAGAAAGTAGTGCCATTCTTTAAAGTTCTCAAGAATAAGACTTAGTTGCAATGGAATTTAGGAATGTGGGAAGATTTTTATTAATTTGAGAAGTTATATTTGGACTTTCGTCATACTAAGTAGTCCAAGGCAAGAAGAATTACAAATTGTTGAAACTTGATATCCTGCGCTTGAAGTGGGAGCTTAAGTAGTATTGATGGCCCCTCAATGCCTGTGACTATATTTCTAATCCCACAAAATCAACATGGTAATAGAAAATAGATATTGTACTCTATGATGGTGTTGTGTAGGCAAAAGAAATGTGCCGTGGAACTTAGCGAGCATGATACAAACTATGTTTCTAAAGCCTCTTTATGTCGAATGTACTTGCTAGCTTCATTGTAGATGGGGTGGCATTAGAAGTGCTTGAGACTTGTCTAATTTTTAATGTGGGGGCTTTGTATTGATGGCACATCACGGAGTGGGGATACGTGGATCATGTTGGCAAGCTCAAAAGGAATCACATTAAGCATGCCATTATGATTATAGACCATAACAATCATATGGAGTATAAAGCCCTTTTTGTTTGGATAAATTTTGAAGAATGACTAATAGCTTGCCAACATGACCAACAATGAAAAGGAGTATCAAGCCATTCTTGTTAGGTTAAAGCTTGTAAAAAGGACTGCAAGCAAAGAACCTCTTGGAGAATGACCCAGCTTATCGTAAATGAAATCAACGATTCATTTGACACCATGGACCTAGTTTTGAAGGAGTATCAATGGATGGCTTGGGATCTGCCCTCAAGTTTTGATTCTATCAAGATATAGAATCAAGATATGCTAAATTCCTTGAGCAAAATAAAGTTGTCAATGCCTTGATTAAATGCAATAACTAGGAAGTGCAAATGACAATGCTTCCAACAAGTAACTATTGTTGCTTAAGGATGTTGACTTTTTGAGAAATTAGTATAATTGACATTTGAATGTAAGGAATTCTGCAAAAGCTGATGGACAAGACAAGAAAAACTGAATGATAGGGCACTTAACATACCCTCATTGAAGATGAATCACATTTAATGTTGCTTTTGTAGCCTCTACTAAGATGCTTGCTCTCGTGTAAAACACTCATGGTTGTGGCCATGCACTTCAAGGAATGTGGGGCTGTTATTGGTCTATTGTTTACCAAGGCACCATTATGAAGAGGTGCCATGCTTGTGAAATTTATTGGAACTTGATTTGACTAATTGAGACATTTCAACCAATCAACCTCTCGTAAACTTTCTTAATTTGGAAAAATAAAGTTAACAGCTAGTGGGAACAGCATACGTCCTCGTGTTTGTTGACTTTTTCACAAAATGTACGGAGCCAAACCTTATTGAGCAAGCCACAGTTAAATTAAAGAACCATTGGGTCTAGAGGGATCTTGTAGGTGTAAGGTCTTGGGGGCTATCATGGCTATTCATGCAACTATGAACTCAATGGCTTCTTTCAATCCATGTGGATGTATCTCATGTATGCCTCTAACATCCCATTACGAACTATCTAACAAAATTAGCTAGTAGTAACCTCATCAAGTTCTTAAACCCTTGGTTCCATGTGAAGGAAATGTGTTGATGAGCTCATGATAGTCCTATGGGCATAATGAATTGCCACATCCATAACAACTGTGGCTTAGAGGATATACTATACTAAGAGAGCAAATATTGACACGTCGAGTCTAGTTTGCACTCGATCACGGGGGCAACTCTCTAATTGGTTGGGAAGGCTTTTATGAGTGACTCGATTGCTCGAATTTGACATCCTCTTGGAATAAAGACTCCAAGCGAAGCAGCAACAACAAGAGCACAAACAACTTATACAGAGATACTTCAACTTGTATATTGAAAAACATTAATTCCAACTTTAGTGTCTCATATTGCACAAAAGTTAGTTTTCAAGGGAGTTAATTGGGCATTGATGAACTTGCCCACATTCAAGAAAAACCATTGTCAAAGAATTGAAAAATCGGAATATTACTCGATACATGCAATGTTAATTACGTCATGATCCTCAACTATTACTGTTTGTTCCAATGGCACAATCAAGAGGGAGGAGAGTGAGTTAAGTGTGAAAATTTTTTACAAAATTCAAATTTTTAATATCAAAGCAATTCAAATTTGCTACAATAATAAACACATTTTAGGCAAGTAAATAAGGAAAAAAAACATGTAGGAATGAAAATCATACTAAGGTTTTTTAGGTAGTTTGATTCCTATCCAAGTGAATCTACATCTTCCTCTATTCTAATTTGGATATGGGTTGCACTTTCTTGCTTTATCCTTTGTTGTAGCTGGTGGAGAAACATAACATTTGTTTTTTCTATGGCTCTCACAAACTCTCTTTGAGTTTTTTCTTTCTTAGGTTAAAACTCAGCCCATTGTATCTTTTGCTAGTTGAGACATAACTTAAGAGTGTCTTTTTCAAGATTTAAACCCAACATCTCTTGAGTCTTTTATGACTTAGATTTGACTCTCTCAAAAGTGGGTTTTTTTGTGGCTGAAATCTCAACCCAATTACAGTTCACTCTCTTTTTCTCTTTGAACAAGGTATAAAATTCCTACAATTGAATCAAGACATGGCCAATGATGAATGCAATGAAACATGTAAATGGAGAAGTGAATTTTAGGTGTGCTTCTTTACCTTTTCTACAAGTCTTGGAGTAAGTAGCAATAGGTGAATGATGTTTGCAGGGATTTGAAGGTAGCGAAATGAACTAGAAAAGATTGCAATGAGGGCTTCCAAAATGTTTTATTGCTTATAATACAATTTAGTAGTTTTAATTTCAAAATTTTCAACATTTGGCTTGTTTATAAATGCTTAAATCTATTGAAACATTTCTAGATTCAATCCAAGAGGTTCCAAATGGCATTTTGCTTTTAAGCAAACTTAGATAATGCTAAAAGTAGTCTTAAGAATGCTTATAAATGCTCATAAATGGCTATAATAAGTTTTTCTTTTATTCAAACAATCAAATGGACTAGCCTTTATTCTCAATGAACTGGCACATTGCATGTAACAAACCACATATCGTACGCAATTCTCAGGAATAAGTGCATTTGTCTCATGCATTATGGCAATGCCTTAGCCCATGATATTCAAATCTCTATTCCGGTCTTGCCTACTTTACATTATTGTATGTCATGTAGTAGCCTACAATCTACAATCCTCTGTTTTGTGCATGCAACATACTTGTCCTGCATATGACATTACTTTGCATACATGTAGTAAATTTTAATTTAGTTTTGCATGCACCCTACCAAAAATCAGATGACTTGTGCGTTTGTGTGCATGCAACAAATAATCCCTTGGATGTATGGGTGCCCGCTGTACTAGAAAAATTTTTGAAAATTTTTTTAAAGCATTTTGTGAGTGAAATGTAGATGCATGTAAATAAGTTTTTTCATTTATTTTGAAGACATTATGCATGCAATTTGAGCAATATAAGATTAATTTAAATAAATATTTACTTACAAAACTTCTTCTAAAATTGATTTTATTTCTTTGAATTGGTGAAACATTTGTCTTTCCTTGCAAGCCTCCTTGATTGTTGAATTCAACTTGGTGTCCTTTTGCAAAAATAAAAGTTTTTCTCAGCATCATCAAGGGTTATGAGGTCTTTTTTAAGTAAACACTTTGGACTTTAGTTTGAGCTTGCTAAATTGATCATTTACATCATTTCAAAGCTTTTTTTAGGTCACAGTGCTTTTAAGTAATCTGAGTATAATAAGCAACCTTGTTAGTAACTCATTTAATTGGTGTTGTTATTATTAAAACTTCATTAGATTTATTATGCTCATGTGATTGACAATCTCCTTTTTTATTATGACAAACTAGTTAAGATTTTGACATAAAATGAAGTAAAAGATGTGCAAGTGACATCAATATAATACTAAAATTTTGAAATTTCAAAAGATGTAAATACAAATGTCTAGTTCTATACTAAATGAATTATAAAATGTCATCAAATATTGTTAATTTGTATGACAAAAATCTAGTTCTATATCAAATCAATTACAAAATATCATTAAATATTATTAATTTTATATAATGAAAATAAATTTTAAACTTTTTGTGAATGTTTGACTGGTATACTTGATCTCTCTCCTTTATTATAACATAAGACTTTTTAATGTTGAACTCTTGAATTATTAACCTATTTTTTTCTTTTTTCTCTTTTATTTTCTCTCTCTCTCTCTCTCTCTCTTTGTCATCATTAAGAAAGGTGGACTAACAAGAAGGATCTAGGTACCTAAATCTTTCTTAATCTTGCTAAATTATGCTGAATTCAAGGGCTTGGTAAAACTATTAGCCATTTGAAATTCTACAATGATAAATTGAGCTTCGACTTGCTTTCTTAAGACATGATCTCTAATGAAATGGGTTTTTTTGTGTTTATTTCTTGTCTATTGTATAAGGTTCTTGCTCAAATAAATTGCACTTGTGTTGTCACTTGATTGGAATTGTGTCTTAGTCTTCAAGTTGTCTTTTCACTCATAAACTATGATCTACACATCCAAGTGAGATGTATTTAGTTTTGATTGTGGATAGTGCAATTGTGCTTTGTATCTTACTTGTCCATGTGATTAAGGAATTGTCAAAGAAAGAACAAGTTTTTGATGTACTCTTTTTATTAATTCTATAATCTCCATAATCGACCTCTCTAAGTTTAATAAATTCACAAGTTAATCCAAATTTGGGATTCCAAGTTCCAATTTTTTGTTCCAATTAAATACTAGATTCTTTTTACAGCTTTGAAGTTGGTTTCCTTAGAATTTGTTTGAAATCTTGCACACAACCCTACACTAAACATCATATCTAGTCTATTAGCTATCAAGTACAAAAGATAACTAATTAATCCATGATAAAATGTTGGATCAACTGATTTTTTATTTTCATTTTTCTCAATCTTAATAACCAAGTACATAGGGGAAACACTTGATTTAAGGTTTCTAAATTCAAATCTCCAAGTAACTTTATTAGATAGTTTGTGAATTAAAAATTTTATTTGATTCTTGCTTAAATTGCAATCCTAAGAATGAAATTTAGCTGTCTAGTCATGCTCATTTGAAATTTTATATTCGTCATTTTGACAAATTCTTCACATAAGCTTTTATTTATGAAGCTAAAGATGATATTATCAACATTGACTTATTTTGAAATAATGTCTAATTTCCTAATAAACAAGGTAGTATTTATATTTTCTTTCTAGAAGTTCTTTTTAATTAAATACTTGCTCAATCTTTCATACTAAACTTTGAAAAGTTGATTCGACGCATAAAATGCTTTTTTTTTTCAATCTGAAAATGTATGATTTTTTAATTTTTAAATCATATGGGCTGCTTTACATAAACTTCTTTATTAATCATTTCAAAAACAAATTTTTCACATCTATTTGAAATAACTTAAAACTCTTAAAGCATAAAAATACTAAAAGAAGTTTTATAGCTTCCGAACTGGTTATGAGTGTAATAGTTTTGTCAAAATGAATGCCCTTAACTTGATTGTACCTTTTGGCGAATTACATAACCTTATTTCTCACTATAAATCCATTGTCATTAAACTTGTTCTTGAATACCCATTTTTTTTGTTCTTATAATGAGATCAATTTTGGGTCTTTTTATTTGTTCCCACATCATTCTTAAGTGAAGAGCTTATTTGATTTAAGTTCAATTTCAAGCAAGAAGGTTGAATGGGTCATTTGTTGCCTAGGTGAAGAGCTAATTTGAACTTTACTAGAAGGGTCATTGATCACTAGTTTCTTTAGGTCAGATTTCTCATAAATCAAGTCCTTTGGTTGCCCTTGTAATTGATCATTTTGATCTAATGTGTCATTTGGATCATGGTTAGTTTCTTGGTTAACTAAGGGATCTAAGCTAAGTTTCACGAGTCTAAAATGTCATCTAAATCAACTAATTTTCTAATAAGATTGGATTCATCGAAGGTCATATGATTTATTTTTCAATAATAAGTGAATTTTTATTAAATACTGTAAGTTTTGTTGTTGGATGAATAGCCTAAAAAAATATCTTCATTGGTTTGAGATCTAATTTTTCTAAATTGCTATGTTTTGGGATGAAGTATCTATACCCAATAACCTTGAAAAAAGAAATCTTATGCTTTCTATTGTTTCAAAGCTCATGAAATTTTCTTAGAATTTTATAAGAATTATTTTTTGAATATAGAAGTGGTGTTAATAGCCTTGACCTAAAAGAAGTTTGGTAGGATACTCACCAAGCATGGTTCTAGCCATGTGTATTAATAATCTATTTTTTCTTTTCCACCACGCAATTTTATTAAGATGTGTATGGTTAAGAGAAAGTCTCTAATTCCTAATTCATTAAAAAGTTTGGAAAATTCTCATCATCAAATTCTTCTCCATAATCATTTCGAAATCTTTGGATTTTTAGGCATTTTAGCTAATTTTCTAAAACCATCGAAGGTTTCGCACTTCTTACTTAGAAATAAGGCTCATGTGAATCTTGAATAATCAACCATCAGCACAAGTTCACATTTTATATCTCTTAAGCTAGTGACTTATGTTGGACCAAAAAGGTTCATGTGGATTAACTCCAATTTTCTAGAAGTAACAATTTCTTTAATGGGTTTGAATGAACACGTAGTTTTCGTATCTCTTTGGCTTGAATTTTGAAGTGACTCTTGAAATCTAATGTCGGCAAACCACTGAGTGATTCTAACTTAGTTGTTTTCTTAATGATTTTGAAGCCTGTGTCCTAATCTATGCCAAAGACTAGTGGTTTCATCTTGAGTTTTGAGACAAACGTGATTTGCGTTTGAGTTATCAAGATCAATTACATAAATATTGTAGTTCCTATAACTTAATTATAACATCCTAAAAGTAAGGATAATTTATTTTTAGAAAATACATGATCTTAAGGAGAGAAGAATTATAAAATAATAATTTTTATTTATATATATTTTGATAAGTTTTATTTTTTTGGAAGTTTTTAAAGATGTTTTCATATTTTAAGATATCATACATTATCATATCATAAGATTGTACTGTACATCGAGCGATAATCAATTTTGTAAATAGATTCATAAAATAAGATTTGTATTGTATACATACGATTATGTAAATCTACATGTACAACAATGTTTTAAGACAAGGCCAGATTAGTCTGGCAAGCAGAAGAATAAGATTGTACAGTACGATAAAAGAATATCGTATAGTACAACAAATTAATAGAAATAGAGTTCTCGTTATCAATTAATCCTTATACAAGTACGACAACAAAATTGTATCTGTGCGATAGAGTGTAGTTAGTTTATCGACTTAATGGATTTGACAGGCTAAGGGAAGGATCTGACTGAATAGTATAACTAAAGAATAATGTATGATATGATTAAGTAAAAGAGATAATGAACTTAAGAGAAATATAAATATGTATAAAAGTTAGCTAATGATCACACAAGGATGGCCAAGCCATTATACAATAACAAATAATCTCTTTTTCTTTGTAGGATTTTGAAGATTGGGTTAATAGAAGATTTCTTTGAAATTTTTGTAAATTTGTACTTGGATTTAGCTGCCACAATCTCTTTGTAAGATATGCAATATCTTTGGATGAATTTTTCATTTCATCACAATCTAAGGTGCTTAGAGAGTAGGAGGATTTCAATGCAGTTGTCTTCTTTTTCTTTGATTCTACTTCCTTTGGTTTATCTTTGTGCTTCATTTTTTGCTTAAGGACCTAGTAAGCATATCAAAAGATTATGTGCTTAAGTCTTTGTTTCCATGATGGCTGTCATCTTAAGTGCACATCTCAATAATTCTTTAAATTTTACATTCGTTGGCTTATCATGCCAATGACAAAAGAAATGTTAGGTTGGTTGATTGTCAATTAGATAAGCATATTGACCATACAACTATTACAAAAAGTGTATTTGAATGATTCTTTGTTCTTAGAATTCTAATATTAGGATTAATTGGTTTACATCCAAGATGCTTATTTTCTCTTAGGTTTATAACATACTTTCTTGGTAGAGAGATACCATCTTTCTTATAATGTAAATTCAATGCCAACAAAATACCATGAACAATCGAAATTTTTGGTAACAAATGTATTGTGAAGATAATATTTTATTTTTTTCAATACTAGATATGTTGCTGTCAATAAGAAAATGTTATTCACTTAATTGCAAGGATCATTGTTCCAAAGGAGTGGCAAATGAAAATAGAGTGAGCTGTTGTATTGCTTCACAAATTCACTTTAGAAGGGGCCTTATGGAGTTTATTAAATTAGACATGAAAGTTTTGTTTTATATGGCTTTCCTAAACTTACAAATCTTGATCTCCCTTGAGCAACATATCATGGAGATTGCTTTATATAAATCATTATAAAGATGTCACTATAGAGAAAGATATTGCGCATACTTATTTGGATTAAGGCCCACCTTTTGTTAATGCCAATAAAAAGGATAAAATGAACAAAATTGAGCCAAGCTAGTGGGGAAGATGTCTCAAAGTAATTAATGCCATGAATTGGGTATATCATTTGGTTACCAAATGGACTTTGAAGTAGTTAATTGTTTTGTAACTTAATTGTAAATTCCCATTAGGAAGGAGAGGTTGTGACATTTGTCAAGTGGTGAGATCAACTGCCATATATGATGTTTAATGTGTGCCCACATCACATTACAATTTCTATTGCAATTTTTTTTATAAGATCTAAAAGTGTTTTGTTGTATGTCTTAGGAAGAGAATTAGTGGAGAGAAACATGTCAAAACAATGATAGGAGGATAATTGATGTGAAGTACAGATTGTATAGGGTGATGAATACTTTAACATATACTTTAGTAGAGATCATCTGGTAGGTACACATTTGATGTGGTATGTTGATGCTTAGCCATTGGACATGATGGATAGTGTATAATTGTGAGGCGGATGAGATTATCAAGTATAAAGTTGTAGTGGAGTAGGTGTGAGAATGGGAACATGTAATGGATGTGAAACATTAGTAATATGATCTGATGGCAAAGGAACGGTTGGGTGATGTGTCTTGAAGCAAAACATTTGTGGACATAAGTTTGTTTGGTTTATGGATAGTAATAATGATATCTTTTTTAAGTTAGGGAATAATCTAAATAATGTGTTTAATAACACTAATAGAAAATTTATCATATCTATGATGGAGTGAATAAAACATACACAATAAATATCTTGAAGTATTAAATAAAAGGAAGGTTTGTTTAGGTCTAGAGAGATAGGGATGAAATCACATTTAAGCTAGTTAATGATAATACTTTATTTATTAAGCAATTGGTTATGAGAATGGCATCTCTAAGATTGACAAAGAATGCTTATATGAAACATCAAGGTGTAGACAATAGCGCTTGTGTTTACATTCAATGACACAATTTATTGCGTGAAATATCTACATAATGATTTATGAATCATTCCACGTTCAGCGCAAAATGATGTAAAAATTGATTGCATGTGTTCTAGAATATTATTAGAACAAAAAGCTTTAATAAAATTGGAGAATAGAATTTTTGTTCAAATAAAATTGTTTGAAGGATTTAAATGTTGTTGATTGACACAAAATTGGCAAGTTTAAGTGACTCATAGTCATCAATAATTGAAATAAAGTCATGATATCTTGAGTGAATTAAATAGGATTAGGATCCCAAATATTGGAATGGATTTAATTGAGGCAAGCTTGATTATGAGAAGAGTTTGATATAGAAAAAGGAACATTATGGTATTTGCTATACTCATGGGCATCATCGAAAAATTTGAAGAGTAAGGAAAATGACGAACAAATCCCTGTAATGGTGAAGAGAATGACAAAGAAGATAATGCTACTTATACTGAGAGATGGTGGTTGAGAGAATAGTGGGTGTTGTATTAGAGAGATAGTGGATGCCTTTTCTTTTAACATTGTCACCAATTGTTTTATTTATGTTGGATCCAAACAAAACATAATGAGAGAAAAATAAATAAGATTTTATAAGTTAATTTATAGGTAGCAAATTAATTAGGTGGTTTTGAATGTACAAGACATTGTTTAAAGTTATTGAAGGTGAGAGATGGATAGTGCATTTTCTATAAACTAGAAAAGCATATCCATCAAAATTAGTGCAAGAGTACACAACATAATAGGGGAGAATGATTACCTATTATGTGAGAAGATGCATCAAAATCTAATATTCAAGTCTTACTAGATTGAGCAATTGTTTAGAATCAAAACAAAAAATTGCATGAGAGACAATATGTTGAAAAGTATCATAGTTGTCTATAGTAGTTGGATCAAAATAGCTTTGGTAATATGCTGAGCTATTGGAGACATGCTGAATTATTGGAGAATATCAAAAATTTCTTACCAATGATTCAATAGCTGATTAGTTCCTTGTTAGAGTTGGTATAGTGGAACGGAGTTGTGATCATAACCTTGTCTAATGTTACGGCCACCACGACTATGATTACTATGACTTCCTTTTGTGCTAGCAATAAGAGAAATATGGCCAAGCCTAGAGGAGGGTTGAATAGTTCAATGGCTAGATCATGTTTGCCACCATGATCACAATTGTTATGCCCTCTTGTCACTTTTTTTTTTCAAGTTATATTAATCTTGCACAAGTTATCCACTTAAGAGAGATTAAGAGTAGAGGTTTATACTATTGAAATGTTAGTATTTCAAAAGAATATAAAAATGAAGAAAGTTCTCCATCTCTTTTATAATCTCATACAATATGATGATGGTTGTAATAGTAGATTAAGGTTGTTAAACATTCAAATAAGAATCATGATATTAAATGTTTACTATTTGGTATATTTGGCAATCTCCATTAGTCAAGGTGCCTAAAACCATATGAGATAATTGATACTATTAAATTTAATAATTTTATCAATTGTTAAAGAGGGTTTGTTTTAGAAAGAGAAGTTGAGGATGCTATCAATTAGTATTACAAAAAATAATTAAAGAATCATTTAAGCATAGATCAAAAAATTAGTTGAAGACAAAAGGATGTGAGAGTCCCAATGCAAAAATAGGAGAGAGAGCAGTAGGAAAATGGCAAGATGGAGCTATGCCACTGCAATGAAGAGGGGCTTGAACATAGCAATACTAACAATGGTTGGCAAGCACAAGTGTAGCGAGAAAAGAATGATCCATGGTTCTTGAGTCACCAATTCTAAACAATCTAAGAGTATAAGGCATTACTAACTTCGGTGTGGATTGACATGGTAGCAGAATGCTAAGGAAGAGATGGGAGCAATAAAGAGAGAGATTAATAAAGGGAGTTGAAGGAGAAGTGACAATTATCTTGGCGACTATAGTTTCAATGGGTGCAACAGTTGGTGGCTAAAATCAATGAGATAGATTGGGGGAGTGCCAACTGGAGTTAGTAAGAGAGATGGACTAGGAGAAGAGGGATGACGTTAGAACAAAGTGGGGTTTGAGCACTTATACCATGTTGGAGGATGGAATTAAGTACCTTATTACTAAAGATAAGTACTTACAAATAAGTGAAATAGAACAAATATAAAAAGAATGCAATTAAAAAAAAAAGTTATCATATACCTATTACAAAATAATGAGAGAATATTTTGGAGATATTCATGAGAATATTTTTATAATTAATTTTCTTAATAACAAGCTTGACACTTATATAAATTTCTCTTGGAAGTTGAGATAAAATCCTTAGTGGAAGTGCTTAGTGAAGATATGTGAGGCTATTAAAAAGCTTTTATTGGGGATTATTAAGCCTTGATGCTATAATCCTTACATCTTCTTGAAGAGCTGATGCACAGTTTCATTAGATGCAATTGGAGGAATAAAGCTTCTGTTTATCCCTATCTCATTATGATGAAAGAAGAAAATAGAAGATGTTGGTACAAAGCTTAAGAACTTGAGAAGAATTTAGGCATGCTAATTCAATGGAGAAGTGATGAGCCTTATCATCAAGAATGCTCTTTGTTAATTCTCCTATGACATCTAACTCTAACGAGGTACATTCATCCCAAACATCATAGCTCTAATCTTTTCTTTTCCAATAATTATTTTTCCTCTTAGCTATTCCAAGAGTTCATGCACAAATCTTTGATGAATAGTGCATTTGGAAACTAGATATTGAGGGAATTTCATGGACATGTACTCTTCTCCAAAATCATATTGTCATATTCTTTTTTTTTTCTTCATTTGAAATAATGTCCGGTTTGTCATTTTTGTGATTCACCCCAAGCAAAAACCACATAAATTGGTGTGAAGAGGTAAAGTACTTGTCGTCGGTGTTAGGATTACGGATTAGTCTTTTTCATTTTTGTGTTCCTGCCCTTGATCAACTTTTTTATAGAGTTGGAGTGGTGTAACACAATTGTGAAGTTACCATCTTGTCATACTTATCCTCAAACCATGTGCTTTAGTTGAGAGGTGACGTGTGCCACAACCTACCCTTCTTCCACACTAATCAAATAGCTTGGCTTTGCAAATCTTTAGCATGCGGTGGAGAGCCTTGAGCCAACCCTTGTTGAGGAAGGAATTGGCGTGTATGTGTACCTTTATCTGTTGGTTGCCTTCCCAAGCTTTGATTATTGACAAAAGTGGACCTTGTTAGCAATGTGTAGTCAACATCTTAGTCATAAAAAATTACCCATCATGTCATACCAATGCACAACCATGTTCTTTAGTCATGAGCATTGTCTGCCACAACCCAGTCAACCATTCCATCACACTGATGGAGTTACCTAGTTGGTTTCCTAATTATTCCGCATGTGCTGGAGAGCTTTGAGCGAACCCTTTGGGAGAGGAAGTTAGGCATTTATGCTGATCTTAGTGAGTTGGCAGGACCCCAATCTTGCTCAATTATTGATAAACATACACATTGTTTGAGACGGTCAATTCTCATTCATTGAAGGCTTTGCCTATTTCTTCCCCTCCCTCCAGCCAAGTTAATTCAGGATTACTGGTCTTCTTTTCCTTTCCTCTATTGTCATGTTGTTGATTGTTCAGACAGGTTCATCTGAAGGAACCAGCACCACTATAACAGCGGAAGTTAAGGTGCTTGCTTCACCACAACCATTTTGTAAGCCAGTGCTCACCTTTGCCACAGAAACAGTGGCTTCCACCATCATTGGAGTGGCGGCAGAACCTGCTTCTGCCTCTGCCACAGCAGTGTGCTTATCTTTGCTTTAGCAGGTGCAATGCCTGTTTACTCACCTCTGCAGTAATAATGGCAATGGTGCCCATCTTCTCGTGTCTCCTTCCTTTTTGAGTCCCTAGCCTATCGTTCCTCTTGCTTTTAAGAGAAGTTCTTATTTGTCTTTGTTGGTCCATCTCCACAGCTTGACATAATGAGGAAAATGAGGGAAAGAGAAGATGTGAAAGTGTATGGAGGCCCAGTAAATTATTTCAAGCTATTAGATAGAGAAACAAAGACAAATGGGTTTGAAATGTTAAAGCAAAATGATTTGATGTGACATCGGTGACCTGATAAGGCAAAACACCACCATGTGATCAGCACTAAACCATGTCACTCTGGCTCTCTACGTAATTGAAGAGCTGGAGCACTACAGAGTGAACGAAGAAGCAAAATTCGGCAGTAACACTAGGAGACTCAGTAAGATGGGGTTGATTTATTTTGTGTTTGGAAGGATAAATTTTATGCTTTATTTTCTTTGGAATTTTTCTTTCATATTCACAACTGGCTGCACATGCAAAGACCTGGGATGTATGGTGTTTGAATGTCAATTTAAATTTAATGAATAATTTGAATGAACTTTTGATATTTTTCTTGATGATCATTTCTGAGTGGAAGGAAATCCTATTAACATTGCTAATATTAGATCATATTCAGTTATTTTGGTATGCTTCTGTGATTGTGATATTTGATGCAAGATGGCTGTTTCTCTATTACTTCTATCACAATTGTTGTAAATTTGAACATCCTATATCTATTTCTGACTTCAAGTTGACAGGGTAGGCTTCTTATTCGTGCATGCAACTACACTGCAGCTGCGGAAATTTATCAGAAGATTCTGCATTCATGGTATGATTATTGTGGTCATAATACGTTAATGCTTAAGCTGGGAATAAAGGCCTTAGAAAAATTTACATAGGATTTTTTTTTTACTTATACATTACAAAAAACTATTTTTTTACATGTAAACAACCAATTCCTTAAATTTACTAACCTAACACCCAGAATGATCAATTTACCTATTATTACTTTGGTCTACTTTAATTGATTTTCACAATGATTGATTTAAAACCTTAATTATTTACATATAAAAGATAGATATATTTTAGATCATTAAGAAATTTAAATGTATATAAGTTTAGTTTTTTTGTTTGTCATGGTGAAATTTTATTAAATGCATAAATATAATTTGATAATTTTGCATGTTAGGTGAGTAATTTTAAAAACTTGGGTGTTTTGGCAAAGCCTTCATAAACTCCAAGGAAAAAAAAAGAAGAGAAGATGAAGTGTAGATGTGTAGTTAAAAATGTCAAGCAAGCCACTCATTAGCTTTCTTCTAGTGAAGCTAGAAAGAGGTCTTTCTTACTCCATTGCCCTTGAGAGTGTTGTTGACTGTGTTCCTAGTTTGAGGTTGTTCGCTTTAGGCGACCACCTCAAGAATGGCTAACATGATTTTGGGGCGACCACTCATTAGCTGGGAAGGTGGCTAAACTCTCCATAAACTATTAAGGGCAGCTTTAGAGGTAGAGTCAGACGGCGAGAATCATCCTCCATATACTGTAGGGTTTTGGTACCTTCAGGACTCTCAAAGAGAGCAGTTTGAAGATAGTTATTGGAAGATGAGGTTCTGCTGCATATTTCAGCGTCTGACTAATTTTTGGGACCTCTGAGTGACTGTAAGAGAGGGAGCAGTAGATGAACCCTCGACATCAGCTTTGGGAAAATTTATATCGAGAAATTAAAGAGGAATGCTAAGAAGAAGAGCCAGAAGCTTTGTTGGAAAGAACGCTCTTCCAAGCTTGAGAACCTCTTCTCTAGAGGACTCTAGAATGAGGTGTTGAAAAAGGTTTCTGAGCTGGAGATCTTTGCGTCTGCATAGGTGATTGTCTGGAAGGAGCAGTAGCCTTTGAGTGGGGACAATGGGCCATTGACTATTTTGGTAATTAGTCAAGGGTTGTGAGGATGGGACAACTGTTAAAGGGCTCACAGATCAAGATGCCTCTGCTCAATTATTTTTACTGCTTTAAAATGCCGCACTTCTTTGTGGGGCAATGATTGTGTTGGCCCAGCTCATTGGGAAATTTCTATCACCCTTTATTGGGCCTGCAATGTAATTGTGGCCAAGGTGGTAGGGTTAATCCCCATATGATATGTTTGGTTGATTTTTTGCAGACCTTTTCAGAACTATTTAGAAGTTCAAAGATTTTGTTTAAATTTTAAACCCGTTCTTTACTTGAAGCATAATGCTTTTTATCTTATCCTTGAAGCATTTTATCTTTGGGGTAATTTTTTATGAATGGTAGTCATATTTTTCACCTCAGTAGGATTTGCATGGTAGGTTAAGTGAAGTGCAAGAGGTAGTCTGAGTACCACCTCAACGAGCAGTAGGTACCAATGCTGTGAAATGTCGAGCCATAAGGTCCGTTTTTTGAGGCATTCAGGCCGAGGGATGAGTAGGGAAGTCAACATGTCAAATGAACTGCTAGGGGTCATGGATTCTCAATGGAAGTTTGATGCATATGGATCAGCGAAGTTTTAGTATGTGTTGAGCCACAAGTAGGGTTATAGGCATCCCTAGGGATGGTTGAGGCTAATTAGAGAGCTCAATAGGTTGAATGAACAAAGAGAGATCAAGAACCCTCAACTAAACTTTGATTACAATATAGTTTCTTTGATTGTTGTGGAAGGCATCATGTGGTAGTCCCATAGGTAGCAGGCATTTTGCTGATCCATTTGTCATTTTTGCTAGTCAATTCGAGGCTTTGGGATCTTCAAGAGGTTCTTGTTTGTCGTCTTGACTTGTTTGTTTGTGCAGATGTGACCCACCGAAGCATACTTGAGGTATTTGACCGGGGATTGATCAAGCTTTTGTGGTTGCTCAGCTCAGAAATTGCTTTAGTGTTTGTAAATATGGCATATGCACCTCAAACATATATATGCCATGGAAAAAAATTATTTGGCACACAATGACATTGGTCTCCTCAATCAATGGCTTAGCCTCATCTTCTTTGTGAATTAGTCAACTGGGAGAAATCTGCTTTTGGTTTCCCTTGGCTGTTGGAAAGTGGCTTAAGAAGTCCTTTCTCTGAAGTTAACAAGAAATTAACAAGACTTATGGCTTTTGCTGTTTATTGGGGTTGGTTGCTGTAAGCCCAGCATTAGTGGCCACTTTTGTAACCATTAGTTTCTCCCAAATTTGTGACTTTCATTATGTTGGCAGCTTTATTTGGGTAAGCACATAAGCAGGTGTTTTTTTTAAAGCTAGCCATTAAAGAAATTACATGTGAGGCTTGTGATCTGACACTTCTTGCTTCCTCCCATATTTTCAACTGCATTTTGTCTATAATATATAATGTTAGATGGTTCATTTAGAATTTTGAACTCGATTAGAGTATTAGGGAACCTATTATTTGTTGACCCAATCAAATTTTGGAAGAATGCTTTGGGCTAGATTTCAATAACTCTTAAGGCGTGTCAAACATTAGTCAAATATCTGTTTGATTGACTTATCACAAACTGTGAGTCGCTATGTTCCTTGAAAAATTTGGCTTGGGGCCTTTTAATAAATTGAAGTTTAAATAAGGGATCCTTGTATGCTAGTAGTTGGTCACAATAAATAGGATGCATATAATGTTCTCTTTCGTGACCTGCTTGGGATTGGTTAGGATGTTCTCAATGATGTTGCTTTTCTTCTCAAAGGCTTGTTGTCTTAATGCTTTTATGATAACAAAGGAATGTTTAGTTGAAGTTGCTTCATGAAATTGGAGAGAGCTTGAGACTAATAATACTCCTTGGAATGTGATTACCCTAATATTCCTTTAGCTTTAAAACTTTGAGTGTCTTCCTTAATACCTTCCTTTAGAATGATTTCCTATGCTTTGATCTTGATGTTAGTAATGAAGATCGCCTTCTCTTGGTCATACCGACCTTCTTGATTTTGGGATAACTCAAGAATGCTTATGTTGGAGAACATATCATACAAGGTGATGGCATGGGTATTTCCTCGATAAGGGGAGTCACATCAACTTGGGTTGAGGTGTCTGATGGTTTGATTGGGGCCACGAATGGAAATCATTGTCGAAGAAAATTTGTGATGGAGTTAATCAATGAGGATGGATTATTCAGTTGCAATTTTGATCAACAACAATACAGGATGAAGGTATAAGGGGAGGTAGATTGCGTTAATGAGTGGTGTGCACAGGTAAAAGTTGTTGTGGTCGATGGTTTGGATAGTGAGCATTAGTTGAAGGCAGTAGCTTGGGATTTGGCGAAGTAGTTGGTGGAGTTGGGTTGAGAATGGGTTCAAGTAGAGCCAATGCAAGAAGTGGGTGAGCGGCGGGATTCCAACTTTAGTGGAACACATGTTGGGAGATTAGGAGCACGGTGTAGCTATGATTTGGTATTGGTGGTTGATGATTTCGGGCATGAGGATTTGGTTCTAGATGAAGAGAAGGCTAGTCTCTGCCTTCTTAAGGAAGTATATTGTGTACCTTTGCAACAAATCAACTTAAAGGGGTTTTCAAGTTCACAAAATCCAATAGTAATTGCTCTTTGTTCATTCCATAAGGGCATTAATTAGATTTTACAATTCTAATATATCCTTATAACATAAGGAAATATACAAATATGAAATAGAAGATAATGATAGTTGATTTAAGATTATTCTAAATCCGATCAAATTTTTCTTGAATTTGAAAATAAAAATATAAGAGATAAAAATGTCTTTAAATTCTTAAATTTTAGGAATCTTCAAATCTATAATTTGAAGTTTTGATTTTTTTTTAATTTAAAATCTTATTTCTTGAACTTAGATTATCCTTATTCATTAAATTTTGATTTATTTGAATATAAAATCTTGATTTTTTGAATATAAAATCTTGATTTTTTAAATTTAAAATAGTCACAATTCATCTCACAAAAGATAGAGACAAATAATATTGAATTGCTAGGATGATATTTAAAAATTGTAAGAGGTCTTATTATTAACCTTTAAAATTCAAATTGACTTGTTAAGTGACAAAGATCTTTTAATTATATTTTATATTTTTTTATTCATGCGTTTGAGTTTTGAGTGGGTTCCAAACTGAGTTTGAATTTGTTATGAAATATTAATCTATGTTAGCAATTTGTTAATATAACTTATTTTGCATCAATCCATCTCCAAACATGCCCTTTTAGGTACCATACATTAATTATCTCACATTGCCAACCTCAGATGAAAGGGCAAGGTGTTGTGTAGGCATAGCAAACTTCTAGGGTTTTAGTCATTGGCTTAAACCATTGTTTATATGCGAGTTGAGGATATCCCAAAAGGTTAGCTATTAGGTGAATTTTTATTTTATTTTACGATATTTTAACTTATCATATCATATTAATATCATTTGTTACTCAACATTACTTCAATTATCGAAATGTATGAATTCAAAATTGTCGAGGTGAGGATATCCCAAAGGGTTGGCTATTGGGTGAATTCTTATTTTATTTTACATTATTTTATCCTATCATATCATTTCTTACCTTACAATACATTGTTTCTTCAGCTACAGAAACGAATGAGTTTAAAATTATAGTTTTATATTTGCATTTTTGAATGCCTGTCAACATCAGTTCAAGAATCCTTGTGTAATTGCTTTAGTTATTTATTTGAGAATTTCACCCCTTTTGTTTTCATAATAATAGTCTATGGAACATTACATACCTTATCGTCCAATTATATTATCTCATTTGATCTGTCATATGTGTGCTATGGATGTTTCATTCATTATAATCTACTTTTAATGTTTTTTGGACAGTCCTGATGATTGGACCTCATTCTGCAATTATTTGGGCTGTTTATTGGAGACTGAATTGAGTTCGTCAGCTAGCAGCTCTAACCTACTATGTACATTAGAAAATGTTGAACTTCTAGGCTGCAAATCAAACAATCTTTCTATAGAAGTGGTGAAATTTTGACTTCTTGACTTACTATTTGTCCCTTTACAAGTGCTATTAATTGACATGTGTATACTATTGTTTTAATGCCTGTTTTCATCATAATGTGGGATTTATCTTCAATTAAACATATCTGCAGTTTGATTCACGCATAGAAAGTGCATTGTCTTTTGTTCAAAAGCTGCAAATGGAAGCTCATGATGGTCAAACAAGATGCCCTTATTTGGCGGCCATTGAGTTGGAAAGGCAACGCCGCATGAAGGGAAGAGTCAATGACAAATTGATGGAAGCTTTGTTAATTTACTTCAACAGGTTTGTTTTCTCATTCTTCACTTTCTTAGCTGGAGAGGTTCCTAACTCATTAGTGCTGGTGAAGGATCATATCATTTTTCATTCAATATTTTGAAAATTCCTTTTCAAAAGTTTTTATTTTGTGTAGTTGTCTAAGTTTGATGCTATTTAGTTTTTAAAGTTATTTTGATTTATGGTCATACGACAAAACAATGGGCGGAGTTTCTGACACATGCATGGAAGGTTTTATTGAAATGAAATCACCATGAATAAAGTTTTTGATGTTGTTTGTCCCGTTTCATCTTCTGTCTCTTCTTTGGAAGCTTTGTGAAGATAACTTGTGCAAAGCTGTCAAGTTTTAAAATTAGTTTATGATACAAAAAAAGTTTAGTTGGACACGAATGATTTAACCAATTTACTTTATTTCTCAATTATTATTTTGTTCTTATAGAGTAGAGTTTCAATCATCATTCCATTGTTTTGAACTAGTATTCCTCTTGCTCTGTTAGCAAGTTGAATGACTTGCTATTTGAGATTCTTTATCGGTGAAGGGTAGTGGAAAGATAATGATGCCTATGTTACCTATTTTTCTTTATCATTGTTATTCTGTTCTTGAATGTGAGTTGTTATATGAGAAGTTTTATAGGTGATAGTTATGTTACCATAATTTTATTTGCTTTTTATTCTTCTATTCATGAATGCAAAGAATTGCTATCAGAAGTGGTTAGGTACATCATAGGCAGAAAAACAGATGCCGTAACACCAAAAAGTGAAACCATAATTTTGATGGAAGAATGTTCATTAGTCTTTCTTTGGTGAAAAAGAATATGTGCTTTAAAGTTGTGGGTGTCATGGCTTCTATTGTTTTGGCTGTTCTAAACTTCCTTTAATCATCTTTTGCTTGTTCCAACTAATTATGGCTTCCTTTTTTTCCTATTGGCAACTAAACGTTGGATTAAAATTAGGAAGTGCAAGTCTGTTCCACATAACTTCCATTTAGATGCACTTGGTCCTCTTCTTCCTCAAGAAGAACGACCTACAATTAGAAGATGGGCTATAGAGCCATACAAGAAAAGGAAGCTTTAGTAGGCAATAAAAACAATAAATCGAGACGTCCATGACACCACTTAATTACCCTCAAGATATGGAGAAGCAATTTATTGTTCAAAGAAAAAACATTGCAAACTCAAGTGAAGCAAAGCCAACTTCAGACTTCCTCAAGATGAATAATTTCATTTGCACATGGCATTGGTATGAGACCTCATCAAGACAGCTCATGCTTATGAGCAATGTCACCAAGGAAGTGGTTTGACAAACTGCATAGATTGTTACTTAATTTGACATTGGATAAGACATCTGTGTTCATCCACCTCAACTACTAGATTATACTATAAAAAATTAGGTAGTAGAACCATTCCTATCCTTTTTTTTCTTAATGTTATCATAAAAATTGATGAAAAAAGGAAACCACCCATCCCCTGTTCTTAAGGGAAATCAATTCTCTAAAAAAGCATGCTAATTTTATTACCTGTGCACTCATCTCATTAGTTCTCTCCTTAAAACAAATGCAAATCTATGCAAATCTCATCAAGAGTTGAGCAGTCAATGTTCACTAGGCAAACATTATATTGCTTATGGGTTAATTGTTATATTCAGTCAAACAAACAACTTAAATATAAACACTAAAGTAAATCAAAATTTTTGAATTAAATGAATTTCATATTTCAAATTAAAATTCTTAATTCAATTCAAATTTGATTATTGATTTGGATATGTTTCTAGATTTAGATGAAAGAGCATTTCCTAAGCAAATCTAAAATGCATGTTGATTTTTCTTCAAAAAAATAAACTAGATTTTTAATTTATAATTTCTTCATAGCATAAATATACATTATTTTTAATTTGATGCTAAATGTAGTGTAGGTATCCCAATCTTTGGGTAATGCACTATCAACATATTTTATTGTTGGGTTAACTAGTCTTGCACATGCTTCAAATGGGGCCATATGTTTTGAGGGCTTTTCGCTAAGTATCTTTCCCTACAAATAATTGAATTCAAACAACTTAAATATTTATCAAAACAAGTTGAATGTATTGAAGCACATAATTTTCAATCAAATGTTATTCAAGAATCAAATGACACATTCATTGTCAGAAACACACCTCAAAATGGCTCTTTTGTATCACACATGCAATGTCAATTATATGCAAGCAAAATGCATATTAGACTCTTGTATTATGTTTTACGATGTGCTTTTCATCCTATCAATAGATGAATAACTATCTTATTTTTGATGTCTATTTTTTCATCAATTTATGAGTGAAAGACAATTTCTTTAAAATATAAGGTCCATGATCGGCCAAAGTGTTTGCTAGAAAGTCCTCAAGAATTTTGAATCCTAATCAATATTTGAAGATGGTAAGGCTTAGCATACTGACATGAATTTGAAGATTAGTCATGGAGCTTCTTTACATGTAATACTGCTTTAACATGCTATTAGAATAGCCATCTTTGAAAACTTGTCTTGCTCTATTAAAAAAAAATAGTTATCTCTTGTTCAAATTATGGTTAGTTCTCCAAGAAAGTTTGTCAAGAAGCTTTGCAATGGGTTTGAGGATACTAAAAACGTCATGTGTAGGCCATGCTTGTGATTTGTTGGCTTAGTTTATTTTAATGTATGTCCTTTAATTAGGTCACACACGATCTTTGAAGGCACTTAGTATATGTTTGTCATTTTTAAATTTCTTGGTTACACCAACATAGCTATCTACTATTGAAGAATGAGCTGCTTAAATCCATCACACCTTGAAGGATACATAGTTACTCTCCTTTATATAACAGTACTTCCTTGGAAATATATTCATTGATTTTCCTTCTATGCTTCTTGAAATCATGATGACAATATCTCTAAACTTTGTGTAATAGCTCAAATTTTAACTTATAGAATAAATAAATAACCAAGTTTTTTGCCAAAACCTCTAACAAATGAACATTATGATAATTTTGTTCCATAACATTATGATAATTTTGTTGGCATGCTGCCGCTTCTGCAGTAGGTTTTATCTAGCCTACTTCTAGAGGAGCTCAACCATACACATACTAGTTATTGTCCATACCAAGAAAAACTAGTGTCCTTAAGGGCCATGCTTTTGGAGAATTTGTAGACCTTTGTGTTGCTTTTTCTCCAAAGCATCTAAATGGTAGTCTTGAAGTAAACATCTAGCATTAAATCTATTCATTCTCTAACAGAGTTCAGTGCATTCCCATGTTCAATAGATGTGCATCCACATGAGATAATCTCATGTTTTGTGGCTTATCTTGATGGTATGCTATGCTCTGCCTTGAACCATGTTTAATCGTCCTCTGCAAGCCATTTCACTGCTCTAGAAGTCTCATGAATTTTGAGTCAAATTATTCCATATGGCTTTGCAAACGTATGAACTACATGTATTTTTGGCAAGCATTCACTAATCTCTTCATTCACCTTATTGCAATTGGGTCATTTGTGTAGGAGTCTACTCTATTGACAGGATGGTTCTTGTTGTTGGTAACTCAGTATTGTTCCAATTTTATGTAGTAAATTGCATTGTGATTCCACAGATATGAACAATGAAATATCACTTTGTAGATGCTGAGAGATGCTGCCACGTGATGCTTCATCTATGTATTCTTAAGTAATTGCTAAGTATATATTACATTGTCTCTCAGTTCATGTTTTTACATTTTTGGGAATATATCCTAATGAATATGGCTTAGGTTGAGGTGTTGTCTCTAGTCCCAATTCCTTTTATGATTTTTTCTAAGGTCAAGTTCGTTTTACTTAATAGTATTGCTAATAGTTTTTATTATTTCTTGCTTCACCAGAATAGACAGTGAACAACTACTTTCTTCTTTAGGTTTCTCAATCTTGTGCCAAGTCCTTGTTTAATCATCATAGAGAGTCTTGGATCTGGCTTGTTTGTTTTCTCGTAGGCATGCTTTAGCTCAGCTACAATGGTGCGCCTTCTTCATTTTCCTCCATGCTTTAAACTTCTCATGATTGACATTCGAATGTAGCTTTCGACATTCTTCTTGTATGTGACCTCCCATTCTGTAGTGGTCATAGTAATTGGTATACGAGGATGAAGGGAATGTGAAGTAGAGGTAATTGGCAACAGATTTCTTATCATATAAGACCTCTTCTTATGCTTCTTTTATCAATACGTCTTAGATTGCCTGGCCTTTAGTTGGCAATGGGAACAGTATGAGCTCATTGGCAACTAGGTGATTCTTAATGGATTTGAATCATTTTCAGTTGCATATCATCCAGAGTTTTTTGAGTTTTATTTCTTGTCATCTGAACTAGGTGGTATGCTCCTGGGCATCATGTCTTGGCTTTTCTTGTGGGCTGTCATTTCCTCCATCATTCTTTTAGATAGATCATTGATTGAACTCTTGGGATAGTGGTTTCTTTAGCTGATATGATGATACCTCTTGCAATGCCGTTGTTCTCAACCCTGCATTCCACTACGTCGAAGCATAGTTGGGCAACTTCATATGGATGAACCACTTTCTTAATTTTATGCATATCTACATTGGTATAAATAGTTCTTGATTTGTTCAGTACATTCATTTAGCTTATCTTCTAACTTGAAAGGTTAACTTTGAAACTCTGAAGGATTTATTTGCAAATTATTCAAACATGTGGCACCTATATGCTTTTAATCATATTTAATATTGTTGAAAGATTGCTCAATTTGATAGTTGTAATCATAGAGATATTTTGCGTGTGCTTTTTTGAATTTGCTTAAGGAACATTCTTGGTAAAATCTAATCTATTTGACTTTGTTTATCTAAATATATAATAGTATGTGGTTTAAAATCAGCAAAATACAGTATGCTCTGAAAACAAACCTTAAGCTATGGTTCCATTGACTGTGATACAGATCATGCATCTGGAGTGTGGGCAAAAGCAATGCAATGCAGTAATCTGATTGAGGGAGTTTTATTAAAAACCTGAGCATTGTAGATTTACTTTGGTTTTTGGCAGTGCAACTTATTCTTTGGGCTTCACCTCCTCTTGTGAAGTCCCGTGCTATCACAAGCAATTAGAGTAATCTAGCAAAAGCTTAAAAACCTTAGCTTTGATGGTGGAATGATTATTCAACATACGAATTGCATCAAGGTAAAAAACCCTAATTCGCTCGTTTTTATAGAATTCCCTTACAAATATGGGCTTCTTTATCTTTGTCAACTGGATAATCATGAAATATAAATCAATAATTATCTTAAAAATGGGAAATTGAAACCTGGAATAGCTGATTGACTTGACCAAACTGAATAATATACATTGAGGTTTCATATGATGTAGTGTATGTCACCTTATAATATGATGCATGTGATTTCCTTATAAAGTCTATATATTATGTTGAAGTTCCCTATTCAACTTTCACAGTTTGTTCACGTTACATTAATGCAGCATAGCTTGCAATCTAAACCTACTCTAAACAAAAGCATTGAAACAAAAAAGTAAATAACATAATGAAGTTTATTGTTAACAATTCCCAACTGAAGTTAATAATCAACAACAATAAACTAGAGCAATTTCAGCAACAAATATTTGCCGTTTGCATTTGTCCAACCATATAGAATTCATGATGGATCCAATAGAACAACTGGAAATAGCCTGGTGTCCACTGAAATATGATAGGCTTTCACTATCATATTTTGCTATTTGAATTTCATTACTGTTGGATAATTTTCTCTCATGCATGTGTTTTTGACTAACCAATTGGGTGACTATTTTTGGCATTGTGTTTTTTAGTGTCTTGGAATGTTTTTTGGTAGATGTGTATTTATTGCAACATCTTTACGTGGATCTTGCTTGAAAATTGATAGGTCATTATAAAATAAGTGTAACATTTCCTTGTTCAATATAATTATTGACCCCAACGAATAACAACAAAATTTCTAGATTGATGAGAAGTGGGTGTTGATCATTGGGTGATTTCAAAATAGAGTATTTGAAGACAAAGTAATTTTAATAGGTTCTTAGATGAAGTAGACATGGAGGATTGTCCCACATCCATAAATGAGGGTAAGTGCCATTTGAGGACAAAATGGAGAAGCTGATTTGGGAAAACGAGAACACTGCCTTGACACATTTGGTGGCGTTATCACCTGATTACATCAATGCAGTTCCTCTTTCAATGTGTTGTTATTTTATAGATAAACCTTGTTGGATTGGTAATCCTGTGGGTTTATGCCCAAGGCTATGGCATACAGAAGGACTCACTGAACAAAGGACAACTCTTGATAATCTTATAGATGGAGTGGGGTTAATAATTATTTCAGCATTTGAAATGAAGATAAAATTCCTGGACTTCTTATAGGATGTGACATCTGCATTTTTATGCATCATTTGAAAACAAAATTGTGAAATTGTTTTTGATCAACATACTTGAATAAGGTTTAGCAGATAAGGAGGGGCTCTTTTTAGAGTGTAGGGGACGGGATGAGCAATCTGAATAGGAAATGGGGAGCAAGTTCCTGGACATGCCAATATAATTTTTTATCTAATAATGGTCAACATGTAGTTCAGATTTTGTGACATCAGTAACTGGTTCAAATGAAATGTAAATTTTTAACAAATGGATTTGTTTGATCATTTCACTTCAAAATGGTGTCTTATTCTGGTATTTGATTTTTCTTGGTTTATTTCTGTTGTGGATCTTGATTGTTCTAATAGTTAGTTTGGCACCCATTCTTTGTTTTTTATTTTAATAATTATTATTAGCCTTCATATCTGTATTTATTGTGCGATTTATAGCCTTAGTGTACTTAGGGAGTCAGCTTGCAAACTTTGTTCAAACATTTTTCTAATATGCTTTTGTAGATTTCATGGTTGTGTTCACTTTTAACTTGTGTCATTCATAGTCAATATGTTAGTCATTATCTATGGATGAACGTTTTTACTAGATTTTCAAGCTATGAGTTGATGGTAGTGAGGATTCCCCACCATATTAGATATTCTTTTAGATTTTTCCTAAATGTGCAGGTTTGGTCACTTGTCTTGCTTTGCTTCTGACGTTGAGTCTTTTTTCTTATCATTGACGGAAAAAGAACAAGCTGAGATATTAGAAAGATTCATCATAAATTGTGAGTCTTCAACCAGTGAGCCATTGAACAAGATGGGCCAGGCCATCACAATTTTTAAACTTAAAGGACGTTATGGTGTTATGACAACCGTACCTATAGAAGGTATCACAACATACTGTCTGATCAATCACAATTCAAGCTATCTTCTTTTCCTTCGTTCTTTAAGACATTTTCCTATGTTAATGTTGTTTCTTGATGATAAACTATGCTAAATCCTTATTTTTTTCTGTAACCCCTTTTTAGTTACTTTCACTTTATCTAATTGGTAACTAGGCTTTTCCAACTTATTGTTTCTGCTTATGCATTTCTTTTCCTAGCATTACCAGTGCCATCTTTTCTTTTCCAGTAACAATGCCATCTCAATCTGTGCTATTTCTTGTTCCTTTAGTTAGTAAATTTAGTGTCGTATTTTCTCTTAGTATATCATTTTAGACATTAGAATTTGTTCTCCCTCATGACACTGTTGTTACTCTCATTTCTGCAATGGTTTTGCTTTTTTTTATTGAGCCTTTCGTGATTGAAATATCTGCCAACCAGCACCATCGCATCTGCATTTTATGTAACCATTTTACATATTTATTTTTCCTCTTTGTTGTTTGTAGTTTTACTTGTGAAGAGAAAGTTCAGTAATTGGTAGAAATGAACATTATGAGTTAGATGCAGAGCATCTGTTGTGCTTCACAAGGAAAATTTGAACGTTATGCACAGTAATTAACAAATTGTCCAACAGAACCTATAATACTAACAAGCATCTTTTAACCATGATTAGTGTGGATAACAGCACTGATAAATAACATTTACATCGATCAACATCTGGTGTTGCATGATTGGCTTACTTGGGTGGTACATTTAAATTCAATATCAATGCACTGTTTATTATCGGAGTTTTTAGATATGATGCAAAGGTGCAACGCTTAATAAACCAGCCTTTATCTGAGATTTAATGTGTATTGAGTTCATTTATTCACACAAACCGTCCAGAGAGAATGAAAAAAATGGATTCATAACATTAGAATAATGACCACTGGCAAAGAAACAAAATATCAATTAAAACTGGAAATATTTCAAGCCATGAAATCATCCTTTGATAGAATGAAATATTTAAGATAATTGCAAACCGGATGGAGAAATCAAACCCTAACTACACTAATTGTGAAATTGAACGTGATTTGTGAGGATTCAAATGCATTTTAATGCAATGAAGATTGCATAAGAATTAAAAAAAAATTTGGACAAGAAGTGAGATGATCAAAGAAAGATGTATATTGTCTCAAATGTGTTTTTCAGAATTATTATGTGAGCCAGGTTACACAAGGAATCCTTTCCCGTTCCACATACTGCAATTTCATTTGAAAGCAAACCTTCACAGATTTCACCAACAGCATGATAATTTAAGAAGCAGACATACCTAATTAACCTTAGATTAAAGTAGAAAGAGGAAAATATAACAAGATTTTGATGCAGAATGCATATCTCTGAGTATAATTTGAGATTCATATGAGTTTTGTAAGAAAGTTCCAGTGGTCATGCCTCTAGTTATATAATTTATACAACTTCACTCGTTGATTATCGCCTGATACTTGATGTTGTGGTCGAACGCTGTGCTGATGTCATCTTTATACATGCAAAGATTACTTCTATTTTTTCTATCAGTTTCATGAAATTCATTTATTTTCATTACTTGTGAAACCTTGCCATACTGAATTTCCTCCAGAACTTGAAGATACAGCTATAAAAATGGTGGACATGTATTGCAAAAATCTTGGACTTTCAAGAGATCTCGATCCCCAGGAAAATTTTTATGGTGAAGATCTATTGCATATGGCTAGTAATGTCCTTGTACTGGTGTGTACTCCTATTAATTGGTATTATCATTGCCATGGATGCTGTTATTAGTTACACTGAATACAATTTGTGGTATTTTTATTTTTTTGCAACAAGCCATCTCTTAAATTGTTGCTGGGCATATGTTCAGTTCTTCCAAGGTTTGAATAAATTGAGCTCAAATGTTATTAGGCAGGAAAGGGTGAAACCATGGATTGATCGAACTTTAAGAAATTGGCTGGCCATTGCTCAAAAGATTAAGAACATAAAATTTAAATTTTGGGAATGTGACTAATTTTTTATTTGTTTTTCTAATATAGCCTAAGAACCAAGTAATTATATTTATTTTTCACAAAATATTGTTCTTCTATCATCAAATATATTGTGCTTTATTGGTATTCCTCTATGTTCACCAAGGAGAATGTATGTTGGGATTAATCTTAACCACAGAGTTAATCAATGTTTGATTGATTTTTTTTAGTTCTTTTTTGCTGAAAACTTAACATAAGAACCCACTTTGGTACCATGGTGTTCCCCATGTATTTGAGAAAGCTTTCCATGGGAGCATTGGTAGAGTTCTGAGTGTAGACTTGGTTCTACTGAAGCTTGACTTATGTTATTGTAGTCATTTGTATCTATGGAGTCAGCCCAAGTTTTATTTCAATTTGAGCTCTTTGTTCATGGTGAGTGTTAAAATATAAATAATAGACTTAATTATATTATATTTATTTATTATAGAATATAATTGATATGTCTAATTGTTATAAGCATACTATGGTATTTTTTATGATATTTTCTACTTAAATTATTTGTATAATCAATTTATCTTTACATAAAGAGCATTGTGTTCTCTCTCTTTCAAGAAGAATAAAAAACCCTTTTCTTTTTCATTATGTTATCTAAACCATTCAATCCTAAAACGTTAGGCCACTTTCCATGCCTTTAGCTACCTCTCCTCCTAATTGTTATTTCCAACCATGCTCTTGCACTGTAAGACCCATCAATTTGCCCATGTGGCTTTTTTGTCCTTGCAATTATCGTTTGTGCCACATGTGGCTTTTTCATTGGCATCATTCGTTAAGATTCCATCACTTCACCTTCCTACAACCTCAATGTAACCCTTAGATTCTTTCATACCCACTATTTTGCATTTATTGTACCCTTAAATAGCTTCTAAACCCTAAGCCATCCCCTACAACCACCTCCTACTTCTCTCATATTCTTAACATGAACTTGCATTGCCTCCCATCTGTCCTCCCTTTGCAATCTCCTTTGCCAATGTCGATTCCCATAAAAAAATTCTCTACTCTTATGATCTATAACATCTTTTGGTACTAATTAAATAACTGATCTCATATAATTGACAAGAATTTGCTTGTGATCTTATATCTATTTTTGTCATTTGCTTGTTGCTAATGACATCTATGTGAGACAAATTTTTTGTTGGCTTGGCTATCGAGTTGATTGGTTCGAACTACCCTTTGATATGTCAATAAGAGTCTTTTTGGTCTCCAACTATGACAAGTTTGATCACCTTCTTTCAAGTTTTTTCTTCTATACTTAAAACAGAAGTTCAATAATCTACAAACGATATCAAAAAGATAATTATATAATCATGCATTTGACTTTAAATTAGCTTGAAACTATTTATTCCTATATTATATTTCTTATCTATGTTAAAAGGATGTTTAATATGCTCTATGAGATGTATTCTTAGGTAAAAAAATACTTAGGTGTATTAGCTATATATGAAAAGAAGTTTACACCAAGAAGAATATTATTCTCTCCAAAAGTACTCTTGTTCCTTACATTGCCCTCTTGATGAACTATTTGTATACCATCCATGTCGTGTTATTGATCCCCAACAATGTATGGCCTTTTAAGAAGAGTATGTCTTTGCAAAAATGTTTTTTTAAGGGCTCCTTATAGTTGGTTCAGTATCAAGTCATTGTCAATAGTGAATAAATCTCTCTCTCAATCATATTATCTTAGGTACTCAATGATCATATTACTTTTGAAAACCCCTGCTACACCCTTCATTGGGTTTTTTTGCCTTAGTTGTTCATGTTTATGGTTGTGGCCATAGTTGGGGTTCTAGATTTGATCATAGTCATGGCTAAGGTGACTTTGGTAATGAACATGGCCATGTTTTTAACTTCATACTTGCTATTGCACCTACTTTAGCCGCACTTTCTTTGAGAATTGCTAGATTAAGCTTAAGAATCTTGAGTCGGCTAATGTCATAAATGATGAAGCTTTTATTATAAAGTCTTTTATTGATGTTGGTGGCATCAACTTGACCTAAGATGGGTATGAAGCATTCAAGAAACTTCAATAACCCTTGCTATTATCATTTTCACATTCTTCTATTTAAGCTTAGTTTGTTACTCATAGTGCCTTAAATATTACCCATGGTGAGTTCGAGATATTAGAATCAAATGCCACATCCCACTTAACTAGTAGTCATTTAACATTTCTATTTCAAGTCCATGCTAGCCTTTATCTTATGTTTGCATTATAGATGGATCGTATTATCTTTTATGAGTGTAATATTTTTCCGGTGTTTAAAAATCTCTCCCTTGAGCATGCCTCTCCAATGCTTGAAGTTTCCAATGTGTCTTTTATCTATTAGCTAGCTTGCAAGATCATTTCATTGTTTAGTTATCTATTTTTACTAAGCATTATTTTTTTAGGGTTTGAACAATCATACAGATTGGTGGTGCTTGTGAACATGATGGTCTTTATTTTGTTAAACACTATCATTTAGCTTGTCTCTCTTAACATGTTATTTGCTTGTATCTACTTTGTAATATCATTGTCCTTTGGGTCATTTGTCTCTTTCCAAGTTAAAGTATCTTCTTCACCTTGCATCTTTTAGTTTTATGTGTGAGTTCTACTAGTTAGGAAAGAACACTATACTCCTTATCCTATGGAGTTGTTAATAACAATTTTACAAGTTAGTTTGACATTTGAAGTACAGGTTGAGTGGAGTTTCGTAATGGTTATGATTATTTTATAGCACTTGTTAATGATTATTTTTGGTCACTTATATTTATCTTTAATAGATAGATCTTAATCCCATATAATCTTTCTATAATAAAATAAAAAATTACTTTTTACTATCATGCATATTCTACATTTTGACATGTCTCTTAATTTTATTCAAAAATCAATGACTAAATTCCTTATATTGCTTGGTGTCATACATCAAACATTAGGCCCTTGTATATTTCAACAAAATGATATGGTTAAATGTAAGTGTTGGCACATACTTGATTTTACTTGTAGGCTTCTAATTTAGATGTCTGCCTTAAAAATAAGGAATGTTGTCATTCTCTTTGCTTTATTAATTCAAATCCTTTATTCTAGATAGTGCTGTTCCCTTCAACTTTTTTTTTATCTTGACAAACACTTTTTCTTTTTCACTTTTAGACTATTTGGTTGTACTTTATTCATCTCTGTACCATCAATTGGTAAGTTGCCTCAAGCAATTATCTTTTTCTTTGATGCTCCAACCCTTAGAAAGGGTATCATTACCTCGATTCTTTTGAGCGCTTTTGTATTTCTGCAGATGTCACCTTCTTTGAATTAATAATAAATCTTTCCACGACAACATCTCTTTTTGTTCCCTTACCTTCCTAACCAAATCCTTCTCTTATTAGTTATGGTCCAACTCATATTTCCCCTATCACTCGTACTCATAATCCTACCAATTGTTTTTTTTGTTATGTATTAGTTGGAAAGATGGATTGCTTTGTTGTTGATTTTTATTAATGGTAATTAAACTTTCACAAATACTGTTATTATCTTCCCCTATTCTAGATCCCTCAGTACCCTCATCACCTTATTCTAACATAGCTTATCTATAGCTTTATGAAGAGGCAAACGATCTGGCACTATATTTCGTATCCAAATCTATTTCTTTCTTGACAAACTTAGCTCATTTGATTCTGCCTTTGCATCTGATTTGATTCTTAACACTTACCAAGAAGTATCGACGCATCCAAGTGATAGTATGATGAGAATGGAGAAATATCAGGCCGTGTCTTTCATGAATCTTGGGAATTGGTTTTGATGATGCTAATATTTTTGTTTCTCGTTAGGTGTTTACTATTAAGTATAAGCCAAATTACTAAGTGCATCGAAATTGATTATCACTTTATTAGAGAAGTTGTTACAAGTTGGAAGATTTATATTCATCTCACTCCTTACGCTAGTAGTTGATTTATTACTAAGACTTTATTATCAAGTTTTTCTAAAAGATTGTGACATGTTAGACATAATTCCTCTCTTTGTTCTATTTTGATAAGAAGTGTTATAGCTTGATTATAATAATTAAATTACTAATAGAAAATAAATAGTAAGCCTAATTATAGGTGTTTATAATATTTCTTATGTAAGTTGTTTTCATGCTATTATTTGTATAGTTGATTTATGCTTGTATAAAAGTACCAAACTTCTGCACTTAAAATAAGAAAAACAAATATTTTTCTTTTCTATAGTAAGCCCATCGGCTACACAATCTCAATATTATTTGTGGATCAGTTTTGGTCCACAAATGCATCTCCTAATTATATTTTATGTTTCATTCTTGCATGAATGACCCTTAGGTGAAGGTATATTTGATCTATGGGTAATACCTTTCTAAGTGATTGTAAATACAATTTATGGGTCTTCTTTAGATTTATCTTACAATTTTTTATATGTTTTTTGGTTTTCATAAGTTATTATCTTGTTGCATGTCTTATTGTTGCCATCTTTTTTTTTGTTCCTCAACCTAACATGTCATGTTGGGTCAAGGTTACAATGTCTTTTCATGACAATTAATATGTTTGATATAATAGATGATATGTTTCAAATGTATTCAGTTGTGTGTTCGAATGCTCTAAATTTACATTTTACTTTGAGTTTCTAATGGTACTTTTATGGATGTTTTTGTAATCATCAAATCCAAAAGTTATTATGTGTTTTGTCTATTTTATTCTTCAATTTGCATTTGTATGTTGTAACTGTGATATAATGGATAGCGAATTAGAGTGACACTACAATACAAAAAGCAATATGAGATGCAACAAATTATGGAGTGTGTTGTTTAGTGTTTTTTTGTGCTTCATCTAAGGTAATTATAGGTGCACATCATCTAGGGTTTTTGCCATCATTCTTGATGCTTTGAGCTCATCATCCATAAGCTTGCCTTTAGGCATGCTGTTTGTCAAACCATCCCTCATTTGCATCATTCATTGAGCTTACTCTAAAGATCATCAAGCTCAAGGCCACCTTTTCAATACCATGGCCTATTAGTCTCTCCTTTGAGTTTTGAGTTTTTTGTTCTTATTTGATGGATCTTTTGTTAACCTACCTTCCTCCCCTCATCTAGCTCTATTGGAGCAGGTACTTTCTCCTTTTTGTGGAGATGTCAAAGGGTGAACCTAGACCATTGGGTTCCATGCCATGTTTTGGGTAGCATCATGTCCCCCTCTTCCTTAGAGTTATGTCTATTAAAGGAGTCTTTGCCAATGCTCCCTCTCTCTCCAAGACTATTTAGTTTTGTGGATAAGCTAATTTTGAAGAAAAAACATCCCATTTGCTTATTCTAGTCTTACTTTTTCCCTTGTTTGTATGTAGTTTAACACTATAATTACCTTCTTGACTTCCATTCCTCTTGTAGTTAACGGTTTTCATTTGTAAGTAGAGGTGATCTATCATTAAACTCCCGCCCTTATCATACGTGTGGCACTTTTGAGCAGTCATTCATCCTGCTAGGCTGCCTACCTCCCTCTCCTCAATAGGCTATGCTTTCATCCTAGCCACCTTCAATGATCCATTTAGGTGATATTGTGAACACTTATAATTGTTGGGCTTGTTGTCCAAACCTCTCCTTTAATAAGTATCCAGACCAAGCTCTACCCATTATTGGTCACCTTTCAAAACAAATTCTCTCCTCCTTGGATCGAACTCTTATGGTCATCATTCCCCATATTTGACCACTAAATGCTCCTATCTCTATTCATCCTTTGGATGCCTCATTGTCTAGAAGGAAAAATTATCCAGTTTAACTTAGTTTTTAACTCTTGGCTTTTTCCTTTTTTTTTACTTTTTGTGTTTTATATATGCATTCTTGCTTCAACAAGCATCCTATTCATCCTTTGGATGCCTCATTGGCTAGAAGGAAAAAATTATCTAGTTTAATTTAGCTTTTAACTCTTGGCTTTTTCCTTTTTTCCACTTTTTGTGTTTATATATGTCTTCTTGCTTCAACAAGCATCCTTGCCAAAAGAAACTCCCACTAAAATATGTAGTTTCCATATTGAATTGATGTACAGTGTTTTTATAGTAATAAAATCAGACAATGCTTTCACCGCCAAAAAAAAAAAAGAAAAAAAAAGACTTTGTCACAATGAAATTATTTACATGCTTGTCAACATTTTGCTGAACCGATGATAGATCTAGGGCATTAATTAGATGAAATACACTTGTGTCTTTCACTGTTGTACCTTGTTCCAGCTTTAGAAGTCCTAACAAAGTTTATTTGAGATGATTTGGGTCAAGCAATGTGCAAACTAAAATTTTGCTCATCCCCATAAAGGTTTTGGAGCATTCCATGAATATTTTTTTTTGTTTTTCAAAAATGAATCATGATCATTGAATGCAAAATACATTAACAAAAAGAAGCATTATATCCAATTTTGATGTTTTATCTTCTATATTGTCCATGCAATGTCGACTAATGTGATGTTTCATTGCCAAATCCTATTATAGTTTGAGGCTAAGACCCTTGGAATACTTAAGGCAATGTGCATGCTTCCATTCAAGGAATCCATTGTTTATATTGGGATCTTTTCCATAGTAAAATGTTGTTTATCTTGCCATAATATCTATGTTTGGTAGAATTCAATGCTTTCAATGTTTATTCTCAAGGCCAAAACTAATAAATTAGCTTTTTCCATTGCCACATTGGATCGTGCACCTTTCTTCTTGGAGCATTGAAGAGTTTGAAGGCCTGTACGAAAGTATATGGGATTGATACCACAAAACAATGAAGAGTGGTTGGTATAACCAATGTTAATGCACTAAGGAAAAGCTTGTTATTCTATGACCTAGTAAGGGAAAGCTAGACATTTCTTGTTAAATTGTTTGCTTCATACTAAATTTAATTAATAGTAAGAAGCAAAGTTATTTTACATTTCATTATTTAAGAGTTGGGCCTATAAATAAAGAAATATGGATAAATATATAAGGTAGAGAATTCAAAAAGAGATATTCTTATAAAGAAAATATATTACATAATAATGACTGTAACAACAAAAAAAATATCTTCATTATTTAATATTTTTATCTTGAAGATAACACTCTCACTCAAGATAAAATGCATTATCATGAATGTCTAGTTTATTGCAAAAAATGAAGAATCATAATAGACCAATAACTTTTATAAAAAGTATGTAATAGTTGTTCTTTATGAGAGGCATGGGTGATGACCCTTTTTGATAAAGTAATATTTTTGGTGAAATGGCAATGTACTTTATAATTATGAAGTTGTACTTATAAATAAAAAAATGATAAATATATAATGCAGAGATCCAATTTAATAAATAAAATATATTAAATGACTATAATAATAAAAGAACATTATCATTATTTAATATTCTTATCTAAAAGATAGCACTCTCATTCAAGATAAAGTGTTTTTATGATGAATATCCAGTTTGTTACAAAAGATAAAGGATCAAAATATATCAAGAACTTTTGTAAAAACACTTATTAATGTTCTTTAGGAGACACATGGGTGATGATTCTTTTTGACAAGTCAATGTCATTGGTGAAATAACACTCTAATATGTTTTGTTCTTATGTTAAAAATAAGATTACTTGTAATGTAGATGGTTTGATAATTTTCATACTTAAAAATCATTTGTTGAGTAATAAAAAATTCAAAGTTTTAATAAGATTTTTTTATCTACATGTCATAGGTTAAATATGCCATTGCTCATTGTTTGGCTTTAAATTATATCTAGCAACTATTGTCGTTGTTTTTTTATTTTCCCTTGTCACAAAATTTCTTACCACAATAACACAACGTTTGGAAGTGGACTTTTGATCTTTTATGGATCTAATTAACTTTAGTTGAAGATTTAATTTGCAAATGGTTGTGTTCTTGATATGCCTATCCTTTCTCAAGGCTTTTTAATGAATCTTAAAATCCTAAAGGTAGTTTCTAATACTTGCATGCATATGTTGGTTGATCACTCAGTAAGAAAGGAAATACTAGGTTGGGTGAGAACTTACCAACCAATAGCAATAGTGGTGAGTGTTCTTGTAGGTTTCCTTATCATTAGAATTCTTTAAACTTTCCATGGGAAAGTTGGTCAATTTGCATCAAAGAACCCCAATTTTCTTAAGTGGATCTATGACATATTTCCTTTTGAAGAGGATGAAATCATCTTTTTTGTGTGCTAGCGCAATACCTAGAAAATACTTTGAATGGACCAAATTTTTATCAACTAATGTTTTTAAATTTTAAATTTCTAAATATTGGATATATTTCTTTCAATGAAGAGAATGTCATTCACACATGCCACAAATGTCATTGTCCCAAAAAAGTTGTAAAGATAAAATAATCAGCTATGCTGTTTACCAACTAATGTAAACAACTTTTTAGGTTCTTAAAACTTGCTCAAAAAGGGTTTGTTTCAACTCATATAGCTTTTCAAAGCTTACAAATTTTGTCTTCCTCTTGAGCAACATATCTAGGAGGTTAATACATAGAAGCTGTTTTACAAACATCTTTGTAGAGAAAGGTGTTGCTCACATTCATTTGGAGTAAAGGTCATTATTAGTGGAAATAGAGAGAAGGAGATGAATACAATTCAGTTAAGCTATCGGGAAGAAATCTTAGAATAATCAAAGAAATAAACTTATGTTTATCATTTGTCCACCAAGTGGGCTTTATAGTTGTCAATAATACCATCTACATGAAACTTGATCATCAACACCCATTGATTGTATCTTGTTAGGATATAACATCCTAGTTTGATATATCTTGGAATAGAAACAATGGAGAGAGATAAGTCAAAGCCACTTAATGAAAAAGATAAATGACCAAGTGCAATAAAAGACCATATCATGTGACAATTATTATGTTGTATACCTTTCCGTGGCACAATAGATAAGTGTAAGTTAAAGGTAATAGGTGGATGCTCAATCAAAAATGGCGAAATGGTTCATGGTGTTCAGAGTGAGGCTATTATGGCTAATGAGTATAAAATTGTGAAGCAAGAATGGGAATCGAGCAAACAGTGGAAGTAGAACATTTGAAGACAAGTGTATAAATGAGTAGATAGAAGGGTAGTAAGTGAAGGTTTCGTAAATGGTGACATTTGCAGAAATATAAAAGCAATTGGTCAAGGGATCATAAAAATAATTCTTTTTGAGCTCAAGGATGATCGTGGAAGGTGCATCTAATAGCATGAGGAGAAAATGCATCATGCCCAAGACAAAAAGAGCAAGTGAAATACTCACAACCTAAAATTCAAGAGATTCATTAAAAAAAATTTTTTTTTGGACATAGAAGAGAAAAAAGTGAAGCCTCTATTAGGATAGTGGAGGATGCCCGATAAGAGAGGAGGTTTTGAGGGTTGGGTTGATAAGGGAGTGTTTGGCAATAGAAAAGAGATGATGGCTGAGCAAGGGGGGCAAAAGAGAAGTGGAGAATGGCGATGGGAGGGTGGTTGATCGAAGAGGGGTCAATGATAAGCTTATGTGGGGTGTTTATAAATAGAAAACAAATACAAAAGACAAGACATAAGGAGAAATATTCTCAATTAAGAAAAATATATAACGTAATAAAGGCAATAATAATTGAATAATATGCTCGTTTCTCTCAACAATTTGATGTGGAAAATAACAACTCATATATAGTTAATTAGGGTTAGTTTTTTCACAACTGTTATATGAGAAATTTAAAATATGGGTGGTGTGGAAGTAATATTAAATAGGATAAACTGCATTAAAGTTCTAAATGTTTTGCTTTGGTGATATTTTGGTTCTTCCATTAGAAAACCTTTTTTATGTTAATTTTTCGGTTATGAGCTTTCTAGACCTAGGAGACAATTTTTGACTTACTGTATACTGCTTTCTCTAACTCTTCTTTCTCTCTCTCTCTTCCTCCCTCTCTCGCTTGTTCATTCCATCTCCTCTTTGTGACCTCTCTTTATCTTAAATCCCACCAAATCCAAAGCTGATTCCACTCCATCTGCCATCTTCCCCTCTTGCACAATACCTTCTCCCCACTTTATGATATATACACCTACTCACTGACCATGCTCTTCTTTCCTGCTTTGACAACCTTAGACATCTGTTGACAATGATCTTCATGTCACCAAAATATTTGAAGAATCTTTACAGTTCAAAAATTGGGTTTCCAACCAACTTAGTCGTCAACTTAAAACTCGAGCTGTTCATACAAAACTACAAAGAACCAGATTTCCCTTGCTATCAGCAACAACACTATCAGCCATTGCTTTCAACTATGGTTGGATCATGCCAGAGGCACTTGAATTCGAGAATCTAATCCACCCTTCAGTTCTTTGGAAGCTGTATCTTGTAGGACATTAAAGGAAATTTTTGGGGATGCTTGGCAACATTGGGTTTTTGAAGTGCTTTTTGTTGATAGCTTCCATTCAAGATCACATTCACAAATAGAGTCAATTTCTTCTTTCATGTGCTAAGGAACCTATCTCTTGCATGGCCCAGGGCATTAATGGTCCCATTCCAAAAGTATAGATCTGGAGTATGCATTTGATGATGATCACCACTCTTCATTGGAGCATCTTCATCTTCGCTGAGATTAAAAAAACATAGATTTTTACTAAATAGGAACACTAAATCCTGTGGCCTAGTCATAGTGTGAAATATTGGTTTCTTCTACCATCTTTTTTGACTGGAGGACGGTTAGAGATTGCACTAGAGAGAGTGGAGGGCATAGGAAGGTTTAAGCTTTCCTTCCAAGACAAAATCACTCAAATAACTATGTTTTATACCTATTTGAATTTATAAACATTTATTTGCATATGATTTAGACAAACCAACAAGAAATAAGAAAACTTTGGGTGTACAAACAAAATTTTCAGAATTTGGATTCCTTTGCTATCTACAGAAACATTGTTGGTCTATCATTACTCTCAACCCTTTGGAGCAAGTTGGAGGTGCTGGAGCTCAGGAATCTAATCGAACTTTCCATTGCATCTTTTAGGGAATTTGAGAGCCTTGAGTTCTTGAAATGTTTAATGTTGATATTTTGCTGTCAAGATTGCATTTTACAGATAGAATTTGTTTTTACTTCCATTTGCTATTTAAGAACTTGTCTCTTGTGTAGCCAGTGACACCGATTGTCTCAACCCCAAAGGTGTAGCATAACTGGAGCCTACATTCGGTGATGATCATCCTGTTGTTTTTATACCTCCATCTTTATTTAAGAATAACAACAATGGATTTGCACTCAAAGGGAACAACACTAGTGGCCTACTCTTCAGCTTGGAGGGGGTGAGCGTGAGTTGGGTGGATGAAGTTTTCTTTTAAAGGATTGGTGAAATTGTAAACACATTTTTGTATATGAATATAATAGAAAACGAAGAAGAAATACGTAACCAGTTTAACCAAGTACTTGTTCAATGCCAAACAAGATTATTATTTTTGAGCTTTGCCATGGACTTTCAAAGGATGTGAATATGACTAAATAGAATATAGAGACTGGCCTCTCCTTTCTTTTGTACAAAAACTATACTTGGAATAATTCATGTACTAAAAATTGCTCCATGTCAAGGAGCTGTTCATACATAATCCTTTTCTGCTAGTAAGATTGGCATTTAACCACTAGAATTGGATTGAATATCCTGCATACGTGTCATAATTGAATCAAATTGTAAGATATTTAACATATTCTATGCAGCTTTATTGGCGTACAGGGTGCTTTGCATACTTAGTAGAGGCACTTCTAGTATTGGAGTTTGGTCTGCACGTACGGAAGTGAGTTTCATGACCCTGTTACCTACTTCTTTTTGCATTCTTTACTCAGCTGATTGGTTTTCTTGTCAAGTGATTACTGTCCTTTTTTAAATTAAAATTTTCATTCTTTTGCAACACACAAATTTTTCAAAATGGCCAGATGATTTTGCTACAACAAATAAACAGATTTGGCCAAAAGATGGTTTATTGTAGTACAGTATGTTAACTTTAATGGAAGCTTACATTTAGAAAGCTAATCGGCATGTAGTTATTTAATTATGTACCCCTTTGTTAGGCGACTGAATGTCATATTTTTGTTAAATTCAGAAAGAGTTAGATAATACTTTGTTTGACCTCTTTTGGAAACTTTTAATTGGATAAAAAAGATTGAAGGTGGTTTTATGTTTTTGAAGTTGCTTGATGGTTTCTTCAAAACACATGATCGTAATTACATAACTAGCAATTAAAACAGCATGAAGTGATTGCTGTACCATTCAGAGTTTTAGCTGCATTAAGGGATGCATCAACATCTTTTTCTGTTCTAGTTTGGTTCTTCATACCCTAGTTATCACTTCTGTACTTCTTAATAGTTGGTAAATTGTTTTTTAGAATTTTCATTAAAAGGGTGCTTTTTAATTCCAATAGTCATCTTATTATTGTTCCTGTAACCCACACATTTAGATTATGTTGTAGCTTAAGGAACGTTGATCCAATTCCAGTTTCTGAGTTAGGTTTCTTTGGGATAACCCAATAAGCATATGTTGTTTTTTTTTGGTTGTCTGCAGATATGTTTGGCAATACAAGTTGGCATTGGTTCATTTGTACTCATACATTTGTGCTCTACCACTAGCATATGAATGGTATATTTCTTTTGCTGCTCAATCTATAACACATCTAATTGATCCTTATTTATGTAGGTGAAATGTGGACATTGATATGCTGTTTAATTGACTAATCTGTCTTTTTCTTAGGTATGCTACCTTGGATATAAAGAACATCTTATTGGAGACGTCTTCTCACCATATTTTACCCCAGTTGTTTGTATCACCCCTTTGGGCAGAAACGTCAGCTCTTTTGAAAGATTATCTCAAGTTTATGGATGATTATTTACGAGAAGCTTCCGACCTTACATTTCTGGCATATCGACATCGTAATTACTCTAAGGTTTAATGCTATATGTCTGTTTCATGGTCCTTCCAGTTAATTGATGATTTATTTGATTGACTTGTTTTATTTATTTGATTGACTTGTTTTTCTTGCATGCATGTATTGCTGAATGTTTTGGAATATGAAATATAAACGCTAATAATTTTTGTTAAATCCATTGATCTACATATTCAAGGTTATAGCTATTTCTTGTCATGCAACTATTGAATTTAATAATAAATTGCTATTTGGGTTATTGTGATCTTCAGTTAAGCTTTTGTTTTCAGATGGTGCCTGTAGAATGTTTGATTGCAATTTTTGGAACTCTCCTTACCTGAGTTTTTGTTAAGGATTTCAGAACAAAATTGTTATTAAATTCCTTATAGTGGTTCTTTTTCTCTCAATCCTGTTAGAGGACATCTTGTTACATTTGCATTCTTCAACAATTATTTTTTGAAACACAGTTTAATTAGCTTTTTCATTATGGCAAACTGCGTTCTATTCCTCATGTCTTAGTGTTTAACTTGCATACTTGGTCTTGCCATCCTATTTTATGATCTGTCTTTTCATTCATAAAGTAGGTATGCCAACTTTATGTTATCAATCTTAGTTTTCTTTTTAGTCCATATTTCTATGACTCTTTCAGATAGTTGATGTCACTCTAGAATTTGGAAAATGATTTTCTTGTTATAATTTGCTGTTAGGTTCGCAAAACAATAAAACGTCTTCTAGAGCATGTAACCTTTGGGGAATGCTTACATAAGGGAAACGTAGGTTGTGAGATACACACAATAGTACTTAATTTAATGACATGTGGGTACTATGCTATTTATTTGACGTTTGCATGTTTTGAGATTTGAGATACTGCATTGGATTACACATTAGTTACTTCTGCTTTCCAATGTTATTGACAATACATAGGTTTCATGCTTCATTTATTATAATTTATTAAAAAACACATTTAGCAATACTTTTCAAAATTAATGATCTAGTTTTTATGTGAATCGTAAAAATATTTGTATCCAGGTATTGGAATACTCTTTAAGCAACACCCAAATACATAGAATTAGAACAAAATGCTTTTGTGAAGTAATACTCCATGGTTTCTAAAAAATTATTTTTTATTTTGTGGTCATGGTTGAACAAGTAAAATATTTTTTAGGAGGTATTTAAATCCTATTTGTAGGATTACTTAGGTAGTATTGTTTGTAGTGATTGCATTTTAGTATTATTATTATTATCAAATTATGGATACTTACAATGATCATGAAATGCTTTTGTGAATACTTGATAATAGTCCTATCGTAATTGCTTGTGCTGTTTTTTGAATAATAATGTAATAGTACAGGTGTATAGGACTTGTATATAAATCTTTAAATAAACAAGTACTTTTGGAGTGGCATTTAAATACTGTTTCTATTAGTGCCATATTACACGAAAACTTTAACCTGCCTAACATTAGGGAATTCGAGAACTTCCATGAATACATATTTTTAAAGAGAAAGAAGCAGCTTAAATTACATTATAATGTGTTTTTTTTTCAAAAAAGATAAATGTTATGGAATAATTGTTTTAGGTGCTCAAGTACATGTGACTTTAGTTGGACAAAACCTTTGTATGAATTGTTTATCATGCAAAATACTCCTTAGTACTTTTTTATTCAAGTATTTAGGCAAAAAATGATCTTGTTCATGTGTTTCAAAATTTTTACTAATGCAATGAATTAAAATTGTATTCCAACACGGCATTGAGCCACAAACAACATTTGTGCACCATGATAACATTGATTACAATGCTCTTAGGAGCTTGACAGTGAATACCGTTAATGCCGTGTGTCATCTTTTAAGTAAATTGTGCATACCATGAATTCAATTAGACATGCATACAAAAATTTCTCCATTAACATATTTCACCTTGATAGTGGCATCTTTATTTGTCATAAAGTTTTCTAATTTTTTTATGAAGATTGATTTGATATGGCAGCTTTTATTTTTATTTACTTTAGTTTTGAGCCATTTGATAGCTCAGTAACTCGGTTGTTTTTTGGGATTCTTTTATATAGGTTCATGATGTAATTATTTGTGATTATTTTGTTGATGTTTATAATAATCAGCAAATAGATTTTGTTCAGAGAAGTCCATTCCCTGTTCGTTCCAGGCTTAATAGCTTAGGTGTAACTTTATTCTCTGTTTTTTTTTTTCTTTATTTTTATTCCAGTCTCCTCACTTGTAAGCTTGTCCTACAATTTGGATGATGCAAGGAACTTTTGCAGAGCGGAATCATATCATTTAGTTATAAATCACCTTCAAGTCAGATAGACTATTGTCATTTCTTTTTTTAACTGTATTGTACCTTATCCTTCTATATTTTGTTTTTTATTTGATATTTTTAATGTTGAGTTAAATTAGTTTGTTAGTTAGATTTAATTCATCTCATAGGCTATCCTGTGACAACAGGGTGATGTAATTCATGATTGATTGTGCTTTGCTTGAAGATGGGCATTTAGTGAATAAAATGCTGGCTCACGATTTGTATACTGTTATTTCTCTTTTAATATATGTAGTTAATTGATACTATTATTTTTCTTTTAACATATGTAATTAGTTTATATTAGCATTGGCTGTAAAAATGTAGAATCTTTTTAGTATTATGTCTCCTTAAAATCTCTTTGCTTGTTAATCTCCATGGTTGTTATTCCTAATACTTGAAGTTGGCTGCTTGATGCAAATTAAATTTATTGTTCAGAAAATGACATCTAACTATTTCTTGGTTTACCTTGCCGTGGCATTTGTTGAGTTCCTTTGGAGTATTTCTTGATGTTTTCATCATACATTCTCAGGTGGTTGAATTTGTTCAGTTTAAAGAGCGTCTAGAGCACTCAAATCAATATTTGTCTGCTAGGATTCAATACTGGATTTTACAACTAAAGCAGAAAATGGATTCAATTGATCAAACTGAGGTGATGCACTTATTCCTATCAAGAATTGATGTATTCTCGAGTTGTTGGTATGCATATGGATACTGCTTTTCTCAAGAGGGAAGCTCAGGAAAAGGTGCTTAGAATGGGTTATTTTCATTTTCTTGTTTTTTGGCTTGGTGTTGATTGTGGTTTTCAGTAGAGGGGTGTAGGTAGGCGGATTGAGATGTTGGGGACTATGCATACTTGTTCTTCACCTCCTTGGCATTTTACTGGGCAGATTAATTGTAAATGTATTTGGTAAGAGCATTTGTCTAATATTTGCAGTGTATCCTGGGACAATTGAATGACGGTGTGCAATTACTAGAGCTGTCAAATGAGGTGAAACTAAATCATTTGACATTTAATGAAGAGCTTCAGCTAAGGCCTTGGTGGTCTCCAACTTCACATGTAAATCTGCTGTTAGGTAAATATGCAGCTCTGCAGTAGTTGCTTTGTTGGGTTAATTGTACATAAATTTCTCTGATTGTTGATTACAAGGAGGTCCTTTTGGTTTCAAATTTATCAATTATGTTCATAATTTTATAAATGCTACAATGCTACAACTTGATCCCTCAATGATTTCCCACCCTAAACTACCATTTTCTATATATAAGATTTTTTTAAAGGATAGTTTAAAAGGAAAAAATAGATTAGGGATCGTGATACACTATTTCTTAAACTTTTTAATATGTTGAATATTTTTTAAATCTAAATGACATACTTCTTCAATTATGCAAAAATGACCTATGTACATACTTCTGCAATTATTGCTATTCTTACTAGAAACAGACAGACTTCTGTTTGATTTTTTTATCCTTCTTCATTTGAGCTTTAGACCTGTTGTCTATTTATTTGGTTAAGTTATCATTTATGCTGTTGTTGTTTCTGAATTGCTTTGATTTACTTTGTGCGTGTTGGCAGAACCCTTCAAAGGAATACTGGCATGCTCTTTGGAGAATTTGGTACGTATATTTATTTTGGAGTTCGCTCACTGTATAAAAAAAATTTTGGGCAGTAATGTTCTTATTATATGCTGTGTTGCATGCTCCATTTCGTGAAAACTAAGCTGGACGTTTTCAAGTGTATTACAGCTTTAACGAATTATATATCAACTTAACTACCGAGCCTTTTATGATATATATGTGCATACATTGCATGTGGTAGCAACTTGGGTCTTTGAAGACCTTGATGGATGCAGAACTACATTTTTATAATTCAATAGAAGTAGTTTCTTCTGTGTTACTTGCTTTATAGCGTGAATGCTTTACTAAAACAGACAATCCAGTTCTACAAAGGTCTTACATGCACGGAATTTGGGGAGTCAACCCAAAAATCCGAATGTATGCATCAGTACCCCAGGTATAGCATGAGTGCTTTATTATTTTTATACTTTTTAAATTCTATAATTTTTAAACTATTTCACCTTAATGAATGAGATCTATTGACATTGCTAGTTCATCAATGGGTTATCCATCTGTTTGCTATAACATCTAGTTTTCAGTTGTTAGTGCTTCTTACACCTAAACAAGCAATCAAACAAGCTAGAAACATACAAAAACCTCTCTTTCTTAATTTGTTTTTTCTTGCCAGGTTCCAGCATATAGGTACTTTGTGTAAATCACAATGCTATGTTCTATTATATGTCTATTTAAATGTGAAACTTAGGTTTGTCACCAAGTTGACTGCTTGGTTGTAGCTACATTCTTGATAATGCTTTGCCAATAATATGTTGTTAGCATGGGCATGTACATCTCTATTGTGATTTTGCTGAATATGTTTTCAGAAATGGGCATCTTCATCTTTGTTTATTAAGTGCATGCTGGAAGATATCATGAACGGCTTTACTGTTGTTTTCCTTATTCAATTATTTGACACATTTTTTATTGGTTAACTTCTTTTAAATTGATTGCCTGATTTTGAATATAGTTTTAGTATCTCCTTTCTCTCAACTGATCTTTAAAATCATTACCGAGCAGATTGAATTCATTAGTTATTTAACCTTGTTCAGAGATGAGGTTAATCTATTTGATTTGCTTTGTCAGATGACATTGTATTGGTAACTATAGAAGGACTTTTTCTTAGCAGACAGGAGATGACATAAACTAGTCATTTTTCTATTTGTAGTTAAAATAATTAGAGAAATTGAATTAGCTTGACTGATTGCCATTATGGCTATAGCTTTACCGTATGATTCATGCCATGTATGCAATTCTTTTAATATATGAAAGATGATTACAAAGTTCTAGCTATTACAAATTTTTGTTGTACTAGTCTGCATTATATGGATTGCCATTCCCATAAACCAACCTGTTAGGGTCAAACAATTACAGTTGAACTATTGATGCTATTTTGAAATCATTATGATAAATGAACCAAATGCCAATTACGTCGTGCTGATACAATTATGCACCCAAGTGAGCAGTGCTTTGATTCCATACTTATCTGATGTATCGGATCGTCTTGGTCTGAAGCCACACTTGCATGAACAGTAAATTATTGACATACATGTCTGATGTATATTTTGCTATGAAACTTGTTTGTCTAAGCCAATAAGTATGGGATGTGTTTGACATATTAATCTGATCCTATTTGTCATGATAGTCATAACTTTACTATTGGCTTTCTGCTTGTGATTGTTGCTGTAATGTTTAGTAAAAGATAGCAATTTGTTAATGATTCTCCAAAACAAGTAGATATCTTAGCTGGATATTCAGAATCCCAAATCTTCTTACATAACTTTTTCTCTAATGCTTTCAGCCTGATTACCTTCAGAACTATCCCTCATTACTTTCTTTCCAGTAAGTGTAATACGTTACTCTTGATTAGAATATCAGATTTGCTGTTAGTTCTCATGGTTTTTCCAAGTAATTGTAGTTTTCCAAATTCTTTGTCTTATGATTACTATATTGTAGTGTTGCATTTGTCACATCTATCCATAAGTTTTGGCTTGTCATCAACTTCCAATTCTTTTTTATAGATTAAGCTTGAATAATCTCATTTAGATTCTTGACACCTAAATCATTTTTTTCAATTGGATAGTATAATTTGTCCACTTTTAACCAATAATGTATGTAAATGCTAACCTGGTCTTTCCAAAGAAAAAAGATTATCAGCTCCGGTCTGTGTATGATTTGTTTTGGAGGGTGTATCGACATAAGCGAGTGGACTGGAATAGAATTTAAGACATCTTTGACGAGAAACAATCTACCTCCCATTGACAATAAGCTCTTCTTCTAGTCAATCATTTTTTTTTTCACCTTTTCAATTATATATTGAAAATATCTGTATTTCTTTCTCCCATTGAAGATTGGGCTGCCCAAGTAAATAATTGGTAACTTGTCTTCCTTAAAGCCTAAGATTCTATTTATCCTTTTAATTATAGTTGCTGACATTCTATTGTGGTGGTAGGATTTAGATTTAGTCCGATTAAGCTGAATTCTTGTTTGTAATTGAAAATAGTCTAGGAAACTTCAAGTGGATTTTGTAGATCTAAGATATTCCCTAATGAAGACAATCACATCATCTATATTATTGAGATGAGTAATCATAAGATAGCCCCGAAAAGTAGCATAATGTCAAATTTTTTGCCTCTCAAATTGTTGCTTGAACACCCTATAAATGTTTCTATTACTATGAAAAAAAGCAATGGTGAAATTGAGTTTCTTTGCTACAAGCCTCTTTTAGGTTGGAGAAGGCCATTATAGGAACCTTTGACTATTATAGATATCCATGATTATCAATAATGTGCCTTATTAAACTTGAGAACTTAGATGAAAATTGAAACCTTTTTAGGACATTAAAAAGGAACTCCTAAGTTAAGGTGTCAAAACCATTTTTAATGTCTAGTTTGATGATACAATTTTTACTTTTGATTTTCTTTTTAATGGACCTTATCAACTCCTGAGCAATAAAAATGTTATCAGTGGGATCTCTTCAATGAATTAATTTTACTTGTTTTAGTGAAATAATCTTAGGTAGGATTACTTGTAACCTGTTAGCTAGTAATTTACATATGAATTTCAATGCAAAATTATACATGCTTATTGGCTTGAAGTCTAGAATATGATAGTAGATTGCATTTTAAGTATAAAGACCAATTTACACTGGAAAGCCCCTTAGAAATAGAATTTCTTGTTAACAAATCTTTAGTTACCACAAGGAGATATGGGGCTATTATGTTCCAGCAATTGTTAAGAAAGTTCCATTAGTGCCATCTGAACTAGGTGCGCTCTCTTTGTCAAACTGAAATATATCTTTGATTTCCTCTAAGGTGATATCCTTTACAAGAAATATGTTGTCATACTCTGGAAGTGTCTTGGGAATGTTGGTTAAGATATCTTCATCGTGGGTGATTTTCTTATTAGAAGGGAGGGACGGGAAGAACCTCAATGCACCATCTTGTATTTTCTTATGCCCCAAGAGTTTGACTTTATTAGAGTCAATAATCCTTATGATGCATAAGCATTTTCTTTTCTCTTTTTCCAACTAGTGAAAAATTGTGTTTTTTCACCCTTTTAAACCATTTTGCCCCTGCCTTTTGATGCCAGTAGGCTTCTTTTTTGGCAAGTTCATCTAGAAGAGTTTGATTTGCCTTGTTGAGTTTGATCTTGCCTTTCTCAAAATTTTTGTCTTGATATCTGGTCTCTCATTCCTTCACATTTTCGTCCACTTGTTTGATTGATTTGAATATGTCCTCGAACATATTAATGTTCTTATGTCTTAGATAATCATTTAAACACCTCTGCTTAAATTCCAATGCTTTCATTCTAGTTTGATGAGAAGGAATTGTCCAATTATCTTCAACAGTTTTGTAGAGTTGGGTGTGAAATCCATATGTTTTGGAACTTGAATTGCCTAGGTTCAATTTGTTGATCATTGAGAAAATGTAGTAGCCGCATTGGAGCATAATCAGAGCCGTTCTCAACAAATGTTGAATTTTTGTAGTTAGACAAAAGTCCATCCACTCCCTGTTATCTAAGAGTCTCTTTTCCAAACCCAAGTCGCTTTCCTTTTGCCCACTCAGGTATAAGGAAAGCTAATGAAAGATAGTTTCATGAGCTTGCATCCATTAATATAATTTTTTAAATCATTTGAGACTTCCAAAGATGAAATTGAGCTTCCATTCTATTCTATAGTCAAAGCAATTACATTAAAATCGCCCCCAACCAAGGGATTCATATTTTCACTAATCTTCATTAGTTTGTTCCAAAATTTGCGTCTTTGATATCCATTGCATTTCGTATATATAAAAGTACAACATATATTAGACAGAAACCCTAAGTCCTTAATCTGCAAGTGCAAACAATGCTTCTTCCCCTATTGAATATTGCCACAATTCAACTTATCGTTTCACAGAGCCCAAATTTTGTTTGTGGAGTTACCCGTGAAATACTTAAAACCAAGTTAAACTGTCAGATCCTGTAATTTACTTGCATGTCATTGGTTCCAACAAAAATCGCCATTGATAAATTGTGTACTTTGACAAAGTGTTTGAGGCATGCCATAGATTTTCATTTTCACAATGCCTCTGATATTTCATAAAGTGTATTATAAATTTATTAACTTGTGATCGACAATTTGTACTAATTTTGCCAATCTCTAATTACGTTTGGGACTTGACCGCTGCTCCATTACTTTTTAAATTTTCTTTTAGATTTTCTTGTCTGAACAGTGGTAAAATCATCTTGTTCTATTTGAATGAATCTATTGTTATTTGATCTCTCTTGAAATTCCTTACAAAAAAACCTTTAATGCTTTCAGATTCAGAATTCTAACTTCATTTCTTTTTCAGTGTAGTAAAATCATCTTGTTCTATGTGAATGAATCTATTGTTATTTGACCTCTCTTGAAATTCCTTGCAAAAAACCTTTAATGCTTTCAGATCCAGAATTCTAACTTTATTTTTTTTCAGTGTGACCTCCAAATCAGAAGCTGCTGCAGAATTTAGCTGCATATCTTTCTTTTGGTAATAGCTAAGTCGTCTGGGAGATTGAATTGATGTGAGCTTCCCGCATATCTGAGCCGGTTGATCACATCTTTGTCTGGCAATGTACACCTTTTGTGATTCATTTGATTAATATTTTTGTACGGCATTAGGTCTAGTTCTTGATTTAGAGCTAGCAATTCTGCTTTGGATCCCTAACCTCCAATTGACTCGCCATGTCAGTTTGTTTCCCTTTTCTGATTTTGATTGTCATTTTCTTTTTCTGTGATCAAAACTTCTTGTGAGTTGATTGTTGTTTTGTCTTTAATCTCTGGCATTGATGCACTTACTCTTGAAAATACGTTTGCATGTGGAGATTACATAACCTTATTTACAACAGTGAGAATAGGAAAGTGGTGAGTTATCGTAGTAGACTGTTTGCTAGAAACTGGTTGAGCAACTGCCCTTCATCATTATTCTAGTTCTCTTTGGAAGTTCATCAGATCAACTTCCACGCAAATCCTTGCTACACTTGGCCTAGTAAGGTTTAATATAGCTGCATCTACTTTCAGTGGTTTCCTAACAGTAGAGGCAATGGAGAATAGCAACGCTTTATTGAATAAATGAATGGATAGGTGCTGTTAAGGAAAATCCAGATTGGCACTAGTGAGGATTCTGTATTCAGGTGAAAATTTTAATCTCATTCGAAGACCCGCATTTGGCAACCCACAACCTGCCAGGAGTTGTGCAGCTAGCATAGAAGCAAATCTTCTTTTTTGAATCACAGCAATACATGTCTTGTGTCCAAAGCTTTGATTTTTATCTTATCTAAAAACTGTTCGTATGCACTACTTTACAAATAGCTTCCAAGCTTGGCCTCCAGAAAGAGGATTTCCCAATCATTGTTGATTTGAAGGGTTTCACCATTTTTCTGATCTCCACTTAAAAACAATTTTGGGTTCTCCTTTATAGGAAACAAGTGATTTGATTTTGATTGGAGACTTTTTGATCTGGTTCTCCAACACATCTGTGAATGACTTAATAAGGGGAAATGACTTTGGCCTCATCATTTTGGCCTAAAATCAGCTCAAGCCAAAACCACAATGCAGATTGAGATTGTACCTGTTAGCTCATAACATGTTAAACTACACAAATTTCTCTTGCAAAGTTAAGCCCTAAGAATAGAGTACCGCCCAGCCGCACCTTCGACCTGATTGGCCATCACTCAACTGCCACTAGTTGCCACTCGATCCAAATTCATTGCTCTCTACCAATAGAAGTATTGGATTTGCTTCGATATAAGTAGGAGAAAAGTGAGCATTTCTATTTTTTAAAGTGATCCTAGGAAGTCATTTTTCGGGTATTATTTGATTGTCTTAAGGGCAAGAAAACCTAAGAAACTTCAAGAGGGCTAATATGATAGTTTAGAATTTGTGATTTTGGCACAATGGATCAAATGCAGGGGAGGGATTGTTCAATGAATGATTGGGTGACAAGCATTAGGCGATGATTGTGATCACCTCCATAATGATCATTGATCAACAATTACCAATGACGTCGATGGCCGAGTTGTGGTGACAATGATGGATTTTGACCCCCCTAGGTAGACTTCAATGTTTAGAGGACCAACTATGACTTTGACTATTTTAAATTGAATTGGAAAATGCTATAAAAAATTCTCTCTCGTGAAGCAAATTGACTTCATACACTTAAGTTATACTAAACATTAACTTGTGAAACAAATTTGTTTCCCACTTTCACTTATGGCATTGTATTGCTCACTTCATTGTGATTCGTCTGTAGGAACCAGATGATTTGAGACCCATACTCTAATACCAAATGATCTAAATTGTTTCACCTGAGATGGTTTATTAAGAGTAGTCACAACAAAAAGTCATGTGATGAATAGAAAATGCTGTAGAAAAATAGAAAGCACAACAAAATTACATAAAAACTCCAATCTTCAATTAAGAAAAGCCTAAAACAAATCTATTACTCTCATATCTCTTGGCAACAATCAAAGACACAAAAGCTCTCTACTTAAAGCAAACCTTCTCAGCATTATCATTCCAAACTCACCCTAGTAGATGGTGATCTCTTCAATCTAAAATCATACTTTATCTACTCCAAGAGTCTCTTATATAGACAAGGGCCCTTAAAACAATATTGAGTAACTATTAAAATTTTTATTCTAACATGATAAGAAAGATAAACATCAATCATAAGTATTTGAATTTAGATTACAACTAAATGTTGGTTTTCCAACATTATACATTCACACTTGTCTAGAGACTTTCAAAATAGTTGTAATAGTTTCGGCATAAATTCCTTTATGCAACTTATAATTTTTCAACTCTTCTGTTAGAAGCTATCACAGTCAACTTTTTTAGTAGTTTTTTTTTCTTCAAGTGCAACTAAACCAATGCACTAATTAATATACTTGGTTAGCCACCTTTCATTTCTTGGGTTTGGCATTCAATTTGGTTGTTGTGATCCCTCAATCTGATTATCATACTCATAACGTGCAACGGAAAATGAACTCTATCCTTACATCAACTAGTCATCTAATTGATTCAGGAATTGATTCACTCTAGGCAAGATAACCCACCAATATACACTAACATATTCATGACACCAAAGCAAACTTGATAACCTAATGATAAAAGCATACCCATACAAATACACAATATCAAATATGCCATCACATAATCCACATGTCATTCAAAAGTCAAAGTCTATTATATGAAAGTAATATAAAAATACAAATATCAAAATTCATGATAAATGTCCCATACAGTCAAAAGTCCATCAATTTAAAGATCAATGCTTTACATGAAATAAAAAATTACAATTAAAGCATCATAAAATGTTAGTTGGATGATATAACTTAAGTACTAACTTTAACCCCTCATTCGAACTCCTTTGTTAGCTTTTAACTTCTAAACTTGCATGTGATGTAAGGGGGCTGAGCCAAACTCAATAGAGAATCCTCAAATTATACTACAAAAATAATCATGTAATATAATAAAACATATCCAATAGAATATAATCATCATGTACAGTGATATCATACAAGAGTATCTCAATTCATTAAGCTGATCGAAGACATGAAACTATAATCACTAGTCTTATCTAATATCTATTGCCTCACAAACTATGATATCATAATCATGCAATGTAGTTGATTGGATGCTCAATGTCCCACAAACGATCTGATAATCTCTATGATATCATCTGGTGTATCTAATCCACCTACCTTTAACTTAAGAGGCCAGCACTTAGTGTCCATTACAACATAACCCATGTCATCATCAACATGTACTTGCTTATCATATGGTATATTCCCAAATGGGTTATTATCAACCATCTACGGTTAATTAAGGCATCAACTCTAAACCGTCATCTGGGATAATCTTAGAGTTTTCTCAAAACTCTAATCAACTATTTAGGGTTTTCTTAAAACCTTAAACAGTTATCTAGGCTAACTTGGGAATTCCTCCAAACCTTAATTAATATATCTAGGATAATCCTCCCTCATCCAAATTTCTGCATCAATACTTAGTTTTTGCTTAATCCTGTATCTGGGATCTTTTAGCTTATCTGGCTTACCACTTGAGTACTCGCTTAAGTTTCAAATTTTTTGGTTCAAACCATTGAAGGCATAACCCTATTTTCAAACCTGGGTTCACATGAGTTCCACTAGTGACTCTCATGTCTTGCAAGCAAAACTAAGTTACTATACCCTTCCCAAAGGTCTTTCTTGAGCCACATGCATACACCAAATCAATATCTAAAGTATCAATCCATGGCCTAAGAGCCTAATTCAAAGCAACTCATGATCTCATCAAATAATCCAAGCTAGCTTAGAGTTCAGCTAAAATCTATGAGAACAATTAGCTGCTTGGCCAAGCTTAGCATCACTTCAAGGCAAAAATTAAGCTCTCTTTCTCAAACAACCCTCATCTAAGTTCTAACCAAGAGGTTTTCTAAACTTTATCACACATGTGGTCAAGGTTCACCAAGTTTTGTCTTCAGTCCAACCTTAAATTCTATCTTTAGAGTTTCCATATATAAAAACCAAAGTCCTTAGGAATTATTTAGTCTTAAACAAAGCTAAAATATGCTTAATTCCTAAGTTATTGTTTACCTCATCTAAGGTTCATTGTAACCAAAACTAATCTATGCTTAATTCCTAAGTTAATTTTTGTCTCATCAAAGTTTCATCATAGTTTACTTCCAAGTTTAATTAAGGTTAGTTGAGTATTTAACCTTATGCAACGTTTAAATTTCAACCTTAGGTGTTTACTTTTCAAATTTTAGGTTTCTAAATTTCAAAATCAGAGTATTCAATTTTTAAGCAAAAAATAATTAAATTTCAAATCCTAGATATTCAAATTTTAAACCTTAAATTCCCTTAGTCATTCCAGTTGATCTTTGGACCTAGCCAAGTTTAATCGAACTTACTAGCTAACTTGAGTATTTTCTAATTCCTAAATCCTTCTTGATTCATGATTTCTTTGCCAAGCTTAACCAAGACCCATACATAACTCTAGCCTTCTTTTAGTGCTCAACCAAGACTTTCAAGCCTTTTTTCCAAGAAACCTGAGAGCACTTCCTCACCCTAAAAGTCATCCAAGGTCACTTCTAAGGCCTCTCATTACATCCTAAGCAAGTCGAGCCTTACCAATCAGCCTTAAGGCTTAATCCAAGGCAATGGCCCCATTTGGCTGCAAAAATCAAATCCCTAGTTTCGATTTATGAAGTCTTGCTTGTGGAACTTAGTAGTGTCTTATGACATGGTTTAAAAATTATTCTTAAGTTAATATGTTAGAATTTTTTTTTAAGTGTTATTGATTAATATTGGTTGAATTCTAAACCACGAAGTTCATGATTTTTTTGTAAGTTCTTCCAAGCATATAATTTACATGCTTAATATAACCATTCCAAGAGATTAAGTCAACAATATTAAATAAGTAATCATGATGAAATATTCCTTTGCATGTTCAAGTCTTAGTTTTTCTTCTTACTCATCGAGCATGGTTGCATAATTATGTAAAACATCTCAATAATTTAATTTAGCTTGTAATAAATCAGAATCTAATATGGCTATGTTACAAAAATCATCATAGCATATGATAATTTAAACCAACCCAAATTCATGCTATCTTTTTAAGTGAACATATTTGCAAATTATCTTGATAAAACTTTAAAATATACTTCATCAAAAGCATGATTTGAATCAAATGAATGATTATCTAAGCATGGATCAAATTTTGGCTAGCGCTTCTGTAGCATCAATAATAGCAACATACTTGCCATCTTATGATAAGATCAAATTTTACTTTAACATGTCATGAAATGAGCATGATAGAATACAAAGAAGTTACAAGAAATCAAGTTAAGGTTTGCATGATTTTCAATTCCTTTAAATAAATCCTAGGTTATAGCATGCAACTAGCAAAGTTCTTAGTTTTAAATTCTAAGCATATAGCTAGATTTAAGTACATAATAATAATTAATCCAATTATTTCTCAAGTGACATACTTGCCATCTTATTATAAGATCAAATTTTACTTTAACATATCATGAAATGAGCATGATAGAATACAAAGAAGTTACAGAAAATCAAGTTAAGGTTTGCATAATTTTCAAAACTACTTAATGCAATGATGAAATAGTCACGACTAGGCATTGCTAAACACCAGCCAAAACTGCATATGTGATGATTAAATAGCCTTATAACTATTCCTTAAATCTAGAATTATCTAGTTAGATCAGCTAAGCTAGCTCCACCATTATCCTTATCTTAATAGTTAATGCATTTGAAGTATTAGTTCAACTTTTGAATCTCTTCCCTTAATTCAGCTCCTAGATTCGTACTTTTAAGGAATCTCACGCTTACATTTTTGCTACCTAATGTATGGATTAAAGTCAAGATAAGCAAGGCCAAATTCTATCTTTAAGGCTTTAAAAGAAATCATTATAAAACCACCTTATCTTGTAATCCAAAATATATAATATAAAATCTAACCTTATATCTTTTTTATTCAAATTTCAAGATTCAAACATTGTTTAATATTCAAAAATTAAATACATTCAAATTTTAAGCAATCATTCAAAATTCGGATAATCAACTAACGAGAAAGGCACTAAATCATGAAGATCATATCCAAAGCTAAACAATTTGATGGGTGTAACAAAAGCCTAATAGGATGTTCCAAAACTTTTTCACTTAGGATTCTTGTATATTTTATTATATTTTATTCTATTTTTTTATTAATTTTTTATTTTTTCTTATTATAGAATTCCTTAACAAGATTAGTAATTTTTATTTGTATACTTTTGTGGTACTTTTTTTCTTTTTATTAAAGAAAGCAAAACTTAATCTTTTTTTATCTTGTAAAACTTAATCTTTTTTTATCTTGTTTTTTCTTTGCTTTTCATAAATTCAACCAAATTTCTTATTCCTATTTCATTTATTATTTATTGAAATTTGTTTTTCTTTTCTAAAATGCTCATCCAACTACAACAAATCCAAAAAAGACACAAAATACATATCCTATTCTAGTTTAATCTGTATTAGTCTTAATCATCTTCAAAAATACCTCTGGAATTTTGCTCGAGTTTCCTGAAGTCTTTAACTAGCTTGTCTAATCCTCTCTTAAGGAATTCATGAGATATTGCTTTCTTATCGAAGTTTATAGCAAGCCTCCTAAGACTTTATTCTTCAGTAGGTCAAGTTCTTCAAGAACTCTAGTTAATACCTTGAGTATGTCCCTTAAGATCATGATTCATCTCAAAATTCCTTTAGTGTCAAAACTACCTTGAACCATCTCTTTGAGATCTAGCACTAACTGCACAAATATCTTCATAATGTTGTGACACCTCTCGAGACCTTCTCAAGCCACCTCAATACTTCTCTATAGCAACTTCTCAAGGTCCTTCCTATCTTCCACGAGCCTTCTCGAAGTCCATAGTTTTCTCTTAAGCTATCTTTCAAACCTCCCTCAAGAACTTTCATGATTTGGAACATATCATCGATCTTTTTTTTTTTTTTGAAGTACTGATTCATTTGTGTCATCATGCTCTTAACCAAGGAAATCCAAGTGTACGCGACACTTTGGCTACTCTTGGACTGAGAAATGTCTCCAACTAATCCAACTGAACATTTAGCTTCTAGGCATCAACTTGTATTCCATAGGTTTGAATATTGAGCCATGCATCAACATCAAGGCTTTGCAACGCTTTTGTCGCTTGAGAGTTGTAGGATCTTGGTGATCACCAGCACTGCCCCCTGAGGGTTTATCTCTTCTTGTTACTTTTCTCCTCAAATTGGACTTGTCTTCATCTGTTAATGGTTCACAAAGGTTGATACTTGTTGCATTATAAAAGTCACTTTTTTTTCAACAATCTTGATGGTTCTCTTTCCTAAGTTTATTTCTTTCTTCAACAACTTTTCCATTTCTCAACTACATAATGTAGTCACAAACTACCTTAGGTAGGATCTAATACTCTGATACCAATGACTAGTCCATGATGACCAAATGATCCAATATCAATGCTCTGATATCAGATGATCTAGTCCATCCTAGATGAAAAGGGTCTTTTAGAGTAGCTAGAATAGAAAGTATTGGGATAAACTAAGAACATGGTAGAAAAATAGAAAACTTAGTGGAATTATAAAGAAACTCTAATATTCAATTAGTGAAAACCTAAAACAAATCTGTGATCAATGGACTCAAACCTCTCAACAATAATTAAAGATGCAAAAATTTAACTAAAGACATTCTCTCTATACTGTTAGCCTAGACTTAACACAATAGATGGTGATCTCTTAAATCTAAAAACACGCTTCATCATCTCTTCCTTGTTTGAATTTAGATTATAATAGAATTTTTAGTTTTATAACTTTCAAATATCGAATTTACTCTTATATGGAGATTTTCAATTAACTATAGCAATTTGGGCATAACATCATCCTTCTTAAACTCAAAAATTTTGCTATTCAAAGTACATTGGAAAGCTAATAAGATGCTACAAAAAATTTTACTATTCAAGGCTCAACAGGTCTGATTTGGTTCAGAATCCCAATCATCCCTAAAAGTACACATTAACTTTGTTCCATTTGCCTCAAGTCATCCACAAGCCTGTCTAACCCACTCTTGAGACATTCACGAGAGATAATAGCCTATCATTACCTCATTCTCCAGTAGTTTGAATCCTTAGAGAACTTCTACTAATATCTTGAGTATGCTCCTTGAGATCATAATTCACCTTGAGACTTTTTAATTGTCTAAACCATCTTAAGTCATCTCATTAGAGCCTTTACCTTGTCACATGAAAGTTTTCACATTGTTCTTCAAAGCTTTCTAAAGCCACTTTGGTGCCTCTTAATATCAAACTTTTAAGGTCCCTCTAATCATCCTCATGATTTCTCAAAAACCACAATTTTTTCTCAAATTGTCTTCCAAAACTCCCTCAAGAAGCTCTATGATATAGATGGATCATATCCATATGAGATGGATCACGTTGATTGGTCTCAGTATCTCCTTTTATTATTAATTGAACTTAGAAAGCATGTTCACCAAGATACTCTTGCAATTGATGGATCATTGATGTGCTGGAACCATCTTGACTAACTCATATTGTGAAACATTTGTGGATAAACAATGCAATCTCATTGGACTTATTTTTCTAAGAAGATGATGGTCTGATAGATCGTGCACTCCATGAGTTGGATAATAATGTGGGTTTGTTGTGAGTAGTAAATGCAAGGCAAAACATCACAAAGGACTTCAAAGGCATAAAAACATTGATTTGTGTGATCACGTGCTCTAATGATGGAACCATAAAGAACACATAAGCAAGAGTTGCCAATCGAGCTTAGCCATGGTATTAGACATTTTAGTAAGGTGGCATTGAATGGCCATCCTAAGTTGCTAAATCTTTGTTTCCTTTCTAGAACTAGATGAATTCCTAAAATCTATAATTGGCTTATCATCAGAGCAAGGTATTTACACTAATTTGAAGGAGAATTTGTTACCATCCATCCAAATGATACATACATGCTCCACTAAGTTTATCCCAACATTAAAAATAAGAATCAATAATAGTAAAATTGGAAATGTAATTGAGAATAATGTCATTAGTAGTTAACATCCCAATGTTACAATAAAAGATTTCCTAATTTACTTCTAGTGATTGTTTCAGTTATAGTATGTCACAAATCATTAAACATATCTAATAAAGTTTGATTGTTTTAGATGGGATTACTTGTAATGCCCAGAATCATAGTGGGTAGGGAGTCTGTTCTTAAGAGATTTGACCTAAAGGAACTTTTCTCAAAGGACTTCTAACATGCTTTTAGGACGAGGGCATGGGGATGAATAGTCTCACTTCAGTTATTAAAAGAATAATTTGGTGATTTATGTGCAATATCTTAGCATTGTATTATTGAGACATTTTTTTAGGATAAAACACACTTTAGGTAGTATGGGAAAACCAAATGAGAACATACCTCGACATAGTGAAATTAGGTTGTGGCAATTAAGTATCAAAGTGGTATCTCCTACAGTTTAATATAATTTGAGGACGAATCAAGCGAAAGTTATAGGATTTGCAAAACCCAAGACTAAAGAAAATGAGAAATTTGGCTTGAGAGGTTTGTCTTAGAAGAAATGGCCTTGAGGGGATCCTTACAAGCTTCTAGTTAGAAAAGTATAGGGATGAATAGTTCCATATTAGCTATGAAAGGAATGATTATAGTACTTGTATATGACTTTAGTTGTCACAACCTGATCTTTATATATTGAGATATTGTTTCTTTTGATCGTCTCACACTAATCAAAGCAGGTTTTATTCTCGAAAGGCATCTTAACATTTTACAATCAAGATTTCACATATAAACCTCAAAAAGTATTCCCCCTATAGTCGATGTGAGACTATTTATTCTTGCATCCCTCTACCTAATAGCCTATTAGGAGCCCCTTGAGGTAATCTCTTCTAGACCAAAACTCTTAAAGCCAAATTCCTTTCCATCGTCAATCACAGGTATTACATGTTATCAGCTTTTGCTTGGTTTATTCTCAAACTACATCAAACTATAGGAGATACAACTCCAATACCAAATTGTTATAACCCGGTCTCATTATATCGAAATATTACTAGTTTTGGTCATTTAATATCAATTAAAGTAGGTTTTGTTCTTAAAAGATATCTCGATATCTTAAAATCATGGTTTCACATATAAACTCTAGAATTATTCCCCCTATAGTTGATGTGAAACTATTCATCCTTGAACTCCATCTAAAAGTCTACAAAGATTCTCTCAAGACTACTTCTATGCCAAAACCTCTAGAGAAAAAATTTCCTGCCCTCTTCAGACCTGGGCATTGTATTGCTTCACATATTATTAGAATAAATAAATACTTGATGCTTCATGTGTATATTTTTATCTTACTAATGTTTGACTATTGTGCTGATGGTGTCAGGCTTATTTGATGAATTTCTCGGTCAATATACATCTACTATGTTATCATCATCTGCAAAGAATACTTAAAGTTTTCCTGAATCTTTTGTTAAGGCAAAATGTATTCTTTATTCTAGTCAAAAGCTCAGGTTGTTATGGATTATTGGAGTTTATATGGAAAAATGTCGAGTCCTGATTATTGCCTTATACAATGCCCCTGACAAAATCGTCTAGCTTAGATGTTGTAAAATCAAGTTTTAAAAAATTGGGACACCTATGCTTGGATGGTTTGAAGTTAAGGCAAAATGTATTCTTTATTCTAGTCAAAAGCTCAGATTGTTATGGATTATTGGAGTTTATATGGAAAAATGTCGAGTCCTGATTATTGCCTTATACAATGCCCCTGACAAAATCGTCTAGCTTAGATGTTGTAAAATCAAGTTTTAAAAAATTGGGACACCTATGCTTGGATGGTTTGAAAAGCATGTCATGATTTGTTAGTAATTTTTGCAATAGAATAAACTCACACCCAACATTTCACTGTTGTATTGCATTACTGATGGTTCTGAAGATTTCATGGTATTGAAATTTTGAGTCACTTCTTACCTGTATGCATTTTTCTGTTCAAGTTTGATTATTAGCATGAATGGGCTGAATGACTTCTTGCTCGTGTACAAGAATTTCTTCTTATTGGATGAAGGGTTGTACATGTATGTGTATTGTTCCATCCTATATGCCATATCTGCCGCTTGCTTGAATGAAGTTGATAGTGATTACAAATTTCTTGTTAATGATTAATGTTTTGCTATCTTAAACTGATATTGGTCAGTCCAATATGCCTTTTCTGCCGCTTATTTGGATGAAGTTGAAAGTGATTATAAATTTCTTGTTCATGATTAATGTTTTGTTATCTTAAGCTGATTTATCTCCTCTTTCTTCTTGTGGTATAAGCATCAAGCTGGGGAGAATGAGGATATAGTGAGAAAGGCCATCAAAATGAAGTCTCTCGTTCCTCGCTTGATTTATCTATCCATTCAGTCAGCGGCCACTGGACTGAGGGAAGTTGTTGAACCTAATTGTTCGGCAGGAGCTGCTAAGATAGATAAAGAGCTAATGTTTCTACTGGATGAATATGCAAGAACTATTGATTTGTCATTTGATGATGCAGTAAACCTGATCTATGCGATATCAAAGGGCCATAGGTCTTTCAAGGTGAGATCTTATTTTTGGTCTGCCTGAACATGGAATTGAATAGAATAGAGCGTCGATGTTTTTTAGCTTTCTTTTTGTGTTTTTTCATCCATTTGCAATGTTATTCATGTAGTCATTTTGCTGTCAATTGCTCTTAGGCAACTTCGCCAATTTGGCTAATGTAAGCATTGCCTAGAAAAAGTAGGAAATGTTTTGTTGTATTGCACACACACACACACAAAAAGCTGCATGTTCATCTTGTTTATCATCAGGAACTCCAGGAAGATTCTCCATTTCATTATTTTTTTCAATAGTCTGTTATATTCAAACTGTTTTATTATCTGTACTCAAAGAAAAGATGACTTCTCTATACTAACTTCTCACATGTAACAGGAATTTGGTACAGGCACTGTAGTTGATTGCCTAAACTTTGCTGTTTTCCTGAATGCATGGAACTTCTGCTCTAATCATCTCTGGCAATTACATCAAGATGGAGAAAAACAAATGTCTTGGAGCATGGTCGAGAGCTTGATCAAAATCTGTATCGAGGAACATCTGATGTGTCTACGACCGATTTTTGAAAGCCCAGGAAGTAACCTTCCAAGTTTGGTACAATTGATAACAGAGTCATTTGGCTATCATGCTTTGGTCATCCAATCCTTCTTAAGATCAATTTTTCCTTTGGGGAAGAAAAAGAAGAAAGGTAGTTCGACGGATAATTTGAACTTGCGGCATTTACCTGCCATAAACAGCACCATTGAGTGCTTATGTGTTGGGATTCAGGGGGTTCAAAAATGGTTGGATGACCAGATCAATGAGGCAGAGGACACAAAGTTGGACATTTTATTGTCTCAGGTCATGAGAAAGACTCATGATCAAGGACCTGGAAGAGTTCTTTGTATCCTTGAGGACAATGCTTCTTCTTGCCATGCAGAGTTGGGTGAAAGAATATCTGGTGCTCTACAAACCTGGAGCTCTGCTGATGTGATTAGAAAAGTTTTAAGGTCTCAGGTTTCACTTATGTCCGAGTTTTACGGTATATGTGATTCGAAATTGAAGATGTTGGAGTCATTGAAACGGTCACTTTAGGACCTCGAAAGGTCTTGGAAAGTTATCTGTGGAAGGTCTCTTATGACTGATCGATTTGTTCCTGCCCTCAGAAAGACAAGCTTTCCAAAGGGCTGAGTTGTTATCTTCTTCCATGTATAATGCTTAACGACGAGGGTTATTTTTTCCCTATTCGTTTCCTTGTTTATTGCACCTCAGGCGCTTGTTAATTGTTAATTGTTATGGCATGTGAATAAGTTTGGAAATATCTTGAATTTTTTTGACCTAATCTCATATTGTTCATGATGAGTTAATTGTCTTAAGAGGGAGTCAATTGTGCACTTTTAAATTTTATTTGAATGATCTTCAAATAAAAGACTTTACAAACTGTGTGAGGTGTTTTGTACTATTTGTGATAGGACATTGTTAAAATATAGAAAATAAAATGTTACTATAAGTGTTTTTGGGGGATTTTGTAAATTATTATTTTTATTCACCCCAAAAGTATGAAGATTGGGCTTTATTATCCCATTATTCTTTGCAATTTTAGGTGTTGATGCAATAATTGGCATTCAAAGAAGAAACTTTAATAGAAACTTCAATGAGAAATAATTTCTAGAGGAGAGTGTATTATTGTAATGCTAAAGTAAGAAAGTAGATGCATTTGTTAGTATTATTGTAATGCTAAAGTAGAAAGAGTATTAAGGAGTGGACTCTGGTTAACTTTGGAAACTAGGTTTCTTCAAATTGTTCATCTACTTCTAGATTTTTTATTTAAATGATGTTAAAATAAAAGAGTTTAATTGTGTGAGGTGTTTTGTACTATTTGTGATGGCATTATTAAAATATATAAAAGTTATAATAAGTATTTAGGTGATTATGTGAAATATTATTTTTATTCATCCTAAAATTATGGAGATTGGGTTTTATTGTCCCATTATTCTTTAGAATTTTAGATGTTGATGCAATAATTGGTATTCAAAAGAAAAATTAATAAAAACTTCAATGAGAATAATAATTTTACGAAGGAGAAGTGATTTTTTAAGACAAGTTTTTATTGAACTTGTAGGGTGGGTATAGTGCAAGAGAAAGGAAGAAAAGTAGATGCATTTGTTGAGATTATTGTGATGTTAAAGAGGTAAAAGAGTGTTAAGGAGTGGATTATAGTTTTTGTTTTTGTTTTTTTTTTTTTTTTTTTTTGATGACTCTTGAAAGTAGGCTTCTTCAAATTATGTATCTTCATCTAAGGGGTATTCTTTAAATTATGCTTTTTGATCTAAGTCTTAAGTTTTATTAATAAATGAGGATGGTGATAAAAGAAATTAGTCTCATTATATCATATTTCAATTATAATTTATAATACTCATAATTATTGAAATAGATTAGTATGTAAGTTTGATTTTATGTTAATCAAACAAAGTGGATTATAGTAATTAAGAATGAAAAACCTCATGAAAGTTAAGTGAAAATTAAATTAAAATTTATATTTCAATTCTTGTTGAGTTAGTTTTGTCTAAGGTTATGAAATATATATAATTATTTAGAAGTGTTCTAATAGTTAAATAATATTTTTTTAATTAGATTGGCTTTAAAGCTCCTCTTGTCACATGTTATTCATGAGAATGCTTAAATCTTTAAAGTGGATACAAGCGACAGCAAATGAATAAGGGTGACATGGCGATTGAGTAGCCCTCATGGCGATAACAAGCAAAGAAAGATCAAACGCCACTTTCTACCCATATTATTTAGAAATTTCTCTTAGTAATCAAGTGATTATGAGAACATAGTGAAGAAATTAAACTTTTTTCTTGAATGGAGTATAATTATATTAATTATAGTTTTTATTTTTATTTTGTTTATTATGATATCACATAATATTTATATTGTCATCAATTATAAGTTTATTTAACACATAAGAAAATTATCAACTCTTTTATTCATCCAAACATATACATATATATATTTCACATAGTATTATAAGAAAGCTATCAACTCTTTTATTTATTCAAATATATACACATTTCATATAATCTCATGATGAGTGTCTATTCACCCTCATTGCCACCTTAACATACTTATTTATGTGTTGGTTGCTTGTCCTATCATATAAATAAAATAAATAGTCAGTAGAATGCTTTACACATGAATACAAATAATAAATGGCATATAATGAAATTAACAAAAATAAGGAATATAAAATCAACTAAATGAGATAGTATTATGACTTAATTAGCATATTGTACTTCACATATATATATCTCGAAGCAACTAATATCCTACTAAGTCAAAAGAGACTTTAATTTTTTGATTTTCTTATATGCGATTATCATTATATACCTTCACATTTAGTATATATATTATTTTTGTTATTGCTATTAGTTAATTTTTTTCTTTTTTAATCTTTTCGTATTTACATATTTCTCTTTTTCAAAGCCCTCAATTTGATTATCTCATAGTTCCAATTTTCTTTCTCTTTTTTCCATTTTGGCTTAATATACTACCAATGCCACATAATGACATGCAACATTTGCTAAGGTTTTATTTCTTTTTCTTCATAACTAGTACGTCACCAATCTACATAATATCCTACATCTTATGCTTAAGTCTTACTTCCTTTTCTTCATAGCTTGGTATAGTGCCATATATTGTCTTGTATCCTATGCTAATATCTTGTTTCTATTTTTTTTTTCAATATAGGATAAGCCATTTGGGAAAACTAAATTTCACAATCTTATTTTTTCTTTCACATCATAACTTTATGAAGTATTATTTATCTTATTTCATATTTATTCTATTCCCTTTCTATTCTTTTTTGAGTTTTTTTTCATATTTGTATCCTACATAACAAGGAGATTATTGAAATACATAAAGATGTCAATCTCATATGTGTAAAACATGCAAGGCCTTATCATTTGCTTTATTTTGTACAATCATGATGTAATGCTAATGCATATGTCAATACTTCTTTTTTATTTTAATAAATTTTCTTATTCACAATACCAATTCCAAATTTATCTTCTTAAAATCTTGAGGATAGACTTCTTTTCGATATTTTCTTTTTTTGTAGATCCTTACATCACAAATTAGATACACTTTGTTTAATAATATTTTATTCTATAACTCTTTATATTCATATTATATTTTCTCAGATGCTTTCTTATTACTTTTTTATTACAGTACCATTATACCATATGGTACCAAGATTGTATGTATAATCAACCTTTAAGAGTCTCTAAAAAATTATTTGATTCTTCTCTTAGATCTTTCTTTCTTAAGCTAATCATACTATTGATATTACTATGATACAGCATGACGAGACCTACAATTATTTCCACAAAAGATCATAGCATACAATTTTCCCTTTTAGCATTTGTCTTGAACTAATTGTATTATATGAAGAGTTGTTTGTATATCCTATGATGTTTATCAAAAAATGATTCATACAATTCTTGAGATTATCATATAATAAGAAGAATTATTTTTGTATTGTATGATTTTGTCAAGAAAGTTTTCTAGTTATTTTGAGCTACATATACCATATAGTGAATATCTTCATAATGTGTAACAACCATGAAAACAAAGCAAAACACAATCATTTCCTTTCTAATTTCATCCTTAACCTTAGGGAGATGAAAACAAATCATTTCTAAATACTCTTTAGCTCAAAACTAATCAAATCCCTCAACTCCATTAAATTATTCTATTACAAGAGGTAACAAAGAAACAATTGGAATTTTTCAAGATTCAAAATTTGTTTATTTCCTTAAACTTTCATCGTAAGGGTTGATTGTTGCCTTAGCTTCTTTCAACTAATCCAAATCCATTCCTTTCACTATTTTTCAACTTTCTTTCTTCTTTGATAAATTGTAAGTACTAAAGAGGTGAGACCCACTTTTCTCTCTTCTTTTTTTAAATACTTTGACTAAAGCTCTTCTCTACATGATTGTTACTCTCTCATAATTCCCTTAGGTCCAAATCTTCTTTTTACTTTCTCTCAACCTTAAAGCTTCTTGAAACTTTTTTGCAATCTTTCTTCTATGTACTTATAAGAATTCTAATAAGATAAACAATGCTTAGCTACTCTTAAAAAGCATATATTTATAATTATCACTATTATTTTCTTAATTCACAATAATTTCAATTTAGTTTTGAATATTAAATGAACAAGTGATGACTTTAAAACTTAAGACATGAACCTGATAATAAGACAAAATTCTTGGTCTATTAATTTAGGAACAAAAATAAAATAACCATCAAGATAACTAAGAGATTACAACTACAAAAATATATATAAACATCCAAACTTTATTAAGTCCAAAACTTGGTTTAAATTTAAAAATAGAATGTAAGCATAATATAAAGCCCATCTTCAACAAAATTGATACGCACTCTCATGCCCTATGAGTATGGTCCTTAAAGGTCTCAAACTTTCAAACTCTTAATGTAATAGATACATGATATATAATATAAATACTAGTGAGTCTCTAATAAATTTAATAGAAAAATAATGTAAAACAATATAATACAAAAGAAATAAATTTTTAAAACTAATGTAATCATGCAAGAATGATGATAAAATATATGAATAAAATAGAAATAATACCACATATCATGCATGTATCACAAGAAAGCAAGATAAAATATAAAACTAATTTTTCTTTTTATTTTTATTATAATTTTTAATATTTTATGTGATTATTGGGCCTAATTTCTTTTGAACTATTATCCTCTAGATCCAAATAATCAATATCTATAATGACCTCCTACCATTATCATAATATCTAAACAAAACTCTAGATAGATATGATTTGAAAACCTATAGCCTGTAGTCCATCACTAGATCAAGCACCACCAAGCACGAAATTTAATGACCTATACCCTACGACCTATCATTGGGCCTAGTGTTATCCATATGTACATATCTTGAGGTCATAGTGCCTACACTCAACAAGTATGGTTTGAAGGCTTATATCCTATTGTATCACTAAACATGTATGGCCTTAATACTTATACTATGTGATCCATCACTAAGCTTACTATAATTATTACTATTATTTTCTTAATTCATAATAATTCTAATTTAGTTTTAAAATTTGTAACTAATAATTAATATATTCCTTTTAATAATCTCTTCTCAAAGAGATATTTACTTTAACATGTGGAGTCTATTGTAAACTTTTACTTTTTTGAGACAATACTAAAATAATATTGTTGTATCTCGATCTCAAATCATAAGTTTTTTTTTGGTGATAAAGACTAATTGTACTCGATCTTATAATTGTAGCATTATAAGATAACTACTACGTAGTGATGCCACATCCATTCTCATATAGAAAAACATTTGTCTCAAAATTTAAAAGTACATAGGGGGTTGCACTTTCATCTCATATTTCACTTCCCAAGTAGTCTCTCTTTTAGTTTGACTTTTTCATAAAATCTTTACTATTGAAATCACATTATTTATCAAAACTTGGTCTTTATGATCTAAGATATAAATTATCTTTTCAATATATGTCATATTTGACTGTAAAAGTATATCTTTCTGTTTATACAATCACTTTAGGTACAACATGAAGGCATATAATTTGATTCACATAGAATGTAGCCAATTTTTTGTAAAATAAGTCATTTTTATAGCTAAAAATCAAGCTAATTTAGTCAATTTATTTGTTATCACTCAAATATACGTATAACTTGTAGGTGATTTTGGCAACCTTATTACAAAAGTCCACTTGGATTTTGCACTCTTTTTATTTGTTGAAATATTAAACATTTATTAGTCTAATCTATAACATCTCACTTCAATCCTAAGTGCTAATAATTTTGTTTCAATTCATAGTATATCTTTGCAGCTCTTAGATAAATAGAATATTTAGAATTATAGTTTTATATAATAGCAATTGTTTTAGTTGTTAATGATTTGAAATACATAATCTATATTAAAATTAAAAAATTCTATTTAACATCTAGAATAAAGTCAAAGACCTAACCTTCTTCCACTTTTTAAATCAACTTGCAAAATTCCTCATCTTGTTGTTGGTACTTCTTGATAAAAGTTAATCTTTGAAGTTTTATTAATAATTAGGACAATAAAATGACATGCTAGTATTTTTTCATCTCAAAAGAAATTTGTTGTTTATTATACTAAGCTGAAAGTTAGTTGATATTTGCTTTTTCACTTAAAGCATAAGCAACAGTATTAGCCGTACTAGGTCATACAAGATATCTAACTCATAATTTTCAATTTACTCTACCTATTTTCTTTACCTCAAATTTAATACTTTCTAAGTAAAGATCTGCTATAAACATTATTGGTTAATAAAAAAAACTTCATCTTATGTTACATAAATAATGACTTCAACATATCAAAGAAAAAACAATAGTTGTTAGTTCCAAATCTTGAGCTTGATAGTTCTTTTCATATGCTTTCAATTGATGAGATGTTCAAAAAGTTGATGAGTGAAGCCCATAAGAAGGGAATGTATTGTGTTGTTTAAAAAAAATTTGAGCCACTTAAAATACTTTAAAATAATTGCATGTGATAAGAGTGATCACTGTAGCTATTCAATAATTAATCTTTTAAGATAAAATATTTCTAAAATATTTTTAGAATCGATTATTATTAAATAAGAAATAAATAAAAGCAAGCATTAGAAAATAATAAATGCACACTATATTTTAAGTGATTCAGTTTAGCTTGTGCTTACATTCACCCCTAGTAAAATAATTAGACTTACACCAAAAATCACCGCTCTTTTTTAGTAGGGATAAATCATACAAAAACCAAATCCATGATAGAATCTATAATGTGCTCAAAAGAGCCACCAACATCCTAAAAGAGTTAAATAATGGCTAAAATAAAAGGTTTATAACCCTTTACAACATGCATTCACCTTTCATGTTCAAGCAAGAATGGTAATCTAATTTAATTTAATGAAAATAATGTTACTAATAAGGATTCAACCAAGATGAAATGATCTTAAGTAGAAAGATGTTACAATTATCTCATAGAATGCTTCAACCAAGATGTATGAGTAGATTTTCCATTTTAGCCTTGAGTATGTTTTGTTATGTAAGCTTTAAATTCTTCTTTATTGATAGCCTCATGTTTATACTATTTAGTCTCTTAAGATCATTTAGGGAACACTAGATGACTAAAATTACATTTCCAAAGAGATTAACTAACTATTAGAGATCTCGATTTGCATTTGACGAAAATGATCCTGGTATCATATTAAGGTAATAGGTAGAAGGTTTGATCTCTCAACATAGCACCTATATGAGTTTCTTATTTTTCTTTAAAAAAATTTATTGTATATGTATAACCAAGAATCATATGCAGTATGATTACCACTTAGCATACATTGTTAAGAAAGCTCTTAAGTTTTATAAACTATGTATTGGACAACCATAAGGATGGTACGTATATGATATAAATATATTTATATATTTTCTTAGTGATCATGAGATCATACACATCTAATAAGGGAATGATATTTGTATGATGAGTTTGTGCACATAAATCATTTGCTCTTGAGTTTTTAGATGCCTCTTATGAGTGTGAGAAACATATCATATATGTATGAAGACCAATCAGGTCTATTAGTATACTCTACAAATATGACTCTTAAATGTACAATGAAGAAATCATATCTATAAGATCCACTTTAAGGTTCAAATTAATTTAAGTGTTCTAAGTAGATATTATCATACAAGTACGAAATATACTATATATATGTATGATACATGTGTTAAATAAGGTTGATATTATATATGATCATCCTTTAACCTTTTAGGTTTAACCTAAATATTAATTATATCTATAAAATGAGAATCTCATACATATACAACATATAAATCATTCTAAGTTATATTTAAGACACATAACTATAAAGGTAGCTATACAAGTACAATAGTTATTATTATTTTGTATGACCATATTACTAGAAGATGATTAGCCTATGTAACCTAACTTGTTTAAATTTTTAGTTATTTTTGAGTCCTTATTTTTTTTTTGTAATAATATTATTGAAGATTTATGCCACTCATAGTTGTTTTAACCCACAACAAGATGATCTAACATGTATGCATACTAGGAAAAAATGAGTTTAACACAATCTTAAGTGCCACAATGTATAGTTAAAAGTTTAAAATCCTAACCAAGTTAATGTAATAATTGTGAAACTTTATATAGTTAGCCACTCTACCAAGAGCTTGTCTACAATATTCTGAAATCTATAAGTTGAGCCACCTTCCTCGAGCAAAGTCACCAAATCTTTATCCTTTTGCCTTGTATGTGGCTTACTTTTTATCTATCAATTTTTTTCTATACATAACAACTAAGATAAATCATTAGGTAAAATATGCTTGGTTTTGTAATCATTAAACCTCATGGGATCAACATGAGATACATAAAAGATTATGTTATTATTTTATATTAATATATATCTTACCTCTAGAATGATGCATCACTATAAATTTGATATCTTTTATTTCCTTAGGGTAAGCTAAGAATCAAAGCTATTGTTAATTTCCTTTTTTAATTCTAAAAACTTTCTTTTTCTAAATTAATTCCATTCAAATTTTATCATCTTTTGCATTAATTTTGTCAAGGGAGTAGTTATTTGAGAAAATTTTTATGCAAACTTTTAATAATATCCTAATAATCTTAAGAAACTATATACCTTAAAATGAGCATTATTAATGCAATAGAGATTTTCTTTCCATGAATTTTAATATCCCCTTTCACATAATTATCAATTTTTATTTGATTGTCGTTAGGTAGTTTAAATATTAAAGAATTGCTCATTTGGTTATATGATAAGAATAATTCATTATATAAATGATAAGATATAAAAGAATGAGATACCCTATAATCAAATAATAAAAAAATTATCAAATAAAAAAAATACTTATAATAAAATCTAAGAAACTTGACACTTTAATTTGAAATATAACATACACTTGGGTTGACTATTGCTACCTGAACTATGCCAAAGTTTATTAATGTAATAATGAGCGTCTTACCCCTTCCATATTAATCCATCCCTTATTATTATATGAAACAATATTTTGAGACTTAGAAACTAGCTTAGATCTAGATCCAAACTGAGAACAAACTCTTGCCAAGTGAAAAAGATTTCTATAATGAAAACATATCAACTTATTTTTAGGCTCATACTAACAATCTCTTTTATGAAATTTCTAATAATATGAGCATTAAGAGGCTCTTTCACTAGTGTTTAGTTCAAATCTATCACTATAGGTATTGAAATCAAGTTATCTTCCACCAAACTTTTTACATCTCTCTACTATATTATATTTTATTTATAATTATTTTTCTTCTTATACTGATCATAATCGATTATACTCACACAAAGTAAATTCACTCACTATGTGTTGAAGTCCTAAACTACTTAAGAAAATGATTTTATACTAATACAAAAGTGATAGTGTACTGATACAATAAATTTTAATGTGCACATAACCTAAGTCTTCAACTATCAATACTCTATTAAATGGATTATACTAGTACGATAATACAAATTGTAGTTTATACTTAACATTACTTAGTTCGATATTATTAAAGAATGAATTATACAAATATAACTAGACGTATCATATTATATGAGACTCAATAATTCTTAATCTCAATAACCACCTCTCAAAGAAATTATAAATATACTTGTATAATAAGGGTATTGTTCATGTCCAACCAATATAATAACCCCACTTAAACTACTAAGCACTCTAGGTGACTCTTTGTTCGATTCTATATAATCTATAGTCATATTATACGAAGGTGATATCGTAAAAGTATAATTAGTAGTAACAATACAATTCACACTCAATTTCTATTCCCTCTAATTCTAACTTGATTTGGTAATAATTAATGATTTAACCTATAATGAAAGCATTATTATATAAAACATGTATGTAAAATATCTAAATGATGTGCATGTCCTAAAACAAAAGTCAACAAAAGTGAAATAAATAAGTTTGAGATCATTTGAACACTCTTACTTAATCTTACCAAAACATAAGTGCCTCAAAAAATTATTATATGTTTGAACAATCTAATACTAAAATAAGAATGACTTAGTAAATGTTTTCTCTTTGTGCTACTTAAGCATGTATTTCTTTTAATACTAATTATGATTTACACAAAAATACCTTCATTAAGCTCTTTGACTCAATTAATCAAAATTTTCACATGAATAAACTATTTGTTCTTGAGATATATAATTTAAACATATTTTAAACAATAATAAGTTAATTAATATATTGGATTTGTTATCATAAAATAAGTGACATAATAACTAAAAGTATAAGATACTATGATACTCATATGTATCTACAAGTCATTAGTATCTTATTAAGACAAACTTTAGTACTAGATATTATCATATATATATATATATATATATATATATATATATATATATATATATATATATATATATATATATATATATATATATATATATATATTATTTTTATTCTTATTATTGTTACTTGTTCTCTTTTTCTTTTTTTTTTTTAAATTTTCATATTTATATCTTTTTATTTATCAAGGTCGTGTTTTTTTCTCAATACCATTATCTCAAAATTTTTATTTTTTTTCTTTTTTTTTTCTATTTTGGCTCGATTTACTACTAATGTCATATCATGCTTTACATCTTGTGCTAAGGTTTTTTTTATTTTTCTTCAAACCTATTATACTATTAGTGACATATAATGTTTTGTATCTTATGCTAAGGTCTGTTTTATTTTTCTTCAGGCCCTAATATACAGTTAATGCCATATTATACATTACATCATGTGCTAGTGTTTTATTTCTTTTTATCTTTTCACTTTTTAATTCTTTTTTATAACATAACTTGCCTATTATGTTCCTTTTTTTATTCTTTCTTAGGTTTTCATTTTCAAATTTTTCATCTTGTATAATAAGAAAATGAGTGATACATATAAATATATCATTCTCAAATATATAAAACATATAAAATCTTACTATTTGCTTTATGTCATGTAATATTGATGACATTTTAGTGTATATGTCAATGCTTCCTATTTATTTCAATTAACTCCTACTTACATTACCAATTCTAGATTTGCTTACCAAAAATCTTTGGGATAAGTTTCTTTCTAATATTTCTTTTGATCTGAATCCTTAAATCACAAATTAGATGCATTTTTGTTATTAAGTTATTATATAACTCTTTATATTCTTATTACATTTTTATGGTTCTTTACTATATTTTTTTCTATAGTAATATCATATCATATGATCTTAAGATCATACTACATAATTAACCTTCAAGAGCCTCCTTCAAATTATTTAATTTTTCTCTTAGATCTTTACTTCATAAATTAATTATACTCTTTTATGTTGTTATAGTACACTTAATAAGGTTTTATAGTTATTTTCCTAATCATCATCCTCACGATTTCACTATACTCTTTCCTCTTTCAGCACTTGTCTTAAACTAATTGCACTGTATGAAGAATTATTTTCATACCATATGATTTTCTCAAAAAGATAATTACTACTCTTCTTGAGCTTATTATATAGTATAAAGAATTATTTTTATATAATAAAATTTTGTTGTGAGGAAGATTTTCTAGCTAATTTGAACTACTTGCATTGAATGACAGGTATCTTCATAATGTAAGTAACCATGGAACCAAAACAAATCCCAACCATTTCTTTTCAAATTTAATCCCAAACCTTATGGAGATGAAAACAAAACATTTCTATGCACTCTTTAGCTCAATGTACATCACATTTCTCAACTCAAACTATACCACACCTTAAACCATTCTTACTACATGAGGCAATAAAGAAACAATTGCAAATTTTTGAGATTTAAACTATTTCCATCTCCGTAAACTTTTTTTACAAGGGTTGATTGCTTCTTTAGCTTCTCCCAATTTATCCAACTAGAAATCACTTCTTTCATTTGTTTTAACTTTCTTTCTTTACTTTATCATAATTGTTAGAAAGATGAGACCTAATACTCTCTCTCTCTCTCTCTCTCTCTCTCTCTCTCTCTCTCTCTCTCTCTCTTTCTCTCCTTTTTTTTCAAATCTTTTAGTTGAAACTTCACTTTATAGAGCTATTTCTCTCTCCTAATTTCATTTTCTTCCTTTCTTAAAGCTACCCAAAAATTATTCCCAATATTTGTTTCACATGGATAAAGGAAACCTAATAAGATAAACATGGTCTAGCTACTTTATAATACATATGCATTTATGTATGTAATTCTCTCTATTATTTTTTTATTAACAATAATTTCAATTTAGCTTTAAAAATTACAATATAATAATAAATATATTTCTTTTAATACGCTTTTCTCAATGAGATGCTTACATTGACATAAAATCTTTTTTATGTTTTCATGAATATACCAAAATGTTATTGTTATATCTTGACCTTGAATCATAAGCTTTGCTTGGTTATAAAGACAAACTATATATTCAATCCTATAATTATAGTATTATAATATAATTACAACACATGAATATAACATCCAAGTTTTGAGATATCCCTAAGGCACATAGTTCTTAGGGGTGTTTTTCAACTAAAAATAAAGGAAAATAGCTCTAAAGTTGATATGAAGACCATGTGTCTAGATTCTTATATAGAAATCAATGAGTAAAATTAAAAATCAATTTTAGAAAATTTATTTAATCATTGAACTCTTCAAAAGATTCATGTATGTTGTTGAAGAGTTAACATCTTACATACATCTTAAAGATGGACATGTAGATATAAAGTACAACACAAATTTGAAAATTTCTAAAGAAAATATATGAGAAAAGACTTGTATAAAAATGTTGATGTATCATCTTTCCTATTATTCTTTAAAAGACATGAATTAGATAGAAAGAAATCTTATCTTTTAAAAGTTAAACATGAAGACTTTGAGTTTTAATAGTGATTTTGACGAAATATCAAAGTAGGAGTGAAATACTATAATGAGGTTGAAGGTAAAGGGTGATGGTGACACTAGAGATAAATCTGAATCACACTTAGATATCTTTGGATTATAACCTGATGGAAACCATATCACAACTTAGTGATATACACACATTGATGATAAAAGAAAAAAGTTTTAATAAATAAGAAATACTAAGCAAATAGACTTCTATCTTCTTTTATTTCATAACAAGTATTTAAATAAAATACATGACAAAACTTTAGACTAAAAATAAAATAACAAAAATATTCTTCCTAATAAAATTAAAAAATATAAATATATATATATATATAAACTTTTAAAAGTCTCATATATAATCCATTATAATTTATAAAAAAATTAAAATAAAAAATAAATAAGAAAAACATTTTATTACCTATTAGAACAACTTAACATCATCATCTACTTGATGTGACTTATCTTGCATCAAATTTCTTATCAATTATATAGAGATGATAAAATGAAACAATATGCTAGAGGCCTTGGTTGATATTCCCATGATGGAAATTAGACAAACAAAAAGCAAGAACAAAGAAAGATCATCTAAAGATGAATTATCACTACAAAATAGAGGCTTGAAGATCACATTGTTGAATCCCCCAAAGAAAAGGTGTCGAGTCAATTTGCTGATCCAATTTTTTAATCTCTCTTAATAGATGGTGGATCATAATAAGTGAAGAGAAAGTTATGGGAAAATAAAAATTTGTGATGAAAAAGGAACTATCATTACAAGCTCAAGCTTTAATATCTAGATTCAAATGTATGATTGCTAAGTTCTTAGATGTCGTGTTCCTTTTCACATGTCAATTGTGAATATTTGAAAAGAGAAGAAAATACTTCCATTTAAAGTTTAGGGACAACCAACCATATTAAGT